>OZ007586.1:167718077-169185577 GCA_963931845.1 Maratus michaelseni
ATAAAGCATAACACACTTTGTGCAAGGCATCAAGAGTTCCTCAGCGTAATAAAAGTTCGATCCATGATTCATTTTTCAGTGACGATGTGTCTACGAGATCGCCGATGCTCTACACAGGATACTTAACACTTAATTTTTCTTTTATAGCGTTCGCAGAAAACTTCCTTAACGTTGAAAAAACAATCAATGGTTCCTGAAAAACTTTGAAGCAATGCACTGTACTGCAGTCATCTTCAAATTCATCTGCTGGTCTTCTTACTGTTTAAAAACGTCTTTATTTTATCAAAAATTTAACACACGCTGTAAACTTACGAGCTGGTACTTAGGCACCATCTGTCGCATAATAAGTGGCTCGCGTTGCAAGAACGCAAGTCAGACATCTAGTGTGTTGAAAACATGAGACAGGAATGCAGCTACACTTATTTATTTATATACATAAAAATGTACTAGAATGGGACGAGATTGGTGGACTCGCACACACATGCATCATCTTCCGAAAATAACCTTTACTTTGAACTTTACTAACATGGCTCCCACGGAAGCCTCGCGGCAACCGGGAGACCTTATCGAAAAGCCACTAACTCGTACACAGGCAGAGCTCAACTGTCCCAACTACCGAAACCGAACTGCTTGCCGGTACGAAAAATGTGCGCTAGCCAGAGATTGGCAGTGAAAAACCTGTGTAACAGGTGCACGAACGCCAAAGCGTAAGTCCGTGTTGACGCCAAAGGGCGATAACGAACTGCGATGCGTGCCAAGCGAAACGCAAGGCGGAGAAGCATCCATGAGTGCCGGTCGCTTCGAAATCACGAATCGACAAAACGCAATGAAACAGAATAATTAAGAACTTAAAGAGGGAATGATAAAATATGACAGAATTAACGTAGAGAAATAAATGAGATGTTAAATTAAAGGGATTTTAAAATGCCAAATAATGAGAATGATGATTTAAATTAATATTACAGAGAAACAATTAGAATTATTAGGATTAAATATTCAAAAATGGGAAATGTGCACATGGGTACGATAACATCGTAAAATAGTTGAAAGTGGCACGTTTGCAACGTGACAGATAGTTAAACCCATTCCAAATCAGAAACTAAAATATAAAAATTCAAAGTTTAAAATCCCTAAATCGTGTGTCAAAAGTTTAAAGCCCTGCCTTCATTTCTAGTTGCCCCTGTAACTTAACTTTCCTTACGATACATTTATTACGAACAGATATCAATTTTGAATCCTAGTTAAGATTTAAAAGTGCTGACGTTAACGCATCTCTCTTCTACCGGTGGTTAGATGTTGCATGTTAATTATCTGGGCTGCTTACCCAGATATGAGTCAAAAGTAATTAGCCAATTAAATGACATTATTTCATAAGTTGCAAAGCGGTCTCTAGCGGTGGTCCGGCCGTATATAATGTCAGGAGCATGTATTTTGCATGGCTTTTGACTCTAATCACTCTCCACAAAAACTACGGCCAGTATTCTTCGAAGTGCGACGGCATCCTTGCCGGTGTAAGTCCGGCAATTCGCCGAAATATGAACGATAAGACGATGTTTCCCCGGTAAAAGACTCTTCAAACTGTCCCCTGGGCCTAGCTTAAAGAGAGACCTGTAATTAGTTGGAATAAAAGCTAGTTCCCAGGAAAATGTCTGCTGATTTAGCCTACACTCGTACGACTACATACTTTTATCTTCTAGCCTATGAATTACACGGTGATTCGACGAAAGAGTGCCATGAAACTACCTTAACGGCGCTAAATATGGTCCTTCGAACATCGTGATATCTAGTAATGGGATGTGTGATAGCGGTGATAGACCGCTCGTTACAGAGAGATCGATGTGTGTTCGTTATATCGAGGTGCGCCCGTTATACAGAGGCGTATCGATATCTTACATATATATATAATTAAGTTTTTTATGTAATATTGTAATAATCATCTTTTTTTTAGCATTTAAAACAAAATACAGGGTAAACAACATTACAACTTTGCCTTTTTGCTGGACAGTCAGAAGGTTAAAATCATATTAGAATATTTTCAAATACAACTAGTCAGATATTTAATTTTTTGTTATTCTAAAACTACTTCATTAGCTGATTAAAATAAATTTAATTTAATAAATTAGAATATTGTAGATTTAACTTATGATACAGTGATAAAAATCATTCATACACATGGTCAGATTATATAACTGTAAACAAACATCTTGAATTTTGTGAATGAAATAGCTTGTTATTTACTGTAAATAAATGGTAACTTTCTTCTAATTTATCAATAAAATAAAACATTTACTAAGAATTAAAATTTTGCACTTTTATCAAAAAAAAAAAAAAATCAGGATAAAATACTGGTACTTTTAGGCTTATCACATAAACAGTTGCATTTCTTATCCTTTATAAAATCATCTTAGAATGTTTTCAAATGCAATTAGCCTGATATTTATTTATTTATTGTTATTCTAAAACTACTTCATTAGCTGATTAAAATAAATTTAATCTAATAAATTAGAATATCATAGATTTAACTTATGGTACAGTGATAAAAATCATTCATGCACATGGTCAGATTATAAAGCTGTAAACAAATATCTGGAATTTTGTGAATAAAATGGCTTGTTTATATAATGTAAGAAAAACTTTACTGTAAATAAAAGATAACTTTCTTCTCACTTATCAATCAAATAGAATGAAACATATATTAAGAATTAATGGTTTGCTTTTATTACTAAATGAAGAATTTTTTTTTTCAGACAACAAACTGCAGGATAAAATAGTTAGTACTTTTAGTTGTATCACATAAAAAATAATTACTAGTTACATTTCTTACCCTTTTTTAAATTATCTTAGAACAGCGTTTCTTAAACTTTATGATCTCACGGACCCCTTTTAGTGTAATATGCATTTCAGGGACCCCCAGCAATCTTCTTCTTAATATAAGATAAATTATTTTAATGTATACACTTTATTTTTCATTACACATATTCTATATGTTTAGTTAACGGTACTATTTACTATGAGAATTATGCTGCTTATCTTTTGCTACAAGATGTGTAAATCTGGTTCAATGTTTGAAACATTTATCCGTATGTCTGGTTTAATATCTGACAATTTATACATAGTTTTTCATGTGCACAGGGCTGGAGAAAGTCTTTACCCAAAAATATGTGGTGTAGAAAGGAAGTAATATTTAATAGCTTTTTCCTAGTTCTGCCCACATATTTCTCATGTACAACCAAAAATTAGGAAAGCTATTCTCTTTGAAAGCAATTTTCATGGAAACATCGCATGATGATTCCGCAAGTTGTTCTTGCTCAAGTTTTTATTACCCTAATTTCTTGGAAATGAAATGGATCTCATTTTCTGACTTCGTAAGAAAATGGCAGTTTGTAAGAAATCAAATAATATTGGGCATGATTTAAATATTATTTTCAAGCCGATTTGCCCACAAATCATTCTTTTGTGTTGTTGATTCTACTTTGTTCTGGACTTTCAAAATGTGTACCAATATTCCTTGTAAGCTTAAATTCAGCTCATTCAAAAATTTAAAAATAATTGTAAAATAGGCCTTTTAGACAAGCCAGGAGAATTCATCCAAATGATCTTTCAAATGTAATTTGGAATTCATGAAAAGCAGTACTGCATCATCATACTGCATCATCATACTGCATACTTCATCACGTACTGCAAAAATGCGATTTAAAACATTTCCTTCAGACAGCCACCTAATTTATGTATGCAGAAGTATATATTTGTGGTGATTTCAATTTCTTCACACAACATTTAAAAATGTCTTGAATTCAATTGGCAAACCTTGATATAATTTCTTATAGAAACAATTTCATTGAATGTAAGTCAACAAATCTCTAGGCAGTTTTTTGGCAACTAGCAACGGTGAATACAACAATTTGTCTAAACTATATGTAGTGCTTTAGCTTAGATCTATTCAAATCATTAACAGTTCTACTCATAGCTCGAGCCTCATCTGTCGTTATTCTGATGACACATTTTGAACCATTTTTTTAAATGACATAACATATGAAAAGTTTAACATAAAACATTTAAAGTAACACGTTTTAAACATGTGAATAGTGTTGCACTTGTTGTGAGAGTTGGAAGGTATTTGCAAAACAAAATATCGTCACATACCTTGCTACCACTTTCATAATGGTCAAAAGCTATCAAATTTACATTATTAGAAATGTCTAAACTCTCATCTAGTTGCAATGTGAAGGAAATGATTTTCACATGAACAATCAACTGGTTCTGAATATTTTCACCATTTTCTACCTCCGGAGCATTGAAATGTCACCCTAGAAAGATTTGAGATTATATGCATATTAATAAACTAGACTAGAAATCCTAGTCCTGCAAATCCCCTTCTCCCCTCCTCCGGAGATAGAGAAATTTCTCATGAAGAAAAAGTCTGAATTCAACATTGGGCTTGAGGACCCCTGACTGTAAGCTCATGGACCCGCGGACCACAGTTTAAGACTATTTTCTAGAGACTATTTAAGACAGTCTTAGACTATTTTCAAGTAAAACTATCCTGATAATTAATTTATATATTAATATGAGTGAACTAATAATAGGAGGGGGGGGGGTTATAATGACTAAATTTGTCTGTTAGTTAAAAACATGAAATAACAAACTAAAAAGTAAATACTAAAGGAAATATAGACAAAATAAACAAATATAGAGACAAGAATAGCAATGTTTTTCATTTTAATAAGAAATTTCCGAATTGTAATTAAAAATTATACAATTTTTTATGTATCAGATCGAGCTAGAGATTCATAAAAAGCCGAAAGTAATCTTTATTCTCTTCTTTCTGTAGTAATGCAAGATATAATAATGCAATTAATATTGTCAGAAAAAAAAAGATTTATTTTGTTAAATTTGACCAACTTTACAGCAAAGTATTATAAAAAATTAATTACTAATTTTAATTATAAATATATCATTTTACAAATATATAATATCAACTTAAACAGTTATGTATATATTAGGGTGGTGCGAAAAAGTTGCGACTGGTAAATACAATAAAAAGAAAAAAAATTATTCAAATCGGTCTTTATCTTCAGATCCCGCAAACTGCCTAAAAATAAAAAAAATTGAAATTTCCAATTTTTTCAGAATTAAAAAAAAAGTTTTACGTATATATATATTTTTTATCACTATAGTGAAAAATATTTGCAGATTGTATTACTTAATAATAATTTAAAAAATTGCATTTAGAGAATATTTTTTGATCGCACAAACTGCCCAAAAATTAAAAAAATTTGACAATTTCTGATTTTTTCAGCATTAAAATTTTTTTTACGTATATACTTTTTTTTATCGCTATAGTGAAAATATTTGCAGATTGTGCTGTTTAATAATAATAATAATAATAATAATAAATTGCATTTAAAGAATATCTTCCGACTGCACAAGCTCAATAAAAATCGGGAAAATTTCAATTTTAAGTGATTTTGATTAATTAAGAAAATAATCACATGATGTCAATTAGCATTCCAATGTTAACAGTTGCATATAGATTGTGAATCTCTTTGCTTGTTTAGATATTTGATAATATTTAAATAATCCTGAACTCACCATGGGGAGGTGTCTGCAGTTTGCGACCCACCCACACCCTTTCCTCCTTCCAACCAATAAAGGTGTTTGTTACTTACATTACTTAAATACCGTAAAATCCCAAAAGTAAGCCCCCCCCCCACAAAAAAAAAATTTCAGCAAAGAAAATAAAGAGGACTTTTTGGGGGACAGGAGGGGAATAATTTAGATTGTTATTTAAATATTGTTACAAAAAATAACAAAAAGAGCAGAAAAAAATTAAGAATTTTAAAGATTTAAAATTTAATGAGATGCATTTGCAGGGGGAGGGTCTTCATGTGAAGAGACTGGGGAGGGCAGGGGGAGAAAAGCAGAGATTTTAGGAGCAGGGGTTGATTTAGGTGGTTGATTAGGTTTATTTATTGTTAATATAGAGTATATAATAAGTCTGAAATGAAATTTAAAATTAAAGAGTTATAAAGGTTAAAGTATGTGGTTTTGGTACTAGAGGGGGGGGGCAAAGGGGAAGCAGTAATTTTGAGGGGGATTTAGATGATTGATTATTCATTGTTACAATAAAATAACAAATAAAGGAAAATATTATTAAAAAAATTTTAAAGATTTTAAATTTTTTGGGGGAGAGGGGGCAGATTTTATAAAAGGGGGGATTTAGATTTTATTATTTTTTTATTTGAGTGAAAATCTGTTGAAATACAGAAGATTCTAGCCCCTTTTTAATTCTAAATTAAAAATAAAACGGGTTTTTAAACGATTTTTTTTTAAATCCCGATTATAAGCCCCCTTCCGACATTCAACCCTTTTTGGTTTTAAAAAAGGGAGGGCTTACAATTGGGATTTTACGGTATATAATTTGTTATTTCATCTGTTTAAGTCTGATTTTTAGATGCAACTTTGTACTGCAATTTGGTGGTAAAGATTGGTATCATGGACCTTGATGTCAGTGTGGCCCTGATGAATCCATCTCTTTATTGGGGCCCACATACCTTAAACAATGCTTCCGTTACCAATTTGACTCTCAGCTTGCGTGTGGCAGGGAAATGTTTTAGCATCCCCATCTGGAATATCATCTGATTAAATGAAAGAATGTATTTCTTCATTGGTTACTCTCCGTAAAAGAGTTGGAGATGATAATTTTGCTACATTCCAATCAATTAATTCTATATAATGAAAAAAAATCTTGTGTGGATAAATATACTAAAAATATCAACGTTTGACACACAATAACATCGTGTAATAAACAGACGCACGTTTCATGAGTATCCTGGACTCATTTCCTCAGTGTAAATAAACTTAAACCCTATTGTATACCCCCAAAGACATGAAAATGAATCTAAAAACCCAAATGAAAAACAACAACACACCGAGAAACTCCTCCAATCTGATTAAGTCGGTTGGTTGGTTGTAGAGGATTCACTATGACAAAGTAACTCAACCCAGAAAGGTGAGATGTACGGTACACTTGAAAAATCATTAACCAGGGAGTTACCAAATTTATGAATATAAACTGCCTCAAAGAAGTCTAAATCTAATGGAGTGTTACATTTCTTAATAATAGTGGCTGAGTCGAAGTTAAAATTATGTCCCTCACTCCAACAGTGACAGGCAATAGAGGACTTTTGTAATTCTTTTTTCTTAATGTAATTTCTGTGTTCATTGAGTCTGAAACGGAGTTGTCGTTTAGTCTGTCCTATATAGGACAAACCACATTGACATTGGATATTGTAAATGCCCCAAAAGTTTTGATGTGAAATTTTATCCTTTAACTGTGAAAAATTTAGTTTATTAACTGGCTTAAAAACAACCTTAAAATCATATTGCCTTAAAATATTAGCTATTTTATAGCTAATGCTATTGTGAAATGGTAAAATAATGAGGTTAGAAAAAGATTCTGGGACATCAGAAGGAACAAGATTACTATTTTTATTTAGACAACGAAAAATTAAACGGTTGATATAAGTCAAACTAAAACCACGATTAATAGCAAGAGATCTTATATAATTCAATTCTGTACCAAGGGAAACATTATCAGAACAAATGGAAATTGCTCTATTAATAAAGAAATGAAAAGCCGAGGCTTTCTGAGAAGGGGGGTGACACGAATTAAAATGAGGGGGGAGTGAGACTGCAAAAGGTTTCTGGTATACACAGGTATCAAATGTATTAGGCTGACGTGTGACTAACACATCAAGAAAGGACAATTTATTTTCAACTTCAACTTCATATGTAAACTGAATAACAGGATCTATTGAGTTTAGAATAGTTAAGACGTTATCAATGGATGAAATAGACAGGTCCAAGAGTGCAAAAGAATCATCAACATATCTGCAATAAAATGGAAAATTTATTAAATTAAATAATTTATTCTCAAAATAATGCATATACAAATCTGCTAGGAAAGGACTTAAAGGATTACCCATCGCTAAACCATCTGACATAGAATAAAATTGATTTAAAAACTGGAATGCATTTTGCGTTAAACAAATACTGAATAACTCAATAATGTCTCATAATCTGGGTAATGGAATTCTTTTAATCTTAAAGTGAGACATTGAAGTGCCCCTTGGACAGGAACATGGGTAAACAGTGAAATAACATCAAAGGACACCATGCGTAATGAGGGGGAGGGGGGAAGTTCCTAATACGGTTCACAAAAGAACTTGAATTATGAATAGTATATAAATTGGAAACTGAAAGAAAAGAAAACCGTTTAACCAAATATTTAGCGAGTGGGTAAGAAGCAGTACCAATATTTGATACAATAGGACGGAGGGGGACACCAATTTTGTGTACTTTTGGAAGAGCATAAAAACGACTGCAGTTAGCTATGGAAGAAAACTCATTAAAACTTCTCCATGTATTGATGAAAATACTATAAATTCTTTAACTCCTTCCATAGCTAACTGCAGTTAGCCTAGATGGGGTCCTAAATTGTAAATTTGCTATGCACTTCCAAACAGCTATAAATTTTTCAGCTCGTAAATTTTTTTCTCCGTAAAATATGTCCTAGTTAGATCACAGACCAGTGTCTCCAAAGGTAATAAAACCACTCTGGGTGGTAGTTTCCATTTTCCCATACGAAAAAGAAACCATGTACACCAATAAAACAAATACTCCACAGAAATTCCTGGTTATACAATATATATACATAAAAAATACATATTAAAAAAATAAAAGTATATAAAATAAATAGTCCACAGAAATTCCTGGTTATACAATATATATACATGAAAAATACCTATTAAAACAATAAAAGTAAACTAATTTAGTCAGAAATCGGGAGGTGGCTCATATCTGACCACCAGTGGCATTTGTGCATATACCCAAAAGGTATACTAATAAACTAGAAAGGAGGTCTAAGAAAGGCATCAAGTGCATGCAAACTTTCTTTTTTGAAAGTAACTGTTCCATTACTCGGTTAACTGTATTGACAGTGACATAAACCATAAATCAGGTTTCCAAATTCCCATGTCTGAGTAAAAGAAGTGACAATCCTTACTTCACTAACTGACTAACATAACTGAAACTCTGTTCACAGTTGTTCTGTAGATTATGTAAAAGATGACTTGAAAACAGCAAGCTGTATCTTTAGAAACTAAGCAAAAATTTTAAAACAAAGTTAGCGATAAAGTGCTGAAAAAATCAGAAAATACAGCAAAGTATGGAACACCTAAAATTCTTTTACAATTGGTCCTCTCTAAAATTTTAAAGAAAAAGATTGAAGCGGCTTATGCTGTGAGCCAATTCAAACCAGTAAGAAAACTAATATGTCGAAAAAAGAATGAATAAATTGAAATTGCACTCTTGCGGTGGATAAAAGAGGCAAGAAGCCATAATATTGTTTTAACTTTTGCAGTTTTGCAAGAGAAAGCAAAGGCTTTTGCTGATGCTCTCAGTAAGAGCAATTTCATATCGGATGACTGACAAGATTTAAAGAGCGTCATGGCTATGTAGCCAAAAAATGGAAAATTCTTTCTTAGACGTCGTTTTTTTTTTCCCTGAGTACCATTTGCATAGATGAAGATGTGCTGACTTCAAATGTGACGGCAAAAAATGGGAAATTCTTTCTTAGACTTTTTTTTTCTTCCGAGTACATTTGCATAGATGAAGATATGCTGACTTTGGATGTGACGGCAAACGAAGAAATAATTGCTGAAAAAAAAAAGATGACAACATTGAAGTGTCAGATGAGAATGATGAAATTGACGCAGAACGGAAAAGTTTAGTGTCATTAAATGAATCTACCTCAGCATTGAAAACTGTGCAACGTTTCCTTATGGAACAAGAGGATGCTTCCCGAACATTAGACAAATTAGATGAGGTCCATACATTCCTAAAAAAACTACTTCACAAACATTGTAGCAAAAGTCAATAATGGACTTTTTAAAAAAATGACTAGCAAGTAAATAAACTTATTATTGCCTAAAATATTAGGATTAATTTGATAATGAAATTTTCTATTTTTTATTAATTTATTATTTTATGACCAGGGATATATTTCTAGGTTAATTTATTTAGTTTTTATATCTGATACAGATGGCACGACTATTATGACGGTTAACATGAAATTTCAGATAACACGGAAAAAAAAAATCGCAGTCCCTTCAATTTCGTGTTAATGAGGTTGGACTGTATTACTATTTACCATGTTTACTTCATGTAAGGTTACACATTTTGCTTTTAAAACATAAAATTTATTTATTAAAGGTACTTTCAAATATTCTAAACCATTTAAAAATAAAGTTACATAAGAATTATCAAAGACAACATTAAAGTTCATCTCTACCAAACATCTAACAGGTGTTCTAATTTATATAATTAAAAATTTCTAATCATCAAAGGAGCATAATAAACATTTAAAAGTGTTACCTGCTTAGTTGTAGTGCCATGTTTTACCTCTAATACAATATAACCGACTCCTTTTATTTCCACTGAGCCTCTGGCAATGCTGGCTTTGCTTTGAATTGACCTAAAATTTGAAAACAAACATTTGTCATTACAAAAACAAACGGTTGCTGCTGAATCTAAAAAGAACTCTGTACAGGCATCTTCTGTAACCAAAGCTGCAACAAAATGGGCACCTCTTGATTCAGATTGGAGAACAAGCCTTGATTTTTTATACACATTACGACAGTTGCCTCTGTGGCAGAAATTTGGGACATATCGCCGACAGTCTTTCATCAACTGACCTGGTAATCCACACTTAAAACACTTCCTTGATTTAGACTTCACATGAGGATTTCCAATCGAAGATATCAAAACTTTGCTTTCTAAATAACCAGGCATTTGAGATGATTTATTAACTTGTCTGTCATATTAAACCAATAGATAAGGACGAATACCATTCACTGTGAAGTTGCCATTTGCTAATGGGTATAACTGCATAATCAAATTCTCATAACTTGCTGGTAAATAAATCAATTATCTAGAAGGCTATTTCATCCTCAGGCACCTTTTTCCCCAACTTGTTCTAGATCCTTGATAGTTTCAAGCACTCAACATACAAATTTTCATAATTTTTTTTATCTTTAGTTGAGACATACAAAAGACTGTAAAATAGACCCATCAATGTATAATATTGGTTATTTAAAAAAGAAAACATATTTTATTACTTTTTGCTTTATATAATGCTTTGGAAAAGTAAAAAAATAATGCACATGTCGATTAAACAGATTTGGAAATACTTATAAAATTCTAACAAACACATTGAACAAATATAAAGTATTTCTCATAAATAAGACTTACTTGCACTTCCTGTATGATGTTTTTGTCACATTTCTCAGGCATTAGATAAATTCCATGCTGGTAAGACGACCGTAGGTAAGAATGCATGACCACATATGGTTGTAAATAGTCATCAGTTTTACTTCGATAACTGTGATAATCTACGTTGGGAAGATGACCATAGGTAAGGATACATGAGCACACATGGTTATAAATAGTCATGAGTTTTATTTCTGTAACTGTGACAATCTCTAGGACCTCTGCTTCTTGAAGGGTGAAAAAAATACTTCTTTCCCGCCGTCCAAAACTCCTTCCTGCATCAACAGACTTCCAGACATCGGTAGGTGGACCTAGTTCTTCAAAACTGTAAATATAATATAAAAGGAATTATAAAAATTTTATAGAAACAAATTAAGAAAAGTAGAATTAACACATTTTCCCTACTGATTGAAGATGCATGTGATTTATAAAAGAAACAGAAATCATAGAAATTTTTTTTAAACTATTGAATACATTTAATATTTGATCGCTTTTAAGCCTCTATAACATTAAAAGGGAGGGGGGGAAAAGCACTTAGAAACACACTTTTGTACATAATTTTATAATTCTAGAATATCAGTAAATGAATTAAAATCCAATATAAAATTCCATCTTTACATACAAAATTTAAGTTTAAAAAAAAAGTGTAAAAAGTATAAAAAGTGTAATAACTAGCAAAAAAGAGCTCCAAGCTTTAGAATTAAAAAATAATAAGATAAAAAAAATTATCTAATTGAGCATATATCTAAAAAAGACGTAAAATAATTAAAAAAGTTAGTCTTTTAAATACAGTGTAGACTCCTCAAATACACCATCCTAAAATTCGTAAATACCTAAACTCCGCACATTGTTTCCAATGTAAACAATGAAACTTACAGTTAAGATGCAGGTGAAAAATTTTAAGTTTTTTATATTTCCATATCATTCTGTACAAATTTTAATATGTATTTCTGTTTAATAATGATTCAACTCACGTTTTCTCATGAAAGAAGTATAAATTTATTTTTGAAAAAAATTCAAGAAAGTGCTGATATCAGTGGATATTGCGATATTTTTACCAAATAATTTATGTATCAATAAGGATTTTTTGGTTAGTAAGTATGGCTAAACATGAAATAAAACTTCATTCTATTAAGATTTTAATGTGAATTATTAGTGTACATTTATAAGGCAAGTTGCACTGAATAATTCATGAAAATATTATTTCATCATCATTATGCATATTTAGCTATGCATTATTAAATATTTACTTGATCTTTATCTTGATATTTTAAATTATCTTAATTTTTATTATTTCACTTTATTGTAAGCATTCATTATAATTTCGAGTGCACTCTTAAATTCAAATTATAGTTAAATAAATGTAAAGAAAACAGTGAAAAGAAATCTGTAAAATTCAAAAATCCACATGACCTCTGGTTTTAAACTATGCACATTTAAGGGACTCTACCGTATAATATACGGTATAGTAGCATAACAACCAATATATATATTTTTTTTACGTTTCATTTATTTGGATGAATTATGGATGTAAGCTGTGATAGGTAGTCAAGACTCATTTAAGGCAGCGGCAAACTTCTGACAGTATTTTAGTATAAAGAGTTTCTCCTTTTTTAAATGCAGAAGTTTTTTTTTAATTAAGGCAAAAATACTCTTATAAAATGCCTGTGGAATTTTGCACCTACATTAATCGGCTCTGGTCAAGATTGAAATTATTTTGAACACCACCCCCGCCTCGTACCAGATACTCTACTGCACATTCACACAAAAACACAATATGCATTACAGTTTATATATGGTAAAATTTAAATATATCAAAACTATACAAAAACTGCAAGCAAAATATTTATATGCATGAAAATTGCAATCAAAAAGTTAAATTTCAAGCTATTAGATAGAAACAACAGTTAAAATCTAGTAAATCTCCAAAATTTACAAATTCTAACAAACACATTGAACAAATATAATGTACTTCTCATAAATAAGACTTACTTGCACTTCCCGTATGATGTTTTTTGTCACATTTCTCAGGCATTAGATGCTGGTAAGATGACCGTAGGTAAGAATACATGAGCACACCTGGTTGGAAGTAGTCATCAGTTTTACTGCGATAACTGTGATAGTCTACGCTGGTAAGACGACCGAAGGTCAGGATACACAAGCACACATGGTTATAAGTAGTCATCAGTTTTACTGCGATAACTGTGATAGTCTACGGTGGTAAGACGACCGAAGGTCAGGATACACGAGCACACATGGTTATAAATAGTCATGAGTTTCACTTCTGTAACTGTGACAATCTCTAGGACTTCTGCTTCTTGCAGGGTGAAAAAAATACTTCTTTCCTGCCGTCCAAAACTCCTTCCTGCATCAACAGACTTCCAGACATCGGTAGGTGGACCTAGTTCTTCAAAACTGTAAATATAATATAAAAGGAATTATAAAAATTTTATAGAAACAAATTAAGAAAAGTAGAATTAACACATTTTTAGAAACGTGTTATGTAACACAAACAACATAAAAAATACAAATAAAATTTTTTTATTTATATTACAAACAAAATATTAGAAGCATGAAAACTATCAATAACAAGTACTACTAAAATGGTACACAATAACTTAACTACTTATTATTTTTTAGAATGGCAGTAATCACATGAACCTTACATTCGTAAATGAGAGAAAATTTCTATTTTATTTTCTTTAAAAATGGATTTCATGCCATACATACTTAAGAAAGATGTTTATACAGGCAGTATTATTCCTTGTGGAAGATACAAGTCCTCACATTTTACTCTTGTATAGTTCAGTTAAATCATTAAAGCTCCTAAATTTGCTTTGCAATAATGTAAAGAGTTTCTAAGGAGTCTGTACTCACCATGGGTATAATTTAGCGAGAAAAATGATATTTTTGTAAATATTTAAACAAAAATCGATATAAAATAATCTAACAGCCTTTTCCTATTAAATTTAAACACTTTTCATTACAGCAGTTGCCAACAATTAAAAATCCACAATAAAATTCTCTCTACAATTACAATAATGAATTTTCTATTGAAAGATTTCCACGTGAAAAATGAAATCAAAAAGACTAACCACTTCAACGGCTGCCCCGAATTAAGTCGGAGATAATAACACAGTTTCCCTATCTAGGTGGCCATTGAAGTGGTTTAATATGACATCACATTGATAATACTATAACGGAAATTTTCAAACATTTCTCAATATTACAAGGAGTATGAGTATATGAATATGTGTAAGTACAGAAAGCTGGTTAATATGACATCACAAGAGAATTAAAAGAAAATTAATATGACGTCATATTGGAAGTTTAACGGACTTTTCCAAATGTTTGAGAAACATACAAAGATAATATCAATATGAGTAAAAAAGAAAGCAAGTATATATGACGTCACTAGGTGAATATAACATCATATGAGTTTGAGGAACATATTGAATCACGATCAAAACGGATTATGGAAATATTGGCATATTTTAACATTTTGAAGTTCTCTATACAATATGTTTAATTTTGAAATTGATTTTTCTACACAAACATTCTTCGCTTTTCCTATAGAATGTAGAAAGTTCTATAATTTTTCGAAACCCTTGAGCTTACAGATTTTGAATTACTGTGATTCGGGAAAGATTTTTACGTGGTCTTTGGACAAAACTAGGGGGACATTGCACTTTATATAAAAAGGGCAAGGTGCATTTTGCTGATTTAAAAAAGTGTAGATCACTGTTTCAAGGATCCAGTCTCCCTGCAATTGGGGAGACTTGATCCTTTTTTTAGTTTTTGGAAAACAATTAATCTTTATTTTTAAAATGTTATTTTTTCAAAATTAAAATTAAAAAAGGAATCAAAGTTTTCCCTACTGATTGAAGATGCATGTGATTTATAAAAGAAACAGAAATCATAGAATTTTTTTTTAAACTATTGAATACATTTAATATTTGATCAGTTTTAAGCCACTATAACATTAAAAGGGAGGGGGGGGGGAAAGCACTAAGAAACACACTTTTGTACATAATTTTATAATTCTAGAATATCCGGAAATGAATTAAAATCCAATATAAAATTCCATCTTTACATACAAAATTTAAGTTTTAAAAAAAAAAGTGTAAAAAATATAAAAAGTGTAATAACTGGCAAAAAAGAGCTCCAAGCTTTAGAATTAAAAAATAATAAGATAAAAAAAATTATCTAATTGAGCATATATCTAAAAAAGACGTAAAATAATTTAAAAAGTTAGTCTTTTAAATACAGTGTAGACTCCTCAAATACACCACCCTAAAATTCGTAAATACCTAAACTCCGCACATTGTTTCCAATGTAAACAATGAAACTTACAGTTAAGATGCAGGTGAAAAATTTTAAGTTTTTTATATTTTCATATCATTCTGTACAAATTTTAATATGTATTTCTGTTTAATAATGATTCAACTCACGTTTTCTCATGAAAGAAGTATAAATTTATTTTTGAAAAAAATTCAAGAAAGTGCTGATATCAGTGGATATTGCGATATTTTTACCAAATAATTTATGTATCAATAAGGATTTTTTGGTTAGTAAGTATGGCTAAACATGAAATAAAACTTCATTCTATTAAGATTTTAATGTGAATTATTATTGTACATTTATAAGGCAAGTTGCACTGAATAATTCATGAAAAAATTATGTCATCATCATTATGCATATTTAGCTATGCATTATTAAATATTTACTTGATCTTTATCTTGATATTTTAAATTATCTTAATTTTTATTATTTCACTTTATTGTAAGCATTCATTATAATTTCGAGTGCACTCTTAAATTCAAATTATAGTTAAATAAATGTAAAGAAAACAGTGAAAAGAAATCTGTAAAATTCTAAAATCCACATGACCTCTTGTTTTAAACTATGCACATTTAAGGGACTCTACCGTATAATATACGGTATAGTAGCATAACAACCAATATATATATATTTTTTACGTTTCATTTATTTGGATGAATTATGGATGTAAGCTGTGATAGGTAGTCAAGACTCATTTAAGGCAGCAGCAAACTTCTGACAGTATTTTAGTATAAAGAGTTTCTCCTTTTTTAAATGCAGAAGTTTTTTTTTAATTCAGGCAAAAATACTCTTATAAAATGCCTGTGGAATTTTGCACCTAAATTAATCGGCTCTGGTCAAGATTGAAAGTATTTTGAACACCACCCCCCGCCTCGTACCAGATACTCTACTGCACATTCACACAAAAACACAATATGCATTACATTTTATATATGGTAAAATTTAAATATATCAAAACTATACAAAAACTGCGAGCAAAATATTTATATGCATGAAAATTGCAATCAAAAAGTTAAATTTCAAGCTATTAGATAGAAACAACAGTTAAAATCTAGTAAATCTCCAAAATTTACAAATTCTAACAAACACATTGAACAAATATAATGTACTTCTCATAAATAAGACTTACTTGCACTTCCCGTATGAGGTTTTTTGTCACATTTCTCAGGCATTAGATGCTGGTAAGACGACCGCAGGTAAGTATACATGAGCACACCTGGTTGGAAGTAGTCATCAGTTTTACTGCGATAACTGTGATAATCTACGGTGGTAAGACGACCGTAGGTTTGGATACACGAGCACACATGGTTATAAATAGTCATGAGTTTCACTTCTGTAACTGTGACAATCTCTAGGACTTCTGCTTCTTGCAGGGTGAAAAAAATACTTCTTTCCCGCCGTCCAAAACTCCTTCCTGCATCAACAGACTTCCAGACATCGGTAGGTGGACCTAGTTCTTCAAAACTGTAAATATAATATAAAAGGAATTATAAAAATTTTATAGAAACAAATTAAGAAAAGTACAATTAACACATTTTTAGAGACGTGTTATGTAACACAAACAACTTAAAAAATACAAATAACATTTTTTTATTTATATTACAAACAAAATATTAGAAGCATGAAAACTATCAATAACAAGTACTACTAAAATGGTACACAATAACTTAACTACTTATTATTTTTTAGAATGGCAGTAATCACATGAACATTACTTTCGTAAATGAAAGAAAATTTCTATTTTATTTTCTTTAAAAATGGATCTCATGCCATACATACTTAAGAAAGGTGATTATACAGGCAGTATTATTCCTTGTGGAAGATACAAGTCCTCACATTTTACTCTTGTATAGTTCAGTTAAATCATTAAAGCTCCTAAATTTGCTTTGCAATAATGTAAAGAGTTTCTAAGGAGTCTGTACTCACCATGGGTATAATTTAGCGAGAAAAATGATATTTTTGTAAATATTTAAACAAAAATCGATATAAAATAATCTAACAGCCCTTTCCTATTAAATTTAAACACTTTTCATTACAGCAGTTGCCAACAATTAAAAATCCACAATAAAATTCTCTCTACAATTACAATAATGAATTTTCTATTGAAAGATTTCCACGTGAAAAATGAAATCAAAAAGACTAACCACTTCAACGGCTGCCCCGAATTAAGTCGGAGATAATAACACAGTTTCCCTATCTAGGTGGCCATTGAAGTGGTTTCATATGACATCACATTGATAATACTATAACGGAAATTTTCAAACATTTCTCAATATTACAAGCACTATGAGTATATGAATATGTGTAAGTACAGAAAGCTGATTAATATGACATCACAAGAGAATTAAAAGAAAATTAATATGACGTCATATTGGAAGTTTAACGGAATTTTCCAAATGTTTGAGAAACATACAAAGAGAATATCAATATGAGTAAAAAAGAAAGCAAGTATATATGACGTCACTAGGTGAATATAACATCATATGAGTTTGAGGAACATATTGAATCACGATCAAAACGGATTATGGAAATATTGGCATATTTTAACATTTTGAAGTTCTCTATACAATATGTTTAATTTTGAAATTGATTTTTCTACACAAACATTCTTCGCTTTTCCTATAGAAAGTAGAAAGTTCTATAATTTTTGGACACCCTTGAGCTTACAGATTTTGAAATACTGTGATTCGGGAAAGATTTTTACGTTGTCTTTGGACAAAACTAGGGGGACATTGTACTTTATATAAAAAGGGCAAGGTGCATTTTGCTGATTTAAAAAAGTGTAGAGCACTGTTTCAAGGATCCAGTCTCCCTGCAATTGGGGAGACTTGATCCTTTTTTTAGTTTTTGGAAAACAAATAATCTTTATTTTTAAAATGATATTTTTTCCAAAATTAAAATTAAAAAAGGGATCAAAGTTTTCCCTACTGATTGAAGATGCATGTGATTTATAAAAGAAACAGAAATCATAGAATTTTTTTTTAAACTATTGAATACATTTAATATTTGATCACTTTTAAGCAACTATAACATTAAAAGGGAGGGGGGGAAAGCACTAAGAAACACACTTTTGTACATAATTTTATAATTCTAGAATATCCGGAAATGAATTAAAATCCAATATAAAATTCCATCTTTATATACAAAATTTAAGTTTTAAAAAAAAAAGTGTAAAAAATATAAAAAGTGTAATAACTAGCAAAAAAGAGCTCCAAGCTTTAGAATTAAAAAATAATAAGATAAAAAAAATTATCTAATTGAGCATATATCTAAAAAAGACGTAAAATAATTTAAAAAGTTAGTCTTTTAAATACAGTGTAGACTCCTCAAATACACCATCCTAAAATTCGTAAATACCTAAACTCCGCACATTGTTTCCAATGTAAACAATGAAACTTACAGTTAAGATGCAGGTGAAAAATTTTAAGTTTTTTATATTTTCATATCATTCTGTACAAATTTTAATATGTAATTCTGGTTAATAATGATTCAACTCACGTTTTCTCATGAAAGAAGTATAAATTTATTTTTGAAAAAAATTCAAGAAAGTGCTGATATCAGTGGATATTGTGATATTTTTACCAAATAATTTATGTATCAATAAGGCTTTTTTGGTTAGTAAGTATGGCTAAACATGAAATAAAACTTCATTCTATTAAGATTTTAATGTGAATTATTAGTGTACATTTATAAGGCAAGTTGCACTGAATAATTCATGAAAAAATTATCTCATCATCATTATGCATATTTAGCTATGCATTATTAAATATTTACTTGATCTTTATCTTGATATTTTAAATTATCTTAATTTTTATTATTTCACTTTATTGTAAGCATTCATTATAATTTCGAGTGCACTCTTAAATTCAAATTATAGTTAAATAAATGTAAAGAAAACAGTGAAAAGAAATCTGTAAAATTCTAAAATCCACATGACCTCTGGTTTTAAACTATGCACATTTAAGGGACTCTACCGTATAATATACGGTATAGTAGCATAACAACCAAGATATATATTTTTTTTACGTTTCATTTATTTGGATGAATTATGGATGTAAGCTGTGATAGGTAGTCAAGACTCATTTAAGGCAGCGGCAAACTTCTGACAGTATTTTAGTATAAAGAGTTTCTCCTTTTTTAAATGCAGAAGTTTTTTTTTTAATTAAGGCAAAAATACTCTTATAAAATGCCTGTGGAATTTTGCACCTACATTAATCGGCTCTGGTCAAGATTGAAAGTATTTTGAACACCACCCCCCGCCTCGTACCAGATACTCTACTGCACATTCACACAAAAACACAATATGCATTACATTTTATATATGGTAAAATTTAAATATATCAAAACTATACAAAAACTGCAAGCAAAATATTTATATGCATGAAAATTGCAATCAAAAAGTTAAATTTCAAGCTATTAGATAGAAACAACAGTTAAAATCTAGTAAATATCCAAAATTTACAAATTCTAACAAACACATTGAACAAATATAATGTACTTCTCATAAATAAGACTTACTTGCACTTCCCGTATGATGTTTTTTGTCACATTTCTCAGGCATTAGATGCTGGTAAGATGACCGTAGGTAAGAATACATGAGCACACCTGGTTGGAAGTAGTCATCAGTTTTACTGCGATAACTGTGATAGTCTACAAGGTCAGGATACACGAGCACACATGATTATAAGTAGTCATCAGTTTTACTGCGATAACTGTGATAGTCTACGGTGGTAAGACGACCGAAGGTCAGGATACACGAGCACACATGGTTATAAATAGTCATGAGTTTCACTTCTGTAACTGTGACAATCTCTAGGACTTCTGCTTCTTGCAGGGTGAAAAAAATACTTCTTTCCCGCCGTCCAAAACTCCTTCCTGCATCAACAGACTTCCAGACATCGGTAGGTGGACCTAGTTCTTCAAAACTGTAAATATAATATAAAAGGAATTATAAAAATTTTATAGAAACAAATTAAGAAAAGTACAATTAACACATTTTTAGAGACGTGTTATGTAACACAAACAACTTAAAAAATACAAATAACATTTTTTTATTTATATTACAAACAAAATATTAGAAGCATGAAAACTATCAATAACAAGTACTACTAAAATGGTACACAATAACTTAACTACTTATTATTTTTTAGAATGGCAGTAATCACATGAACATTACTTTCGTAAATGAAAGAAAATTTCTATTTTATTTTCTTTAAAAATGGATCTCATGCCATACATACTTAAGAAAGGTGATTATACAGGCAGTATTATTCCTTGTGGAAAATACAAGTCCTCACATTTTACTCTTGTATAGTTCAGTTAAATCATTAAAGCTCCTAAATTTGCTTTGCAATAATGTAAAGAGTTTCTAAGGAGTCTGTACTCACCATGGGTATAATTTAGCGAGAAAAATGATATTTTTGTAAATATTTAAACAAAAATCGATATAAAATAATCTAACAGCCTTTTCCTATTAAATTTAAACACTTTTCATTACAGCAGTTGCCAACAATTAAAAATCCACAATAAAATTCTCTCTACAATTACAATAATGAATTTTCTATTGAAAGATTTCCACGTGAAAAATGAAATCAAAAAGACTAACCACTTCAACGGCTGCCCCGAATTAAGTCGGAGATAATAACACAGTTTCCCTATCTAGATGGCCATTGAAGTGGTTTCATATGACATCACATTGATAATACTATAACGGAAATTTTCAAACATTTCTCAATATTACAAGGAGTATGAGTATATGAATATGTGTAAGTACAGAAAGCTGATTAATATGACATCACAAGAGAATTAAAAGAAAATTAATATGACGTCATATTGGAAGTTTAACGGAATTTTCCAAATGTTTGAGAAACATACAAAGAGAATATCAATATGAGTAAAAAAGAAAGCAAGTATATATGACGTCACTAGGTGAATATAACATCATATGAGTTTGAGGAACATATTGAATCACGATCAAAATGGATTATGGAAATATTGGCATATTTTAACATTTTGAAGTTCTCTATACAATATGTTTAATTTTGAAATTGATTTTTCTACACAAACATTCTTCGCTTTTCCTATAGAAAGTAGAAAGTTCTATAATTTTTGGACACCCTTGAGCTTACAGATTTTGAAATACTGTGATTCGGGAAAGATTTTTACGTTGTCTTTGGACAAAACTAGGGGGACATTGCACTTTATATAAAAAGGGCAAGGTGCATTTTGCTGATTTAAAAAAGTGTAGAGCACTGTTTCAAGGATCCAGTCTCCCTGCAATTGGGGAGACTTGATCCTTTTTTTAGTTTTTGGAAAACAATTAATCTTTATTTTTAAAATGATATTTTTTCCAAAATTAAAATTAAAAAAGGGATCAAAGTTTTCCCTACTGATTGAAGATGCATGTGATTTATAAAAGAAACAGAAATCATAGAATTTTTTTTTAAACTATTGAATACATTTAATATTTGATCACTTTTAAGCAACTATAACATTAAAAGGGAGGGGGGAAAGCACTAAGAAACACACTTTTGTACATAATTTTATAATTCTAGAATATCCGGAAATGAATTAAAATCCAATATAAAATTCCATCTTTACATACAAAATTTAAGTTTTAAAAAAAAAAGTGTAAAAAATATAAAAAGTGTAATAACTAGCAAAAAAGAGCTCCAAGCTTTAGAATTAAAAAATAATAAGATAAAAAAAATTATCTAATTGAGCATATATCTAAAAAAGACGTAAAATAATTAAAAAAGTTAGTCTTTTAAATACAGTGTAGACTCCTCAAATACACCATCCTAAAATTCGTAAATACCTAAACTCCGCACATTGTTTCCAATGTAAACAATGAAACTTACAGTTAAGATGCAGGTGAAAAATTTTAAGTTTTTTATATTTTCATATCATTCTGTACAAATTTTAATATGTAATTCTGGTTAATAATGATTCAACTCACGTTTTCTCATGAAAGAAGTATAAATTTATTTTTGAAAAAAATTCAAGAAAGTGCTGATATCAGTGGATATTGTGATATTTTTACCAAATAATTTATGTATCAATAAGGCTTTTTTGGTTAGTAAGTATGGCTAAACATGAAATAAAACTTCATTCTATTAAGATTTTAATGTGAATTATTAGTGTACATTTATAAGGCAAGTTGCACTGAATAATTCATGAAACAATTATCTCATCATCATTATGCATATTTAGCTATGCATTATTAAATATTTACTTGATCTTTATCTTGATATTTTAAATTATCTTAATTTTTATTATTTCACTTTATTGTAAGCATTCATTATAATTTCGAGTGCACTCTTAAATTCAAATTATAGTTAAATAAATGTAAAGAAAACAGTGAAAAGAAATCTGTAAAATTCTAAAATCCACATGACCTCTGGTTTTAAACTATGCACATTTAAGGGACTCTACCGTATAATATACGGTATAGAAGCATAACAACCAAGATATATATTTTTTTTACGTTTCATTTATTTGGATGAATTATGGATGTAAGCTGTGATAGGTAGTCAAGACTCATTTAAGGCAGCGGCAAACTTCTGACAGTATTTTAGTATAAAGAGTTTCTCCTTTTTTAAATGCAGAAGTTTTTTTTTTAATTAAGGCAAAAATACTCTTATAAAATGCCTGTGGAATTTTGCACCTACATTAATCGGCTCTGGTCAAGATTGAAAGTATTTTGAACACCACCCCCCGCCTCGTACCAGATACTCTACTGCACATTCACACAAAAACACAATATGCATTACATTTTATATATGGTAAAATTTAAATATATCAAAACTATACAAAAACTGCAAGCAAAATATTTATATGCATGAAAATTGCAATCAAAAAGTTAAATTTCAAGCTATTAGATAGAAACAACAGTTAAAATCTAGTAAATATCCAAAATTTACAAATTCTAACAAACACATTGAACAAATATAATGTACTTCTCATAAATAAGACTTACTTGCACTTCCCGTATGATGTTTTTTGTCACATTTCTCAGGCATTAGATGCTGGTAAGATGACCGTAGGTAAGAATACATGAGCACACCTGGTTGGAAGTAGTCATCAGTTTTACTGCGATAACTGTGATAGTCTACAAGGTCAGGATACACGAGCACACATGATTATAAGTAGTCATCAGTTTTACTGCGATAACTGTGATAGTCTACGGTGGTAAGACGACCGAAGGTCAGGATACACGAGCACACATGGTTATAAATAGTCATGAGTTTCACTTCTGTAACTGTGACAATCTCTAGGACTTCTGCTTCTTGCAGGGTGAAAAAAATACTTCTTTCCCGCCGTCCAAAACTCCTTCCTGCATCAACAGACTTCCAGACATCGGTAGGTGGACCTAGTTCTTCAAAACTGTAAATATAATATAAAAGGAATTATAAAAATTTTATAGAAACAAATTAAGAAAAGTACAATTAACACATTTTTAGAGACGTGTTATGTAACACAAACAACTTAAAAAATACAAATAACATTTTTTTATTTATATTACAAACAAAATATTAGAAGCATGAAAACTATCAATAACAAGTACTACTAAAATGGTACACAATAACTTAACTACTTATTATTTTTTAGAATGGCAGTAATCACATGAACATTACTTTCGTAAATGAAAGAAAATTTCTATTTTATTTTCTTTAAAAATGGATCTCATGCCATACATACTTAAGAAAGGTGATTATACAGGCAGTATTATTCCTTGTGGAAGATACAAGTCCTCACATTTTACTCTTGTATAGTTCAGTTAAATCATTAAAGCTCCTAAATTTGCTTTGCAATAATGTAAAGAGTTTCTAAGGAGTCTGTACTCACCATGGGTATAATTTAGCGAGAAAAATGATATTTTTGTAAATATTTAAACAAAAATCGATATAAAATAATCTAACAGCCTTTTCCTATTAAATTTAAACACTTTTCATTACAGCAGTTGCCAACAATTAAAAATCCACAATAAAATTCTCTCTACAATTACAATAATGAATTTTCTATTGAAAGATTTCCACGTGAAAAATGAAATCAAAAAGACTAACCACTTCAACGGCTGCCCCGAATTAAGTCGGAGATAATAACACAGTTTCCCTATCTAGATGGCCATTGAAGTGGTTTCATATGACATCACATTGATAATACTATAACGGAAATTTTCAAACATTTCTC
This sequence comes from Maratus michaelseni, assembly GCA_963931845.1. Classification (NCBI taxonomy): domain Eukaryota; kingdom Metazoa; phylum Arthropoda; class Arachnida; order Araneae; family Salticidae; genus Maratus; species Maratus michaelseni. The sequence goes on from OZ007586.1 coordinate 167,742,942, forward strand.
AATATTACAAGGAGTATGAGTATATGAATATGTGTAAGTACAGAAAGCTGATTAATATGACATCACAAGAGAATTAAAAGAAAATTAATATGACGTCATATTGGAAGTTTAACGGAATTTTCCAAATGTTTGAGAAACATACAAAGAGAATATCAATATGAGTAAAAAAGAAAGCAAGTATATATGATGTCACTAGGTGAATATAACATCATATGAGTTTGAGGAACATATTGAATCACGATCAAAACGGATTATGGAAATATTGGCATATTTTAACATTTTGAAGTTCTCTATACAATATGTTTAATTTTGAAATTGATTTTTCTACACAAACATTCTTCGCTTTTCCTATAGAAAGTAGAAAGTTCTATAATTTTTGGACACCCTTGAGCTTACAGATTTTGAAATACTGTGATTCGGGAAAGATTTTTACGTTGTCTTTGGACAAAACTAGGGGGACATTGCACTTTATATAAAAAGGGCAAGGTGCATTTTGCTGATTTAAAAAAGTGTAGAGCACTGTTTCAAGGATCCAGTCTCCCTGCAATTGGGGAGACTTGATCCTTTTTTTAGTTTTTGGAAAACAATTAATCTTTATTTTTAAAATGATATTTTTTCCAAAATTAAAATTAAAAAAGGGATCAAAGTTTTCCCTACTGATTGAAGATGCATGTGATTTATAAAAGAAACAGAAATCATAGAATTTTTTTTTAAACTATTGAATACATTTAATATTTGATCACTTTTAAGCAACTATAACATTAAAAGGGAGGGGGGGAAAGCACTAAGAAACACACTTTTGTACATAATTTTATAATTCTAGAATATCCGGAAATGAATTAAAATCCAATATAAAATTCCATCTTTACATACAAAATTTAAGTTTAAAAAAAAAAGTGTAAAAAATATAAAAAGTGTAATAACTAGCAAAAAAGAGCTCCAAGCTTTAGAATTAAAAAATAATAAGATAAAAAAAATTATCTAATTGAGCATATATCTAAAAAAGACGTAAAATAATTTAAAAAGTTAGTCTTTTAAATACAGTGTAGACTCCTCAAATACACCATCCTAAAATTCGTAAATACCTAAACTCCGCACATTGTTTCCAATGTAAACAATGAAACTTACAGTTAAGATGCAGGTGAAAAATTTTAAGTTTTTTATATTTTCATATCATTCTGTACAAATTTTAATATGTAATTCTGGTTAATAATGATTCAACTCACGTTTTCTCATGAAAGAAGTATAAATTTATTTTTGAAAAAAATTCAAGAAAGTGCTGATATCAGTGGATATTGTGATATTTTTACCAAATAATTTATGTATCAATAAGGCTTTTTTGGTTAGTAAGTATGGCTAAACATGAAATAAAACTTCATTCTATTAAGATTTTAATGTGAATTATTAGTGTACATTTATAAGGCAAGTTGCACTGAATAATTCATGAAAAAATTATCTCATCATCATTATGCATATTTAGCTATGCATTATTAAATATTTACTTGATCTTTATCTTGATATTTTAAATTATCTTAATTTTTATTATTTCACTTTATTGTAAGCATTCATTATAATTTCGAGTGCACTCTTAAATTCAAATTATAGTTAAATAAATGTAAAGAAAACAGTGAAAAGAAATCTGTAAAATTCTAAAATCCACATGACCTCTGGTTTTAAACTATGCACATTTAAGGGACTCTACCGTATAATATACGGTATAGTAGCATAACAACCAAGATATATATTTTTTTTACGTTTCATTTATTTGGATGAATTATGGATGTAAGCTGTGATAGGTAGTCAAGACTCATTTAAGGCAGCGGCAAACTTCTGACAGTATTTTAGTATAAAGAGTTTCTCCTTTTTTAAATGCAGAAGTTTTTTTTTTAATTAAGGCAAAAATACTCTTATAAAATGCCTGTGGAATTTTGCACCTACATTAATCGGCTCTGGTCAAGATTGAAAGTATTTTGAACACCACCCCCCGCCTCGTACCAGATACTCTACTGCACATTCACACAAAAACACAATATGCATTACATTTTATATATGGTAAAATTTAAATATATCAAAACTATACAAAAACTGCAAGCAAAATATTTATATGCATGAAAATTGCAATCAAAAAGTTAAATTTCAAGCTATTAGATAGAAACAACAGTTAAAATCTAGTAAATATCCAAAATTTACAAATTCTAACAAACACATTGAACAAATATAATGTACTTCTCATAAATAAGACTTACTTGCACTTCCCGTATGATGTTTTTTGTCACATTTCTCAGGCATTAGATGCTGGTAAGATGACCGTAGGTAAGAATACATGAGCACACCTGGTTGGAAGTAGTCATCAGTTTTACTGCGATAACTGTGATAGTCTACAAGGTCAGGATACACGAGCACACATGATTATAAGTAGTCATCAGTTTTACTGCGATAACTGTGATAGTCTACGGTGGTAAGACGACCGAAGGTCAGGATACACGAGCACACATGGTTATAAATAGTCATGAGTTTCACTTCTGTAACTGTGACAATCTCTAGGACTTCTGCTTCTTGCAGGGTGAAAAAAATACTTCTTTCCCGCCGTCCAAAACTCCTTCCTGCATCAACAGACTTCCAGACATCGGTAGGTGGACCTAGTTCTTCAAAACTGTAAATATAATATAAAAGGAATTATAAAAATTTTATAGAAACAAATTAAGAAAAGTACAATTAACACATTTTTAGAGACGTGTTATGTAACACAAACAACTTAAAAAATACAAATAACATTTTTTTATTTATATTACAAACAAAATATTAGAAGCATGAAAACTATCAATAACAAGTACTACTAAAATGGTACACAATAACTTAACTACTTATTATTTTTTAGAATGGCAGTAATCACATGAACATTACTTTCGTAAATGAAAGAAAATTTCTATTTTATTTTCTTTAAAAATGGATCTCATGCCATACATACTTAAGAAAGGTGATTATACAGGCAGTATTATTCCTTGTGGAAGATACAAGTCCTCACATTTTACTCTTGTATAGTTCAGTTAAATCATTAAAGCTCCTAAATTTGCTTTGCAATAATGTAAAGAGTTTCTAAGGAGTCTGTACTCACCATGGGTATAATTTAGCGAGAAAAATGATATTTTTGTAAATATTTAAACAAAAATCGATATAAAATAATCTAACAGCCTTTTCCTATTAAATTTAAACACTTTTCATTACAGCAGTTGCCAACAATTAAAAATCCACAATAAAATTCTCTCTACAATTACAATAATGAATTTTCTATTGAAAGATTTCCACGTGAAAAATGAAATCAAAAAGACTAACCACTTCAACGGCTGCCCCGAATTAAGTCGGAGATAATAACACAGTTTCCCTATCTAGATGGCCATTGAAGTGGTTTCATATGACATCACATTGATAATACTATAACGGAAATTTTCAAACATTTCTCAATATTACAAGGAGTATGAGTATATGAATATGTGTAAGTACAGAAAGCTGATTAATATGACATCACAAGAGAATTAAAAGAAAATTAATATGACGTCATATTGGAAGTTTAACGGAATTTTCCAAATGTTTGAGAAACATACAAAGAGAATATCAATATGAGTAAAAAAGAAAGCAAGTATATATGACGTCACTAGGTGAATATAACATCATATGAGTTTGAGGAACATATTGAATCACGATCAAAATGGATTATGGAAATATTGGCATATTTTAACATTTTGAAGTTCTCTATACAATATGTTTAATTTTGAAATTGATTTTTCTACACAAACATTCTTCGCTTTTCCTATAGAAAGTAGAAAGTTCTATAATTTTTGGACACCCTTGAGCTTACAGATTTTGAAATACTGTGATTCGGGAAAGATTTTTACGTTGTCTTTGGACAAAACTAGGGGGACATTGCACTTTATATAAAAAGGGCAAGGTGCATTTTGCTGATTTAAAAAAGTGTAGAGCACTGTTTCAAGGATCCAGTCTCCCTGCAATTGGGGAGACTTGATCCTTTTTTTAGTTTTTGGAAAACAATTAATCTTTATTTTTAAAATGATATTTTTTCCAAAATTAAAATTAAAAAAGGGATCAAAGTTTTCCCTACTGATTGAAGATGCATGTGATTTATAAAAGAAACAGAAATCATAGAATTTTTTTTTAAACTATTGAATACATTTAATATTTGATCACTTTTAAGCAACTATAACATTAAAAGGGAGGGGGGGAAAGCACTAAGAAACACACTTTTGTACATAATTTTATAATTCTAGAATATCCGGAAATGAATTAAAATCCAATATAAAATTCCATCTTTACATACAAAATTTAAGTTTTAAAAAAAAAAGTGTAAAAAATATAAAAAGTGTAATAACTAGCAAAAAAGAGCTCCAAGCTTTAGAATTAAAAAATAATAAGATAAAAAAAATTATCTAATTGAGCATATATCTAAAAAAGACGTAAAATAATTAAAAAAGTTAGTCTTTTAAATACAGTGTAGACTTCTCAAATACACCATCCTAAAATTCGTAAATACCTAAACTCCGCACATTGTTTCCAATGTAAACAATGAAACTTACAGTTAAGATGCAGGTGAAAAATTTTAAGTTTTTTATATTTTCATATCATTCTGTACAAATTTTAATATGTAATTCTGGTTAATAATGATTCAACTCACGTTTTCTCATGAAAGAAGTATAAATTTATTTTTGAAAAAAATTCAAGAAAGTGCTGATATCAGTGGATATTGTGATATTTTTACCAAATAATTTATGTATCAATAAGGCTTTTTTGGTTAGTAAGTATGGCTAAACATGAAATAAAACTTCATTCTATTAAGATTTTAATGTGAATTATTAGTGTACATTTATAAGGCAAGTTGCACTGAATAATTCATGAAAAAATTATCTCATCATCATTATGCATATTTAGCTATGCATTATTAAATATTTACTTGATCTTTATCTTGATATTTTAAATTATCTTAATTTTTATTATTTCACTTTATTGTAAGCATTCATTATAATTTCGAGTGCACTCTTAAATTCAAATTATAGTTAAATAAATGTAAAGAAAACAGTGAAAAGAAATCTGTAAAATTCTAAAATCCACATGACCTCTGGTTTTAAACTATGCACATTTAAGGGACTCTACCGTATAATATACGGTATAGTAGCATAACAACCAAGATATATATTTTTTTTACGTTTCATTTATTTGGATGAATTATGGATGTAAGCTGTGATAGGTAGTCAAGACTCATTTAAGGCAGCGGCAAACTTCTGACAGTATTTTAGTATAAAGAGTTTCTCCTTTTTTAAATGCAGAAGTTTTTTTTTTAATTAAGGCAAAAATAGTCTTATAAAATGCCTGTGGAATTTTGCACCTACATTAATCGGCTCTGGTCAAGATTGAAAGTATTTTGAACACCACCCCCCGCCTCGTACCAGATACTCTACTGCACATTCACACAAAAACACAATATGCATTACATTTTATATATGGTAAAATTTAAATATATCAAAACTATACAAAAACTACAAGCAAAATATTTATATGCATGAAAATTGCAATCAAAAAGTTAAATTTCAAGCTATTAGATAGAAACAACAGTTAAAATCTAGTAAATATCCAAAATTTACAAATTCTAACAAACACATTGAACAAATATAATGTACTTCTCATAAATAAGACTTACTTGCACTTCCCGTATGATGTTTTTTGTCACATTTCTCAGGCATTAGATGCTGGTAAGATGACCGTAGGTAAGAATACATGAGCACACCTGGTTGGAAGTAGTCATCAGTTTTACTGCGATAACTGTGATAGTCTACAAGGTCAGGATACACGAGCACACATGATTATAAGTAGTCATCAGTTTTACTGCGATAACTGTGATAGTCTACGGTGGTAAGACGACCGAAGGTCAGGATACACGAGCACACATGGTTATAAATAGTCATGAGTTTCACTTCTGTAACTGTGACAATCTCTAGGACTTCTGCTTCTTGCAGGGTGAAAAAAATACTTCTTTCCCGCCGTCCAAAACTCCTTCCTGCATCAACAGACTTCCAGACATCGGTAGGTGGACCTAGTTCTTCAAAACTGTAAATATAATATAAAAGGAATTATAAAAATTTTATAGAAACAAATTAAGAAAAGTACAATTAACACATTTTTAGAGACGTGTTATGTAACACAAACAACTTAAAAAATACAAATAACATTTTTTTATTTATATTACAAACAAAATATTAGAAGCATGAAAACTATCAATAACAAGTACTACTAAAATGGTACACAATAACTTAACTACTTATTATTTTTTAGAATGGCAGTAATCACATGAACATTACTTTCGTAAATGAAAGAAAATTTCTATTTTATTTTCTTTAAAAATGGATCTCATGCCATACATACTTAAGAAAGGTGATTATACAGGCAGTATTATTCCTTGTGGAAGATACAAGTCCTCACATTTTACTCTTGTATAGTTCAGTTAAATCATTAAAGCTCCTAAATTTGCTTTGCAATAATGTAAAGAGTTTCTAAGGAGTCTGTACTCACCATGGGTATAATTTAGCGAGAAAAATGATATTTTTGTAAATATTTAAACAAAAATCGATATAAAATAATCTAACAGCCTTTTCCTATTAAATTTAAACACTTTTCATTACAGCAGTTGCCAACAATTAAAAATCCACAATAAAATTCTCTCTACAATTACAATAATGAATTTTCTATTGAAAGATTTCCACGTGAAAAATGAAATCAAAAAGACTAACCACTTCAACGGCTGCCCCGAATTAAGTCGGAGATAATAACACAGTTTCCCTATCTAGGTGGCCATTGAAGTGGTTTCATATGACATCACATTGATAATACTATAACGGAAATTTTCAAACATTTCTCAATATTACAAGGAGTATGAGTATATGAATATGTGTAAGTACAGAAAGCTGATTAATATGACATCACAAGAGAATTAAAAGAAAATTAATATGACGTCATATTGGAAGTTTAACGGAATTTTCCAAATGTTTGAGAAACATACAAAGAGAATATCAATATGAGTAAAAAAGAAAGCAAGTATATATGACGTCACTAGGTGAATATAACATCATATGAGTTTGAGGAACATATTGAATCACGATCAAAACGGATTATGGAAATATTGGCATATTTTAACATTTTGAAGTTCTCTATACAATATGTTTAATTTTGAAATTGATTTTTCTACACAAACATTCTTCGCTTTTCCTATAGAAAGTAGAAAGTTCTATAATTTTTGGACACCCTTGAGCTTACAGATTTTGAAATACTGTGATTCGGGAAAGATTTTTACGTTGTCTTTGGACAAAACTAGGGGGACATTGCACTTTATATAAAAAGGGCAAGGTGCATTTTGCTGATTTAAAAAAGTGTAGAGCACTGTTTCAAGGATCCAGTCTCCCTGCAATTGGGGAGACTTGATCCTTTTTTTAGTTTTTGGAAAACAATTAATCTTTATTTTTAAAATGATATTTTTTCCAAAATTAAAATTAAAAAAGGGATCAAAGTTTTCCCTACTGATTGAAGATGCATGTGATTTATAAAAGAAACAGAAATCATAGAATTTTTTTTTAAACTATTGAATACATTTAATATTTGATCACTTTTAAGCAACTATAACATTAAAAGGGAGGGGGGGAAAGCACTAAGAAACACACTTTTGTACATAATTTTATAATTCTAGAATATCCGGAAATGAATTAAAATCCAATATAAAATTCCATCTTTACATACAAAATTTAAGTTTTAAAAAAAAAAGTGTAAAAAATATAAAAAGTGTAATAACTCGCAAAAAAGAGCTCCAAGCTTTAGAATTAAAAAATAATAAGATAAAAAAAATTATCTAATTGAGCATATATCTAAAAAAGACGTAAAATAATTAAAAAAGTTAGTCTTTTAAATACAGTGTAGACTCCTCAAATACACCATCCTAAAATTCGTAAATACCTAAACTCCGCACATTGTTTCCATTGTAAACAATGAAACTTACAGTTAAGATGCAGGTGAAAAATTTTAAGTTTTTTATATTTTCATATCATTCTGTACAAATTTTAATATGTAATTCTGGTTAATAATGATTCAACTCACGTTTTCTCATGAAAGAAGTATAAATTTATTTTTGAAAAAAATTCAAGAAAGTGCTGATATCAGTGGATATTGTGATATTTTTACCAAATAATTTATGTATCAATAAGGCTTTTTTGGTTAGTAAGTATGGCTAAACATGAAATAAAACTTCATTCTATTAAGATTTTAATGTGAATTATTAGTGTACATTTATAAGGCAAGTTGCACTGAATAATTCATAAAAAAATTATCTCATCATCATTATGCATATTTAGCTATGCATTATTAAATATTTACTTGATCTTTATCTTGATATTTTAAATTATCTTAATTTTTATTATTTCACTTTATTGTAAGCATTCATTATAATTTCGAGTGCACTCTTAAATTCAAATTATAGTTAAATAAATGTAAAGAAAACAGTGAAAAGAAATCTGTAAAATTCTAAAATCCACATGACCTCTGGTTTTAAACTATGCACATTTAAGGGACTCTACCGTATAATATACGGTATAGTAGCATAACAACCAAGATATATATTTTTTTTACGTTTCATTTATTTGGATGAATTATGGATGTAAGCTGTGATAGGTAGTCAAGACTCATTTAAGGCAGCGGCAAACTTCTGACAGTATTTTAGTATAAAGAGTTTCTCCTTTTTTAAATGCAGAAGTTTTTTTTTTAATTAAGGCAAAAATACTCTTATAAAATGCCTGTGGAATTTTGCACCTACATTAATCGGCTCTGGTCAAGATTGAAAGTATTTTGAACACCACCCCCCGCCTCGTACCAGATACTCTACTGCACATTCACACAAAAACACAATATGCATTACATTTTATATATGGTAAAATTTAAATATATCAAAACTATACAAAAACTGCAAGCAAAATATTTATATGCATGAAAATTGCAATCAAAAAGTTAAATTTCAAGCTATTAGATAGAAACAACAGTTAAAATCTAGTAAATATCCAAAATTTACAAATTCTAACAAAGACATTGAACAAATATAATGTACTTCTCATAAATAAGACTTACTTGCACTTCCCGTATGATGTTTTTTGTCACATTTCTCAGGCATTAGATGCTGGTAAGATGACCGTAGGTAAGAATACATGAGCACACCTGGTTGGAAGTAGTCATCAGTTTTACTGCGATAACTGTGATAGTCTACAAGGTCAGGATACACGAGCACACATGATTATAAGTAGTCATCAGTTTTACTGCGATAACTGTGATAGTCTACGGTGGTAAGACGACCGAAGGTCAGGATACACGAGCACACATGGTTATAAATAGTCATGAGTTTCACTTCTGTAACTGTGACAATCTCTAGGACTTCTGCTTCTTGCAGGGTGAAAAAAATACTTCTTACCCGCCGTCCAAAACTCCTTCCTGCATCAACAGACTTCCAGACATCGGTAGGTGGACCTAGTTCTTCAAAACTGTAAATATAATATAAAAGGAATTATAAAAATTTTATAGAAACAAATTAAGAAAAGTACAATTAACACATTTTTAGAGACGTGTTATGTAACACAAACAACTTAAAAAATACAAATAACATTTTTTTATTTATATTACAAACAAAATATTAGAAGCATGAAAACTATCAATAACAAGTACTACTAAAATGGTACACAATAACTTAACTACTTATTATTTTTTAGAATGGCAGTAATCACATGAACATTACTTTCGTAAATGAAAGAAAATTTCTATTTTATTTTCTTTAAAAATGGATCTCATGCCATACATACTTAAGAAAGGTGATTATACAGGCAGTATTATTCCTTGTGGAAGATACAAGTCCTCACATTTTACTCTTGTATAGTTCAGTTAAATCATTAAAGCTCCTAAATTTGCTTTGCAATAATGTAAAGAGTTTCTAAGGAGTCTGTACTCACCATGGGTATAATTTAGCGAGAAAAATGATATTTTTGTAAATATTTAAACAAAAATCGATATAAAATAATCTAACAGCCTTTTCCTATTAAATTTAAACACTTTTCATTACAGCAGTATCCAACAATTAAAAATCCACAATAAAATTCTCTCTACAATTACAATAATGAATTTTCTATTGAAAGATTTCCACGTGAAAAATGAAATCAAAAAGACTAACCACTTCAACGGCTGCCCCGAATTAAGTCGGAGATAATAACACAGTTTCCCTATCTAGGTGGCCATTGAAGTGGTTTCATATGACATCACATTGATAATACTATAACGGAAATTTTCAAACATTTCTCAATATTACAAGGAGTATGAGTATATGAATATGTGTAAGTACAGAAAGCTGATTAATATGACATCACAAGAGAATTAAAAGAAAATTAATATGACGTCATATTGGAAGTTTAACGGAATTTTCCAAATGTTTGAGAAACATACAAAGAGAATATCAATATGAGTAAAAAAGAAAGCAAGTATATATGACGTCACTAGGTGAATATAACATCATATGAGTTTGAGGAACATATTGAATCACGATCAAAACGGATTATGGAAATATTGGCATATTTTAACATTTTGAAGTTCTCTATACAATATGTTTAATTTTGAAATTGATTTTTCTACACAAACATTCTTCGCTTTTCCTATAGAAAGTAGAAAGTTCTATAATTTTTGGAAACCCTTGAGCTTACAGATTTTGAAATACTGTGATTCGGGAAAGATTTTTACGTTGTCTTTGGACAAAACTAGGGGGACATTGCACTTTATATAAAAAGAGCAAGGTGCATTTTGCTGATTTAAAAAAGTGTAGAGCACTGTTTCAAGGATCCAGTCTCCCTGCAATTGGGGAGACTTGATCCTTTTTTTTGTTTTTGGAAAACAATTAATCTTTATTTTTAAAATGATATTTTTTCCAAAATTAAAATTAAAAAAGGGATCAAAGTTTTCCCTACTGATTGAAGATGCATGTGATTTATAAAAGAAACAGAAATCATAGAATTTTTTTTTAAACTATTGAATACATTTAATATTTGATCACTTTTAAGCAACTATAACATTAAAAGGGAGGGGGGGAAAGCACTAAGAAACACACTTTTGTACATAATTTTATAATTCTAGAATATCCGGAAATGAATTAAAATCCAATATAAAATTCCATCTTTACATACAAAATTTAAGTTTAAAAAAAAAAAGTGTAAAAAATATAAAAAGTGTAATAACTAGCAAAAAAGAGCTCCAAGCTTTAGAATTAAAAAATAATAAGATAAAAAAAATTATCTAATTGAGCATATATCTAAAAAAGACGTAAAATAATTTAAAAAGTTAGTCTTTTAAATACAGTGTAGACTCCTCAAATACACCATCCTAAAATTCGTAAATACCTAAACTCCGCACATTGTTTCCAATGTAAACAATGAAACTTACAGTTAAGATGCAGGTGAAAAATTTTAAGTTTTTTATATTTTCATATCATTCTGTACAAATTTTAATATGTAATTCTGGTTAATAATGATTCAACTCACGTTTTCTCATGAAAGAAGTATAAATTTATTTTTGAAAAAAATTCAAGAAAGTGCTGATATCAGTGGATATTGTGATATTTTTACCAAATAATTTATGTATCAATAAGGCTTTTTTGGTTAGTAAGTATGGCTAAACATGAAATAAAACTTCATTCTATTAAGATTTTAATGTGAATTATTAGTGTACATTTATAAGGCAAGTTGCACTGAATAATTCATGAAAAAATTATCTCATCATCATTATGCATATTTAGCTATGCATTATTAAATATTTACTTGATCTTTATCTTGATATTTTAAATTATCTTAATTTTTATTATTTCACTTTATTGTAAGCATTCATTATAATTTCGAGTGCACTCTTAAATTCAAATTATAGTTAAATAAATGTAAAGAAAACAGTGAAAAGAAATCTGTAAAATTCTAAAATCCACATGACCTCTGGTTTTAAACTATGCACATTTAAGGGACTCTACCGTATAATATACGGTATAGTAGCATAACAACCAAGATATATATTTTTTTTACGTTTCATTTATTTGGATGAATTATGGATGTAAGCTGTGATAGGTAGTCAAGACTCATTTAAGGCAGCGGCAAACTTCTGACAGTATTTTAGTATAAAGAGTTTCTCCTTTTTTAAATGCAGAAGTTTTTTTTTTAATTAAGGCAAAAATACTCTTATAAAATGCCTGTGGAATTTTGCACCTACATTAATCGGCTCTGGTCAAGATTGAAAGTATTTTGAACACCACCCCCCGCCTCGTACCAGATACTCTACTGCACATTCACACAAAAACACAATATGCATTACATTTTATATATGGTAAAATTTAAATATATCAAAACTATACAAAAACTACAAGCAAAATATTTATATGCATGAAAATTGCAATCAAAAAGTTAAATTTCAAGCTATTAGATAGAAACAACAGTTAAAATCTAGTAAATATCCAAAATTTACAAATTCTAACAAACACATTGAACAAATATAATGTACTTCTCATAAATAAGACTTACTTGCACTTCCCGTATGATGTTTTTTGTCACATTTCTCAGGCATTAGATGCTGGTAAGATGACCGTAGGTAAGAATACATGAGCACACCTGGTTGGAAGTAGTCATCAGTTTTACTGCGATAACTGTGATAGTCTACAAGGTCAGGATACACGAGCACACATGATTATAAGTAGTCATCAGTTTTACTGCGATAACTGTGATAGTCTACGGTGGTAAGACGACCGAAGGTCAGGATACACGAGCACACATGGTTATAAATAGTCATGAGTTTCACTTCTGTAACTGTGACAATCTCTAGGACTTCTGCTTCTTGCAGGGTGAAAAAAATACTTCTTTCCCGCCGTCCAAAACTCCTTCCTGCATCAACAGACTTCCAGACATCGGTAGGTGGACCTAGTTCTTCAAAACTGTAAATATAATATAAAAGGAATTATAAAAATTTTATAGAAACAAATTAAGAAAAGTACAATTAACACATTTTTAGAGACGTGTTATGTAACACAAACAACTTAAAAAATACAAATAACATTTTTTTATTTATATTACAAACAAAATATTAGAAGCATGAAAACTATCAATAACAAGTACTACTAAAATGGTACACAATAACTTAACTACTTATTATTTTTTAGAATGGCAGTAATCACATGAACATTACTTTCGTAAATGAAAGAAAATTTCTATTTTATTTTCTTTAAAAATGGATCTCATGCCATACATACTTAAGAAAGGTGATTATACAGGCAGTATTATTCCTTGTGGAAGATACAAGTCCTCACATTTTACTCTTGTATAGTTCAGTTAAATCATTAAAGCTCCTAAATTTGCTTTGCAATAATGTAAAGAGTTTCTAAGGAGTCTGTACTCACCATGGGTATAATTTAGCGAGAAAAATGATATTTTTGTAAATATTTAAACAAAAATCGATATAAAATAATCTAACAGCCTTTTCCTATTAAATTTAAACACTTTTCATTACAGCAGTTGCCAACAATTAAAAATCCACAATAAAATTCTCTCTACAATTACAATAATGAATTTTCTATTGAAAGATTTCCACGTGAAAAATGAAATCAAAAAGACTAACCACTTCAACGGCTGCCCCGAATTAAGTCGGAGATAATAACACAGTTTCCCTATCTAGGTGGCCATTGAAGTGGTTTCATATGACATCACATTGATAATACTATAACGGAAATTTTCAAACATTTCTCAATATTACAAGGAGTATGAGTATATGAATATGTGTAAGTACAGAAAGCTGATTAATATGACATCACAAGAGAATTAAAAGAAAATTAATATGACGTCATATTGGAAGTTTAACGGAATTTTCCAAATGTTTGAGAAACATACAAAGAGAATATCAATATGAGTAAAAAAGAAAGCAAGTATATATGACGTCACTAGGTGAATATAACATGATATGAGTTTGAGGAACATATTGAATCACGATCAAAACGGATTATGGAAATATTGGCATATTTTAACATTTTGAAGTTCTCTATACAATATGTTTAATTTTGAAATTGATTTTTCTACACAAACATTCTTCGCTTTTCCTATAGAAAGTAGAAAGTTCTATAATTTTTGGACACCCTTGAGCTTACAGATTTTGAAATACTGTGATTCGGGAAAGATTTTTACGTTGTCTTTGGACAAAACTAGGGGGACATTGCACTTTATATAAAAAGGGCAAGGTGCATTTTGCTGATTTAAAAAAGTGTAGAGCACTGTTTCAAGGATCCAGTCTCCCTGCAATTGGGGAGACTTGATCCTTTTTTTAGTTTTTGGAAAACAATTAATCTTTATTTTTAAAATGATATTTTTTCCAAAATTAAAATTAAAAAAGGGATCAAAGTTTTCCCTACTGATTGAAGATGCATGTGATTTATAAAAGAAACAGAAATCATAGAATTTTTTTTTAAACTATTGAATACATTTAATATTTGATCACTTTTAAGCAACTATAACATTAAAAGGGAGGGGGGGAAAGCACTAAGAAACACACTTTTGTACATAATTTTATAATTCTAGAATATCCGGAAATGAATTAAAATCCAATATAAAATTCCATCTTTACATACAAAATTTAAGTTTTAAAAAAAAAAGTGTAAAAAATATAAAAAGTGTAATAACTCGCAAAAAAGAGCTCCAAGCTTTAGAATTAAAAAATAATAAGATAAAAAAAATTATCTAATTGAGCATATATCTAAAAAAGACGTAAAATAATTTAAAAAGTTAGTCTTTTAAATACAGTGTAGACTCCTCAAATACACCATCCTAAAATTCGTAAATACCTAAACTCCGCACATTGTTTCCAATGTAAACAATGAAACTTACAGTTAAGATGCAGGTGAAAAATTTTAAGTTTTTTATATTTTCATATCATTCTGTACAAATTTTAATATGTAATTCTGGTTAATAATGATTCAACTCACGTTTTCTCATGAAAGAAGTATAAATTTATTTTTGAAAAAAATTCAAGAAAGTGCTGATATCAGTGGATATTGTGATATTTTTACCAAATAATTTATGTATCAATAAGGCTTTTTTGGTTAGTAAGTATGGCTAAACATGAAATAAAACTTCATTCTATTAAGATTTTAATGTGAATTATTAGTGTACATTTATAAGGCAAGTTGCACTGAATAATTCATAAAAAAATTATCTCATCATCATTATGCATATTTAGCTATGCATTATTAAATATTTACTTGATCTTTATCTTGATATTTTAAATTATCTTAATTTTTATTATTTCACTTTATTGTAAGCATTCATTATAATTTCGAGTGCACTCTTAAATTCAAATTATAGTTAAATAAATGTAAAGAAAACAGTGAAAAGAAATCTGTAAAATTCTAAAATCCACATGACCTCTGGTTTTAAACTATGCACATTTAAGGGACTCTACCGTATAATATACGGTATAGTAGCATAACAACCAAGATATATATTTTTTTTACGTTTCATTTATTTGGATGAATTATGGATGTAAGCTGTGATAGGTAGTCAAGACTCATTTAAGGCAGCGGCAAACTTCTGACAGTATTTTAGTATAAAGAGTTTCTCCTTTTTTAAATGCAGAAGCTTTTTTTTTAATTAAGGCAAAAATACTCTTATAAAATGCCTGTGGAATTTTGCACCTACATTAATCGGCTCTGGTCAAGATTGAAAGTATTTTGAACACCACCCCCCGCCTCGTACCAGATACTCTACTGCACATTCACACAAAAACACAATATGCATTACATTTTATATATGGTAAAATTTAAATATATCAAAACTATACAAAAACTGCAAGCAAAATATTTATATGCATGAAAATTGCAATCAAAAAGTTAAATTTCAAGCTATTAGATAGAAACAACAGTTAAAATCTAGTAAATATCCAAAATTTACAAATTCTAACAAAGACATTGAACAAATATAATGTACTTCTCATAAATAAGACTTACTTGCACTTCCCGTATGATGTTTTTTGTCACATTTCTCAGGCATTAGATGCTGGTAAGATGACCGTAGGTAAGAATACATGAGCACACCTGGTTGGAAGTAGTCATCAGTTTTACTGCGATAACTGTGATAGTCTACAAGGTCAGGATACACGAGCACACATGATTATAAGTAGTCATCAGTTTTACTGCGATAACTGTGATAGTCTACGGTGGTAAGACGACCGAAGGTCAGGATACACGAGCACACATGGTTATAAATAGTCATGAGTTTCACTTCTGTAACTGTGACAATCTCTAGGACTTCTGCTTCTTGCAGGGTGAAAAAAATACTTCTTACCCGCCGTCCAAAACTCCTTCCTGCATCAACAGACTTCCAGACATCGGTAGGTGGACCTAGTTCTTCAAAACTGTAAATATAATATAAAAGGAATTATAAAAATTTTATAGAAACAAATTAAGAAAAGTACAATTAACACATTTTTAGAGACGTGTTATGTAACACAAACAACTTAAAAAATACAAATAACATTTTTTTATTTATATTACAAACAAAATATTAGAAGCATGAAAACTATCAATAACAAGTACTACTAAAATGGTACACAATAACTTAACTACTTATTATTTTTTAGAATGGCAGTAATCACATGAACATTACTTTCGTAAATGAAAGAAAATTTCTATTTTATTTTCTTTAAAAATGGATCTCATGCCATACATACTTAAGAAAGGTGATTATACAGGCAGTATTATTCCTTGTGGAAGATACAAGTCCTCACATTTTACTCTTGTATAGTTCAGTTAAATCATTAAAGCTCCTAAATTTGCTTTGCAATAATGTAAAGAGTTTCTAAGGAGTCTGTACTCACCATGGGTATAATTTAGCGAGAAAAATGATATTTTTGTAAATATTTAAACAAAAATCGATATAAAATAATCTAACAGCCTTTTCCTATTAAATTTAAACACTTTTCATTACAGCAGTTGCCAACAATTAAAAATCCACAATAAAATTCTCTCTACAATTACAATAATGAATTTTCTATTGAAAGATTTCCACGTGAAAAATGAAATCAAAAAGACTAACCACTTCAACGGCTGCCCCGAATTAAGTCGGAGATAATAACACAGTTTCCCTATCTAGGTGGCCATTGAAGTGGTTTCATATGACATCACATTGATAATACTATAACGGAAATTTTCAAACATTTCTCAATATTACAAGGAGTATGAGTATATGAATATGTGTAAGTACAGAAAGCTGGTTAATATGACATCACAAGAGAATTAAAAGAAAATCAATATGACGTCATATTGGAAGTTTAACGGACTTTTCCAAATGTTTGAGAAACATAAAAAGAGAATATTAATATGAGTAAAAAAGAAAGCAAGTATATATGACGTCACTAGGTGAATATAACATCATATGAGTTTGAGGAACATATTGAATCACGATCAAAACGGATTATGGAAATATTGGCATATTTTAACATTTTGAAGTTCTCTATACAATATGTTTAATTTTGAAATTGATTTTTCTACACAAACATTCTTCGCTTTTCCTATAGAAAGTAGAAAGTTCTATAATTTTTGGAAACCCTTGAGCTTACAGATTTTGAAATACTGTGATTCGGGAAAGATTTTTACGTTGTCTTTGGACAAAACTAGGGGGACATTGCACTTTATATAAAAAGGGCAAGGTGCATTTTGCTGATTTAAAAAAGTGTAGAGCACTGTTTCAAGGATCCAGTCTCCCTGCAATTGGGGAGACTTGATCCTTTTTTTTGTTTTTGGAAAACAATTAATCTTTATTTTTAAAATGATATTTTTTCCAAAATTAAAATTAAAAAAGGGATCAAAGTTTTCCCTACTGATTGAAGATGCATGTGATTTATAAAAGAAACAGAAATCATAGAATTTTTTTTTAAACTATTGAATACATTTAATATTTGATCACTTTTAAGCCACTATAACATTAAAAGGGAGGGGGGGAAAGCACTAAGAAACACACTTTTGTACATAATTTTATAATTCTAGAATATCCAGAAATGAATTAAAATCCAATATAAAATTCCATCTTTACATACAAAATTTAAGTTTTAAAAAAAAAAGTGTAAAAAATATAAAAAGTGTAATAACTAGCAAAAAAGAGCGCCAAGCTTTATAATTAAAAAATAATAAGATAAAAAAAATTATCTAATTGAGCATATATCTAAAAAAGACGTAAAATAATTAAAAAAGTTAGTCTTTTAAATACAGTGTAGACTCCTCAAATACACCATCCTAAAATTCGTAAATACCTAAACTCCGCACATTGTTTCCAATGTAAACAATGAAACTTACAGTTAAGATGCAGGTGAAAAATTTTAAGTTTTTTATATTTTCATATCATTCTGTACAAATTTTAATATGTAATTCTGGTTAATAATGATTCAACTCACGTTTTCTCATGAAAGAAGTATAAATTTATTTTTGAAAAAAATTCAAGAAAGTGCTGATATCAGTGGATATTGTGATATTTTTACCAAATAATTTATGTATCAATAAGGCTTTTTTGGTTAGTAAGTATGGCTAAACATGAAATAAAACTTCATTCTATTAAGATTTTAATGTGAATTATTAGTGTACATTTATAAGGCAAGTTGCACTGAATAATTCATGAAAAAATTATCTCATCATCATTATGCATATTTAGCTATGCATTATTAAATATTTACTTGATCTTTATCTTGATATTTTAAATTATCTTAATTTTTATTATTTCACTTTATTGTAAGCATTCATTATAATTTCGAGTGCACTCTTAAATTCAAATTATAGTTAAATAAATGTAAAGAAAACAGTGAAAAGAAATCTGTAAAATTCTAAAATCCACATGACCTCTGGTTTTAAACTATGCACATTTAAGGGACTCTACCGTATAATATACGGTATAGTAGCATAACAACCAAGATATATATTTTTTTTACGTTTCATTTATTTGGATGAATTATGGATGTAAGCTGTGATAGGTAGTCAAGACTTATTTAAGGCAGCGGCAAACTTCTGACAGTATTTTAGTATAAAGAGTTTCTCCTTTTTTAAATGCAGAAGTTTTTTTTTTAATTAAGGCAAAAATACTCTTATAAAATGCCTGTGGAATTTTGCACCTACATTAATCGGCTCTGGTCAAGATTGAAAGTATTTTGAACACCACCCCCCGCCTCGTACCAGATACTCTACTGCACATTCACACAAAAACACAATATGCATTACATTTTATATATGGTAAAATTTAAATATATCAAAACTATACAAAAACTGCAAGCAAAATATTTATATGCATGAAAATTGCAATCAAAAAGTTAAATTTCAAGCTATTAGATAGAAACAACAGTTAAAATCTAGTAAATATCCAAAATTTACAAATTCTAACAAACACATTGAACAAATATAATGTACTTCTCATAAATAAGACTTACTTGCACTTCCCGTATGATGTTTTTTGTCACATTTCTCAGGCATTAGATGCTGGTAAGATGACCGTAGGTAAGAATACATGAGCACACCTGGTTGGAAGTAGTCATCAGTTTTACTGCGATAACTGTGATAGTCTACAAGGTCAGGATACACGAGCACACATGGTTATAAGTAGTCATCAGTTTTACTGCGATAACTGTGATAGTCTACGGTGGTAAGACGACCGAAGGTCAGGATACACGAGCACACATGGTTATAAATAGTCATGAGTTTCACTTCTGTAACTGTGACAATCTCTAGGACTTCTGCTTCTTGCAGGGTGAAAAAAATACTTCTTTCCCGCCGTCCAAAACTCCTTCCTGCATCAACAGACTTCCAGACATCGGTAGGTGGACCTAGTTCTTCAAAACTGTAAATATAATATAAAAGGAATTATAAAAATTTTATAGAAACAAATTAAGAAAAGTACAATTAACACATTTTTAGAGACGTGTTATGTAACACAAACAACTTAAAAAATACAAATAACATTTTTTTATTTATATTACAAACAAAATATTAGAAGCATGAAAACTATCAATAACAAGTACTACTAAAATGGTACACAATAACTTAACTACTTATTATTTTTTAGAATGGCAGTAATCACATGAACATTACTTTCGTAAATGAAAGAAAATTTCTATTTTATTTTCTTTAAAAATGGATCTCATGCCATACATACTTAAGAAAGGTGATTATACAGGCAGTATTATTCCTTGTGGAAGATACAAGTCCTCACATTTTACTCTTGTATAGTTCAGTTAAATCATTAAAACTCCTAAATTTGCTTTGCAATAATGTAAAGAGTTTCTAAGGAGTCTGTACTCACCATGGGTATAATTTAGCGAGAAAAATGATATTTTTGTAAATATTTAAACAAAAATAATTTTAAATTATTTTAAAAGCCTTTTCCTATTAAATTTAAACACTTTTCATTACAGCAGTTGCCAACAATTAAAAATCCACAATAAAATTCTCTCTACAATTACAATAATGAATTTTCTATTGAAAGATTTCCACGTGAAAAATGAAATAAAAAAGACTAACCACTTCAACGGCTGCCCTGAATTAAGTCGGAGATAATAACAGTTTCCCTACCTAGGTGGCCATTGAAGTGGTTTAATATGACATCACATTGATAATACTATAACGGAAATTTTCAAACATTTCTCAATATTACAAGGAGTATGAGTATATGAATATGTGTAAGTACAGAAAGCTGGTTAATATGACATCACAAGAGAATTAAAAGAAAATCAATATGACGTCATATTGGAAGTTTAACGGACTTTTCCAAATGTTTGAGAAACATAAAAAGAGAATATTAATATGAGTAAAAAAGAAAGCAAGTATATATGACGTCACTAGGTGAATATAACATCATATGAGTTTGAGGAACATATTGAATCACGATCAAAACGGATTATGGAAATATTGGCATATTTTAACATTTTGAAGTTCTCTATACAATATGTTTAATTTTGAAATTGATTTTTCTACACAAACATTCTTCGCTTTTCCTATAGAAAGTAGAAAGTTCTATAATTTTTGGAAACCCTTGAGCTTACAGATTTTGAAATACTGTGATTCGGGAAAGATTTTTACGTTGTCTTTGGACAAAACTAGGGGGACATTGCACTTTATATAAAAAGGGCAAGGTGCATTTTGCTGATTTAAAAAAGTGTAGAGCACTGTTTCAAGGATCCAGTCTCCCTGCAATTGGGGAGACTTGATCCTTTTTTTTGTTTTTGGAAAACAATTAATCTTTATTTTTAAAATGATATTTTTTCCAAAATTAAAATTAAAAAAGGGATCAAAGTTTTCCCTACTGATTGAAGATGCATGTGATTTATAAAAGAAACAGAAATCATAGAATTTTTTTTTAAACTATTGAATACATTTAATATTTGATCACTTTTAAGCCACTATAACATTAAAAGGGAGGGGGGGAAAGCACTAAGAAACACACTTTTGTACATAATTTTATAATTCTAGAATATCCAGAAATGAATTAAAATCCAATATAAAATTCCATCTTTACATACAAAATTTAAGTTTTAAAAAAAAAAGTGCAAAAAATATAAAAAGTGTAATAACTAGCAAAAAAGAGCGCCAAGCTTTATAATTAAAAAATAATAAGATAAAAAAAATTATCTAATTGAGCATATATCTAAAAAAGACGTAAAATAATTTAAAAAGTTAGTCTTTTAAATACAGTGTAGACTCCTCAAATACACCATCCTAAAATTCGTAAATACCTAAACTCCGCACATTGTTTCCAATGTAAACAATGAAACTTACAGTTAAGATGCAGGTGAAAAATTTTAAGTTTTTTATATTTTCATATCATTCTGTACAAATTTTAATATGTAATTCTGGTTAATAATGATTCAACTCACGTTTTCTCATGAAAGAAGTATAAATTTATTTTTGAAAAAAATTCAAGAAAGTGCTGATATCAGTGGATATTGTGATATTTTTACCAAATAATTTATGTATCAATAAGGCTTTTTTGGTTAGTAAGTATGGCTAAACATGAAATAAAACTTCATTCTATTAAGATTTTAATGTGAATTATTAGTGTACATTTATAAGGCACGTTGCACTGAATAATTCATGAAAAAATTATCTCATCATCATTATGCATATTTAGCTATGCATTATTAAATATTTACTTGATCTTTATCTTGATATTTTAAATTATCTTAATTTTTATTATTTCACTTTATTGTAAGCATTCATTATAATTTCGAGTGCACTCTTAAATTCAAATTATAGTTAAATAAATGTAAAGAAAACAGTGAAAAGAAATCTGTAAAATTCTAAAATCCACACGACCTCTTGTTTTAAACTATGCACATTTAAGGGACTCTACCGTATAATATACGGTATAGTAGCATAACAAGCAATATATATATATTTTTTACGTTTCATTTATTTGGATGAATTATGGATGTAAGCTGTGATAGGTAGTCAAGACTCATTTAAGGCAGTGGCAAACTTCTGACAGTATTTTAGTATAAAGAGTTTCTCCTTTTTTAAATGCAGAAGTTTTTTTTTTAATTCAGGCAAAAATACTCTTATAAAATGCCTGTGGAATTTTGCACCTAAATTAATCGGCTCTGGTCAAGATTGAAAGTATTTTGAACACCACCCACCGCCTCGTACCAGATACTCTACTGCACATTCACACAAAAACACAATATGCATTACATTTTATATATGGTAAAATTTAAATATATCAAAACTATACAAAAACTGCAAGCAAAATATTTATATGCATGAAAATTGCAATCAAAAAGTTAAATTTCAAGCTATTAGATAGAAACAACAGTTAAAATCTAGTAAATCTCCAAAATTTACAAATTCTAACAAACACATTGAACAAATATAATGTACTTCTCATAAATAAGACTTACTTGCACTTCCCGTATGATGTTTTTTGTCACATTTCTCAGGCATTAGATGCTGGTAAGACGACCGCAGGTAAGAATACATGAGCACACCTGGTTGGAAGTAGTCATCAGTTTTACTGCGATAACTGTGATAATCTACGGTGGTAAGACGACCGAAGGTCAGGATACACGAGCACACATGGTTATAAGTAGTCATCAGTTTTACTGCGATAACTGTGATAGTCTACGGTGGTAAGACGACCGAAGGTCAGGATACACGAGCACACATGGTTATAAATAGTCATGAGTTTCACTTCTGTAACTGTGACAATCTCTAGGACTTCTGCTTCTTGCAGGGTGAAAAAAATATTTCTTTCCCGCCATCCAAAACTCCTTCCTGCATCAACAGACTTCCAGACATCGGTAGGTGGACCTAGTTCTTCAAAACTGTAAATATAATATAAAAGGAATTATAAAAATTTTATAGAAACAAATTAAGAAAAGTACAATTAACACATTTTTAGAGACGTGTTATGTAACACAAACAACTTAAAAAATACAAATAACATTTTTTTATTTATATTACAAACAAAATATTAGAAGCATGAAAACTATCAATAACAAGTACTACTAAAATGGTACACAATAACTTAACTACTTATTATTTTTTAGAATGGCAGTAATCACATGAACATTACTTTCGTAAATGAAAGAAAATTTCTATTTTATTTTCTTTAAAAATGGATCTCATGCCATACATACTTAAGAAAGGTGATTATACAGGCAGTATTATTCCTTGTGGAAGATACAAGTCCTCACATTTTACTCTTGTATAGTTCAGTTAAATCATTAAAGCTCCTAAATTTGCTTTGCAATAATGTAAAGAGTTTCTAAGGAGTCTGTACTCACCATGGGTATAATTTAGCGAGAAAAATGATATTTTTGTAAATATTTAAACAAAAATCGATATAAAATAATCTAACAGCCTTTTCCTATTAAATTTAAACACTTTTCATTACAGCAGTTGCCAACAATTAAAAATCCACAATAAAATTCTCTCTACAATTACAATAATGAATTTTCTATTGAAAGATTTCCACGTGAAAAATGAAATCAAAAAGACTAACCACTTCAACGGCTGCCCCGAATTAAGTCGGAGATAATAACAGTTTCCCTACCTAGGTGGCCATTGAAGTGGTTTAATATGACATCACATTGATAATACTATAACGGAAATTTTCAAACATTTCTCAATATTACAAGGAGTATGAGTATATGAATATGTGTAAGTACAGAAAGCTGGTTAATATGACATCACAAGAGAATTAAAAGAAAATTAATATGACGTCATATTGGAAGTTTAACGGACTTTTCCAAATGTTTGAGAAACATAAAGAGATAATATTAATATGAGTAAAAAAGAAAGCAAGTATATATGACGTCACTAGGTGAATATAACATCATATGAGTTTGAGGAACATATTGAATCACGATCAAAACGGATTATGGAAATATTGGCATATTTTAACATTTTGAAGTTCTCTATACAATATGTTTAATTTTGAAATTGATTTTTCTACACAAACATTCTTCGCTTTTCCTATAGAAAGTAGAAAGTTCTATAATTTTTGGAAACCCTTGAGCTTACAGATTTTGAAATACTGTGATTCGGGAAAGATTTTTACGTTGTCTTTGGACAAAACTAGGGGGACATTGCACTTTATATAAAAAGGGCAAGGTGCATTTTGCTGATTTAAAAAAGTGTAGAGCACTGTTTCAAGGATCCAGTCTCCCTGCAATTGGGGAGACTTGATCCTTTTTTTAGTTTTTGGAAAACAATTAATCTTTATTTTTAAAATGATATTTTTTCCAAAATTAAAATTAAAAAAGGGATCAAAGTTTTCCCTACTGATTGAAGATGCATGTGATTTATAAAAGAAACAGAAATCATAGAATTTTTTTTTAAACTATTGAATACATTTAATATTTGATTACTTTTAAGCCACTATAACATTAAAAGGGAGGGGGGGGGAAGCACTAAGAAACACACTTTTGTACATAATTTTATAATTCTAGAATATCCGGAAATGAATTAAAATCCAATATAAAATTCCATCTTTACATACAAAATTTAAGTTTTAAAAAAAAAGTGTAAAAAATATAAAAAGTATAATAACTAGCAAAAAAGAGCTCCAAGCTTTAGAATTAAAAAATAATAAGATAAAAAAAATTATCTAATTGAGCATATATCTAAAAAAGACGTAAAATAATTAAAAAAGTTAGTCTTTTAAATACAGTGTAGACTCCTCAAATACACCATCCTAAAATTCATAAATACCTAAACTCCGCACATTGTTTCCAATGTAAACAATGAAACTTACAGTTAAGATGCAGGTGAAAAATTTTATATTTTCATATCATTCTGTACAAATTTTAATATGTAATTCTGGTTAATAATGATTCAACTCACGTTTTCTCATGAAAGAAGTATAAATTTATTTTTGAAAAAAATTCAAGAAAGTGCTGATATCAGTGGATATTGTGATATTTTTACCAAATAATTTATGTATCAATAAGGCTTTTTTGGTTAGTAAGTATGGCTAAACATGAAATAAAACTTCATTCTATTAAGATTTTAATGTGAATTATTAGTGTACATTTATAAGGCAAGTTGCACTGAATAATTCATGAAAAAATTATCTCATCATCATTATGCATATTTAGCTATGCATTATTAAATATTTACTTGATCTTTATCTTGATATTTTAAATTATCTTAATTTTTATTATTTCACTTTATTGTAAGCATTCATTATAATTTCGAGTGCACTCTTAAATTCAAATTATAGTTAAATAAATGTAAAGAAAACAGTGAAAAGAAATCTGTAAAATTCTAAAATCCACACGACCTCTGGTTTTAAACTATGCACATTTAAGGGACTCTACCGTATAATATACGGTATAGTAGCATAACAACCAATATATATATTTTTTTTACGTTTCATTTATTTGGATGAATTATGGATGTAAGCTGTGATAGGTAGTCAAGGCTCATTTAAGGCAGCGGCAAACTTCTGACAGTATTTTAGTATAAAGAGTTTCTCCTTTTTTAAATGCAGAAGTTTTTTTTTAATTAAGGCAAAAATACTCTTATAAAATGCCTGTGGAATTTTGCACCTACATTAATCGGGTCTAGTCAAGATTGAAAGTATTTTGAACACCACCCCCCGCCTCGTACCAGATACTCTACTGCACATTCACACAAAAACACAATATGCATTATATTTTATATATGGTAAAATTTAAATATATCAAAACTATACAAAAACTGCAAGCAAAATATTTATATGCATGAAAATTGCAATCAAAAAGTTAAATTTCAAGCTATTAGATAGAAACAACAGTTAAAATCTAGTAAATCTCCAAAATTTACAAATTCTAACAAACACATTGAACAAATATAATGTACTTCTCATAAATAAGACTTACTTGCACTTCCCGTATGATGTTTTTTGTCACATTTCTCAGGCATTAGATGCTGGTAAGATGACCGTAGGTAAGAATACATGAGCACACCTGGTTGGAAGTAGTCATCAGTTTTACTGTGATAACTGTGATAGTCTACGGTGGTAAGACGACCGAAGGTCAGGATACACGAGCACACATGGTTATAAATAGTCATGAGTTTCACTTCTGTAACTGTGACAATCTCTAGGGCTTCTGCTTCTTGCAGGGTGAAAAAAATACTTCTTTCCCGCCGTCCAAAACTCCTTCCTGCATCAACAGACTTCCAGACATCGGTAGGTGGACCTAGTTCTTCAAAACTGTAAATATAATATAAAAGGAATTATAAAAATTTTATAGAAACAAATTAAGAAAAGTAGCTTTAACACATTTTTAGAGACGTGTTATGTAACACAAACAAATTAAAAAATACAAATAACATTTTTTTATTTATATTACAAACAAAATATTAGAAGCATGAAAACTATCAATAACAAGTACTACTAAAATGGTACACAATAACTTAACTACTTATTATTTTTTAGAATGGCAGTAATCACATGAACCTTACATTCGTAAATGAGAGAAAATTTCTATTTTATTTTCTTTAAAAATGGATTTCATGCCATACATACTTAAGAAAGATGTTTATACAGACAGTATTATTCCTTGTGGAAGATACAAGTCCTCACATTTTACTCTTGTATAGTTCAGTTAAATCATTAAAGCTCCTAAATTTGCTTTGCAATAATGTAAAGAGTTTCTAAGGAGTCTGTACTCACCATGGGTATAATTTAGCGAGAAAAATGATATTTTTGTAAATATTTAAACAAAAATCGATATAAAATAATCTAACAGCCTTTTCCTATTAAATTTAAACACTTCTCATTACAGCAGTTGCCAACAATTAAAAATCCACAATAAAATTCTCTCTACAATTACAATAATGAATTTTCTATTGAAAGATTTCCACGTGAAAAATGAAATCAAAAAGACTAACCACTTCAACGGCTGCCCCGAATTAAGTCGGAGATAATAACACAGTTTCCCTATCTAGGTGGCCATTGAAGTGGTTTAATATGACATCACATTGATAATACTATAACGGAAATTTTCAAACATTTCTCAATATTACAAGGAGTATGAGTATATGAATATGTGTAAGTACAGAAAGCTGGTTAATATGACATCACAAGAGAATTAAAAGAAAATCAATATGACGTCATATTGGAAGTTTAACGGACTTTTCCAAATGTTTGAGAAACATAAAAAGAGAATATTAATATGAGTAAAAAAGAAAGCAAGTATATATGACGTCACTAGGTGAATATAACATCATATGAGTTTGAGGAACATATTGAATCACGATCAAAACGGATTATGGAAATATTGGCATATTTTAACATTTTGAAGTTCTCTATACAATATGTTTAATTTTGAAATTGATTTTTCTACACAAACATTCTTCGCTTTTCCTATAGAAAGTAGAAAGTTCTATAATTTTTGGAAACCCTTGAGCTTACAGATTTTGAAATACTGTGATTCGGGAAAGATTTTTACGTTGTCTTTGGACAAAACTAGGGGGACATTGCACTTTATATAAAAAGGGCAAGGTGCATTTTGCTGATTTAAAAAAGTGTAGAGCACTGTTTCAAGGATCCAGTCTCCCTGCAATTGGGGAGACTTGATCCTTTTTTTTGTTTTTGGAAAACAATTAATCTTTATTTTTAAAATGATATTTTTTCCAAAATTAAAATTAAAAAAGGGATCAAAGTTTTCCCTACTGATTGAAGATGCATGTGATTTATAAAAGAAACAGAAATCATAGAATTTTTTTTTAAACTATTGAATACATTTAATATTTGATCACTTTTAAGCCACTATAACATTAAAAGGGAGGGGGGGAAAGCACTAAGAAACACACTTTTGTACATAATTTTATAATTCTAGAATATCCAGAAATGAATTAAAATCCAATATAAAATTCCATCTTTACATACAAAATTTAAGTTTTAAAAAAAAAAGTGTAAAAAATATAAAAAGTGTAATAACTAGCAAAAAAGAGCGCCAAGCTTTATAATTAAAAAATAATAAGATAAAAAAAATTATCTAATTGAGCATATATCTAAAAAAGACGTAAAATAATTAAAAAAGTTAGTCTTTTAAATACAGTGTAGACTCCTCAAATACACCATCCTAAAATTCGTAAATACCTAAACTCCGCACATTGTTTCCAATGTAAACAATGAAACTTACAGTTAAGATGCAGGTGAAAAATTTTAAGTTTTTTATATTTTCATATCATTCTGTACAAATTTTAATATGTAATTCTGGTTAATAATGATTCAACTCACGTTTTCTCATGAAAGAAGTATAAATTTATTTTTGAAAAAAATTCAAGAAAGTGCTGATATCAGTGGATATTGTGATATTTTTACCAAATAATTTATGTATCAATAAGGCTTTTTTGGTTAGTAAGTATGGCTAAACATGAAATAAAACTTCATTCTATTAAGATTTTAATGTGAATTATTAGTGTACATTTATAAGGCAAGTTGCACTGAATAATTCATGAAAAAATTATCTCATCATCATTATGCATATTTAGCTATGCATTATTAAATATTTACTTGATCTTTATCTTGATATTTTAAATTATCTTAATTTTTATTATTTCACTTTATTGTAAGCATTCATTATAATTTCGAGTGCACTCTTAAATTCAAATTATAGTTAAATAAATGTAAAGAAAACAGTGAAAAGAAATCTGTAAAATTCTAAAATCCACATGACCTCTGGTTTTAAACTATGCACATTTAAGGGACTCTACCGTATAATATACGGTATAGTAGCATAACAACCAAGATATATATTTTTTTTACGTTTCATTTATTTGGATGAATTATGGATGTAAGCTGTGATAGGTAGTCAAGACTTATTTAAGGCAGCGGCAAACTTCTGACAGTATTTTAGTATAAAGAGTTTCTCCTTTTTTAAATGCAGAAGTTTTTTTTTTAATTAAGGCAAAAATACTCTTATAAAATGCCTGTGGAATTTTGCACCTACATTAATCGGCTCTGGTCAAGATTGAAAGTATTTTGAACACCACCCCCCGCCTCGTACCAGATACTCTACTGCACATTCACACAAAAACACAATATGCATTACATTTTATATATGGTAAAATTTAAATATATCAAAACTATACAAAAACTGCAAGCAAAATATTTATATGCATGAAAATTGCAATCAAAAAGTTAAATTTCAAGCTATTAGATAGAAACAACAGTTAAAATCTAGTAAATATCCAAAATTTACAAATTCTAACAAACACATTGAACAAATATAATGTACTTCTCATAAATAAGACTTACTTGCACTTCCCGTATGATGTTTTTTGTCACATTTCTCAGGCATTAGATGCTGGTAAGATGACCGTAGGTAAGAATACATGAGCACACCTGGTTGGAAGTAGTCATCAGTTTTACTGCGATAACTGTGATAGTCTACAAGGTCAGGATACACGAGCACACATGGTTATAAGTAGTCATCAGTTTTACTGCGATAACTGTGATAGTCTACGGTGGTAAGACGACCGAAGGTCAGGATACACGAGCACACATGGTTATAAATAGTCATGAGTTTCACTTCTGTAACTGTGACAATCTCTAGGACTTCTGCTTCTTGCAGGGTGAAAAAAATACTTCTTTCCCGCCGTCCAAAACTCCTTCCTGCATCAACAGACTTCCAGACATCGGTAGGTGGACCTAGTTCTTCAAAACTGTAAATATAATATAAAAGGAATTATAAAAATTTTATAGAAACAAATTAAGAAAAGTACAATTAACACATTTTTAGAGACGTGTTATGTAACACAAACAACTTAAAAAATACAAATAACATTTTTTTATTTATATTACAAACAAAATATTAGAAGCATGAAAACTATCAATAACAAGTACTACTAAAATGGTACACAATAACTTAACTACTTATTATTTTTTAGAATGGCAGTAATCACATGAACATTACTTTCGTAAATGAAAGAAAATTTCTATTTTATTTTCTTTAAAAATGGATCTCATGCCATACATACTTAAGAAAGGTGATTATACAGGCAGTATTATTCCTTGTGGAAGATACAAGTCCTCACATTTTACTCTTGTATAGTTCAGTTAAATCATTAAAACTCCTAAATTTGCTTTGCAATAATGTAAAGAGTTTCTAAGGAGTCTGTACTCACCATGGGTATAATTTAGCGAGAAAAATGATATTTTTGTAAATATTTAAACAAAAATAATTTTAAATTATTTTAAAAGCCTTTTCCTATTAAATTTAAACACTTTTCATTACAGCAGTTGCCAACAATTAAAAATCCACAATAAAATTCTCTCTACAATTACAATAATGAATTTTCTATTGAAAGATTTCCACGTGAAAAATGAAATAAAAAAGACTAACCACTTCAACGGCTGCCCTGAATTAAGTCGGAGATAATAACAGTTTCCCTACCTAGGTGGCCATTGAAGTGGTTTAATATGACATCACATTGATAATACTATAACGGAAATTTTCAAACATTTCTCAATATTACAAGGAGTATGAGTATATGAATATGTGTAAGTACAGAAAGCTGGTTAATATGACATCACAAGAGAATTAA
The DNA here is from genome assembly GCA_963931845.1 of Maratus michaelseni. Lineage (NCBI taxonomy): Eukaryota > Metazoa > Arthropoda > Arachnida > Araneae > Salticidae > Maratus > Maratus michaelseni. The sequence continues at coordinate 167,774,095 of OZ007586.1, forward strand.
AAGAAAATCAATATGACGTCATATTGGAAGTTTAACGGACTTTTCCAAATGTTTGAGAAACATAAAAAGAGAATATTAATATGAGTAAAAAAGAAAGCAAGTATATATGACGTCACTAGGTGAATATAACATCATATGAGTTTGAGGAACATATTGAATCACGATCAAAACGGATTATGGAAATATTGGCATATTTTAACATTTTGAAGTTCTCTATACAATATGTTTAATTTTGAAATTGATTTTTCTACACAAACATTCTTCGCTTTTCCTATAGAAAGTAGAAAGTTCTATAATTTTTGGAAACCCTTGAGCTTACAGATTTTGAAATACTGTGATTCGGGAAAGATTTTTACGTTGTCTTTGGACAAAACTAGGGGGACATTGCACTTTATATAAAAAGGGCAAGGTGCATTTTGCTGATTTAAAAAAGTGTAGAGCACTGTTTCAAGGATCCAGTCTCCCTGCAATTGGGGAGACTTGATCCTTTTTTTTGTTTTTGGAAAACAATTAATCTTTATTTTTAAAATGATATTTTTTCCAAAATTAAAATTAAAAAAGGGATCAAAGTTTTCCCTACTGATTGAAGATGCATGTGATTTATAAAAGAAACAGAAATCATAGAATTTTTTTTTAAACTATTGAATACATTTAATATTTGATCACTTTTAAGCCACTATAACATTAAAAGGGAGGGGGGGAAAGCACTAAGAAACACACTTTTGTACATAATTTTATAATTCTAGAATATCCAGAAATGAATTAAAATCCAATATAAAATTCCATCTTTACATACAAAATTTAAGTTTTAAAAAAAAAAGTGCAAAAAATATAAAAAGTGTAATAACTAGCAAAAAAGAGCGCCAAGCTTTATAATTAAAAAATAATAAGATAAAAAAAATTATCTAATTGAGCATATATCTAAAAAAGACGTAAAATAATTTAAAAAGTTAGTCTTTTAAATACAGTGTAGACTCCTCAAATACACCATCCTAAAATTCGTAAATACCTAAACTCCGCACATTGTTTCCAATGTAAACAATGAAACTTACAGTTAAGATGCAGGTGAAAAATTTTAAGTTTTTTATATTTTCATATCATTCTGTACAAATTTTAATATGTAATTCTGGTTAATAATGATTCAACTCACGTTTTCTCATGAAAGAAGTATAAATTTATTTTTGAAAAAAATTCAAGAAAGTGCTGATATCAGTGGATATTGTGATATTTTTACCAAATAATTTATGTATCAATAAGGCTTTTTTGGTTAGTAAGTATGGCTAAACATGAAATAAAACTTCATTCTATTAAGATTTTAATGTGAATTATTAGTGTACATTTATAAGGCACGTTGCACTGAATAATTCATGAAAAAATTATCTCATCATCATTATGCATATTTAGCTATGCATTATTAAATATTTACTTGATCTTTATCTTGATATTTTAAATTATCTTAATTTTTATTATTTCACTTTATTGTAAGCATTCATTATAATTTCGAGTGCACTCTTAAATTCAAATTATAGTTAAATAAATGTAAAGAAAACAGTGAAAAGAAATCTGTAAAATTCTAAAATCCACACGACCTCTTGTTTTAAACTATGCACATTTAAGGGACTCTACCGTATAATATACGGTATAGTAGCATAACAAGCAATATATATATATTTTTTACGTTTCATTTATTTGGATGAATTATGGATGTAAGCTGTGATAGGTAGTCAAGACTCATTTAAGGCAGCGGCAAACTTCTGACAGTATTTTAGTATAAAGAGTTTCTCCTTTTTTAAATGCAGAAGTTTTTTTTTTAATTCAGGCAAAAATACTCTTATAAAATGCCTGTGGAATTTTGCACCTAAATTAATCGGCTCTGGTCAAGATTGAAAGTATTTTGAACACCACCCACCGCCTCGTACCAGATACTCTACTGCACATTCACACAAAAACACAATATGCATTACATTTTATATATGGTAAAATTTAAATATATCAAAACTATACAAAAACTGCAAGCAAAATATTTATATGCATGAAAATTGCAATCAAAAAGTTAAATTTCAAGCTATTAGATAGAAACAACAGTTAAAATCTAGTAAATCTCCAAAATTTACAAATTCTAACAAACACATTGAACAAATATAATGTACTTCTCATAAATAAGACTTACTTGCACTTCCCGTATGATGTTTTTTGTCACATTTCTCAGGCATTAGATGCTGGTAAGACGACCGCAGGTAAGAATACATGAGCACACCTGGTTGGAAGTAGTCATCAGTTTTACTGCGATAACTGTGATAATCTACGGTGGTAAGACGACCGAAGGTCAGGATACACGAGCACACATGGTTATAAGTAGTCATCAGTTTTACTGCGATAACTGTGATAGTCTACGGTGGTAAGACGACCGAAGGTCAGGATACACGAGCACACATGGTTATAAATAGTCATGAGTTTCACTTCTGTAACTGTGACAATCTCTAGGACTTCTGCTTCTTGCAGGGTGAAAAAAATACTTCTTTCCCGCCATCCAAAACTCCTTCCTGCATCAACAGACTTCCAGACATCGGTAGGTGGACCTAGTTCTTCAAAACTGTAAATATAATATAAAAGGAATTATAAAAATTTTATAGAAACAAATTAAGAAAAGTACAATTAACACATTTTTAGAGACGTGTTATGTAACACAAACAACTTAAAAAATACAAATAACATTTTTTTATTTATATTACAAACAAAATATTAGAAGCATGAAAACTATCAATAACAAGTACTACTAAAATGGTACACAATAACTTAACTACTTATTATTTTTTAGAATGGCAGTAATCACATGAACATTACTTTCGTAAATGAAAGAAAATTTCTATTTTATTTTCTTTAAAAATGGATCTCATGCCATACATACTTAAGAAAGGTGATTATACAGGCAGTATTATTCCTTGTGGAAGATACAAGTCCTCACATTTTACTCTTGTATAGTTCAGTTAAATCATTAAAGCTCCTAAATTTGCTTTGCAATAATGTAAAGAGTTTCTAAGGAGTCTGTACTCACCATGGGTATAATTTAGCGAGAAAAATGATATTTTTGTAAATATTTAAACAAAAATCGATATAAAATAATCTAACAGCCTTTTCCTATTAAATTTAAACACTTTTCATTACAGCAGTTGCCAACAATTAAAAATCCACAATAAAATTCTCTCTACAATTACAATAATGAATTTTCTATTGAAAGATTTCCACGTGAAAAATGAAATCAAAAAGACTAACCACTTCAACGGCTGCCCCGAATTAAGTCGGAGATAATAACAGTTTCCCTACCTAGGTGGCCATTGAAGTGGTTTAATATGACATCACATTGATAATACTATAACGGAAATTTTCAAACATTTCTCAATATTACAAGGAGTATGAGTATATGAATATGTGTAAGTACAGAAAGCTGGTTAATATGACATCACAAGAGAATTAAAAGAAAATTAATATGACGTCATATTGGAAGTTTAACGGACTTTTCCAAATGTTTGAGAAACATAAAGAGATAATATTAATATGAGTAAAAAAGAAAGCAAGTATATATGACGTCACTAGGTGAATATAACATCATATGAGTTTGAGGAACATATTGAATCACGATCAAAACGGATTATGGAAATATTGGCATATTTTAACATTTTGAAGTTCTCTATACAATATGTTTAATTTTGAAATTGATTTTTCTACACAAACATTCTTCGCTTTTCCTATAGAAAGTAGAAAGTTCTATAATTTTTGGAAACCCTTGAGCTTACAGATTTTGAAATACTGTGATTCGGGAAAGATTTTTACGTTGTCTTTGGACAAAACTAGGGGGACATTGCACTTTATATAAAAAGGGCAAGGTGCATTTTGCTGATTTAAAAAAGTGTAGAGCACTGTTTCAAGGATCCAGTCTCCCTGCAATTGGGGAGACTTGATCCTTTTTTTAGTTTTTGGAAAACAATTAATCTTTATTTTTAAAATGATATTTTTTCCAAAATTAAAATTAAAAAAGGGATCAAAGTTTTCCCTACTGATTGAAGATGCATGTGATTTATAAAAGAAACAGAAATCATAGAATTTTTTTTTAAACTATTGAATACATTTAATATTTGATTACTTTTAAGCCACTATAACATTAAAAGGGAGGGGGGGGGAAGCACTAAGAAACACACTTTTGTACATAATTTTATAATTCTAGAATATCCGGAAATGAATTAAAATCCAATATAAAATTCCATCTTTACATACAAAATTTAAGTTTTAAAAAAAAAGTGTAAAAAATATAAAAAGTATAATAACTAGCAAAAAAGAGCTCCAAGCTTTAGAATTAAAAAATAATAAGATAAAAAAAATTATCTAATTGAGCATATATCTAAAAAAGACGTAAAATAATTAAAAAAGTTAGTCTTTTAAATACAGTGTAGACTCCTCAAATACACCATCCTAAAATTCATAAATACCTAAACTCCGCACATTGTTTCCAATGTAAACAATGAAACTTACAGTTAAGATGCAGGTGAAAAATTTTATATTTTCATATCATTCTGTACAAATTTTAATATGTAATTCTGGTTAATAATGATTCAACTCACGTTTTCTCATGAAAGAAGTATAAATTTATTTTTGAAAAAAATTCAAGAAAGTGCTGATATCAGTGGATATTGTGATATTTTTACCAAATAATTTATGTATCAATAAGGCTTTTTTGGTTAGTAAGTATGGCTAAACATGAAATAAAACTTCATTCTATTAAGATTTTAATGTGAATTATTAGTGTACATTTATAAGGCAAGTTGCACTGAATAATTCATGAAAAAATTATCTCATCATCATTATGCATATTTAGCTATGCATTATTAAATATTTACTTGATCTTTATCTTGATATTTTAAATTATCTTAATTTTTATTATTTCACTTTATTGTAAGCATTCATTATAATTTCGAGTGCACTCTTAAATTCAAATTATAGTTAAATAAATGTAAAGAAAACAGTGAAAAGAAATCTGTAAAATTCTAAAATCCACACGACCTCTGGTTTTAAACTATGCACATTTAAGGGACTCTACCGTATAATATACGGTATAGTAGCATAACAACCAATATATATATTTTTTTTACGTTTCATTTATTTGGATGAATTATGGATGTAAGCTGTGATAGGTAGTCAAGGCTCATTTAAGGCAGCGGCAAACTTCTGACAGTATTTTAGTATAAAGAGTTTCTCCTTTTTTAAATGCAGAAGTTTTTTTTTAATTAAGGCAAAAATACTCTTATAAAATGCCTGTGGAATTTTGCACCTACATTAATCGGGTCTAGTCAAGATTGAAAGTATTTTGAACACCACCCCCCGCCTCGTACCAGATACTCTACTGCACATTCACACAAAAACACAATATGCATTATATTTTATATATGGTAAAATTTAAATATATCAAAACTATACAAAAACTGCAAGCAAAATATTTATATGCATGAAAATTGCAATCAAAAAGTTAAATTTCAAGCTATTAGATAGAAACAACAGTTAAAATCTAGTAAATCTCCAAAATTTACAAATTCTAACAAACACATTGAACAAATATAATGTACTTCTCATAAATAAGACTTACTTGCACTTCCCGTATGATGTTTTTTGTCACATTTCTCAGGCATTAGATGCTGGTAAGATGACCGTAGGTAAGAATACATGAGCACACCTGGTTGGAAGTAGTCATCAGTTTTACTGTGATAACTGTGATAGTCTACGGTGGTAAGACGACCGAAGGTCAGGATACACGAGCACACATGGTTATAAATAGTCATGAGTTTCACTTCTGTAACTGTGACAATCTCTAGGGCTTCTGCTTCTTGCAGGGTGAAAAAAATACTTCTTTCCCGCCGTCCAAAACTCCTTCCTGCATCAACAGACTTCCAGACATCGGTAGGTGGACCTAGTTCTTCAAAACTGTAAATATAATATAAAAGGAATTATAAAAATTTTATAGAAACAAATTAAGAAAAGTAGCTTTAACACATTTTTAGAGACGTGTTATGTAACACAAACAAATTAAAAAATACAAATAACATTTTTTTATTTATATTACAAACAAAATATTAGAAGCATGAAAACTATCAATAACAAGTACTACTAAAATGGTACACAATAACTTAACCACTTATTATTTTTTAGAATGGCAGTAATCACATGAACCTTACATTCGTAAATGAGAGAAAATTTCTATTTTATTTTCTTTAAAAATGGATTTCATGCCATACATACTTAAGAAAGATGTTTATACAGACAGTATTATTCCTTGTGGAAGATACAAGTCCTCACATTTTACTCTTGTATAGTTCAGTTAAATCATTAAAGCTCCTAAATTTGCTTTGCAATAATGTAAAGAGTTTCTAAGGAGTCTGTACTCACCATGGGTATAATTTAGCGAGAAAAATGATATTTTTGTAAATATTTAAACAAAAATCGATATAAAATAATCTAACAGCCTTTTCCTATTAAATTTAAACACTTCTCATTACAGCAGTTGCCAACAATTAAAAATCCACAATAAAATTCTCTCTACAATTACAATAATGAATTTTCTATTGAAAGATTTCCACGTGAAAAATGAAATCAAAAAGACTAACCACTTCAACGGCTGCCCCGAATTAAGTCGGAGATAATAACACAGTTTCCCTATCTAGGTGGCCATTGAAGTGGTTTAATATGACATCACATTGATAATACTATAACGGAAATTTTCAAACATTTCTCAATATTACAAGGAGTATGAGTATATGAATATGTGTAAGTACAGAAAGCTGGTTAATATGACATCACAAGAGAATTAAAAGAAAATCAATATGACGTCATATTGGAAGTTTAACGGACTTTTCCAAATGTTTGAGAAACATAAAAAGAGAATATTAATATGAGTAAAAAAGAAAGCAAGTATATATGACGTCACTAGGTGAATATAACATCATATGAGTTTGAGGAACATATTGAATCACGATCAAAACGGATTATGGAAATATTGGCATATTTTAACATTTTGAAGTTCTCTATACAATATGTTTAATTTTGAAATTGATTTTTCTACACAAACATTCTTCGCTTTTCCTATAGAAAGTAGAAAGTTCTATAATTCTTGGAAACCCTTGAGCTTACAGATTTTGAAATACTGTGATTCGGGAAAGATTTTTACGTTGTCTTTGGACAAAATTAGGGGGACATTGCACTTTATATAAAAAGGGCAAGGTGCATTTTGCTGATTTAAAAAAGTGTAGAGCACTGTTTCAAGGATCCAGTCTCCCTGCAATTGGGGAGACTTGATCCTTTTTTTAGTTTTTGGAAAACAATTAATCTTTATTTTTAAAATGTTATTTTTTCCAAAATTAAAATTAAAAAAGGGATCAAAGTTTTCCCTACTGATTGAAGATGCATGTGATTTATAAAAGAAACAGAAATCATAGAATTTTTTTTTAAACTATTGAATACATTTAATATTTGATCACTTTTAAGCCACTATAACATTAAAAGGAAGGGGGGGGGGAAAGCACTAAGAAACACACTTTTGTACATAATTTTATAATTCTAGAATATCCGGAAATGAATTAAAATCCAATATAAATATCCATCTTTACATACAAAATTTAAGTTTAAAAAAAAAAGTGTAATAACTAGCAAAAAAGAGCTCCAAGCTTTAGAATTAAAAAATAATAAGATAAAAAAAAATTATCTAATTGAGCATATATCTAAAAAAGACGTAAAATAATTAAAAAAGTTAGTCTTTTAAATGCAGTGTAGACTCCTCAAATACACCATCCTAAAATTCATAAATACCTAAACTCCGTACATTGTTTCCAATGTAAACAATGAAACTTACAGTTAAGATGCAGGTGAAAAATTTTAAGTTTTTTATATTTTCATATCATTCTGTACAAATTTTAATATGTAATTCTGGTTAATAATGATTCAAGTCACGTTTTCTCATGAAAGAAGTATAAATTTATTTTTGAAAAAAATTCAATAAAGTGCTGATATCAGTGGATATTGTGATATTTTTACCAAATAATTTATGTATCAATAAGGCTTTTTTGGTTAGTAAGTATGGCTAAACATGAAATAAAACTTCATTCTATTAAGATTTTAATGTGAATTATTAGTGTACATTTATAAGGCAAGTTGCACTGAATAATTCATGAAAAAATTATCTGATCATCATTATGCATATTTAGCTATGCATTATTAAATATTTACTTGATCTTTATCTTGATATTTTAAATTATCTTAATTTTTATTATTTCACTTTATTGTAAGCATTCATTATAATTTCGAGTGCACTCTTAAATTCAAATTATAGTTAAATAAATGTAAAAAAACAGTGAAAAGAAATCTGTAAAATTCTAAAATCCACACGACCTCTGGTTTTAAACTATGCACATTTAAGGGACTCTACCGTATAATATACGGTATAGTAGCATAACAACCAATATATATATTTTTTTTACGTTTCATTTATTTGGATGAATTATGGATGTAAGCTGTGATAGGTAGTCAAGACTCATTTAAGGCAGCGGCAAACTTCTGACAGTATTTTAGTATAAAGAGTTTCTCCTTTTTTAAATGCAGAAGTTTTTTTTAATTAAGGCAAAAATATTCTTATAAAATGCCGGTGGAATTTTGCACCTACATTAATCGGCTCTGGTCAAGATTGAAAGTATTTTGAACACCACCCCCCGCCTCGTACCAGATACTCTACTGCACATTCACACAAAAACAAAATATGCATTACATTTTATATATGGTAAAATTTAAATATATCAAAACTATACAAAAACTGCAAGCAAAATATTTATATGCATGAAAATTGCAATCAAAAAGTTAAATTTCAAGCTATTAGATAGAAACAACAGTTAAAATCTAGTAAATCTCCAAAATTTACAAATTCTAACAAACACATTGAACAAATATAATGTACTTCTCATAAATAAGACTTACTTGCACTTCCCGTATGATGTTTTTTGTCACATTTCTCAGGCATTAGATGCTGGTAAGATGACCGTAGGTAAGAATACATGAGCACACCTGGTTGGAAGTAGTCATCAGTTTTACTGCGATAACTGTGATAGTCTATGGTGGTAAGACGACCGAAGGTCAGGATACACGAGCACACATGGTTATAAATAGTCATGAGTTTCACTTCTGTAACTGTGACAATCTCTAGGGCTTCTGCTTCTTGCAGGGTGAAAAAAATACTTCTTTCCCGCCGTCCAAAACTCCTTCCTGCATCAACAGACTTCCAGACATCGGTAGGTGGACCTAGTTCTTCAAAACTGTAAATATAATATAAAAGGAATTATAAAAATTTTATAGAAACAAATTAAGAAAAGTAGAATTAACACATTTTTAGAGACGTGTTATGTAACAAAAACAACTTAAAAAATACAAATAACATTTTTTTATTTATATTACAAACAAAATATTAGAAGCATGAAAACTATCAATAACAAGTACTACTAAAATGGTACACAATAACTTAACTACTTATTATTTTTTAGAATGGCAGTAATCACATGAACCTTACATTCGTAAATGAGAGAAAATTTCTATTTTATTTTCTTTAAAAATGGATTTCATGCCATACATACTTAAGAAAGATGTTTATACAGGCAGTATTATTCCTTGTGGAAGATACAAGTCCTCACATTTTACTCTTGTATAGTTCAGTTAAATCATTAAAGCTCCTAAATTTGCTTTGCAATAATGTAAAGAGTTTCTAAGGAGTCTGTACTCACCATGGGTATAATTTAGCGAGAAAAATGACATTTTTGTAAATATTTAAACAAAAATCGATATAAAATAATCTAACAGCCTTTTCCTATTAAATTTAAACACTTTTTATTACAGCAGTGGCCAACAATTAAAAATCCACAATAAAATTCTCTCTACAATTACAATAATGAATTTTCTATTGAAAGATTTCCACGTGAAAAATGAAATCAAAAAGACTAACCACTTCAACGGCTGCCCCGAATTAAGTCGGAGATAATAACACAGTTTCCCTATCTAGGTGGCCATTGAAGTGGTTTAATATGACATCACATTGATAATACTATAACGGAAATTTTCAAACATTTCTCAATATTACAAGGAGTATGAGTATATGAATATGTGTAAGTACAGAAAGCTGGTTAATATGACATCACAAGAGAATTAAAAGAAAATTAATATGACGTCATATTGGAAGTTTAACGGACTTTTCCAAATGTTTGAGAAACATACAAAGATAATATTAATATGAGTAAAAAAGAAAGCAAGTATATATGACGTCACTAGGTGAATATAACATCATATGAGTTTGAGGAATATATTGAATCACGATCAAAACGGATTATGGAAATATTGGCATATTTTAACATTTTGAAGTTCTCTATACAATATGTTTAATTTTGAAATTGATTTTTCTACACAAACATTCTTCGCTTTTCCTATAGAAAGTAAAAAGTTCTATAATTCTTGGAAACCCTTGAGCTTACAGATTTTGAAATACTGTGATTCGGGAAAGATTTTTACGTTGTCTTTGGACAAAATTACGGGGACATTGCACTTTATATAAAAAGGGCAAGGTGCATTTTGCTGATTTAAAAAAGTGTAGAGCACTGTTTCAAGGATCCAGTCTCCCTGCAATTGGGGAGACTTGATCCTTTTTTTAGTTTGTGGAAAACAATTAATCTTTATTTTTAAAATGTTATTTTTTCCAAAATTAAAATTAAAAAAGGGATCAAAGTTTTCCCTACTGATTGAAGATGCATGTGATTTATAAAAGAAACAGAAATCATAGAATTTTTTTTAAACTATTGAATACATTTAATATTTGATCACTTTTAAGCCACTATAACATTAAAAGGGAGGGGGGGGGAAAGCACTAAGAAACACACTTTTGTACATAATTTTATAATTCTAGAATATCCGGAAATGAATTAAAATCCAATATAAATATCCATCTTTACATACAAAATTTAAGTTTAAAAAAAAAAGTGTAAAAAGTATAAAAAGTGTAATAACTAGCAAAAAAGAGCTCCAAGCTTTAGAATTAAAAAATAATAAGATAAAAAAAATTATCTAATTGAGCATATATCTAAAAAAGACTTAAAATAATTAAAAAAGTTAGTCTTTTCAATACAGTGTAGACTCCTCAAATACACCATCCTAAAATTCATAAATACCTAAACTCCGTACATTGTTTCCAATGTAAACAATGAAACTTACAGTTAAGATGCAGGTGAAAAATTTTAAGTTTTTTATATTTTCATATCATTCTGTACAAATTTTAATATGTAATTCTGGTTAATAATGATTCAAGTCACGTTTTCTCATGAAAGAAGTATAAATTTATTTTTGAAAAAAATTCAATAAAGTGCTGATATCAGTGGATATTGTGATATTTTTACCAAATAATTTATGTATCAATAAGGCTTTTTTGGTTAGTAAGTATGGCTAAACATGAAATAAAACTTCATTCTATTAAGATTTTAATGTGAATTATTAGTGTACATTTATAAGGCAAGTTGCACTGAATAATTCATGAAAAAATTATCTCATCTTCATTATGCATATTTAGCTATGCATTATTAAATATTTACTTGATCTTTATCTTGATATTTTAAATTATCTTAATATTTATTATTTCACTTTATTGTAAGCATTCATTATAATTTCGAGTGCACTCTTAAATTCAAATTATAGTTAAATAAATGTAAAGAAAACAGTGAAAAGAAATCTGTAAAATTCTAAAATCCACACGACCTCTGGTTTTAAACTATGCACATTTAAGGGACTCTACCGTATAATATACGGTATAGTAGCATAACAACCAATATATATATTTTTTTTACGTTTCATTTATTTGGATGAATTATGGATGTAAGCTGTGATAGGTAGTCAAGACTCATTTAAGGCAGCGGCAAACTTCTGACAGTATTTTAGTATAAAGAGTTTCTCCTTTTTTAAATGCAGAAGTTTTTTTTTAAATTAAGGCAAAAATACTCTTATAAAATGCCTGTGGAATTTTGCACCTAAATTAATCGGCTCTGGTCAAGATTGAAAGTATTTTGAACACCACCCACCGCCTCGTACCAGATACTCTACTGCACATTCACACAAAAACACAATATGCATTACATTTTATATATGGTAAAATTTAAATATATCAAAACTATACAAAAACTGCAAGCAAAATATTTATATGCATGAAAATTGCAATCAAAAAGTTAAATTTCAAGCTATTAGATAGAAACAACAGTTAAAATCTAGTAAATCTCCAAAATTTACAAATTCTAACAAACACATTGAACAAATATAATGTACTTCTCATAAATAAGACTTACTTGCACTTCCCGTATGATGTTTTTTGTCACATTTCTCAGGCATTAGATGCTGGTAAGACGACCGCAGGTAAGAATACATGAGCACACCTGGTTGGAAGTAGTCATCAGTTTTACTGCGATAACTGTGATAATCTACGGTGGTAAGACGACCGAAGGTCAGGATACACGAGCACACATGGTTATAAGTAGTCATCAGTTTTACTGCGATAACTGTGATAGTCTACGGTGGTAAGACGACCGAAGGTCAGGATACACGAGCACACATGGTTATAAATAGTCATGAGTTTCACTTCTGTAACTGTGGCAATCTCTAGGACTTCTGCTTCTTGCAGGGTGAAAAAAATACTTCTTTCCCGCCATCCAAAACTCCTTCCTGCATCAACAGACTTCCAGACATCGGTAGGTGGACCTAGTTCTTCAAAACTGTAAATATAATATAAAAGGAATTATAAAAATTTTATAGAAACAAATTAAGAAAAGTACAATTAACACATTTTTAGAGACGTGTTATGTAACACAAACAACTTAAAAAATACAAATAACATTTTTTTATTTATATTACAAACAAAATATTAGAAGCATGAAAACTATCAATAACAAGTACTACTAAAATGGTACACAATAACTTAACTACTTATTATTTTTTAGAATGGCAGTAATCACATGAACATTACTTTCGTAAATGAAAGAAAATTTCTATTTTATTTTCTTTAAAAATGGATCTCATGCCATACATACTTAAGAAAGGTGATTATACAGGCAGTATTATTCCTTGTGGAAGATACAAGTCCTCACATTTTACTCTTGTATAGTTCAGTTAAATCATTAAAGCTCCTAAATTTGCTTTGCAATAATGTAAAGAGTTTCTAAGGAGTCTGTACTCACCATGGGTATAATTTAGCGAGAAAAATGATATTTTTGTAAATATTTAAACAAAAATCGATATAAAATAATCTAACAGCCTTTTCCTATTAAATTTAAACACTTTTCATTACAGCAGTTGCCAACAATTAAAAATCCACAATAAAATTCTCTCTACAATTACAATAATGAATTTTCTATTGAAAGATTTCCACGTGAAAAATGAAATCAAAAAGACTAACCACTTCAACGGCTGCCCCGAATTAAGTCGGAGATAATAACAGTTTCCCTACCTAGGTGGCCATTGAAGTGGTTTAATATGACATCACATTGATAATACTATAACGGAAATTTTCAAACATTTCTCAATATTACAAGGAGTATGAGTATATGAATATGTGTAAGTACAGAAAGCTGGTTAATATGACATCACAAGAGAATTAAAAGAAAATTAATATGACGTCATATTGGAAGTTTAACGGACTTTTCCAAATGTTTGAGAAACATAAAGAGATAATATTAATATGAGTAAAAAAGAAAGCAAGTATATATGACGTCACTAGGTGAATATAACATCATATGAGTTTGAGGAACATATTGAATCACGATCAAAACGGATTATGGAAATATTGGCATATTTTAACATTTTGAAGTTCTCTATACAATATGTTTAATTTTGAAATTGATTTTTCTACACAAACATTCTTCGCTTTTCCTATAGAAAGTAGAAAGTTCTATAATTTTTGGAAACCCTTGAGCTTACAGATTTTGAAATACTGTGATTCGGGAAAGATTTTTACGTTGTCTTTGGACAAAACTAGGGGGACATTGCACTTTATATAAAAAGGGCAAGGTGCATTTTGCTGATTTAAAAAAGTGTAGAGCACTGTTTCAAGGATCCAGTCTCCCTGCAATTGGGGAGACTTGATCCTTTTTTTAGTTTTTGGAAAACAATTAATCTTTATTTTTAAAATGATATTTTTTCCAAAATTAAAATTAAAAAAGGGATCAAAGTTTTCCCTACTGATTGAAGATGCATGTGATTTATAAAAGAAACAGAAATCATAGAATTTTTTTTTAAACTATTGAATACATTTAATATTTGATCACTTTTAAGCCACTATAACATTAAAAGGGAGGGGGGGAAAGCACTAAGAAACACACTTTTGTAGATAATTTTATAATTCTAGAATATCCGGAAATGAATTAAAATCCAATATAAAATTCCATCTTTACATAAAAAATTTAAGTTTTAAAAAAAAAAGTGTAAAAAATATAAAAAGTGTAATAACTAGCAAAAAAGAGCTCCAAGCTTTAGAATTAAAAAATAATAAGATAAAAAAAATTATCTAATTGAGCATATATCTAAAAAAGACGTAAAATAATTAAAAAAATTAGTCTTTTAAATACAGTGTAGACTCCTCAAATACACCATCCTAAAATTCGTAAATACCTAAACTCCGCACATTGTTTCCAATGTAAACAATGAAACTTACAGTTAAGATGCAGGTGAAAAATTTTAAGTTTTTTATATTTTCATATCATTCTGTACAAATTTTAATATGTAATTAAGGTTAATAATGATTCAACTCACGTTTTCTCATGAAAGAAGTATAAATTTATTTTTGAAAAAAATTCAAGAAAGTGCTGATATCAGTGGATATTGTGATATTTTTACCAAATAATTTATGTATCAATAAGGCTTTTTTGGTTAGTAAGTATGGCTAAACATGAAATAAAACTTCATTCTATTAAGATTTTAATGTGAATTATTAGTGTACATTTATAAGGCAAGTTGCACTGAATAATTCATGAAAAAATTATCTCATCATCATTATGCATATTTAGCTATGCATTATTAAATATTTACTTGATCTTTATCTTGATATTTTAAATTATCTTAATTTTTATTATTTCACTTTATTGTAAGCATTCATTATAATTTCGAGTGCACTCTTAAATTCAAATTAAAGTTAAATAAATGTAAAGAAAACAGTGAAAAGAAATCTGTAAAATTCTAAAATCCACACGACCTCTGGTTTTAAACTATGCACATTTAAGGGACTCTACCGTATAATATACGGTATAGTAGCATAACAACCAATATATATATTTTTTTTTTACGTTTCATTTATTTGGATGAATTATGGATGTAAGCTGTGATAGGTAGTCAAGGCTCATTTAAGGCAGCGGCAAACTTCTGACAGTATTTTAGTATAAAGAGTTTCTCCTTTTTTAAATGCAGAAGTTTTTTTTTAATTAAGGCAAAAATACGCTTATAAAATGCCTGTGGAATTTTGCACCTACATTAATCGGGTCTGGTCAAGATTGAAAGTATTTTGAACACCACCCCCCGCCTCGTACCAGATACTCTACTGCACATTCACACAAAAACACAATATGCATTACATTTTATATATCGTAAAATTTAAATATATCAAAACTATACAAAAACTGCAAGCAAAATATTTATATGCATGAAAATTGCAATCAAAAAGTTAAATTTCAAGCTATTAGATAGAAACAACAGTTAAAATCAAGTAAATCTCCAAAATTTACAAATTCTAACAAACACATTGAACAAATATAATGTACTTCTCATAAATAAGACTTACTTGCACTTCCCGTATGATGTTTTTTGTCACATTTCTCAGGCATTAGATGCTGGTAAGATGACCGTAGGTAAGAATACATGAGCACACCTGGTTGGAAGTAGTCATCAGTTTTACTGCGATAACTGTGATAGTCTACAAGGTCAGGATACACGAGCACACATGGTTATAAGTAGTCATCAGTTTTACTGCGATAACTGTGATAGTCTACGGTGGTAAGACGACCGAAGGTCAGGATACACGAGCACACATGGTTATAAATAGTCATGAGTTTCACTTCTGTAACTGTGACAATCTCTAGGACTTCTGCTTCTTGCAGGGTGAAAAAAATACTTCTTTCCCGCCGTCCAAAACTCCTTCCTGCATCAACAGACTTCCAGACATCGGTAGGTGGACCTAGTTCTTCAAAACTGTAAATATAATATAAAAGGAATTATAAAAATTTTATAGAAACAAATTAAGAAAAGTAGAATTAACACATTTTTAGAGACGTGTTATGTAACATAAACAACTTAAAAAATACAAATAACATTTTTTTATTTATATTACAAACAAAATATTAGAAGCATGAAAACTATCAATAACAAGTACTACTAAAATGGTACACAATAACTTAACTACTTATTATTTTTTAGAATGGCAGTAATCACATGAACCTTACATTCGTAAATGAGAGAAAATTTCTATTTTATTTTCTTTAAAAATGGATTTCATGCCATACATACTTAAGAAAGATGTTTATACAGGCAGTATTATTCCTTGTGGAAGATACAAGTCCTCACATTTTACTCTTGTATAGTTCAGTTAAATCATTAAAGCTCCTAAATTTGCTTTGCAATAATGTAAAGAATTTCTAAAGAGTCTTTACTCACCGTGGGTATAATTTAGCGAGAAAAATGATATTTTTGTAAATATTTAAACAAAAATCGATATAAAATAATCTAACAGCCTTTTCCTATTAAATTTAAACACTTTTTATTACAGCAGTGGCCAACAATTAAAAATCCACAATAAAATTCTCTCTACAATTACAATAATGAATTTTCTATTGAAAGATTTCCACGTGAAAAATGAAATCAAAAAGACTAACCACTTCAACGGCTGCCCCGAATTAAGTCAGAGATAATAACAGTTTCCCTATCTAGGTGGCCATTGAAGTGGTTTAATATGACATCACATTGATAATACTATAACGGAAATTTTCAAACATTTCTCAATATTACAAGGAGTATGAGTATATGAATATGTGTAAGTACAGAAAGCTGGTTAATATGACATCACAAGAGAATTAAAAGAAAATTAATATGACGTCATATTGGAAGTTTAACGGACTTTTCCAAATGTTTGAGAAACATACAAAGAGAATATTAATATGAGTAAAAAAGAAAGCAAGTATATATGACGTCACTAGGTGAATATAACATCATATGAGTTTGAGGAACATATTGAATCACGATCAAAACGGATTATGGAAATATTGGCATATTTTAACATTTTGAAGTTCTCTATACAATATGTTTAATTTTGAAATTGATTTTTCTACACAAACATTCTTCGCTTTTCCTATAGAAAGTAGAAAGTTCTATAATTTTTGGAAACCCTTGAGCTTACAGATTTTGAAATACTGTGATTCGGGAAAGATTTTTACATTGTCTTTGGACAAAACTAGGGGGACATTGCACTTTATATAAAAAGGGCAAGGTGCATTTTGCTGATTTAAAAAAGTGTAGAGCACTGTTTCAAGGATCCAGTCTCCCTGCAATTGGGGAGACTTGATCCTTTTTTTAGTTTTTGAAAAACAATTAATCTTTATTTTTAAAATGATATTTTTTCCAAAATTAAAATTAAAAAAGGGATCAAAGTTTTCCCTACTGATTGAAGATGCATGTGATTTATAAAAGAAACAGAAATCATAGAATTTTTTTTTAAACTATTGAATACATTTAATATTTGATTACTTTTAAGCCACTATAACATTAAAAGGGAGGGGGGGGAAAGCACTAAGAAACACACTTTTGTACATAATTTTATAATTCTAGAATATCCGGAAATGAATTAAAATCCAATATAAAATTCCATCTTTACATACAAAATTTAAGTTTTAAAAAAAAAGTGTAAAAAATATAAAAAGTATAATAACTAGCAAAAAAGAGCTCCAAGCTTTAGAATTAAAAAATAATAAGATAAAAAAAATTATCTAATTGAGCATATATCTAAAAAAGACGTAAAATAATTAAAAAAGTTAGTCTTTTAAATACAGTGTAGACTCCTCAAATACACCATCCTAAAATTCATAAATACCTAAACTCCGCACATTGTTTCCAATGTAAACAATGAAACTTACAGTTAAGATGCAGGTGAAAAATTTTATATTTTCATATCATTCTGTACAAATTTTAATATGTAATTCTGGTTAATAATGATTCAACTCACGTTTTCTCATGAAAGAAGTATAAATTTATTTTTGAAAAAAATTCAAGAAAGTGCTGATATCAGTGGATATTGTGATATTTTTACCAAATAATTTATGTATCAATAAGGCTTTTTTGGTTAGTAAGTATGGCTAAACATGAAATAAAACTTCATTCTATTAAGATTTTAATGTGAATTATTAGTGTACATTTATAAGGCAAGTTGCACTGAATAATTCATGAAAAAATTATCTCATCATCATTATGCATATTTAGCTATGCATTATTAAATATCTACTTGATCTTTATCTTGATATTTTAATTTATCTTAATTTTTATTATTTCACTTTATTGTAAGCATTCATTATAATTTCGAATGCACTCTTAAATTCAAATTATAGTTAAATAAATGTAAAGAAAACAGTGAAAAGAAATCTGTAAAATTCTAAAATCCACACGACCTCTGGTTTTAAACTATGCACATTTAAGGGACTCTACCGTATAATATACGGTATAGTAGCATAACAACCAATATATATATTTTTTTTACGTTTCATTTATTTGGATGAATTATGGATGTAAGCTGTGATAGGTAGTCAAGGCTCATTTAAGGCAGCGGCAAACTTCTGACAGTATTTTAGTATAAAGAGTTTCTCCTTTTTTAAATGCAGAAGTTTTTTTTTAATTAAGGCAAAAATACTCTTATAAAATGCCTGTGGAATTTTGTACCTACATTAATCGGGTCTGGTCAAGATTGAAAGTATTTTGAACACCACCCCCCGCCTCGTACCAGATACTCTACTGCACATTCACACAAAAACACAATATGCATTATATTTTATATATGGTAAAATTTAAATATATCAAAACTATACAAAAACTGCAAGCAAAATATTTATATGCATGAAAATTGCAATCAAAAAGTTAAATTTCAAGCTATTAGATAGAAACAACAGTTAAAATCTAGTAAATCTCCAAAATTTACAAATTCTAACAAACACATTGAACAAATATAATGTACTTCTCATAAATAAGACTTACTTGCACTTCCCGTATGATGTTTTTTGTCACATTTCTCAGGCATTAGATGCTGGTAAGATGACCGTAGGTAAGAATACATGAGCACACCTGGTTGGAAGTAGTCATCAGTTTTACTGTGATAACTGTGATAGTCTACGGTGGTAAGACGACCGAAGGTCAGGATACACGAGCACACATGGTTATAAATAGTCATGAGTTTCACTTCTGTAACTGTGACAATCTCTAGGGCTTCTGCTTCTTGCAGGGTGAAAAAAATACTTCTTTCCCGCCGTCCAAAACTCCTTCCTGCATCAACAGACTTCCAGACATCGGTAGGTGGACCTAGTTCTTCAAAACTGTAAATATAATATAAAAGGAATTATAAAAATTTTATAGAAACAAATTAAGAAAAGTAGCTTTAACACATTTTTAGAGACGTGTTATGTAACACAAACAAATTAAAAAATACAAATAACATTTTTTTATTTATATTACAAACAAAATATTAGAAGCATGAAAACTATCAATAACAAGTACTACTAAAATGGTACACAATAACTTAACTACTTATTATTTTTTAGAATGGCAGTAATCACATGAACCTTACATTCGTAAATGAGAGAAAATTTCTATTTTATTTTCTTTAAAAATGGATTTCATGCCATACATACTTAAGAAAGATGTTTATACAGACAGTATTATTCCTTGTGGAAGATACAAGTCCTCACATTTTACTCTTGTATAGTTCAGTTAAATCATTAAAGCTCCTAAATTTGCTTTGCAATAATGTAAAGAGTTTCTAAGGAGTCTGTACTCACCATGGGTATAATTTAGCGAGAAAAATGATATTTTTGTAAATATTTAAACAAAAATCGATATAAAATAATCTAACAGCCTTTTCCTATTAAATTTAAACACTTCTCATTACAGCAGTTGCCAACAATTAAAAATCCACAATAAAATTCTCTCTACAATTACAATAATGAATTTTCTATTGAAAGATTTCCACGTGAAAAATGAAATCAAAAAGACTAACCACTTCAACGGCTGCCCCGAATTAAGTCGGAGATAATAACACAGTTTCCCTATCTAGGTGGCCATTGAAGTGGTTTAATATGACATCACATTGATAATACTATAACGGAAATTTTCAAACATTTCTCAATATTACAAGGAGTATGGGTATATGAATATGTGTAAGTACAGAAAGCTGGTTAATATGACATCACAAGAGAATTAAAAGAAAATTAATATGACGTCATATTGGAAGTTTAACGGACTTTTCCAAATGTTTGAGAAACATACAAAGAGAATATTAATATGAGTAAAAAAGAAAGCAAGTATATATGACGTCACTAGGTGAATATAACATCATATGAGTTTGAGGAACATATTGAATCACGATCAAAACGGATTATGGAAATATTGGCATATTTTAACATTTTGAAGTTCTCTATACAATATGTTTAATTTTGAAATTGATTTTTCTACACAAACATTCTTCGCTTTTCCTATAGAAAGTAGAAAGTTCTATAATTCTTGGAAACCCTTGAGCTTACAGATTTTGAAATACTGTGATTCGGGAAAGATTTTTACGTTGTCTTTGGACAAAATTAGGGGGACATTGCACTTTATATAAAAAGGGCAAGGTGCATTTTGCTGATTTAAAAAAGTGTAGAGCACTGTTTCAAGGATCCAGTCTCCCTGCAATTGGGGAGACTTGATCCTTTTTTTAGTTTTTGGAAAACAATTAATCTTTATTTTTAAAATGTTATTTTTTCCAAAATTAAAATTAAAAAAGGGATCAAAGTTTTCCCTACTGATTGAAGATGCATGTGATTTATAAAAGAAACAGAAATCATAGAATTTTTTTTTAAACTATTGAATACATTTAATATTTGATCACTTTTAAGCCACTATAACATTAAAAGGAAGGGGGGGGGAAAGCACTAAGAAACACACTTTTGTACATAATTTTATAATTCTAGAATATCCGGAAATGAATTAAAATCCAATATAAATATCCATCTTTACATACAAAATTTAAGTTTAAAAAAAAAAGTGTAATAACTAGCAAAAAAGAGCTCCAAGCTTTAGAATTAAAAAATAATAAGATAAAAAAAAATTATCTAATTGAGCATATATCTAAAAAAGACGTAAAATAATTAAAAAAGTTAGTCTTTTAAATACAGTGTAGACTCCTCAAATACACCATCCTAAAATTCATAAATACCTAAACTCCGTACATTGTTTCCAATGTAAACAATGAAACTTACAGTTAAGATGCAGGTGAAAAATTTTAAGTTTTTTATATTTTCATATCATTCTGTACAAATTTTAATATGTAATTCTGGTTAATAATGATTCAAGTCACGTTTTCTCATGAAAGAAGTATAAATTTATTTTTGAAAAAAATTCAATAAAGTGCTGATATCAGTGGATATTGTGATATTTTTACCAAATAATTTATGTATCAATAAGGCTTTTTTGGTTAGTAAGTATGGCTAAACATGAAATAAAACTTCATTCTATTAAGATTTTAATGTGAATTATTAGTGTACATTTATAAGGCAAGTTGCACTGAATAATTCATGAAAAAATTATCTCATCTTCATTATGCATATTTAGCTATGCATTATTAAATATTTACTTGATCTTTATCTTGATATTTTAAATTATCTTAATTTTTATTATTTCACTTTATTGTAAGCATTCATTATAATTTCGAGTGCACTCTTAAATTCAAATTATAGTTAAATAAATGTAAAGAAAACAGTGAAAAGAAATCTGTAAAATTCTAAAATCCACACGACCTCTGGTTTTAAACTATGCACATTTAAGGGACTCTACCGTATAATATACGGTATAGTAGCATAACAACCAATATATATATTTTTTTTACGTTTCATTTATTTGGATGAATTATGGATGTAAGCTGTGATAGGTAGTCAAGACTCATTTAAGGCAGCGGCAAACTTCTGACAGTATTTTAGTATAAAGAGTTTCTCCTTTTTTAAATGCAGAAGTTTTTTTTTAAATTAAGGCAAAAATACTCTTATAAAATGCCTGTGGAATTTTGCACCTACATTAATCGGGTCTGGTCAAGATTGAAAGTATTTTGAACACCCCCCCCCCCCTCGTACCAGATACTCTACTGCACATTCACACAAAAACACAATATGCATTACATTTTATATATCGTAAAATTCAAATATATCAAAACTATACAAAAACTGCAAGCAAAATATTTATATGCATGAAAATTGCAATCAAAAAGTTAAATTTCAAGCTATTAGATAGAAACAACAGTTAAAATCTAGTAAATCTCCAAAATTTACAAATTCTAACAAACACATTGAACAAATATAATGTACTTCTCATAAATAAGACTTACTTGCACTTCCCGTATGATGTTTTTTGTCACATTTCTCAGGCATTAGATGCTGGTAAGATGACCGTAGGTAAGAATACATGAGCACACCTGGTTGGAAGTAGTCATCAGTTTTACTGCGATATCTGTGATAGTCTACAAGGTCAGGATACACGAGCACACATGGTTATAAGTAGTCATCAGTTTTACTGCGATAACTGTGATAGTCTACGGTGGTAAGACGACCGAAGGTCAGGATACACGAGCACACATGGTTATAAATAGTCATGAGTTTCACTTCTGTAACTGTGACAATCTCTAGGACTTCTGCTTCTTGCAGGGTGAAAAAAATACTTCTTTCCCGCCGTCCAAAACTCCTTCCTGCAACAACAGACTTCCAGACATTGGTAGGTGGACCTAGTTCTTCAAAACTGTAAATATAATATAAAAGGAATTATAAAAATTTTATAGAAACAAATTAAGAAAAGTAGAATTAACACATTTTTAGAGACGTGTTATGTAACAAAAACAACTTAAAAAATACAAATAACATTTTTTTATTTATATTACAAACAAAATATTAGAAGCATGAAAACTATCAATAACAAATACTACTAAAATGGTACACAATAACTTAACTACTTATTATTTTTTAGAATGGCAGTAATCACATGAACCTTACATTCGTAAATGAGAGAAAATTTCTATTTTATTTTCTTTAAAAATGGATTTCATGCCATACATACTTAAGAAAGATGTTTATACAGGCAGTATTATTCCTTGTGGAAGATACAAGTCCTCACATTTTACTCTTGTATAGTTCAGTTAAATCATTAAAGCTCCTAAATTTGCTTTGCAATAATGTAAAGAGTTTCTAAGGAGTCTTTACTCACCGTGGGTATAATTTAGCGAGAAAAATGATATTTTTGTAAATATTTAAACAAAAATCGATATAAAATAATCTAACAGCCTTTTCCTATTAAATTTAAACACTTTTTATTACAGCAGTGGCCAACAATTAAAAATCCACAATAAAATTCTCTCTACAATTACAATAATGAATTTTCTATTGAAAGATTTCCACGTGAAAAATGAAATCAAAAAGACTAACCACTTCAACGGCTGCCCCGAATTAAGTCAGAGATAATAACAGTTTCCCTATCTAGGTGGCCATTGAAGTGGTTTAATATGACATCACATTGATAATACTATAACGGAAATTTTCAAACATTTCTCAATATTACAAGGAGTATGAGTATATGAATATGTGTAAGTACAGAAAGCTGGTTAATATGACATCACAAGAGAATTAAAAGAAAATTAATATGACGTCATATTGGAAGTTTAACGGACTTTTCCAAATGTTTGAGAAACATACAAAGAGAATATTAATATGAGTAAAAAAGAAAGCAAGTATATATGACGTCACTAGGTGAATATAACATCATATGAGTTTGAGGAACATATTGAATCACGATCAAAACGGATTATGGAAATATTGGCATATTTTAACATTTTGAAGTTCTCTATACAATATGTTTAATTTTGAAATTGATTTTTCTACACAAACATTCTTCGCTTTTCCTATAGAAAGTAGAAAGTTCTATAATTTTTGGAAACCCTTGAGCTTACAGATTTTGAAATACTGTGATTCGGGAAAGATTTTTACATTGTCTTTGGACAAAACTAGGGGGACATTGCACTTTATATAAAAAGGGCAAGGTGCATTTTGCTGATTTAAAAAAGTGTAGAGCACTGTTTCAAGGATCCAGTCTCCCTGCAATTGGGGAGACTTGATCCTTTTTTTAGTTTTTGGAAAACAATTAATCTTTATTTTTAAAATGATATTTTTTCCAAAATTAAAATTAAAAAAGGGATCAAAGTTTTCCCTACTGATTGAAGATGCATGTGATTTATAAAAGAAACAGAAATCATAGAATTTTTTTTTAAACTATTGAATACATTTAATATTTGATCACTTTTAAGCCACTATAACATTAAAAGGGAGGGGGGGGGAAAGCACTAAGAAACACACTTTTGTACATAATTTTATAATTCTAGAATATCCGGAAATGAATTAAAATCCAATATAAATATCCATCTTTACATACAAAATTTAAGTTTAAAAAAAAAAGTGTAAAAAGTATAAAAAGTGTAATAACTAGCAAAAAAGAGCTCCAAGCTTTAGAATTAAAAAATAATAAGATAAAAAAAATTATCTAATTGAGCATATATCTAAAAAAGACTTAAAATAATTAAAAAAGTTAGTCTTTTCAATACAGTGTAGACTCCTCAAATACACCATCCTAAAATTCATAAATACCTAAACTCCGTACATTGTTTCCAATGTAAACAATGAAACTTACAGTTAAGATGCAGGTGAAAAATTTTAAGTTTTTTATATTTTCATATCATTCTGTACAAATTTTAATATGTAATTCTGGTTAATAATGATTCAAGTCACGTTTTCTCATGAAAGAAGTATAAATTTATTTTTGAAAAAAATTCAATAAAGTGCTGATATCAGTGGATATTGTGATATTTTTACCAAATAATTTATGTATCAATAAGGCTTTTTTGGTTAGTAAGTATGGCTAAACATGAAATAAAACTTCATTCTATTAAGATTTTAATGTGAATTATTAGTGTACATTTATAAGGCAAGTTGCACTGAATAATTCATGAAAAAATTATCTCATCTTCATTATGCATATTTAGCTATGCATTATTAAATATTTACTTGATCTTTATCTTGATATTTTAAATTATCTTAATTTTTATTATTTCACTTTATTGTAAGCATTCATTATAATTTCGAGTGCACTCTTAAATTCAAATTATAGTTAAATAAATGTAAAGAAAACAGTGAAAAGAAATCTGTAAAATTCTAAAATTCACACGACCTCTGGTTTTAAACTATGCACATTTAAGGGACTCTACCGTATAATATACGGTATAGTAGCATAACAACCAATATATATATTTTTTTTACGTTTCATTTATTTGGATGAATTATGGATGTAAGCTGTGATAGGTAGTCAAGACTCATTTAAGGCAGCGGCAAACTTCTGACAGTATTTTAGTATAAAGAGTTTCTCCTTTTTTAAATGCAGAAGTTTTTTTTTAAATTAAGGCAAAAATACTCTTATAAAATGCCTGTGGAATTTTGCACCTACATTAATCGGGTCTGGTCAAGATTGAAAGTATTTTGAACACCCCCCCCCCCCTCGTACCAGATACTCTACTGCACATTCACACAAAAACACAATATGCATTACATTTTATATATCGTAAAATTCAAATATATCAAAACTATACAAAAACTGCAAGCAAAATATTTATATGCATGAAAATTGCAATCAAAAAGTTAAATTTCAAGCTATTAGATAGAAACAACAGTTAAAATCTAGTAAATCTCCAAAATTTACAAATTCTAACAAACACATTGAACAAATATAATGTACTTCTCATAAATAAGACTTACTTGCACTTCCCGTATGATGTTTTTTGTCACATTTCTCAGGCATTAGATGCTGGTAAGATGACCGTAGGTAAGAATACATGAGCACACCTGGTTGGAAGTAGTCATCAGTTTTACTGCGATAACTGTGATAGTCTACAAGGTCAGGATACACGAGCACACATGGTTATAAGTAGTCATCAGTTTTACTGCGATAACTGTGATAGTCTACGGTGGTAAGACGACCGAAGGTCAGGATACACGAGCACACATGGTTATAAATAGTCATGAGTTTCACTTCTGTAACTGTGACAATCTCTAGGACTTCTGCTTCTTGCAGGGTGAAAAAAATACTTCTTTCCCGCCGTCCAAAACTCCTTCCTGCAACAACAGACTTCCAGACATTGGTAGGTGGACCTAGTTCTTCAAAACTGTAAATATAATATAAAAGGAATTATAAAAATTTTATAGAAACAAATTAAGAAAAGTAGAATTAACACATTTTTAGAGACGTGTTATGTAACAAAAACAACTTAAAAAATACAAATAACATTTTTTTATTTATATTACAAACAAAATATTAGAAGCATGAAAACTATCAATAACAAATACTACTAAAATGGTACACAATAACTTAACTACTTATTATTTTTTAGAATGGCAGTAATCACATGAACCTTACATTCGTAAATGAGAGAAAATTTCTATTTTATTTTCTTTAAAAATGGATTTCATGCCATACATACTTAAGAAAGATGTTTATACAGGCAGTATTATTCCTTGTGGAAGATACAAGTCCTCACATTTTACTCTTGTATAGTTCAGTTAAATCATTAAAGCTCCTAAATTTGCTTTGCAATAATGTAAAGAGTTTCTAAGGAGTCTTTACTCACCGTGGGTATAATTTAGCGAGAAAAATGATATTTTTGTAAATATTTAAACAAAAATCGATATAAAATAATCTAACAGCCTTTTCCTATTAAATTTAAACACTTTTTATTACAGCAGTGGCCAACAATTAAAAATCCACAATAAAATTCTCTCTACAATTACAATAATGAATTTTCTATTGAAAGATTTCCACGTGAAAAATGAAATCAAAAAGACTAACCACTTCAACGGCTGCCCCGAATTAAGTCAGAGATAATAACAGTTTCCCTATCTAGGTGGCCATTGAAGTGGTTTAATATGACATCACATTGATAATACTATAACGGAAATTTTCAAACATTTCTCAATATTACAAGGAGTATGAGTATATGAATATGTGTAAGTACAGAAAGCTGGTTAATATGACATCACAAGAGAATTAAAAGAAAATTAATATGACGTCATATTGGAAGTTTAACGGACTTTTCCAAATGTTTGAGAAACATACAAAGAGAATATTAATATGAGTAAAAAAGAAAGCAAGTATATATGACGTCACTAGGTGAATATAACATCATATGAGTTTGAGGAACATATTGAATCACGATCAAAACGGATTATGGAAATATTGGCATATTTTAACATTTTGAAGTTCTCTATACAATATGTTTAATTTTGAAATTGATTTTTCTACACAAACATTCTTCGCTTTTCCTATAGAAAGTAGAAAGTTCTATAATTTTTGGAAACCCTTGAGCTTACAGATTTTGAAATACTGTGATTCGGGAAAGATTTTTACATTGTCTTTGGACAAAACTAGGGGGACATTGCACTTTATATAAAAAGGGCAAGGTGCATTTTGCTGATTTAAAAAAGTGTAGAGCACTGTTTCAAGGATCCAGTCTCCCTGCAATTGGGGAGACTTGATCCTTTTTTTAGTTTTTGGAAAACAATTAATCTTTATTTTTAAAATGATATTTTTTCCAAAATTAAAATTAAAAAAGGGATCAAAGTTTTCCCTACTGATTGAAGATGCATGTGATTTATAAAAGAAACAGAAATCATAGAATTTTTTTTTAAACTATTGAATACATTTAATATTTGATCACTTTTAAGCCACTATAACATTAAAAGGGAGGGGGGGGGAAAGCACTAAGAAACACACTTTTGTACATAATTTTATAATTCTAGAATATCCGGAAATGAATTAAAATCCAATATAAATATCCATCTTTACATACAAAATTTAAGTTTAAAAAAAAAAGTGTAAAAAGTATAAAAAGTGTAATAACTAGCAAAAAAGAGCTCCAAGCTTTAGAATTAAAAAATAATAAGATAAAAAAAATTATCTAATTGAGCATATATCTAAAAAAGACTTAAAATAATTAAAAAAGTTAGTCTTTTCAATACAGTGTAGACTCCTCAAATACACCATCCTAAAATTCATAAATACCTAAACTCCGTACATTGTTTCCAATGTAAACAATGAAACTTACAGTTAAGATGCAGGTGAAAAATTTTAAGTTTTTTATATTTTCATATCATTCTGTACAAATTTTAATATGTAATTCTGGTTAATAATGATTCAAGTCACGTTTTCTCATGAAAGAAGTATAAATTTATTTTTGAAAAAAATTCAATAAAGTGCTGATATCAGTGGATATTGTGATATTTTTACCAAATAATTTATGTATCAATAAGGCTTTTTTGGTTAGTAAGTATGGCTAAACATGAAATAAAACTTCATTCTATTAAGATTTTAATGTGAATTATTAGTGTACATTTATAAGGCAAGTTGCACTGAATAATTCATGAAAAAATTATCTCATCTTCATTATGCATATTTAGCTATGCATTATTAAATATTTACTTGATCTTTATCTTGATATTTTAAATTATCTTAATTTTTATTATTTCACTTTATTGTAAGCATTCATTATAATTTCGAGTGCACTCTTAAATTCAAATTATAGTTAAATAAATGTAAAGAAAACAGTGAAAAGAAATCTGTAAAATTCTAAAATCCACACGACCTCTGGTTTTAAACTATGCACATTTAAGGGACTCTACCGTATAATATACGGTATAGTAGCATAACAACCAATATATATATTTTTTTTACGTTTCATTTATTTGGATGAATTATGGATGTAAGCTGTGATAGGTAGTCAAGACTCATTTAAGGCAGCGGCAAACTTCTGACAGTATTTTAGTATAAAGAGTTTCTCCTTTTTTAAATGCAGAAGTTTTTTTTTAAATTAAGGCAAAAATACTCTTATAAAATGCCTGTGGAATTTTGCACCTACATTAATCGGGTCTGGTCAAGATTGAAAGTATTTTGAACACCCCCCCCCCCCTCGTACCAGATACTCTACTGCACATTCACACAAAAACACAATATGCATTACATTTTATATATCGTAAAATTCAAATATATCAAAACTATACAAAAACTGCAAGCAAAATATTTATATGCATGAAAATTGCAATCAAAAAGTTAAATTTCAAGCTATTAGATAGAAACAACAGTTAAAATCTAGTAAATCTCCAAAATTTACAAATTCTAACAAACACATTGAACAAATATAATGTACTTCTCATAAATAAGACTTACTTGCACTTCCCGTATGATGTTTTTTGTCACATTTCTCAGGCATTAGATGCTGGTAAGATGACCGTAGGTAAGAATACATGAGCACACCTGGTTGGAAGTAGTCATCAGTTTTACTGCGATAACTGTGATAGTCTACAAGGTCAGGATACACGAGCACACATGGTTATAAGTAGTCATCAGTTTTACTGCGATAACTGTGATAGTCTACGGTGGTAAGACGACCGAAGGTCAGGATACACGAGCACACATGGTTATAAATAGTCATGAGTTTCACTTCTGTAACTGTGACAATCTCTAGGACTTCTGCTTCTTGCAGGGTGAAAAAAATACTTCTTTCCCGCCGTCCAAAACTCCTTCCTGCAACAACAGACTTCCAGACATTGGTAGGTGGACCTAGTTCTTCAAAACTGTAAATATAATATAAAAGGAATTATAAAAATTTTATAGAAACAAATTAAGAAAAGTAGAATTAACACATTTTTAGAGACGTGTTATGTAACACAAACAACTTAAAAAATACAAATAACATTTTTTTATTTATATTACAAACAAAATATTAGAAGCATGAAAACTATCAATAACAAATACTACTAAAATGGTACACAATAACTTAACTACTTATTATTTTTTAGAATGGCAGTAATCACATGAACCTTACATTCGTAAATGAGAGAAAATTTCTATTTTATTTTCTTTAAAAATGGATTTCATGCCATACATACTTAAGAAAGATGTTTATACAGGCAGTATTATTCCTTGTGGAAGATACAAGTCCTCACATTTTACTCTTGTATAGTTCAGTTAAATCATTAAAGCTCCTAAATTTGCTTTGCAATAATGTAAAGAGTTTCTAAGGAGTCTTTACTCACCGTGGGTATAATTTAGCGAGAAAAATGATATTTTTGTAAATATTTAAACAAAAATCGATATAAAATAATCTAACAGCCTTTTCCTATTAAATTTAAACACTTTTTATTACAGCAGTGGCCAACAATTAAAAATCCACAATAAAATTCTCTCTACAATTACAATAATGAATTTTCTATTGAAAGATTTCCACGTGAAAAATGAAATCAAAAAGACTAACCACTTCAACGGCTGCCCCGAATTAAGTCAGAGATAATAACAGTTTCCCTATCTAGGTGGCCATTGAAGTGGTTTAATATGACATCACATTGATAATACTATAACGGAAATTTTCAAACATTTCTCAATATTACAAGGAGTATGAGTATATGAATATGTGTAAGTACAGAAAGCTGGTTAATATGACATCACAAGAGAATTAAAAGAAAATTAATATGACGTCATATTGGAAGTTTAACGGACTTTTCCAAATGTTTGAGAAACATACAAAGAGAATATTAATATGAGTAAAAAAGAAAGCAAGTATATATGACGTCACTAGGTGAATATAACATCATATGAGTTTGAGGAACATATTGAATCACGATCAAAACGGATTATGGAAATATTGGCATATTTTAACATTTTGAAGTTCTCTATACAATATGTTTAATTTTGAAATTGATTTTTCTACACAAACATTCTTCGCTTTTCCTATAGAAAGTAGAAAGTTCTATAATTTTTGGAAACCCTTGAGCTTACAGATTTTGAAATACTGTGATTCGGGAAAGATTTTTACATTGTCTTTGGACAAAACTAGGGGGACATTGCACTTTATATAAAAAGGGCAAGGTGCATTTTGCTGATTTAAAAAAGTGTAGAGCACTGTTTCAAGGATCCAGTCTCCCTGCAATTGGGGAGACTTGATCCTTTTTTTAGTTTTTGGAAAACAATTAATCTTTATTTTTAAAATGATATTTTTTCCAACATTAAAATTAAAAAAGGGATCAAAGTTTTCCCTACTGATTGAAGATGCATGTGATTTATAAAAGAAACAGAAATCATAGAATTTTTTTTTAAACTATTGAATACATTTAATATTTGATCACTTTTAAGCCACTATAACATTAAAAGGGAGGGGGGGGGGGAAAGCACTAAGAAACACACTTTTGTACATAATTTTATAATTCTAGAATATCCGGAAATGAATTAAAATCCAATATAAATATCCATCTTTACATACAAAATTTAAGTTTAAAAAAAAAGTGTAAAAAGTATAAAAAGTGTAATAACTAGCAAAAAAGAGCTCCAAGCTTTAGAATTAAAAAATAATAAGATAAAAAAAAATTATCTAATTGAGCATATATCTAAAAAAGACGTAAAATAATTAAAAAAGTTAGTCTTTTAAATACAGTGTAGACTCCTCAAATACACCATCTTAAAATTCATAAATACCTAAACTCCGTACATTGTTTCCAATGTAAACAATGAAACTTACAGTTAAGATGCAGGTGAAAAATTTTAAGTTTTTTATATTTTCATATCATTCTGTACAAATTTTAATATGTAATTCTGGTTAATAATGATTCAAGTCACGTTTTCTCATGAAAGAAGTATAAATTTATTTTTGAAAAAAATTCAATAAAGTGCTGATATCAGTGGATATTGTGATATTTTTACCAAATAATTTATGTATCAATAAGGCTTTTTTGGTTAGTAAGTATGGCTAAACATGAAATAAAACTTCATTCTATTAAGATTTTAATGTGAATTATTAGTGTACATTTATAAGGCAAGTTGCACTGAATAATTCATGAAAAAATTATCTCATCATCATTATGCATATTTAGCTATGCATTATTAAATATTTACTTGATCTTTATCTTGATATTTTAAATTATCTTAATTTTTATTATTTCACTTTATTGTAAGCATTCATTATAATTTCGAGTGCACTCTTAAATTCAAATTATAGTTAAATAAATGTAAAAAAACAGTGAAAAGAAATCTGTAAAATTCTAAAATCCACACGTCCTCTGGTTTTAAACTATGCACATTTAAGGGACTCTACCGTATAATATACGGTATAGTAGCATAACAACCAATATATATATTTTTTTTATGTTTCATTTATTTGGATGAATTATGGATGTAAGCTGTGATAGGTAGTCAAGACTCATTTAAGGCAGCGGCAAACTTCTGACAGTATTTTAGTATAAAGAGTTTCTCCTTTTTTAAATGCAGAAGTTTTTTTTAATTAAGGCAAAAATACTCTTATAAAATGCCTGTGGAATTTTGCACCTACATTAATCGGGTCTGGTCAAGATTGAAAGTATTTTGAACACCACCCCCCGCCTCGTACCAGATACTCTACTGCACATTCACACAAAAACACAATATGCATTACATTTTATATATGGTAAAATTTAAATATATCAAAACTATACAAAAACTGCAAGCAAAATATTTATATGCATGAAAATTGCAATCAAAAAGTTAAATTTCAAGCTATTAGATAGAAACAACAGTTAAAATCTAGTAAATCTCCAAAATTTACAAATTCTAATAAACACATAGAACAAATATAATGTACTTCTCATAAATAAGACTTACTTGCACTTCCCGTATGATGTTTTTTGTCACATTTCTCAGGCATTAGATGCTGGTAAGATGACCGTAGGTAAGAATACATGAGCACACCTGGTTGGAAGTAGTCATCAGTTTTACTGTGATAACTGTGATAGTCTACGGTGGTAAGACGACCGAAGGTCAGGATACACGAGCACACATGGTTATAAATAGTCATGAGTTTCACTTCTGTAACTGTGACAATCTCTAGGGCTTCTGCTTCTTGCAGGGTGAAAAAAATACTTCTTTCCCGCCGTCCAAAACTCCTTCCTGCATCAACAGACTTCCAGACATCGGTAGGTGGACCTAGTTCTTCAAAACTGTAAATATAATATAAAAGGAATTATAAAAATTTTATAGAAACAAATTAAGAAAAGTAGCTTTAACACATTTTTAGAGACGTGTTATGTAACACAAACAAATTAAAAAATACAAATAACATTTTTTTATTTATATTACAAACAAAATATTAGAAGCATGAAAACTATCAATAACAAGTACTACTAAAATGGTACACAATAACTTAACTACTTATTATTTATTAGAATGGCAGTAATCACATGAACCTTACATTTGTAAATGAGAGAAAATTTCTATTTTATTTTCTTTAAAAATGGATTTCATGCCATACATACTTAAGAAAGATGTTTATACAGACAGTATTATTCCTTGTGGAAGATACAAGTCCTCACATTTTACTCTTGTATAGTTCAGTTAAATCATTAAAGCTCCTAAATTTGCTTTGCAATAATGTAAAGAGTTTCTAAGGAGTCTGTACTCACGATGGGTATAATTTTGCGAGAAAAATGATATTTTTGTAAATATTTAAACAAAAATCGATATAAAATAATCTAACAGCCTTTTCCTATTAAATTTAAACACTTCTCATTACAGCAGTTGCCAACAATTAAAAATCCACAATAAAATTCTCTCTACAATTACAATAATGAATTTTCTATTGAAAGATTTCCACGTGAAAAATGAAATCAAAAAGACTAACCACTTCAACGGCTGCCCCGAATTAAGTCGGAGATAATAACACAGTTTCCCTATCTAGGTGGCCATTGAAGTGGTTTAATATGACATCACATTGATAATACTATAACGGAAATTTTCAAACATTTCTCAATATTACAAGGAGTATGGGTATATGAATATGTGTAAGTACAGAAAGCTGGTTAATATGACATCACAAGAGAATTAAAAGAAAATTAATATGACGTCATATTGGAAGTTTAACGGACTTTTCCAAATGTTTGAGAAACATACAAAGAGAATATTAATATGAGTAAAAAAGAAAGCAAGTATATATGACGTCACTAGGTGAATATAACATCATATGAGTTTGAGGAACATATTGAATCACGATCAAAACGGATTATGGAAATATTGGCATATTTTAACATTTTGAAGTTCTCTATACAATATGTTTAATTTTGAAATTGATTTTTCTACACAAACATTCTTCGCTTTTCCTATAGAAAGTAGAAAGTTCTATAATTCTTGGAAACCCTTGAGCTTACAGATTTTGAAATACTGTGATTCGGGAAAGATTTTTACGTTGTCTTTGGACAAAATTAGGGGGACATTGCACTTTATATAAAAAGGGCAAGGTGCATTTTGCTGATTTAAAAAAGTGTAGAGCACTGTTTCAAGGATCCAGTCTCCCTGCAATTGGGGAGACTTGATCCTTTTTTTAGTTTTTGGAAAACAATTAATCTTTATTTTTAAAATGTTATTTTTTCCAAAATTAAAATTAAAAAAGGGATCAAAGTTTTCCCTACTGATTGAAGATGCATGTGATTTATAAAAGAAACAGAAATCATAGAATTTTTTTTAAACTATTGAATACATTTAATATTTGATCACTTTTAAGCCACTATAACATTAAAAGGAAGGGGGGGGGGAAAGCACTAAGAAACACACTTTTGTACATAATTTTATAATTCTAGAATATCCGGAAATGAATTAAAATCCAATATAAATATCCATCTTTACATACAAAATTTAAGTTTAAAAAAAAAAGTGTAATAACTAGCAAAAAAGAGCTCCAAGCTTTAGAATTAAAAAATAATAAGATAAAAAAAAATTATCTAATTGAGCATATATCTAAAAAAGACGTAAAATAATTAAAAAAGTTAGTCTTTTAAATACAGTGTAGACTCCTCAAATACACCATCCTAAAATTCATAAATACCTAAACTCCGTACATTGTTTCCAATGTAAACAATGAAACTTACAGTTAAGATGCAGGTGAAAAATTTTAAGTTTTTTATATTTTCATATCATTCTGTACAAATTTTAATATGTAATTCTGGTTAATAATGATTCAAGTCACGTTTTCTCATGAAAGAAGTATAAATTTATTTTTGAAAAAAATTCAATAAAGTGCTGATATCAGTGGATATTGTGATATTTTTACCAAATAATTTATGTATCAATAAGGCTTTTTTGGTTAGTAAGTATGGCTAAACATGAAATAAAACTTCATTCTATTAAGATTTTAATGTGAATTATTAGTGTACATTTATAAGGCAAGTTGCACTGAATAATTCATGAAAAAATTATCTCATCATCATTATGCATATTTAGCTATGCATTATTAAATATTTACTTGATCTTTATCTTGATATTTTAAATTATCTTAATTTTTATTATTTCACTTTATTGTAAGCATTCATTATAATTTCGAGTGCACTCTTAAATTCAAATTATAGTTAAATAAATGTAAAAAAACAGTGAAAAGAAATCTGTAAAATTCTAAAATCCACACGTCCTCTGGTTTTAAACTATGCACATTTAAGGGACTCTACCGTATAATATACGGTATAGTAGCATAACAACCAATATATATATTTTTTTTATGTTTCATTTATTTGGATGAATTATGGATGTAAGCTGTGATAGGTAGTCAAGACTCATTTAAGGCAGCGGCAAACTTCTGACAGTATTTTAGTATAAAGAGTTTCTCCTTTTTTAAATGCAGAAGTTTTTTTTAATTAAGGCAAAAATACTCTTATAAAATGCCTGTGGAATTTTGCACCTACATTAATCGGGTCTGGTCAAGATTGAAAGTATTTTGAACACCACCCCCCGCCTCGTACCAGATACTCTACTGCACATTCACACAAAAACACAATATGCATTACAT
Organism: Maratus michaelseni; assembly: GCA_963931845.1. Classification (NCBI taxonomy): domain Eukaryota; kingdom Metazoa; phylum Arthropoda; class Arachnida; order Araneae; family Salticidae; genus Maratus; species Maratus michaelseni. The sequence continues at coordinate 167,810,333 of OZ007586.1, forward strand.
TTTATATATGGTAAAATTTAAATATATCAAAACTATACAAAAACTGCAAGCAAAATATTTATATGCATGAAAATTGCAATCAAAAAGTTAAATTTCAAGCTATTAGATAGAAACAACAGTTAAAATCTAGTAAATCTCCAAAATTTACAAATTCTAATAAACACATAGAACAAATATAATGTACTTCTCATAAATAAGACTTACTTGCACTTCCCGTATGATGTTTTTTGTCACATTTCTCAGGCATTAGATGCTGGTAAGATGACCGTAGGTAAGAATACATGAGCACACCTGGTTGGAAGTAGTCATCAGTTTTACTGTGATAACTGTGATAGTCTACGGTGGTAAGACGACCGAAGGTCAGGATACACGAGCACACATGGTTATAAATAGTCATGAGTTTCACTTCTGTAACTGTGACAATCTCTAGGGCTTCTGCTTCTTGCAGGGTGAAAAAAATACTTCTTTCCCGCCGTCCAAAACTCCTTCCTGCATCAACAGACTTCCAGACATCGGTAGGTGGACCTAGTTCTTCAAAACTGTAAATATAATATAAAAGGAATTATAAAAATTTTATAGAAACAAATTAAGAAAAGTAGAATTAACACATTTTTAGAGACGTGTTATGTAACAAAAACAACTTAAAAAATACAAATAACATTTTTTTATTTATATTACAAACAAAATATTAGAAGCATGAAAACTATCAATAACAAGTACTACTAAAATGGTACACAATAACTTAACTACTTATTATTTTTTAGAATGGCAGTAATCACATGAACCTTACATTCGTAAATGAGAGAAAATTTCTATTTTATTTTCTTTAAAAATGGATTTCATGCCATACATACTTAAGAAAGATGTTTATACAGGCAGTATTATTCCTTGTGGAAGATACAAGTCCTCACATTTTACTCTTGTATAGTTCAGTTAAATCATTAAAGCTCCTAAATTTGCTTTGCAATAATGTAAAGAGTTTCTAAGGAGTCTGTACTCACCATGGGTATAATTTAGCGAGAAAAATGACATTTTTGTAAATATTTAAACAAAAATCGATATAAAATAATCTAACAGCCTTTTCCTATTAAATTTAAACACTTTTTATTACAGCAGTGGCCAACAATTAAAAATCCACAATAAAATTCTCTCTACAATTACAATAATGAATTTTCTATTGAAAGATTTCCACGTGAAAAATGAAATCAAAAAGACTAACCACTTCAACGGCTGCCCCGAATTAAGTCGGAGATAATAACACAGTTTCCCTATCTAGGTGGCCATTGAAGTGGTTTAATATGACATCACATTGATAATACTATAACGGAAATTTTCAAACATTTCTCAATATTACAAGGAGTATGAGTATATGAATATGTGTAAGTACAGAAAGCTGGTTAATATGACATCACAAGAGAATTAAAAGAAAATTAATATGACGTCATATTGGAAGTTTAACGGACTTTTCCAAATGTTTGAGAAACATACAAAGATAATATTAATATGAGTAAAAAAGAAAGCAAGTATATATGACGTCACTAGGTGAATATAACATCATATGAGTCTGAGGAATATATTGAATCACGATCAAAACGGATTATGGAAATATTGGCATATTTTAACATTTTGAAGTTCTCTATACAATATGTTTAATTTTGAAATTGATTTTTCTACACAAACATTCTTCGCTTTTCCTATAGAAAGTAAAAAGTTCTATAATTCTTGGAAACCCTTGAGCTTACAGATTTTGAAATACTGTGATTCGGGAAAGATTTTTACGTTGTCTTTGGACAAAATTACGGGGACATTGCACTTTATATAAAAAGGGCAAGGTGCATTTTGCTGATTTAAAAAAGTGTAGAGCACTGTTTCAAGGATCCAGTCTCCCTGCAATTGGGGAGACTTGATCCTTTTTTTAGTTTGTGGAAAACAATTAATCTTTATTTTTAAAATGTTATTTTTTCCAAAATTAAAATTAAAAAAGGGATCAAAGTTTTCCCTACTGATTGAAGATGCATGTGATTTATAAAAGAAACAGAAATCATAGAATTTTTTTTAAACTATTGAATACATTTAATATTTGATCACTTTTAAGCCACTATAACATTAAAAGGGAGGGGGGGGGAAAGCACTAAGAAACACACTTTTGTACATAATTTTATAATTCTAGAATATCCGGAAATGAATTAAAATCCAATATAAATATCCATCTTTACATACAAAATTTAAGTTTAAAAAAAAAAGTGTAAAAAGTATAAAAAGTGTAATAACTAGCAAAAAAGAGCTCCAAGCTTTAGAATTAAAAAATAATAAGATAAAAAAAATTATCTAATTGAGCATATATCTAAAAAAGACTTAAAATAATTAAAAAAGTTAGTCTTTTCAATACAGTGTAGACTCCTCAAATACACCATCCTAAAATTCATAAATACCTAAACTCCGTACATTGTTTCCAATGTAAACAATGAAACTTACAGTTAAGATGCAGGTGAAAAATTTTAAGTTTTTTATATTTTCATATCATTCTGTACAAATTTTAATATGTAATTCTGGTTAATAATGATTCAAGTCACGTTTTCTCATGAAAGAAGTATAAATTTATTTTTGAAAAAAATTCAATAAAGTGCTGATATCAGTGGATATTGTGATATTTTTACCAAATAATTTATGTATCAATAAGGCTTTTTTGGTTAGTAAGTATGGCTAAACATGAAGTAAAACTTCATTCTATTAAGATTTTAATGTGAATTATTAGTGTACATTTATAAGGCAAGTTGCACTGAATAATTCATGAAAAAATTATCTCATCTTCATTATGCATATTTAGCTATGCATTATTAAATATTTACTTGATCTTTATCTTGATATTTTAAATTATCTTAATATTTATTATTTCACTTTATTGTAAGCATTCATTATAATTTCGAGTGCACTCTTAAATTCAAATTATAGTTAAATAAATGTAAAGAAAACAGTGAAAAGAAATCTGTAAAATTCTAAAATCCACACGACCTCTGGTTTTAAACTATGCACATTTAAGGGACTCTACCGTATAATATACGGTATAGTAGCATAACAACCAATATATATATTTTTTTTACGTTTCATTTATTTGGATGAATTATGGATGTAAGCTGTGATAGGTAGTCAAGACTCATTTAAGGCAGCGGCAAACTTCTGACAGTATTTTAGTATAAAGAGTTTCTCCTTTTTTAAATGCAGAAGTTTTTTTTTAAATTAAGGCAAAAATACTCTTATAAAATGCCTGTGGAATTTTGCACCTACATTAATCGGGTCTGGTCAAGATTGAAAGTATTTTGAACACCCCCCCCCCCCTCGTACCAGATACTCTACTGCACATTCACACAAAAACACAATATGCATTACATTTTATATATCGTAAAATTCAAATATATCAAAACTATACAAAAACTGCAAGCAAAATATTTATATGCATGAAAATTGCAATCAAAAAGTTAAATTTCAAGCTATTAGATAGAAACAACAGTTAAAATCTAGTAAATCTCCAAAATTTACAAATTCTAACAAACACATTGAACAAATATAATGTACTTCTCATAAATAAGACTTACTTGCACTTCCCGTATGATGTTTTTTGTCACATTTCTCAGGCATTAGATGCTGGTAAGATGACCGTAGGTAAGAATACATGAGCACACCTGGTTGGAAGTAGTCATCAGTTTTACTGCGATAACTGTGATAGTCTACAAGGTCAGGATACACGAGCACACATGGTTATAAGTAGTCATCAGTTTTACTGCGATAACTGTGATAGTCTACGGTGGTAAGACGACCGAAGGTCAGGATACACGAGCACACATGGTTATAAATAGTCATGAGTTTCACTTCTGTAACTGTGACAATCTCTAGGACTTCTGCTTCTTGCAGGGTGAAAAAAATACTTCTTTCCCGCCGTCCAAAACTCCTTCCTGCAACAACAGACTTCCAGACATTGGTAGGTGGACCTAGTTCTTCAAAACTGTAAATATAATATAAAAGGAATTATAAAAATTTTATAGAAACAAATTAAGAAAAGTAGAATTAACACATTTTTAGAGACGTGTTATGTAACAAAAACAACTTAAAAAATACAAATAACATTTTTTTATTTATATTACAAACAAAATATTAGAAGCATGAAAACTATCAATAACAAATACTACTAAAATGGTACACAATAACTTAACTACTTATTATTTTTTAGAATGGCAGTAATCACATGAACCTTACATTCGTAAATGAGAGAAAATTTCTATTTTATTTTCTTTAAAAATGGATTTCATGCCATACATACTTAAGAAAGATGTTTATACAGGCAGTATTATTCCTTGTGGAAGATACAAGTCCTCACATTTTACTCTTGTATAGTTCAGTTAAATCATTAAAGCTCCTAAATTTGCTTTGCAATAATGTAAAGAGTTTCTAAGGAGTCTTTACTCACCGTGGGTATAATTTAGCGAGAAAAATGATATTTTTGTAAATATTTAAACAAAAATCGATATAAAATAATCTAACAGCCTTTTCCTATTAAATTTAAACACTTTTTATTACAGCAGTGGCCAACAATTAAAAATCCACAATAAAATTCTCTCTACAATTACAATAATGAATTTTCTATTGAAAGATTTCCACGTGAAAAATGAAATCAAAAAGACTAACCACTTCAACGGCTGCCCCGAATTAAGTCAGAGATAATAACAGTTTCCCTATCTAGGTGGCCATTGAAGTGGTTTAATATGACATCACATTGATAATACTATAACGGAAATTTTCAAACATTTCTCAATATTACAAGGAGTATGAGTATATGAATATGTGTAAGTACAGAAAGCTGGTTAATATGACATCACAAGAGAATTAAAAGAAAATTAATATGACGTCATATTGGAAGTTTAACGGACTTTTCCAAATGTTTGAGAAACATACAAAGAGAATATTAATATGAGTAAAAAAGAAAGCAAGTATATATGACGTCACTAGGTGAATATAACATCATATGAGTTTGAGGAACATATTGAATCACGATCAAAACGGATTATGGAAATATTGGCATATTTTAACATTTTGAAGTTCTCTATACAATATGTTTAATTTTGAAATTGATTTTTCTACACAAACATTCTTCGCTTTTCCTATAGAAAGTAGAAAGTTCTATAATTTTTGGAAACCCTTGAGCTTACAGATTTTGAAATACTGTGATTCGGGAAAGATTTTTACATTGTCTTTGGACAAAACTAGGGGGACATTGCACTTTATATAAAAAGGGCAAGGTGCATTTTGCTGATTTAAAAAAGTGTAGAGCACTGTTTCAAGGATCCAGTCTCCCTGCAATTGGGGAGACTTGATCCTTTTTTTAGTTTTTGGAAAACAATTAATCTTTATTTTTAAAATGATATTTTTTCCAAAATTAAAATTAAAAAAGGGATCAAAGTTTTCCCTACTGATTGAAGATGCATGTGATTTATAAAAGAAACAGAAATCATAGAATTTTTTTTTAAACTATTGAATACATTTAATATTTGATCACTTTTAAGCCACTATAACATTAAAAGGGAGGGGGGGGGAAAGCACTAAGAAACACACTTTTGTACATAATTTTATAATTCTAGAATATCCGGAAATGAATTAAAATCCAATATAAATATCCATCTTTACATACAAAATTTAAGTTTAAAAAAAAAAGTGTAAAAAGTATAAAAAGTGTAATAACTAGCAAAAAAGAGCTCCAAGCTTTAGAATTAAAAAATAATAAGATAAAAAAAATTATCTAATTGAGCATATATCTAAAAAAGACTTAAAATAATTAAAAAAGTTAGTCTTTTCAATACAGTGTAGACTCCTCAAATACACCATCCTAAAATTCATAAATACCTAAACTCCGTACATTGTTTCCAATGTAAACAATGAAACTTACAGTTAAGATGCAGGTGAAAAATTTTAAGTTTTTTATATTTTCATATCATTCTGTACAAATTTTAATATGTAATTCTGGTTAATAATGATTCAAGTCACGTTTTCTCATGAAAGAAGTATAAATTTATTTTTGAAAAAAATTCAATAAAGTGCTGATATCAGTGGATATTGTGATATTTTTACCAAATAATTTATGTATCAATAAGGCTTTTTTGGTTAGTAAGTATGGCTAAACATGAAATAAAACTTCATTCTATTAAGATTTTAATGTGAATTATTAGTGTACATTTATAAGGCAAGTTGCACTGAATAATTCATGAAAAAATTATCTCATCTTCATTATGCATATTTAGCTATGCATTATTAAATATTTACTTGATCTTTATCTTGATATTTTAAATTATCTTAATTTTTATTATTTCACTTTATTGTAAGCATTCATTATAATTTCGAGTGCACTCTTAAATTCAAATTATAGTTAAATAAATGTAAAGAAAACAGTGAAAAGAAATCTGTAAAATTCTAAAATCCACACGACCTCTGGTTTTAAACTATGCACATTTAAGGGACTCTACCGTATAATATACGGTATAGTAGCATAACAACCAATATATATATTTTTTTTACGTTTCATTTATTTGGATGAATTATGGATGTAAGCTGTGATAGGTAGTCAAGACTCATTTAAGGCAGCGGCAAACTTCTGACAGTATTTTAGTATAAAGAGTTTCTCCTTTTTTAAATGCAGAAGTTTTTTTTTAAATTAAGGCAAAAATACTCTTATAAAATGCCTGTGGAATTTTGCACCTACATTAATCGGGTCTGGTCAAGATTGAAAGTATTTTGAACACCCCCCCCCCCCCCTCGTACCAGATACTCTACTGCACATTCACACAAAAACACAATATGCATTACATTTTATATATCGTAAAATTCAAATATATCAAAACTATACAAAAACTGCAAGCAAAATATTTATATGCATGAAAATTGCAATCAAAAAGTTAAATTTCAAGCTATTAGATAGAAACAACAGTTAAAATCTAGTAAATCTCCAAAATTTACAAATTCTAACAAACACATTGAACAAATATAATGTACTTCTCATAAATAAGACTTACTTGCACTTCCCGTATGATGTTTTTTGTCACATTTCTCAGGCATTAGATGCTGGTAAGATGACCGTAGGTAAGAATACATGAGCACACCTGGTTGGAAGTAGTCATCAGTTTTACTGCGATAACTGTGATAGTCTACAAGGTCAGGATACACGAGCACACATGGTTATAAGTAGTCATCAGTTTTACTGCGATAACTGTGATAGTCTACGGTGGTAAGACGACCGAAGGTCAGGATACACGAGCACACATGGTTATAAATAGTCATGAGTTTCACTTCTGTAACTGTGACAATCTCTAGGACTTCTGCTTCTTGCAGGGTGAAAAAAATACTTCTTTCCCGCCGTCCAAAACTCCTTCCTGCAACAACAGACTTCCAGACATTGGTAGGTGGACCTAGTTCTTCAAAACTGTAAATATAATATAAAAGGAATTATAAAAATTTTATAGAAACAAATTAAGAAAAGTAGAATTAACACATTTTTAGAGACGTGTTATGTAACAAAAACAACTTAAAAAATACAAATAACATTTTTTTATTTATATTACAAACAAAATATTAGAAGCATGAAAACTATCAATAACAAATACTACTAAAATGGTACACAATAACTTAACTACTTATTATTTTTTAGAATGGCAGTAATCACATGAACCTTACATTCGTAAATGAGAGAAAATTTCTATTTTATTTTCTTTAAAAATGGATTTCATGCCATACATACTTAAGAAAGATGTTTATACAGGCAGTATTATTCCTTGTGGAAGATACAAGTCCTCACATTTTACTCTTGTATAGTTCAGTTAAATCATTAAAGCTCCTAAATTTGCTTTGCAATAATGTAAAGAGTTTCTAAGGAGTCTTTACTCACCGTGGGTATAATTTAGCGAGAAAAATGATATTTTTGTAAATATTTAAACAAAAATCGATATAAAATAATCTAACAGCCTTTTCCTATTAAATTTAAACACTTTTTATTACAGCAGTGGCCAACAATTAAAAATCCACAATAAAATTCTCTCTACAATTACAATAATGAATTTTCTATTGAAAGATTTCCACGTGAAAAATGAAATCAAAAAGACTAACCACTTCAACGGCTGCCCCGAATTAAGTCAGAGATAATAACAGTTTCCCTATCTAGGTGGCCATTGAAGTGGTTTAATATGACATCACATTGATAATACTATAACGGAAATTTTCAAACATTTCTCAATATTACAAGGAGTATGAGTATATGAATATGTGTAAGTACAGAAAGCTGGTTAATATGACATCACAAGAGAATTAAAAGAAAATTAATATGACGTCATATTGGAAGTTTAACGGACTTTTCCAAATGTTTGAGAAACATACAAAGAGAATATTAATATGAGTAAAAAAGAAAGCAAGTATATATGACGTCACTAGGTGAATATAACATCATATGAGTTTGAGGAACATATTGAATCACGATCAAAACGGATTATGGAAATATTGGCATATTTTAACATTTTGAAGTTCTCTATACAATATGTTTAATTTTGAAATTGATTTTTCTACACAAACATTCTTCGCTTTTCCTATAGAAAGTAGAAAGTTCTATAATTTTTGGAAACCCTTGAGCTTACAGATTTTGAAATACTGTGATTCGGGAAAGATTTTTACATTGTCTTTGGACAAAACTAGGGGGACATTGCACTTTATATAAAAAGGGCAAGGTGCATTTTGCTGATTTAAAAAAGTGTAGAGCACTGTTTCAAGGATCCAGTCTCCCTGCAATTGGGGAGACTTGATCCTTTTTTTAGTTTTTGGAAAACAATTAATCTTTATTTTTAAAATGATATTTTTTCCAACATTAAAATTAAAAAAGGGATCAAAGTTTTCCCTACTGATTGAAGATGCATGTGATTTATAAAAGAAACAGAAATCATAGAATTTTTTTTTAAACTATTGAATACATTTAATATTTGATCACTTTTAAGCCACTATAACATTAAAAGGGAGGGGGGGGGGGAAAGCACTAAGAAACACACTTTTGTACATAATTTTATAATTCTAGAATATCCGGAAATGAATTAAAATCCAATATAAATATCCATCTTTACATACAAAATTTAAGTTTAAAAAAAAAGTGTAAAAAGTATAAAAAGTGTAATAACTAGCAAAAAAGAGCTCCAAGCTTTAGAATTAAAAAATAATAAGATAAAAAAAAATTATCTAATTGAGCATATATCTAAAAAAGACGTAAAATAATTAAAAAAGTTAGTCTTTTAAATACAGTGTAGACTCCTCAAATACACCATCTTAAAATTCATAAATACCTAAACTCCGTACATTGTTTCCAATGTAAACAATGAAACTTACAGTTAAGATGCAGGTGAAAAATTTTAAGTTTTTTATATTTTCATATCATTCTGTACAAATTTTAATATGTAATTCTGGTTAATAATGATTCAAGTCACGTTTTCTCATGAAAGAAGTATAAATTTATTTTTGAAAAAAATTCAATAAAGTGCTGATATCAGTGGATATTGTGATATTTTTACCAAATAATTTATGTATCAATAAGGCTTTTTTGGTTAGTAAGTATGGCTAAACATGAAATAAAACTTCATTCTATTAAGATTTTAATGTGAATTATTAGTGTACATTTATAAGGCAAGTTGCACTGAATAATTCATGAAAAAATTATCTCATCATCATTATGCATATTTAGCTATGCATTATTAAATATTTACTTGATCTTTATCTTGATATTTTAAATTATCTTAATTTTTATTATTTCACTTTATTGTAAGCATTCATTATAATTTCGAGTGCACTCTTAAATTCAAATTATAGTTAAATAAATGTAAAAAAACAGTGAAAAGAAATCTGTAAAATTCTAAAATCCACACGTCCTCTGGTTTTAAACTATGCACATTTAAGGGACTCTACCGTATAATATACGGTATAGTAGCATAACAACCAATATATATATTTTTTTTATGTTTCATTTATTTGGATGAATTATGGATGTAAGCTGTGATAGGTAGTCAAGACTCATTTAAGGCAGCGGCAAACTTCTGACAGTATTTTAGTATAAAGAGTTTCTCCTTTTTTAAATGCAGAAGTTTTTTTTAATTAAGGCAAAAATACTCTTATAAAATGCCTGTGGAATTTTGCACCTACATTAATCGGGTCTGGTCAAGATTGAAAGTATTTTGAACACCACCCCCCGCCTCGTACCAGATACTCTACTGCACATTCACACAAAAACACAATATGCATTACATTTTATATATGGTAAAATTTAAATATATCAAAACTATACAAAAACTGCAAGCAAAATATTTATATGCATGAAAATTGCAATCAAAAAGTTAAATTTCAAGCTATTAGATAGAAACAACAGTTAAAATCTAGTAAATCTCCAAAATTTACAAATTCTAATAAACACATAGAACAAATATAATGTACTTCTCATAAATAAGACTTACTTGCACTTCCCGTATGATGTTTTTTGTCACATTTCTCAGGCATTAGATGCTGGTAAGATGACCGTAGGTAAGAATACATGAGCACACCTGGTTGGAAGTAGTCATCAGTTTTACTGCGATAACTGTGATAGTCTACAAGGTCAGGATACACGAGCACACATGGTTATAAGTAGTCATCAGTTTTACTGCGATAACTGTGATAGTCTACGGTGGTAAGACGACCGAAGGTCAGGATACACGAGCACACATGGTTATAAATAGTCATGAGTTTCACTTCTGTAACTGTGACAATCTCTAGGACTTCTGCTTCTTGCAGGGTGAAAAAAATACTTCTTTCCCGCCGTCCAAAACTCCTTCCTGCAACAACAGACTTCCAGACATTGGTAGGTGGACCTAGTTCTTCAAAACTGTAAATATAATATAAAAGGAATTATAAAAATTTTATAGAAACAAATTAAGAAAAGTAGAATTAACACATTTTTAGAGACGTGTTATGTAACAAAAACAACTTAAAAAATACAAATAACATTTTTTTATTTATATTACAAACAAAATATTAGAAGCATGAAAACTATCAATAACAAATACTACTAAAATGGTACACAATAACTTAACTACTTATTATTTTTTAGAATGGCAGTAATCACATGAACCTTACATTCGTAAATGAGAGAAAATTTCTATTTTATTTTCTTTAAAAATGGATTTCATGCCATACATACTTAAGAAAGATGTTTATACAGGCAGTATTATTCCTTGTGGAAGATACAAGTCCTCACATTTTACTCTTGTATAGTTCAGTTAAATCATTAAAGCTCCTAAATTTGCTTTGCAATAATGTAAAGAGTTTCTAAGGAGTCTTTACTCACCGTGGGTATAATTTAGCGAGAAAAATGATATTTTTGTAAATATTTAAACAAAAATCGATATAAAATAATCTAACAGCCTTTTCCTATTAAATTTAAACACTTTTTATTACAGCAGTGGCCAACAATTAAAAATCCACAATAAAATTCTCTCTACAATTACAATAATGAATTTTCTATTGAAAGATTTCCACGTGAAAAATGAAATCAAAAAGACTAACCACTTCAACGGCTGCCCCGAATTAAGTCAGAGATAATAACAGTTTCCCTATCTAGGTGGCCATTGAAGTGGTTTAATATGACATCACATTGATAATACTATAACGGAAATTTTCAAACATTTCTCAATATTACAAGGAGTATGAGTATATGAATATGTGTAAGTACAGAAAGCTGGTTAATATGACATCACAAGAGAATTAAAAGAAAATTAATATGACGTCATATTGGAAGTTTAACGGACTTTTCCAAATGTTTGAGAAACATACAAAGAGAATATTAATATGAGTAAAAAAGAAAGCAAGTATATATGACGTCACTAGGTGAATATAACATCATATGAGTTTGAGGAACATATTGAATCACGATCAAAACGGATTATGGAAATATTGGCATATTTTAACATTTTGAAGTTCTCTATACAATATGTTTAATTTTGAAATTGATTTTTCTACACAAACATTCTTCGCTTTTCCTATAGAAAGTAGAAAGTTCTATAATTTTTGGAAACCCTTGAGCTTACAGATTTTGAAATACTGTGATTCGGGAAAGATTTTTACATTGTCTTTGGACAAAACTAGGGGGACATTGCACTTTATATAAAAAGGGCAAGGTGCATTTTGCTGATTTAAAAAAGTGTAGAGCACTGTTTCAAGGATCCAGTCTCCCTGCAATTGGGGAGACTTGATCCTTTTTTTAGTTTTTGGAAAACAATTAATCTTTATTTTTAAAATGATATTTTTTCCAACATTAAAATTAAAAAAGGGATCAAAGTTTTCCCTACTGATTGAAGATGCATGTGATTTATAAAAGAAACAGAAATCATAGAATTTTTTTTTAAACTATTGAATACATTTAATATTTGATCACTTTTAAGCCACTATAACATTAAAAGGGAGGGGGGGGGGGAAAGCACTAAGAAACACACTTTTGTACATAATTTTATAATTCTAGAATATCCGGAAATGAATTAAAATCCAATATAAATATCCATCTTTACATACAAAATTTAAGTTTAAAAAAAAAGTGTAAAAAGTATAAAAAGTGTAATAACTAGCAAAAAAGAGCTCCAAGCTTTAGAATTAAAAAATAATAAGATAAAAAAAAATTATCTAATTGAGCATATATCTAAAAAAGACGTAAAATAATTAAAAAAGTTAGTCTTTTAAATACAGTGTAGACTCCTCAAATACACCATCTTAAAATTCATAAATACCTAAACTCCGTACATTGTTTCCAATGTAAACAATGAAACTTACAGTTAAGATGCAGGTGAAAAATTTTAAGTTTTTTATATTTTCATATCATTCTGTACAAATTTTAATATGTAATTCTGGTTAATAATGATTCAAGTCACGTTTTCTCATGAAAGAAGTATAAATTTATTTTTGAAAAAAATTCAATAAAGTGCTGATATCAGTGGATATTGTGATATTTTTACCAAATAATTTATGTATCAATAAGGCTTTTTTGGTTAGTAAGTATGGCTAAACATGAAATAAAACTTCATTCTATTAAGATTTTAATGTGAATTATTAGTGTACATTTATAAGGCAAGTTGCACTGAATAATTCATGAAAAAATTATCTCATCATCATTATGCATATTTAGCTATGCATTATTAAATATTTACTTGATCTTTATCTTGATATTTTAAATTATCTTAATTTTTATTATTTCACTTTATTGTAAGCATTCATTATAATTTCGAGTGCACTCTTAAATTCAAATTATAGTTAAATAAATGTAAAAAAACAGTGAAAAGAAATCTGTAAAATTCTAAAATCCACACGTCCTCTGGTTTTAAACTATGCACATTTAAGGGACTCTACCGTATAATATACGGTATAGTAGCATAACAACCAATATATATATTTTTTTTATGTTTCATTTATTTGGATGAATTATGGATGTAAGCTGTGATAGGTAGTCAAGACTCATTTAAGGCAGCGGCAAACTTCTGACAGTATTTTAGTATAAAGAGTTTCTCCTTTTTTAAATGCAGAAGTTTTTTTTAATTAAGGCAAAAATACTCTTATAAAATGCCTGTGGAATTTTGCACCTACATTAATCGGGTCTGGTCAAGATTGAAAGTATTTTGAACACCACCCCCCGCCTCGTACCAGATACTCTACTGCACATTCACACAAAAACACAATATGCATTACATTTTATATATGGTAAAATTTAAATATATCAAAACTATACAAAAACTGCAAGCAAAATATTTATATGCATGAAAATTGCAATCAAAAAGTTAAATTTCAAGCTATTAGATAGAAACAACAGTTAAAATCTAGTAAATCTCCAAAATTTACAAATTCTAATAAACACATAGAACAAATATAATGTACTTCTCATAAATAAGACTTACTTGCACTTCCCGTATGATGTTTTTTGTCACATTTCTCAGGCATTAGATGCTGGTAAGATGACCGTAGGTAAGAATACATGAGCACACCTGGTTGGAAGTAGTCATCAGTTTTACTGTGATAACTGTGATAGTCTACGGTGGTAAGACGACCGAAGGTCAGGATACACGAGCACACATGGTTATAAATAGTCATGAGTTTCACTTCTGTAACTGTGACAATCTCTAGGGCTTCTGCTTCTTGCAGGGTGAAAAAAATACTTCTTTCCCGCCGTCCAAAACTCCTTCCTGCATCAACAGACTTCCAGACATCGGTAGGTGGACCTAGTTCTTCAAAACTGTAAATATAATATAAAAGGAATTATAAAAATTTTATAGAAACAAATTAAGAAAAGTAGCTTTAACACATTTTTAGAGACGTGTTATGTAACACAAACAAATTAAAAAATACAAATAACATTTTTTTATTTATATTACAAACAAAATATTAGAAGCATGAAAACTATCAATAACAAGTACTACTAAAATGGTACACAATAACTTAACTACTTATTATTTATTAGAATGGCAGTAATCACATGAACCTTACATTTGTAAATGAGAGAAAATTTCTATTTTATTTTCTTTAAAAATGGATTTCATGCCATACATACTTAAGAAAGATGTTTATACAGACAGTATTATTCCTTGTGGAAGATACAAGTCCTCACATTTTACTCTTGTATAGTTCAGTTAAATCATTAAAGCTCCTAAATTTGCTTTGCAATAATGTAAAGAGTTTCTAAGGAGTCTGTACTCACCATGGGTATAATTTAGCGAGAAAAATGATATTTTTGTAAATATTTAAACAAAAATCGATATAAAATAATCTAACAGCCTTTTCCTATTAAATTTAAACACTTCTCATTACAGCAGTTGCCAACAATTAAAAATCCACAATAAAATTCTCTCTACAATTACAATAATGAATTTTCTATTGAAAGATTTCCACGTGAAAAATGAAATCAAAAAGACTAACCACTTCAACGGCTGCCCCGAATTAAGTCGGAGATAATAACACAGTTTCCCTATCTAGGTGGCCATTGAAGTGGTTTAATATGACATCACATTGATAATACTATAACGGAAATTTTCAAACATTTCTCAATATTACAAGGAGTATGGGTATATGAATATGTGTAAGTACAGAAAGCTGGTTAATATGACATCACAAGAGAATTAAAAGAAAATTAATATGACGTCATATTGGAAGTTTAACGGACTTTTCCAAATGTTTGAGAAACATACAAAGAGAATATTAATATGAGTAAAAAAGAAAGCAAGTATATATGACGTCACTAGGTGAATATAACATCATATGAGTTTGAGGAACATATTGAATCACGATCAAAACGGATTATGGAAATATTGGCATATTTTAACATTTTGAAGTTCTCTATACAATATGTTTAATTTTGAAATTGATTTTTCTACACAAACATTCTTCGCTTTTCCTATAGAAAGTAGAAAGTTCTATAATTCTTGGAAACCCTTGAGCTTACAGATTTTGAAATACTGTGATTCGGGAAAGATTTTTACGTTGTCTTTGGACAAAATTAGGGGGACATTGCACTTTATATAAAAAGGGCAAGGTGCATTTTGCTGATTTAAAAAAGTGTAGAGCACTGTTTCAAGGATCCAGTCTCCCTGCAATTGGGGAGACTTGATCCTTTTTTTAGTTTTTGGAAAACAATTAATCTTTATTTTTAAAATGTTATTTTTTCCAAAATTAAAATTAAAAAAGGGATCAAAGTTTTCCCTACTGATTGAAGATGCATGTGATTTATAAAAGAAACAGAAATCATAGAATTTTTTTTAAACTATTGAATACATTTAATATTTGATCACTTTTAAGCCACTATAACATTAAAAGGAAGGGGGGGGGAAAGCACTAAGAAACACACTTTTGTACATAATTTTATAATTCTAGAATATCCGGAAATGAATTAAAATCCAATATAAATATCCATCTTTACATACAAAATTTAAGTTTAAAAAAAAAAGTGTAATAACTAGCAAAAAAGAGCTCCAAGCTTTAGAATTAAAAAATAATAAGATAAAAAAAAATTATCTAATTGAGCATATATCTAAAAAAGACGTAAAATAATTAAAAAAGTTAGTCTTTTAAATACAGTGTAGACTCCTCAAATACACCATCCTAAAATTCATAAATACCTAAACTCCGTACATTGTTTCCAATGTAAACAATGAAACTTACAGTTAAGATGCAGGTGAAAAATTTTAAGTTTTTTATATTTTCATATCATTCTGTACAAATTTTAATATGTAATTCTGGTTAATAATGATTCAAGTCACGTTTTCTCATGAAAGAAGTATAAATTTATTTTTGAAAAAAATTCAATAAAGTGCTGATATCAGTGGATATTGTGATATTTTTACCAAATAATTTATGTATCAATAAGGCTTTTTTGGTTAGTAAGTATGGCTAAACATGAAATAAAACTTCATTCTATTAAGATTTTAATGTGAATTATTAGTGTACATTTATAAGGCAAGTTGCACTGAATAATTCATGAAAAAATTATCTCATCATCATTATGCATATTTAGCTATGCATTATTAAATATTTACTTGATCTTTATCTTGATATTTTAAATTATCTTAATTTTTATTATTTCACTTTATTGTAAGCATTCATTATAATTTCGAGTGCACTCTTAAATTCAAATTATAGTTAAATAAATGTAAAAAAACAGTGAAAAGAAATCTGTAAAATTCTAAAATCCACACGTCCTCTGGTTTTAAACTATGCACATTTAAGGGACTCTACCGTATAATATACGGTATAGTAGCATAACAACCAATATATATATTTTTTTTATGTTTCATTTATTTGGATGAATTATGGATGTAAGCTGTGATAGGTAGTCAAGACTCATTTAAGGCAGCGGCAAACTTCTGACAGTATTTTAGTATAAAGAGTTTCTCCTTTTTTAAATGCAGAAGTTTTTTTTAATTAAGGCAAAAATACTCTTATAAAATGCCTGTGGAATTTTGCACCTACATTAATCGGGTCTGGTCAAGATTGAAAGTATTTTGAACACCACCCCCCGCCTCGTACCAGATACTCTACTGCACATTCACACAAAAACACAATATGCATTACATTTTATATATGGTAAAATTTAAATATATCAAAACTATACAAAAACTGCAAGCAAAATATTTATATGCATGAAAATTGCAATCAAAAAGTTAAATTTCAAGCTATTAGATAGAAACAACAGTTAAAATCTAGTAAATCTCCAAAATTTACAAATTCTAACAAACACATTGAACAAATATAATGTACTTCTCATAAATAAGACTTACTTGCACTTCCCGTATGATGTTTTTTGTCACATTTCTCAGGCATTAGATGCTGGTAAGATGACCGTAGGTAAGAATACATGAGCACACCTGGTTGGAAGTAGTCATCAGTTTTACTGCGATAACTGTGATAGTCTACAAGGTCAGGATACACGAGCACACATGGTTATAAGTAGTCATCAGTTTTACTGCGATAACTGTGATAGTCTACGGTGGTAAGACGACCGAAGGTCAGGATACACGAGCACACATGGTTATAAATAGTCATGAGTTTCACTTCTGTATCTGTGACAATCTCTAGGACTTCTGCTTCTTGCAGGGTGAAAAAAATACTTCTTTCCCGCCGTCCAAAACTCCTTCCTGCATCAACAGACTTCCAGACATCGGTAGGTGGACCTAGTTCTTCAAAACTGTAAATATAATATAAAAGGAATTATAAAAATTTTATAGAAACAAATTAAGAAAAGTAGAATTAACACATTTTTAGAGACGTGTTATGTAACACAAACAACTTAAAAAATACAAATAACATTTTTTTATTTATATTACAAACAAAATATTAGAAGCATGAAAACTATCAATAACAAGTACTACTAAAATGGTACACAATAACTTAACTACTTATTATTTTTTAGAATGGCAGTAATCACATGAACCTTACATTCGTAAATGAGAGAAAATTTCTATTTTATTTTCTTTAAAAATGGATTTCATGCCATACATACTTAAGAAAGATGTTTATACAGGCAGTATTATTCCTTGTGGAAGATACAAGTCCTCACATTTTACTCTTGTATAGTTCAGTTAAATCATTAAAGCTCCTAAATTTGCTTTGCAATAATGTAAAGAGTTTCTAAGGAGTCTTTACTCACCGTGGGTATAATTTAGCGAGAAAAATGATATTTTTGTAAATATTTAAACAAAAATCGATATAAAATAATCTAACAGCCTTTTCCTATTAAATTTAAACACTTTTTATTACAGCAGTGGCCAACAATTAAAAATCCACAATAAAATTCTCTCTACAATTACAATAATGAATTTTCTATTGAAAGATTTCCACGTGAAAAATGAAATCAAAAAGAATAACCACTTCAACGGCTGCCCCGAATTACGTCGGAGATAATAACACAGTTTCCCTATCTAGGTGGCCATTGAAGTGGTTTAATATGACATCACATTGATAATACTATAACGGAAATTTTCAAACATTTCTCAATATTACAAGGAGTATGAGTATATGAATATGTGTAAGTACAGAAAGCTGGTTAATATGACATCACAAGAGAATTAAAAGAAAATTAATATGACGTCATATTGGAAGTTTAACGGACTTTTCCAAATGTTTGAGAAACATACAAAGAGAATATTAATATGAGTAAAAAAGAAAGCAAGTATATATGACGTCACTAGGTGAATATAACATCATATGAGTTTGAGGAACATATTGAATCACGATCAAAACGGATTATGGAAATATTGGCATATTTTAACATTTTGAAGTTCTCTATACAATATGTTTAATTTTGAAATTGATTTTTCTACACAAACATTCTTCGCTTTTCCTATAGAAAGTAGAAAGTTCTATAATTTTTGGAAACCCTTGAGCTTACAGATTTTGAAATACTGTGATTCGGGAAAGATTTTTACGTTGTCTTTGGACAAAACTAGGGGGACATTGCACTTTATATAAAAAGGGCAAGGTGCATTTTGCTGATTGAAAAAAGTGTAGAGCACTGTTTCAAGGATCCAGTCACCCTGCAATTGGGGAGACTTGATCCTTTTTTTAGTTTTTGGAAAACAATTAATCTTTATTTTTAAAATGTTATTTTTTCCAAAATTAAAATTAAAAAAGGGATCAAAGTTTTCCCTACTGATTGAAGATGCATGTGATTTATAAAAGAAACAGAAATCATAGAATTTTTTTTTTAAACTATTGAATACATTTAATATTTGATCACTTTTAAGCCACTATAACATTAAAAGGGAGGGGGGGGGAAGCACTAAGAAACACACTTTTGTACATAATTTTATAATTCTAGAATATCCGGAAATGAATTAAAATCCAATATAAATATCCATCTTTACATACAAAATTTAAGTTTAAAAAAAAAAGTGTAAAAAGTATAAAAAGTGTAATAACTAGCAAAAAAGAGCTCCAAGCTTTAGAATTAAAAAATAATAAGATAAAAAAAATTATCTAATTGAGCATATATCTAAAAAAGACTTAAAATAATTAAAAAAGTTAGTCTTTTAAATACAGTGTAGACTCCTCAAATACACCATCCTAAAATTCATAAATACCTAAACTCCGTACATTGTTTCCAATGTAAACAATGAAACTTACAGTTAAGATGCAGGTGAAAAATTTTAAGTTTTTTATATTTTCATATCATTCTGTACAAATTTTAATATGTAATTCTGGTTAATAATGATTCAAGTCACGTTTTCTCATGAAAGAAGTATAAATTTATTTTTGAAAAAAATTCAATAAAGTGCTGATATCAGTGGATATTGTGATATTTTTACCAAATAATTTATGTATCAATAAGGCTTTTTTGGTTAGTAAGTATGGCTAAACATGAAATAAAACTTCATTCTATTAAGATTTTAATGTGAATTATTAGTGTACATTTATAAGGCAAGTTGCACTGAATAATTCATGAAAAAATTATCTCATCTTCATTATGCATATTTAGCTATGCATTATTAAATATTTACTTGATCTTTATCTTGATATTTTAAATTATCTTAATTTTTATTATTTCACTTTATTGTAAGCATTCATTATAATTTCGAGTGCACTCTTAAATTCAAATTATAGTTAAATAAATGTAAAGAAAACAGTGAAAAGAAATCTGTAAAATTCTAAAATCCACACGACCTCTGGTTTTAAACTATGCACATTTAAGGGACTCTACCGTATAATATACGGTATAGTAGCATAACAACCAATATATATATTTTTTTTTACGTTTCATTTATTTGGATGAATTATGGATGTAAGCTGTGATAGGTAGTCAAGACTCATTTAAGGCAGCGGCAAACTTCTGACAGTATTTTAGTATAAAGAGTTTCTCCTTTTTTAAATGCAGAAGTTTTTTTTTAAATTAAGGCAAAAATACTCTTATAAAATGCCTGTGGAATTTTGCACCTACATTAATCGGGTCTGGTCAAGATTGAAAGTATTTTGAACACCCCCCCCCCCTCGTACCAGATACTCTACTGCACATTCACACAAAAACACAATATGCATTACATTTTATATATCGTAAAATTCAAATATATCAAAACTATACAAAAACTGCAAGCAAAATATTTATATGCATGAAAATTGCAATCAAAAAGTTAAATTTCAAGCTATTAGATAGAAACAACAGTTAAAATCTAGTAAATCTCCAAAATTTACAAATTCTAACAAACACATTGAACAAATATAATGTACTTCTCATAAATAAGACTTACTTGCACTTCCCGTATGATGTTTTTTGTCACATTTCTCAGGCATTAGATGCTGGTAAGATGACCGTAGGTAAGAATACATGAGCACACCTGGTTGGAAGTAGTCATCAGTTTTACTGCGATAACTGTGATAGTCTACGGTGGTAAGACGACCGAAGGTCAGGATACACGAGCACACATGGTTATAAATAGTCATGAGTTTCACTTCTGTAACTGTAACAATCTCTAGGGCTTCTGCTTCTTGCAGGGTGAAAAAAATACTTCTTTCCCGCCGTCCAAAACTCCTTCCTGCATCAACAGACTTCCAGACATCGGTAGGTGGACCTAGTTCTTCAAAACTGTAAATATAATATAAAAGGAATTATAAAAATTTTATAGAAACAATTTAAGAAAAGTAGCTTTAACACATTTTTAGAGACGTGTTATGTAACACAAACAAATTAAAAAATACAAATAACATTTTTTTATTTATATTACAAACAAAATATTAGAAGCATGAAAACTATCAATAACAAGTACTACTAAAATGGTACACAATAACTTAACTACTTATTATTTTTTAGAATGGCAGTAATCACATGAACCTTACATTCGTAAATTATAGAAAATTTCTATTTTATTTTCTTTAAAAATGGATTTCATGCCATACATACTTAAGAAAGATGTTTATACAGACAGTATTATTCCTTGTGGAAGATACAAGTCCTCACATTTTACTCTTGTATAGTTCAGTTAAATCATTAAAGCTCCTAAATTTGCTTTGCAATAATGTAAAGAGTTTCTAAGGAGTCTGTACTCACCATGGGTATAATTTAGCGAGAAAAATGATATTTTTGTAAATATTTAAACAAAAATCGATATAAAATAATCTAACAGCCTTTTCCTATTAAATTTAAACACTTCTCATTACAGCAGTTGCCAACAATTAAAAATCCACAATAAAATTCTCTCTACAATTACAATAATGAATTTTCTATTGAAAGATTTCCACGTGAAAAATGAAATCAAAAAGACTAACCACTTCAACGGCTGCCCCGAATTAAGTCGGAGATAATAACACAGTTTCCCTATCTAGGTGGCCATTGAAGTGGTTTAATATGACATCACATTGATAATACTATAACGGAAATTTTCAAACATTTCTCAATATTACAAGGAGTATGGGTATATGAATATGTGTAAGTACAGAAAGCTGGTTAATATGACATCACAAGAGAATTAAAAGAAAATTAATATGACGTCATATTGGAAGTTTAACGGACTTTTCCAAATGTTTGAGAAACATACAAAGAGAATATTAATATGAGTAAAAAAGAAAGCAAGTATATATGACGTCACTAGGTGAATATAACATCATATGAGTTTGAGGAACATATTGAATCACGATCAAAACGGATTATGGAAATATTGGCATATTTTAACATTTTGAAGTTCTCTATACAATATGTTTAATTTTGAAATTGATTTTTCTACACAAACATTCTTCGCTTTTCCTATAGAAAGTAGAAAGTTCTATAATTCTTGGAAACCCTTGAGCTTACAGATTTTGAAATACTGTGATTCGGGAAAGATTTTTACGTTGTCTTTGGACAAAATTAGGGGGACATTGCACTTTATATAAAAAGGGCAAGGTGCATTTTGCTCATTTAAAAAAGTGTAGAGCACTGTTTCAAGGATCCAGTCTCCCTGCAATCGGGGAGACTTGATCCTTTTTTTAGTTTTTGGAAAACAATTAATCTTTATTTTTAAAATGTTATTTTTTCCAAAATTAAAATTAAAAAAGGGATCAAAGTTTTCCCTACTGATTGAAGATGCATGTGATTTATAAAAGAAACAGAAATCATAGAATTTTTTTTTAAACTATTGAATACATTTAATATTTGATCACTTTTAAGCCACTATAACATTAAAAGGGAGGGGGGGGGGGGGAAAAGCACTAAGAAACACACTTTTGTACATAATTTTATAATTCTAGAATATCCGGAAATGAATTAAAATCCAATATAAATATCCATCTTTACATACAAAATTTAAGTTTAAAAAAAAAAGTGTAAAAAGTATAAAAAGTGTAATAACTAGCAAAAAAGAGCTCCAAGCTTTAGAATTAAAAAATAATAAGATAAAAAAAAATTATCTAATTGAGCATATATCTAAAAAAGACGTAAAATAATTAAAAAAGTTAGTCTTTTAAATACAGTGTAGACTCCTCAAATACACCATCCTAAAATTCATAAATACCTAAACTCCGTACATTGTTTCCAATGTAAACAATGAAACTTACAGTTAAGATGCAGGTGAAAAATTTTAAGTTTTTTATATTTTCATATCATTCTGTACAAATTTTAATATGTAATTCTGGTTAATAATGATTCAAGTCACGTTTTCTCATGAAAGAAGTATAAATTTATTTTTGAAAAAAATTCAATAAAGTGCTGATATCAGTGGATATTGTGATATTTTTACCAAATAATTTATGTATCAATAAGGCTTTTTTGGTTAGTAAGTATGGCTAAACATGAAATAAAACTTCATTCTATTAAGATTTTAATGTGAATTATTAGTGTACATTTATAAGGCAAGTTGCACTGAATAATTCATGAAAAAATTATCTGATCATCATTATGCATATTTAGCTATGCATTATTAAATATTTACTTGATCTTTATCTTGATATTTTAAATTATCTTAATTTTTATTATTTCACTTTATTGTAAGCATTCATTATAATTTCGAGTGCACTCTTAAATTCAAATTATAGTTAAATAAATGTAAAAAAACAGTGAAAAGAAATCTGTAAAATTCTAAAATCCACACGACCTCTGGTTTTAAACTATGCACATTTAAGGGACTCTACCGTATAATATACGGTATAGTAGCATAACAACCAATATATATATTTTTTTTACGTTTCATTTATTTGGATGAATTATGGATGTAAGCTGTGATAGGTAGTCAAGACTCATTTAAGGCAGCGGCAAACTTCTGACAGTATTTTAGTATAAAGAGTTTCTCCTTTTTTAAATGCAGAAGTTTTTTTTAATTAAGGCAAAAATACTCTTATAAAATGCCGGTGGAATTTTGCACCTACATTAATCGGCTCTGGTCAAGATTGAAAGTATTTTGAACACCACCCCCCGCCTCGTACCAGATACTCTACTGCACATTCACACAAAAACAAAATATGCATTACATTTTATATATGGTAAAATTTAAATATATCAAAACTATACAAAAACTGCAAGCAAAATATTTATATGCATGAAAATTGCAATCAAAAAGTTAAATTTCAAGCTATTAGATAGAAACAACAGTTAAAATCTAGTAAATCTCCAAAATTTACAAATTCTAACAAACACATTGAACAAATATAATGTACTTCTCATAAATAAGACTTACTTGCACTTCCCGTATGATGTTTTTTGTCACATTTCTCAGGCATTAGATGCTGGTAAGATGACCGTAGGTAAGAATACATGAGCACACCTGGTTGGAAGTAGTCATCAGTTTTACTGCGATAACTGTGATAGTCTACAAGGTCAGGATACACGAGCACACATGGTTATAAGTAGTCATCAGTTTTACTGCGATAACTGTGATAGTCTACGGTGGTAAGACGACCGAAGGTCAGGATACACGAGCACACATGGTTATAAATAGTCATGAGTTTCACTCGGTGTATTTCGGTTGCGCTAAAGGGGGAAAGCTAACGAATTTCGGGAGGGTAGGATACTTTTTCAGCCCCCAAAATAGGAGGTGTGTGGGAGTTACCTAGCGAACACCGTGGGGGGAAACATGCTTGCTTCCCTTTTCGAAAAGGGTGGGCGAGTGTCGCCGGCCTGTATACTGACCAGCACTTCCTGGAAAAAGTTTGTGGAGATTGCGGGAATGAGGCTATTATGCTAAAAGGTCACCTTGATAATCTTTTATCTGCTGAATTTTTATCGGGTTGAAAGAAGAAAATATTATAACGATCATTTTAATTTACGCTGGATATTTATCTTTGAAAACTGTATTTGCATAGAAACAAAGATTGTCATTTGTTTTAGAAATGTGCAATTATTGATTCAGTATTTTAACACAGGAGAAGGAGAAAAAAAAAAAAAAAAAAAAAAAAAAAAAAAAAAAAAAAACAGAATTGAAAAAAAAAAAAATCTGATTTTAGTAAAATAGGATATATTTTTTTGAGATTAAAATTCTAATTGCATAAAGTACCTATGAATATGTTTAAATGGAAAACCTAACTGGAAAAAAAGAAAGAAAAATCATGCATCAAGCATCAATTATGAAAAACTTTCCAACACATTCAGAATATTGTAACAAAAAACTTCGATGTTTAATAAGGGGAAAGATGATGCCAAAGAAAACATTTTAGAAACACATTCGAAAATTCAATTTCGGCAGTTACCATCTATAGTTGGAAAATAATTCATATTCTTTTGTGAATCCCTATATATGATCTATCTATTTGTATATATACAGGGCACGACTAGCAAGTTTCTGTGCCCAGAGCATTTTCAATTTTTCGTGCCCCCCTATATTGGTTAATTTACTCATACTAGGTTGTTGTTTTTTTCAGAATTTTGTGAAATCGGTTAAAATATTCAGGGAATTAAATTTGAACAAATACAAAATTAAATTTTTTATACGTCTCCCGTATAAAAACTTTCCAGTGAGTAAATTGTGCCCCGAAATAATACTCTAATATGGTCATGTACAAAATTTCAGCATATTATCATAAAAATTCTCAGAGATATGTTTAAACATAGTTGGTGAGGGTTTAATAATAAATTAAAATGTAAAGTTGTTATTTCTACACAATCGGACTACATTTACTCAAGTTACAGCTCGAACAAACAGACAGACGGCCAGACAAACCGAATTCATAAACCCTTTTCAACAGTGTTGGAAAGTGCTAAAAACAATGATAAACTTAGTCAGTTTTCAGATTAATTACCGAGTATTAATTAGCAGTTAATTATACGGCTAAAATCATTTTATAAAGACTGTCCAACTTCGTTGAAAAGTGTTTATGAAATCGGTTTGTTTGTCTGTTCGTGCTAACTCGCGTAACTAGACGCGGATTGCCATGCAATTGATATACGTCATTGAAGTTTACTACGGCATGTTCCGTATTGAAGAGGAAGAGCGTAGCCTTTACAGAGACAATCTAAAGAATTCCATTACATTACGGTCTACAGAGAAACATCGTTTCGTGTTTATTTTAATAATGTTTCCCTATTTCAAATTAATATAGACCACTGAGGTGCATTACAAGAGATTAACTATAGAATACTGTGTGTATACCATTCATCGTTCATGGACAGGGACACACAAAAGAATTCGGTAATGTCCGTTAACAATAACAATAATTGTTGCATGAAAGTGCTTTTTCAGTTGCTGAACGCGTTTTTAAATTGAACTTATCTTGTGGCGATTACTTGGTGTGTATCAGTTCTACAGATCCTATACAGAGCAGCACAAAAAGTCTCGAATATATTTCCGTTTAATGACGGAAATTTCAGAAGGGGAATTTTAAACTGTGCTACGCGTTTCCTAGCTGAACTAAAATTTAGAATTCTATGTAAGTCTATATACAAATCTATAGATCGTATTCAGGGCTGCACAAAAGAGTTCGGATAATTTTCCGAATAGTGTTGGTAATTCTTGAAATTGTGTTTTTAACACTTTCCAACATAGTTGAAAAGTGCTTATGAATTCGGTCTGTCTGTCTGTCCGTGTTCTAACTCGCGTAAATATATATGTATAGTCATGCAATTGATAAATGCCAATGAGGTATACTATGAAATGTTCGGTATTGAAAATGTAGTGTGTAGCGTAGATGTGTTGTGTATAAATACTATAAATGATATGCAGGGCAACACAAAAGCTGTAGAGTTCATTTTCATTTATTGATAGAAATTACTGAAAGGGAATTTACAACTGTGCTATGCATTTCCCACATTAACTAAATTTTAGCATACTATATAGTATATATACAAATCTATAGATCATAAACAGGGCTGCATAAAAGTATTCAGATATTTTTTCGACTATTCAAGTTTCCCTCCAAATATGTCTTTTTATACACTCGATATGCTACTGTTCAAAGTTTGATTATTTTCTTTGTCATTATCGGATTTATTAATTGTTTATCGTTCAATAAGTGAGCTATTAGAATTTTTTTGTATTTATTTTCTCTCAACTTTAATATTTATCTTTTAAGGCTTTGCCGCATAGTAAACAAACCTGCTGGGTGGGGCTGGTTGAACTTAAGCCGAAAGGTAGACTTCCTTATTGGTCGATTCCATTTCCCTCGCGGGTGTAGCAGGATGATGCAATCACCAGGTTCTTCTAGAACAATCTTCGCGTGCGAGATAGAGGTATGATGCAATCGCAAACAAAGGGATGCAATCAGAGAATAAAATTAAAAAAATAAAATCTAATTAAAAAAAATTCGAATTGAATTATTTTAATATAAAAATTTTAAGTTTTTTTTTTTTTTAATTAAGGGAAAAAAAGTTTTTATAATCTAAAAAAACGCGAAAAAGGTTTATGACAATATTGTTTTTGTTTAAACATTGCCAAGGGGTAAATGTTAGCCGAAACACAAGCTCGATTCTAAAACGAATTTTTTGTTTTAAAACTGACCTTATGTTTCGTTACCAGGATACACTACGTGGAAGCCATTACCCATCGTATCCCTCCGCGCTCTAACATATTTACAAATTCGATGATTTTTTTTTTTTTCAAAGCATTTCTTCTAGTTTTCTATATATATATATACAAATTCTATTTACAGATAATTATTCTTTCTTCTTATAATGATATGAAGCTTTTTTCAACAGTTGGAGCCTTGTAATTTTATCATACTTGTAATCTTCCAAATATTGATCCAATAGTTCTTTCTTTTTTTTGTATTCACCGTTACAAATTTTTTTCGGGAATTGCACACTATTCAAAATTATGTACACTTCAGTCTGAATTTTTTTAATTACATCTGTAAATGTGAAAATATTGGGATTTGGAGAGGTAAAATACCCATTAAAACGTGAGTGAAATGACTCACAAGCATTGGTCGTTCTTTCAGAAGCTGTTGTTGGAGAAGCCCATAAAATTGGAGGAAATTTTGCGTCTTCTGCCATGTAAGTTTTCTCTAGGTAAGTGGAAAACTTTATGACTTGTTCGTTTTGAGGTTCTGTTGACATAAAATCGTCAATAAAACTCTGCCAAACTTCATCATGGTGTAGAAAAGGGATCCCGAACAGCATCCTTAGCCATTCACCAATTTCTGATTTGTGGTCTTTGTACTCATTACTAAGACCAACTTTTTGGATGTATCTGTACCATGCTTGTACAAGATGGAATCTGCATCCAACGATTTTAATAGAAGGCCAGATTCGTTTCACTCCTTCATGAATTGCACTTTCAAAATCTGCAACGATTTCTTCAGGTTGAAAATCCGGATTTTCCTTAATGCATATTTCTTTGAGAAACTGAAACATATTTTCATATGTAGGAATTGTCTTGTTCGGAAGGAGAAAAAAAACCAATGGGACATAATTTCCATTCTCAAGACTATGTATGGTAAATAATTGATAGAAATATTTTGCGCAGTATGTGAATGTTCCATCACCAAACAACTTATTTCTTTTGCTCAGATATGCTACGTTTGTCTCAGTTGTGAAGCATATAATATTTTTTTCACTGTCATTGATTTTAATCATATCTTCTTCTCTATTTGATTTTACACTTATTTCATTTAATACATCGTGAACCTCTTGTTGAGATTTTGGCAAGCGAGGAAAACTTTTCCTCTTGGCCCTATAAAGGTTTAATGCCAAACACTTCATATCATTCGTCGTAAAATTATCCGAATATTTTCTGCTCTCTTGCCTTTCAATTTCGTTTAAAATTACCTTTCTAGGTTTCTGAGTCAAATCATCTTTCGCTTTTCTTTTTAACGAATTTGAAATTATTTCACGTCCTAAAGTCTGGCTTTTTTCGTGATTATGGGTCGCATTTTCTTTCAATATTGTAGACATACTGTCATCTACGGAGAGAGTTGCAGGGCATGTTTTCTTGACGCAACGCCATGAATTTCCTTGTATGCCTTCATACGACTTGTAAAATTTATATCCTAGATATAAAATTAATTGTTTTCCTTTCTCACTGTATATAACTTCCATATTATTGATCTCCTGCATTATCACGTTTCTCAAGCAGTAATATCAAAGTATTTGTCCTAAGCTGACAACCTGTGACTGAGTACTGACAAACAGTGACTGATTAATCCTCATTTGACCGGAAGTTCTGTGGGTTAGTCCAGGCGGACGCGGGGGTAGGAGGATTATTCTCACTTTTTTTATTTTATCTCGCTCATCCTCTTACATGTTAATTCCCACGCGGAAGGACACAGACTTTTCTTTTAATTTTAGCGGTCACATGATTTCTGCTTTAATTTTCTCATTTTTATTATTATTTTTTTTTACTTTTATTTCTTACCCATCATACGTAGTATTAGGGCAAGTCTTGTAATCGTTTTGAAAATCGAAAAAAAAAATTGATGGATTTACACGTTTAAGACACTAGAGATTCCGAAAAACATATTTTTAGAAAAAAAAAATGGCCGTCCATCTGTCTGTGTGTGTGTCTATAAAAGCTCTATCTCCCGAACAAATTGAGATAGAGACTTGAAATTTGGTATGTACTTAGTGTGTAATAATTAGAAGAAGCTTATTGAATTTCAGTAACCTTTATTATCCGGAACTATTTTTTTCGGACTCTCGAAAGAGTCGTTCTGATAAAAGGTACATAAAAATTTTCGAAATTGTTTATTTTAAGAATTGAATATAAAAGACAATAAAAAAAAACACAAATGTTGCATAAAGTTGGGTTGGGTAGATTTATGACGGCCAATTATCAACACGAGGGATATAGGCCCTGATGGGGGTGGGGGCTGCCTTCCATGGGGGTCATTTAAGGGATCCTAACCCATATTTACGGCAAGGTTCGAAGAAAACCACGGAAAACTCCGAACGGTTAGGTCGACGAGCGCGACAGGGGTTTGAACCCAGCACCTCTCGTCTACCAGCTTTGAGAGCAGAACCTCTCAGCCACTGGCGGGGTAATTTTTTTTTTTTTTTTTTTTTTCATAAAGAATGAAGGCGATCGGATAATGAATTGCCGAGGTATTTGTAATCCTATTTTCCACACGCTTCGATTTTTCCAGACCCTGTATTTCATCCACATTTCAATTCAAAGATATATTTTAATTAGAAATGAGACGCTTAATCCGACGCAATCAACCGTTAGTCAATAGGATTATCATTTTTGTAGTTATAAGATGTTTCTTATACGCATTTCAGTAATACAGTATTTAAAGTTTATGACGCCATCAAACCACGATTTTATTCGAATTGCAATACATTTTATAAGTAGTTTACGCATGTTTTGTTTTCATATTTTATGTTATGAATATACGATGACCCCCAACGACTAGTTTATATATATATATATATATATATATATATATATATATATATATATATATTTACAAATTGAAAAAGAAAGTTAATAATTTAAAGAGATTGGTTAATCCTAAAAAGCAAATGTTCATGTACACCTCAAATTTAAAGTTCGCATAGGCAAAATATGGAATAATAAAAAATTACTGTTAAAGAAAAAAAAAAGAAAAAACAATTCCACAGCGGCTAATATAAGCTATATTGGTTTTTTTATAAAGTAATCTTTTCTCAAAATTATGAACTTCAATGAAAAATGTAAAAATACAAACATAGATGAAGGCTAGATCCTTCGTAAAATAATCCTTGGAAAAAATATATCTATTTAAAAGATTCTGAAAAAAAGTCAAATGTCTAAATGTAATTAAGATGATTCGCAAAATAATTCCCCCCCCCCCCCCCCACTCAACAACGGGAAATATTCTGACTCTTTTTTTAAATGTAAAATCATAAAATTTGCAAGTATGCAATTTTTAAGTTAGGAAAATCGTTGAATGACGACAGTTTTTCTCCCCTCCCACATACTCGCCTCCTGGTTATTCAGTTGAAATCTCCAACTTTGACAACATTTTCAGATAGATGTTCTGCCTTTATCGAAAAATGTAATATATATATATTTCCCCGCTCAACAACTCCAAACTCCAGTTACAGTGGTGGTTGGGGTAGGGGGGGGGGGATTTTACATAATTTTTCTACAATTTTACAATTATGTAAAAATGCATGACAATCGAAGATGAACATAACATAATCTAAGCTAATTCCTTAGGCTTGTAAAATAACTAAGTGCAGCAAGTTTTTATCTAGCATAAAAATCATTTCAGTTTAAAATGATATTAAATTAAATCTAATATAATTTGAAACATCAGCATTTTCTTTGAGTAATCAAGTTATTCACCCTTTTATATAAAATGGGAATACATACCAAGTATAATAAATTTCTTGATACTTCCAGTTAACTTTTGTCTTACTTAAAATTTAAAAATAAAAGAAATAATTGCTATGCTATAAAATATATAAAAAGTTGTACATTTCCTCCCTACATGTATTTTGATACTTCTCATATGAAATCAAGTGGCTTAAATAAATATATATATATTATGCATGTATTCCTGATTTCTTATGAGGAAATCTACCTCACTTCTAGCTTTTTCATTTCATATTTTCTTTCATTTTCCGGTCTATAAATGTGCGATTGCCCAAATCTTGTATTATTTTTGCTTATTATAGCATGTACAAGAATGAAATATTAAATTATTTGTGGAATCTATATAGTAATTTGGGCCCGACGATTCTGCTACGAAGTTCCACAAATATTTCATTAATTCACTTATTTTTTTCAATTTGATTTATCTTATCTTGGTCATAAATTTTATTTTTTCTTCTCCCTCTTTTGGATGTTATTCAAACAGGTATGTATTCCTATTTCAATTTTTGATTTTTATTCCCCCATTTGTGTATGATGTTTCTGTATTGTCTTTTAACTGTTATATGCTTACATACTTTTATTTATTTATTTACACACACACACATATTACATTAGAGATGGGACAAATATTCGGCCACTATTCAGTATTCGGCCATTTTGTGAATATTCGCTTAACCGAATACTGAAGGCTAGTTGTTCGAATGTTTCAGCCGAATATTGTAAGATATCTCGCTGAATATTGCTGATATCTCGACGAGTATATTACAGATATTTCGCCAAATAAATTCAGGATAAAAAATTTAAATAAAAATATTTTTTTGCATTTGGTCTCTCTAATTCAAACTGTCTATTTTCTAACACATTTATGAAGTTATATTCCTTCTTAATTGCGCAAAATTACAGTTATTCGTATACTACCATTTATTATATGTATAATATTAGATTTCTTTAATTCATATTGTTCCAACAGTTTGAGAGCATGCTTTTAATGCATGTTGAGTAAATTGTAAAACTTTTGTGTTGATGTATATTGTATATATGCTGGTTCTATTGTCAAAGATTTTATTAAACAAATATATATTGCTACTGTAACCAAATCTATTGCTTTAATTTAATTTGTAATTTAAGATAGAAAGTCTAGTTTCAGAAAATACTCATTCTTAGAAATTTGTTGATCACTATAGGGACACAAATATCTTCGCAAAAAAAATTATTTCGAACTAAAGGTTATTTCAGGAAAAATCTCACTATTTATTATGAGAGATATTATCATTTATTTTGAATTTAAGAGAGGATAAAAGTATCATTGTATAGTAAAGGTGAAGTTCATTCTTCATATTTTAATGGAAATAACACAAAGCTGTTATCAAATCCAAACTAGCTACTTTATGACATATTTTTTAATTCATTTTTGTTCGGAAACGCATGAAATTGGCAGGTGTTCTTATTTAGAAACTTTGTGATCAGAAGACGATTTCCTTTTTTTTTTTTCCTATAAAGGCAAATACTGTCAAAGTCGACATTTTGAACAGAATTTCCGACGCTGCAGCACGAGAAAGGTGAAAAACATTTCGTTACGTGACGCGAATCGCTTATAACTCGATAAGTAATGTATTTATCAAAAAATGGAAAACTCATCTCGATTCCAAATCACTTCAATAATCAAGCTTGCCAATTTTATCAATTTGAGTTTAAGAATGAGTAAGAAAATGTGTCAAAGTTTCGCGTTGTTGAGCAGGTTATTTAAGAACCACCCTTAACATACCATCCTGATTTACAGTAAATCAATTTGATTTATCTAAGAACAAAATAATAAAATGCAATTTCTTAATTTTTTGTGCTAAAATAAATTATATAAATTCAAAAATGCTTTAACAGTGATAATGACTAATGAGTTCTTTTTTCAGATAAAATGTTTATGAATTTCTTTCCTGTAGATAAAATTGCACTATTATAATTTATATGTGGTAAAAGTTGTTTTATTGTTAGCATCAAGCTATTTGAAGTATTACAAGAAATACATCAAGCTATTGGAAATTTAAATCACATAAATAAAAAAAAAAAAAAAAAAAAATTATGTTTAATTATTTTCTTATTTTAAAATTGTATGTATAATAAAAAAATATTTTTTTTTTTGGGGGGGAAAAAGGTTGTTTTTTGGCCTCAAATTGTTACTGAATATTCTGTATTCAGCCAAATCACTATTCCTCACATCCCTATATAAATAATTTGCCCTGAAAATAGGTTACAAAGTTGAACTTTTATATTTTAAAATATATGTACATATATTAATTCAGTCACTTTTATATTTTAAAATATATATACATATATTAATTCAGTAACTAAATCGAAAATAGCTTCAGCTACTCTAACGTAATAGATAACGTACAGATTTGTATAATTAGAAATTTATTTTTACGTTTGAATATATATATATATATATATATATATATATATATATATGTTGCATAGATGTGGCTTGCAATATATATTTAATTGCATGGAAATTGAGAATAATTGAAAGTAATTCATGTTGATGTAACAACGAGTTAAAGGTGGTAAAGACCTTTGATATTTTTAATGTCATTAAAGAATAATCAATCACATTTAAAATTGATATCAAACTATTGCATAGACTTGTTGCATTTTAAATGTTAATGTATTATATTCATATTAGAGATGCAAAATTTCCGGAAATTTTGAAGTGGCGGAAAAAAAACTGTTTTTTCTGAAAAAAATTATTTCTTCCAAATGTTTTTAAAAAATAAGTTACATTTTCTTAAAAAAATATAAAATAATAAACATTTTTTAAATTTCTGCATACTAAAAAATATTTTTTTTTTTACTTTACATGAATATATTACAAAAAAGAAAAAAAAAAAGTCAGCTTTTAAAAGTTTAGTTTTTCAGTCTGAGAATTTTCACAGTAGCTTTTCTTGCTTAATTTAACACCATTATTTGTAATATATCATGTCCATGTTGAAATGATTTTTCAGTTGCATTTCTTCAATTATCAGTAGAGAAAATTTTTAAAATAACAACAACAACAACAACAAATCTTATGAGTTTCAACCAATAACACTGCAGTTTGAAAGAAAATTTAAATTGCATTAAATATCACCTCAACATAGTATTGCTTAAGTATATAAATGATACCATTTGAAAGAAACAAATTATTGTAGTTGTGACATTATAAATATTATCATTTTATCTTCCATTCCTTAAAAATGTGTACTAATTTACAATATTGCATTTTTTTTCTCCTTACAATTATAGAATTTTCATTTCCCATGTATTTGGTTTTGGTATAAGCTTTCCAGTCTAAACCTAAACTAACCCTATATGTTTTGGTTTTAGTTTAAGTTTTAGATTCTTAATACCAAAGGAATATATATATACGTATGTATATTTCTTTAATGAAATTTATAAAACAGGTGGATTTTTTAATGCTTTGAAATATTTAGTTGAAAACAATTTTTATCAGAAAATTTACATTTTCTTTGCAAAGTTTGTTTGTATGTATTTAAATTAAAAAAAATATCTATACAGTTAGATAAGTCTTAGAATCGATATTTTAAATAAAAGGAAGAGAAGATACAAAAGTTTGAAAAGACTAAATAATTTCAATTGCATGTTATTAAAAAAGAATTTGTTTCTAATAATAGTTAAATATTTCTGGAGATTATCATCTGATTACATGAAAAATCGCAGCTATGCCAGTAAAAATAAATGCATGTTTCAAATTTTATATTCAATTTTTAAACTATTGGTATTATTGAAAATATGTTGCATTTTCATTTTTAACAAGAGTAGTTGCATGGGTCTGCTTACATTTTTTTCATGCGATCTTGTTTTTGTAAACCATTGTATAAAAAATATTGCCTTATTAAAAAAAAAAAAAAAATGTGACAAAATTGTCATAAAAAATAAAATCAAAATTTTGCGAATTCCCATTATATTTAGGTTCTTTTTATTAAGATCCTTCATACATATATGCAACTAGATGATAGATTCATTGATGATTTCAGCTGTTACGTGACAGGTTTTGTTATTCTAAAATTGTTACATTTATACAGAATTCAGAATGAAGATTGAAAAATTTTCCGAATTTTGTGAAGGTTTCTATGTTTTAAGATGAAAAAATTGTAAAGGGTCCTTTAAAGGACTGAAGTTTTTCCTAAACTGCTTACAGATCATATTTTTCATAGTTAACATTTTCATGTGAGACACTGAACATAAAAAAATATCAGAATGCAGCCCTAATAACATTTTGAATGTGTTATTTTATAAATTAAGTTTCAATTTTTCCAATTTGGAAAAATTGAAAAATACACCTTCGGAAAAAACCGGAAATTAAAACAGTTTTTTTCCCCAAATTTTCCGGGTTTTTTCCGAGCATTCCCATCTCTAATTCATATTATTGAAAATTCTAAATATACATTTAATTTGTACGTAAAATATTTTTAATTAACTGGAAAAACAATTCACATTGAAACATTTTCTTTTCTTTCTCTGGAAAATTTATTATGAAGATAGCATTTTTCATTTTATATTGTCATTACGCTCTGTTTTGAAATGTTACTCATCGGTTAAATGAAGCATTTAACGCTATTTTACGGTCTGGAAAAGAAAAAAAAAAGAAAAGAAAAAATACCAAAAAGTAAAACATAAACAAAAGAAACCGCATTTGAGTTTTTGGTTTACAAATGAATGTAAACAAAGATTTTTAATTCTTAAAAAAAATTCCTCAATGAATGGGTAAATATTCAATTTACTGCATGATCAAAAACCATTGAACTTCTAAAATATATACATTTCTGTCCGAATCCTACTTATTTTCTTGGAAATGTGGTTGGAGAATTTCTAAGAAAAACAACAACAGAACAAGTTTACAACCCTTACTTCCTCTATTGTCGCTAAAAGCCTAGGGACATCACCTCATTCACATACGTCTCCTCTGGGCTACATCATTTAGCGTCAAATCCCTCACCGCCCCCCCTTCCAGACACTCTAATCTGCTCCCCCTGTATCTTATTGGTCAAGGCGGAGCTTTAAACTTGATGCGGGGCAAAACCCTAGATGTTAGTGCCCTATATTCGTGAGTTTTTTTTCACCCCTCGTGGAACTGCTTGTCGCCCGTTTCACTTCTGTAACTGTGACAATCTCTAGGACTTCTGCTTCTTGCAGGGTGAAAAAAATACTTCTTTCCCGCCGTCCAAAACTCCTTCCTGCATCAACAGACTTCCAGACATCGGTAGGTGGACCTAGTTCTTCAAAACTGTAAATATAATATAAAAGGAATTATAAAAATTTTATAGAAACAAATTAAGAAAAGTAGAATTAACACATTTTTAGAGACGTGTTATGTAACACAAACAACTTAAAAAATACAAATAACATTTTTTTATTTATATTACAAACAAAATATTAGAAGCATGAAAACTATCAATAACAAGTACTACTAAAATGGTACACAATAACTTAACTACTTATTATTTTTTAGAATGGCAGTAATCACATGAACCTTACATTCGTAAATGAGAGAAAATTTCTATTTTATTTTCTTTAAAAATGGATTTCATGCCATACATACTTAAGAAAGATGTTTATACAGGCAGTATTATTCCTTGTGGAAGATACAAGTCCTCACATTTTACTCTTGTATAGTTCAGTTAAATCATTAAAGCTCCTAAATTTGCTTTGCAATAATGTAAAGAGTTTCTAAGGAGTCTTTACTCACCGTGGGTATAATTTAGCGAGAAAAATGATATTTTTGTAAATATTTAAACAAAAATCGATATAAAATAATCTAACAGCCTTTTCCTATTAAATTTAAACACTTTTTATTACAGCAGTGGCCAACAATTAAAAATCCACAATAAAATTCTCTCTACAATTACAATAATGAATTTTCTATTGAAAGATTTCCACGTGAAAAATGAAATCAAAAAGAATAACCACTTCAACGGCTGCCCCGAATTACGTCGGAGATAATAACACAGTTTCCCTATCTAGGTGGCCATTGAAGTGGTTTAATATGACATCACATTGATAATACTATAACGGAAATTTTCAAACATTTCTCAATATTACAAGGAGTATGAGTATATGAATATGTGTAAGTACAGAAAGCTGGTTAATATGACATCACAAGAGAATTAAAAGAAAATTAATATGACGTCATATTGGAAGTTTAATGGACTTTTCCAAATGTTTGAGAAACATACAAAGAGAATATTAATATGAGTAAAAAAGAAAGCAAGTATATATGATGTCACTAGGTGAATATAACATCATATGAGTTTGAGGAACATATTGAATCACGATCAAAACGGATTATGGAAATATTGGCATATTTTAACATTTTGAAGTTCTCTATACAATATGTTTAATTTTGAAATTGATTTTTCTACACAAACATTCTTCGCTTTTCCTATAGAAAGTAGAAAGTTCTATAATTTTTGGAAACCCTTGAGCTTACAGATTTTGAAATACTGTGATTCGGGAAAGATTTTTACGTTGTCTTTGGACAAAACAAGGGGGACATTGCACTTTATATAAAAAGGGCAAGGTGCATTTTGCTGATTGAAAAAAGTGTAGAGCACTGTTTCAAGGATCCAGTCACCCTGCAATTGGGGAGACTTGATCATTTTTTTAGTTTTTGGAAAACAATGAATCTTTATTTTTTAAATGTTATTTTTTCCAAAATTAAAATTAAAAAAGGGATCAAAGTTTTCCCTACTGATTGAAGATGCATGTGATTTATAAAAGAAACAGAAATCATAGAATTTTTTTTTAAACTATTGAATACATTTAATATTTGATCACTTTTAAGCCACTATAACATTAAAAGGGAGGGGGGGGAAAGCACTAAGAAACACACTTTTGTACATAATTTTATAATTCTAGAATATCCGGAAATGAATTAAAATCCAATATAAATATCCATCTTTACATACAAAATTTAAGTTTAAAAAAAAAAGTGTAAAAAGTATAAAAAGTGTAATAACTAGCAAAAAAGAGCTCCAAGCTTTAGAATTAAAAACTAATAAGATAAAAAAAAATTATCTAATTGAGCATATATCTAAAAAAGATGTAAAATAATTAAAAAAGTTAGTCTTTTAAATACAGTGTAGACTCCTCAAATACACCATCCTAAAATTCATAAATACCTAAACTCCGTACATTGTTTCCAATGTAAACAATGAAACTTACAGTTAAGATGCAGGTGAAAAATTTTAAGTTTTTTATATTTTCATATCATTCTGTACAAATTTTAATATGTAATTCTGGTTAATAATGATTCAAGTCACGTTTTCTCATGAAAGAAGTATAAATTTATTTTTGAAAAAAATTCAATAAAGTGCTGATATCAGTGGATATTGTGATATTTTTACCAAATAATTTATGTATCAATAAGGCTTTTTTGGTTAGTAAGTATGGCTAAACATGAAATAAAACTTTATTCTATTAAGATTTTAATGTGAATTATTAGTGTACATTTATAAGGCAAGTTGCACTGAATAATTCATGAAAAAATTATCTCATCATCATTATGCATATTTAGCTATGCATTATTAAATATTTACTTGATCTTTATCTTGATATTTTAAATTATCTTAATTTTTATTATTTCACTTTATTGTAAGCATTCATTATAATTTCGAGTGCACTCTTAAATTCAAATTATAGTTAAATAAATGTAAAAAAACAGTGAAAAGAAATCTGTAAAATTCTAAAATCCACACGACCTCTGGTTTTAAACTATGCACATTTAAGGGACTCTACCGTATAATATACGGTATAGTAGCATAACAACCAATATATATATTTTTTTTACGTTTCATTTATTTGGATGAATTATGGATGTAAGCTGTGATAGGTAGTCAAGACTCATTTAAGGCAGCGGCAAACTTCTGACAGTATTTTAGTATAAAGAGTTTCTCCTTTTTTAAATGCAGAAGTTTTTTTTAATTAAGGCAAAAATACTCTTATAAAATGCCGGTGGAATTTTGCACCTACATTAATCGGCTCTGGTCAAGATTGAAAGTATTTTGAACACCACCCCCCGCCTCGTACCAGATACTCTACTGCACATTCACACAAAAACAAAATATGCATTACATTTTATATATGGTAAAATTTAAATATATCAAAACTATACAAAAACTGCAAGCAAAATATTTATATGCATGAAAATTGCAATCAAAAAGTTAAATTTCAAGCTATTAGATAGAAACAACAGTTAAAATCTAGTAAATCTCCAAAATTTACAAATTCTAACAAACACATTGAACAAATATAATGTACTTCTCATAAATAAGACTTACTTGCACTTCCCGTATGATGTTTTTTGTCACATTTCTCAGGCATTAGATGCTGGTAAGATGACCGTAGGTAAGAATACATGAGCACACCTGGTTGGAAGTAGTCATCAGTTTTACTGCGATAACTGTGATAGTCTATGGTGGTAAGATGACCGAAGGTCAGGATACACGAGCACACATGGTTATAAATAGTCATGAGTTTCACTTCTGTAACTGTGACAATCTCTAGGGCTTCTGCTTCTTGCAGGGTGAAAAAAATACTTCTTTCACGCCGTCCAAAACTCCTTCCTGCATCAACAGACTTCCAGACATCGGTAGGTGGACCTAGTTCTTCAAAACTGTAAATATAATATAAAAGGAATTATAAAAATTTTATAGAAACAAATTAAGAAAAGTAGAATTAACACATTTTTAGAGACGTGTTATGTAACAAAAACAACTTAAAAAATACAAATAACATTTTTTTATTTATATTACAAACAAAATATTAGAAGCATGAAAACTATCAATAACAAGTACTACTAAAATGGTACACAATAACTTAACTACTTATTATTTTTTAGAATGGCAGTAATCACATGAACCTTACATTCGTAAATGAGAGAAAATTTCTATTTTATTTTCTTTAAAAATGGATTTCATGCCATACATACTTAAGAAAGATGTTTATACAGGCAGTATTATTCCTTGTGGAAGATACAAGTCCTCACATTTTACTCTTGTATAGTTCAGTTAAATCATTAAAGCTCCTAAATTTGCTTTGCAATAATGTAAAGAGTTTCTAAGGAGTCTGTACTCACCATGGGTATAATTTAGCGAGAAAAATGACATTTTTGTAAATATTTAAACAAAAATCGATATAAAATAATCTAACAGCCTTTTCCTATTAAATTTATACACTTTTTATTACAGCAGTGGCCAACAATTAAAAATCCACAATAAAATTCTCTCT
This sequence comes from Maratus michaelseni, assembly GCA_963931845.1. Classification (NCBI taxonomy): domain Eukaryota; kingdom Metazoa; phylum Arthropoda; class Arachnida; order Araneae; family Salticidae; genus Maratus; species Maratus michaelseni. The sequence continues at coordinate 167,850,859 of OZ007586.1, forward strand.
ACAATTACAATAATGAATTTTCTATTGAAAGATTTCCACGTGAAAAATGAAATCAAAAAGAATAACCACTTCAACGGCTGCCCCGAATTACGTCGGAGATAATAACACAGTTTCCCTATCTAGGTGGCCATTGAAGTGGTTTAATATGACATCACATTGATAATACTATAACGGAAATTTTCAAACATTTCTCAATATTACAAGGAGTATGAGTATATGAATATGTGTAAGTACAGAAAGCTGGTTAATATGACATCACAAGAGAATTAAAAGAAAATTAATATGACGTCATATTGGAAGTTTAACGGACTTTTCCAAATGTTTGAGAAACATACAAAGAGAATATTAATATGAGTAAAAAAGAAAGCAAGTATATATGACGTCACTAGGTGAATATAACATCATATGAGTTTGAGGAACATATTGAATCACGATCAAAACGGATTATGGAAATATTGGCATATTTTAACATTTTGAAGTTCTCTATACAATATGTTTAATTTTGAAATTGATTTTTCTACACAAACATTCTTCGCTTTTCCTATAGAAAGTAGAAAGTTCTATAATTTTTGGAAACCCTTGAGCTTACAGATTTTGAAATACTGTGATTCGGGAAAGATTTTTACGTTGTCTTTGGACAAAACAAGGGGGACATTGCACTTTATATAAAAAGGGCAAGGTGCATTTTGCTGATTGAAAAAAGTGTAGAGCACTGTTTCAAGGATCCAGTCACCCTGCAATTGGGGAGACTTGATCATTTTTTTAGTTTTTGGAAAACAATGAATCTTTATTTTTTAAATGTTATTTTTTCCAAAATTAAAATTAAAAAAGGGATCAAAGTTTTCCCTACTGATTGAAGATGCATGTGATTTATAAAAGAAACAGAAATCATAGAATTTTTTTTTTTAAACTATTGAATACATTTAATATTTGATCACTTTTAAGCCACTATAACATTAAAAGGGAGGGGGGGGAAAGCACTAAGAAACACACTTTTGTACATAATTTTATAATTCTAGAATATCCGGAAATGAATTAAAATCCAATATAAATATCCATCTTTACATACAAAATTTAAGTTTAAAAAAAAAAGTGTAAAAAGTATAAAAAGTGTAATAACTAGCAAAAAAGAGCTCCAAGCTTTAGAATTAAAAACTAATAAGATAAAAAAAAATTATCTAATTGAGCATATATCTAAAAAAGATGTAAAATAATTAAAAAAGTTAGTCTTTTAAATACAGTGTAGACTCCTCAAATACACCATCCTAAAATTCATAAATACCTAAACTCCGTACATTGTTTCCAATGTAAACAATGAAACTTACAGTTAAGATGCAGGTGAAAAATTTTAAGTTTTTTATATTTTCATATCATTCTGTACAAATTTTAATATGTAATTCTGGTTAATAATGATTCAAGTCACGTTTTCTCATGAAAGAAGTATAAATTTATTTTTGAAAAAAATTCAATAAAGTGCTGATATCAGTGGATATTGTGATATTTTTACCAAATAATTTATGTATCAATAAGGCTTTTTTGGTTAGTAAGTATGGCTAAACATGAAATAAAACTTTATTCTATTAAGATTTTAATGTGAATTATTAGTGTACATTTATAAGGCAAGTTGCACTGAATAATTCATGAAAAAATTATCTCATCATCATTATGCATATTTAGCTATGCATTATTAAATATTTACTTGATCTTTATCTTGATATTTTAAATTATCTTAATTTTTATTATTTCACTTTATTGTAAGCATTCATTATAATTTCGAGTGCACTCTTAAATTCAAATTATAGTTAAATAAATGTAAAAAAACAGTGAAAAGAAATCTGTAAAATTCTAAAATCCACACGACCTCTGGTTTTAAACTATGCACATTTAAGGGACTCTACCGTATAATATACGGTATAGTAGCATAACAACCAATATATATATTTTTTTTACGTTTCATTTATTTGGATGAATTATGGATGTAAGCTGTGATAGGTAGTCAAGACTCATTTAAGGCAGCGGCAAACTTCTGACAGTATTTTAGTATAAAGAGTTTCTCCTTTTTTAAATGCAGAAGTTTTTTTTAATTAAGGCAAAAATACTCTTATAAAATGCCGGTGGAATTTTGCACCTACATTAATCGGCTCTGGTCAAGATTGAAAGTATTTTGAACACCACCCCCCGCCTCGTACCAGATACTCTACTGCACATTCACACAAAAACAAAATATGCATTACATTTTATATATGGTAAAATTTAAATATATCAAAACTATACAAAAACTGCAAGCAAAATATTTATATGCATGAAAATTGCAATCAAAAAGTTAAATTTCAAGCTATTAGATAGAAACAACAGTTAAAATCTAGTAAATCTCCAAAATTTACAAATTCTAACAAACACATTGAACAAATATAATGTACTTCTCATAAATAAGACTTACTTGCACTTCCCGTATGATGTTTTTTGTCACATTTCTCAGGCATTAGATGCTGGTAAGATGACCGTAGGTAAGAATACATGAGCACACCTGGTTGGAAGTAGTCATCAGTTTTACTGCGATAACTGTGATAGTCTATGGTGGTAAGATGACCGAAGGTCAGGATACACGAGCACACATGGTTATAAATAGTCATGAGTTTCACTTCTGTAACTGTGACAATCTCTAGGGCTTCTGCTTCTTGCAGGGTGAAAAAAATACTTCTTTCACGCCGTCCAAAACTCCTTCCTGCATCAACAGACTTCCAGACATCGGTAGGTGGACCTAGTTCTTCAAAACTGTAAATATAATATAAAAGGAATTATAAAAATTTTATAGAAACAAATTAAGAAAAGTAGAATTAACACATTTTTAGAGACGTGTTATGTAACAAAAACAACTTAAAAAATACAAATAACATTTTTTTATTTATATTACAAACAAAATATTAGAAGCATGAAAACTATCAATAACAAGTACTACTAAAATGGTACACAATAACTTAACTACTTATTATTTTTTAGAATGGCAGTAATCACATGAACCTTACATTCGTAAATGAGAGAAAATTTCTATTTTATTTTCTTTAAAAATGGATTTCATGCCATACATACTTAAGAAAGATGTTTATACAGGCAGTATTATTCCTTGTGGAAGATACAAGTCCTCACATTTTACTCTTGTATAGTTCAGTTAAATCATTAAAGCTCCTAAATTTGCTTTGCAATAATGTAAAGAGTTTCTAAGGAGTCTGTACTCACCATGGGTATAATTTAGCGAGAAAAATGACATTTTTGTAAATATTTAAACAAAAATCGATATAAAATAATCTAACAGCCTTTTCCTATTAAATTTATACACTTTTTATTACAGCAGTGGCCAACAATTAAAAATCCACAATAAAATTCTCTCTACAATTACAATAATGAATTTTCTATTGAAAGATTTCCACGTGAAAAATGAAATCAAAAAGAATAACCACTTCAACGGCTGCCCCGAATTACGTCGGAGATAATAACACAGTTTCCCTATCTAGGTGGCCATTGAAGTGGTTTAATATGACATCACATTGATAATACTATAACGGAAATTTTCAAACATTTCTCAATATTACAAGGAGTATGAGTATATGAATATGTGTAAGTACAGAAAGCTGGTTAATATGACATCACAAGAGAATTAAAAGAAAATTAATATGACGTCATATTGGAAGTTTAACGGACTTTTCCAAATGTTTGAGAAACATACAAAGAGAATATTAATATGAGTAAAAAAGAAAGCAAGTATATATGACGTCACTAGGTGAATATAACATCATATGAGTTTGAGGAACATATTGAATCACGATCAAAACGGATTATGGAAATATTGGCATATTTTAACATTTTGAAGTTCTCTATACAATATGTTTAATTTTGAAATTGATTTTTCTACACAAACATTCTTCGCTTTTCCTATAGAAAGTAGAAAGTTCTATAATTTTTGGAAACCCTTGAGCTTACAGATTTTGAAATACTGTGATTCGGGAAAGATTTTTACGTTGTCTTTGGACAAAACAAGGGGGACATTGCACTTTATATAAAAAGGGCAAGGTGCATTTTGCTGATTGAAAAAAGTGTAGAGCACTGTTTCAAGGATCCAGTCACCCTGCAATTGGGGAGACTTGATCATTTTTTTAGTTTTTGGAAAACAATGAATCTTTATTTTTTAAATGTTATTTTTTCCAAAATTAAAATTAAAAAAGGGATCAAAGTTTTCCCTACTGATTGAAGATGCATGTGATTTATAAAAGAAACAGAAATCATAGAATTTTTTTTTTTAAACTATTGAATACATTTAATATTTGATCACTTTTAAGCCACTATAACATTAATAGGGAGGGGGTGGGAAAGCACTAAGAAACACACTTTTGTACATAATTTTATAATTCTAGAATATCCGGAAATGAATTAAAATCCAATATAAATATCCATCTTTACATACAAAATTTAAGTTTAAAAAAAAAGTGTAAAAAGTATAAAAAGTGTAATAACTAGCAAAAAAGAGCTCCAAGCTTTAGAATTAAAAAATAATAAGATAAAACAAATTATCTAATTGAGCATATATCTAAAAAAGACGTAAAATAATTAAAAAAAATTAGTCTTTTAAATACAGTGTAGACTCCTCAAATACACCATCCTAAAATTCATAAATACCTAAACTCCGTACATTGTTTCCAATGTAAACAATGAAACTTACAGTTAAGATGCAGGTGAAAAATTTTAAGTTTTTTATATTTTCATATCATTCTGTACAAATTTTAATATGTAATTCTGGTTAATAATGATTCAAGTCACGTTTTCTCATGAAAGAAGTATAAATTTATTTTTGAAAAAAATTCAAGAAAGTGCTGATATCAGTGGATATTGTGATATTTTTACCAAATAATTTATGTATCAATAAGGCTTTTTTGGTTAGTAAGTATGGCTAAACATGAAATAAAACTTCATTCTATTAAGATTTTAATGTGAATTATTAGTGTACATTTATAAGGCAAGTTGCACTGAATAATTCATGAAAAAATTATCTCATCATCATTATGCATATTTAGCTATGCATTATTAAATATTTACTTGATCTTTATCTTGATATTTTAAATTATCTTAATTTTTATTATTTCACTTTATTGTAAGCATTCATTATAATTTTGAGTGCACTCTTAAATTCAAATTATAGTTAAATAAATGTAAAGAAAACAGTGAAAAGAAATCTGTAAAATTCTAAAATCCACACGACCTCTGGTTTTAAACTATGCACATTTAAGGGACTCTACCGTATAATATACGGTATAGTAGCATAACAACCAATATATATATTTTTTTTATGTTTCATTTATTTGGATGAATTATGGATGTAAGCTGTGATAGGTAGTCAAGACTCATTTAAGGCAGCGGCAAACTTCTGACAGTATTTTAGTATAAAGAGTTTCTCCTTTTTTAAATGCAGAAGTTTTTTTTAAATTAAGGCAAAAATACTCTTATAAAATGCCTGTGGAATTTTGCACCTACATTAATCGGGTCTGGTCAAGATTGAAAGTATTTTGAACACCACCCCCCGCCTCGTACCAGATACTCTACTGCACATTCACACAAAAACACAATATGCATTACATTTTATATATGGTAAAATTTAAATATATCAAAACTATACAAAAACTGCAAGCAAAATATTTATATGCATGAAAATTGCAATCAAAAAGTTAAATTTCAAGCTATTAGATAGAAACAACAGTTAAAATCTAGTAAATCTCCAAAATTTACAAATTCTAATAAACACATTGAACAAATATAATGTACTTCTCATAAATAAGACTTACTTGCACTTCCCGTATGATGTTTTTTGTCACATTTCTCAGGCATTAGATGCTGGTAAGATGACCGTAGGTAAGAATACATGAGCACACCTGGTTGGAAGTAGTCATCAGTTTTACTGCGATAACTGTGATAGTCTACGGTGGTAAGACGACCGAAGGTCAGGATACACGAGCACACATGGTTATAAATAGTCATGAGTTTCACTTCTGTAACTGTGACAATCTCTAGGGCTTCTGCTTCTTGCAGGGTGAAAAAAATACTTCTTTCCCGCCGTCCAAAACTCCTTCCTGCATCAACAGACTTCCAGACATCGGTAGGTGGACCTAGTTCTTCAAAACTGTAAATATAATATAAAAGGAATTATAAAAATTTTATAGAAACAAATTAAGAAAAGTAGCTTTAACACATTTTTAGAGACGTGTTATGTAACACAAACAAATTAAAAAATACAAATAACATTTTTTTATTTATATTACAAACAAAATATTAGAAGCATGAAAACTATCAATAACAAGTACTACTAAAATGGTACACAATAACTTAACTACTTATTATTTTTTAGAATGGCAGTAATCACATGAACCTTACATTCGTAAATTATAGAAAATTTCTATTTTATTTTCTTTAAAAATGGATTTCATGCCATACATACTTAAGAAAGATGTTTATACAGACAGTATTATTCCTTGTGGAAGATACAAGTCCTCACATTTTACTCTTGTATAGTTCAGTTAAATCATTAAAGCTCCTAAATTTGCTTTGCAATAATGTAAAGAGTTTCTAAGGAGTCTGTACTCACCATGGGTATAATTTAGCGAGAAAAATGATATTTTTGTAAATATTTAAACAAAAATCGATATAAAATAATCTAACAGCCTTTTCCTATTAAATTTAAACACTTCTCATTACAGCAGTTGCCAACAATTAAAAATCCACAATAAAATTCTCTCTACAATTACAATAATGAATTTTCTATTGAAAGATTTCCACGTGAAAAATGAAATCAAAAAGACTAACCACTTCAACGGCTGCCCCGAATTAAGTCGGAGATAATAACACAGTTTCCCTATCTAGGTGGCCATTGAAGTGGTTTAATATGACATCACATTGATAATACTATAACGGAAATTTTCAAACATTTCTCAATATTACAAGGAGTATGGGTATATGAATATGTGTAAGTACAGAAAGCTGGTTAATATGACATCACAAGAGAATTAAAAGAAAATTAATATGACGTCATATTGGAAGTTTAACGGACTTTTCCAAATGTTTGAGAAACATACAAAGAGAATATTAATATGAGTAAAAAAGAAAGCAAGTATATATGACGTCACTAGGTGAATATAACATCATATGAGTTTGAGGAACATATTGAATCACGATCAAAACGGATTATGGAAATATTGGCATATTTTAACATTTTGAAGTTCTCTATACAATATGTTTAATTTTGAAATTGATTTTTCTACACAAACATTCTTCGCTTTTCCTATAGAAAGTAGAAAGTTCTATAATTCTTGGAAACCCTTGAGCTTACAGATTTTGAAATACTGTGATTCGGGAAAGATTTTTACGTTGTCTTTGGACAAAATTAGGGGGACATTGCACTTTATATAAAAAGGGCAAGGTGCATTTTGCTCATTTAAAAAAGTGTAGAGCACTGTTTCAAGGATCCAGTCTCCCTGCAATTGGGGAGACTTGATCCTTTTTTTAGTTTTTGGAAAACAATTAATCTTTATTTTTAAAATGTTATTTTTTCCAAAATTAAAATTAAAAAAGGGATCAAAGTTTTCCCTACTGATTGAAGATGCATGTGATTTATAAAAGAAACAGAAATCATAGAATTTTTTTTTAAACTATTGAATACATTTAATATTTGATCACTTTTAAGCCACTATAACATTAAAAGGGAGGGGGGGGGGAAAAGCACTAAGAAACACACTTTTGTACATAATTTTATAATTCTAGAATATCCGGAAATGAATTAAAATCCAATATAAATATCCATCTTTACATACAAAATTTAAGTTTAAAAAAAAAAAGTGTAAAAAGTATAAAAAGTGTAATAACTAGCAAAAAAGAGCTCCAAGCTTTAGAATTAAAAAATAATAAGATAAAAAAAAATTATCTAATTGAGCATATATCTAAAAAAGACGTAAAATAATTAAAAAAGTTAGTCTTTTAAATACAGTGTAGACTCCTCAAATACACCATCCTAAAATTCATAAATACCTAAACTCCGTACATTGTTTCCAATGTAAACAATGAAACTTACAGTTAAGATGCAGGTGAAAAATTTTAAGTTTTTTATATTTTCATATCATTCTGTACAAATTTTAATATGTAATTCTGGTTAATAATGATTCAAGTCACGTTTTCTCATGAAAGAAGTATAAATTTATTTTTGAAAAAAATTCAATAAAGTGCTGATATCAGTGGATATTGTGATATTTTTACCAAATAATTTATGTATCAATAAGGCTTTTTTGGTTAGTAAGTATGGCTAAACATGAAATAAAACTTCATTCTATTAAGATTTTAATGTGAATTATTAGTGTACATTTATAAGGCAAGTTGCACTGAATAATTCATGAAAAAATTATCTCATCATCATTATGCATATTTAGCTATGCATTATTAAATATTTACTTGATCTTTATCTTGATATTTTAAATTATCTTAATTTTTATTATTTCACTTTATTGTAAGCATTCATTATAATTTCGAGTGCACTCTTAAATTCAAATTATAGTTAAATAAATGTAAAAAAACAGTGAAAAGATATCTGTAAAATTCTAAAATCCACACGACCTCTGGTTTTAAACTATGCACATTTAAGGGACTCTACCGTATAATATACGGTATAGTAGCATAACAACCAATATATATATTTTTTTTACGTTTCATTTATTTGGATGAATTATGGATGTAAGCTGTGATAGGTAGTCAAGACTCATTTAAGGCAGCGGCAAACTTCTGACAGTATTTTAGTATAAAGAGTTTCTCCTTTTTTAAATGCAGAAGTTTTTTTTAATTAAGGCAAAAATACTCTTATAAAATGCCGGTGGAATTTTGCACCTACATTAATCGGCTCTGGTCAAGATTGAAAGTATTTTGAACACCACCCCCCGCCTCGTACCAGATACTGTACTGCACATTCACACAAAAACAAAATATGCATTACATTTTATATATGGTAAAATTTAAATATATCAAAACTATACAAAAACTGCAAGCAAAATATTTATATGCATGAAAATTGCAATCAAAAAGTTAAATTTCAAGCTATTAGATAGAAACAACAGTTAAAATCTAGTAAATCTCCAAAATTTACAAATTCTAACAAACACATTGAACAAATATAATGTTCTTCTCATAAATAAGACTTACTTGCACTTCCCGTATGATGTTTTTTGTCACATTTCTCAGGCATTAGATGCTGGTAAGATGACCGTAGGTAAGAATACATGAGCACACCTGGTTGGAAGTAGTCATCAGTTTTACTGCGATAACTGTGATAGTCTATGGTGGTAAGATGACCGAAGGTCAGGATACACGAGCACACATGGTTATAAATAGTCATGAGTTTCACTTCTGTAACTGTGACAATCTCTAGGGCTTCTGCTTCTTGCAGGGTGAAAAAAATACTTCTTTCACGCCGTCCAAAACTCCTTCCTGCATCAACAGACTTCCAGACATCGGTAGGTGGACCTAGTTCTTCAAAACTGTAAATATAATATAAAAGGAATTATAAAAATTTTATAGAAACAAATTAAGAAAAGTAGAATTAACACATTTTTAGAGACGTGTTATGTAACAAAAACAACTTAAAAAATACAAATAACATTTTTTTATTTATATTACAAACAAAATATTAGAAGCATGAAAACTATCAATAACAAGTACTACTAAAATGGTACACAATAACTTAACTACTTATTATTTTTTAGAATGGCAGTAATCACATGAACCTTACATTCGTAAATGAGAGAAAATTTCTATTTTATTTTCTTTAAAAATGGATTTCATGCCATACATACTTAAGAAAGATGTTTATACAGGCAGTATTATTCCTTGTGGAAGATACAAGTCCTCACATTTTACTCTTGTATAGTTCAGTTAAATCATTAAAGCTCCTAAATTTGCTTTGCAATAATGTAAAGAGTTTCTAAGGAGTCTGTACTCACCATGGGTATAATTTAGCGAGAAAAATGACATTTTTGTAAATATTTAAACAAAAATCGATATAAAATAATCTAACAGCCTTTTCCTATTAAATTTAAACACTTTTTATTACAGCAGTGGCCAACAATTAAAAATCCACAATAAAATTCTCTCTACAATTACAATAATGAAATTTCTATTGAAAGATTTCCACGTGAAAAATGAAATCAAAAAGACTAACCACTTCAATGGCTGCCCCGAATTAAGTCGGAGATAATAACACAGTTTCCCTATCTAGGTGGCCATTGAAGTGGTTTAATATGACATCACATTGATAATACTATAACGGAAATTTTCAAACATTTCTCAATATTACAAGGAGTATGGGTATATGAATATGTGTAAGTACAGAAAGCTGGTTAATATGACATCACAAGAGAATTAAAAGAAAATTAATATGACGTCATATTGGAAGTTTAACGGACTTTTCCAAATGTTTGAGAAACATACAAAGAGAATATTAATATGAGTAAAAAAGAAAGCAAGTATATATGACGTCACTAGGTGAATATAACATCATATGAGTTTGAGGAACATATTGAATCACGATCAAAACGGATTATGGAAATATTGGCATATTTTAACATTTTGAAGTTCTCTATACAATATGTTTAATTTTGAAATTGATTTTTCTACACAAACATTCTTCGCTTTTCCTATAGAAAGTAGAAAGCTCTATAATTCTTGGAAACCCTTGAGCTTACAGATTTTGAAATACTGTGATTCGGGAAAGATTTTTACGTTGTCTTTGGACAAAATTAGGGGGACATTGCACTTTATATAAAAAGGGCAAGGTGCATTTTGCTGATTTAAAAAAGTGTAGAGCACTGTTTCAAGGATCCAGTCTCCCTGCAATTGGGGAGACTTGATCCTTTTTTTAGTTTTTGGAAAACAATTAATCTTTATTTTTAAAATGTTATTTTTTCCAAAATTAAAATTAAAAAAGGGATCAAAGTTTTCCCTACTGATTGAAGATGCATGTGATTTATAAAAGAAACAGAAATCATAGAATTTTTTTTTAAACTATTGAATACATTTAATATTTGATCACTTTTAAGCCACTATAACATTAAAAGGAAGGGGGGGGGGGAAAGCACTAAGAAACACACTTTTGTACATAATTTTATAATTCTAGAATATCCGGAAATGAATTAAAATCCAATATAAATATCCATCTTTACATACAAAATTTAAGTTTAAAAAAAAAAGTGTAATAACTAGCAAAAAAGAGCTCCAAGCTTTAGAATTAAAAAATAATAAGATAAAAAAAAATTATCTAATTGAGCATATATCTAAAAAAGACGTAAAATAATTAAAAAAGTTAGTCTTTTAAATACAGTGTAGACTCCTCAAATACACCATCCTAAAATTCATAAATACCTAAACTCCGTACATTGTTTCCAATGTAAACAATGAAACTTACAGTTAAGATGCAGGTGAAAAATTTTAAGTTTTTTATATTTTCATATCATTCTGTACAAATTTTAATATGTAATTCTGGTTAATAATGATTCAAGTCACGTTTTCTCATGAAAGAAGTATAAATTTATTTTTGAAAAAAATTCAATAAAGTGCTGATATCAGTGGATATTGTGATATTTTTACCAAATAATTTATGTATCAATAAGGCTTTTTTGGTTAGTAAGTATGGCTAAACATGAAATAAAACTTCATTCTATTAAGATTTTAATGTGAATTATTAGTGTACATTTATAAGGCAAGTTGCACTGAATAATTCATGAAAAAATTATCTGATCATCATTATGCATATTTAGCTATGCATTATTAAATATTTACTTGATCTTTATCTTGATATTTTAAATTATCTTAATTTTTATTATTTCACTTTATTGTAAGCATTCATTATAATTTCGAGTGCACTCTTAAATTCAAATTATAGTTAAATAAATGTAAAAAAACAGTGAAAAGAAATCTGTAAAATTCTAAAATCCACACGACCTCTGGTTTTAAACTATGCACATTTAAGGGACTCTACCGTATAATATACGGTATAGTAGCATAACAACCAATATATATATTTTTTTTACGTTTCATTTATTTGGATGAATTATGGATGTAAGCTGTGATAGGTAGTCAAGACTCATTTAAGGCAGCGGCAAACTTCTGACAGTATTTTAGTATAAAGAGTTTCTCCTTTTTTAAATGCAGAAGTTTTTTTTAATTAAGGCAAAAATACTCTTATAAAATGCCGGTGGAATTTTGCACCTACATTAATCGGCTCTGGTCAAGATTGAAAGTATTTTGAACACCACCCCCCGCCTCGTACCAGATACTCTACTGCACATTCACACAAAAACAAAATATGCATTACATTTTATATATGGTAAAATTTAAATATATCAAAACTATACAAAAACTGCAAGCAAAATATTTATATGCATGAAAATTGCAATCAAAAAGTTAAATTTCAAGCTATTAGATAGAAACAACAGTTAAAATCTAGTAAATCTCCAAAATTTACAAATTCTAACAAACACATTGAACAAATATAATGTACTTCTCATAAATAAGACTTACTTGCACTTCCCGTATGATGTTTTTTGTCACATTTCTCAGGCATTAGATGCTGGTAAGATGACCGTAGGTAAGAATACATGAGCACACCTGGTTGGAAGTAGTCATCAGTTTTACTGCGATAACTGTGATAGTCTACAAGGTCAGGATACACGAGCACACATGGTTATAAGTAGTCATCAGTTTTACTGCGATAACTGTGATAGTCTACGGTGGTAAGACGACCGAAGGTCAGGATACACGAGCACACATGGTTATAAATAGTCATGAGTTTCACTTCTGTAACTGTGACAATCTCTAGGACTTCTGCTTCTTGCAGGGTGAAAAAAATACTTCTTTCCCGCCGTCCAAAACTCCTTCCTGCATCAACAGACTTCCAGACATCGGTAGGTGGACCTAGTTCTTCAAAACTGTAAATATAATATAAAAGGAATTATAAAAATTTTATAGAAACAAATTAAGAAAAGTAGAATTAACACATTTTTAGAGACGTGTTACGTAACACAAACAACTTAAAAAATACAAATAACATTTTTTTATTTATATTACAAACAAAATATTAGAAGCATGAAAACTATCAATAACAAGTACTACTAAAATGGTACACAATAACTTAACTACTTATTATTTTTTAGAATGGCAGTAATCACATGAACCTTACATTCGTAAATGAGAGAAAATTTCTATTTTATTTTCTTTAAAAATGGATTTCATGCCATACATACTTAAGAAAGATGTTTATACAGGCAGTATTATTCCTTGTGGAAGATACAAGTCCTCACATTTTACTCTTGTATAGTTCAGTTAAATCATTAAAGCTCCTAAATTTGCTTTGCAATAATGTAAAGAGTTTCTAAGGAGTCTTTACTCACCGTGGGTATAATTTAGCGAGAAAAATGATATTTTTGTAAATATTTAAACAAAAATCGATATAAAATAATCTAACAGCCTTTTCCTATTAAATTTAAACACTTTTTATTACAGCAGTGGCCAACAATTAAAAATCCACAATAAAATTCTCTCTACAATTACAATAATGAATTTTCTATTGAAAGATTTCCACGTGAAAAATGAAATCAAAAAGAATAACCACTTCAACGGCTGCCCCGAATTACGTCGGAGATAATAACACAGTTTCCCTATCTAGGTGGCCATTGAAGTGGTTTAATATGACATCACATTGATCATAAGAGACGGTAGTCTCTTGAGTGACGCAGCGAAAAACCGAAAACCGTAAGCCCAAAACCGAAGATTCCGTCACTCTCATATATACAGCTAGCAGGACATCAAAGGAAAATCGAATCGCCGACATTTAATATCTCAGTAAATATGAGGCATACCGTTTCGATTTTTTCACATTAGTCTTATATCTATGGCCTAACTCTATCCTGAAATTTATAGATTTCTACATGCAGTAGATTTTGAGATCTGGAAACCAATTTTTAAGCGAAAATGGAAAATGTAATGGTGTAATGGGCACAGAGGTGTTATCTCGAAAATGGATCGAACGATTTTTTTTAAATTAATATATTATATTAATCGCTTTTAGATGAAGAGAGTAAGATTTTGAGCTAACGTAGGAAAACTCTTGTTTTTTATATAATCCAGCTTCAAAATCGGACTCTTTTCTTATGCTTTTTCTGGTAGACTAACATTAAAGATTTTCGGCCTTTTCACCCTTTTTTATTCCTGCGCGGTCAGGATATTCATGGGTATCACGGTTATAGTTAAAGGCGGTTTCGCAATCATATCTGGCTGAAGAACTATTTAGATTTTTTTTTTTTTAATACGAAAACAGTTTTTAATGCAATTTTTAATATGTAATATATATGTATTAAATTAAATTATTGTTTGTATATTTTTCTTTTTTGTTATAATAAAGAATTTCTTATATCAAAATCTTCATTAAGTCGAAAAATATTTAGATTCCTTGATTAAAATATTGAAATATATTATAATTATACATATACAATTTAATTGTTATTTATATTTAATTTGTGATTTTTTAAAGGAAAAAAAAGATTAATATTTTTTTTTATCAATTAATTTGCGTAACAAGGAATCATTCAAAATGAATCAATCATCAGTTTGTTTTCTTCGTGTGCGATGCGATTCGCTGCTATGAACATTTTTTGAAGTGTTGAAAATCAAATTTCACAAATACTTCTAACTTCTATTAACAAATACTTCATGAATATATTTTTAATTCCATGTTGTTTATGTACGATAAAAAACACGTTTGTAAGCTTCTGTTTCATAGTATAAGAATCCAAACATTCAGTGAAATGCGTATATTTGATCAGCTATATAAACAAATGAAGAATACAGTACCTTTTTTTTTTCAATTTCATTTCTTAAATTTGCATTTTAAAAACAAATAATAAAGAAATATGTATTTATCTTCTAATATTTATTTTCCTAAGTCAGAGAAATGCAAAGTTCTACCATTGTTTTTTTTTGTTTTTTTTTTTCTAGTGAAAGTTTATTTTCAAATGTTAAATATAGATTTTACTTAATAAATCACGAAATCAGTCGTCAGTTCTCGGGGCAATGGTAGACGTGGCATTGGAAACCTAAAAATCATGAGAGAGGGTAATATCTTTAAACAAATCTTGTAGCAAAGTATTCAGTAGTATCTTGCACCAAATATAAGAAATTGAAAAAAAAAAAAAAGGTACTGTATTCTTCATTTTTGTTTATGTATTGTCAAAGCTATGCATTCTACCGAATGTTTTTATTCTTGAAATAGACTATTTAAACAGAGATAGAAGTTTACCAAACTTTTGTTTCTTTCTTCATACATAAACAACATGGAATTAAAAATATATTTTTGAAATATTTGTTAATTAAGTTAGAAGTATTTGTGAAATTTGTTTTTGAACCCATTAAAAAATCTTCGCAGCGCATGGAAAAATAGAAACGCTATAGAAGGATTTTTTTTTTCCTTCAGTTACCCTGAAATTAAAACAATATATATATATATATATATATTTTTTTTTTTTTGGGGGGGGGGGGGTTTCAGGAGTGCAAAACGTTCATATTTACTGATTTATTAGTTGTTTGTTTTCTTTTTAAAATTAAAATAATGTTGTTAAATAGCAACATCATGGTGTAGAAAAAAAAAACATTAAAAAAATGTGATGCATCGTTATGTACGAGAGATCAGTTTCAACTGACATTACAAAAATTTATTCACAAACTAAGACAGATAATTAAGAAAAATAGGTTAAATCCTAGAACAAGCGAGACGCTTGGCGTCATCGAATTTAGCGAAGCGATAAATGAGTTTTCTTGTTACCGGTTTATTTCTTACGTTTTTTCCACACCTTCTGTGCTTGGTTCTAGCATGAGCAGAATGCATGGTTCTGAAAATTGAGCTGGTTTTTGAGGGAATTAGATTTGATTGGTTGGTTGACAGATTAGAATATTCTATAATAGAGTTCTATTGTCTGTGGGTTGGTTTGTTGTGTGTCAGATTTGTTGAATTATGTTTATGAAATGTGTTTTATGTCATAAAGGATAAATCCTGTGAAATATTAAAAAAAAACGAAGGATGAGAAATAACGGTAAGTGCATTTTTGTTGATTTTATATGATAAGATGTATTTTAAGCACTTTAGAGATTGCTGTAAACCGATTTTTGTGCGAACATTACTGACCGCAGCTTGAATGGATTTCATGCATTCTAGGGAGTGCAGAATATAGCAATTTTTGTGCATCCAGGATTTTTTTTTTTTCAGTTAATGTACGCGAAGCATACACATATATACATATATATATATAAATTATTAACTGCTGTTTGAATGAATTTCATGCATTCTAGAGATTGCTGCACAGGGAGTTTCATGCATCCAGGATTTTTTTTTTCTGTTATGTACACAAAGTGTACATATATATGTTACTAACTGGTGCTTGAATGAGTTTCGTGCTTTTGAAAAATCAGAAATCTCTAGATTCACCCCAATCGTAACCTGTGTTCTTTGTAGCAGAGAATTCACTACTTACACAGTTTCTATGAAAATTTTTTCATGAAGTAAACATTGATTTTATTCCGTTTTGTGACAATTTACAAAGTTTTAGCAAGGAGGAAAAAATAGCTAAAAATTATTAAAAATAGAAAAATCTGGAGGAAAAAATTGCTAAATGTTTGTATGTAAAAATTGAAATATCCAGACGAAATATTGCTAAAAGTTTGTAAAAATAGAAAATCGTGAAGAAAAACTTGCTGAAACTTTGTAAATAATTGTAAAACGAAATAAAATTTATGTTAAAATTGTATAATAAAGCTTGCCGTAAGCAGTGTGTAAGTATCTGCTTGCTTAAGCTTAAAAAGCATTCGTTCTGATTGGGTAGAATTTGGAGGTTGCCGATTTTTTGGTTGACGTGCGTAAAAAAAATAGCCAAATCGGATGTTTTGCTTGTTCTAGGATTTTGCCCAATATATTTGATTAATGAATTCATCGATTGATACTTTGGCTTAATTAGGTTTGAATTGGCTTAGTAATTTGAATCTTATCATGATGACGTTTTGATTTTGCATGTCCCTGTATAAAAAACTCCTCAATGATATTTGCAAGATAAATACACTGTCACAATTAGATTCAAATTGGTTCAGCATTTCAACAGTGATAGTAAGGATTAAAAAAAAATTCATATTTTTTGCTTTTGTGTGTACCTTTTAAACAAACTGTAAGAGCTAAATGCTTGATTAGCTAACTCATTGATGATGCGGCTAAGTTTAGGGATTCATCCTCAGTTAGCCATCTTGTTTTTAAATCAAAACATTTTAACTTTTATTATTAAATATAAATCAATCAGTCAGTAAAATTAAATAACATGCTTATAATAAGTAAATATGAATGAAAATTATTTTGGAAATGAGAAACAAAACAAATATGTTTTGAAGTATAGATAAAATGCTTCAGTGATTAATTTGTAATCACTTCAGCATTTTTTCTATATTTTAATTATAATTAGTGATCTTCTGTGATTATGTAACATTTCAGCGATGCTGGATTGAATCCCTGAAGCATTTTATCTATTTCGAAAAACCGAAGTCAGAGAAATGCAAGTTTTGTGCATCCAGGATTTTTTTTTTCAGTTAATGTACGCGAAGCGTACTCACATATATATATATATATATATATATATCAATTATTAACTGCTGTTTGGATGAATTTCATGCATTCTAGAGATTTTCTGCACAGGGAGTTTCATGCATCCAGGATTTTTTTTTCTGTTAATGTACGCAAAGAGTACATATACATGTTACTAACTGGTGCTTGAATGAGTTTCGTGCATTTGAAAAATCAGAATTCTCTAGATTCTCTCCAATCATAACCTGTGTTCTTTGTAGCAGAGAATTCACTACTTACACAGTTTCTATGAAAATTTTTTCACGAAGTAAACATTGATTTTATTCCGTTTTATGACAATTTACAAAGTTTTAGCAAGGAGGAAAAAATAGCTAAAAATTATTAAAAATAGAAAAATCTGGAGGAAAAATTGCTAAATGCTTGTATGTAAAAATTGAAATATCCAGACGAAATATTGCTAAAAGTTTGTAAAAATAGAAAAATCGTGAAGAAAAACTTGCTGAAACTTTGTAAATAATTGTAAAACGAAATAAAATTTGTTTATTTTGTGAAAAAGCTTGCCGTAAGCAGTGTGTAAGTATCTGCTTGCTTAAGCTTAAAAAGCATGCGTTCTGATTGGGTAGAATTTGGAAGTTGCCGTTTTTTTGGTTGACGTGCGTAAAAAAAATAGCCAAATCGGATGTTTTGCTTGTTCTAGGATTTTGCCCAACATATTTGATTAATGAATTCATCGATTGATACTTTGGCATAATTAGGTTTGAATTGGCTTAGTAATTTGAATGTTATCATGATGTCCCTGTATAAAAAACTCCTCAATGATATTTGCAAGATAAATACACTGTCACAATTAGATTCTAATTGGTTCAGGATTTCAACAGTGATGGTAAGGATTAAAAAAAAATTCATATTTTTTGCTTTTGTGTGCACCTTTTAAACAAACTGTAAGAGCTAAATGCTTGATTAGCTAACTCATTGATGATGCGGCTAAGTTTTGGGATTCACCCTCAGTTAGCCATCTTGTTTTTAAATCAAAACATTTTAACTTTTATTATTAAATATAAATCAATCAGTCAGTAAAATTAAAAATCACAAAATTCGTCAAATGATCTCGGGAGAAAAATAGTGAAATTTGTCTAACAATCGCGGAACAGAATTGCAAAATTCGTCGAATGGCAGTGGAAAAAAAGTGCACAATTTGTTCGTTTATGGAAAAAGTTGTGAAATTCATTAATCGATAGTCGATAAATCACGAAATTCATCAATCGATAGCAGAAAAATCACAAAATTCATTGATAGTGGAAAAATCACAAAATTTATCAACTGGTTTCAGGGGAAAAAAATTTCGAATATCGTCGAATGGCTTCGAGAAGAAAAAAAATCAACAGCGAAAAACCGAAAACCGTAAGCCCAAAACCGAAGATTCCGTCACTCTCATATATACAGCTAGCAGGACATCAAAGGAAAATCGAAACGCCGACATTTAATATCTCAGTAAATATGAGGCATACCGTTTCGATTTTTTCACATTAGTCTTATATCTATGGCCTAACTCTATCCTGAAATTTATAGATTTCTACATGCAGTAGATTTTGAGATCTGGAAACCAATTTTTAAGCGAAAATGGAAAATGTAATGGTGTAATGGGCACAGAGGTGTTATCTCGAAAATGGATCGAACGATTTTTTTTAAATTAATATATTATATTAATCGCTTTTAGATGAAGAGAGTAAGATTTTGAGCTAACGTAGGAAAACTCTTGTTTTTTATATAATCCAGCTTCAAAATCGGACTCTTTTCTTATGCTTTTTCTGGTAGACTAACATTAAAGATTTTCGGCCTTTTCACCCTTTTTTATTCCTGCGCGGTCAGGATATTCATGGGTATCACGGTTATAGTTAAAGGCGATTTCACAATCATATCTGGCTGAAGAACTATTTAGATTTTTTTTTTTTTAATACGAAAACAGTTTTTAATGCAATTTTTAATATGTAATATATATGTATTAAATTAAATTATTGTTTGTATATTTTTCTTTTTTGTTATAATAAAGAATTTCTTATATCAAAATCTTCATTAAGTCGAAAAATATTTAGATTCCTTGATTAAAATATTGAAATATTTTATAATTATACATATACAATTTAATTGTTATTTATATTTAATTTGTGATTTTTTAAAGGAAAAAAAAGATTAATATTTTTTTTTTTTTTATCAGTTAATTTGAAACAGCCTCTAATCAACAAATCAATCATCTGTTTGTTTTCAACGAGTGTCGAATGTTGTTTTTGTAAGAATAACACTCATATGGTTGAAATTCTATCGTTGAAATTCTCGATCTTTCCACGCCATTCGAGGAAATTCGCTGCTCGATCCATGAAATTCACGATTTTAAGTGCCTTATCGACAAAATTCGCAGGTTTTTTCAATTGATTTACAAAATTCAAGATTTTTTTTTTTTTTTTTGAGTGATTGACGAAATTTGCAACTCCGGAATTACTGATTTTGGCATCTCTGGTTTCTGTTGACCGATTATTGAAATTTGCGTTTTTTTTTCTAGCGACAAAATGGCGAAATTTGTGATTTTTCCATGCCCATTTGACAAAATTTGCATCCAGTCGATGCAATTCATGATTTTATGCGCCTGATCGATGAAATTCATATTTTCCTACGATTTATGGACAAAATTTGCAAATTTTTCTCACGAATTATTAAGGAAATTCGAAATTTTTGGATAGGTTGGCATGTATGGTCTCTGCGGGCCACCAGTTATCCATCACGGGCCACAGGTTGTGCATTCCTAATCATGATGCAGTTTGGCTCATTCGACTCGACATCGATAGAACTTACTGATTTTAGTTTCACCACCAGGGGCAGTTATGTTCATATAGAACAGAGAGCGCCCCTGGCAGTGGAAGGGGAAATTAATGGATTTTGGAGCTAACTCAAGTTCTATGGGTCCCATCACAACATGGTTTGATTCATTCAACTTGTTTCAAGTTTGACCACCAGGGGGCGCATTCCCATCTTAGGTTCTATGGCCCCGATCATGACAA
This sequence comes from Maratus michaelseni, assembly GCA_963931845.1. NCBI lineage: Eukaryota > Metazoa > Arthropoda > Arachnida > Araneae > Salticidae > Maratus > Maratus michaelseni. The sequence continues at coordinate 167,871,598 of OZ007586.1, forward strand.
GGTATGGCTCACTCAACTCGAAATCGACAGCCTCAAAAATTTCAGCTGTTTGTATAGAACAGAGTGCGCCCCCTGGTGGTGGAACATGGAACTAACAGATTTTGCAGCTAACTTGAGTTCTATGGGTCCCATCACAATGCAGTTTGATTCATTTGGCTCGACATCGATCGGATACATCGATTTTAGTTCCAAGTTTCACCACCAGGGGCGCTATCCTATCTCGTGTTCTATGGGCCCGATTACGGTGAGGTATGGCTCATTCGATTCGAAATCGACAGCCTGAAGGATTTCAGCTATGTTTGTATAGAACAGAGTGCGTCCCCTGGTGGTGGAAGATGGAACTAATGGATTTTGCAGCTAACTCGAGTTCTATGGGTCCCATCACAATGCAGTTTGATTTATTAAACTGGACATCGACAGGATATATAGATTTTAGTTACAAGTTTCACCACCAGGGGGCGCTTTCCTATCTCGGGTCATATGCGCCCCATCACGACGCGGTATGGCTCATTCGACTCGAAATCGACAGCCTCAAAGATTTCAGCCATGTTTGTATGGAACAGAGTGCGCTCCCTGGTGGTGGAATATGGAACTAACGGATTTTGCATCTAACTCGAGTTCTATGTGTCCCATCACAATGCAGTTTAGTTCGTTCGACTCGACATCGGCAGAATATATCGATTTTAGTTACAAGTTTCACCACCAGAGTGTGCTTTCCTATCTTGTGTTCTATGTGCCCCATCACGACGAGGTATGGCTCATTCGACTCGAAATCGACAGCCTCAAAGATTTCAGCTATGTTTGTATGGAACAGAGTCCGCCCCCTGGTGGTGGAAGATGGAACTAACGGATTTTGCAGCTATCTCGAGTTCTATGGGTCCCATCACAATGCAGTGTGATTCATTCGACTCGACATCGACAGGATATATCAATTTTAGTTCCAAGTTTCACCACCAGGGGCACTTTCCTATCGGGTTCTATGGGACCGATCACGACGACGGCTGGCTCATTTGACTCGGAATCGACGACCCAAAAATTTTCAGCTATGTTTGTATAGAAAAGGTTGCGTCCTTTGGCGGAGGAAGATGGAACAAACGGGTTTTGCCATGCATTTTCATCCTTCTAATTGTGTTACTCTCTCGCTGTATAATTTAAAAGTTGAGTCTTGGATTCCTCTCCCTGGGCCACCACCCTCATATTTTATTGGGGTCCAAGGGGTCTTTTTTAGCATTTCTTTAAAATGTTATTTTAATGATTAATTTATACCCTATGCTTAATTTCGACTAATTGACATTCTCATCAATAACCTTAAAAAAGTAATGATATCAGTACAAAAACCCTTAACGGGTTAAAAGTTGTGACGCAGCACTTTCTTTTGGCTTTATGAATTTTAAATATGGGTCTTAAAAGCAATGATATCAAATTTAAGTGACGCTATGTTAATAATTATTTTTTTAAATCATAATTTTCTTTTTAGTTTTATTTATATTCACAGGTGCAATTATTATCTTAATATGAAAAAATATATAAAATTTATTCGCTGATGCTTTTTCATTCACATCTCTCATGAATTCAAAATATGGGTTTTAAAAGAAATGATATCAAAATTTGAGTGACACCTTGGCGTTAATTTAATAGGACTCTTTTAAAATTCAATTTAAATTATTTTTGGTTTGTCTTCTAAAGTATATTTACACATACAAACAATACTTTTAATTTTTCAATACACTTTTAAATATATTACTTTCACTGAGCCTATATTATGTATTGAAATGTATTTATTTCAATAAATTGATTTATCTTCTGTGCCACGCTATCCAAAATCATAAGTAAAATTTATGTAAATGATTATTTTGCGTCATAGTATCCAAACAAAGGGAAATGTATTCAAGTGGATAATATGACGCAAAATAATCATTTACATAAATTTTACTTATGATTTTGGATAGCGTGGCACAGAAGATAAATCAATTTATTGAAATAAATACATTTCAATACATAATATAGGCTCAGTGAAAGTAATATATTTAAAAGTGTATTGAAAAATTAAAAGTATTGTTTGTATGTGTAAATATACTTTAGAAGACAAACCAAAAATAATTTAAATTGAATTTTAAAAGAGTCCTATTAAATTAACGCCAAGGTGTCACTCAAATTTTGATATCATTTCTTTTAAAACCCATATTTTGAATTCATGAGAGATGTGAATGAAAAAGCATCAGCGAATAAATTTTATATATTTTTTCATATTAAGATAATAATTGCACCTGTGAATATAAATAAAACTAAAAAGAAAATTATGATTTAAAAAAATAATTATTAACATAGCGTCACTTAAATTTGATATCATTGCTTTTAAGACCCATATTTAAAATTCATAAAGCCAAAAGAAAGTGCTGCGTCACAACTTTTAACCCGTTAAGGGTTTTTGTACTGATAATACTATAACGGAAATTTTCAAACATTTCTCAATATTACAAGGAGTATGAGTATATGAATATGTGTAAGTACAGAAAGCTGGTTAATATGACATCACAAGAGAATTAAAAGAAAATTAATATGACGTCATATTGGAAGTTTAACGGACTTTTCCAAATGTTTGAGAAACATACAAAGAGAATATTAATATGAGTAAAAAAGAAAGCAAGTATATATGATGTCACTAGGTGAATATAACATCATATGAGTTTGAGGAACATATTGAATCACGATCAAAACGGATTATGGAAATATTGGCATATTTTAACATTTTGAAGTTCTCTATACAATATGTTTAATTTTGAAATTGATTTTTCTACACAAACATTCTTCGCTTTTCCTATAGAAAGTAGAAAGTTCTATAATTTTTGGAAACCCTTGAGCTTACAGATTTTGAAATACTGTGATTCGGGAAAGATTTTTACGTTGTCTTTGGACAAAACTAGGGGGACATTGCACTTTATATAAAAAGGGCAAGGTGCATTTTGCTGATTGAAAAAAGTGTAGAGCACTGTTTCAAGGATCCAGTCACCCTGCAATTGGGGAGACTTGATCCTTTTTTTAGTTTTTGGAAAACAATTAATCTTTATTTTTAAAATGTTATTTTTTCCAAAATTAAAATTAAAAAAGGGATCAAAGTTTTCCCTACTGATTGAAGATGCATGTGATTTATAAAAGAAACAGAAATCATAGAATTTTTTTTTTAAACTATTGAATACATTTAATATTTGATCACTTTTAAGCCACTATAACATTAAAAGGGAGGGGGGGGGAAGCACTAAGAAACACACTTTTGTACATAATTTTATAATTCTAGAATATCCGGAAATGAATTAAAATCCAATATAAATATCCATCTTTACATACAAAATTTAAGTTTAAAAAAAAAAGTGTAAAAAGTATAAAAAGTGTAATAACTAGCAAAAAAGAGCTCCAAGCTTTAGAATTAAACAATAATAAGATAAAAAAAATTATCTAATTGAGCATATATCTAAAAAAGACGTAAAATAATTAAAAAAGTTAGTCTTTTAAATACAGTGTAGACTCCTCAAATACACCATCCTAAAATTCATAAATACCTAAACTCCGTACATTGTTTCCAATGTAAACAATGAAACTTACAGTTAAGATGCGGGTGAAAAATTTTAAGTTTTTTATATTTTCATATCATTCTGTACAAATTTTAATATGTAATTCTGGTTAATAATGATTCAAGTCACGTTTTCTCATGAAAGAAGTATAAATTTATTTTTGAAAAAAATTCAAGAAAGTGCTGATATCAGTGGATATTGTGATATTTTTACCAAATAATTTATGTATCAATAAGGCTTTTTTGGTTAGTAAGTATGGCTAAACATGAAATAAAACTTCATTCTATTAAGATTTTAATGTGAATTATTAGTGTACATTTATAAGGCAAGTTGCACTGAATAATTCATGAAAAAATTATCTCATCATCATTATGCATATTTAGCTATGCATTATTAAATATTTACTTGATCTTTATCTTGATATTTTAAATTATCTTAATTTTTATTATTTCACTTTATTGTAAGCATTCATTATAATTTCGAGTGCACTCTTAAATTCAAATTATAGTTAAATAAATGTAAAGAAAACAGTGAAAAGAAATCTGTAAAATTCTAAAATCCACACGACCTCTGGTTTTAAACTATGCACATTTAAGGGACTCTACCGTATAATATACGGTATAGTAGCATAACAACCAATATATATATTTTTTTACGTTTCATTTATTTGGATGAATTATGGATGTAAGCTGTGATAGGTAGTCAAGACTCATTTAAGGCAGCGGCAAACTTCTGACAGTATTTTAGTATAAAGAGTTTCTCCTTTTTTAAATGCAGAAGTTTTTTTTAAATTAACGCAAAAATACTCTTATAAAATGCCTGTGGAATTTTGCACCTACATTAATCGGGTCTGGTCAAGATTGAAAGTATTTTGAACACCACCCCCCCCCCTCGTACCAGATACTCTACTGCACATTCACACAAAAACACAATATGCATTACATTTTATATATCGTAAAATTCAAATATATCAAAACTATACAAAAACTGCAAGCAAAATATTTATATGCATGAAAATTGCAATCAAAAAGTTAAATTTCAAGCTATTAGATAGAAACAACAGTTAAAATCTAGTAAATCTCCAAAATTTACAAATTCTAACAAACACATTGAACAAATATAATGTACTTCTCATAAATAAGACTTACTTGCACTTCCCGTATGATGTTTTTTGTCACATTTCTCAGGCATTAGATGCTGGTAAGATGACCGTAGGTAAGAATACATGAGCACACCTGGTTGGAAGTAGTCATCAGTTTTACTGCGATAACTGTGATAGTCTACAAGGTCAGGATACACGAGCACACATGGTTATAAGTAGTCATCAGTTTTACTGCGATAACTGTGATAGTCTACGGTGGTAAGACGACCGAAGGTCAGGATACACGAGCACACATGGTTATAAATAGTCATGAGTTTCACTTCTGTAACTGTGACAATCTCTAGGACTTCTGCTTCTTGCAGGGTGAAAAAAATACTTCTTTCCCGCCGTCCAAAACTCCTTCCTGCATCAACAGACTTCCAGACATCGGTAGGTGGACCTAGTTCTTCAAAACTGTAAATATAATATAAAAGGAATTATAAAAATTTTATAGAAACAAATTAAGAAAAGTAGAATTAACACATTTTTAGAGACGTGTTACGTAACACAAACAACTTAAAAAATACAAATAACATTTTTTTATTTATATTACAAACAAAATATTAGAAGCATGAAAACTATCAATAACAAGTACTACTAAAATGGTACACAATAACTTAACTACTTATTATTTTTTAGAATGGCAGTAATCACATGAACCTTACATTCGTAAATGAGAGAAAATTTCTATTTTATTTTCTTTAAAAATGGATTTCATGCCATACATACTTAAGAAAGATGTTTATACAGGCAGTATTATTCCTTGTGGAAGATACAATTCCTCACATTTTACTCTTGTATAGTTCAGTTAAATCATTAAAGCTCCTAAATTTGCTTTGCAATAATGTAAAGAGTTTCTAAGGAGTCTTTACTCACCGTGGGTATAATTTAGCGAGAAAAATGATATTTTTGTAAATATTTAAACAAAAATCGATATAAAATAATCTAACAGCCTTTTCCTATTAAATTTAAACACTTTTTATTACAGCAGTGGCCAACAATTAAAAATCCACAATAAAATTCTCTCTACAATTACAATAATGAATTTTCTATTGAAAGATTTCCACGTGAAAAATGAAATCAAAAAGAATAACCACTTCAACGGCTGCCCCGAATTACGTCGGAGATAATAACACAGTTTCCCTATCTAGGTGGCCATTGAAGTGGTTTAATATGACATCACATTGATCATAAGAGACGGTAGTCTCTTGAGTGACGCAGCGAAAAACCGAAAACCGTAAGCCCAAAACCGAAGATTCCGTCACTCTCATATATACAGCTAGCAGGACATCAAAGGAAAATCGAATCGCCGACATTTAATATCTCAGTAAATATGAGGCATACCGTTTCGATTTTTTCACATTAGTCTTATATCTATGGCCTAACTCTATCCTGAAATTTATAGATTTCTACATGCAGTAGATTTTGAGATCTGGAAACCAATTTTTAAGCGAAAATGGAAAATGTAATGGTGTAATGGGCACAGAGGTGTTATCTCGAAAATGGATCGAACGATTTTTTTTAAATTAATATATTATATTAATCGCTTTTAGATGAAGAGAGTAAGATTTTGAGCTAACGTAGGAAAACTCTTGTTTTTTATATAATCCAGCTTCAAAATCGGACTCTTTTCTTATGCTTTTTCTGGTAGACTAACATTAAAGATTTTCGGCCTTTTCACCCTTTTTTATTCCTGCGCGGTCAGGATATTCATGGGTATCACGGTTATAGTTAAAGGCGGTTTCGCAATCATATCTGGCTGAAGAACTATTTAGATTTTTTTTTTTTTAATACGAAAACAGTTTTTAATGCAATTTTTAATATGTAATATATATGTATTAAATTAAATTATTGTTTGTATATTTTTCTTTTTTGTTATAATAAAGAATTTCTTATATCAAAATCTTCATTAAGTCGAAAAATATTTAGATTCCTTGATTAAAATATTGAAATATATTATAATTATACATATACAATTTAATTGTTATTTATATTTAATTTGTGATTTTTTAAAGGAAAAAAAAGATTAATATTTTTTTTTATCAATTAATTTGCGTAACAAGGAATCATTCAAAATGAATCAATCATCAGTTTGTTTTCTTCGTGTGCGATGCGATTCGCTGCTATGAACATTTTTTGAAGTGTTGAAAATCAAATTTCACAAATACTTCTAACTTCTATTAACAAATACTTCATGAATATATTTTTAATTCCATGTTGTTTATGTACGATAAAAAACACGTTTGTAAGCTTCTGTTTCATAGTATAAGAATCCAAACATTCAGTGAAATGCGTATATTTGATCAGCTATATAAACAAATGAAGAATACAGTACCTTTTTTTTTTCAATTTCATTTCTTAAATTTGCATTTTAAAAACAAATAATAAAGAAATATGTATTTATCTTCTAATATTTATTTTCCTAAGTCAGAGAAATGCAAAGTTCTACCATTGTTTTTTTTTGTTTTTTTTTTTCTAGTGAAAGTTTATTTTCAAATGTTAAATATAGATTTTACTTAATAAATCACGAAATCAGTCGTCAGTTCTCGGGGCAATGGTAGACGTGGCATTGGAAACCTAAAAATCATGAGAGAGGGTAATATCTTTAAACAAATCTTGTAGCAAAGTATTCAGTAGTATCTTGCACCAAATATAAGAAATTGAAAAAAAAAAAAAAGGTACTGTATTCTTCATTTTTGTTTATGTATTGTCAAAGCTATGCATTCTACCGAATGTTTTTATTCTTGAAATAGACTATTTAAACAGAGATAGAAGTTTACCAAACTTTTGTTTCTTTCTTCATACATAAACAACATGGAATTAAAAATATATTTTTGAAATATTTGTTAATTAAGTTAGAAGTATTTGTGAAATTTGTTTTTGAACCCATTAAAAAATCTTCGCAGCGCATGGAAAAATAGAAACGCTATAGAAGGATTTTTTTTTTCCTTCAGTTACCCTGAAATTAAAACAATATATATATATATATATTTTTTTTTTTTTTTTGGGGGGGGGGGGGTTTCAGGAGTGCAAAACGTTCATATTTACTGATTTATTAGTTGTTTGTTTTCTTTTTAAAATTAAAATAATGTTGTTAAATAGCAACATCATGGTGTAGAAAAAAAAAACATTAAAAAAATGTGATGCATCGTTATGTACGAGAGATCAGTTTCAACTGACATTACAAAAATTTATTCACAAACTAAGACAGATAATTAAGAAAAATAGGTTAAATCCTAGAACAAGCGAGACGCTTGGCGTCATCGAATTTAGCGAAGCGATAAATGAGTTTTCTTGTTACCGGTTTATTTCTTACGTTTTTTCCACACCTTCTGTGCTTGGTTCTAGCATGAGCAGAATGCATGGTTCTGAAAATTGAGCTGGTTTTTGAGGGAATTAGATTTGATTGGTTGGTTGACAGATTAGAATATTCTATAATAGAGTTCTATTGTCTGTGGGTTGGTTTGTTGTGTGTCAGATTTGTTGAATTATGTTTATGAAATGTGTTTTATGTCATAAAGGATAAATCCTGTGAAATATTAAAAAAAAACGAAGGATGAGAAATAACGGTAAGTGCATTTTTGTTGATTTTATATGATAAGATGTATTTTAAGCACTTTAGAGATTGCTGTAAACCGATTTTTGTGCGAACATTACTGACCGCAGCTTGAATGGATTTCATGCATTCTAGGGAGTGCAGAATATAGCAATTTTTGTGCATCCAGGATTTTTTTTTTTTCAGTTAATGTACGCGAAGCATACACATATATACATATATATATATAAATTATTAACTGCTGTTTGAATGAATTTCATGCATTCTAGAGATTGCTGCACAGGGAGTTTCATGCATCCAGGATTTTTTTTTTCTGTTATGTACACAAAGTGTACATATATATGTTACTAACTGGTGCTTGAATGAGTTTCGTGCTTTTGAAAAATCAGAAATCTCTAGATTCACCCCAATCGTAACCTGTGTTCTTTGTAGCAGAGAATTCACTACTTACACAGTTTCTATGAAAATTTTTTCATGAAGTAAACATTGATTTTATTCCGTTTTGTGACAATTTACAAAGTTTTAGCAAGGAGGAAAAAATAGCTAAAATTATTAAAAATAGAAAAATCTGGAGGAAAAAATTGCTAAATGTTTGTATGTAAAAATTGAAATATCCAGACGAAATATTGCTAAAAGTTTGTAAAAATAGAAAATCGTGAAGAAAAACTTGCTGAAACTTTGTAAATAATTGTAAAACGAAATAAAATTTATGTTAAAATTGTATAATAAAGCTTGCCGTAAGCAGTGTGTAAGTATCTGCTTGCTTAAGCTTAAAAAGCATTCGTTCTGATTGGGTAGAATTTGGAGGTTGCCGATTTTTTGGTTGACGTGCGTAAAAAAAATAGCCAAATCGGATGTTTTGCTTGTTCTAGGATTTTGCCCAATATATTTGATTAATGAATTCATCGATTGATACTTTGGCTTAATTAGGTTTGAATTGGCTTAGTAATTTGAATCTTATCATGATGACGTTTTGATTTTGCATGTCCCTGTATAAAAAACTCCTCAATGATATTTGCAAGATAAATACACTGTCACAATTAGATTCAAATTGGTTCAGCATTTCAACAGTGATAGTAAGGATTAAAAAAAAATTCATATTTTTTGCTTTTGTGTGTACCTTTTAAACAAACTGTAAGAGCTAAATGCTTGATTAGCTAACTCATTGATGATGCGGCTAAGTTTAGGGATTCATCCTCAGTTAGCCATCTTGTTTTTAAATCAAAACATTTTAACTTTTATTATTAAATATAAATCAATCAGTCAGTAAAATTAAATAACATGCTTATAATAAGTAAATATGAATGAAAATTATTTTGGAAATGAGAAACAAAACAAATATGTTTTGAAGTATAGATAAAATGCTTCAGTGATTAATTTGTAATCACTTCAGCATTTTTTCTATATTTTAATTATAATTAGTGATCTTCTGTGATTATGTAACATTTCAGCGATGCTGGATTGAATCCCTGAAGCATTTTATCTATTTCGAAAAACCGAAGTCAGAGAAATGCAAGTTTTGTGCATCCAGGATTTTTTTTTTCAGTTAATGTACGCGAAGCGTACTCACATATATATATATATATATATATATATCAATTATTAACTGCTGTTTGGATGAATTTCATGCATTCTAGAGATTTTCTGCACAGGGAGTTTCATGCATCCAGGATTTTTTTTTCTGTTAATGTACGCAAAGAGTACATATACATGTTACTAACTGGTGCTTGAATGAGTTTCGTGCATTTGAAAAATCAGAATTCTCTAGATTCTCCCCAATCATAACCTGTGTTCTTTGTAGCAGAGAATTCACTACTTACACAGTTTCTATGAAAATTTTTTCACGAAGTAAACATTGATTTTATTCCGTTTTATGACAATTTACAAAGTTTTAGCAAGGAGGAAAAAATAGCTAAAAATTATTAAAAATAGAAAAATCTGGAGGAAAAATTGCTAAATGCTTGTATGTAAAAATTGAAATATATAGACGAAATATTGCTAAAAGTTTGTAAAAATAGAAAAATCGTGAAGAAAAACTTGCTGAAACTTTGTAAATAATTGTAAAACGAAATAAAATTTGTTTATTTTGTGAAAAAGCTTGCCGTAAGCAGTGTGTAAGTATCTGCTTGCTTAAGCTTAAAAAGCATGCGTTCTGATTGGGTAGAATTTGGAAGTTGCCGTTTTTTTGGTTGACGTGCGTAAAAAAAATAGCCAAATCGGATGTTTTGCTTGTTCTAGGATTTTGCCCAACATATTTGATTAATGAATTCATCGATTGATACTTTGGCATAATTAGGTTTGAATTGGCTTAGTAATTTGAATGTTATCATGATGTCCCTGTATAAAAAACTCCTCAATGATATTTGCAAGATAAATACACTGTCACAATTAGATTCTAATTGGTTCAGGATTTCAACAGTGATGGTAAGGATTAAAAAAAAATTCATATTTTTTGCTTTTGTGTGCACCTTTTAAACAAACTGTAAGAGCTAAATGCTTGATTAGCTAACTCATTGATGATGCGGCTAAGTTTTGGGATTCACCCTCAGTTAGCCATCTTGTTTTTAAATCAAAACATTTTAACTTTTATTATTAAATATAAATCAATCAGTCAGTAAAATTAAAAATCACAAAATTCGTCAAATGATCTCGGGAGAAAAATAGTGAAATTTGTCTAACAATCGCGGAACAGAATTGCAAAATTCGTCGAATGGCAGTGGAAAAAAAGTGCACAATTTGTTCGTTTATGGAAAAAGTTGTGAAATTCATTAATCGATAGTCGATAAATCACGAAATTCATCAATCGATAGCAGAAAAATCACAAAATTCATTGATAGTGGAAAAATCACAAAATTTATCAACTGGTTTCAGGGGAAAAAAATTTCGAATATCGTCGAATGGCTTCGAGAAGAAAAAAAATCAACAGCGAAAAACCGAAAACCGTAAGCCCAAAACCGAAGATTCCGTCACTCTCATATATACAGCTAGCAGGACATCAAAGGAAAATCGAAACGCCGACATTTAATATCTCAGTAAATATGAGGCATACCGTTTCGATTTTTTCACATTAGTCTTATATCTATGGCCTAACTCTATCCTGAAATTTATAGATTTCTACATGCAGTAGATTTTGAGATCTGGAAACCAATTTTTAAGCGAAAATGGAAAATGTAATGGTGTAATGGGCACAGAGGTGTTATCTCGAAAATGGATCGAACGATTTTTTTTAAATTAATATATTATATTAATCGCTTTTAGATGAAGAGAGTAAGATTTTGAGCTAACGTAGGAAAACTCTTGTTTTTTATATAATCCAGCTTCAAAATCGGACTCTTTTCTTATGCTTTTTCTGGTAGACTAACATTAAAGATTTTCGGCCTTTTCACCCTTTTTTATTCCTGCGCGGTCAGGATATTCATGGGTATCACGGTTATAGTTAAAGGCGATTTCACAATCATATCTGGCTGAAGAACTATTTAGATTTTTTTTTTTTTAATACGAAAACAGTTTTTAATGCAATTTTTAATATGTAATATATATGTATTAAATTAAATTATTGTTTGTATATTTTTCTTTTTTGTTATAATAAAGAATTTCTTATATCAAAATCTTCATTAAGTCGAAAAATATTTAGATTCCTTGATTAAAATATTGAAATATTTTATAATTATACATATACAATTTAATTGTTATTTATATTTAATTTGTGATTTTTTAAAGGAAAAAAAAGATTAATATTTTTTTTTTTTTTATCAGTTAATTTGAAACAGCCTCTAATCAACAAATCAATCATCTGTTTGTTTTCAACGAGTGTCGAATGTTGTTTTTGTAAGAATAACACTCATATGGTTGAAATTCTATCGTTGAAATTCTCGATCTTTCCACGCCATTCGAGGAAATTCGCTGCTCGATCCATGAAATTCACGATTTTAAGTGCCTTATCGACAAAATTCGCAGGTTTTTTCAATTGATTTACAAAATTCAAGATTTTTTTTTTTTTTTTTGAGTGATTGACGAAATTTGCAACTCCGGAATTACTGATTTTGGCATCTCTGGTTTCTGTTGACCGATTATTGAAATTTGCGTTTTTTTTTCTAGCGACAAAATGGCGAAATTTGTGATTTTTCCATGCCCATTTGACAAAATTTGCATCCAGTCGATGCAATTCATGATTTTATGCGCCTGATCGATGAAATTCATATTTTCCTACGATTTATGGACAAAATTTGCAAATTTTTCTCACGAATTATTAAGGAAATTCGAAATTTTTGGATAGGTTGGCATGTATGGTCTCTGCGGGCCACCAGTTATCCATCACGGGCCACAGGTTGTGCATTCCTAATCATGATGCAGTTTGGCTCATTCGACTCGACATCGATAGAACTTACTGATTTTAGTTTCACCACCAGGGGCAGTTATGTTCATATAGAACAGAGAGCGCCCCTGGCAGTGGAAGGGGAAATTAATGGATTTTGGAGCTAACTCAAGTTCTATGGGTCCCATCACAACATGGTTTGATTCATTCAACTTGTTTCAAGTTTGACCACCAGGGGGCGCATTCCCATCTTAGGTTCTATGGCCCCGATCATGACAAGGTATGGCTCACTCAACTCGAAATCGACAGCCTCAAAAATTTCAGCTGTTTGTATAGAACAGAGTGCGCCCCCTGGTGGTGGAACATGGAACTAACAGATTTTGCAGCTAACTTGAGTTCTATGGGTCCCATCACAATGCAGTTTGATTCATTTGGCTCGACATCGATCGGATACATCGATTTTAGTTCCAAGTTTCACCACCAGGGGCGCTATCCTATCTCGTGTTCTATGGGCCCGATTACGGTGAGGTATGGCTCATTCGATTCGAAATCGACAGCCTGAAGGATTTCAGCTATGTTTGTATAGAACAGAGTGCGTCCCCTGGTGGTGGAAGATGGAACTAATGGATTTTGCAGCTAACTCGAGTTCTATGGGTCCCATCACAATGCAGTTTGATTTATTAAACTGGACATCGACAGGATATATAGATTTTAGTTACAAGTTTCACCACCAGGGGGCGCTTTCCTATCTCGGGTCATATGCGCCCCATCACGACGCGGTATGGCTCATTCGACTCGAAATCGACAGCCTCAAAGATTTCAGCCATGTTTGTATGGAACAGAGTGCGCTCCCTGGTGGTGGAATATGGAACTAACGGATTTTGCATCTAACTCGAGTTCTATGTGTCCCATCACAATGCAGTTTAGTTCGTTCGACTCGACATCGGCAGAATATATCGATTTTAGTTACAAGTTTCACCACCAGAGTGTGCTTTCCTATCTTGTGTTCTATGTGCCCCATCACGACGAGGTATGGCTCATTCGACTCGAAATCGACAGCCTCAAAGATTTCAGCTATGTTTGTATGGAACAGAGTCCGCCCCCTGGTGGTGGAAGATGGAACTAACGGATTTTGCAGCTATCTCGAGTTCTATGGGTCCCATCACAATGCAGTGTGATTCATTCGACTCGACATCGACAGGATATATCAATTTTAGTTCCAAGTTTCACCACCAGGGGCACTTTCCTATCGGGTTCTATGGGACCGATCACGACGACGGCTGGCTCATTTGACTCGGAATCGACGACCCAAAAATTTTCAGCTATGTTTGTATAGAAAAGGTTGCGTCCTTTGGCGGAGGAAGATGGAACAAACGGGTTTTGCCATGCATTTTCATCCTTCTAATTGTGTTACTCTCTCGCTGTATAATTTAAAAGTTGAGTCTTGGATTCCTCTCCCTGGGCCACCACCCTCATATTTTATTGGGGTCCAAGGGGTCTTTTTTAGCATTTCTTTAAAATGTTATTTTAATGATTAATTTATACCCTATGCTTAATTTCGACTAATTGACATTCTCATCAATAACCTTAAAAAAGTAATGATATCAGTACAAAAACCCTTAACGGGTTAAAAGTTGTGACGCAGCACTTTCTTTTGGCTTTATGAATTTTAAATATGGGTCTTAAAAGCAATGATATCAAATTTAAGTGACGCTATGTTAATAATTATTTTTTTAAATCATAATTTTCTTTTTAGTTTTATTTATATTCACAGGTGCAATTATTATCTTAATATGAAAAAATATATAAAATTTATTCGCTGATGCTTTTTCATTCACATCTCTCATGAATTCAAAATATGGGTTTTAAAAGAAATGATATCAAAATTTGAGTGACACCTTGGCGTTAATTTAATAGGACTCTTTTAAAATTCAATTTAAATTATTTTTGGTTTGTCTTCTAAAGTATATTTACACATACAAACAATACTTTTAATTTTTCAATACACTTTTAAATATATTACTTTCACTGAGCCTATATTATGTATTGAAATGTATTTATTTCAATAAATTGATTTATCTTCTGTGCCACGCTATCCAAAATCATAAGTAAAATTTATGTAAATGATTATTTTGCGTCATAGTATCCAAACAAAGGGAAATGTATTCAAGTGGATAATATGACGCAAAATAATCATTTACATAAATTTTACTTATGATTTTGGATAGCGTGGCACAGAAGATAAATCAATTTATTGAAATAAATACATTTCAATACATAATATAGGCTCAGTGAAAGTAATATATTTAAAAGTGTATTGAAAAATTAAAAGTATTGTTTGTATGTGTAAATATACTTTAGAAGACAAACCAAAAATAATTTAAATTGAATTTTAAAAGAGTCCTATTAAATTAACGCCAAGGTGTCACTCAAATTTTGATATCATTTCTTTTAAAACCCATATTTTGAATTCATGAGAGATGTGAATGAAAAAGCATCAGCGAATAAATTTTATATATTTTTTCATATTAAGATAATAATTGCACCTGTGAATATAAATAAAACTAAAAAGAAAATTATGATTTAAAAAAATAATTATTAACATAGCGTCACTTAAATTTGATATCATTGCTTTTAAGACCCATATTTAAAATTCATAAAGCCAAAAGAAAGTGCTGCGTCACAACTTTTAACCCGTTAAGGGTTTTTGTACTGATAATACTATAACGGAAATTTTCAAACATTTCTCAATATTACAAGGAGTATGAGTATATGAATATGTGTAAGTACAGAAAGCTGGTTAATATGACATCACAAGAGAATTAAAAGAAAATTAATATGACGTCATATTGGAAGTTTAACGGACTTTTCCAAATGTTTGAGAAACATACAAAGAGAATATTAATATGAGTAAAAAAGAAAGCAAGTATATATGACGTCACTAGGTGAATATAACATCATATGAGTTTGAGGAACATATTGAATCACGATCAAAACGGATTATGGAAATATTGGCATATTTTAACATTTTGAAGTTCTCTATACAATATGTTTAATTTTGAAATTGATTTTTCTACACAAACATTCTTCGCTTTTCCTATAGAAAGTAAAAAGTTCTATAATTCTTGGAAACCCTTGAGCTTACAGATTTTGAAATACTGTGATTCGGGAAAGATTTTTACGTTGTCTTTGGACAAAATTACGGGGACATTGCACTTTATATAAAAAGGGCAAGGTGCATTTTGCTGATTTAAAAAAGTGTAGAGCACTGTTTCAAGGATCCAGTCTCCCTGCAATTGGGGAGACTTGATCCTTTTTTTAGTTTTTGGAAAACAATTAATCTTTATTTTTAAAATGTTATTTTTTCCAAAATTAAAATTAAAAAAGGGATCAAAGTTTTCCCTACTGATTGAAGATGCATGTGATTTATAAAAGAAACAGAAATCATAGAATTTTTTTTAAACTATTGAATACATTTAATATTTGATCACTTTTAAGCCACTATAACATTAAAAGGGAGGGGGGGGGAAAGCACTAAGAAACACACTTTTGTACATAATTTTATAATTCTAGAATATCCGGAAATGAATTAAAATCCAATATAAATATCCATCTTTACATACAAAATTTAAGTTTAAAAAAAAAAGTGTAAAAAGTATAAAAAGTGTAATAACTAGCAAAAAAGAGCTCCAAGCTTTAGAATTAAAAAATAATAAGATAAAAAAAATTATCTAATTGAGCATATATCTAAAAAAGACTTAAAATAATTAAAAAAGTTAGTCTTTTAAATACAGTGTAGACTCCTCAAATACACCATCCTAAAATTCATAAATACCTAAACTCCGTACATTGTTTCCAATGTAAACAATGAAACTTACAGTTAAGATGCAGGTGAAAAATTTTAAGTTTTTTATATTTTCATATCATTCTGTACAAATTTTAATATGTAATTCTGGTTAATAATGATTCAAGTCACGTTTTCTCATGAAAGAAGTATAAATTTATTTTTGAAAAAAATTCAATAAAGTGCTGATATCAGTGGATATTGTGATATTTTTACCAAATAATTTATGTATCAATAAGGCTTTTTTGGTTAGTAAGTATGGCTAAACATGAAATAAAACTTCATTCTATTAAGATTTTAATGTGAATTATTAGTGTACATTTATAAGGCAAGTTGCACTGAATAATTCATGAAAAAATTATCTCATCTTCATTATGCATATTTAGCTATGCATTATTAAATATTTACTTGATCTTTATCTTGATATTTTAAATTATCTTAATTTTTATTATTTCACTTTATTGTAAGCATTCATTATAATTTCGAGTGCACTCTTAAATTCAAATTATAGTTAAATAAATGTAAAGAAAACAGTGAAAAGAAATCTGTAAAATTCTAAAATCCACACGACCTCTGGTTTTAAACTATGCACATTTAAGGGACTCTACCGTATAATATACGGTATAGTAGCATAACAACCAATATATATATTTTTTTTTTACGTTTCATTTATTTGGATGAATTATGGATGTAAGCTGTGATAGGTAGTCAAGACTCATTTAAGGCAGCGGCAAACTTCTGACAGTATTTTAGTATAAAGAGTTTCTCCTTTTTTAAATGCAGAAGTTTTTTTTTAAATTAAGGCAAAAATACTCTTATAAAATGCCTGTGGAATTTTGCACCTACATTAATCGGGTCTGGTCAAGATTGAAAGTATTTTGAACACCCCCCCCCCTCGTACCAGATACTCTACTGCACATTCACACAAAAACACAATATGCATTACATTTTATATATCGTAAAATTCAAATATATCAAAACTATACAAAAACTGCAAGCAAAATATTTATATGCATGAAAATTGCAATCAAAAAGTTAAATTTCAAGCTATTAGATAGAAACAACAGTTAAAATCTAGTAAATCTCCAAAATTTACAAATTCTAACAAACACATTGAACAAATATAATGTACTTCTCATAAATAAGACTTACTTGAACTTCCCGTATGATGTTTTTTGTCACATTTCTCAGGCATTAGATGCTGGTAAGATGACCGTAGGTAAGAATACATGAGCACACCTGGTTGGAAGTAGTCATCAGTTTTACTGCGATAACTGTGATAGTCTACAAGGTCAGGATACACGAGCACACATGGTTATAAGTAGTCATCAGTTTTACTGCGATAACTGTGATAGTCTACGGTGGTAAGACGACCGAAGGTCAGGATACACGAGCACACATGGTTATAAATAGTCATGAGTTTCACTTCTGTAACTGTGACAATCTCTAGGACTTCTGCTTCTTGCAGGGTGAAAAAAATACTTCTTTCCCGCCGTCCAAAACTCCTTCCTGCAACAACAGACTTCCAGACATTGGTAGGTGGACCTAGTTCTTCAAAACTGTAAATATAATATAAAAGGAATTATAAAAATTTTATAGAAACAAATTAAGAAAAGTAGAATTAACACATTTTTAGAGACGTGTTATGTAACAAAAACAACTTAAAAAATACAAATAACATTTTTTTATTTATATTACAAACAAAATATTAGAAGCATGAAAACTATCAATAACAAATACTACTAAAATGGTACACAATAACTTAACTACTTATTATTTTTTAGAATGGCAGTAATCACATGAACCTTACATTCGTAAATGAGAGAAAATTTCTATTTTATTTTCTTTAAAAATGGATTTCATGCCATACATACTTAAGAAAGATGTTTATACAGGCAGTATTATTCCTTGTGGAAGATACAAGTCCTCACATTTTACTCTTGTATAGTTCAGTTAAATCATTAAAGCTCCTAAATTTGCTTTGCAATAATGTAAAGAGTTTCTAAGGAGTCTGTACTCACCATGGGTATAATTTAGCGAGAAAAATGACATTTTTGTAAATATTTAAACAAAAATCGATATAAAATAATCTAACAGCCTTTTCCTATTAAATTTATACACTTTTTATTACAGCAGTGGCCAACAATTAAAAATCCACAATAAAATTCTCTCTACAATTACAATAATGAATTTTCTATTGAAAGATTTCCACGTGAAAAATGAAATCAAAAAGAATAACCACTTCAACGGCTGCCCCGAATTACGTCGGAGATAATAACACAGTTTCCCTATCTAGGTGGCCATTGAAGTGGTTTAATATGACATCACATTGATAATACTATAACGGAAATTTTCAAACATTTCTCAATATTACAAGGAGTATGAGTATATGAATATGTGTAAGTACAGAAAGCTGGTTAATATGACATCACAAGAGAATTAAAAGAAAATTAATATGACGTCATATTGGAAGTTTAACGGACTTTTCCAAATGTTTGAGAAACATACAAAGAGAATATTAATATGAGTAAAAAAGAAAGCAAGTATATATGACGTCACTAGGTGAATATAACATCATATGAGTTTGAGGAACATATTGAATCACGATCAAAACGGATTATGGAAATATTGGCATATTTTAACATTTTGAAGTTCTCTATACAATATGTTTAATTTTGAAATTGATTTTTCTACACAAACATTCTTCGCTTTTCCTATAGAAAGTAGAAAGTTCTATAATTTTTGGAAACCCTTGAGCTTACAGATTTTGAAATACTGTGATTCGGGAAAGATTTTTACGTTGTCTTTGGACAAAACAAGGGGGACATTGCACTTTATATAAAAAGGGCAAGGTGCATTTTGCTGATTGAAAAAAGTGTAGAGCACTGTTTCAAGGATCCAGTCACCCTGCAATTGGGGAGACTTGATCATTTTTTTAGTTTTTGGAAAACAATGAATCTTTATTTTTTAAATGTTATTTTTTCCAAAATTAAAATTAAAAAAGGGATCAAAGTTTTCCCTACTGATTGAAGATGCATGTGATTTATAAAAGAAACAGAAATCATAGAATTTTTTTTTTTAAACTATTGAATACATTTAATATTTGATCACTTTTAAGCCACTATAACATTAATAGGGAGGGGGTGGGAAAGCACTAAGAAACACACTTTTGTACATAATTTTATAATTCTAGAATATCCGGAAATGAATTAAAATCCAATATAAATATCCATCTTTACATACAAAATTTAAGTTTAAAAAAAAAGTGTAAAAAGTATAAAAAGTGTAATAACTAGCAAAAAAGAGCTCCAAGCTTTAGAATTAAAAAATAATAAGATAAAACAAATTATCTAATTGAGCATATATCTAAAAAAGACGTAAAATAATTAAAAAAATTAGTCTTTTAAATACAGTGTAGACTCCTCAAATACACCATCCTAAAATTCATAAATACCTAAACTCCGTACATTGTTTCCAATGTAAACAATGAAACTTACAGTTAAGATGCAGGTGAAAAATTTTAAGTTTTTTATATTTTCATATCATTCTGTACAAATTTTAATATGTAATTCTGGTTAATAATGATTCAAGTCACGTTTTCTCATGAAAGAAGTATAAATTTATTTTTGAAAAAAATTCAAGAAAGTGCTGATATCAGTGGATATTGTGATATTTTTACCAAATAATTTATGTATCAATAAGGCTTTTTTGGTTAGTAAGTATGGCTAAACATGAAATAAAACTTCATTCTATTAAGATTTTAATGTGAATTATTAGTGTACATTTATAAGGCAAGTTGCACTGAATAATTCATGAAAAAATTATCTCATCATCATTATGCATATTTAGCTATGCATTATTAAATATTTACTTGATCTTTATCTTGATATTTTAAATTATCTTAATTTTTATTATTTCACTTTATTGTAAGCATTCATTATAATTTCGAGTGCACTCTTAAATTCAAATTATAGTTAAATAAATGTAAAGAAAACAGTGAAAAGAAATCTGTAAAATTCTAAAATCCACACGACCTCTGGTTTTAAACTATGCACATTTAAGGGACTCTACCGTATAATATACGGTATAGTAGCATAACAACCAATATATATATTTTTTTTACGTTTCATTTATTTGGATGAATTATGGATGTAAGCTGTGATAGGTAGTCAAGACTCATTTAAGGCAGCGGCAAACTTCTGACAGTATTTTAGTATAAAGAGTTTCTCCTTTTTTAAATGCAGAAGTTTTTTTTAAATTAAGGCAAAAATACTCTTATAAAATGCCTGTGGAATTTTGCACCTACATTAATCGGGTCTGGTCAAGATTGAAAGTATTTTGAACACCACCCCCCGCCTCGTACCAGATACTCTACTGCACATTCACACAAAAACACAATATGCATTACATTTTATATATGGTAAAATTTAAATATATCAAAACTATACAAAAACTGCAAGCAAAATATTTATATGCATGAAAATTGCAATCAAAAAGTTAAATTTCAAGCTATTAGATAGAAACAACAGTTAAAATCTAGTAAATCTCCAAAATTTACAAATTCTAATAAACACATTGAACAAATATAATGTACTTCTCATAAATAAGACTTACTTGCACTTCCCGTATGATGTTTTTTGTCACATTTCTCAGGCATTAGATGCTGGTAAGATGACCGTAGGTAAGAATACATGAGCACACCTGGTTGGAAGTAGTCATCAGTTTTACTGCGATAACTGTGATAGTCTACGGTGGTAAGACGACCGAAGGTCAGGATACACGAGCACACATGGTTATAAATAGTCATGAGTTTCACTTCTGTAACTGTGACAATCTCTAGGGCTTCTGCTTCTTGCAGGGTGAAAAAAATACTTCTTTCCCGCCGTCCAAAACTCCTTCCTGCATCAACAGACTTCCAGACATCGGTAGGTGGACCTAGTTCTTCAAAACTGTAAATATAATATAAAAGGAATTATAAAAATTTTATAGAAACAAATTAAGAAAAGTAGCTTTAACACATTTTTAGAGACGTGTTATGTAACACAAACAAATTAAAAAATACAAATAACATTTTTTTATTTATATTACAAACAAAATATTAGAAGCATGAAAACTATCAATAACAAGTACTACTAAAATGGTACACAATAACTTAACTACTTATTATTTTTTAGAATGGCAGTAATCACATGAACCTTACATTCGTAAATTATAGAAAATTTCTATTTTATTTTCTTTAAAAATGGATTTCATGCCATACATACTTAAGAAAGATGTTTATACAGACAGTATTATTCCTTGTGGAAGATACAAGTCCTCACATTTTACTCTTGTATAGTTCAGTTAAATCATTAAAGCTCCTAAATTTGCTTTGCAATAATGTAAAGAGTTTCTAAGGAGTCTGTACTCACCATGGGTATAATTTAGCGAGAAAAATGATATTTTTGTAAATATTTAAACAAAAATCGATATAAAATAATCTAACAGCCTTTTCCTATTAAATTTAAACACTTCTCATTACAGCAGTTGCCAACAATTAAAAATCCACAATAAAATTCTCTCTACAATTACAATAATGAATTTTCTATTGAAAGATTTCCACGTGAAAAATGAAATCAAAAAGACTAACCACTTCAACGGCTGCCCCGAATTAAGTCGGAGATAATAACACAGTTTCCCTATCTAGGTGGCCATTGAAGTGGTTTAATATGACATCACATTGATAATACTATAACGGAAATTTTCAAACATTTCTCAATATTACAAGGAGTATGGGTATATGAATATGTGTAAGTACAGAAAGCTGGTTAATATGACATCACAAGAGAATTAAAAGAAAATTAATATGACGTCATATTGGAAGTTTAACGGACTTTTCCAAATGTTTGAGAAACATACAAAGAGAATATTAATATGAGTAAAAAAGAAAGCAAGTATATATGACGTCACTAGGTGAATATAACATCATATGAGTTTGAGGAACATATTGAATCACGATCAAAACGGATTATGGAAATATTGGCATATTTTAACATTTTGAAGTTCTCTATACAATATGTTTAATTTTGAAATTGATTTTTCTACACAAACATTCTTCGCTTTTCCTATAGAAAGTAGAAAGTTCTATAATTCTTGGAAACCCTTGAGCTTACAGATTTTGAAATACTGTGATTCGGGAAAGATTTTTACGTTGTCTTTGGACAAAATTAGGGGGACATTGCACTTTATATAAAAAGGGCAAGGTGCATTTTGCTCATTTAAAAAAGTGTAGAGCACTGTTTCAAGGATCCAGTCTCCCTGCAATTGGGGAGACTTGATCCTTTTTTTAGTTTTTGGAAAACAATTAATCTTTATTTTTAAAATGTTATTTTTTCCAAAATTAAAATTAAAAAAGGGATCAAAGTTTTCCCTACTGATTGAAGATGCATGTGATTTATAAAAGAAACAGAAATCATAGAATTTTTTTTTAAACTATTGAATACATTTAATATTTGATCACTTTTAAGCCACTATAACATTAAAAGGGAGGGGGGGGGGGGAAAAGCACTAAGAAACACACTTTTGTACATAATTTTATAATTCTAGAATATCCGGAAATGAATTAAAATCCAATATAAATATCCATCTTTACATACAAAATTTAAGTTTAAAAAAAAAAAGTGTAAAAAGTATAAAAAGTGTAATAACTAGCAAAAAAGAGCTCCAAGCTTTAGAATTAAAAAATAATAAGATAAAAAAAAATTATCTAATTGAGCATATATCTAAAAAAGACGTAAAATAATTAAAAAAGTTAGTCTTTTAAATACAGTGTAGACTCCTCAAATACACCATCCTAAAATTCATAAATACCTAAACTCCGTACATTGTTTCCAATGTAAACAATGAAACTTACAGTTAAGATGCAGGTGAAAAATTTTAAGTTTTTTATATTTTCATATCATTCTGTACAAATTTTAATATGTAATTCTGGTTAATAATGATTCAAGTCACGTTTTCTCATGAAAGAAGTATAAATTTATTTTTGAAAAAAATTCAATAAAGTGCTGATATCAGTGGATATTGTGATATTTTTACCAAATAATTTATGTATCAATAAGGCTTTTTTGGTTAGTAAGTATGGCTAAACATGAAATAAAACTTCATTCTATTAAGATTTTAATGTGAATTATTAGTGTACATTTATAAGGCAAGTTGCACTGAATAATTCATGAAAAAATTATCTCATCATCATTATGCATTATTAAATATTTACTTGATCTTTATCTTGATATTTTAAATTATCTTAATTTTTATTATTTCACTTTATTGTAAGCATTCATTATAATTTCGAGTGCACTCTTAAATTCAAATTATAGTTAAATAAATGTAAAAAAACAGTGAAAAGAAATCTGTAAAATTCTAAAATCCACACGACCTCTGGTTTTAAACTATGCACATTTAAGGGACTCTACCGTATAATATACGGTATAGTAGCATAACAACCAATATATATATATTTTTTACGTTTCATTTATTTGGATGAATTATGGATGTAAGCTGTGATAGGTAGTCAAGACTCATTTAAGGCAGCGGCAAACTTCTGACAGTATTTTAGTATAAAGAGTTTCTCCTTTTTTAAATGCAGAAGTTTTTTTTAATGAAGGCAAAAATACTCTTATAAAATGCCGGTGGAATTTTGCACCTACATTAAGGGGCCGCTTCACAGATATCTTTTTTCGTTTCTCCTAAAATACTCGTCTTGGTCAGTTGTATGTAGGCGTCACTATGTACAAATGATTGACAGAAAAATTCTCCAATTAGAACAGAACAGTTTAAACAGGGATCAGATATCACTGTTGGGTAGCGATTATATGAGGCGTACATTTCGTTTTGAAGGGAGGGGGGGGGGGGGGGAATCAACCCTCTTCCTATATTTGAACGTCTTTTGACCCCTTGTCTTGACCTCAGAAAGAGAGGGGGAAGAGGTGTTTGAAAAAGTGGTAGATATTCTATTTCACTCTATTAAAAAAGAATGAAAGAAAGAGAGGAAAATGCAAATAGTAATAAGAAAAATTCTATGAATCAGTCAGTCACAAAATTAGTATGCAGAAATTTTCAATATCTGGCTAAAACGTTTATTTTTCAGATTATGCGGGATTCTCATTGTTATTTAATTTTTAAATAATTTCAAGAATTAACTTTTCACTACCTAAGAGTTTAGTGTTTAAATGCAATTTTTCAGATATACACACATTGAGCAGGAAAATTCAAAGTAGAGACATTGCATTCTAATTCAACTATGCTGCATTAATATATATGAATTTTAAATCTTAAATTAAATAAAAAATAAAGTACATGGTTAAGAATACTTGAGACATAAAATATTCCAAAAGGATAAAAATAAAATAAAAGTGTTAAATATGACAAAAAAAATCTTAAAAAGATACAAAGTGAAAATATACTGTATTATATTATAATCTACTTATTACACAAAAATGGAACATCAAATGGACAAATTTGGAGATTTTCTAAAAAATGGAATTATGAAAATAAACAATTTATAGGATTTCCTGTTCTAGAACGTAGACAATTTTTTATAAAATTTATTAAAAGTTTATTGTATCAGAGCCCAGCGCAATGTAGCGCAGACCCCTGGCAAATTACTTAGTGGGGCCAAACGTCTCTAACTGCAATATTCGACTACTAAAAATCCTTTTTAAAAATTGTATATAGCATAGAATAATTTATTAGAGTATAAAATGTATGAAAAATAACATGCGAATTCTTTCACATGTAATGTGTATAATTATTTTTAAATTCTCAAAACCTTCTGTCCTTTAGAATAATTTGAATATTTATTTTTTGAATTTAATGTTATTTCCTGACAAATATATCAACTTTGACTGTAAGAAATAAAGTTATTACAATACTAACCTTTTTCGTGAAAAAACATTTAAAGACAAATTTAGAGCAGTATCATTATTTTACACAGAATAACGTTATTTTGAATTGCATAGAGAGGCTCAGGGCCCCTAAGAAGACTTCAACGCCAGCCTGTGGGCAGCCGCCCCGCCGGCCCTGCGACGTGACAATAATATGCATGCTTTCGGTTATTGAAGCATTTATAAAAATAATTAAAGAAACATACGTTAATTCTGTATTGGAAATGGAGTTCATCTCTCTCTCTCGCTCATCCTCTTTAATAAAAAGGTATGTGTTGCTGACGACTGGGATCGTTGTCACAGATTAATCTCAGAAAACGAAACATTTGAAGTTACTGAAAAAAATTAATTGCTCGAAAAGTATTTGTCAGAAAATTGTTAGACAAACTGCGTTAGAAAGGTAAAAAATTGTGTTTTTCTTGATATAAATTTCAAATCCACTGATTATGCCATTTTTCAAATATTGAATTTCAAAAATTACCAAATTTCACAATGCATTACCATAGCGAAAACTTCACGCGTAAAAAAATAATAATAACAGCAATATGTCAGCACGAGTCACAAATTATAGTAACCGTATTATTCCGTTAAAATATAAAAGTGAATTATGATGTCACGAGTGCATGATTTTTATTTAATTCTCGACAAATACTAGATGCGCCATTCCTTTTCAGTTGTGAATAATATAGGTTTATTCCCGTTATTAAAAAATGTAGCTATAAAACATATAAATCCTCCTCTTTAATAAAAAGGTACATGTTGCTGACGACTGGGATCGTTGCCACAGATTAATCTCGGAAAATGAAACGTTTGAAATTATTAAAAAAATTAATTGCTCGAAAAGCAATTTGTCAGAAAATTGTTAGAGAAACTGCATTAGAAAGGTAAAAAATTGTATTTTTCTTGATATAAATTTCAAATCCACTGATTATGCACTTTTTCAAATATTGAATTAAAAAAATTACCAAATTTCACAATGGAGTACTATAGCGAAAACTTCACGCGTAAAAAAATAATAATAACAGCAATGTGTCAGCACGAGTCACAAATTATAGTAGCCGTATTATTCTGTTAAAATATAAAAGTGAATTATGATGTCATGAGTGCATGATTTTATTTAATTTTTCGACAAATACTAGATGCGCCATTTCTTTTTAGTTGTGAATAATATAGGTCAATTCGCGTAATTAAAAAATGTAGCTATAAAACATATAAATCAATGGAAAACAGTAAGTAATAAATTGTAAACGTAACAGTAAACCGTATTAAAAAAACACAACTTAGTGAAATAAGTATCCGTTTTTATGTTATTTTAGGATATTCCAGGTAAAGGTACAGATTACTTTAAAATACATGGTTAAATTTACCGATATATTTCGTTTTGATTCAAGGTTCTTTTGGAGAAACCGACCAGCGCAGCGGGCGTAGTCTGCTAGTTATATATATAAACCGTAGATTGAAAACGATTTTATATATATATATAAAACCGTTTTCAATCTATGGCTGGATCTAGGTCTCCCCGAAACTTATCCTTTATTTCCTGCTAGTAAAGTGGTAATTAGACTTCTGCAACCCCACCCGAAACCACAAATTCCATTTGAAGTCAACCCGCAACCCGATCTGAACCCGAAATATTTCAACCCGCAACCGATCCGAACCCGAGATGAAAGGAAAGTAAACCATATTTTTATGCATTTATGAAAAGTAATCTGCAATTATATCTCTAATACCAATTTTATCTTTTATATAGAAAAATAGACATATCTATATTCTTTTCTAAATGTATAGTAAAACCTCTGAATAGGGGACGCCTCGGTATCGTTGTATAGAATTCTAAATCGGGTCGGGGCGACTAATTTTCTGTCTGCGGGCCGGGTTCACTCTAAAATAACTCTTGCGGGCAAGATTTGCGTTTTTTGGAAGCCAGGCTGATGGGATTTTCACAAAAATGTGGAACAAGAACTATGTTTCAGCTAAAAATAAATACGTATTTGAATATGAATAAGTATATATTCAATTTACTGCATGAGAAATAAAATGTATATCAGAAATGTGATCATAGATTATTCTTTGTTTGCGGTATAGTTACGAAATTTTTTTTCTTCCCTCGGAATATGAAATACATTAACAATTCGTTTTTGATACACACAAAAACGCATGTATCGTATCTGTGATAATTTATGCACGCATACATATGTTACTTGAGTGTAGATTAGGTGAATGATACGTCTGAATAGTAGACACTTCCACTATTCAAACGTAAAATCTTACACATATTTTAACATTAGGTTTTATTGTGTATAGAATTTTAACTTGAAAATTATTTTTGACATTCTTTTGAAAAATTGGTTTAAACCGAAACCAACCCGTAAGAGTCAAAACAAAACCCGAAACCGTCTAACTGAATCTGCAGTTTGATGAAAATTCGTGCATTAGTTTTTGAGATAGAGCTATTGCGGAAATTGTAAAAAATGCAATATAGCAGCGTCACCTGTCGACCGATTCACACCAAAAATTAATCAGTACCAATTTATATCAGGAACTACCTGAATCTAAAGTTTTATTAAATTCCGTGCATTAGTTCTTGAGTTAGAGCGCCCACAAAATTTTTGTCACAAACAGACAGACATTTTCTATAAACAGTCAAATCGTGTTCAGGATCTTCTAAAAAGTATAAATCCGTCAAAAATTTTCACGAATATAACACTTTCTTGTTGTAAATATAGAAGAAAGTAAAAAAAAAAAAAAAAAAAAAAAAATATTATTTTCTTTGTAGAGCTTTAAAATTAGGATTTTCTCTCATCAACTTTTTCTTCCATTCTGAACTACGTTGATTTTATTAATGTATCTTGACTGGAATGTTATTATTGTCAAACATTTTTAAAATTATTGTTTATGTATATCTAAATAGTCATTAATATTGTTGTTATTCTGCATTCCATGAATTTAAAGAATAATCTGAAAATAAAACGTATGCATAAGTAAATATACTTATTGAATGATTTTAATTGTAGGATAATATAGCTTCAGAAATATCGGCGAATTTTCTAGAAATTCAGCAGGACCCTTACTTAGCCTAATAACTTTTTATATGGGCCGTTTTGTGATCTGGTCGAACCTTTAGCTTTTATATCGGGTATTTTTTTTTTTTTTTTTTTTTTTTTTTTTTTTGTACGGGTCAAACTGGGACGTTTTGATCCGTGCAGATGCCTATAAGAGAAGTGAGCTTGAAGGCCACATTTACCTATCTACAGTCATACGTATATGTATTATATGAGTTACTTATACATATTTATTATTAATACATAATTATAAAATTAACTAATATTAACAATGCTTAATGGTATGGTCCATTCTTCATAGGGGACGTTCCTAAAAATAGACGAAATGCCATAGACCAGCTATATCCTACTCTAGAATTAAGGTTATTTAATATTTGAAAAAAAAAAAAAGTTAGAAACCTTGTGTTTATTTTTATGGCAGCAGATTTTTAACATAATCTCAAGTACCTTAACAAATAAAAAAAATAAAAAATTGAAAATTTAATATCTCTATATATTTACATATTTTAAGTGTGTGCACTAATTGCGGGACCGAATGCGGCCTGCGTAGTGAGCACCACTGTGCTAAATCTTTGGTCAGCTAATTAATTCCAACCCCCATTCTTATTTCTATGTAACGAATATTCGGCCATTATTCGATCTATTCGGCCCTTTAGACGAATACTGGCTGTCAGTTGGCATACTTCGACCAAATATTGGATATTTAGCTGAATAAGATTCAAAATAATAAATAATTTACTTTTTAGCTATGCTTTTCTCAAATCCGAAATTGCTACTTTCTGACACATTCCTGCCGTCATTTTCATGCGTTGATTCACAGAATTTAGATACTTTTAAATACGAACTAATATCAGTTTTTTGTATTCTTTAGAAGATTAAGAATGTTTTAGATAATGGTGCTAAAGTTGGATATTTAAACCGATTTTAAAGAGACAACTATGAGGGGAAAATGCAATACATTTATTGAAAAATGCTATTTCAATTCTAAAAAACTTGAATATTAACATCTGCAAATTTAATGCACATATAAAAATGACTTTATTAGTGTGCCAAGAAGATTTGCACCGTTCAGCAGTATTATTTACTTTTTCCAAGAGCAGCCGTAAATATATTTAATTCAAAATATTGAAATAGCTTAAAACTATTTCAACTTTAAATTTTATATAAGTTGCATTGTTATAGGTTGTTTATGTTCGAAATTAAGTGCGACTATAATAATATAATATAAATAAAATTACTTTCTTGCTGTATGTTTGAATTGTGCCTTTGTAAAAACATTGTAAGTTTAATTAATAATACTATATTTCATGTTTTAAATCAGGAATTTTTTACACACAAAACCCTTAAAACTAAATTTTTTTTCATCAAGGTAATTTAGGAGATTATCTCACTGATTACATGGCAGATTAAGCATTATGAGTATAAGCATTGAATGTAAGAAATTACAAAAGTACCAGACTGAATAGTAGAAATGAAAAATATTCTTTTATTTTAATAAACATAACGTACCCCATCCTGAGTTACAGAAGATCATATGTTGACATTTCTGAGTATAAAATGATAAAATAGAAATTCTTAAATTTTTTGTATTGAAATAAGATTTGAAGAAACAAAAATCAAACATTTAACATTGGTAATAATGAATTTCTATTTTAGCTAAAATGTATATGAAATATATATATAACTAGAGAAAAAAATCATGCTATTTGTAATTTAGATTAGTCTTGTTTTATTAAATAGCATCAAGTTGTTTAAAATAATATAAAATAAATACAAACTGAAACTGTTAAAAATTTTAAACATAAAGACATAAGATCAATTTTAATTTAACTTTATTTACAATTGAACATTAAAAAAAAATTATAATCAATATACATATACAGTAGAGAATGAGAGAGTGGGGGAGGGAAAGAGATTTGGTCATATACGTAACATGGCATAATAAATTCATTGCATAACACTACATATTTGTATAATATAACATATGGATTGAAAACGAAGAAAACTACAACAAAACATATTGAAATATTTGACAATATCCCCTTTAAAAAAAAGGAGGGGGGAAACTGGTACACAACAATAAAACAATTCAAATGTTTTCAAAATTATCGTTATGTGTATTAATTAAGAAATAGACTCCAAAGCATTATATATATTTAAAAATAAAACAGTAAAAGTATAGAAATTTTATTAATGAATAAAAGTTGAATTAATGAGTTTTTTTAATGAATAAAACTTGCATAGTATATGCAATCATTAAGCAATTTGGTATATTTATATAAGACCAACATTCTATTAAACAACAGTAAGTTAAAACATATTTTAAATATATATACATTGCGTAACTCACTGTATAATGTTCAAATGCTTTTAAGTTTAATTTCCCTCTGTTTCTGAGCTTCAATTATGTACTCGGGATTTCTTATAGGCATGTTACGGGGATAGCGTGGATCTAGGATTTCCGGCAATAAACAATCAAAGTAAAATTTTTTTAATTTTTCTTCCATATTTGATTTCCAGAAAGATTCGTCTCTTTCAATTCTCTCCATTTTCATCCCCTTTGGAGTCCAAACAACAAATAAACAGTATTTACGTTTCGATATTTTCAGCTGACCTTGGACTTGGTAATAATATATATGCTTCTTATTTATATTTTGAACAGTTTTATTTTTTTTATTTATTCTCCAGACAGTAATTTTTCTAGATTGTATCCCTTCCTCAGGAGTGAGATTAATACAAGACGATGGACATTTAATTTCAACTATTCCATCATCTTCGATAAGGCCATCCGGAGTTGCAGCTAAAAATGGGAAATCTTCATCTATAAATAATCCACATGGTTTTATCTTGATATTTAATTTATCCAGTTCTTCTAATGCATCCCTTTCATGCTGACCGCCGTACTTCATATCAATGGATTTGTAAGTTCCGTAAAGAATTTTCTGTACTATGTAATCGCAATTTGTATGAGGCAACTTGTTACAAACGTTGCCAAAATAAGAGGCAGTCAATCTTTTACGTCTCTCCTCTAACCAAACATGGGACAAACTTTGAATTTCTGTTTCTGAAAAAATTTTCTGGCGTTCATCGTTATTTATATTCAATTTTTCCAAAAATGATTTCCTTTTCATTTGAAACAAGTCTTGTTCCATGTCCGGTTTTTGGGCATTATTGCCGTAGGCAGAATCTACTACATTTGTAAAAAGCCTTCGTCGCTTATGAATTTTTTTTCGGGCTAAATCGGCAATTCTCCGCTTATTTCTTCTTTCTTCAGACCTTTTACAAAATCTACCAGGGCTACAATTAAACATAGCTTTATGTAGCTTGTAAACTGGCATTTTGCTGTTATGCGAAACAACAGCAGCGCTGCATCTTGCTTGGTACGATCTTTTCAAGCAATAATTTATTCTCTTTCCTCCCACAAATTTTGCAATTATGCTGTTGAATTCTTCAACAGCATTATTATTTACATCCTTCAATAAACTTCTAGAATGGTCAGCAAGAGAATTCATCGTTTCCATTAATTTGCAGAGAAGACCACTACATTTAAGACTAGGGATGTAATTTTTGTCTGTCTTTCCTCTACAAAAATATTTATCACATTTGTCGTGACTACCAAATACATGGAACGGAACGTTTATTAAATCGTCTCGTAATTTTTTTACATTTTCAATTCCGGAATTTCCATTTTTTCTATGTTTAACTGCTTGTGTTACAGCTGTTCTTATTCGTAAAATTCGATCGGCAATCAACCTTCTTAGTGTAATATTTCCAAATTTACTTTTTCTGGCTAGGTCTTTAAGCTTATTACACATATTTCGCAGAAGGTGATTTTTGCACTCAATTTTTTCTACTGTTAATTCGTCATAAGGTCTGGAATCCAAGATTTTTTTGTATACATTGCTATCCCCGTCACCTATAAAGCTGGAATATTTAATGCCATACATCTCAATATTTTTTGAAAACCCTTCCATAACGATATCGGCTTCCATGCCAGAAGAACTACCTTTCCAGTTTCTGAAGCATTTGTGTTCAGAAGGTTCCAGATCCCGATTAAATGCTCTTGCGCACATTACACAGTATTTGTTTCTTATACCAAGAAACAACACCTTCTTCGTCTCGTATCCAACAATGGCAGCCTTAAAGATACAGAACATTAAAATAAATATAAATATTAAAAAATACAGAAAAATAATAATACATAAAAACTACAGAAGTACTTGACTCAGCACGCAGAATATGTCAATTGTTGAATTCAGACATTTTAATTCGGAAAGTATTTCTGCAGCTCCGTGGTGTCTCTGTGCGTGTGCGTGTGGGTGGGGGGGGGGGCATAGAGAGAGCGGGGGGGGGAGTTGCATTTCTAGACCATTAATAAGCACAAAATCACAAATCTTCCAGAAAAGACGGCATTTCAATATTCCGGAAAAGGAATTTTCCCCTCCATGCCGATCCTTGAATTCAACAATGAATATATAATATGCATAATGTCCTGTTTTTTAGGATTTCGTTCATCTCACGAAACCCTATTACTCCCGCTCCGTTGTCTGTCCGTCACAGAGCGGTTCTCAGAAACTATATAACTTACAGGCATGGAAATTTGTGTACTTATAGCTAAATACCTACTATGAAGATCAAAATATTAAAATTTGAAAAAATCGTATTATTTTAATATATAAAGATAAAAAACCTAAATTTCAACAGCCTCTTCCAATTAAATTTAAACATTTTTCGTTATAGCAGTTGCCAACAATTAAAAATCCACGAAAAATTCTTTCTACAACAATTAATTTTCTACGCTATAGGTTTAAATATCTATTTTATATAAACTACTTTTTTTTTAATATCGCATTTAGTCCCCATGACAGATATTATTGTGACAGAGTAAAATAGCGGTCTTCTCCAGCTATCGGGCTGGTTCAGATATCCGAAAAAACGAGAAAAATAGACCGGTAAATTTTTACTTTATAATAAACATGACTTTTTTTTTTTTTAAATTGCTAAATGAGATTTAATTGGATTTATTAAAGAAAGGATAAAGTGTTTTGAAATGAATATTAAACTAAACCCTTTATGCGATCTTCGATCACACTTACCCACTTGTTTTGGATTGTTATTTAAACGATATAATACGGGCGAGTATATACATAAGTAAGCCTATAATAATGCAGGGGGGGGATGGAAATTTATATGATCCATTATTTATTATTATTAAAATAAAGTAACAAATAGAGCAGAGAGAGTTTTTAAAAACTTAGTTTTAAAGATTTTAAACTATGGGTACTGTGGGGAGCGGAGCAAAAAGAAACAGAAAAATTTTGAGAGGAGGATGAAAATTTAGATAAAACTTTAACGAATTTTATATGATCGATTATTTATCTTTACAATAAATTAACAAATAGAGCAGAAAAAGCGTAAAATGTTTTTAAAGAGTTTTAAAGATTTTAAGCTTTGGGTACAGTGAGGGGGGGGGGGGGTCAAAAGTGGACAAGCGAAATTTCGTGGAAAGGTGGTTTTTTAAACAATATAACAATATTTTTAAATAAATAAAAATATCGTTAATAAACTTAATGTGTAAGAGTTAGCACAGCTATTACATAAAAATTAATGTTATTTTAGAAATTTCATAATTTTTCTCTTACTAATAATCGAAATAACTTACCGCGCCCGATAGAGATGCAAAATTTGTTCTGTAAGAGCGTTTAGCCCAACTTCCGTCAACGATGACTGTAATGAGAGGTATACCCTCTGAGTCAACATCACCACGTTGAATTGCTAATTTCTTTTCTTCTGAAGCAGCTATTTCCATCTCTTTTAATGCAGTGGCTTCCCAGGCATCTGACAATTTATCTTGTTCCTTTAGGAATGTATTTTCGGACATTGATGGTATATTTGCAGCAGAAAGAAATTCATTCAAATTTGAGAAACCACCACCAATACTCATTATACCAGTTACAGCTGCAGTATTAGAGTTCATCATATTATTTTGCAGGCATTCTGTCCAAATGACTTTTGAATAATTGCACATTTGGCATTTCAATTTAATACCACTTATTAGACCATATCTTTTCTCAGATATTATTTTCATGTCCGAAAATGTGCATCCTATTGGACTATGTTCATTTAGTTGTCGAAATTCCTGGAAGAAATAATTTATGTCAATTATTCTTCTTCCAGAAATTATTTCAGAAGAGATTTTCTGAATAGGATCTTCTGGAATAAGATCTTCCAGGATATGGTTTTCTGGAATAAGATCTTTCTGAATAGCATCTTCTGGAATAAGATCTTCCTGAATAAGATCTTCTGGAATAAGATCTTCCTGAATAAGATCTTCTGGAATAAGATCTTCCTGAATAAGATCTTCCTGAATAAGATCTTTTGAAATAAGATCTTTCTGAATAGGATCTTTTGGAATAAGATCTTTCTGAATAGAATCTTTTGGAATAAGATCTTTCTGAATAGAATCTTCTTGAATAAGATCTTCCTGACTAGGATCTTCTTGAATAAGATCTTCCTGACTAGGATTTTCCAGAATAAGATTTGAAGGTAGATTTCCTGAAGAAATTTCAGCTTGTCTGTAATAAAAAAAATATATAATTAATAAATACCTTAATAATATTAATCATTCTAAATATGAAAACATAAGATGTCTGTGGAAAAGAAACATTGGACATTTTAAAGTTTGTTACTATATTTCAATATGAAGATGGTTTCCTAAATTTATTTTCTTCTTAGACAATCTGGTGATTGAAATATATATATGGACTGTGTCTTTTCCTCTTTTTTTTTACTCGATTGTACATAAGAAAGCAGACACTTTGTCGAGATTTCTTTTCTTCAGACAAATCTTTTACAGTATTGAACAAATATTTTAAAAAAGAAAAAAAAAAGATACTTTGGGAAGTACCGTATACCTCAAGACTCGTATACAAGTCCCAGCAAATTTTAAGAGTACAATTTAAAAGGCAAAATGAATTACATGCTTTTAGGGATCACGATAAAAAATTACATGTAATTTTATGATTGAAAAATAATGTCGGTCTATTCTTTCCTTCTGTATTTGAAAAATTCGATCCTCGATGTTTCTTTTCTTGCACTATTTGCATAGCTCTTTTTATATGGGTAAAATTACTAAAATAAATGTCGCATAATCTGGAGATATTCTGTGCTAAAGAAAGTATATTTATGGAGAGGTGTTGTAATTTAATATAAACTAAAAGATTTCTTATTGTCTAAACATCGAAACTTTTTTAGTTATAATGTTTCCGAAATTTGTGATTAATTTTGGTGCTAAAAGTGTTGATATTTAGTTGTGAAAAGCAGTGCTTTTCTTGTCACCTTTTTTTTTTTTTTTTTTTTTTTACTTCGAAATCATATGGTTGAAAACGAAATTCGCCAAAAGTGACTTTCGGAAATTAATTTTTTCAAAGTGTTAATATTATTAGTATTTAAAAAAAAAAAGAATTGTACCGTTGGAAAAAAAATGAACGTAACATGTAATCTGATATTATTCGTTTTTACATATTTTGATTTCTGAAATTGCGGCGTAATTTTGAAGTATGCCGAAAAAAGGAAAAATAGAAGAAGAAGGTCGTCGGGTAATTAATAATACATACATGAAAGGATAAAAGCTAAACCCCTTTTTAAAATGCAAAATCCCTTTTTGCCCCTTTTAAAATTTTAAATTACCGTTTTAAAAAATAGAAATTTAAATCAAAACTTTTAAATGCTTTAATAATTGTGTTTCAATTGATTGAAAATGCCGTCGCCCCTGTTAAATTAGTTTTCCTGCATCGCATCTTATAACTTTCAAAGATCGTTTTCTGACTCTTCATAAGAATATTTGTGCTGACGTTAACGCAATTTTAAAGTCTTGCGGCATCCGATCGGCCAATAGAGCCAACGCCTTTATTCCGCACAATCAATCACTCAGCTCGCGGCCAATTAAAATTAAAAATACGCCTCTTTTGACTTAGACGACCTCTAGCAGAAATAATGCAAAAACCTCATATTTATACCATTGCACTGCTATCAGGAGCGAACTTTTTACGATTTCCCTCATCTAAACAAATCCACGCCAATCTGCTCTCTCGGAATTGCCTCGCGATGGACGAACCTTCGATGTCCAGACAGACTTAAAAAGCAGCTCTCACGCCAGTATGGGCCTGGTTTAAAAGGAATCATGTAAGAAAAAGAAATAAACCAGGTTCCATAATAAACTGAGTCTTCCTTTAAACAGAAATACATTCACTCGGAATTTAACCAAATCCCGCTTACGGCCCAGGACTACACGAACATGCAAGAGAATCAGAATGAGCGCTTTGACGTACGGAGCCGCCATCAGTCCGCGCAGCCACCGGCCCGGCCCGGCGATCAAGGACCCACCGACGGAGCAACACGCTTCGTTTCAGAAGTCGGCAGGATAGTTCATCTCAACGGGAAAATCCCAAAAACTAAACAGTTACGTAATCTACGCCCGTCAATCACAGCGAATACCTCCGTGAAAAATTCTTACAGCATACGGTGAAAGATTTACGGAATTTATCCCAAGAACTCAAAAGTACTTAATCTCCCTTCGTCAAAAGGAAAGTGAATCATTAACTTTTCTTTAATCTTGTGCAGTATGTCATTCTGCCGGCAAGAATCGAAGTGTTTTATCGGATGAAAAGTAGGTCAACTACACAGCTGTTTTCAATTTTCAAGAGCGCGCCGGTAAAGAAATGAACTCGTGACTCAGATGTTTCGGTTTCTGGTTTGTGGACTATACAGAAAAGGAAAGAAAATAAATCATTTGGTTAATGATCAGAGAAATCTTTCTGCGAAAGTTATTTTTTTTATTATTGTTTTGTTTCGCGTCGTGGTGGTGAAATGAAAGTAAAAGCTATTTTATTTTTATTTTTTTTTGTTGTGTCCGGTGTGTTGTGTTTTATTTTGGATTTATTTAAAGTAAAGGTTACAGGTATGTAATATAGTTTTGATATTAACCTTAACGAAGAAAACCTTTTTTTTTAAGACTTTTTAGTGGGAGGCATTGGTTCTCAAACTTTTTATTTAATTTTTTATGCATGCCAAAAATAAATTAAAGATGATTATGTTTATTATGCTATTATTTGTGTGAAAATTTTAATTATTTTTAAGTCAGCTATTTAAGTTCAAATATATAATTGTTTATGTATTGTGTTTAATGTAATTTTAAAGAGATGAAAAGGTAAGAATGGTGATTTTTATGAAAGTTCTTTAGTTGTGTTGAACTGATAATTACGATTTTAATGAAAAAATAACATTAAATAAACCTCATATTAAAATCATTTTTCTAGACAGTTTGAAAATATTTTAGCAGAAGTGAAAATTTTATTATTATTATATTATTATAATATTTTTATTATTAAGTGTTAAACTTTTTAAAGGTGATTTATATGCAACGTACTTTATAGTTAGTGAGGTTATTTAAATTTTTTTTTATTGAATTCAAGTTATTGAAAAAAAAAAAAAAAAAAAAAAAAAAATTATTAATGTGGATTTTAATTTTAAAAAGATGATTTTAACCGATATTTACAGATATAGTGTTACAAATTTTAAATAGTTTGAAAGATTTTTTCATTTTTATTCTTATGTGCTTTAATTGTGTATTATATTTCTGTGTAATTCAGTGATATTTAGTATTTATATCTATCATGAGTAACCCAACACCTCCCAAAGAAGTAGAGGATTTAACAGACAAATCAGGTGACCCCGAAAAAGAAAAAAATCAAATTTCGAGCAAAGATGATAATCCCGTTAATAATCCTGAAGAGAAAAATAATCAGAAGTCTAGTCAGGAATCTGGAGGTGCACCAGAGACATCTGGTGTAACAATGTTAGGTGGACAGACCCTGTCAGCTCAAGCTGGGTCTGCTCACACATCAGTATCCGCCAACCCAAAAATGTCAGTAGACCCCGATATCATTGCGTTTTCTCCGCAAGATGGAATGTCTTGGATACCATGGTTAGCCTATTTCGAGAGTGTCTGTATAGGACAGGGAAAAGACGAGTGCTGGAAAATTAGGCACATACAGAAGTATTTAAAGGACAGTGCACTTACGTTGTACATTAATAATTGTCTAAATGTACTTCATTGGTCCGAATTTGTCACTTTGTTTAATGAACACTACGAAATTCCAGATACCCTTTCTCTCACTGATTTTTCACGTATTAGATATAAAGTTGGAGAGGACTTGAACGAATATTATCAGAAAAAGACTAAAGTAGGCCGAACCTTAGGTTTAGAGCAGAAACTTATCCTGGAAGGGTTAACGGAGGGCTTGCCATTAGAAATGCAGAAATTAGTTATTGCAGGCAACCCCTCAACTACACATGCATGGCGTGAATTAGTTTTCAGAATTAGCAAACTGCAACTGGACAGAAAGGGAAATGAGAGCAAATTTGAAGCAAGCCCCCAAAACCCCAATCAGTATCGCCAATGGCGACCAAACCGACCTCCATATGAGAATGGACAGAATTTTAACAGGCAGTGGAACTACAGAGTTCCCTATCAAACACACCCCATTCGACCTTTTCCATCAAATCAAGCCAGAAATCCCCAAAATACGTTTAGACCGACTTCAAATGTTCCACCACGACCTAATGTACACCACCAGACCACTTTGCCGCCCTATCCATGCAAAGTTTGTCTTAATATCGGAATACCAAATGCGTATCATTGGGTGGGAAACTGCCCTTTTCGACAACAAGTGTTAGCAGTACCAACCCCTAGTCACAATATGACTTTGCCGAACCCCAACCAAGATCATAGCGCTAATGAGTCATCCCAAAATACATCTAGTAATCAATGACGATTTCTTATGTCCGGACATATACAAAAAGAAAAAGCTAGCTATAAAAAATCAAATAGAGATTGTCATAAAGTTACTTATGTAAAAAATGAAGACTCACTACCTTGTTTGATCGATACTGGGAGTTCAAATAGTGTTATTCCTTGTCATTTAGCCCATAAACTTAACCTAAAAATATGTAAAGTTCAGCAGAGTATACCAGTCACCCAAACACAAGGTGTTCTTGCTTTGAAAGAAAAATGCCTTGTTAGTTTGTAATTAGGACGTATCTCTAAGAGAATTGAACTTTTTATAATTAACAATCAGTTACCTTATGCTTTGATTGGGCTACCCCATTGCAAACTATTTAAATTAAATATTGACTGTGTTAAAATGCAAATAACTCAAGATAATAAGAAAGTACCTCTCATGGACCATATTTCATCAAATGCATCTCACCCTACTTTACATTTATCAGAAGTATATACTGGCCAGCCAGCAATTGAAAATGCAGAGATATTCGAAGAAAATTTTGAGCCGGAGTTGTTCGAGACCACTGACCATGTGCAAAATGTTCAGTCTGTCAGAGAACAATTACCTGCTCTTCTAGCCAAATATGTCTGTATTTTCGCCAAAGATAAATATGATATAGGCTGTGTAAACATTAAAACCCATATCGCACTGACCCTGCGCATGGTGAAAATTATAGCAAGTGTATATTTAGTTTTTATTAGCTGTAGTTTTCTTTTTTTTTTAAACAACTTAGTGTTGTTTTTTCATGGATATAAACCTAAGGCTGCATCATAGAAGTAGCTAAGTCCCTAACAAAACGGAAAGGTATATGAAGAAATATAATTTGTTTTTGTTATTAGTATTTTAGGATATTTTACTGTGATTTTATCTCAGTGTGAAAATTCAATATTTCTAGAAATGCAAGCTTTTCAAATTGCATTTGAGATACAATATATTTTGTTGATAGTATTAGTGCATATTTTGTATTATTGAATATTTTATATTTTTGAATAATTTGTATTTGTGAATATATTTTACATTTTAATATTTTGTATTTGTGAATATATTTTACATTTTAATATTTTGTATTTGTGAATATTTTTTTTTACATTTGAACATTGTCTATTATTGAATATTTTTTACATTTGCATATGTTGTATAGTTTTCAGTATGTTTACCTGTGAATATTTTAATATATTATATAGTTTATGGTTGCAATTTGCAATTATACACAAAAGGATGTTTCCCAACAAACTATATCAAAAACTTTAAAACAAAAACTGGAAACGAAAGGGAAACACTACAAACACAGTTGTGTTACGATAATTGGTATAATCAAGATATGTCTCGAGACACATTATTGTTTTGCTGCAGCACCATTGAAAGAATTCCAATATTTTAGTGTAACCAATATTTTTATGTAAATTTGATATATAAATGTAAAAATAGGTCCAATTGACTTGAGAGCTGAAGTAAATACTGAAGAGCTGGAGAAATTACTTGAGAGCTGGAGAAAATAAGAATCTAAAAAAAAAAAAAAAAAAAAAAAAAAAAAACATGGGTTAAATTCACGAGATAAGACCCACAGGTCTTGCAGGCGAGCCCTGTGGCTCTTGTTTTAGTGGGGGGGGATATGAAAGGATAAAAGCTAAACCCCTTTTTAAAATGCAAAATCCCTTTTTGCCCCTTTTAAAATTTTAAATTACCGTTTTAAAAAATAGAAATTTAAATCAAAACTTTTAAATGCTTTAATAATTGTGTTTCAATTGATTGAAAATGCCGTCGCCCCTGTTAAATTAGTTTTCCTGCATCGCATCTTATAACTTTCAAAGATCGTTTTCTGACTCTTCATAAGAATATTTGTGCTGACGTTAACGCAATTTTAAAGTCTTGCGGCATCCGATCGGCCGATAGAGCCAACGCCTTTATTCCGCACAATCAATCACTCAGCTCGCGGCCAATTAAAATTAAAAATACGCCTCTTTTGACTTAGACGACCTCTAGCAGAAATAATGCAAAAACCTCATATTTATACCATTGCACTGCTATCAGGAGCGAACTTTTTACGATTTCCCTCATCTAAACAAATCCACGCCAATCTGCTCTCTCGGAATTGCCTCGCGATGGACGAACCTTCGATGTCCAGACAGACTTAAAAAGCAGCTCTCACGCCAGTATGGGCCTGGTTTAAAAGGAATCATGTAAGAAAAAGAAATAAACCAGGTTCCATAATAAACTGAGTCTTCCTTTAAACAGAAATACATTCACTCGGAATTTAACCAAATCCCGCTTACGGCCCAGGACTACACGAACATGCAAGAGAATCAGAATGAGCGCTTTGACGTACGGAGCCGCCATCAGTCCGCGCAGCCACCGGCCCGGCCCGGCGATCAAGGACCCACCGACGGAGCAACACGCTTCGTTTCATACATATATATTAATACATACATACATATATATATATATATATATATATATATATATATATATATATATGACAATATCATATTAACTTCTAATACAATGTATACTTTCTTAAATGCTAATATAATACATGTATTATTTTTTATTAAATGTTCTACCCTCTCCACTTAAATCATGTGTATTTAATTTTTAACAATGTTTGTAGAAACATTAAATGTAGTTTCAATATTTAATTAATATTAATTTTAAATCCTTAGCATCTTAATTTTTATAAAATCATAGAATATTCACTAATTTTCCCATAGATGGAAGCATCTTATTAATTCATTTGAGTACTTGTTTGGTGTTCTATTTTAAATTTTCTACAGAAGGAGCTGATTCTTTATTGGTTTGTGTTTGGCTTTGCTGTACAATAATATTCCTTGGTCAATCATCTTTTAAAACTTATTTTGGCAACATGTAATGATTTTCTCCAATTCATTGCCTGTATTATGTGTTGACTCCTGTTTGGATTATGTATTTTATCTGGTATTTGTTTTTTTTCCCCTATATACTTTTTAATCTTGTTGTATTTTGAACTTTATGATTATATTTCAGTTTTTTTTCTCTTTTTTATGGGTAAGGTTTCTTTCCTTTTTAATATTGTTTTTTTTTTTTTGAACGTTATAATTTTTTCACAGTTTATTTCTCTATTTTGGTGTGGTAGTCCCAAAATCATATTCTTTAACAATGTTGCGGCTAATATGATGATGAAACCACACATTTTATTTGTGGTAACTTAGGCATTTGGGACATGAAGATTCTGTCTAAATTCCACAAATTTCATTTTTTCAATTTTTAATTTAATTTCTTCTTCTTTCTTTCTTTCTTTCTTTTTTTTTTTTTTTTTTTTTTTTAACTATGTATATGGAATCTATATTCAGAGTGTTGGGGAACAATATTGTTGTCAATTATTACATTCTAATTCATAATTTCATAGTTTTTGTTGGTGTTTCGGTAATGTTTCATTAATGGTTATATATATATATATACACTTGTTATTGTTCCAACTCTCTGAAATTTTTATTAGTCAAAAATATAAAATTTTAATATCCTATGTTTAAAAAAAAAAAAAAAAAAGCTATTTTCTAAATTTTTGTTCTTTAAAAATATAATATTTCCTAAGCCTGTGTATAATTTTCGTGCTAAAATATGAGCATTTAGTTGTAAAATGAAGTGTTTTCTTCTCAGTCTCTTTTTTCAGATCGAAATCATACGGGATTTTTTTTTTTCGCCTCAAACTGATTATTTACATTTTTATGCAATTACATTGTAATATGGTATTACATTTTTATGCAATTTTTAGTGTT
The DNA here is from genome assembly GCA_963931845.1 of Maratus michaelseni. Taxonomy (NCBI): domain Eukaryota; kingdom Metazoa; phylum Arthropoda; class Arachnida; order Araneae; family Salticidae; genus Maratus; species Maratus michaelseni. The sequence continues at coordinate 167,914,602 of OZ007586.1, forward strand.
TTTGCCGCGTTTCGAGGCAATAGTTTGACATACCTAAAAGGAATTCGGTTTCAATCCTTTACCATAATACGGTAAATTTTGTTCTTTTTTAATTATCCGTGAATTTTTTATGCGACTTGTAGCGTTTTTTCGCGTTTTGCGGTGATTTTTTAACATGTAAAAAAATACGGTTTCAATCCTGTTGCTCTTTATGATAAATTTTGTTCACCCTGATTTTGTAATTTTTCGCCAATTTTTTATGCAATTAAAAAAATTTTTTCGTTTTATACAATTTTTTGACATTTGTAAAAGTAAAAAAAATAATAATCCAGCTTTAATTTTTAAGCCCGAGATAATAAATTTTGTTCACAACGATTTTTTAATTTTTTGCGATTTTTTTACATTTTTTCCTGAAACGGAAACACTTTCGCTAAATTTCGATAATACTATGATAAGTTAAAAGAATACCAAATTTGATCCTATAGCAATGTAAACGAGATGTGGAAAATTTGAATTTAATCTGGATCGAAATAAAAAACAATAACTCAAGGTTCGTTTGATTCTAGACCGTAGCGGGCACAGCCAGCACGAGTGTACGTTGCCGAAGATACTGAAGCCCTCCAACCCCAGGTTCATTCGAGGAAAAAAATTGATTAGTAAAGCGGGCGAAGCTCCGTTGGTATTGTTATAAATGAAACTGATTTTTTTTGTTTTGTTTTTTTTTGGGGGGGGGGGGGGGGGGAGGGTTCCGATACCTTGCTTACGGCCGTATATCTTATTGCAAAAATTAGAGAAAATATAATACAGAGAAATTTAAAAAGGCGTATTTATCCTCATTACGCGATTCTCAAGATGTGATACATACATTTGGGGCCTAATAGTTATTTAAAACAAATAAATGTACAGGCGGCTGCGCTAGACACAATTGGTCAGTTAGAAAATGTTTCTTTTGTTGCAACAAAATTATCGCAAAAAAGCTGCATACTGGTAGCTTAAAAATTAACTGAATTATAACAGATCAAAGATTGCTGACATTCAACCAATTTTTTCCAGCATTTAAAATGATATTCCAACCGAGAAAATAGACCCAATTTACAAATTAACCATGTTTATATATATACATATACGAAATATGTGATAACAAGTGTGAAAAAAAAATGGGTCACAAATACGTCCCAATAAAAGACAGAGATCATGTAAAGAATTAAATGTTATTTCTACAAATATATATCTTTAGTTGAGTAGGTAATGCATATAGAATAATACAAGAAATATAAATAAATAAATAAATAAATAAATAAATAATCTGAAGTTCGCTATTGAGTCTTTTAAAATAATTTCCCTCTAAATATTTAAAATAAGGCGAGATTGCAATTTAAAAGAAAAAAAAATGTAATATTTCTATTCTGGTATGTGGTCACCTATCACAATGGTCAATTTACAAGTAGCAGAATTAATTCAATTTTAAAGGTATAGGTATGCGGTTTTTCGAAATGATCTTGTTACAGCAAAAGAAAAAAGTTCTTAACTGACCAATTTCGTTTGCAGTGGTCATATAAAAATGTATAAATTGTAACTTTTTAAAATTTAATAGCAGAACTATTTCTTTAATATAATCTTATTCCCTACCTTATTTTAACCCCTTTTGCAATTTTCACTGACTATTTCCCCCCCTCCAACAGGTAATAAATAAATAAATAATAAATAAATCCCGTTTGAATCTTTTGGGACACCCTGTATACTGCTAGCTATCATAAAACAGATCTTCTGTGTTGAGAAGAACGGGAACGGCAACCTCCATAGCCTATGCGAATATCTCCTACTATATATATATATATATATATATATATATATATATATATATATATATATATATATGGTAGGCAATTTTTATTAAGAAAATCACAAAGGATTAATAAAAAAGTGTGTAGACAGTGATTTTTTATATTCACTTATTTTGCTAATTTTTTTTTCCTATATATGTTTGTAAATTTGTAGATTATACAAAAACATTATCATGCCGCATGACCATTTCATAATCGAAGAAATTTCTGAAAAATATAATTTATAAGGAAAATACACATATATATGCGAAAATTTAATTTTCAATGATTATTATTAAAGTTACTTTTCAAAGTGGGTTACTGCGTAAAGTATAACAAACGTAAACATTAATTGTAAAATTATGCACATACACACACATGTATATATACTACATATAAAACTAAATACTTGCCATCTGAGATTTGGTCAGATTTTGTTGATAGAACTTGTTTGATGTATTTTAATTTCAAAGATATATATATATGGGTGTGTGTGTGCGTAATTCTAAACTTTAATACATGAAATAGATAATATATGAAATAGCAACATATTTCGAATACAGTCAAATTCGATCATAACGAGGACGGGTGTACCACAATATTTTCGCGTTACAGTTTTATTTATAACCAAGTTTAAAGTAAGCTTGTAAAAGAACCTTTAAATTATAAAAATACAGAATGATTGCTGTGTGATATATTTCATTTCTATATTATTAATAACTGTTGATATTTATTTTAAGTTTTTTTTTTTTTTTTTTTTTTATAAATAGGATAAAATTTTATAAAACTAATTTTGATTTTGATCAGAAGTTATTTTTCTTTAAAAGCTACTATTTTATTTTATTTACTGTTAAATTTATTTTAATTTTTTGAGGAAGAACATTCATATCATATGCCCATTTCTTCAAATTAATTCAAATATATCAGAAAAAGAAAGACGCCACTATTTTTTTGTCTAAAAGAAGCTAATTCTGAGGAACGGTTACAATAATGGCGATCTCTTCAAGATAATTTACGCAATTTCATTGAAAGTGTTTTACACACTTAAATGATCATATTTTACGCGTATTAAAAAAAAATAGAAACATCTTTGTGAGCTTCCAAAAATTATACTTATTTTAACAGCGTTTCCCTCGTTACAACACTATATTTTCTGTTATGTATTTTTATATTCCACCAAACATTTATTTTTGTTCGTTAAAACGAGGCTGCCATTACAACCCAGCTCGCTAAAGTCAAATTTGGCTGTTTTATTTCAAATTAATAAAGTAATAAAAATAATAAACTAAACGCTTACCTTTTTCTCCATGTTGCAAGATTTCCGCCTCTATTCTTTTTTCTTCGAGTAGTTATTGTAAGAGTATGACCTTTTTGCTTCATATAACGGTAGCTCATTTTAAAAAATATATAAGTAGCTTTATTTAATAATTGAACATATATTTCATGTGTGTATATATAAATAAAATTTCTATTAAAATATCGAAAAAAAATATATATATATATATACAAGGAAAGTAAATATTTCACACTACTAAGAAAAAGGTTTCATTTTTTCTGACTTGCCTCTTTGAAATGAAAATTCTGTTTATAGTAATTCTGTTCATAGTGTATATACTTTTCTTTCATGGGAGGGCATTTTTAACCTAAGGGGATGAGGGTGTAATTGGACCTCTTTCCCCGTGTCCTCGGACGGGAGAAGGAGGGAGTGTGAAGTTGCCGTAAAAGCTCATAAATCAGTTACATCTCACCCACACAGATTTCACCCCTGTGACTTCCCCCTTCAGCCGGCGAAGGCGGGTATTTTAAGGAAAAAACTACTTTTTTACAATTTTTTTTGTACAACTATGCAAATCACAATTAATCTAATTTGTGTAAAATTAAAAGGAAATTATATTTGGGAAGTTTGAACTTTCATAAATCCGAATTAGTTTTTAGAATTTTAGAGTTGTTTGTTTTTCAGCTTTTATAAGCTTTTAATCAGAAACTACCACATTTTTTGCTGAATCAAAAAATGTGGTTTTTTTCAATTTCATTTACCACTAAATGACTAAAGTAAACGAAAAAGTACACACAGACACGGATCAGAAAGGGTTTCAAGTATCCAAAGCAAAAAAAAAAATTGGAAAATCTTTAAATGCAAATGAGAAATCGCACTAGGACTGTTACATTGGTTTAACATTAGCTACGAAAATCCAGAAGCTCTGTGAAGCGGCCCCTTAATCGGCTCTGGTCAAGATTGAAAGTATTTTGAACACCACCCCCCGCCTCGTACCAGATACTCTACTGCACATTCACACAAAAACAAAATATGCATTACATTTTATATATGGTAAAATTTAAATATAACAAAACTATACAAAAACTGCAAGCAAAATATTTATATGCATGAAAATTGCAATCAAAAAGTTAAATTTTAAGCTATTAGATAGAAACAACAGTTAAAATCTAGTAAATTTCCAAAATTTACAAATTCTAACAAACACATTGAACAAATATAATGTACTTCTCATAAATAAGACTTACTTGCACTTCCCGTATGATGTTTTTTGTCACATTTCTCAGGCATTAGATGCTGGTAAGATGACCGTAGGTAAGAATACATGAGCACACCTGGTTGGAAGTAGTCATCAGTTTTACTGCGATAACTGTGATAGTCTACGGTGGTAAGACGACCGAAGGTCAGGATACACGAGCACACATGGTTATAAATAGTCATGAGTTTCACTTCTGTAACTGTGACAATCTCTAGGGCTTCTGCTTCTTGCAGGGTGAAAAAAATACTTCTTTCCCGCCGTCCAAAACTCCTTCCTGCATCAACAGACTTCCAGACATCAGTAGGTCAGGATACACGAGCACAGATGGTTATAAATAGTCATGAGTTTCACTTCTGTAACTGTGACAATCTCTAGGGCTTCTGCTTCTTGCAGGGTGAAAAAAATACTTCTTTCCCGCCGTCCAAAACTCCTTCCTGCATCAACAGACTTCCAGACATCGGTAGGTGGACCTAGTTCTTCAAAACTGTAAATATAATATAAAAGGAGTTATAAAAACTTTATAGAAACAAATTAAGAAAAGTAGAATTAACACATTTTTAGAGACGTGTTATGTAACACAAACAACTTAAAAAATACAAATAACATTTTTTTATTTATATTACAAACAAAATATTAGAAGCATGAAAACTATCAATAACAAGTACTACTAAACTGGTACACAATAACTTAACTACTTATTATTTTTTAGAATGGCAGTAATCACATGAACCTTACATTCGTAAATGAGAGAAAATTTCTATTTTATTTTCTTTAAAAATGGATTTCATGCCATACATACTTAAGAAAGATGTTTATACAGGCAGTATTATTCCTTGTGGAAGATACAAGTCCTCACATTTTACTCTTGTATAGTTCAGTTAAATCATTAAAGCTCCTAAATTTGCTTAGCAATAATGTAAAGAGTTTCTAAGGAGTCTGTACTCACCATGGGTATAATTTAGCGAGAAAAATGACATTTTTGTAAATATTTAAACAAAAATCGATATAAAATAATCTAACAGCCTTTTCCTATTAAATTTAAACACTTTTTATTACAGCAGTGGCCAACAATTAAAAATCCACAATAAAATTCTCTCTACAATTACAATAATGAATTTTCTATTGAAAGATTTCCACGTGAAAAATGAAATCAAAAAGACTAACCACTTCAACGGCTGCCCCGAATTAAGTCGGAGATAATAACACAGTTTCCCTATCTAGGTGGCCATTGAAGTGGTTTAATATGACATCACATTGATAATACTATAACGGAAATTTTCAAACATTTCTCAATATTACAAGGAGTATGAGTATATGAATATGTGTAAGTACAGAAAGCTGGTTAATATGACATCACAAGAGAATTAAAAGAAAATTAATATGACGTCATATTGGAAGTTTAACGGACTTTTCCAAATGTTTGAGAAACATACAAAGAGAATATTAATATGAGTAAAAAAGAAAGCAAGTATATATGACGTCACTAGGTGAATATAACATCATATGAGTTTGAGGAACATATTGAATCACGATCAAAACGGATTATGGAAATATTGGCATATTTTAACATTTTGAAGTTCTCTATACAATATGTTTAATTTTGAAATTGATTTTTCTACACAAACATTCTTCGCTTTTCCTATAGAAAGTAGAAAGTTCTATAATTTTTGGAAACCCTTGAGCTTACAGATTTTGAAATACTGTGATTCGGGAAAGATTTTTACGTTGTCTTTGGACAAAACTAGGGGGACATTGCACTTTATATAAAAAGGGCAAGGTGCATTTTGCTGATTGAAAAAAGTGTAGAGCACTGTTTCAAGGATCCAGTCACCCTGCAATTGGGGAGACTTGATCCTTTTTTTAGTTTTTGGAAAACAATTAATCTTTATTTTTAAAATGTTATTTTTTCCAAAATTAAAATTAAAAAAGGGATCAAAGTTTTCCCTACTGATTGAAGATGCATGTGATTTATAAAAGAAACAGAAATCATAGAATTTTTTTTTAAACTATTGAATACATTTAATATTTGATCACTTTTAAGCCACTATAACATTAAAAGGGAGGGGGGGGGGAAAGCACTAAGAAACACACTTTTGTACATAATTTTATAATTCTAGAATATCCGGAAATGAATTAAAATCCAATATAAATATCCATCTTTACATACAAAATTTAAGTTTAAAAAAAAAGTGTAAAAAGTATAAAAAGTGTAATAACTAGCAAAAAAGAGCTCCAAGCTTTAGAATTAAAAAATAATAAGATAAAAAAAATTATCTAATTGAGCATATATCTAAAAAAGACGTAAAATAATTAAAAAAATTAGTCTTTTGAATACAGTGTAGACTCCTCAAATACACCATCCTAAAATTCATAAATACCTAAACTCCGTACATTGTTTCCAATGTAAACAATGAAACTTACAGTTAAGATGCAGGTGAAAAATTTTAAGTTTTTTATATTTTCATATCATTCTGTACAAATTTTAATATGTAATTCTGGTTAATAATGATTCAAGTCACATTTTCTCATGAAAGAAGTATAAATTTATTTTTGAAAAAAATTCAAGAAAGTGCTGATATCAGTGGATATTGTGATATTTTTACCAAATAATTTATGTATCAATAAGGCTTTTTTGGTTAGTAAGTATGGCTAAACATGAAATAAAACTTCATTCTATTAAGATTTTAATGTGAATTATTAGTGTACATTTATAAGGCAAGTTGCACTGAATAATTCATGAAAAAATTATCTCATCATCATTATGCATATTTAGCTATGCATTATTAAATATTTACTTGATCTTTATCTTGATATTTTAAATTATCTTAATTTTTATTATTTCACTTTATTGTAAGCATTCATTATAATTTCGAGTGCACTCTTAAATTCAAATTATAGTTAAATAAATGTAAAGAAAACAGTGAAAAGAAATCTGTAAAATTCTAAAATCCACACGACCTCTGGTTTTAAACTATGCACATTTAAGGGACTCTACCGTATAATATACGGTATAGTAGCATAACAACCAATATATATATTTTTTTTACGTTTCATTTATTTGGATGACTTATGGATGTAAGCTGTGATAGGTAGTCAAGACTCATTTAAGGCAGCGGCAAACTTCTGACAGTATTTTAGTATAAAGAGTTTCTCCTTTTTTAAATGCAGAAGTTTTTTTTAAATTAAGGCAAAAATACTCTTATAAAATGCCTGTGGAATTTTGCACCTACATTAATCGGGTCTGGTCAAGATTGAAAGTATTTTGAACACCACCCCCCGCCTCGTACCAGATACTCTACTGCACATTCACACAAAAACACAATATGCATTACATTTTATATATGGTAAAATTTAAATATATCAAAACTATACAAAAACTGCAAGCAAAATATTTATATGCATGAAAATTGCAATCAAAAAGTTAAATTTCAAGCTATTAGATAGAAACAACAGTTAAAATCTAGTAAATCTCCAAAATTTACAAATTCTAACAAACACATTGAACAAATATAATGTACTTCTCATAAATAAGACTTACTTGCACTTCCCGTATGATGTTTTTTGTCACATTTCTCAGGCATTAGATGCTGGTAAGATGACCGTAGGTAAGAATACATGAGCACACCTGGTTGGAAGTAGTCATCAGTTTTACTGCGATAACTGTGATAGTCTACGGTGGTAAGACGACCGAAGGTCAGGATACACGAGCACACATGGTTATAAATAGTCATGAGTTTCACTTCTGTAACTGTGACAATCTCTAGGGCTTCTGCTTCTTGCAGGGTGAAAAAAATACTTCTTTCCCGCCGTCCAAAACTCCTTCCTGCATCAACAGACTTCCAGACATCAGTAGGTCAGGATACACGAGCACAGATGGTTATAAATAGTCATGAGTTTCACTTCTGTAACTGTGACAATCTCTAGGGCTTCTGCTTCTTGCAGGATGAAAAAAATACTTCTTTCCCGCCGTCCAAAACTCCTTCCTGCATCAACAGACTTCCAGACATCGGTAGGTGGACCTAGTTCTTCAAAACTGTAAATATAATATAAAAGGAGTTATAAAAACTTTATAGAAACAAATTAAGAAAAGTAGAATTAACACATTTTTAGAGACGTGTTATGTAACACAAACAACTTAAAAAATACAAATAACATTTTTTTATTTATATTACAAACAAAATATTAGAAGCATGAAAACTATCAATAACAAGTACTACTAAACTGGTACACAATAACTTAACTACTTATTATTTTTTAGAATGGCAGTAATCACATGAACCTTACATTCGTAAATGAGAGAAAATTTCTATTTTATTTTCTTTAAAAATGGATTTCATGCCATACATACTTAAGAAAGATGTTTATACAGGCAGTATTATTCGTTGTGGAAGATACAAGTCCTCACATTTTACTCTTGTATAGTTCAGTTAAATCATTAAAGCTCCTAAATTTGCTTAGCAATAATGTAAAGAGTTTCTAAGGAGTCTGTACTCACCATGGGTATAATTTAGCGAGAAAAATGACATTTTTGTAAATATTTAAACAAAAATCGATATAAAATAATCTAACAGCCTTTTCCTATTAAATTTAAACACTTTTTATTACAGCAGTGGCCAACAATTAAAAATCCACAATAAAATTCTCTCTACAATTACAATAATGAATTTTCTATTGAAAGATTTCCACGTGAAAAATGAAATCAAAAAGACTAACCACTTCAACGGCTGCCCCGAATTAAGTCGGAGATAATAACACAGTTTCCCTATCTAGGTGGCCATTGAAGTGGTTTAATATGACATCACATTGATAATACTATAACGGAAATTTTCAAACATTTCTCAATATTACAAGGAGTATGAGTATATGAATATGTGTAAGTACAGAAAGCTGGTTAATATGACATCACAAGAGAATTAAAAGAAAATTAATATGACGTCATATTGGAAGTTTAACGGACTTTTCCAAATGTTTGAGAAACATACAAAGAGAATATTAATATGAGTAAAAAAGAAAGCAAGTATATATGACGTCACTAGGTGAATATAACATCATATGAGTTTGAGGAACATATTGAATCACGATCAAAACGGATTATGGAAATATTGGCATATTTTAACATTTTGAAGTTCTCTATACAATATGTTTAATTTTGAAATTGATTTTTCTACACAAACATTCTTCGCTTTTCCTATAGAAAGTAGAAAGTTCTATAATTTTTGGAAACCCTTGAGCTTACAGATTTTGAAATACTGTGATTCGGGAAAGATTTTTACGTTGTCTTTGGACAAAACTAGGGGGACATTGCACTTTATATAAAAAGGGCAAGGTGCATTTTGCTGATTGAAAAAAGTGTAGAGCACTGTTTCAAGGATCCAGTCACCCTGCAATTGGGGAGACTTGATCCTTTTTTTAGTTTTTGGAAAACAATTAATCTTTATTTTTAAAATGTTATTTTTTCCAAAATTAAAATTAAAAAAGGGATCAAAGTTTTCCCTACTGATTGAAGATGCATGTGATTTATAAAAGAAACAGAAATCATAGAATTTTTTTTTAAACTATTGAATACATTTAATATTTGATCACTTTTAAGCCACTATAACATTAAAAGGGAGGGGGGGGGAAAGCACTAAGAAACACACTTTTGTACATAATTTTATAATTCTAGAATATCCGGAAATGAATTAAAATCCAATATAAATATCCATCTTTACATACAAAATTTAAGTTTAAAAAAAAAGTGTAAAAAGTATAAAAAGTGTAATAACTAGCAAAAAAGAGCTCCAAGCTTTAGAATTAAAAAATAATAAGATAAAAAAAATTATCTAATTGAGCATATATCTAAAAAAGACGTAAAATAATTAAAAAAATTAGTCTTTTGAATACAGTGTAGACTCCTCAAATACACCATCCTAAAATTCATAAATACCTAAACTCCGTACATTGTTTCCAATGTAAACAATGAAACTTACAGTTAAGATGCAGGTGAAAAATTTTAAGTTTTTTATATTTTCATATCATTCTGTACAAATTTTAATATGTAATTCTGGTTAATAATGATTCAAGTCACATTTTCTCATGAAAGAAGTATAAATTTATTTTTGAAAAAAATTCAAGAAAGTGCTGATATCAGTGGATATTGTGATATTTTTACCAAATAATTTATGTATCAATAAGGCTTTTTTGGTTAGTAAGTATGGCTAAACATGAAATAAAACTTCATTCTATTAAGATTTTAATGTGAATTATTAGTGTACATTTATAAGGCAAGTTGCACTGAATAATTCATGAAAAAATTATCTCATCATCATTATGCATATTTAGCTATGCATTATTAAATATTTACTTGATCTTTATCTTGATATTTTAAATTATCTTAATTTTTATTATTTCACTTTATTGTAAGCATTCATTATAATTTCGAGTGCACTCTTAAATTCAAATTATAGTTAAATAAATGTAAAGAAAACAGTGAAAAGAAATCTGTAAAATTCTAAAATCCACACGACCTCTGGTTTTAAACTATGCACATTTAAGGGACTCTACCGTATAATATACGGTATAGTAGCATAACAACCAATATATATATTTTTTTTACGTTTCATTTATTTGGATGACTTATGGATGTAAGCTGTGATAGGTAGTCAAGACTCATTTAAGGCAGCGGCAAACTTCTGACAGTATTTTAGTATAAAGAGTTTCTCCTTTTTTAAATGCAGAAGTTTTTTTTAAATTAAGGCAAAAATACTCTTATAAAATGCCTGTGGAATTTTGCACCTACATTAATCGGGTCTGGTCAAGATTGAAAGTATTTTGAACACCACCCCCCGCCTCGTACCAGATACTCTACTGCACATTCACACAAAAACACAATATGCATTACATTTTATATATGGTAAAATTTAAATATATCAAAACTATACAAAAACTGCAAGCAAAATATTTATATGCATGAAAATTGCAATCAAAAAGTTAAATTTCAAGCTATTAGATAGAAACAACAGTTAAAATCTAGTAAATCTCCAAAATTTACAAATTCTAACAAACACATTGAACAAATATAATGTACTTCTCATAAATAAGACTTACTTGCACTTCCCGTATGATGTTTTTTGTCACATTTCTCAGGCATTAGATGCTGGTAAGATGACCGTAGGTAAGAATACATGAGCACACCTGGTTGGAAGTAGTCATCAGTTTTACTGCGATAACTGTGATAGTCTACGGTGGTAAGACGACCGAAGGTCAGGATACACGAGCACACATGGTTATAAATAGTCATGAGTTTCACTTCTGTAACTGTGACAATCTCTAGGGCTTCTGCTTCTTGCAGGGTGAAAAAAATACTTCTTTCCCGCCGTCCAAAACTCCTTCCTGCATCAACAGACTTCCAGACATCAGTAGGTCAGGATACACGAGCACAGATGGTTATAAATAGTCATGAGTTTCACTTCTGTAACTGTGACAATCTCTAGGGCTTCTGCTTCTTGCAGGGTGAAAAAAATACTTCTTTCCCGCCGTCCAAAACTCCTTCCTGCATCAACAGACTTCCAGACATCGGTAGGTGGACCTAGTTCTTCAAAACTGTAAATATAATATAAAAGGAGTTATAAAAACTTTATAGAAACAAATTAAGAAAAGTAGAATTAACACATTTTTAGAGACGTGTTATGTAACACAAACAACTTAAAAAATACAAATAACATTTTTTTATTTATATTACAAACAAAATATTAGAAGCATGAAAACTATCAATAACAAGTACTACTAAACTGGTACACAATAACTTAACTACTTATTATTTTTTAGAATGGCAGTAATCACATGAACCTTACATTCGTAAATGAGAGAAAATTTCTATTTTATTTTCTTTAAAAATGGATTTCATGCCATACATACTTAAGAAAGATGTTTATACAGGCAGTATTATTCGTTGTGGAAGATACAAGTCCTCACATTTTACTCTTGTATAGTTCAGTTAAATCATTAAAGCTCCTAAATTTGCTTAGCAATAATGTAAAGAGTTTCTAAGGAGTCTGTACTCACCATGGGTATAATTTAGCGAGAAAAATGACATTTTTGTAAATATTTAAACAAAAATCGATATAAAATAATCTAACAGCCTTTTCCTATTAAATTTAAACACTTTTTATTACAGCAGTGGCCAACAATTAAAAATCCACAATAAAATTCTCTCTACAATTACAATAATGAATTTTCTATTGAAAGATTTCCACGTGAAAAATGAAATCAAAAAGACTAACCACTTCAACGGCTGCCCCGAATTAAGTCGGAGATAATAACACAGTTTCCCTATCTAGGTGGCCATTGAAGTGGTTTAATATGACATCACATTGATAATACTATAACGGAAATTTTCAAACATTTCTCAATATTACAAGGAGTATGAGTATATGAATATGTGTAAGTACAGAAAGCTGGTTAATATGACATCACAAGAGAATTAAAAGAAAATTAATATGACGTCATATTGGAAGTTTAACGGACTTTTCCAAATGTTTGAGAAACATACAAAGAGAATATTAATATGAGTAAAAAAGAAAGCAAGTATATATGACGTCACTAGGTGAATATAACATCATATGAGTTTGAGGAACATATTGAATCACGATCAAAACGGATTATGGAAATATTGGCATATTTTAACATTTTGAAGTTCTCTATACAATATGTTTAATTTTGAAATTGATTTTTCTACACAAACATTCTTCGCTTTTCCTATAGAAAGTAGAAAGTTCTATAATTTTTGGAAACCCTTGAGCTTACAGATTTTGAAATACTGTGATTCGGGAAAGATTTTTACGTTGTCTTTGGACAAAACTAGGGGGACATTGCACTTTATATAAAAAGGGCAAGGTGCATTTTGCTGATTGAAAAAAGTGTAGAGCACTGTTTCAAGGATCCAGTCACCCTGCAATTGGGGAGACTTGATCCTTTTTTTAGTTTTTGGAAAACAATTAATCTTTATTTTTAAAATGTTATTTTTTCCAAAATTAAAATTAAAAAAGGGATCAAAGTTTTCCCTACTGATTGAAGATGCATGTGATTTATAAAAGAAACAGAAATCATAGAATTTTTTTTTTAAACTATTGAATACATTTAATATTTGATCACTTTTAAGCCACTATAACATTAAAAGGGAGGGGGGGGGGGAAAGCACTAAGAAACACACTTTTGTACATAATTTTATAATTCTAGAATATCCGGAAATGAATTAAAATCCAATATAAATATCCATCTTTACATACAAAATTTAAGTTTAAAAAAAAAGTGTAAAAAGTATAAAAAGTGTAATAACTAGCAAAAAAGAGCTCCAAGCTTTAGAATTAAAAAATAATAAGATAAAAAAAATTATCTAATTGAGCATATATCTAAAAAAGACGTAAAATAATTAAAAAAATTAGTCTTTTAAATACAGTGTAGACTCCTCAAATACACCATCCTAAAATTCATAAATACCTAAACTCCGTACATTGTTTCCAATGTAAACAATGAAACTTACAGTTAAGATGCAGGTGAAAAATTTTAAGTTTTTTATATTTTCATATCATTCTGTACAAATTTTAATATGTAATTCTGGTTAATAATGATTCAAGTCACGTTTTCTCATGAAAGAAGTATAAATTTATTTTTGAAAAAAATTCAAGAAAGTGCTGATATCAGTGGATATTGTGATATTTTTACCAAATAATTTATGTATCAATAAGGCTTTTTTGGTTAGTAAGTATGGCTAAACATGAAATAAAACTTCATTCTATTAAGATTTTAATGTGAATTATTAGTGTACATTTATAAGGCAAGTTGCACTGAATAATTCACGAAAAAATTATCTCATCATCATTATGCATATTTAGCTATGCATTATTAAATATTTACTTGATCTTTATCTTGATATTTTAAATTATCTTAATTTTTATTATTTCACTTTATTGTAAGCATTCATTATAATTTCGAGTGCACTCTTAAATTCAAATTATAGTTAAATAAATGTAAAGAAAACAGTGAAAAGAAATCTGTAAAATTCTAAAATCCACACAACCTCTGGTTTTAAACTATGCACATTTAAGGGACTCTACCGTATAATATACGGTATAGTAGCATAACAACCAATATATATATTTTTTTTTACGTTTCATTTATTTGGATGAATTATGGATGTAAGCTGTGATAGGTAGTCAAGACTCATTTAAGGCAGCGGCAAACTTCTGACAGTATTTTAGTATAAAGAGTTTCTCCTTTTTTAAATGCAGAAGTTTTTTTTAAATTAAGGCAAAAATACTCTTATAAAATGCCTGTGGAATTTTGCACCTACATTAATCGGGTCTGGTCAAGATTGAAAGTATTTTGAACACCACCCCCCGCCTCGTACCAGATACTCTACTGCACATTCACACAAAAACACAATATGCATTACATTTTATATATGGTAAAATTTAAATATATCAAAACTATACAAAAACTGCAAGCAAAATATTTATATGCATGAAAATTGCAATCAAAAAGTTAAATTTCAAGCTATTAGATAGAAACAACAGTTAAAATCTAGTAAATCTCCAAAATTTACAAATTCTAACAAACACATTGAACAAATATAATGTACTTCTCATAAATAAGACTTACTTGCACTTCCCGTATGATGTTTTTTGTCACATTTCTCAGGCATTAGATGCTGGTAAGATGACCGTAGGTAAGAATACATGAGCACACCTGGTTGGAAGTAGTCATCAGTTTTACTGCCATAACTGTGATAGTCTACGGTGGTAAGACGACCGAAGGTCAGGATACACGAGCACACATGGTTATAAATAGTCATGAGTTTCACTTCTGTAACTGTGACAATCTCTAGGGCTTCTGCTTCTTGCAGGGTGAAAAAAATACTTCTTTCCCGCCGTCCAAAACTCCTTCCTGCATCAACAGACTTCCAGACATCAGTAGGTCAGGATACACGAGCACACATGTTTATAAATAGTCATGAGTTTCACTTCTGTAACTGTGACAATCTCTAGGGCTTCTGCTTCTTGCAGGGTGAAAAAAATACTTCTTTCCCGCCGTCCAAAACTCCTTCCTGCATCAACAGACTTCCAGACATCGGTAGGTGGACCTAGTTCTTCAAAACTGTAAATATAATATAAAAGGAGTTATAAAAACTTTATAGAAACAAATTAAGAAATGTAGAATTAACACATTTTTAGAGACGTGTTATGTAACACAAACAACTTAAAAAATACAAATAACATTTTTTTATTTATATTACAAACAAAATATTAGAAGCATGAAAACTATCAATAACAAGTACTACTAAAATGGTACACAATAACTTAACTACTTATTATTTTTTAGAATGGCAGTAATCACATGAACCTTACATTCGTAAATGAGAGAAAATTTCTATTTTATTTTCTTTAAAAATGGATTTCATGCCATACATACTTAAGAAAGATGTTTATACAGGCAGTATTATTCCTTGTGGAAGATACAAGTCCTCACATTTTACTCTTGTATAGTTCAGTTAAATCATTAAAGCTCCTAAATTTGCTTTGCAATAATGTAAAGAGTTTCTAAGGAGTCTGTACTCACCATGGGTATAATTTAGCGAGAAAAATGACATTTTTGTAAATATTTAAACAAAAATCGATATAAAATAATCTAACAGCCTTTTCCTATTAAATTTAAACACTTTTTATTACAGCAGTGGCCAACAATTAAAAATCCACAATAAAATTCTCTCTACAATTACAATAATGAATTTTCTATTGAAAGATTTCCACGTGAAAAATGAAATCAAAAAGACTAACCACTTCAACGGCTGCCCCGAATTAAGTCGGAGATAATAACACAGTTTCCCTATCTAGGTGGCCATTGAAGTGGTTTAATATGACATCACATTGATAATACTATAACGGAAATTTTCAAACATTTCTCAATATTACAAGGAGTATGAGTATATGAATATGTGTAAGTACAGAAAGCTGGTTAATATGACATCACAAGAGAATTAAAAGAAAATTAATATGACGTCATATTGGAAGTTTAACGGACTTTTCCAAATGTTTGAGAAACATACAAAGAGAATATTAATATGAGTAAAAAAGAAAGCAAGTATATATGACGTCACTAGGTGAATATAACATCATATGAGTTTGAGGAACATATTGAATCACGATCAAAACGGATTATGGAAATATTGGCATATTTTAACATTTTGAAGTTCTCTATACAATATGTTTAATTTTGAAATTGATTTTTCTACACAAACATTCTTCGCTTTTCCTATAGAAAGTAGAAAGTTCTATAATTTTTGGAAACCCTTGAGCTTACAGATTTTGAAATACTGTGATTCGGGAAAGATTTTTACGTTGTCTTTGGACAAAACTAGGGGGACATTGCACTTTATATAAAAAGGGCAAGGTGCATTTTGCTGATTGAAAAAAGTGTAGAGCACTGTTTCAAGGATCCAGTCACCCTGCAATTGGGGAGACTTGATCCTTTTTTTAGTTTTTGGAAAACAATTAATCTTTATTTTTAAAATGTTATTTTTTCCAAAATTAAAATTAAAAAAGGGATCAAAGTTTTCCCTACTGATTGAAGATGCATGTGATTTATAAAAGAAACAGAAATCATAGAATTTTTTTTTTAAACTATTGAATACATTTAATATTTGATCACTTTTAAGCCACTATAACATTAAAAGGGAGGGGGGGGGAAAGCACTAAGAAACACACTTTTGTACATAATTTTATAATTCTAGAATATCCGGAAATGAATTAAAATCCAATATAAATATCCATCTTTACATACAAAATTTAAGTTAAAAAAAAAGTGTAAAAAGTATAAAAAGTGTAATAACTAGCAAAAAAGAGCTCCAAGCTTTAGAATTAAAAAATAATAAGATAAAAAAATTATCTAATTGAGCATATATCTAAAAAAGACGTAAAATAATTAAAAAAATTAGTCTTTTAAATACAGTGTAGACTCCTCAAATACACCATCCTAAAATTCATAAATACCTAAACTCCGTACATTGTTTCCAATGTAAACAATGAAACTTACAGTTAAGATGCAGGTGAAAAATTTTAAGTTTTTTATATTTTCATATCATTCTGTACAAATTTTAATATGTAATTCTGGTTAATAATGATTCAAGTCACGTTTTCTCATGAAAGAAGTATAAATTTATTTTTGAAAAAAATTCAAGAAAGTGCTGATATCAGTGGATATTGTGATATTTTTACCAAATAATTTATGTATCAATAAGGCTTTTTTGGTTAGTAAGTATGGCTAAACATGAAATAAAACTTCATTCTATTAAGATTTTAATGTGAATTATTAGTGTACATTTATAAGGCAAGTTGCACTGAATAATTCATGAAAAAATTATCTCATCATCATTATGCATATTTAGCTATGCATTATTAAATATTTACTTGATCTTTATCTTGATATTTTAAATTATCTTAATTTTTATTATTTCACTTTATTGTAAGCATTCATTATAATTTCGAGTGCACTCTTAAATTCAAATTATAGTTAAATAAATGTAAAGAAAACAGTGAAAAGAAATCTGTAAAATTCTAAAATCCACACAACCTCTGGTTTTAAACTATGCACATTTAAGGGACTCTACCGTATAATATACGGTATAGTAGCATAACAACCAATATATATATTTTTTTTTACGTTTCATTTATTTGGATGAATTATGGATGTAAGCTGTGATAGGTAGTCAAGACTCATTTAAGGCAGCGGCAAACTTCTGACAGTATTTTAGTATAAAGAGTTTCTCCTTTTTTAAATGCAGAAGTTTTTTTTAAATTAAGGCAAAAATACTCTTATAAAATGCCTGTGGAATTTTGCACCTACATTAATCGGGTCTGGTCAAGATTGAAAGTATTTTGAACACCACCCCCCGCCTCGTACCAGATACTCTACTGCACATTCACACAAAAACACAATATGCATTACATTTTATATATGGTAAAATTTAAATATATCAAAACTATACAAAAACTGCAAGCAAAATATTTATATGCATGAAAATTGCAATCAAAAAGTTAAATTTCAAGCTATTAGATAGAAACAACAGTTAAAATCTAGTAAATCTCCAAAATTTACAAATTCTAACAAACACATTGAACAAATATAATGTACTTCTCATAAATAAGACTTACTTGCACTTCCCGTATGATGTTTTTTGTCACATTTCTCAGGCATTAGATGCTGGTAAGATGACCGTAGGTAAGAATACATGAGCACACCTGGTTGGAAGTAGTCATCAGTTTTACTGCCATAACTGTGATAGTCTACGGTGGTAAGACGACCGAAGGTCAGGATACACGAGCACACATGGTTATAAATAGTCATGAGTTTCACTTCTGTAACTGTGACAATCTCTAGGGCTTCTGCTTCTTGCAGGGTGAAAAAAATACTTCTTTCCCGCCGTCCAAAACTCCTTCCTGCATCAACAGACTTCCAGACATCAGTAGGTCAGGATACACGAGCACACATGGTTATAAATAGTCATGAGTTTCACTTCTGTAACTGTGACAATCTCTAGGGCTTCTGCTTCTTGCAGGGTGAAAAAAATACTTCTTTCCCGCCGTCCAAAACTCCTTCCTCCATCAACAGACTTCCAGACATCGGTAGGTGGACCTAGTTCTTCAAAACTGTAAATATAATATAAAAGGAGTTATAAAAACTTTATAGAAACAAATTAAGAAAAGTAGAATTAACATATTTTTAGAGACGTGTTATGTAACACAAACAACTTAAAAAATACAAATAACATTTTTTTATTTATATTACAAACAAAATATTAGAAGCATGAAAACTATCAATAACAAGTACTACTAAAATGGTACACAATAACTTAACTACTTATTATTTTTTAGAATGGCAGTAATCACATGAACCTTACATTCGTAAATGAGAGAAAATTTCTATTTTATTTTCTTTAAAAATGGATTTCATGCCATACATACTTAAGAAAGATGTTTATACAGGCAGTATTATTCGTTGTGGAAGATACAAGTCCTCACATTTTACTCTTGTATAGTTCAGTTAAATCATTAAAGCTCCTAAATTTGCTTAGCAATAATGTAAAGAGTTTCTAAGGAGTCTGTACTCACCATGGGTATAATTTAGCGAGAAAAATGACATTTTTGTAAATATTTAAACAAAAATCGATATAAAATAATCTAACAGCCTTTTCCTATTAAATTTAAACACTTTTTATTACAGCAGTGGCCAACAATTAAAAATCCACAATAAAATTCTCTCTACAATTACAATAATGAATTTTCTATTGAAAGATTTCCACGTGAAAAATGAAATCAAAAAGACTAACCACTTCAACGGCTGCCCCGAATTAAGTCGGAGATAATAACACAGTTTCCCTATCTAGGTGGCCATTGAAGTGGTTTAATATGACATCACATTGATAATACTATAACGGAAATTTTCAAACATTTCTCAATATTACAAGGAGTATGAGTATATGAATATGTGTAAGTACAGAAAGCTGGTTAATATGACATCACAAGAGAATTAAAAGAAAATTAATATGACGTCATATTGGAAGTTTAACGGACTTTTCCAAATGTTTGAGAAACATACAAAGAGAATATTAATATGAGTAAAAAAGAAAGCAAGTATATATGACGTCACTAGGTGAATATAACATCATATGAGTTTGAGGAACATATTGAATCACGATCAAAACGGATTATGGAAATATTGGCATATTTTAACATTTTGAAGTTCTCTATACAATATGTTTAATTTTGAAATTGATTTTTCTACACAAACATTCTTCGCTTTTCCTATAGAAAGTAGAAAGTTCTATAATTTTTGGAAACCCTTGAGCTTACAGATTTTGAAATACTGTGATTCGGGAAAGATTTTTACGTTGTCTTTGGACAAAACTAGGGGGACATTGCACTTTATATAAAAAGGGCAAGGTGCATTTTGCTGATTGAAAAAAGTGTAGAGCACTGTTTCAAGGATCCAGTCACCCTGCAATTGGGGAGACTTGATCCTTTTTTTAGTTTTTGGAAAACAATTAATCTTTATTTTTAAAATGTTATTTTTTCCAAAATTAAAATTAAAAAAGGGATCAAAGTTTTCCCTACTGATTGAAGATGCATGTGATTTATAAAAGAAACAGAAATCATAGAATTTTTTTTTTAAACTATTGAATACATTTAATATTTGATCACTTTTAAGCCACTATAACATTAAAAGGGAGGGGGGGGGGAAAGCACTAAGAAACACACTTTTGTACATAATTTTATAATTCTAGAATATCCGGAAATGAATTAAAATCCAATATAAATATCCATCTTTACATACAAAATTTAAGTTTAAAAAAAAAGTGTAAAAAGTATAAAAAGTGTAATAACTAGCAAAAAAGAGCTCCAAGCTTTAGAATTAAAAAATAATAAGATAAAAAAAATTATCTAATTGAGCATGTATCTAAAAAAGACGTAAAATAATTAAAAAAATTAGTCTTTTAAATACAGTGTAGACTCCTCAAATACACCATCCTAAAATTCATAAATACCTAAACTCCGTACATTGTTTCCAATGTAAACAATGAAACTTACAGTTAAGATGCAGGTGAAAAATTTTAAGTTTTTTATATTTTCATATCATTCTGTACAAATTTTAATATGTAATTCTGGTTAATAATGATTCAAGTCACGTTTTCTCATGAAAGAAGTATAAATTTATTTTTGAAAAAAATTCAAGAAAGTGCTGATATCAGTGGATATTGTGATATTTTTACCAAATAATTTATGTATCAATAAGGCTTTTTTGGTTAGTAAGTATGGCTAAACATGAAATAAAACTTCATTCTATTAAGATTTTAATGTGAATTATTAGTGTACATTTATAAGGCAAGTTGCACTGAATAATTCACGAAAAAATTATCTCATCATCATTATGCATATTTAGCTATGCATTATTAAATATTTACTTGATCTTTATCTTGATATTTTAAATTATCTTAATTTTTATTATTTCACTTTATTGTAAGCATTCATTATAATTTCGAGTGCACTCTTAAATTCAAATTATAGTTAAATAAATGTAAAGAAAACAGTGAAAAGAAATCTGTAAAATTCTAAAATCCACACAACCTCTGGTTTTAAACTATGCACATTTAAGGGACTCTACCGTATAATATACGGTATAGTAGCATAACAACCAATATATATTTTTTTTTTTACGTTTCATTTATTTGGATGAATTATGGATGTAAGCTGTGATAGGTAGTCAAGACTCATTTAAGGCAGCGGCAAACTTCTGACAGTATTTTAGTATAAAGAGTTTCTCCTTTTTTAAATGCAGAAGTTTTTTTTAAATTAAGGCAAAAATACTCTTATAAAATGCCTGTGGAATTTTGCACCTACATTAATCGGGTCTGGTCAAGATTGAAAGTATTTTGAACACCACCCCCCGCCTCGTACCAGATACTCTACTGCACATTCACACAAAAACACAATATGCATTACATTTTATATATGGTAAAATTTAAATATATCAAAACTATACAAAAACTGCAAGCAAAATATTTATATGCATGAAAATTGCAATCAAAAAGTTAAATTTCAAGCTATTAGATAGAAACAACAGTTAAAATCTAGTAAATCTCCAAAATTTACAAATTCTAACAAACACATTGAACAAATATAATGTACTTCTCATAAATAAGACTTACTTGCACTTCCCGTATGATGTTTTTTTGTCACATTTCTCAGGCATTAGATGCTGGTAAGATGACCGTAGGTAAGAATACATGAGCACACCTGGTTGGAAGTAGTCATCAGTTTTACTGCCATAACTGTGATAGTCTACGGTGGTAAGACGACCGAAGGTCAGGATACACGAGCACACATGGTTATAAATAGTCATGAGTTTCACTTCTGTAACTGTGACAATCTCTAGGGCTTCTGCTTCTTGCAGGGTGAAAAAAATACTTCTTTCCCGCCGTCCAAAACTCCTTCCTGCATCAACAGACTTCCAGACATCAGTAGGTCAGGATACACGAGCACACATGGTTATAAATAGTCATGAGTTTCACTTCTGTAACTGTGACAATCTCTAGGGCTTCTGCTTCTTGCAGGGTGAAAAAAATACTTCTTTCCCGCCGTCCAAAACTCCTTCCTGCATCAACAGACTTCCAGACATCGGTAGGTGGACCTAGTTCTTCAAAACTGTAAATATAATATAAAAGGAGTTATAAAAACTTTATAGAAACAAATTAAGAAATGTAGAATTAACACATTTTTAGAGACGTGTTATGTAACACAAACAACTTAAAAAATACAAATAACATTTTTTTATTTATATTACAAACAAAATATTAGAAGCATGAAAACTATCAATAACAAGTACTACTAAAATGGTACACAATAACTTAACTACTTATTATTTTTTAGAATGGCAGTAATCACATGAACCTTACATTCGTAAATGAGAGAAAATTTCTATTTTATTTTCTTTAAAAATGGATTTCATGCCATACATACTTAAGAAAGATGTTTATACAGGCAGTATTATTCCTTGTGGAAGATACAAGTCCTCACATTTTACTCTTGTATAGTTCAGTTAAATCATTAAAGCTCCTAAATTTGCTTTGCAATAATGTAAAGAGTTTCTAAGGAGTCTGTACTCACCATGGGTATAATTTAGCGAGAAAAATGACATTTTTGTAAATATTTAAACAAAAATCGATATAAAATAATCTAACAGCCTTTTCCTATTAAATTTAAACACTTTTTATTACAGCAGTGGCCAACCATTAAAAATCCACAATAAAATTCTCTCTACAATTACAATAATGAATTTTCTATTGAAAGATTTCCACGTGAAAAATGAAATCAAAAAGACTAACCACTTCAACGGCTGCCCCGAATTAAGTCGGAGATAATAACACAGTTTCCCTATCTAGGTGGCCATTGAAGTGGTTTAATATGACATCACATTGATAATACTATAACGGAAATTTTCAAACATTTCTCAATATTACAAGGAGTATGAGTATATGAATATGTGTAAGTACAGAAAGCTGGTTAATATGACATCACAAGAGAATTAAAAGAAAATTAATATGACGTCATATTGGAAGTTTAACGGACTTTTCCAAATGTTTGAGAAACATACAAAGAGAATATTAATATGAGTAAAAAAGAAAGCAAGTATATATGACGTCACTAGGTGAATATAACATCATATGAGTTTGAGGAACATATTGAATCACGATCAAAACGGATTATGGAAATATTGGCATATTTTAACATTTTGAAGTTCTCTATACAATATGTTTAATTTTGAAATTGATTTTTCTACACAAACATTCTTCGCTTTTCCTATAGAAAGTAGAAAGTTCTATAATTTTTGGAAACCCTTGAGCTTACAGATTTTGAAATACTGTGATTCGGGAAAGATTTTTACGTTGTCTTTGGACAAAACTAGGGGGACATTGCACTTTATATAAAAAGGGCAAGGTGCATTTTGCTGATTGAAAAAAGTGTAGAGCACTGTTTCAAGGATCCAGTCACCCTGCAATTGGGGAGACTTGATCCTTTTTTTAGTTTTTGGAAAACAATTAATCTTTATTTTTAAAATGTTATTTTTTCCAAAATTAAAATTAAAAAAGGGATCAAAGTTTTCCCTACTGATTGAAGATGCATGTGATTTATAAAAGAAACAGAAATCATAGAATTTTTTTTTTAAACTATTGAATACATTTAATATTTGATCACTTTTAAGCCACTATAACATTAAAAGGGAGGGGGGGGGGAAAGCACTAAGAAACACACTTTTGTACATAATTTTATAATTCTAGAATATCCGGAAATGAATTAAAATCCAATATAAATATCCATCTTTACATACAAAATTTAAGTTTAAAAAAAAAGTGTAAAAAGTATAAAAAGTGTAATAACTAGCAAAAAAGAGCTCCAAGCTTTAGAATTAAAAAATAATAAGATAAAAAAAATTATCTAATTGAGCATATATCTAAAAAAGACGTAAAATAATTAAAAAAATTAGTCTTTTAAATACAGTGTAGACTCCTCAAATACACCATCCTAAAATTCATAAATACCTAAACTCCGTACATTGTTTCCAATGTAAACAATGAAACTTACAGTTAAGATGCAGGTGAAAAATTTTAAGTTTTTTATATTTTCATATCATTCTGTACAAATTTTAATATGTAATTCTGGTTAATAATGATTCAAGTCACGTTTTCTCATGAAAGAAGTATAAATTTATTTTTGAA
Organism: Maratus michaelseni; assembly: GCA_963931845.1. Classification (NCBI taxonomy): domain Eukaryota; kingdom Metazoa; phylum Arthropoda; class Arachnida; order Araneae; family Salticidae; genus Maratus; species Maratus michaelseni. The sequence continues at coordinate 167,939,243 of OZ007586.1, forward strand.
AAAAATTCAAGAAAGTGCTGATATCAGTGGATATTGTGATATTTTTACCAAATAATTTATGTATCAATAAGGCTTTTTTGGTTAGTAAGTATGGCTAAACATGAAATAAAACTTCATTCTATTAAGATTTTAATGTGAATTATTAGTGTACATTTATAAGGCAAGTTGCACTGAATAATTCACGAAAAAATTATCTCATCATCATTATGCATATTTAGCTATGCATTATTAAATATTTACTTGATCTTTATCTTGATATTTTAAATTATCTTAATTTTTATTATTTCACTTTATTGTAAGCATTCATTATAATTTCGAGTGCACTCTTAAATTCAAATTATAGTTAAATAAATGTAAAGAAAACAGTGAAAAGAAATCTGTAAAATTCTAAAATCCACACAACCTCTGGTTTTAAACTATGCACATTTAAGGGACTCTACCGTATAATATACGGTATAGTAGCATAACAACCAATATATATATTTTTTTTTACGTTTCATTTATTTGGATGAATTATGGATGTAAGCTGTGATAGGTAGTCAAGACTCATTTAAGGCAGCGGCAAACTTCTGACAGTATTTTAGTATAAAGAGTTTCTCCTTTTTTAAATGCAGAAGTTTTTTTTAAATTAAGGCAAAAATACTCTTATAAAATGCCTGTGGAATTTTGCACCTACATTAATCGGGTCTGGTCAAGATTGAAAGTATTTTGAACACCACCCCCCGCCTCGTACCAGATACTCTACTGCACATTCACACAAAAACACAATATGCATTACATTTTATATATGGTAAAATTTAAATATATCAAAACTATACAAAAACTGCAAGCAAAATATTTATATGCATGAAAATTGCAATCAAAAAGTTAAATTTCAAGCTATTAGATAGAAACAACAGTTAAAATCTAGTAAATCTCCAAAATTTACAAATTCTAACAAACACATTGAACAAATATAATGTACTTCTCATAAATAAGACTTACTTGCACTTCCCGTATGATGTTTTTTGTCACATTTCTCAGGCATTAGATGCTGGTAAGATGACCGTAGGTAAGAATACATGAGCACACCTGGTTGGAAGTAGTCATCAGTTTTACTGCCATAACTGTGATAGTCTACGGTGGTAAGACGACCGAAGGTCAGGATACACGAGCACACATGGTTATAAATAGTCATGAGTTTCACTTCTGTAACTGTGACAATCTCTAGGGCTTCTGCTTCTTGCAGGGTGAAAAAAATACTTCTTTCCCGCCGTCCAAAACTCCTTCCTGCATCAACAGACTTCCAGACATCAGTAGGTCAGGATACACGAGCACACATGTTTATAAATAGTCATGAGTTTCACTTCTGTAACTGTGACAATCTCTAGGGCTTCTGCTTCTTGCAGGGTGAAAAAAATACTTCTTTCCCGCCGTCCAAAACTCCTTCCTGCATCAACAGACTTCCAGACATCGGTAGGTGGACCTAGTTCTTCAAAACTGTAAATATAATATAAAAGGAGTTATAAAAACTTTATAGAAACAAATTAAGAAATGTAGAATTAACACATTTTTAGAGACGTGTTATGTAACACAAACAACTTAAAAAATACAAATAACATTTTTTTATTTATATTACAAACAAAATATTAGAAGCATGAAAACTATCAATAACAAGTACTACTAAAATGGTACACAATAACTTAACTACTTATTATTTTTTAGAATGGCAGTAATCACATGAACCTTACATTCGTAAATGAGAGAAAATTTCTATTTTATTTTCTTTAAAAATGGATTTCATGCCATACATACTTAAGAAAGATGTTTATACAGGCAGTATTATTCCTTGTGGAAGATACAAGTCCTCACATTTTACTCTTGTATAGTTCAGTTAAATCATTAAAGCTCCTAAATTTGCTTTGCAATAATGTAAAGAGTTTCTAAGGAGTCTGTACTCACCATGGGTATAATTTAGCGAGAAAAATGACATTTTTGTAAATATTTAAACAAAAATCGATATAAAATAATCTAACAGCCTTTTCCTATTAAATTTAAACACTTTTTATTACAGCAGTGGCCAACAATTAAAAATCCACAATAAAATTCTCTCTACAATTACAATAATGAATTTTCTATTGAAAGATTTCCACGTGAAAAATGAAATCAAAAAGACTAACCACTTCAACGGCTGCCCCGAATTAAGTCGGAGATAATAACACAGTTTCCCTATCTAGGTGGCCATTGAAGTGGTTTAATATGACATCACATTGATAATACTATAACGGAAATTTTCAAACATTTCTCAATATTACAAGGAGTATGAGTATATGAATATGTGTAAGTACAGAAAGCTGGTTAATATGACATCACAAGAGAATTAAAAGAAAATTAATATGACGTCATATTGGAAGTTTAACGGACTTTTCCAAATGTTTGAGAAACATACAAAGAGAATATTAATATGAGTAAAAAAGAAAGCAAGTATATATGACGTCACTAGGTGAATATAACATCATATGAGTTTGAGGAACATATTGAATCACGATCAAAACGGATTATGGAAATATTGGCATATTTTAACATTTTGAAGTTCTCTATACAATATGTTTAATTTTGAAATTGATTTTTCTACACAAACATTCTTCGCTTTTCCTATAGAAAGTAGAAAGTTCTATAATTTTTGGAAACCCTTGAGCTTACAGATTTTGAAATACTGTGATTCGGGAAAGATTTTTACGTTGTCTTTGGACAAAACTAGGGGGACATTGCACTTTATATAAAAAGGGCAAGGTGCATTTTGCTGATTGAAAAAAGTGTAGAGCACTGTTTCAAGGATCCAGTCACCCTGCAATTGGGGAGACTTGATCCTTTTTTTAGTTTTTGGAAAACAATTAATCTTTATTTTTAAAATGTTATTTTTTCCAAAATTAAAATTAAAAAAGGGATCAAAGTTTTCCCTACTGATTGAAGATGCATGTGATTTATAAAAGAAACAGAAATCATAGAATTTTTTTTTTAAACTATTGAATACATTTAATATTTGATCACTTTTAAGCCACTATAACATTAAAAGGGAGGGGGGGGGAAAGCACTAAGAAACACACTTTTGTACATAATTTTATAATTCTAGAATATCCGGAAATGAATTAAAATCCAATATAAATATCCATCTTTACATACAAAATTTAAGTTAAAAAAAAAGTGTAAAAAGTATAAAAAGTGTAATAACTAGCAAAAAAGAGCTCCAAGCTTTAGAATTAAAAAATAATAAGATAAAAAAATTATCTAATTGAGCATATATCTAAAAAAGACGTAAAATAATTAAAAAAATTAGTCTTTTAAATACAGTGTAGACTCCTCAAATACACCATCCTAAAATTCATAAATACCTAAACTCCGTACATTGTTTCCAATGTAAACAATGAAACTTACAGTTAAGATGCAGGTGAAAAATTTTAAGTTTTTTATATTTTCATATCATTCTGTACAAATTTTAATATGTAATTCTGGTTAATAATGATTCAAGTCACGTTTTCTCATGAAAGAAGTATAAATTTATTTTTGAAAAAAATTCAAGAAAGTGCTGATATCAGTGGATATTGTGATATTTTTACCAAATAATTTATGTATCAATAAGGCTTTTTTGGTTAGTAAGTATGGCTAAACATGAAATAAAACTTCATTCTATTAAGATTTTAATGTGAATTATTAGTGTACATTTATAAGGCAAGTTGCACTGAATAATTCATGAAAAAATTATCTCATCATCATTATGCATATTTAGCTATGCATTATTAAATATTTACTTGATCTTTATCTTGATATTTTAAATTATCTTAATTTTTATTATTTCACTTTATTGTAAGCATTCATTATAATTTCGAGTGCACTCTTAAATTCAAATTATAGTTAAATAAATGTAAAGAAAACAGTGAAAAGAAATCTGTAAAATTCTAAAATCCACACAACCTCTGGTTTTAAACTATGCACATTTAAGGGACTCTACCGTATAATATACGGTATAGTAGCATAACAACCAATATATATATTTTTTTTTACGTTTCATTTATTTGGATGAATTATGGATGTAAGCTGTGATAGGTAGTCAAGACTCATTTAAGGCAGCGGCAAACTTCTGACAGTATTTTAGTATAAAGAGTTTCTCCTTTTTTAAATGCAGAAGTTTTTTTTAAATTAAGGCAAAAATACTCTTATAAAATGCCTGTGGAATTTTGCACCTACATTAATCGGGTCTGGTCAAGATTGAAAGTATTTTGAACACCACCCCCCGCCTCGTACCAGATACTCTACTGCACATTCACACAAAAACACAATATGCATTACATTTTATATATGGTAAAATTTAAATATATCAAAACTATACAAAAACTGCAAGCAAAATATTTATATGCATGAAAATTGCAATCAAAAAGTTAAATTTCAAGCTATTAGATAGAAACAACAGTTAAAATCTAGTAAATCTCCAAAATTTACAAATTCTAACAAACACATTGAACAAATATAATGTACTTCTCATAAATAAGACTTACTTGCACTTCCCGTATGATGTTTTTTGTCACATTTCTCAGGCATTAGATGCTGGTAAGATGACCGTAGGTAAGAATACATGAGCACACCTGGTTGGAAGTAGTCATCAGTTTTACTGCCATAACTGTGATAGTCTACGGTGGTAAGACGACCGAAGGTCAGGATACACGAGCACACATGGTTATAAATAGTCATGAGTTTCACTTCTGTAACTGTGACAATCTCTAGGGCTTCTGCTTCTTGCAGGGTGAAAAAAATACTTCTTTCCCGCCGTCCAAAACTCCTTCCTGCATCAACAGACTTCCAGACATCAGTAGGTCAGGATACACGAGCACACATGGTTATAAATAGTCATGAGTTTCACTTCTGTAACTGTGACAATCTCTAGGGCTTCTGCTTCTTGCAGGGTGAAAAAAATACTTCTTTCCCGCCGTCCAAAACTCCTTCCTCCATCAACAGACTTCCAGACATCGGTAGGTGGACCTAGTTCTTCAAAACTGTAAATATAATATAAAAGGAGTTATAAAAACTTTATAGAAACAAATTAAGAAAAGTAGAATTAACATATTTTTAGAGACGTGTTATGTAACACAAACAACTTAAAAAATACAAATAACATTTTTTTATTTATATTACAAACAAAATATTAGAAGCATGAAAACTATCAATAACAAGTACTACTAAAATGGTACACAATAACTTAACTACTTATTATTTTTTAGAATGGCAGTAATCACATGAACCTTACATTCGTAAATGAGAGAAAATTTCTATTTTATTTTCTTTAAAAATGGATTTCATGCCATACATACTTAAGAAAGATGTTTATACAGGCAGTATTATTCGTTGTGGAAGATACAAGTCCTCACATTTTACTCTTGTATAGTTCAGTTAAATCATTAAAGCTCCTAAATTTGCTTAGCAATAATGTAAAGAGTTTCTAAGGAGTCTGTACTCACCATGGGTATAATTTAGCGAGAAAAATGACATTTTTGTAAATATTTAAACAAAAATCGATATAAAATAATCTAACAGCCTTTTCCTATTAAATTTAAACACTTTTTATTACAGCAGTGGCCAACAATTAAAAATCCACAATAAAATTCTCTCTACAATTACAATAATGAATTTTCTATTGAAAGATTTCCACGTGAAAAATGAAATCAAAAAGACTAACCACTTCAACGGCTGCCCCGAATTAAGTCGGAGATAATAACACAGTTTCCCTATCTAGGTGGCCATTGAAGTGGTTTAATATGACATCACATTGATAATACTATAACGGAAATTTTCAAACATTTCTCAATATTACAAGGAGTATGAGTATATGAATATGTGTAAGTACAGAAAGCTGGTTAATATGACATCACAAGAGAATTAAAAGAAAATTAATATGACGTCATATTGGAAGTTTAACGGACTTTTCCAAATGTTTGAGAAACATACAAAGAGAATATTAATATGAGTAAAAAAGAAAGCAAGTATATATGACGTCACTAGGTGAATATAACATCATATGAGTTTGAGGAACATATTGAATCACGATCAAAACGGATTATGGAAATATTGGCATATTTTAACATTTTGAAGTTCTCTATACAATATGTTTAATTTTGAAATTGATTTTTCTACACAAACATTCTTCGCTTTTCCTATAGAAAGTAGAAAGTTCTATAATTTTTGGAAACCCTTGAGCTTACAGATTTTGAAATACTGTGATTCGGGAAAGATTTTTACGTTGTCTTTGGACAAAACTAGGGGGACATTGCACTTTATATAAAAAGGGCAAGGTGCATTTTGCTGATTGAAAAAAGTGTAGAGCACTGTTTCAAGGATCCAGTCACCCTGCAATTGGGGAGACTTGATCCTTTTTTTAGTTTTTGGAAAACAATTAATCTTTATTTTTAAAATGTTATTTTTTCCAAAATTAAAATTAAAAAAGGGATCAAAGTTTTCCCTACTGATTGAAGATGCATGTGATTTATAAAAGAAACAGAAATCATAGAATTTTTTTTTTAAACTATTGAATACATTTAATATTTGATCACTTTTAAGCCACTATAACATTAAAAGGGAGGGGGGGGGGAAAGCACTAAGAAACACACTTTTGTACATAATTTTATAATTCTAGAATATCCGGAAATGAATTAAAATCCAATATAAATATCCATCTTTACATACAAAATTTAAGTTTAAAAAAAAAGTGTAAAAAGTATAAAAAGTGTAATAACTAGCAAAAAAGAGCTCCAAGCTTTAGAATTAAAAAATAATAAGATAAAAAAAATTATCTAATTGAGCATGTATCTAAAAAAGACGTAAAATAATTAAAAAAATTAGTCTTTTAAATACAGTGTAGACTCCTCAAATACACCATCCTAAAATTCATAAATACCTAAACTCCGTACATTGTTTCCAATGTAAACAATGAAACTTACAGTTAAGATGCAGGTGAAAAATTTTAAGTTTTTTATATTTTCATATCATTCTGTACAAATTTTAATATGTAATTCTGGTTAATAATGATTCAAGTCACGTTTTCTCATGAAAGAAGTATAAATTTATTTTTGAAAAAAATTCAAGAAAGTGCTGATATCAGTGGATATTGTGATATTTTTACCAAATAATTTATGTATCAATAAGGCTTTTTTGGTTAGTAAGTATGGCTAAACATGAAATAAAACTTCATTCTATTAAGATTTTAATGTGAATTATTAGTGTACATTTATAAGGCAAGTTGCACTGAATAATTCACGAAAAAATTATCTCATCATCATTATGCATATTTAGCTATGCATTATTAAATATTTACTTGATCTTTATCTTGATATTTTAAATTATCTTAATTTTTATTATTTCACTTTATTGTAAGCATTCATTATAATTTCGAGTGCACTCTTAAATTCAAATTATAGTTAAATAAATGTAAAGAAAACAGTGAAAAGAAATCTGTAAAATTCTAAAATCCACACAACCTCTGGTTTTAAACTATGCACATTTAAGGGACTCTACCGTATAATATACGGTATAGTAGCATAACAACCAATATATATTTTTTTTTTTACGTTTCATTTATTTGGATGAATTATGGATGTAAGCTGTGATAGGTAGTCAAGACTCATTTAAGGCAGCGGCAAACTTCTGACAGTATTTTAGTATAAAGAGTTTCTCCTTTTTTAAATGCAGAAGTTTTTTTTAAATTAAGGCAAAAATACTCTTATAAAATGCCTGTGGAATTTTGCACCTACATTAATCGGGTCTGGTCAAGATTGAAAGTATTTTGAACACCACCCCCCGCCTCGTACCAGATACTCTACTGCACATTCACACAAAAACACAATATGCATTACATTTTATATATGGTAAAATTTAAATATATCAAAACTATACAAAAACTGCAAGCAAAATATTTATATGCATGAAAATTGCAATCAAAAAGTTAAATTTCAAGCTATTAGATAGAAACAACAGTTAAAATCTAGTAAATCTCCAAAATTTACAAATTCTAACAAACACATTGAACAAATATAATGTACTTCTCATAAATAAGACTTACTTGCACTTCCCGTATGATGTTTTTTTGTCACATTTCTCAGGCATTAGATGCTGGTAAGATGACCGTAGGTAAGAATACATGAGCACACCTGGTTGGAAGTAGTCATCAGTTTTACTGCCATAACTGTGATAGTCTACGGTGGTAAGACGACCGAAGGTCAGGATACACGAGCACACATGGTTATAAATAGTCATGAGTTTCACTTCTGTAACTGTGACAATCTCTAGGGCTTCTGCTTCTTGCAGGGTGAAAAAAATACTTCTTTCCCGCCGTCCAAAACTCCTTCCTGCATCAACAGACTTCCAGACATCAGTAGGTCAGGATACACGAGCACACATGGTTATAAATAGTCATGAGTTTCACTTCTGTAACTGTGACAATCTCTAGGGCTTCTGCTTCTTGCAGGGTGAAAAAAATACTTCTTTCCCGCCGTCCAAAACTCCTTCCTGCATCAACAGACTTCCAGACATCGGTAGGTGGACCTAGTTCTTCAAAACTGTAAATATAATATAAAAGGAGTTATAAAAACTTTATAGAAACAAATTAAGAAATGTAGAATTAACACATTTTTAGAGACGTGTTATGTAACACAAACAACTTAAAAAATACAAATAACATTTTTTTATTTATATTACAAACAAAATATTAGAAGCATGAAAACTATCAATAACAAGTACTACTAAAATGGTACACAATAACTTAACTACTTATTATTTTTTAGAATGGCAGTAATCACATGAACCTTACATTCGTAAATGAGAGAAAATTTCTATTTTATTTTCTTTAAAAATGGATTTCATGCCATACATACTTAAGAAAGATGTTTATACAGGCAGTATTATTCCTTGTGGAAGATACAAGTCCTCACATTTTACTCTTGTATAGTTCAGTTAAATCATTAAAGCTCCTAAATTTGCTTTGCAATAATGTAAAGAGTTTCTAAGGAGTCTGTACTCACCATGGGTATAATTTAGCGAGAAAAATGACATTTTTGTAAATATTTAAACAAAAATCGATATAAAATAATCTAACAGCCTTTTCCTATTAAATTTAAACACTTTTTATTACAGCAGTGGCCAACCATTAAAAATCCACAATAAAATTCTCTCTACAATTACAATAATGAATTTTCTATTGAAAGATTTCCACGTGAAAAATGAAATCAAAAAGACTAACCACTTCAACGGCTGCCCCGAATTAAGTCGGAGATAATAACACAGTTTCCCTATCTAGGTGGCCATTGAAGTGGTTTAATATGACATCACATTGATAATACTATAACAGAAATTTTCAAACATTTCTCAATATTACAAGGAGTATGAGTATATGAATATGTGTAAGTACAGAAAGCTGGTTAATATGACATCACAAGAGAATTAAAAGAAAATTAATATGACGTCATATTGGAAGTTTAACGGACTTTTCCAAATGTTTGAGAAACATACAAAGAGAATATTAATATGAGTAAAAAAGAAAGCAAGTATATATGACGTCACTAGGTGAATATAACATCATATGAGTTTGAGGAACATATTGAATCACGATCAAAACGGATTATGGAAATATTGGCATATTTTAACATTTTGAAGTTCTCTATACAATATGTTTAATTTTGAAATTGATTTTTCTACACAAACATTCTTCGCTTTTCCTATAGAAAGTAGAAAGTTCTATAATTTTTGGAAACCCTTGAGCTTACAGATTTTGAAATACTGTGATTCGGGAAAGATTTTTACGTTGTCTTTGGACAAAACTAGGGGGACATTGCACTTTATATAAAAAGGGCAAGGTGCATTTTGCTGATTGAAAAAAGTGTAGAGCACTGTTTCAAGGATCCAGTCACCCTGCAATTGGGGAGACTTGATCCTTTTTTTAGTTTTTGGAAAACAATTAATCTTTATTTTTAAAATGTTATTTTTTCCAAAATTAAAATTAAAAAAGGGATCAAAGTTTTCCCTACTGATTGAAGATGCATGTGATTTATAAAAGAAACAGAAATCATAGAATTTTTTTTTTAAACTATTGAATACATTTAATATTTGATCACTTTTAAGCCACTATAACATTAAAAGGGAGGGGGGGGAAAGCACTAAGAAACACACTTTTGTACATAATTTTATAATTCTAGAATATCCGGAAATGAATTAAAATCCAATATAAATATCCATCTTTACATACAAAATTTAAGTTAAAAAAAAAGTGTAAAAAGTATAAAAAGTGTAATAACTAGCAAAAAAGAGCTCCAAGCTTTAGAATTAAAAAATAATAAGATAAAAAAAATTATCTAATTGAGCATATATCTAAAAAAGACGTAAAATAATTAAAAAAATTAGTCTTTTAAATACAGTGTAGACTCCTCAAATACACCATCCTAAAATTCATAAATACCTAAACTCCGTACATTGTTTCCAATGTAAACAATGAAACTTACAGTTAAGATGCAGGTGAAAAATTTTAAGTTTTTTATATTTTCATATCATTCTGTACAAATTTTAATATGTAATTCTGGTTAATAATGATTCAAGTCACGTTTTCTCATGAAAGAAGTATAAATTTATTTTTGAAAAAAATTCAAGAAAGTGCTGATATCAGTGGATATTGTGATATTTTTACCAAATAATTTATGTATCAATAAGGCTTTTTTGGTTAGTAAGTATGGCTAAACATGAAATAAAACTTCATTCTATTAAGATTTTAATGTGAATTATTAGTGTACATTTATAAGGCAAGTTGCACTGAATAATTCATGAAAAAATTATCTCATCATCATTATGCATATTTAGCTATGCATTATTAAATATTTACTTGATCTTTATCTTGATATTTTAAATTATCTTAATTTTTATTATTTCACTTTATTGTAAGCATTCATTATAATTTCGAGTGCACTCTTAAATTCAAATTATAGTTAAATAAATGTAAAGAAAACAGTGAAAAGAAATCTGTAAAATTCTAAAATCCACACAACCTCTGGTTTTAAACTATGCACATTTAAGGGACTCTACCGTATAATATACGGTATAGTAGCATAACAACCAATATATATATTTTTTTTTACGTTTCATTTATTTGGATGAATTATGGATGTAAGCTGTGATAGGTAGTCAAGACTCATTTAAGGCAGCGGCAAACTTCTGACAGTATTTTAGTATAAAGAGTTTCTCCTTTTTTAAATGCAGAAGTTTTTTTTAAATTAAGGCAAAAATACTCTTATAAAATGCCTGTGGAATTTTGCACCTACATTAATCGGGTCTGGTCAAGATTGAAAGTATTTTGAACACCACCCCCCGCCTCGTACCAGATACTCTACTGCACATTCACACAAAAACACAATATGCATTACATTTTATATATGGTAAAATTTAAATATATCAAAACTATACAAAAACTGCAAGCAAAATATTTATATGCATGAAAATTGCAATCAAAAAGTTAAATTTCAAGCTATTAGATAGAAACAACAGTTAAAATCTAGTAAATCTCCAAAATTTACAAATTCTAACAAACACATTGAACAAATATAATGTACTTCTCATAAATAAGACTTACTTGCACTTCCCGTATGATGTTTTTTTGTCACATTTCTCAGGCATTAGATGCTGGTAAGATGACCGTAGGTAAGAATACATGAGCACACCTGGTTGGAAGTAGTCATCAGTTTTACTGCCATAACTGTGATAGTCTACGGTGGTAAGACGACCGAAGGTCAGGATACACGAGCACACATGGTTATAAATAGTCATGAGTTTCACTTCTGTAACTGTGACAATCTCTAGGGCTTCTGCTTCTTGCAGGGTGAAAAAAATACTTCTTTCCCGCCGTCCAAAACTCCTTCCTGCATCAACAGACTTCCAGACATCAGTAGGTCAGGATACACGAGCACACATGGTTATAAATAGTCATGAGTTTCACTTCTGTAACTGTGACAATCTCTAGGGCTTCTGCTTCTTGCAGGGTGAAAAAAATACTTCTTTCCCGCCGTCCAAAACTCCTTCCTGCATCAACAGACTTCCAGACATCGGTAGGTGGACCTAGTTCTTCAAAACTGTAAATATAATATAAAAGGAGTTATAAAAACTTTATAGAAACAAATTAAGAAATGTAGAATTAACACATTTTTAGAGACGTGTTATGTAACACAAACAACTTAAAAAATACAAATAACATTTTTTTATTTATATTACAAACAAAATATTAGAAGCATGAAAACTATCAATAACAAGTACTACTAAAATGGTACACAATAACTTAACTACTTATTATTTTTTAGAATGGCAGTAATCACATGAACCTTACATTCGTAAATGAGAGAAAATTTCTATTTTATTTTCTTTAAAAATGGATTTCATGCCATACATACTTAAGAAAGATGTTTATACAGGCAGTATTATTCCTTGTGGAAGATACAAGTCCTCACATTTTACTCTTGTATAGTTCAGTTAAATCATTAAAGCTCCTAAATTTGCTTTGCAATAATGTAAAGAGTTTCTAAGGAGTCTGTACTCACCATGGGTATAATTTAGCGAGAAAAATGACATTTTTGTAAATATTTAAACAAAAATCGATATAAAATAATCTAACAGCCTTTTCCTATTAAATTTAAACACTTTTTATTACAGCAGTGGCCAACAATTAAAAATCCACAATAAAATTCTCTCTACAATTACAATAATGAATTTTCTATTGAAAGATTTCCACGTGAAAAATGAAATCAAAAAGACTAACCACTTCAACGGCTGCCCCGAATTAAGTCGGAGATAATAACACAGTTTCCCTATCTAGGTGGCCATTGAAGTGGTTTAATATGACATCACATTGATAATACTATAACGGAAATTTTCAAACATTTCTCAATATTACAAGGAGTATGAGTATATGAATATGTGTAAGTACAGAAAGCTGGTTAATATGACATCACAAGAGAATTAAAAGAAAATTAATATGACGTCATATTGGAAGTTTAACGGACTTTTCCAAATGTTTGAGAAACATACAAAGAGAATATTAATATGAGTAAAAAAGAAAGCAAGTATATATGACGTCACTAGGTGAATATAACATCATATGAGTTTGAGGAACATATTGAATCACGATCAAAACGGATTATGGAAATATTGGCATATTTTAACATTTTGAAGTTCTCTATACAATATGTTTAATTTTGAAATTGATTTTTCTACACAAACATTCTTCGCTTTTCCTATAGAAAGTAGAAAGTTCTATAATTTTTGGAAACCCTTGAGCTTACAGATTTTGAAATACTGTGATTCGGGAAAGATTTTTACGTTGTCTTTGGACAAAACTAGGGGGACATTGCACTTTATATAAAAAGGGCAAGGTGCATTTTGCTGATTGAAAAAAGTGTAGAGCACTGTTTCAAGGATCCAGTCACCCTGCAATTGGGGAGACTTGATCCTTTTTTTAGTTTTTGGAAAACAATTAATCTTTATTTTTAAAATGTTATTTTTTCCAAAATTAAAATAGGGATCAAAGTTTTCCCTACTGATTGAAGATGCATGTGATTTATAAAAGAAACAGAAATCATAGAATTTTTTTTTTAAACTATTGAATACATTTAATATTTGATCACTTTTAAGCCACTATAACATTAAAAGGGAGGGGGGGGGGAAAGCACTAAGAAACACACTTTTGTACATAATTTTATAATTCTAGAATATCCGGAAATGAATTAAAATCCAATATAAATATCCATCTTTACATACAAAATTTAAGTTTAAAAAAAAAGTGTAAAAAGTATAAAAAGTGTAATAACTAGCAAAAAAGAGCTCCAAGCTTTAGAATTAAAAAATAATAAGATAAAAAAAATTATCTAATTGAGCATATATCTAAAAAAGACGTAAAATAATTAAAAAAATTAGTCTTTTAAATACAGTGTAGACTCCTCAAATACACCATCCTAAAATTCATAAATACCTAAACTCCGTACATTGTTTCCAATGTAAACAATGAAACTTACAGTTAAGATGCAGGTGAAAAATTTTAAGTTTTTTATATTTTCATATCATTCTGTACAAATTTTAATATGTAATTCTGGTTAATAATGATTCAAGTCACGTTTTCTCATGAAAGAAGTATAAATTTATTTTTGAAAAAAATTCAAGAAAGTGCTGATATCAGTGGATATTGTGATATTTTTACCAAATAATTTATGTATCAATAAGGCTTTTTTGGTTAGTAAGTATGGCTAAACATGAAATAAAACTTCATTCTATTAAGATTTTAATGTGAATTATTAGTGTACATTTATAAGGCAAGTTGCACTGAATAATTCATGAAAAAATTATCTCATCATCATTACGCATATTTAGCTATGCATTATTAAATATTTACTTGATCTTTATCTTGATATTTTAAATTATCTTAATTTTTATTATTTCACTTTATTGTAAGCATTCATTATAATTTCGAGTGCACTCTTAAATTCAAATTATAGTTAAATAAATGTAAAGAAAACAGTGAAAAGAAATCTGTAAAATTCTAAAATCCACACGACCTCTGGTTTTAAACTATGCACATTTAAGGGACTCTACCGTATAATATACGGTATAGTAGCATAACAACCAATATATATTTTTTTTTTACGTTTCATTTATTTGGATGAATTATGGATGTAAGCTGTGATAGGTAGTCAAGACTCATTTAAGGCAGCGGCAAACTTCTGACAGTATTTTAGTATAAAGAGTTTCTCCTTTTTTAAATGCAGAAGTTTTTTTTAAATTAAGGCAAAAATACTCTTATAAAATGCCTGTGGAATTTTGCACCTACATTAATCGGGTCTGGTCAAGATTGAAAGTATTTTGAACACCACCCCCCGCCTCGTACCAGATACTCTACTGCACATTCACACAAAAACACAATATGCATTACATTTTATATATGGTAAAATTTAAATATATCAAAACTATACAAAAACTGCAAGCAAAATATTTATATGCATGAAAATTGCAATCAAAAAGTTAAATTTCAAGCTATTAGATAGAAACAACAGTTAAAATCTAGTAAATCTCCAAAATTTACAAATTCTAACAAACACATTGAACAAATATAATGTACTTCTCATAAATAAGACTTACTTGCACTTCCCGTATGATGTTTTTTGTCACATTTCTCAGGCATTAGATGCTGGTAAGATGACCGTAGGTAAGAATACATGAGCACACCTGGTTGGAAGTAGTCATCAGTTTTACTGCGATAACTGTGATAGTCTATGGTGGTAAGACGACCGAAGGTCAGGATACACGAGCACACATGGTTATAAATAGTCATGAGTTTCACTTCTGTAACTGTGACAATCTCTAGGGCTTCTGCTTCTTGCAGGGTGAAAAAAATACTTCTTTCCCGCCGTCCAAAACTCCTTCCTGCATCAACAGACTTCCAGACATCAGTAGGTCAGGATACACGAGCACACATGGTTATAAATAGTCATGAGTTTCACTTCTGTAACTGTGACAATCTCTAGGGCTTCTGCTTCTTGCAGGGTGAAAAAAATACTTCTTTCCCGCCGTCCAAAACTCCTTCCTGCATCAACAGACTTCCAGACATCGGTAGGTGGACCTAGTTCTTCAAAACTGTAAATATAATATAAAAGGAGTTATAAAAACTTTATAGAAACAAATTAAGAAAAGTAGAATTAACATATTTTTAGAGACGTGTTATGTAACACAAACAACTTAAAAAATACAAATAACATTTTTTTATTTATATTACAAACAAAATATTAGAAGCATGAAAACTATCAATAACAAGTACTACTAAAATGGTACACAATAACTTAACTACTTATTATTTTTTAGAATGGCAGTAATCACATGAACCTTACATTCGTAAATGAGAGAAAATTTCTATTTTATTTTCTTTAAAAATGGATTTCATGCCATACATACTTAAGAAAGATGTTTATACAGGCAGTATTATTCGTTGTGGAAGATACAAGTCCTCACATTTTACTCTTGTATAGTTCAGTTAAATCATTAAAGCTCCTAAATTTGCTTAGCAATAATGTAAAGAGTTTCTAAGGAGTCTGTACTCACCATGGGTATAATTTAGCGAGAAAAATGACATTTTTGTAAATATTTAAACAAAAATCGATATAAAATAATCTAACAGCCTTTTCCTATTAAATTTAAACACTTTTTATTACAGCAGTGGCCAACAATTAAAAATCCACAATAAAATTCTCTCTACAATTACAATAATGAATTTTCTATTGAAAGATTTCCACGTGAAAAATGAAATCAAAAAGACTAACCACTTCAACGGCTGCCCCGAATTAAGTCGGAGATAATAACACAGTTTCCCTATCTAGGTGGCCATTGAAGTGGTTTAATATGACATCACATTGATAATACTATAACGGAAATTTTCAAACATTTCTCAATATTACAAGGAGTATGAGTATATGAATATGTGTAAGTACAGAAAGCTGGTTAATATGACATCACAAGAGAATTAAAAGAAAATTAATATGACGTCATATTGGAAGTTTAACGGACTTTTCCAAATGTTTGAGAAACATACAAAGAGAATATTAATATGAGTAAAAAAGAAAGCAAGTATATATGACGTCACTAGGTGAATATAACATCATATGAGTTTGAGGAACATATTGAATCACGATCAAAACGGATTATGGAAATATTGGCATATTTTAACATTTTGAAGTTCTCTATACAATATGTTTAATTTTGAAATTGATTTTTCTACACAAACATTCTTCGCTTTTCCTATAGAAAGTAGAAAGTTCTATAATTTTTGGAAACCCTTGAGCTTACAGATTTTGAAATACTGTGATTCGGGAAAGATTTTTACGTTGTCTTTGGACAAAACTAGGGGGACATTGCACTTTATATAAAAAGGGCAAGGTGCATTTTGCTGATTGAAAAAAGTGTAGAGCACTGTTTCAAGGATCCAGTCACCCTGCAATTGGGGAGACTTGATCCTTTTTTTAGTTTTTGGAAAACAATTAATCTTTATTTTTAAAATGTTATTTTTTCCAAAATTAAAATTAAAAAAGGGATCAAAGTTTTCCCTACTGATTGAAGATGCATGTGATTTATAAAAGAAACAGAAATCATAGAATTTTTTTTTTAAACTATTGAATACATTTAATATTTGATCACTTTTAAGCCACTATAACATTAAAAGGGAGGGGGGGGGAAAGCACTAAGAAACACACTTTTGTACATAATTTTATAATTCTAGAATATCCGGAAATGAATTAAAATCCAATATAAATATCCATCTTTACATACAAAATTTAAGTTTAAAAAAAAAGTGTAAAAAGTATAAAAAGTGTAATAACTAGCAAAAAAGAGCTCCAAGCTTTAGAATTAAAAAATAATAAGATAAAAAAAATTATCTAATTGAGCATATATCTAAAAAAGACGTAAAATAATTAAAAAAATTAGTCTTTTAAATACAGTGTAGACTCCTCAAATACACCATCCTAAAATTCATAAATACCTAAACTCCGTACATTGTTTCCAATGTAAACAATGAAACTTACAGTTAAGATGCAGGTGAAAAATTTTAAGTTTTTTATATTTTCATATCATTCTGTACAAATTTTAATATGTAATTCTGGTTAATAATGATTCAAGTCACGTTTTCTCATGAAAGAAGTATAAATTTATTTTTGAAAAAAATTCAAGAAAGTGCTGATATCAGTGGATATTGTGATATTTTTACCAAATAATTTATGTATCAATAAGGCTTTTTTGGTTAGTAAGTATGGCTAAACATGAAATAAAACTTCATTCTATTAAGATTTTAATGTGAATTATTAGTGTACATTTATAAGGCAAGTTGCACTGAATAATTCACGAAAAAATTATCTCATCATCATTATGCATATTTAGCTATGCATTATTAAATATTTACTTGATCTTTATCTTGATATTTTAAATTATCTTAATTTTTATTATTTCACTTTATTGTAAGCATTCATTATAATTTCGAGTGCACTCTTAAATTCAAATTATAGTTAAATAAATGTAAAGAAAACAGTGAAAAGAAATCTGTAAAATTCTAAAATCCACACAACCTCTGGTTTTAAACTATGCACATTTAAGGGACTCTACCGTATAATATACGGTATAGTAGCATAACAACCAATATATATATTTTTTTTTTACGTTTCATTTATTTGGATGAATTATGGATGTAAGCTGTGATAGGTAGTCAAGACTCATTTAAGGCAGCGGCAAACTTCTGACAGTATTTTAGTATAAAGAGTTTCTCCTTTTTTAAATGCAGAAGTTTTTTTTAAATTAAGGCAAAAATACTCTTATAAAATGCCTGTGGAATTTTGCACCTACATTAATCGGGTCTGGTCAAGATTGAAAGTATTTTGAACACCACCCCCCGCCTCGTACCAGATACTCTACTGCACATTCACACAAAAACACAATATGCATTACATTTTATATATGGTAAAATTTAAATATATCAAAACTATACAAAAACTGCAAGCAAAATATTTATATGCATGAAAATTGCAATCAAAAAGTTAAATTTCAAGCTATTAGATAGAAACAACAGTTAAAATCTAGTAAATCTCCAAAATTTACAAATTCTAACAAACACATTGAACAAATATAATGTACTTCTCATAAATAAGACTTACTTGCACTTCCCGTATGATGTTTTTTGTCACATTTCTCAGGCATTAGATGCTGGTAAGATGACCGTAGGTAAGAATACATGAGCACACCTGGTTGGAAGTAGTCATCAGTTTTACTGCCATAACTGTGATAGTCTACGGTGGTAAGACGACCGAAGGTCAGGATACACGAGCACACATGGTTATAAATAGTCATGAGTTTCACTTCTGTAACTGTGACAATCTCTAGGGCTTCTGCTTCTTGCAGGGTGAAAAAAATACTTCTTTCCCGCCGTCCAAAACTCCTTCCTGCATCAACAGACTTCCAGACATCAGTAGGTCAGGATACACGAGCACAGATGGTTATAAATAGTCATGAGTTTCACTTCTGTAACTGTGACAATCTCTAGGGCTTCTGCTTCTTGCAGGGTGAAAAAAATACTTCTTTCCCGCCGTCCAAAACTCCTTCCTGCATCAACAGACTTCCAGACATCGGTAGGTGGACCTAGTTCTTCAAAACTGTAAATATAATATAAAAGGAGTTATAAAAACTTTATAGAAACAAATTAAGAAAAGTAGAATTAACATATTTTTAGAGACGTGTTATGTAACACAAACAACTTAAAAAATACAAATAACATTTTTTTATTTATATTACAAACAAAATATTAGAAGCATGAAAACTATCAATAACAAGTACTACTAAAATGGTACACAATAACTTAACTACTTATTATTTTTTAGAATGGCAGTAATCACATGAACCTTACATTCGTAAATGAGAGAAAATTTCTATTTTATTTTCTTTAAAAATGGATTTCATGCCATACATACTTAAGAAAGATGTTTATACAGGCAGTATTATTCGTTGTGGAAGATACAAGTCCTCACATTTTACTCTTGTATAGTTCAGTTAAATCATTAAAGCTCCTAAATTTGCTTAGCAATAATGTAAAGAGTTTCTAAGGAGTCTGTACTCACCATGGGTATAATTTAGCGAGAAAAATGACATTTTTGTAAATATTTAAACAAAAATCGATATAAAATAATCTAACAGCCTTTTCCTATTAAATTTAAACACTTTTTATTACAGCAGTGGCCAACAATTAAAAATCCACAATAAAATTCTCTCTACAATTACAATAATGAATTTTCTATTGAAAGATTTCCACGTGAAAAATGAAATCAAAAAGACTAACCACTTCAACGGCTGCCCCGAATTAAGTCGGAGATAATAACACAGTTTCCCTATCTAGGTGGCCATTGAAGTGGTTTAATATGACATCACATTGATAATACTATAACGGAAATTTTCAAACATTTCTCAATATTACAAGGAGTATGAGTATATGAATATGTGTAAGTACAGAAAGCTGGTTAATATGACATCACAAGAGAATTAAAAGAAAATTAATATGACGTCATATTGGAAGTTTAACGGACTTTTCCAAATGTTTGAGAAACATACAAAGAGAATATTAATATGAGTAAAAAAGAAAGCAAGTATATATGACGTCACTAGGTGAATATAACATCATATGAGTTTGAGGAACATATTGAATCACGATCAAAACGGATTATGGAAATATTGGCATATTTTAACATTTTGAAGTTCTCTATACAATATGTTTAATTTTGAAATTGATTTTTCTACACAAACATTCTTCGCTTTTCCTATAGAAAGTAGAAAGTTCTATAATTTTTGGAAACCCTTGAGCTTACAGATTTTGAAATACTGTGATTCGGGAAAGATTTTTACGTTGTCTTTGGACAAAACTAGGGGGACATTGCACTTTATATAAAAAGGGCAAGGTGCATTTTGCTGATTGAAAAAAGTGTAGAGCACTGTTTCAAGGATCCAGTCACCCTGCAATTGGGGAGACTTGATCCTTTTTTTAGTTTTTGGAAAACAATTAATCTTTATTTTTAAAATGTTATTTTTTCCAAAATTAAAATTAAAAAAGGGATCAAAGTTTTCCCTACTGATTGAAGATGCATGTGATTTATAAAAGAAACAGAAATCATAGAATTTTTTTTTTAAACTATTGAATACATTTAATATTTGATCACTTTTAAGCCACTATAACATTAAAAGGGAGGGGGGGGGAAAGCACTAAGAAACACACTTTTGTACATAATTTTATAATTCTAGAATATCCGGAAATGAATTAAAATCCAATATAAATATCCATCTTTACATACAAAATTTAAGTTAAAAAAAAAGTGTAAAAAGTATAAAAAGTGTAATAACTAGCAAAAAAGAGCTCCAAGCTTTAGAATTAAAAAATAATAAGATAAAAAAAATTATCTAATTGAGCATATATCTAAAAAAGACGTAAAATAATTAAAAAAATTAGTCTTTTAAATACAGTGTAGACTCCTCAAATACACCATCCTAAAATTCATAAATACCTAAACTCCGTACATTGTTTCCAATGTAAACAATGAAACTTACAGTTAAGATGCAGGTGAAAAATTTTAAGTTTTTTATATTTTCATATCATTCTGTACAAATTTTAATATGTAATTCTGGTTAATAATGATTCAAGTCACGTTTTCTCATGAAAGAAGTATAAATTTATTTTTGAAAAAAATTCAAGAAAGTGCTGATATCAGTGGATATTGTGATATTTTTACCAAATAATTTATGTATCAATAAGGCTTTTTTGGTTAGTAAGTATGGCTAAACATGAAATAAAACTTCATTCTATTAAGATTTTAATGTGAATTATTAGTGTACATTTATAAGGCAAGTTGCACTGAATAATTCATGAAAAAATTATCTCATCATCATTATGCATATTTAGCTATGCATTATTAAATATTTACTTGATCTTTATCTTGATATTTTAAATTATCTTAATTTTTATTATTTCACTTTATTGTAAGCATTCATTATAATTTCGAGTGCACTCTTAAATTCAAATTATAGTTAAATAAATGTAAAGAAAACAGTGAAAAGAAATCTGTAAAATTCTAAAATCCACACAACCTCTGGTTTTAAACTATGCACATTTAAGGGACTCTACCGTATAATATACGGTATAGTAGCATAACAACCAATATATATATTTTTTTTTACGTTTCATTTATTTGGATGAATTATGGATGTAAGCTGTGATAGGTAGTCAAGACTCATTTAAGGCAGCGGCAAACTTCTGACAGTATTTTAGTATAAAGAGTTTCTCCTTTTTTAAATGCAGAAGTTTTTTTTAAATTAAGGCAAAAATACTCTTATAAAATGCCTGTGGAATTTTGCACCTACATTAATCGGGTCTGGTCAAGATTGAAAGTATTTTGAACACCACCCCCCGCCTCGTACCAGATACTCTACTGCACATTCACACAAAAACACAATATGCATTACATTTTATATATGGTAAAATTTAAATATATCAAAACTATACAAAAACTGCAAGCAAAATATTTATATGCATGAAAATTGCAATCAAAAAGTTAAATTTCAAGCTATTAGATAGAAACAACAGTTAAAATCTAGTAAATCTCCAAAATTTACAAATTCTAACAAACACATTGAACAAATATAATGTACTTCTCATAAATAAGACTTACTTGCACTTCCCGTATGATGTTTTTTGTCACATTTCTCAGGCATTAGATGCTGGTAAGATGACCGTAGGTAAGAATACATGAACACACCTGGTTGGAAGTAGTCATCAGTTTTACTGCCATAACTGTGATAGTCTACGGTGGTAAGACGACCGAAGGTCAGGATACACGAGCACACATGGTTATAAATAGTCATGAGTTTCACTTCTGTAACTGTGACAATCTCTAGGGCTTCTGCTTCTTGCAGGGTGAAAAAAATACTTCTTTCCCGCCGTCCAAAACTCCTTCCTGCATCAACAGACTTCCAGACATCAGTAGGTCAGGATACACGAGCACAGATGGTTATAAATAGTCATGAGTTTCACTTCTGTAACTGTGACAATCTCTAGGGCTTCTGCTTCTTGCAGGGTGAAAAAAATACTTCTTTCCCGCCGTCCAAAACTCCTTCCTGCATCAACAGACTTCCAGACATCGGTAGGTGGACCTAGTTCTTCAAAACTGTAAATATAATATAAAAGGAGTTATAAAAACTTTATAGAAACAAATTAAGAAAAGTAGAATTAACATATTTTTAGAGACGTGTTATGTAACACAAACAACTTAAAAAATACAAATAACATTTTTTTATTTATATTACAAACAAAATATTAGAAGCATGAAAACTATCAATAACAAGTACTACTAAAATGGTACACAATAACTTAACTACTTATTATTTTTTAGAATGGCAGTAATCACATGAACCTTACATTCGTAAATGAGAGAAAATTTCTATTTTATTTTCTTTAAAAATGGATTTCATGCCATACATACTTAAGAAAGATGTTTATACAGGCAGTATTATTCGTTGTGGAAGATACAAGTCCTCACATTTTACTCTTGTATAGTTCAGTTAAATCATTAAAGCTCCTAAATTTGCTTAGCAATAATGTAAAGAGTTTCTAAGGAGTCTGTACTCACCATGGGTATAATTTAGCGAGAAAAATGACATTTTTGTAAATATTTAAACAAAAATCGATATAAAATAATCTAACAGCCTTTTCCTATTAAATTTAAACACTTTTTATTACAGCAGTGGCCAACAATTAAAAATCCACAATAAAATTCTCTCTACAATTACAATAATGAATTTTCTATTGAAAGATTTCCACGTGAAAAATGAAATCAAAAAGACTAACCACTTCAACGGCTGCCCCGAATTAAGTCGGAGATAATAACACAGTTTCCCTATCTAGGTGGCCATTGAAGTGGTTTAATATGACATCACATTGATAATACTATAACGGAAATTTTCAAACATTTCTCAATATTACAAGGAGTATGAGTATATGAATATGTGTAAGTACAGAAAGCTGGTTAATATGACATCACAAGAGAATTAAAAGAAAATTAATATGACGTCATATTGGAAGTTTAACGGACTTTTCCAAATGTTTGAGAAACATACAAAGAGAATATTAATATGAGTAAAAAAGAAAGCAAGTATATATGACGTCACTAGGTGAATATAACATCATATGAGTTTGAGGAACATATTGAATCACGATCAAAACGGATTATGGAAATATTGGCATATTTTAACATTTTGAAGTTCTCTATACAATATGTTTAATTTTGAAATTGATTTTTCTACACAAACATTCTTCGCTTTTCCTATAGAAAGTAGAAAGTTCTATAATTTTTGGAAACCCTTGAGCTTACAGATTTTGAAATACTGTGATTCGGGAAAGATTTTTACGTTGTCTTTGGACAAAACTAGGGGGACATTGCACTTTATATAAAAAGGGCAAGGTGCATTTTGCTGATTGAAAAAAGTGTAGAGCACTGTTTCAAGGATCCAGTCACCCTGCAATTGGGGAGACTTGATCCTTTTTTTAGTTTTTGGAAAACAATTAATCTTTATTTTTAAAATGTTATTTTTTCCAAAATTAAAATTAAAAAAGGGATCAAAGTTTTCCCTACTGATTGAAGATGCATGTGATTTATAAAAGAAACAGAAATCATAGAATTTTTTTTTTAAACTATTGAATACATTTAATATTTGATCACTTTTAAGCCACTATAACATTAAAAGGGAGGGGGGGGGAAAGCACTAAGAAACACACTTTTGTACATAATTTTATAATTCTAGAATATCCGGAAATGAATTAAAATCCAATATAAATATCCATCTTTACATACAAAATTTAAGTTAAAAAAAAAGTGTAAAAAGTATAAAAAGTGTAATAACTAGCAAAAAAGAGCTCCAAGCTTTAGAATTAAAAAATAATAAGATAAAAAAAATTATCTAATTGAGCATATATCTAAAAAAGACGTAAAATAATTAAAAAAATTAGTCTTTTAAATACAGTGTAGACTCCTCAAATACACCATCCTAAAATTCATAAATACCTAAACTCCGTACATTGTTTCCAATGTAAACAATGAAACTTACAGTTAAGATGCAGGTGAAAAATTTTAAGTTTTTTATATTTTCATATCATTCTGTACAAATTTTAATATGTAATTCTGGTTAATAATGATTCAAGTCACGTTTTCTCATGAAAGAAGTATAAATTTATTTTTGAAAAAAATTCAAGAAAGTGCTGATATCAGTGGATATTGTGATATTTTTACCAAATAATTTATGTATCAATAAGGCTTTTTTGGTTAGTAAGTATGGCTAAACATGAAATAAAACTTCATTCTATTAAGATTTTAATGTGAATTATTAGTGTACATTTATAAGGCAAGTTGCACTGAATAATTCATGAAAAAATTATCTCATCATCATTATGCATATTTAGCTATGCATTATTAAATATTTACTTGATCTTTATCTTGATATTTTAAATTATCTTAATTTTTATTATTTCACTTTATTGTAAGCATTCATTATAATTTCGAGTGCACTCTTAAATTCAAATTATAGTTAAATAAATGTAAAGAAAACAGTGAAAAGAAATCTGTAAAATTCTAAAATCCACACAACCTCTGGTTTTAAACTATGCACATTTAAGGGACTCTACCGTATAATATACGGTATAGTAGCATAACAACCAATATATATATATTTTTTTACGTTTCATTTATTTGGATGAATTATGGATGTAAGCTGTGATAGGTAGTCAAGACTCATTTAAGGCAGCGGCAAACTTCTGACAGTATTTTAGTATAAAGAGTTTCTCCTTTTTTAAATGCAGAAGTTTTTTTTAAATTAAGGCAAAAATACTCTTATAAAATGCCTGTGGAATTTTGCACCTACATTAATCGGGTCTGGTCAAGATTGAAAGTATTTTGAACACCACCCCCCGCCTCGTACCAGATACTCTACTGCACATTCACACAAAAACACAATATGCATTACATTTTATATATGGTAAAATTTAAATATATCAAAACTATACAAAAACTGCAAGCAAAATATTTATATGCATGAAAATTGCAATCAAAAAGTTAAATTTCAAGCTATTAGATAGAAACAACAGTTAAAATCTAGTAAATCTCCAAAATTTACAAATTCTAACAAACACATTGAACAAATATAATGTACTTCTCATAAATAAGACTTACTTGCACTTCCCGTATGATGTTTTTTGTCACATTTCTCAGGCATTAGATGCTGGTAAGATGACCGTAGGTAAGAATACATGAGCACACCTGGTTGGAAGTAGTCATCAGTTTTACTGCCATAACTGTGATAGTCTACGGTGGTAAGACGACCGAAGGTCAGGATACACGAGCACACATGGTTATAAATAGTCATGAGTTTCACTTCTGTAACTGTGACAATCTCTAGGGCTTCTGCTTCTTGCAGGGTGAAAAAAATACTTCTTTCCCGCCGTCCAAAACTCCTTCCTGCATCAACAGACTTCCAGACATCAGTAGGTCAGGATACACGAGCACAGATGGTTATAAATAGTCATGAGTTTCACTTCTGTAACTGTGACAATCTCTAGGGCTTCTGCTTCTTGCAGGGTGAAAAAAATACTTCTTTCCCGCCGTCCAAAACTCCTTCCTGCATCAACAGACTTCCAGACATCGGTAGGTGGACCTAGTTCTTCAAAACTGTAAATATAATATAAAAGGAGTTATAAAAACTTTATAGAAACAAATTAAGAAAAGTAGAATTAAGATATTTTTAGAGACGTGTTATGTAACACAAACAACTTAAAAAATACAAATAACATTTTTTTATTTATATTACAAACAAAATATTAGAAGCATGAAAACTATCAATAACAAGTACTACTAAAATGGTACACAATAACTTAACTACTTATTATTTTTTAGAATGGCAGTAATCACATGAACCTTACATTCGTAAATGAGAGAAAATTTCTATTTTATTTTCTTTAAAAATGGATTTCATGCCATACATACTTAAGAAAGATGTTTATACAGGCAGTATTATTCGTTGTGGAAGATACAAGTCCTCACATTTTACTCTTGTATAGTTCAGTTAAATCATTAAAGCTCCTAAATTTGCTTAGCAATAATGTAAAGAGTTTCTAAGGAGTCTGTACTCACCATGGGTATAATTTAGCGAGAAAAATGACATTTTTGTAAATATTTAAACAAAAATCGATATAAAATAATCTAACAGCCTTTTCCTATTAAATTTAAACACTTTTTATTACAGCAGTGGCCAACAATTAAAAATCCACAATAAAATTCTCTCTACAATTACAATAATGAATTTTCTATTGAAAGATTTCCACGTGAAAAATGAAATCAAAAAGACTAACCACTTCAACGGCTGCCCCGAATTAAGTCGGAGATAATAACACAGTTTCCCTATCTAGGTGGCCATTGAAGTGGTTTAATATGACATCACATTGATAATACTATAACGGAAATTTTCAAACATTTCTCAATATTACAAGGAGTATGAGTATATGAATATGTGTAAGTACAGAAAGCTGGTTAATATGACATCACAAGAGAATTAAAAGAAAATTAATATGACGTCATATTGGAAGTTTAACGGACTTTTCCAAATGTTTGAGAAACATACAAAGAGAATATTAATATGAGTAAAAAAGAAAGCAAGTATATATGACGTCACTAGGTGAATATAACATCATATGAGTTTGAGGAACATATTGAATCACGATCAAAACGGATTATGGAAATATTGGCATATTTTAACATTTTGAAGTTCTCTATACAATATGTTTAATTTTGAAATTGATTTTTCTACACAAACATTCTTCGCTTTTCCTATAGAAAGTAGAAAGTTCTATAATTTTTGGAAACCCTTGAGCTTACAGATTTTGAAATACTGTGATTCGGGAAAGATTTTTACGTTGTCTTTGGACAAAACTAGGGGGACATTGCACTTTATATAAAAAGGGCAAGGTGCATTTTGCTGATTGAAAAAAGTGTAGAGCACTGTTTCAAGGATCCAGTCACCCTGCAATTGGGGAGACTTGATCCTTTTTTTAGTTTTTGGAAAACAATTAATCTTTATTTTTAAAATGTTATTTTTTCCAAAATTAAAATTAAAAAAGGGATCAAAGTTTTCCCTACTGATTGAAGATGCATGTGATTTATAAAAGAAACAGAAATCATAGAATTTTTTTTTTAAACTATTGAATACATTTAATATTTGATCACTTTTAAGCCACTATAACATTAAAAGGGAGGGGGGGGAAAGCACTAAGAAACACACTTTTGTACATAATTTTATAATTCTAGAATATCCGGAAATGAATTAAAATCCAATATAAATATCCATCTTTACATACAAAATTTAAGTTTAAAAAAAAAGTGTAAAAAGTATAAAAAGTGTAATAACTAGCAAAAAAGAGCTCCAAGCTTTAGAATTAAAAAATAATAAGATAAAAAAAATTATCTAATTGAGCATATATCTAAAAAAGACGTAAAATAATTAAAAAAATTAGTCTTTTAAATACAGTGTAGACTCCTCAAATACACCATCCTAAAATTCATAAATACCTAAACTCCGTACATTGTTTCCAATGTAAACAATGAAACTTACAGTTAAGATGCAGGTGAAAAATTTTAAGTTTTTTATATTTTCATATCATTCTGTACAAATTTTAATATGTAATTCTGGTTAATAATGATTCAAGTCACGTTTTCTCATGAAAGAAGTATAAATTTATTTTTGAAAAAAATTCAAGAAAGTGCTGATATCAGTGGATATTGTGATATTTTTACCAAATAATTTATGTATCAATAAGGCTTTTTTGGTTAGTAAGTATGGCTAAACATGAAATAAAACTTCATTCTATTAAGATTTTAATGTGAATTATTAGTGTACATTTATAAGGCAAGTTGCACTGAATAATTCACGAAAAAATTATCTCATCATCATTATGCATATTTAGCTATGCATTATTAAATATTTACTTGATCTTTATCTTGATATTTTAAATTATCTTAATTTTTATTATTTCACTTTATTGTAAGCATTCATTATAATTTCGAGTGCACTCTTAAATTCAAATTATAGTTAAATAAATGTAAAGAAAACAGTGAAAAGAAATCTGTAAAATTCTAAAATCCACACAACCTCTGGTTTTAAACTATGCACATTTAAGGGACTCTACCGTATAATATACGGTATAGTAGCATAACAACCAATATATATATTTTTTTTTTACGTTTCATTTATTTGGATGAATTATGGATGTAAGCTGTGATAGGTAGTCAAGACTCATTTAAGGCAGCGGCAAACTTCTGACAGTATTTTAGTATAAAGAGTTTCTCCTTTTTTAAATGCAGAAGTTTTTTTTAAATTAAGGCAAAAATACTCTTATAAAATGCCTGTGGAATTTTGCACCTACATTAATCGGGTCTGGTCAAGATTGAAAGTATTTTGAACACCACCCCCCGCCTCGTACCAGATACTCTACTGCACATTCACACAAAAACACAATATGCATTACATTTTATATATGGTAAAATTTAAATATATCAAAACTATACAAAAACTGCAAGCAAAATATTTATATGCATGAAAATTGCAATCAAAAAGTTAAATTTCAAGCTATTAGATAGAAACAACAGTTAAAATCTAGTAAATCTCCAAAATTTACAAATTCTAACAAACACATTGAACAAATATAATGTACTTCTCATAAATAAGACTTACTTGCACTTCCCGTATGATGTTTTTTGTCACATTTCTCAGGCATTAGATGCTGGTAAGATGACCGTAGGTAAGAATACATGAGCACACCTGGTTGGAAGTAGTCATCAGTTTTACTGCCATAACTGTGATAGTCTACGGTGGTAAGACGACCGAAGGTCAGGATACACGAGCACACATGGTTATAAATAGTCATGAGTTTCACTTCTGTAACTGTGACAATCTCTAGGGCTTCTGCTTCTTGCAGGGTGAAAAAAATACTTCTTTCCCGCCGTCCAAAACTCCTTCCTGCATCAACAGACTTCCAGACATCAGTAGGTCAGGATACACGAGCACAGATGGTTATAAATAGTCATGAGTTTCACTTCTGTAACTGTGACAATCTCTAGGGCTTCTGCTTCTTGCAGGGTGAAAAAAATACTTCTTTCCCGCCGTCCAAAACTCCTTCCTGCATCAACAGACTTCCAGACATCGGTAGGTGGACCTAGTTCTTCAAAACTGTAAATATAATATAAAAGGAGTTATAAAAACTTTATAGAAACAAATTAAGAAAAGTAGAATTAACATATTTTTAGAGACGTGTTATGTAACACAAACAACTTAAAAAATACAAATAACATTTTTTTATTTATATTACAAACAAAATATTAGAAGCATGAAAACTATCAATAACAAGTACTACTAAAATGGTACACAATAACTTAACTACTTATTATTTTTTAGAATGGCAGTAATCACATGAACCTTACATTCGTAAATGAGAGAAAATTTCTATTTTATTTTCTTTAAAAATGGATTTCATGCCATACATACTTAAGAAAGATGTTTATACAGGCAGTATTATTCGTTGTGGAAGATACAAGTCCTCACATTTTACTCTTGTATAGTTCAGTTAAATCATTAAAGCTCCTAAATTTGCTTAGCAATAATGTAAAGAGTTTCTAAGGAGTCTGTACTCACCATGGGTATAATTTAGCGAGAAAAATGACATTTTTGTAAATATTTAAACAAAAATCGATATAAAATAATCTAACAGCCTTTTCCTATTAAATTTAAACACTTTTTATTACAGCAGTGGCCAACAATTAAAAATCCACAATAAAATTCTCTCTACAATTACAATAATGAATTTTCTATTGAAAGATTTCCACGTGAAAAATGAAATCAAAAAGACTAACCACTTCAACGGCTGCCCCGAATTAAGTCGGAGATAATAACACAGTTTCCCTATCTAGGTGGCCATTGAAGTGGTTTAATATGACATCACATTGATAATACTATAACGGAAATTTTCAAACATTTCTCAATATTACAAGGAGTATGAGTATATGAATATGTGTAAGTACAGAAAGCTGGTTAATATGACATCACAAGAGAATTAAAAGAAAATTAATATGACGTCATATTGGAAGTTTAACGGACTTTTCCAAATGTTTGAGAAACATACAAAGAGAATATTAATATGAGTAAAAAAGAAAGCAAGTATATATGACGTCACTAGGTGAATATAACATCATATGAGTTTGAGGAACATATTGAATCACGATCAAAACGGATTATGGAAATATTGGCATATTTTAACATTTTGAAGTTCTCTATACAATATGTTTAATTTTGAAATTGATTTTTCTACACAAACATTCTTCGCTTTTCCTATAGAAAGTAGAAAGTTCTATAATTTTTGGAAACCCTTGAGCTTACAGATTTTGAAATACTGTGATTCGGGAAAGATTTTTACGTTGTCTTTGGACAAAACTAGGGGGACATTGCACTTTATATAAAAAGGGCAAGGTGCATTTTGCTGATTGAAAAAAGTGTAGAGCACTGTTTCAAGGATCCAGTCACCCTGCAATTGGGGAGACTTGATCCTTTTTTTAGTTTTTGGAAAACAATTAATCTTTATTTTTAAAATGTTATTTTTTCCAAAATTAAAATTAAAAAAGGGATCAAAGTTTTCCCTACTGATTGAAGATGCATGTGATTTATAAAAGAAACAGAAATCATAGAATTTTTTTTTTAAACTATTGAATACATTTAATATTTGATCACTTTTAAGCCACTATAACATTAAAAGGGAGGGGGGGGGAAAGCACTAAGAAACACACTTTTGTACATAATTTTATAATTCTAGAATATCCGGAAATGAATTAAAATCCAATATAAATATCCATCTTTACATACAAAATTTAAGTTAAAAAAAAAGTGTAAAAAGTATAAAAAGTGTAATAACTAGCAAAAAAGAGCTCCAAGCTTTAGAATTAAAAAATAATAAGATAAAAAAAATTATCTAATTGAGCATATATCTAAAAAAGACGTAAAATAATTAAAAAAATTAGTCTTTTAAATACAGTGTAGACTCCTCAAATACACCATCCTAAAATTCATAAATACCTAAACTCCGTACATTGTTTCCAATGTAAACAATGAAACTTACAGTTAAGATGCAGGTGAAAAATTTTAAGTTTTTTATATTTTCATATCATTCTGTACAAATTTTAATATGTAATTCTGGTTAATAATGATTCAAGTCACGTTTTCTCATGAAAGAAGTATAAATTTATTTTTGAAAAAAATTCAAGAAAGTGCTGATATCAGTGGATATTGTGATATTTTTACCAAATAATTTATGTATCAATAAGGCTTTTTTGGTTAGTAAGTATGGCTAAACATGAAATAAAACTTCATTCTATTAAGATTTTAATGTGAATTATTAGTGTACATTTATAAGGCAAGTTGCACTGAATAATTCATGAAAAAATTATCTCATCATCATTATGCATATTTAGCTATGCATTATTAAATATTTACTTGATCTTTATCTTGATATTTTAAATTATCTTAATTTTTATTATTTCACTTTATTGTAAGCATTCATTATAATTTCGAGTGCACTCTTAAATTCAAATTATAGTTAAATAAATGTAAAGAAAACAGTGAAAAGAAATCTGTAAAATTCTAAAATCCACACAACCTCTGGTTTTAAACTATGCACATTTAAGGGACTCTACCGTATAATATACGGTATAGTAGCATAACAACCAATATATATATTTTTTTTTACGTTTCATTTATTTGGATGAATTATGGATGTAAGCTGTGATAGGTAGTCAAGACTCATTTAAGGCAGCGGCAAACTTCTGACAGTATTTTAGTATAAAGAGTTTCTCCTTTTTTAAATGCAGAAGTTTTTTTTAAATTAAGGCAAAAATACTCTTATAAAATGCCTGTGGAATTTTGCACCTACATTAATCGGGTCTGGTCAAGATTGAAAGTATTTTGAACACCACCCCCCGCCTCGTACCAGATACTCTACTGCACATTCACACAAAAACACAATATGCATTACATTTTATATATGGTAAAATTTAAATATATCAAAACTATACAAAAACTGCAAGCAAAATATTTATATGCATGAAAATTGCAATCAAAAAGTTAAATTTCAAGCTATTAGATAGAAACAACAGTTAAAATCTAGTAAATCTCCAAAATTTACAAATTCTAACAAACACATTGAACAAATATAATGTACTTCTCATAAATAAGACTTACTTGCACTTCCCGTATGATGTTTTTTGTCACATTTCTCAGGCATTAGATGCTGGTAAGATGACCGTAGGTAAGAATACATGAGCACACCTGGTTGGAAGTAGTCATCAGTTTTACTGCCATAACTGTGATAGTCTACGGTGGTAAGACGACCGAAGGTCAGGATACACGAGCACACATGGTTATAAATAGTCATGAGTTTCACTTCTGTAACTGTGACAATCTCTAGGGCTTCTGCTTCTTGCAGGGTGAAAAAAATACTTCTTTCCCGCCGTCCAAAACTCCTTCCTGCATCAACAGACTTCCAGACATCAGTAGGTCAGGATACACGAGCACAGATGGTTATAAATAGTCATGAGTTTCACTTCTGTAACTGTGACAATCTCTAGGGCTTCTGCTTCTTGCAGGGTGAAAAAAATACTTCTTTCCCGCCGTCCAAAACTCCTTCCTGCATCAACAGACTTCCAGACATCGGTAGGTGGACCTAGTTCTTCAAAACTGTAAATATAATATAAAAGGAGTTATAAAAACTTTATAGAAACAAATTAAGAAAAGTAGAATTAACATATTTTTAGAGACGTGTTATGTAACACAAACAACTTAAAAAATACAAATAACATTTTTTTATTTATATTACAAACAAAATATTAGAAGCATGAAAACTATCAATAACAAGTACTACTAAAATGGTACACAATAACTTAACTACTTATTATTTTTTAGAATGGCAGTAATCACATGAACCTTACATTCGTAAATGAGAGAAAATTTCTATTTTATTTTCTTTAAAAATGGATTTCATGCCATACATACTTAAGAAAGATGTTTATACAGGCAGTATTATTCGTTGTGGAAGATACAAGTCCTCACATTTTACTCTTGTATAGTTCAGTTAAATCATTAAAGCTCCTAAATTTGCTTAGCAATAATGTAAAGAGTTTCTAAGGAGTCTGTACTCACCATGGGTATAATTTAGCGAGAAAAATGACATTTTTGTAAATATTTAAACAAAAATCGATATAAAATAATCTAACAGCCTTTTCCTATTAAATTTAAACACTTTTTATTACAGCAGTGGCCAACAATTAAAAATCCACAATAAAATTCTCTCTACAATTACAATAATGAATTTTCTATTGAAAGATTTCCACGTGAAAAATGAAATCAAAAAGACTAACCACTTCAACGGCTGCCCCGAATTAAGTCGGAGATAATAACACAGTTTCCCTATCTAGGTGGCCATTGAAGTGGTTTAATATGACATCACATTGATAATACTATAACGGAAATTTTCAAACATTTCTCAATATTACAAGGAGTATGAGTATATGAATATGTGTAAGTACAGAAAGCTGGTTAATATGACATCACAAGAGAATTAAAAGAAAATTAATATGACGTCATATTGGAAGTTTAACGGACTTTTCCAAATGTTTGAGAAACATACAAAGAGAATATTAATATGAGTAAAAAAGAAAGCAAGTATATATGACGTCACTAGGTGAATATAACATCATATGAGTTTGAGGAACATATTGAATCACGATCAAAACGGATTATGGAAATATTGGCATATTTTAACATTTTGAAGTTCTCTATACAATATGTTTAATTTTGAAATTGATTTTTCTACACAAACATTCTTCGCTTTTCCTATAGAAAGTAGAAAGTTCTATAATTTTTGGAAACCCTTGAGCTTACAGATTTTGAAATACTGTGATTCGGGAAAGATTTTTACGTTGTCTTTGGACAAAACTAGGGGGACATTGCACTTTATATAAAAAGGGCAAGGTGCATTTTGCTGATTGAAAAAAGTGTAGAGCACTGTTTCAAGGATCCAGTCACCCTGCAATTGGGGAGACTTGATCCTTTTTTTAGTTTTTGGAAAACAATTAATCTTTATTTTTAAAATGTTATTTTTTCCAAAATTAAAATTAAAAAAGGGATCAAAGTTTTCCCTACTGATTGAAGATGCATGTGATTTATAAAAGAAACAGAAATCATAGAATTTTTTTTTTAAACTATTGAATACATTTAATATTTGATCACTTTTAAGCCACTATAACATTAAAAGGGAGGGGGGGGGAAAGCACTAAGAAACACACTTTTGTACATAATTTTATAATTCTAGAATATCCGGAAATGAATTAAAATCCAATATAAATATCCATCTTTACATACAAAATTTAAGTTAAAAAAAAAGTGTAAAAAGTATAAAAAGTGTAATAACTAGCAAAAAAGAGCTCCAAGCTTTAGAATTAAAAAATAATAAGATAAAAAAAATTATCTAATTGAGCATATATCTAAAAAAGACGTAAAATAATTAAAAAAATTAGTCTTTTAAATACAGTGTAGACTCCTCAAATACACCATCCTAAAATTCATAAATACCTAAACTCCGTACATTGTTTCCAATGTAAACAATGAAACTTACAGTTAAGATGCAGGTGAAAAATTTTAAGTTTTTTATATTTTCATATCATTCTGTACAAATTTTAATATGTAATTCTGGTTAATAATGATTCAAGTCACGTTTTCTCATGAAAGAAGTATAAATTTATTTTTGAAAAAAATTCAAGAAAGTGCTGATATCAGTGGATATTGTGATATTTTTACCAAATAATTTATGTATCAATAAGGCTTTTTTGGTTAGTAAGTATGGCTAAACATGAAATAAAACTTCATTCTATTAAGATTTTAATGTGAATTATTAGTGTACATTTATAAGGCAAGTTGCACTGAATAATTCATGAAAAAATTATCTCATCATCATTATGCATATTTAGCTATGCATTATTAAATATTTACTTGATCTTTATCTTGATATTTTAAATTATCTTAATTTTTATTATTTCACTTTATTGTAAGCATTCATTATAATTTCGAGTGCACTCTTAAATTCAAATTATAGTTAAATAAATGTAAAGAAAACAGTGAAAAGAAATCTGTAAAATTCTAAAATCCACACAACCTCTGGTTTTAAACTATGCACATTTAAGGGACTCTACCGTATAATATACGGTATAGTAGCATAACAACCAATATATATATTTTTTTTTACGTTTCATTTATTTGGATGAATTATGGATGTAAGCTGTGATAGGTAGTCAAGACTCATTTAAGGCAGCGGCAAACTTCTGACAGTATTTTAGTATAAAGAGTTTCTCCTTTTTTAAATGCAGAAGTTTTTTTTAAATTAAGGCAAAAATACTCTTATAAAATGCCTGTGGAATTTTGCACCTACATTAATCGGGTCTGGTCAAGATTGAAAGTATTTTGAACACCACCCCCCGCCTCGTACCAGATACTCTACTGCACATTCACACAAAAACACAATATGCATTACATTTTATATATGGTAAAATTTAAATATATCAAAACTATACAAAAACTGCAAGCAAAATATTTATATGCATGAAAATTGCAATCAAAAAGTTAAATTTCAAGCTATTAGATAGAAACAACAGTTAAAATCTAGTAAATCTCCAAAATTTACAAATTCTAACAAACACATTGAACAAATATAATGTACTTCTCATAAATAAGACTTACTTGCACTTCCCGTATGATGTTTTTTGTCACATTTCTCAGGCATTAGATGCTGGTAAGATGACCGTAGGTAAGAATACATGAGCACACCTGGTTGGAAGTAGTCATCAGTTTTACTGCCATAACTGTGATAGTCTACGGTGGTAAGACGACCGAAGGTCAGGATACACGAGCACACATGGTTATAAATAGTCATGAGTTTCACTTCTGTAACTGTGACAATCTCTAGGGCTTCTGCTTCTTGCAGGGTGAAAAAAATACTTCTTTCCCGCCGTCCAAAACTCCTTCCTGCATCAACAGACTTCCAGACATCAGTAGGTCAGGATACACGAGCACAGATGGTTATAAATAGTCATGAGTTTCACTTCTGTAACTGTGACAATCTCTAGGGCTTCTGCTTCTTGCAGGGTGAAAAAAATACTTCTTTCCCGCCGTCCAAAACTCCTTCCTGCATCAACAGACTTCCAGACATCGGTAGGTGGACCTAGTTCTTCAAAACTGTAAATATAATATAAAAGGAGTTATAAAAACTTTATAGAAACAAATTAAGAAAAGTAGAATTAAGATATTTTTAGAGACGTGTTATGTAACACAAACAACTTAAAAAATACAAATAACATTTTTTTATTTATATTACAAACAAAATATTAGAAGCATGAAAACTATCAATAACAAGTACTACTAAAATGGTACACAATAACTTAACTACTTATTATTTTTTAGAATGGCAGTAATCACATGAACCTTACATTCGTAAATGAGAGAAAATTTCTATTTTATTTTCTTTAAAAATGGATTTCATGCCATACATACTTAAGAAAGATGTTTATACAGGCAGTATTATTCGTTGTGGAAGATACAAGTCCTCACATTTTACTCTTGTATAGTTCAGTTAAATCATTAAAGCTCCTAAATTTGCTTAGCAATAATGTAAAGAGTTTCTAAGGAGTCTGTACTCACCATGGGTATAATTTAGCGAGAAAAATGACATTTTTGTAAATATTTAAACAAAAATCGATATAAAATAATCTAACAGCCTTTTCCTATTAAATTTAAACACTTTTTATTACAGCAGTGGCCAACAATTAAAAATCCACAATAAAATTCTCTCTACAATTACAATAATGAATTTTCTATTGAAAGATTTCCACGTGAAAAATGAAATCAAAAAGACTAACCACTTCAACGGCTGCCCCGAATTAAGTCGGAGATAATAACACAGTTTCCCTATCTAGGTGGCCATTGAAGTGGTTTAATATGACATCACATTGATAATACTATAACGGAAATTTTCAAACATTTCTCAATATTACAAGGAGTATGAGTATATGAATATGTGTAAGTACAGAAAGCTGGTTAATATGACATCACAAGAGAATTAAAAGAAAATTAATATGACGTCATATTGGAAGTTTAACGGACTTTTCCAAATGTTTGAGAAACATACAAAGAGAATATTAATATGAGTAAAAAAGAAAGCAAGTATATATGACGTCACTAGGTGAATATAACATCATATGAGTTTGAGGAACATATTGAATCACGATCAAAACGGATTATGGAAATATTGGCATATTTTAACATTTTGAAGTTCTCTATACAATATGTTTAATTTTGAAATTGATTTTTCTACACAAACATTCTTCGCTTTTCCTATAGAAAGTAGAAAGTTCTATAATTTTTGGAAACCCTTGAGCTTACAGATTTTGAAATACTGTGATTCGGGAAAGATTTTTACGTTGTCTTTGGACAAAACTAGGGGGACATTGCACTTTATATAAAAAGGGCAAGGTGCATTTTGCTGATTGAAAAAAGTGTAGAGCACTGTTTCAAGGATCCAGTCACCCTGCAATTGGGGAGACTTGATCCTTTTTTTAGTTTTTGGAAAACAATTAATCTTTATTTTTAAAATGTTATTTTTTCCAAAATTAAAATTAAAAAAGGGATCAAAGTTTTCCCTACTGATTGAAGATGCATGTGATTTATAAAAGAAACAGAAATCATAGAATTTTTTTTTAAACTATTGAATACATTTAATATTTGATCACTTTTAAGCCACTATAACATTAAAAGGGAGGGGGGGGGGAAAGCACTAAGAAACACACTTTTGTACATAATTTTATAATTCTAGAATATCCGGAAATGAATTAAAATCCAATATAAATATCCATCTTTACATACAAAATTTAAGTTTAAAAAAAAGTGTAAAAAGTATAAAAAGTGTAATAACTAGCAAAAAAGAGCTCCAAGCTTTAGAATTAAAAAATAATAAGATAAAAAAAATTATCTAATTGAGCATATATCTAAAAAAGACGTAAAATAATTAAAAAAATTAGTCTTTTAAATACAGTGTAGACTCCTCAAATACACCATCCTAAAATTCATAAATACCTAAACTCCGTACATTGTTTCCAATGTAAACAATGAAACTTACAGTTAAGATGCAGGTGAAAAATTTTAAGTTTTTTATATTTTCATATCATTCTGTACAAATTTTAATATGTAATTCTGGTTAATAATGATTCAAGTCACGTTTTCTCATGAAAGAAGTATAAATTTATTTTTGAAAAAAATTCAAGAAAGTGCTGATATCAGTGGATATTGTGATATTTTTACCAAATAATTTATGTATCAATAAGGCTTTTTTGGTTAGTAAGTATGGCTAAACATGAAATAAAACTTCATTCTATTAAGATTTTAATGTGAATTATTAGTGTACATTTATAAGGCAAGTTGCACTGAATAATTCATGAAAAAATTATCTCATCATCATTATGCATATTTAGCTATGCATTATTAAATATTTACTTGATCTTTATCTTGATATTTTAAATTATCTTAATTTTTATTATTTCACTTTATTGTAAGCATTCATTATAATTTCGAGTGCACTCTTAAATTCAAATTATAGTTAAATAAATGTAAAGAAAACAGTGAAAAGAAATCTGTAAAATTCTAAAATCCACACGACCTCTGGTTTTAAACTATGCACATTTAAGGGACTCTACCGTATAATATACGGTATAGTAGCATAACAACCAATATATATTTTTTTTTTACGTTTCATTTATTTGGATGAATTATGGATGTAAGCTGTGATAGGTAGTCAAGACTCATTTAAGGCAGCGGCAAACTTCTGACAGTATTTTAGTATAAAGAGTTTCTCCTTTTTTAAATGCAGAAGTTTTTTTTAAATTAAGGCAAAAATACTCTTATAAAATGCCTGTGGAATTTTGCACCTACATTAATCGGGTCTGGTCAAGATTGAAAGTATTTTGAACACCACCCCCCGCCTCGTACCAGATACTCTACTGCACATTCACACAAAAACACAATATGCATTACATTTTATATATGGTAAAATTTAAATATATCAAAACTATACAAAAACTGCAAGCAAAATATTTATATGCATGAAAATTGCAATCAAAAAGTTAAATTTCAAGCTATTAGATAGAAACAACAGTTAAAATCTAGTAAATCTCCAAAATTTACAAATTCTAACAAACACATTGAACAAATATAATGTACTTCTCATAAATAAGACTTACTTGCACTTCCCGTATGATGTTTTTTGTCACATTTCTCAGGCATTAGATGCTGGTAAGATGACCGTAGGTAAGAATACATGAGCACACCTGGTTGGAAGTAGTCATCAGTTTTACTGCGATAACTGTGATAGTCTATGGTGGTAAGACGACCGAAGGTCAGGATACACGAGCACACATGGTTATAAATAGTCATGAGTTTCACTTCTGTAACTGTGACAATCTCTAGGGCTTCTGCTTCTTGCAGGGTGAAAAAAATACTTCTTTCCCGCCGTCCAAAACTCCTTCCTGCATCAACAGACTTCCAGACATCAGTAGGTCAGGATACACGAGCACAGATGGTTATAAATAGTCATGAGTTTCACTTCTGTAACTGTGACAATCTCTAGGGCTTCTGCTTCTTGCAGGGTGAAAAAAATACTTCTTTCCCGCCGTCCAAAACTCCTTCCTGCATCAACAGACTTCCAGACATCGGTAGGTGGACCTAGTTCTTCAAAACTGTAAATATAATATAAAAGGAGTTATAAAAACTTTATAGAAACAAATTAAGAAAAGTAGAATTAACACATTTTTAGAGACGTGTTATGTAACACAAACAACTTAAAAAATACAAATAACATTTTTTTATTTATATTACAAACAAAATATTAGAAGCATGAAAACTATCAATAACAAGTACTACTAAAATGGTACACAATAACTTAACTACTTATTATTTTTTAGAATGGCAGTAATCACATGAACCTTACATTCGTAAATGAGAGAAAATTTCTATTTTATTTTCTTTAAAAATGGATTTCATGCCATACATACTTAAGAAAGATGTTTATACAGGCAGTATTATTCCTTGTGGAAGATACAAGTCCTCACATTTTACTCTTGTATAGTTCAGTTAAATCATTAAAGCTCCTAAATTTGCTTTGCAATAATGTAAAGAGTTTCTAAGGAGTCTGTACTCACCATGGGTATAATTTAGCGAGAAAAATGACATTTTTGTAAATATTTAAACAAAAATCGATATAAAATAATCTAACAGCCTTTTCCTATTAAATTTAAACACTTTTTATTACAGCAGTGGCCAACAATTAAAAATCCACAATAAAATTCTCTCTACAATTACAATAATGAATTTTCTATTGAAAGATTTCCACGTGAAAAATGAAATCAGAAAGACTAACCACTTCAACGGCTGCCCCGAATTAAGTCGGAGATAATAACACAGTTTCCCTATCTAGGTGGCCATTGAAGTGGTTTAATATGACATCACATTGATAATACTATAACGGAAATTTTCAAACATTTCTCAATATTACAAGGAGTATGAGTATATGAATATGTGTAAGTACAGAAAGCTGGTTAATATGACATCACAAGAGAATTAAAAGAAAATTAATATGACGTCATATTGGAAGTTTAACGGACTTTTCCAAATGTTTGAGAAACATACAAAGAGAATATTAATATGAGTAAAAAAGAAAGCAAGTATATATGACGTCACTAGGTGAATATAACATCATATGAGTTTGAGGAACATATTGAATCACGATCAAAACGGATTATGGAAATATTGGCATATTTTAACATTTTGAAGTTCTCTATACAATATGTTTAATTTTGAAATTGATTTTTCTACACAAACATTCTTCGCTTTTCCTATAGAAAGTAGAAAGTTCTATAATTTTTGGAAACCCTTGAGCTTACAGATTTTGAAATACTGTGATTCGGGAAAGATTTTTACGTTGTCTTTGGACAAAACTAGGGGGACATTGCACTTTATATAAAAAGGGCAAGGTGCATTTTGCTGATTGAAAAAAGTGTAGAGCACTGTTCCAAGGATCCAGTCACCCTGCAATTGGGGAGACTTGATCCTTTTTTTAGTTTTTGGAAAACAATTAATCTTTATTTTTAAAATGTTATTTTTTCCAAAATTAAAATTAAAAAAGGGATCAAAGTTTTCCCTACTGATTGAAGATGCATGTGATTTATAAAAGAAACAGAAATCATAGAATTTTTTTTTTAAACTATTGAATACATTTAATATTTGATCACTTTTAAGCCACTATAACATTAAAAGGGAGGGGGGGGGAAAGCACTAAGAAACACACTTTTGTACATAATTTTATAATTCTAGAATATCCGGAAATGAATTAAAATCCAATATAAATATCCATCTTTACATACAAAATTTAAGTTTAAAAAAAAAGTGTAAAAAGTATAAAAAGTGTAATAACTAGCAAAAAAGAGCTCCAAGCTTTAGAATTAAAAAATAATAAGATAAAAAAAATTATCTAATTGAGCATATATCTAAAAAAGACGTAAAATAATTAAAAAAATTAGTCTTTTAAATACAGTGTAGACTCCTCAAATACACCATCCTAAAATTCATAAATACCTAAACTCCGTACATTGTTTCCAATGTAAACAATGAAACTTACAGTTAAGATGCAGGTGAAAAATTTTAAGTTTTTTATATTTTCATATCATTCTGTACAAATTTTAATATGTAATTCTGGTTAATAATGATTCAAGTCACGTTTTCTCATGAAAGAAGTATAAATTTATTTTTGAAAAAAATTCAAGAAAGTGCTGATATCAGTGGATATTGTGATATTTTTACCAAATAATTTATGTATCAATAAGGCTTTTTTGGTTAGTAAGTATGGCTAAACATGAAATAAAACTTCATTCTATTAAGATTTTAATGTGAATTATTAGTGTACATTTATAAGGCAAGTTGCACTGAATAATTCATGAAAAAATTATCTCATCATCATTATGCATATTTAGCTATGCATTATTAAATATTTACTTGATCTTTATCTTGATATTTTAAATTATCTTAATTTTTATTATTTCACTTTATTGTAAGCATTCATTATAATTTCGAGTGCACTCTTAAATTCAAATTATAGTTAAATAAATGTAAAGAAAACAGTGAAAAGAAATCTGTAAAATTCTAAAATCCACACGACCTCTGGTTTTAAACTATGCACATTTAAGGGACTCTACCGTATAATATACGGTATAGTAGCATAACAA
This sequence comes from Maratus michaelseni, assembly GCA_963931845.1. Taxonomy (NCBI): domain Eukaryota; kingdom Metazoa; phylum Arthropoda; class Arachnida; order Araneae; family Salticidae; genus Maratus; species Maratus michaelseni. The sequence goes on from OZ007586.1 coordinate 167,982,301, forward strand.
CCAATATATATATTTTTTTTACGTTTCATTTATTTGGATGAATTATGGATGTAAGCTGTGATAGGTAGTCAAGACTCATTTAAGGCAGCGGCAAACTTCTGACAGTATTTTAGTATAAAGAGTTTCTCCTTTTTTAAATGCAGAAGTTTTTTTTAAATTAAGGCAAAAATACTCTTATAAAATGCCTGTGGAATTTTGCACCTACATTAATCGGGTCTGGTCAAGATTGAAAGTATTTTGAACACCACCCCCCGCCTCGTACCAGATACTCTACTGCACATTCACACAAAAACACAATATGCATTACATTTTATATATGGTAAAATTTAAATATATCAAAACTATACAAAAACTGCAAGCAAAATATTTATATGCATGAAAATTGCAATCAAAAAGTTAAATTTCAAGCTATTAGATAGAAACAACAGTTAAAATCTAGTAAATCTCCAAAATTTACAAATTCTAACAAACACATTGAACAAATATAATGTACTTCTCATAAATAAGACTTACTTGCACTTCCCGTATGATGTTTTTTGTCACATTTCTCAGGCATTAGATGCTGGTAAGATGACCGTAGGTAAGAATACATGAGCACACCTGGTTGGAAGTAGTCATCAGTTTTACTGCGATAACTGTGATAGTCTATGGTGGTAAGACGACCGAAGGTCAGGATACACGAGCACACATGGTTATAAATAGTCATGAGTTTCACTTCTGTAACTGTGACAATCTCTAGGGCTTCTGCTTCTTGCAGGGTGAAAAAAATACTTCTTTCCCGCCGTCCAAAACTCCTTCCTGCATCAACAGACTTCCAGACATCGGTAGGTGGACCTAGTTCTTCAAAACTGTAAATATAATATAAAAGGAGTTATAAAAACTTTATAGAAACAAATTAAGAAAAGTAGAATTAACACATTTTTAGAGACGTGTTATGTAACACAAACAACTTAAAAAATACAAATAACATTTTTTTATTTATATTACAAACAAAATATTAGAAGCATGAAAACTATCAATAACAAGTACTACTAAAATGGTACACAATAACTTAACTACTTATTATTTTTTAGAATGGCAGTAATCACATGAACCTTACATTCGTAAATGAGAGAAAATTTCTATTTTATTTTCTTTAAAAATGGATTTCATGCCATACATACTTAAGAAAGATGTTTATACAGGCAGTATTATTCCTTGTGGAAGATACAAGTCCTCACATTTTACTCTTGTATAGTTCAGTTAAATCATTAAAGCTCCTAAATTTGCTTTGCAATAATGTAAAGAGTTTCTAAGGAGTCTGTACTCACCATGGGTATAATTTAGCGAGAAAAATGACATTTTTGTAAATATTTAAACAAAAATCGATATAAAATAATCTAACAGCCTTTTCCTATTAAATTTAAACACTTTTTATTACAGCAGTGGCCAACAATTAAAAATCCACAATAAAATTCTCTCTACAATTACAATAATGAATTTTCTATTGAAAGATTTCCACGTGAAAAATGAAATCAAAAAGACTAACCACTTCAACGGCTGCCCCGAATTAAGTCGGAGATAATAACACAGTTTCCCTATCTAGGTGGCCATTGAAGTGGTTTAATATGACATCACATTGATAATACTATAACGGAAATTTTCAAACATTTCTCAATATTACAAGGAGTATGAGTATATGAATATGTGTAAGTACAGAAAGCTGGTTAATATGACATCACAAGAGAATTAAAAGAAAATTAATATGACGTCATATTGGAAGTTTAACGGACTTTTCCAAATGTTTGAGAAACATACAAAGAGAATATTAATATGAGTAAAAAAGAAAGCAAGTATATATGACGTCACTAGGTGAATATAACATCATATGAGTTTGAGGAACATATTGAATCACGATCAAAACGGATTATGGAAATATTGGCATATTTTAACATTTTGAAGTTCTCTATACAATATGTTTAATTTTGAAATTGATTTTTCTACACAAACATTCTTCGCTTTTCCTATAGAAAGTAGAAAGTTCTATAATTTTTGGAAACCCTTGAGCTTACAGATTTTGAAATACTGTGATTCGGGAAAGATTTTTACGTTGTCTTTGGACAAAACTAGGGGGACATTGCACTTTATATAAAAAGGGCAAGGTGCATTTTGCTGATTGAAAAAAGTGTAGAGCACTGTTTCAAGGATCCAGTCACCCTGCAATTGGGGAGACTTGATCCTTTTTTTAGTTTTTGGAAAACAATTAATCTTTATTTTTAAAATGTTATTTTTTCCAAAATTAAAATAGGGATCAAAGTTTTCCCTACTGATTGAAGATGCATGTGATTTATAAAAGAAACAGAAATCATAGAATTTTTTTTTTAAACTATTGAATACATTTAATATTTGATCACTTTTAAGCCACTATAACATTAAAAGGGAGGGGGGGGGAAAGCACTAAGAAACACACTTTTGTACATAATTTTATAATTCTAGAATATCCGGAAATGAATTAAAATCCAATATAAATATCCATCTTTACATACAAAATTTAAGTTTAAAAAAAAAGTGTAAAAAGTATAAAAAGTGTAATAACTAGCAAAAAAGAGCTCCAAGCTTTAGAATTAAAAAATAATAAGATAAAAAAAATTATCTAATTGAGCATATATCTAAAAAAGACGTAAAATAATTAAAAAAATTAGTCTTTTAAATACAGTGTAGACTCCTCAAATACACCATCCTAAAATTCATAAATACCTAAACTCCGTACATTGTTTCCAATGTAAACAATGAAACTTACAGTTAAGATGCAGGTGAAAAATTTTAAGTTTTTTATATTTTCATATCATTCTGTACAAATTTTAATATGTAATTCTGGTTAATAATGATTCAAGTCACGTTTTCTCATGAAAGAAGTATAAATTTATTTTTGAAAAAAATTCAAGAAAGTGCTGATATCAGTGGATATTGTGATATTTTTACCAAATAATTTATGTATCAATAAGGCTTTTTTGGTTAGTAAGTATGGCTAAACATGAAATAAAACTTCATTCTATTAAGATTTTAATGTGAATTATTAGTGTACATTTATAAGGCAAGTTGCACTGAATAATTCATGAAAAAATTATCTCATCATCATTATGCATATTTAGCTATGCATTATTAAATATTTACTTGATCTTTATCTTGATATTTTAAATTATCTTAATTTTTATTATTTCACTTTATTGTAAGCATTCATTATAATTTCGAGTGCACTCTTAAATTCAAATTATAGTTAAATAAATGTAAAGAAAACAGTGAAAAGAAATCTGTAAAATTCTAAAATCCACACGACCTCTGGTTTTAAACTATGCACATTTAAGGGACTCTACCGTATAATATACGGTATAGTAGCATAACAACCAATATATATTTTTTTTTTACGTTTCATTTATTTGGATGAATTATGGATGTAAGCTGTGATAGGTAGTCAAGACTCATTTAAGGCAGCGGCAAACTTCTGACAGTATTTTAGTATAAAGAGTTTCTCCTTTTTTAAATGCAGAAGTTTTTTTTAAATTAAGGCAAAAATACTCTTATAAAATGCCTGTGGAATTTTGCACCTACATTAATCGGGTCTGGTCAAGATTGAAAGTATTTTGAACACCACCCCCTGCCTCGTACCAGATACTCTACTGCACATTCACACAAAAACACAATATGCATTACATTTTATATATGGTAAAATTTAAATATATCAAAACTATACAAAAACTGCAAGCAAAATATTTATATGCATGAAAATTGCAATCAAAAAGTTAAATTTCAAGCTATTAGATAGAAACAACAGTTAAAATCTAGTAAATCTCCAAAATTTACAAATTCTAACAAACACATTGAACAAATATAATGTACTTCTCATAAATAAGACTTACTTGCACTTCCCGTATGATGTTTTTTGTCACATTTCTCAGGCATTAGATGCTGGTAAGATGACCGTAGGTAAGAATACATGAGCACACCTGGTTGGAAGTAGTCATCAGTTTTACTGCGATAACTGTGATAGTCTATGGTGGTAAGACGACCGAAGGTCAGGATACACGAGCACACATGGTTATAAATAGTCATGAGTTTCACTTCTGTAACTGTGACAATCTCTAGGGCTTCTGCTTCTTGCAGGGTGAAAAAAATACTTCTTTCCCGCCGTCCAAAACTCCTTCCTGCATCAACAGACTTCCAGACATCAGTAGGTCAGGATACACGAGCACAGATGGTTATAAATAGTCATGAGTTTCACTTCTGTAACTGTGACAATCTCTAGGGCTTCTGCTTCTTGCAGGGTGAAAAAAATACTTCTTTCCCGCCGTCCAAAACTCCTTCCTGCATCAACAGACTTCCAGACATCGGTAGGTGGACCTAGTTCTTCAAAACTGTAAATATAATATAAAAGGAGTTATAAAAACTTTATAGAAACAAATTAAGAAAAGTAGAATTAACACATTTTTAGAGACGTGTTATGTAACACAAACAACTTAAAAAATACAAATAACATTTTTTTATTTATATTACAAACAAAATATTAGAAGCATGAAAACTATCAATAACAAGTACTACTAAAATGGTACACAATAACTTAACTACTTATTATTTTTTAGAATGGCAGTAATCACATGAACCTTACATTCGTAAATGAGAGAAAATTTCTATTTTATTTTCTTTAAAAATGGATTTCATGCCATACATACTTAAGAAAGATGTTTATACAGGCAGTATTATTCCTTGTGGAAGATACAAGTCCTCACATTTTACTCTTGTATAGTTCAGTTAAATCATTAAAGCTCCTAAATTTGCTTTGCAATAATGTAAAGAGTTTCTAAGGAGTCTGTACTCACCATGGGTATAATTTAGCGAGAAAAATGACATTTTTGTAAATATTTAAACAAAAATCGATATAAAATAATCTAACAGCCTTTTCCTATTAAATTTAAACACTTTTTATTACAGCAGTGGCCAACAATTAAAAATCCACAATAAAATTCTCTCTACAATTACAATAATGAATTTTCTATTGAAAGATTTCCACGTGAAAAATGAAATCAAAAAGACTAACCACTTCAACGGCTGCCCCGAATTAAGTCGGAGATAATAACACAGTTTCCCTATCTAGGTGGCCATTGAAGTGGTTTAATATGACATCACATTGATAATACTATAACGGAAATTTTCAAACATTTCTCAATATTACAAGGAGTATGAGTATATGAATATGTGTAAGTACAGAAAGCTGGTTAATATGACATCACAAGAGAATTAAAAGAAAATTAATATGACGTCATATTGGAAGTTTAACGGACTTTTCCAAATGTTTGAGAAACATACAAAGAGAATATTAATATGAGTAAAAAAGAAAGCAAGTATATATGACGTCACTAGGTGAATATAACATCATATGAGTTTGAGGAACATATTGAATCACGATCAAAACGGATTATGGAAATATTGGCATATTTTAACATTTTGAAGTTCTCTATACAATATGTTTAATTTTGAAATTGATTTTTCTACACAAACATTCTTCGCTTTTCCTATAGAAAGTAGAAAGTTCTATAATTTTTGGAAACCCTTGAGCTTACAGATTTTGAAATACTGTGATTCGGGAAAGATTTTTACGTTGTCTTTGGACAAAACTAGGGGGACATTGCACTTTATATAAAAAGGGCAAGGTGCATTTTGCTGATTGAAAAAAGTGTAGAGCACTGTTCCAAGGATCCAGTCACCCTGCAATTGGGGAGACTTGATCCTTTTTTTAGTTTTTGGAAAACAATTAATCTTTATTTTTAAAATGTTATTTTTTCCAAAATTAAAATTAAAAAAGGGATCAAAGTTTTCCCTACTGATTGAAGATGCATGTGATTTATAAAAGAAACAGAAATCATAGAATTTTTTTTTTAAACTATTGAATACATTTAATATTTGATCACTTTTAAGCCACTATAACATTAAAAGGGAGGGGGGGGGGAAAGCACTAAGAAACACACTTTTGTACATAATTTTATAATTCTAGAATATCCGGAAATGAATTAAAATCCAATATAAATATCCATCTTTACATACAAAATTTAAGTTTAAAAAAAAAGTGTAAAAAGTATAAAAAGTGTAATAACTAGCAAAAAAGAGCTCCAAGCTTTAGAATTAAAAAATAATAAGATAAAAAAAATTATCTAATTGAGCATATATCTAAAAAAGACGTAAAATAATTAAAAAAATTAGTCTTTTAAATACAGTGTAGACTCCTCAAATACACCATCCTAAAATTCATAAATACCTAAACTCCGTACATTGTTTCCAATGTAAACAATGAAACTTACAGTTAAGATGCAGGTGAAAAATTTTAAGTTTTTTATATTTTCATATCATTCTGTACAAATTTTAATATGTAATTCTGGTTAATAATGATTCAAGTCACGTTTTCTCATGAAAGAAGTATAAATTTATTTTTGAAAAAAATTCAAGAAAGTGCTGATATCAGTGGATATTGTGATATTTTTACCAAATAATTTATGTATCAATAAGGCTTTTTTGGTTAGTAAGTATGGCTAAACATGAAATAAAACTTCATTCTATTAAGATTTTAATGTGAATTATTAGTGTACATTTATAAGGCAAGTTGCACTGAATAATTCATGAAAAAATTATCTCATCATCATTATGCATATTTAGCTATGCATTATTAAATATTTACTTGATCTTTATCTTGATATTTTAAATTATCTTAATTTTTATTATTTCACTTTATTGTAAGCATTCATTATAATTTCGAGTGCACTCTTAAATTCAAATTATAGTTAAATAAATGTAAAGAAAACAGTGAAAAGAAATCTGTAAAATTCTAAAATCCACACGACCTCTGGTTTTAAACTATGCACATTTAAGGGACTCTACCGTATAATATACGGTATAGTAGCATAACAACCAATATATATTTTTTTTTTACGTTTCATTTATTTGGATGAATTATGGATGTAAGCTGTGATAGGTAGTCAAGACTCATTTAAGGCAGCGGCAAACTTCTGACAGTATTTTAGTATAAAGAGTTTCTCCTTTTTTAAATGCAGAAGTTTTTTTTAAATTAAGGCAAAAATACTCTTATAAAATGCCTGTGGAATTTTGCACCTACATTAATCGGGTCTGGTCAAGATTGAAAGTATTTTGAACACCACCCCCCGCCTCGTACCAGATACTCTACTGCACATTCACACAAAAACACAATATGCATTACATTTTATATATGGTAAAATTTAAATATATCAAAACTATACAAAAACTGCAAGCAAAATATTTATATGCATGAAAATTGCAATCAAAAAGTTAAATTTCAAGCTATTAGATAGAAACAACAGTTAAAATCTAGTAAATCTCCAAAATTTACAAATTCTAACAAACACATTGAACAAATATAATGTACTTCTCATAAATAAGACTTACTTGCACTTCCCGTATGATGTTTTTTGTCACATTTCTCAGGCATTAGATGCTGGTAAGATGACCGTAGGTAAGAATACATGAGCACACCTGGTTGGAAGTAGTCATCAGTTTTACTGCGATAACTGTGATAGTCTATGGTGGTAAGACGACCGAAGGTCAGGATACACGAGCACACATGGTTATAAATAGTCATGAGTTTCACTTCTGTAACTGTGACAATCTCTAGGGCTTCTGCTTCTTGCAGGGTGAAAAAAATACTTCTTTCCCGCCGTCCAAAACTCCTTCCTGCATCAACAGACTTCCAGACATCGGTAGGTGGACCTAGTTCTTCAAAACTGTAAATATAATATAAAAGGAGTTATAAAAACTTTATAGAAACAAATTAAGAAAAGTAGAATTAACACATTTTTAGAGACGTGTTATGTAACACAAACAACTTAAAAAATACAAATAACATTTTTTTATTTATATTACAAACAAAATATTAGAAGCATGAAAACTATCAATAACAAGTACTACTAAAATGGTACACAATAACTTAACTACTTATTATTTTTTAGAATGGCAGTAATCACATGAACCTTAAATTCGTAAATGAGAGAAAATTTCTATTTTATTTTCTTTAAAAATGGATTTCATGCCATACATACTTAAGAAAGATGTTTATACAGGCAGTATTATTCCTTGTGGAAGATACAAGTCCTCACATTTTACTCTTGTATAGTTCAGTTAAATCATTAAAGCTCCTAAATTTGCTTTGCAATAATGTAAAGAGTTTCTAAGGAGTCTGTACTCACCATGGGTATAATTTAGCGAGAAAAATGACATTTTTGTAAATATTTAAACAAAAATCGATATAAAATAATCTAACAGCCTTTTCCTATTAAATTTAAACACTTTTTATTACAGCAGTGGCCAACAATTAAAAATCCACAATAAAATTCTCTCTACAATTACAATAATGAATTTTCTATTGAAAGATTTCCACGTGAAAAATGAAATCAAAAAGACTAACCACTTCAACGGCTGCCCCGAATTAAGTCGGAGATAATAACACAGTTTCCCTATCTAGGTGGCCATTGAAGTGGTTTAATATGACATCACATTGATAATACTATAACGGAAATTTTCAAACATTTCTCAATATTACAAGGAGTATGAGTATATGAATATGTGTAAGTACAGAAAGCTGGTTAATATGACATCACAAGAGAATTAAAAGAAAATTAATATGACGTCATATTGGAAGTTTAACGGACTTTTCCAAATGTTTGAGAAACATACAAAGAGAATATTAATATGAGTAAAAAAGAAAGCAAGTATATATGACGTCACTAGGTGAATATAACATCATATGAGTTTGAGGAACATATTGAATCACGATCAAAACGGATTATGGAAATATTGGCATATTTTAACATTTTGAAGTTCTCTATACAATATGTTTAATTTTGAAATTGATTTTTCTACACAAACATTCTTCGCTTTTCCTATAGAAAGTAGAAAGTTCTATAATTTTTGGAAACCCTTGAGCTTACAGATTTTGAAATACTGTGATTCGGGAAAGATTTTTACGTTGTCTTTGGACAAAACTAGGGGGACATTGCACTTTATATAAAAAGGGCAAGGTGCATTTTGCTGATTGAAAAAAGTGTAGAGCACTGTTTCAAGGATCCAGTCACCCTGCAATTGGGGAGACTTGATCCTTTTTTTAGTTTTTGGAAAACAATTAATCTTTATTTTTAAAATGTTATTTTTTCCAAAATTAAAATAGGGATCAAAGTTTTCCCTACTGATTGAAGATGCATGTGATTTATAAAAGAAACAGAAATCATAGAATTTTTTTTTTAAACTATTGAATACATTTAATATTTGATCACTTTTAAGCCACTATAACATTAAAAGGGAGGGGGGGGGAAAGCACTAAGAAACACACTTTTGTACATAATTTTATAATTCTAGAATATCCGGAAATGAATTAAAATCCAATATAAATATCCATCTTTACATACAAAATTTAAGTTTAAAAAAAAAGTGTAAAAAGTATAAAAAGTGTAATAACTAGCAAAAAAGAGCTCCAAGCTTTAGAATTAAAAAATAATAAGATAAAAAAAATTATCTAATTGAGCATATATCTAAAAAAGACGTAAAATAATTAAAAAAATTAGTCTTTTAAATACAGTGTAGACTCCTCAAATACACCATCCTAAAATTCATAAATACCTAAACTCCGTACATTGTTTCCAATGTAAACAATGAAACTTACAGTTAAGATGCAGGTGAAAAATTTTAAGTTTTTTATATTTTCATATCATTCTGTACAAATTTTAATATGTAATTCTGGTTAATAATGATTCAAGTCACGTTTTCTCATGAAAGAAGTATAAATTTATTTTTGAAAAAAATTCAAGAAAGTGCTGATATCAGTGGATATTGTGATATTTTTACCAAATAATTTATGTATCAATAAGGCTTTTTTGGTTAGTAAGTATGGCTAAACATGAAATAAAACTTCATTCTATTAAGATTTTAATGTGAATTATTAGTGTACATTTATAAGGCAAGTTGCACTGAATAATTCATGAAAAAATTATCTCATCATCATTACGCATATTTAGCTATGCATTATTAAATATTTACTTGATCTTTATCTTGATATTTTAAATTATCTTAATTTTTATTATTTCACTTTATTGTAAGCATTCATTATAATTTCGAGTGCACTCTTAAATTCAAATTATAGTTAAATAAATGTAAAGAAAACAGTGAAAAGAAATCTGTAAAATTCTAAAATCCACACGACCTCTGGTTTTAAACTATGCACATTTAAGGGACTCTACCGTATAATATACGGTATAGTAGCATAACAACCAATATATATTTTTTTTTTACGTTTCATTTATTTGGATGAATTATGGATGTAAGCTGTGATAGGTAGTCAAGACTCATTTAAGGCAGCGGCAAACTTCTGACAGTATTTTAGTATAAAGAGTTTCTCCTTTTTTAAATGCAGAAGTTTTTTTTAAATTAAGGCAAAAATACTCTTATAAAATGCCTGTGGAATTTTGCACCTACATTAATCGGGTCTGGTCAAGATTGAAAGTATTTTGAACACCACCCCCCGCCTCGTACCAGATACTCTACTGCACATTCACACAAAAACACAATATGCATTACATTTTATATATGGTAAAATTTAAATATATCAAAACTATACAAAAACTGCAAGCAAAATATTTATATGCATGAAAATTGCAATCAAAAAGTTAAATTTCAAGCTATTAGATAGAAACAACAGTTAAAATCTAGTAAATCTCCAAAATTTACAAATTCTAACAAACACATTGAACAAATATAATGTACTTCTCATAAATAAGACTTACTTGCACTTCCCGTATGATGTTTTTTGTCACATTTCTCAGGCATTAGATGCTGGTAAGATGACCGTAGGTAAGAATACATGAGCACACCTGGTTGGAAGTAGTCATCAGTTTTACTGCGATAACTGTGATAGTCTATGGTGGTAAGACGACCGAAGGTCAGGATACACGAGCACACATGGTTATAAATAGTCATGAGTTTCACTTCTGTAACTGTGACAATCTCTAGGGCTTCTGCTTCTTGCAGGGTGAAAAAAATACTTCTTTCCCGCCGTCCAAAACTCCTTCCTGCATCAACAGACTTCCAGACATCAGTAGGTCAGGATACACGAGCACACATGGTTATAAATAGTCATGAGTTTCACTTCTGTAACTGTGACAATCTCTAGGGCTTCTGCTTCTTGCAGGGTGAAAAAAATACTTCTTTCCCGCCGTCCAAAACTCCTTCCTGCATCAACAGACTTCCAGACATCGGTAGGTGGACCTAGTTCTTCAAAACTGTAAATATAATATAAAAGGAGTTATAAAAACTTTATAGAAACAAATTAAGAAAAGTAGAATTAACATATTTTTAGAGACGTGTTATGTAACACAAACAACTTAAAAAATACAAATAACATTTTTTTATTTATATTACAAACAAAATATTAGAAGCATGAAAACTATCAATAACAAGTACTACTAAAATGGTACACAATAACTTAACTACTTATTATTTTTTAGAATGGCAGTAATCACATGAACCTTACATTCGTAAATGAGAGAAAATTTCTATTTTATTTTCTTTAAAAATGGATTTCATGCCATACATACTTAAGAAAGATGTTTATACAGGCAGTATTATTCGTTGTGGAAGATACAAGTCCTCACATTTTACTCTTGTATAGTTCAGTTAAATCATTAAAGCTCCTAAATTTGCTTAGCAATAATGTAAAGAGTTTCTAAGGAGTCTGTACTCACCATGGGTATAATTTAGCGAGAAAAATGACATTTTTGTAAATATTTAAACAAAAATCGATATAAAATAATCTAACAGCCTTTTCCTATTAAATTTAAACACTTTTTATTACAGCAGTGGCCAACAATTAAAAATCCACAATAAAATTCTCTCTACAATTACAATAATGAATTTTCTATTGAAAGATTTCCACGTGAAAAATGAAATCAAAAAGACTAACCACTTCAACGGCTGCCCCGAATTAAGTCGGAGATAATAACACAGTTTCCCTATCTAGGTGGCCATTGAAGTGGTTTAATATGACATCACATTGATAATACTATAACGGAAATTTTCAAACATTTCTCAATATTACAAGGAGTATGAGTATATGAATATGTGTAAGTACAGAAAGCTGGTTAATATGACATCACAAGAGAATTAAAAGAAAATTAATATGACGTCATATTGGAAGTTTAACGGACTTTTCCAAATGTTTGAGAAACATACAAAGAGAATATTAATATGAGTAAAAAAGAAAGCAAGTATATATGACGTCACTAGGTGAATATAACATCATATGAGTTTGAGGAACATATTGAATCACGATCAAAACGGATTATGGAAATATTGGCATATTTTAACATTTTGAAGTTCTCTATACAATATGTTTAATTTTGAAATTGATTTTTCTACACAAACATTCTTCGCTTTTCCTATAGAAAGTAGAAAGTTCTATAATTTTTGGAAACCCTTGAGCTTACAGATTTTGAAATACTGTGATTCGGGAAAGATTTTTACGTTGTCTTTGGACAAAACTAGGGGACCATTGCTCTTTATATAAAAAGGGCAAGGTGCATTTTGCTGATTGAAAAAAGTGTAGAGCACTGTTTCAAGGATCCAGTCACCCTGCAATTGGGGAGACTTGATCCTTTTTTTAGTTTTTGGAAAACAATTAATCTTTATTTTTAAAATGTTATTTTTTCCAAAATTAAAATTAAAAAAGGGATCAAAGTTTTCCCTACTGATTGAAGATGCATGTGATTTATAAAAGAAACAGAAATCATAGAATTTTTTTTTTAAACTATTGAATACATTTAATATTTGATCACTTTTAAGCCACTATAACATTAAAAGGGAGGGGGGGGGAAAGCACTAAGAAACACACTTTTGTACATAATTTTATAATTCTAGAATATCCGGAAATGAATTAAAATCCAATATAAATATCCATCTTTACATACAAAATTTAAGTTTAAAAAAAAAGTGTAAAAAGTATAAAAAGTGTAATAACTAGCAAAAAAGAGCTCCAAGCTTTAGAATTAAAAAATAATAAGATAAAAAAAATTATCTAATTGAGCATATATCTAAAAAAGACGTAAAATAATTAAAAAAATTAGTCTTTTAAATACAGTGTAGACTCCTCAAATACACCATCCTAAAATTCATAAATACCTAAACTCCGTACATTGTTTCCAATGTAAACAATGAAACTTACAGTTAAGATGCAGGTGAAAAATTTTAAGTTTTTTATATTTTCATATCATTCTGTACAAATTTTAATATGTAATTCTGGTTAATAATGATTCAAGTCACGTTTTCTCATGAAAGAAGTATAAATTTATTTTTGAAAAAAATTCAAGAAAGTGCTGATATCAGTGGATATTGTGATATTTTTACCAAATAATTTATGTATCAATAAGGCTTTTTTGGTTAGTAAGTATGGCTAAACATGAAATAAAACTTCATTCTATTAAGATTTTAATGTGAATTATTAGTGTACATTTATAAGGCAAGTTGCACTGAATAATTCACGAAAAAATTATCTCATCATCATTATGCATATTTAGCTATGCATTATTAAATATTTACTTGATCTTTATCTTGATATTTTAAATTATCTTAATTTTTATTATTTCACTTTATTGTAAGCATTCATTATAATTTCGAGTGCACTCTTAAATTCAAATTATAGTTAAATAAATGTAAAGAAAACAGTGAAAAGAAATCTGTAAAATTCTAAAATCCACACAACCTCTGGTTTTAAACTATGCACATTTAAGGGACTCTACCGTATAATATACGGTATAGTAGCATAACAACCAATATATATATTTTTTTTTTACGTTTCATTTATTTGGATGAATTATGGATGTAAGCTGTGATAGGTAGTCAAGACTCATTTAAGGCAGCGGCAAACTTCTGACAGTATTTTAGTATAAAGAGTTTCTCCTTTTTTAAATGCAGAAGTTTTTTTTAAATTAAGGCAAAAATACTCTTATAAAATGCCTGTGGAATTTTGCACCTACATTAATCGGGTCTGGTCAAGATTGAAAGTATTTTGAACACCACCCCCCGCCTCGTACCAGATACTCTACTGCACATTCACACAAAAACACAATATGCATTACATTTTATATATGGTAAAATTTAAATATATCAAAACTATACAAAAACTGCAAGCAAAATATTTATATGCATGAAAATTGCAATCAAAAAGTTAAATTTCAAGCTATTAGATAGAAACAACAGTTAAAATCTAGTAAATCTCCAAAATTTACAAATTCTAACAAACACATTGAACAAATATAATGTACTTCTCATAAATAAGACTTACTTGCACTTCCCGTATGATGTTTTTTGTCACATTTCTCAGGCATTAGATGCTGGTAAGATGACCGTAGGTAAGAATACATGAGCACACCTGGTTGGAAGTAGTCATCAGTTTTACTGCCATAACTGTGATAGTCTACGGTGGTAAGACGACCGAAGGTCAGGATACACGAGCACACATGGTTATAAATAGTCATGAGTTTCACTTCTGTAACTGTGACAATCTCTAGGGCTTCTGCTTCTTGCAGGGTGAAAAAAATACTTCTTTCCCGCCGTCCAAAACTCCTTCCTGCATCAACAGACTTCCAGACATCAGTAGGTCAGGATACACGAGCACAGATGGTTATAAATAGTCATGAGTTTCACTTCTGTAACTGTGACAATCTCTAGGGCTTCTGCTTCTTGCAGGGTGAAAAAAATACTTCTTTCCCGCCGTCCAAAACTCCTTCCTGCATCAACAGACTTCCAGACATCGGTAGGTGGACCTAGTTCTTCAAAACTGTAAATATAATATAAAAGGAGTTATAAAAACTTTATAGAAACAAATTAAGAAAAGTAGAATTAACATATTTTTAGAGACGTGTTATGTAACACAAACAACTTAAAAAATACAAATAACATTTTTTTATTTATATTACAAACAAAATATTAGAAGCATGAAAACTATCAATAACAAGTACTACTAAAATGGTACACAATAACTTAACTACTTATTATTTTTTAGAATGGCAGTAATCACATGAACCTTACATTCGTAAATGAGAGAAAATTTCTATTTTATTTTCTTTAAAAATGGATTTCATGCCATACATACTTAAGAAAGATGTTTATACAGGCAGTATTATTCGTTGTGGAAGATACAAGTCCTCACATTTTACTCTTGTATAGTTCAGTTAAATCATTAAAGCTCCTAAATTTGCTTAGCAATAATGTAAAGAGTTTCTAAGGAGTCTGTACTCACCATGGGTATAATTTAGCGAGAAAAATGACATTTTTGTAAATATTTAAACAAAAATCGATATAAAATAATCTAACAGCCTTTTCCTATTAAATTTAAACACTTTTTATTACAGCAGTGGCCAACAATTAAAAATCCACAATAAAATTCTCTCTACAATTACAATAATGAATTTTCTATTGAAAGATTTCCACGTGAAAAATGAAATCAAAAAGACTAACCACTTCAACGGCTGCCCCGAATTAAGTCGGAGATAATAACACAGTTTCCCTATCTAGGTGGCCATTGAAGTGGTTTAATATGACATCACATTGATAATACTATAACGGAAATTTTCAAACATTTCTCAATATTACAAGGAGTATGAGTATATGAATATGTGTAAGTACAGAAAGCTGGTTAATATGACATCACAAGAGAATTAAAAGAAAATTAATATGACGTCATATTGGAAGTTTAACGGACTTTTCCAAATGTTTGAGAAACATACAAAGAGAATATTAATATGAGTAAAAAAGAAAGCAAGTATATATGACGTCACTAGGTGAATATAACATCATATGAGTTTGAGGAACATATTGAATCACGATCAAAACGGATTATGGAAATATTGGCATATTTTAACATTTTGAAGTTCTCTATACAATATGTTTAATTTTGAAATTGATTTTTCTACACAAACATTCTTCGCTTTTCCTATAGAAAGTAGAAAGTTCTATAATTTTGGAAACCCTTGAGCTTACAGATTTTGAAATACTGTGATTCGGGAAAGATTTTTACGTTGTCTTTGGACAAAACTAGGGGGACATTGCACTTTATATAAAAAGGGCAAGGTGCATTTTGCTGATTGAAAAAAGTGTAGAGCACTGTTTCAAGGATCCAGTCACCCTGCAATTGGGGAGACTTGATCCTTTTTTTAGTTTTTGGAAAACAATTAATCTTTATTTTTAAAATGTTATTTTTTCCAAAATTAAAATTAAAAAAGGGATCAAAGTTTTCCCTACTGATTGAAGATGCATGTGATTTATAAAAGAAACAGAAATCATAGAATTTTTTTTTTAAACTATTGAATACATTTAATATTTGATCACTTTTAAGCCACTATAACATTAAAAGGGAGGGGGGGGGGAAAGCACTAAGAAACACACTTTTGTACATAATTTTATAATTCTAGAATATCCGGAAATGAATTAAAATCCAATATAAATATCCATCTTTACATACAAAATTTAAGTTAAAAAAAAAGTGTAAAAAGTATAAAAAGTGTAATAACTAGCAAAAAAGAGCTCCAAGCTTTAGAATTAAAAAATAATAAGATAAAAAAAATTATCTAATTGAGCATATATCTAAAAAAGACGTAAAATAATTAAAAAAATTAGTCTTTTAAATACAGTGTAGACTCCTCAAATACACCATCCTAAAATTCATAAATACCTAAACTCCGTACATTGTTTCCAATGTAAACAATGAAACTTACAGTTAAGATGCAGGTGAAAAATTTTAAGTTTTTTATATTTTCATATCATTCTGTACAAATTTTAATATGTAATTCTGGTTAATAATGATTCAAGTCACGTTTTCTCATGAAAGAAGTATAAATTTATTTTTGAAAAAAATTCAAGAAAGTGCTGATATCAGTGGATATTGTGATATTTTTACCAAATAATTTATGTATCAATAAGGCTTTTTTGGTTAGTAAGTATGGCTAAACATGAAATAAAACTTCATTCTATTAAGATTTTAATGTGAATTATTAGTGTACATTTATAAGGCAAGTTGCACTGAATAATTCATGAAAAAATTATCTCATCATCATTATGCATATTTAGCTATGCATTATTAAATATTTACTTGATCTTTATCTTGATATTTTAAATTATCTTAATTTTTATTATTTCACTTTATTGTAAGCATTCATTATAATTTCGAGTGCACTCTTAAATTCAAATTATAGTTAAATAAATGTAAAGAAAACAGTGAAAAGAAATCTGTAAAATTCTAAAATCCACACAACCTCTGGTTTTAAACTATGCACATTTAAGGGACTCTACCGTATAATATACGGTATAGTAGCATAACAACCAATATATATATTTTTTTTTACGTTTCATTTATTTGGATGAATTATGGATGTAAGCTGTGATAGGTAGTCAAGACTCATTTAAGGCAGCGGCAAACTTCTGACAGTATTTTAGTATAAAGAGTTTCTCCTTTTTTAAATGCAGAAGTTTTTTTTAAATTAAGGCAAAAATACTCTTATAAAATGCCTGTGGAATTTTGCACCTACATTAATCGGGTCTGGTCAAGATTGAAAGTATTTTGAACACCACCCCCCGCCTCGTACCAGATACTCTACTGCACATTCACACAAAAACACAATATGCATTACATTTTATATATGGTAAAATTTAAATATATCAAAACTATACAAAAACTGCAAGCAAAATATTTATATGCATGAAAATTGCAATCAAAAAGTTAAATTTCAAGCTATTAGATAGAAACAACAGTTAAAATCTAGTAAATCTCCAAAATTTACAAATTCTAACAAACACATTGAACAAATATAATGTACTTCTCATAAATAAGACTTACTTGCACTTCCCGTATGATGTTTTTTGTCACATTTCTCAGGCATTAGATGCTGGTAAGATGACCGTAGGTAAGAATACATGAGCACACCTGGTTGGAAGTAGTCATCAGTTTTACTGCCATAACTGTGATAGTCTACGGTGGTAAGACGACCGAAGGTCAGGATACACGAGCACACATGGTTATAAATAGTCATGAGTTTCACTTCTGTAACTGTGACAATCTCTAGGGCTTCTGCTTCTTGCAGGGTGAAAAAAATACTTCTTTCCCGCCGTCCAAAACTCCTTCCTGCATCAACAGACTTCCAGACATCAGTAGGTCAGGATACACGAGCACAGATGGTTATAAATAGTCATGAGTTTCACTTCTGTAACTGTGACAATCTCTAGGGCTTCTGCTTCTTGCAGGGTGAAAAAAATACTTCTTTCCCGCCGTCCAAAACTCCTTCCTGCATCAACAGACTTCCAGACATCGGTAGGTGGACCTAGTTCTTCAAAACTGTAAATATAATATAAAAGGAGTTATAAAAACTTTATAGAAACAAATTAAGAAAAGTAGAATTAACATATTTTTAGAGACGTGTTATGTAACACAAACAACTTAAAAAATACAAATAACATTTTTTTATTTATATTACAAACAAAATATTAGAAGCATGAAAACTATCAATAACAAGTACTACTAAAATGGTACACAATAACTTAACTACTTATTATTTTTTAGAATGGCAGTAATCACATGAACCTTACATTCGTAAATGAGAGAAAATTTCTATTTTATTTTCTTTAAAAATGGATTTCATGCCATACATACTTAAGAAAGATGTTTATACAGGCAGTATTATTCGTTGTGGAAGATACAAGTCCTCACATTTTACTCTTGTATAGTTCAGTTAAATCATTAAAGCTCCTAAATTTGCTTAGCAATAATGTAAAGAGTTTCTAAGGAGTCTGTACTCACCATGGGTATAATTTAGCGAGAAAAATGACATTTTTGTAAATATTTAAACAAAAATCGATATAAAATAATCTAACAGCCTTTTCCTATTAAATTTAAACACTTTTTATTACAGCAGTGGCCAACAATTAAAAATCCACAATAAAATTCTCTCTACAATTACAATAATGAATTTTCTATTGAAAGATTTCCACGTGAAAAATGAAATCAAAAAGACTAACCACTTCAACGGCTGCCCCGAATTAAGTCGGAGATAATAACACAGTTTCCCTATCTAGGTGGCCATTGAAGTGGTTTAATATGACATCACATTGATAATACTATAACGGAAATTTTCAAACATTTCTCAATATTACAAGGAGTATGAGTATATGAATATGTGTAAGTACAGAAAGCTGGTTAATATGACATCACAAGAGAATTAAAAGAAAATTAATATGACGTCATATTGGAAGTTTAACGGACTTTTCCAAATGTTTGAGAAACATACAAAGAGAATATTAATATGAGTAAAAAAGAAAGCAAGTATATATGACGTCACTAGGTGAATATAACATCATATGAGTTTGAGGAACATATTGAATCACGATCAAAACGGATTATGGAAATATTGGCATATTTTAACATTTTGAAGTTCTCTATACAATATGTTTAATTTTGAAATTGATTTTTCTACACAAACATTCTTCGCTTTTCCTATAGAAAGTAGAAAGTTCTACAATTTTTGGAAACCCTTGAGCTTACAGATTTTGAAATACTGTGATTCGGGAAAGATTTTTACGTTGTCTTTGGACAAAACTAGGGGGACATTGCACTTTATATAAAAAGGGCAAGGTGCATTTTGCTGATTGAAAAAAGTGTAGAGCACTGTTTCAAGGATCCAGTCACCCTGCAATTGGGGAGACTTGATCCTTTTTTTAGTTTTTGGAAAACAATTAATCTTTATTTTTAAAATGTTATTTTTTCCAAAATTAAAATTAAAAAAGGGATCAAAGTTTTCCCTACTGATTGAAGATGCATGTGATTTATAAAAGAAACAGAAATCATAGAATTTTTTTTTTAAACTATTGAATACATTTAATATTTGATCACTTTTAAGCCACTATAACATTAAAAGGGAGAGGGGGGGGAAAGCACTAAGAAACACACTTTTGTACATAATTTTATAATTCTAGAATATCCGGAAATGAATTAAAATCCAATATAAATATCCATCTTTACATACAAAATTTAAGTTTAAAAAAAAAGTGTAAAAAGTATAAAAAGTGTAATAACTAGCAAAAAAGAGCTCCAAGCTTTAGAATTAAAAAATAATAAGATAAAAAAAATTATCTAATTGAGCATATATCTAAAAAAGACGTAAAATAATTAAAAAAATTAGTCTTTTAAATACAGTGTAGACTCCTCAAATACACCATCCTAAAATTCATAAATACCTAAACTCCGTACATTGTTTCCAATGTAAACAATGAAACTTACAGTTAAGATGCAGGTGAAAAATTTTAAGTTTTTTATATTTTCATATCATTCTGTACAAATTTTAATATGTAATTCTGGTTAATAATGATTCAAGTCACGTTTTCTCATGAAAGAAGTATAAATTTATTTTTGAAAAAAATTCAAGAAAGTGCTGATATCAGTGGATATTGTGATATTTTTACCAAATAATTTATGTATCAATAAGGCTTTTTTGGTTAGTAAGTATGGCTAAACATGAAATAAAACTTCATTCTATTAAGATTTTAATGTGAATTATTAGTGTACATTTATAAGGCAAGTTGCACTGAATAATTCATGAAAAAATTATCTCATCATCATTATGCATATTTAGCTATGCATTATTAAATATTTACTTGATCTTTATCTTGATATTTTAAATTATCTTAATTTTTATTATTTCACTTTATTGTAAGCATTCATTATAATTTCGAGTGCACTCTTAAATTCAAATTATAGTTAAATAAATGTAAAGAAAACAGTGAAAAGAAATCTGTAAAATTCTAAAATCCACACGACCTCTGGTTTTAAACTATGCACATTTAAGGGACTCTACCGTATAATATACGGTATAGTAGCATAACAACCAATATATATTTTTTTTTTACGTTTCATTTATTTGGATGAATTATGGATGTAAGCTGTGATAGGTAGTCAAGACTCATTTAAGGCAGCGGCAAACTTCTGACAGTATTTTAGTATAAAGAGTTTCTCCTTTTTTAAATGCAGAAGTTTTTTTTAAATTAAGGCAAAAATACTCTTATAAAATGCCTGTGGAATTTTGCACCTACATTAATCGGGTCTGGTCAAGATTGAAAGTATTTTGAACACCACCCCCCGCCTCGTACCAGATACTCTACTGCACATTCACACAAAAACACAATATGCATTACATTTTATATATGGTAAAATTTAAATATATCAAAACTATACAAAAACTGCAAGCAAAATATTTATATGCATGAAAATTGCAATCAAAAAGTTAAATTTCAAGCTATTAGATAGAAACAACAGTTAAAATCTAGTAAATCTCCAAAATTTACAAATTCTAACAAACACATTGAACAAATATAATGTACTTCTCATAAATAAGACTTACTTGCACTTCCCGTATGATGTTTTTTGTCACATTTCTCAGGCATTAGATGCTGGTAAGATGACCGTAGGTAAGAATACATGAGCACACCTGGTTGGAAGTAGTCATCAGTTTTACTGCGATAACTGTGATAGTCTATGGTGGTAAGACGACCGAAGGTCAGGATACACGAGCACACATGGTTATAAATAGTCATGAGTTTCACTTCTGTAACTGTGACAATCTCTAGGGCTTCTGCTTCTTGCAGGGTGAAAAAAATACTTCTTTCCCGCCGTCCAAAACTCCTTCCTGCATCAACAGACTTCCAGACATCAGTAGGTCAGGATACACGAGCACAGATGGTTATAAATAGTCATGAGTTTCACTTCTGTAACTGTGACAATCTCTAGGGCTTCTGCTTCTTGCAGGGTGAAAAAAATACTTCTTTCCCGCCGTCCAAAACTCCTTCCTGCATCAACAGACTTCCAGACATCGGTAGGTGGACCTAGTTCTTCAAAACTGTAAATATAATATAAAAGGAGTTATAAAAACTTTATAGAAACAAATTAAGAAATGTAGAATTAACACATTTTTAGAGACGTGTTATGTAACACAAACAACTTAAAAAATACAAATAACATTTTTTTATTTATATTACAAACAAAATATTAGAAGCATGAAAACTATCAATAACAAGTACTACTAAAATGGTACACAATAACTTAACTACTTATTATTTTTTAGAATGGCAGTAATCACATGAACCTTACATTCGTAAATGAGAGAAAATTTCTATTTTATTTTCTTTAAAAATGGATTTCATGCCATACATACTTAAGAAAGATGTTTATACAGGCAGTATTATTCCTTGTGGAAGATACAAGTCCTCACATTTTACTCTTGTATAGTTCAGTTAAATCATTAAAGCTCCTAAATTTGCTTTGCAATAATGTAAAGAGTTTCTAAGGAGTCTGTACTCACCATGGGTATAATTTAGCGAGAAAAATGACATTTTTGTAAATATTTAAACAAAAATCGATATAAAATAATCTAACAGCCTTTTCCTATTAAATTTCAACACTTTTTATTACAGCAGTGGCCAACAATTAAAAATCCACAATAAAATTCTCTCTACAATTACAATAATGAATTTTCTATTGAAAGATTTCCACGTGAAAAATGAAATCAAAAAGACTAACCACTTCAACGGCTGCCCCGAATTAAGTCGGAGATAATAACACAGTTTCCCTATCTAGGTGGCCATTGAAGTGGTTTAATATGACATCACATTGATAATACTATAACGGAAATTTTCAAACATTTCTCAATATTACAAGGAGTATGAGTATATGAATATGTGTAAGTACAGAAAGCTGGTTAATATGACATCACAAGAGAATTAAAAGAAAATTAATATGACGTCATATTGGAAGTTTAACGGACTTTTCCAAATGTTTGAGAAACATACAAAGAGAATATTAATATGAGTAAAAAAGAAAGCAAGTATATATGACGTCACTAGGTGAATATAACATCATATGAGTTTGAGGAACATATTGAATCATGATCAAAACGGATTATGGAAATATTGGCATATTTTAACATTTTGAAGTTCTCTATACAATATGTTTAATTTTGAAATTGATTTTTCTACACAAACATTCTTCGCTTTTCCTATAGAAAGTAGAAAGTTCTATAATTTTTGGAAACCCTTGAGCTTACAGATTTTGAAATACTGTGATTCGGGAAAGATTTTTACGTTGTCTTTGGACAAAACTAGGGGGACATTGCACTTTATATAAAAAGGGCAAGGTGCATTTTGCTGATTGAAAAAAGTGTAGAGCACTGTTTCAAGGATCCAGTCACCCTGCAATTGGGGAGACTTGATCCTTTTTTTAGTTTTTGGAAAACAATTAATCTTTATTTTTAAAATGTTATTTTTTCCAAAATTAAAATTAAAAAAGGGATCAAAGTTTTCCCTACTGATTGAAGATGCATGTGATTTATAAAAGAAACAGAAATCATAGAATTTTTTTTTTAAACTATTGAATACATTTAATATTTGATCACTTTTAAGCCACTATAACATTAAAAGGGAGGGGGGGGGAAAGCACTAAGAAACACACTTTTGTACATAATTTTATAATTCTAGAATATCCGGAAATGAATTAAAATCCAATATAAATATCCATCTTTACATACAAAATTTAAGTTAAAAAAAAAGTGTAAAAAGTATAAAAAGTGTAATAACTAGCAAAAAAGAGCTCCAAGCTTTAGAATTAAAAAATAATAAGATAAAAAAAATTATCTAATTGAGCATATATCTAAAAAAGACGTAAAATAATTAAAAAAATTAGTCTTTTAAATACAGTGTAGACTCCTCAAATACACCATCCTAAAATTCATAAATACCTAAACTCCGTACATTGTTTCCAATGTAAACAATGAAACTTACAGTTAAGATGCAGGTGAAAAATTTTAAGTTTTTTATATTTTCATATCATTCTGTACAAATTTTAATATGTAATTCTGGTTAATAATGATTCAAGTCACGTTTTCTCATGAAAGAAGTATAAATTTATTTTTGAAAAAAATTCAAGAAAGTGCTGATATCAGTGGATATTGTGATATTTTTACCAAATAATTTATGTATCAATAAGGCTTTTTTGGTTAGTAAGTATGGCTAAACATGAAATAAAACTTCATTCTATTAAGATTTTAATGTGAATTATTAGTGTACATTTATAAGGCAAGTTGCACTGAATAATTCATGAAAAAATTATCTCATCATCATTATGCATATTTAGCTATGCATTATTAAATATTTACTTGATCTTTATCTTGATATTTTAAATTATCTTAATTTTTATTATTTCACTTTATTGTAAGCATTCATTATAATTTCGAGTGCACTCTTAAATTCAAATTATAGTTAAATAAATGTAAAGAAAACAGTGAAAAGAAATCTGTAAAATTCTAAAATCCACACAACCTCTGGTTTTAAACTATGCACATTTAAGGGACTCTACCGTATAATATACGGTATAGTAGCATAACAACCAATATATATATTTTTTTTTACGTTTCATTTATTTGGATGAATTATGGATGTAAGCTGTGATAGGTAGTCAAGACTCATTTAAGGCAGCGGCAAACTTCTGACAGTATTTTAGTATAAAGAGTTTCTCCTTTTTTAAATGCAGAAGTTTTTTTTAAATTAAGGCAAAAATACTCTTATAAAATGCCTGTGGAATTTTGCACCTACATTAATCGGGTCTGGTCAAGATTGAAAGTATTTTGAACACCACCCCCCGCCTCGTACCAGATACTCTACTGCACATTCACACAAAAACACAATATGCATTACATTTTATATATGGTAAAATTTAAATATATCAAAACTATACAAAAACTGCAAGCAAAATATTTATATGCATGAAAATTGCAATCAAAAAGTTAAATTTCAAGCTATTAGATAGAAACAACAGTTAAAATCTAGTAAATCTCCAAAATTTACAAATTCTAACAAACACATTGAACAAATATAATGTACTTCTCATAAATAAGACTTACTTGCACTTCCCGTATGATGTTTTTTGTCACATTTCTCAGGCATTAGATGCTGGTAAGATGACCGTAGGTAAGAATACATGAGCACACCTGGTTGGAAGTAGTCATCAGTTTTACTGCCATAACTGTGATAGTCTACGGTGGTAAGACGACCGAAGGTCAGGATACACGAGCACACATGGTTATAAATAGTCATGAGTTTCACTTCTGTAACTGTGACAATCTCTAGGGCTTCTGCTTCTTGCAGGGTGAAAAAAATACTTCTTTCCCGCCGTCCAAAACTCCTTCCTGCATCAACAGACTTCCAGACATCAGTAGGTCAGGATACACGAGCACAGATGGTTATAAATAGTCATGAGTTTCACTTCTGTAACTGTGACAATCTCTAGGGCTTCTGCTTCTTGCAGGGTGAAAAAAATACTTCTTTCCCGCCGTCCAAAACTCCTTCCTGCATCAACAGACTTCCAGACATCGGTAGGTGGACCTAGTTCTTCAAAACTGTAAATATAATATAAAAGGAGTTATAAAAACTTTATAGAAACAAATTAAGAAAAGTAGAATTAACATATTTTTAGAGACGTGTTATGTAACACAAACAACTTAAAAAATACAAATAACATTTTTTTATTTATATTACAAACAAAATATTAGAAGCATGAAAACTATCAATAACAAGTACTACTAAAATGGTACACAATAACTTAACTACTTATTATTTTTTAGAATGGCAGTAATCACATGAACCTTACATTCGTAAATGAGAGAAAATTTCTATTTTATTTTCTTTAAAAATGGATTTCATGCCATACATACTTAAGAAAGATGTTTATACAGGCAGTATTATTCGTTGTGGAAGATACAAGTCCTCACATTTTACTCTTGTATAGTTCAGTTAAATCATTAAAGCTCCTAAATTTGCTTAGCAATAATGTAAAGAGTTTCTAAGGAGTCTGTACTCACCATGGGTATAATTTAGCGAGAAAAATGACATTTTTGTAAATATTTAAACAAAAATCGATATAAAATAATCTAACAGCCTTTTCCTATTAAATTTAAACACTTTTTATTACAGCAGTGGCCAACAATTAAAAATCCACAATAAAATTCTCTCTACAATTACAATAATGAATTTTCTATTGAAAGATTTCCACGTGAAAAATGAAATCAAAAAGACTAACCACTTCAACGGCTGCCCCGAATTAAGTCGGAGATAATAACACAGTTTCCCTATCTAGGTGGCCATTGAAGTGGTTTAATATGACATCACATTGATAATACTATAACGGAAATTTTCAAACATTTCTCAATATTACAAGGAGTATGAGTATATGAATATGTGTAAGTACAGAAAGCTGGTTAATATGACATCACAAGAGAATTAAAAGAAAATTAATATGACGTCATATTGGAAGTTTAACGGACTTTTCCAAATGTTTGAGAAACATACAAAGAGAATATTAATATGAGTAAAAAAGAAAGCAAGTATATATGACGTCACTAGGTGAATATAACATCATATGAGTTTGAGGAACATATTGAATCACGATCAAAACGGATTATGGAAATATTGGCATATTTTAACATTTTGAAGTTCTCTATACAATATGTTTAATTTTGAAATTGATTTTTCTACACAAACATTCTTCGCTTTTCCTATAGAAAGTAGAAAGTTCTATAATTTTTGGAAACCCTTGAGCTTACAGATTTTGAAATACTGTGATTCGGGAAAGATTTTTACGTTGTCTTTGGACAAAACTAGGGGGACATTGCACTTTATATAAAAAGGGCAAGGTGCATTTTGCTGATTGAAAAAAGTGTAGAGCACTGTTTCAAGGATCCAGTCACCCTGCAATTGGGGAGACTTGATCCTTTTTTTAGTTTTTGGAAAACAATTAATCTTTATTTTTAAAATGTTATTTTTTCCAAAATTAAAATTAAAAAAGGGATCAAAGTTTTCCCTACTGATTGAAGATGCATGTGATTTATAAAAGAAACAGAAATCATAGAATTTTTTTTTTAAACTATTGAATACATTTAATATTTGATCACTTTTAAGCCACTATAACATTAAAAGGGAGGGGGGGGGGGGGAAAGCACTAAGAAACACACTTTTGTACATAATTTTATAATTCTAGAATATCCGGAAATGAATTAAAATCCAATATAAATATCCATCTTTACATACAAAATTTAAGTTTAAAAAAAAGTGTAAAAAGTATAAAAAGTGTAATAACTAGCAAAAAAGAGCTCCAAGCTTTAGAATTAAAAAATAATAAGATAAAAAAAATTATCTAATTGAGCATATATCTAAAAAAGACGTAAAATAATTAAAAAAATTAGTCTTTTAAATACAGTGTAGACTCCTCAAATACACCATCCTAAAATTCATAAATACCTAAACTCCGTACATTGTTTCCAATGTAAACAATGAAACTTACAGTTAAGATGCAGGTGAAAAATTTTAAGTTTTTTATATTTTCATATCATTCTGTACAAATTTTAATATGTAATTCTGGTTAATAATGATTCAAGTCACGTTTTCTCATGAAAGAAGTATAAATTTATTTTTGAAAAAAATTCAAGAAAGTGCTGATATCAGTGGATATTGTGATATTTTTACCAAATAATTTATGTATCAATAAGGCTTTTTTGGTTAGTAAGTATGGCTAAACATGAAATAAAACTTCATTCTATTAAGATTTTAATGTGAATTATTAGTGTACATTTATAAGGCAAGTTGCACTGAATAATTCACGAAAAAATTATCTCATCATCATTATGCATATTTAGCTATGCATTATTAAATATTTACTTGATCTTTATCTTGATATTTTAAATTATCTTAATTTTTATTATTTCACTTTATTGTAAGCATTCATTATAATTTCGAGTGCACTCTTAAATTCAAATTATAGTTAAATAAATGTAAAGAAAACAGTGAAAAGAAATCTGTAAAATTCTAAAATCCACACAACCTCTGGTTTTAAACTATGCACATTTAAGGGACTCTACCGTATAATATACGGTATAGTAGCATAACAACCAATATATATTTTTTTTTTTACGTTTCATTTATTTGGATGAATTATGGATGTAAGCTGTGATAGGTAGTCAAGACTCATTTAAGGCAGCGGCAAACTTCTGACAGTATTTTAGTATAAAGAGTTTCTCCTTTTTTAAATGCAGAAGTTTTTTTTAAATTAAGGCAAAAATACTCTTATAAAATGCCTGTGGAATTTTGCACCTACATTAATCGGGTCTGGTCAAGATTGAAAGTATTTTGAACACCACCCCCCGCCTCGTACCAGATACTCTACTGCACATTCACACAAAAACACAATATGCATTACATTTTATATATGGTAAAATTTAAATATATCAAAACTATACAAAAACTGCAAGCAAAATATTTATATGCATGAAAATTGCAATCAAAAAGTTAAATTTCAAGCTATTAGATAGAAACAACAGTTAAAATCTAGTAAATCTCCAAAATTTACAAATTCTAACAAACACATTGAACAAATATAATGTACTTCTCATAAATAAGACTTACTTGCACTTCCCGTATGATGTTTTTTGTCACATTTCTCAGGCATTAGATGCTGGTAAGATGACCGTAGGTAAGAATACATGAGCACACCTGGTTGGAAGTAGTCATCAGTTTTACTGCCATAACTGTGATAGTCTACGGTGGTAAGACGACCGAAGGTCAGGATACACGAGCACACATGGTTATAAATAGTCATGAGTTTCACTTCTGTAACTGTGACAATCTCTAGGGCTTCTGCTTCTTGCAGGGTGAAAAAAATACTTCTTTCCCGCCGTCCAAAACTCCTTCCTGCATCAACAGACTTCCAGACATCAGTAGGTCAGGATACACGAGCACACATGGTTATAAATAGTCATGAGTTTCACTTCTGTAACTGTGACAATCTCTAGGGCTTGTGCTTCTTGCAGGGTGAAAAAAATACTTCTTTCCCGCCGTCCAAAACTCCTTCCTGCATCAACAGACTTCCAGACATCGGTAGGTGGACCTAGTTCTTCAAAACTGTAAATATAATATAAAAGGAGTTATAAAAACTTTATAGAAACAAATTAAGAAATGTAGAATTAACACATTTTTAGAGACGTGTTATGTAACACAAACAACTTAAAAAATACAAATAACATTTTTTTATTTATATTACAAACAAAATATTAGAAGCATGAAAACTATCAATAACAAGTACTACTAAAATGGTACACAATAACTTAACTACTTATTATTTTTTAGAATGGCAGTAATCACATGAACCTTACATTCGTAAATGAGAGAAAATTTCTATTTTATTTTCTTTAAAAATGGATTTCATGCCATACATACTTAAGAAAGATGTTTATACAGGCAGTATTATTCCTTGTGGAAGATACAAGTCCTCACATTTTACTCTTGTATAGTTCAGTTAAATCATTAAAGCTCCTAAATTTGCTTTGCAATAATGTAAAGAGTTTCTAAGGAGTCTGTACTCACCATGGGTATAATTTAGCGAGAAAAATGACATTTTTGTAAATATTTAAACAAAAATCGATATAAAATAATCTAACAGCCTTTTCCTATTAAATTTAAACACTTTTTATTACAGCAGTGGCCAACAATTAAAAATCCACAATAAAATTCTCTCTACAATTACAATAATGAATTTTCTATTGAAAGATTTCCACGTGAAAAATGAAATCAAAAAGACTAACCACTTCAACGGCTGCCCCGAATTAAGTCGGAGATAATAACACAGTTTCCCTATCTAGGTGGCCATTGAAGTGGTTTAATATGACATCACATTGATAATACTATAACGGAAATTTTCAAACATTTCTCAATATTACAAGGAGTATGAGTATATGAATATGTGTAAGTACAGAAAGCTGGTTAATATGACATCACAAGAGAATTAAAAGAAAATTAATATGACGTCATATTGGAAGTTTAACGGACTTTTCCAAATGTTTGAGAAACATACAAAGAGAATATTAATATGAGTAAAAAAGAAAGCAAGTATATATGACGTCACTAGGTGAATATAACATCATATGAGTTTGAGGAACATATTGAATCACGATCAAAACGGATTATGGAAATATTGGCATATTTTAACATTTTGAAGTTCTCTATACAATATGTTTAATTTTGAAATTGATTTTTCTACACAAACATTCTTCGCTTTTCCTATAGAAAGTAGAAAGTTCTATAATTTTTGGAAACCCTTGAGCTTACAGATTTTGAAATACTGTGATTCGGGAAAGATTTTTACGTTGTCTTTGGACAAAACTAGGGGGACATTGCACTTTATATAAAAAGGGCAAGGTGCATTTTGCTGATTGAAAAAAGTGTAGAGCACTGTTTCAAGGATCCAGTCACCCTGCAATTGGGGAGACTTGATCCTTTTTTTAGTTTTTGGAAAACAATTAATCTTTATTTTTAAAATGTTATTTTTTCCAAAATTAAAATTAAAAAAGGGATCAAAGTTTTCCCTACTGATTGAAGATGCATGTGATTTATAAAAGAAACAGAAATCATAGAATTTTTTTTTTAAACTATTGAATACATTTAATATTTGATCACTTTTAAGCCACTATAACATTAAAAGGGAGGGGGGGGGAAAGCACTAAGAAACACACTTTTGTACATAATTTTATAATTCTAGAATATCCGGAAATGAATTAAAATCCAATATAAATATCCATCTTTACATACAAAATTTAAGTTAAAAAAAAAGTGTAAAAAGTATAAAAAGTGTAATAACTAGCAAAAAAGAGCTCCAAGCTTTAGAATTAAAAAATAATAAGATAAAAAAAATTATCTAATTGAGCATATATCTAAAAAAGACGTAAAATAATTAAAAAAATTAGTCTTTTAAATACAGTGTAGACTCCTCAAATACACCATCCTAAAATTCATAAATACCTAAACTCCGTACATTGTTTCCAATGTAAACAATGAAACTTACAGTTAAGATGCAGGTGAAAAATTTTAAGTTTTTTATATTTTCATATCATTCTGTACAAATTTTAATATGTAATTCTGGTTAATAATGATTCAAGTCACGTTTTCTCATGAAAGAAGTATAAATTTATTTTTGAAAAAAATTCAAGAAAGTGCTGATATCAGTGGATATTGTGATATTTTTACCAAATAATTTATGTATCAATAAGGCTTTTTTGGTTAGTAAGTATGGCTAAACATGAAATAAAACTTCATTCTATTAAGATTTTAATGTGAATTATTAGTGTACATTTATAAGGCAAGTTGCACTGAATAATTCATGAAAAAATTATCTCATCATCATTATGCATATTTAGCTATGCATTATTAAATATTTACTTGATCTTTATCTTGATATTTTAAATTATCTTAATTTTTATTATTTCACTTTATTGTAAGCATTCATTATAATTTCGAGTGCACTCTTAAATTCAAATTATAGTTAAATAAATGTAAAGAAAACAGTGAAAAGAAATCTGTAAAATTCTAAAATCCACACAACCTCTGGTTTTAAACTATGCACATTTAAGGGACTCTACCGTATAATATACGGTATAGTAGCATAACAACCAATATATATATTTTTTTTTACGTTTCATTTATTTGGATGAATTATGGATGTAAGCTGTGATAGGTAGTCAAGACTCATTTAAGGCAGCGGCAAACTTCTGACAGTATTTTAGTATAAAGAGTTTCTCCTTTTTTAAATGCAGAAGTTTTTTTTAAATTAAGGCAAAAATACTCTTATAAAATGCCTGTGGAATTTTGCACCTACATTAATCGGGTCTGGTCAAGATTGAAAGTATTTTGAACACCACCCCCCGCCTCGTACCAGATACTCTACTGCACATTCACACAAAAACACAATATGCATTACATTTTATATATGGTAAAATTTAAATATATCAAAACTATACAAAAACTGCAAGCAAAATATTTATATGCATGAAAATTGCAATCAAAAAGTTAAATTTCAAGCTATTAGATAGAAACAACAGTTAAAATCTAGTAAATCTCCAAAATTTACAAATTCTAACAAACACATTGAACAAATATAATGTACTTCTCATAAATAAGACTTACTTGCACTTCCCGTATGATGTTTTTTGTCACATTTCTCAGGCATTAGATGCTGGTAAGATGACCGTAGGTAAGAATACATGAGCACACCTGGTTGGAAGTAGTCATCAGTTTTACTGCCATAACTGTGATAGTCTACGGTGGTAAGACGACCGAAGGTCAGGATACACGAGCACACATGGTTATAAATAGTCATGAGTTTCACTTCTGTAACTGTGACAATCTCTAGGGCTTCTGCTTCTTGCAGGGTGAAAAAAATACTTCTTTCCCGCCGTCCAAAACTCCTTCCTGCATCAACAGACTTCCAGACATCAGTAGGTCAGGATACACGAGCACACATGGTTATAAATAGTCATGAGTTTCACTTCTGTAACTGTGACAATCTCTAGGGCTTCTGCTTCTTGCAGGGTGAAAAAAATACTTCTTTCCCGCCGTCCAAAACTCCTTCCTGCATCAACAGACTTCCAGACATCGGTAGGTGGACCTAGTTCTTCAAAACTGTAAATATAATATAAAAGGAGTTATAAAAACTTTATAGAAACAAATTAAGAAATGTAGAATTAACACATTTTTAGAGACGTGTTATGTAACACAAACAACTTAAAAAATACAAATAACATTTTTTTATTTATATTACAAACAAAATATTAGAAGCATGAAAACTATCAATAACAAGTACTACTAAAATGGTACACAATAACTTAACTACTTATTATTTTTTAGAATGGCAGTAATCACATGAACCTTACATTCGTAAATGAGAGAAAATTTCTATTTTATTTTCTTTAAAAATGGATTTCATGCCATACATACTTAAGAAAGATGTTTATACAGGCAGTATTATTCCTTGTGGAAGATACAAGTCCTCACATTTTACTCTTGTATAGTTCAGTTAAATCATTAAAGCTCCTAAATTTGCTTTGCAATAATGTAAAGAGTTTCTAAGGAGTCTGTACTCACCATGGGTATAATTTAGCGAGAAAAATGACATTTTTGTAAATATTTAAACAAAAATCGATATAAAATAATCTAACAGCCTTTTCCTATTAAATTTAAACACTTTTTATTACAGCAGTGGCCAACAATTAAAAATCCACAATAAAATTCTCTCTACAATTACAATAATGAATTTTCTATTGAAAGATTTCCACGTGAAAAATGAAATCAAAAAGACTAACCACTTCAACGGCTGCCCCGAATTAAGTCGGAGATAATAACACAGTTTCCCTATCTAGGTGGCCATTGAAGTGGTTTAATATGACATCACATTGATAATACTATAACGGAAATTTTCAAACATTTCTCAATATTACAAGGAGTATGAGTATATGAATATGTGTAAGTACAGAAAGCTGGTTAATATGACATCACAAGAGAATTAAAAGAAAATTAATATGACGTCATATTGGAAGTTTAACGGACTTTTCCAAATGTTTGAGAAACATACAAAGAGAATATTAATATGAGTAAAAAAGAAAGCAAGTATATATGACGTCACTAGGTGAATATAACATCATATGAGTTTGAGGAACATATTGAATCACGATCAAAACGGATTATGGAAATATTGGCATATTTTAACATTTTGAAGTTCTCTATACAATATGTTTAATTTTGAAATTGATTTTTCTACACAAACATTCTTCGCTTTTCCTATAGAAAGTAGAAAGTTCTATAATTTTTGGAAACCCTTGAGCTTACAGATTTTGAAATACTGTGATTCGGGAAAGATTTTTACGTTGTCTTTGGACAAAACTAGGGGGACATTGCACTTTATATAAAAAGGGCAAGGTGCATTTTGCTGATTGAAAAAAGTGTAGAGCACTGTTTCAAGGATCCAGTCACCCTGCAATTGGGGAGACTTGATCCTTTTTTTAGTTTTTGGAAAACAATTAATCTTTATTTTTAAAATGTTATTTTTTCCAAAATTAAAATTAAAAAAGGGATCAAAGTTTTCCCTACTGATTGAAGATGCATGTGATTTATAAAAGAAACAGAAATCATAGAATTTTTTTTTTAAACTATTGAATACATTTAATATTTGATCACTTTTAAGCCACTATAACATTAAAAGGGAGGGGGGGGGAAAGCACTAAGAAACACACTTTTGTACATAATTTTATAATTCTAGAATATCCGGAAATGAATTAAAATCCAATATAAATATCCATCTTTACATACAAAATTTAAGTTAAAAAAAAAGTGTAAAAAGTATAAAAAGTGTAATAACTAGCAAAAAAGAGCTCCAAGCTTTAGAATTAAAAAATAATAAGATAAAAAAAATTATCTAATTGAGCATATATCTAAAAAAGACGTAAAATAATTAAAAAAATTAGTCTTTTAAATACAGTGTAGACTCCTCAAATACACCATCCTAAAATTCATAAATACCTAAACTCCGTACATTGTTTCCAATGTAAACAATGAAACTTACAGTTAAGATGCAGGTGAAAAATTTTAAGTTTTTTATATTTTCATATCATTCTGTACAAATTTTAATATGTAATTCTGGTTAATAATGATTCAAGTCACGTTTTCTCATGAAAGAAGTATAAATTTATTTTTGAAAAAAATTCAAGAAAGTGCTGATATCAGTGGATATTGTGATATTTTTACCAAATAATTTATGTATCAATAAGGCTTTTTTGGTTAGTAAGTATGGCTAAACATGAAATAAAACTTCATTCTATTAAGATTTTAATGTGAATTATTAGTGTACATTTATAAGGCAAGTTGCACTGAATAATTCATGAAAAAATTATCTCATCATCATTATGCATATTTAGCTATGCATTATTAAATATTTACTTGATCTTTATCTTGATATTTTAAATTATCTTAATTTTTATTATTTCACTTTATTGTAAGCATTCATTATAATTTCGAGTGCACTCTTAAATTCAAATTATAGTTAAATAAATGTAAAGAAAACAGTGAAAAGAAATCTGTAAAATTCTAAAATCCACACGACCTCTGGTTTTAAACTATGCACATTTAAGGGACTCTACCGTATAATATACGGTATAGTAGCATAACAACCAATATATATTTTTTTTTTACGTTTCATTTATTTGGATGAATTATGGATGTAAGCTGTGATAGGTAGTCAAGACTCATTTAAGGCAGCGGCAAACTTCTGACAGTATTTTAGTATAAAGAGTTTCTCCTTTTTTAAATGCAGAAGTTTTTTTTAAATTAAGGCAAAAATACTCTTATAAAATGCCTGTGGAATTTTGCACCTACATTAATCGGGTCTGGTCAAGATTGAAAGTATTTTGAACACCACCCCCCGCCTCGTACCAGATACTCTACTGCACATTCACACAAAAACACAATATGCATTACATTTTATATATGGTAAAATTTAAATATATCAAAACTATACAAAAACTGCAAGCAAAATATTTATATGCATGAAAATTGCAATCAAAAAGTTAAATTTCAAGCTATTAGATAGAAACAACAGTTAAAATCTAGTAAATCTCCAAAATTTACAAATTCTAACAAACACATTGAACAAATATAATGTACTTCTCATAAATAAGACTTACTTGCACTTCCCGTATGATGTTTTTTGTCACATTTCTCAGGCATTAGATGCTGGTAAGATGACCGTAGGTAAGAATACATGAGCACACCTGGTTGGAAGTAGTCATCAGTTTTACTGCGATAACTGTGATAGTCTATGGTGGTAAGACGACCGAAGGTCAGGATACACGAGCACACATGGTTATAAATAGTCATGAGTTTCACTTCTGTAACTGTGACAATCTCTAGGGCTTCTGCTTCTTGCAGGGTGAAAAAAATACTTCTTTCCCGCCGTCCAAAACTCCTTCCTGCATCAACAGACTTCCAGACATCAGTAGGTCAGGATACACGAGCACAGATGGTTATAAATAGTCATGAGTTTCACTTCTGTAACTGTGACAATCTCTAGGGCTTCTGCTTCTTGCAGGGTGAAAAAAATACTTCTTTCCCGCCGTCCAAAACTCCTTCCTGCATCAACAGACTTCCAGACATCGGTAGGTGGACCTAGTTCTTCAAAACTGTAAATATAATATAAAAGGAGTTATAAAAACTTTATAGAAACAAATTAAGAAAAGTAGAATTAACACATTTTTAGAGACGTGTTATGTAACACAAACAACTTAAAAAATACAAATAACATTTTTTTATTTATATTACAAACAAAATATTAGAAGCATGAAAACTATCAATAACAAGTACTACTAAAATGGTACACAATAACTTAACTACTTATTATTTTTTAGAATGGCAGTAATCACATGAACCTTACATTCGTAAATGAGAGAAAATTTCTATTTTATTTTCTTTAAAAATGGATTTCATGCCATACATACTTAAGAAAGATGTTTATACAGGCAGTATTATTCCTTGTGGAAGATACAAGTCCTCACATTTTACTCTTCTATAGTTCAGTTAAATCATTAAAGCTCCTAAATTTGCTTTGCAATAATGTAAAGAGTTTCTAAGGAGTCTGTACTCACCATGGGTATAATTTAGCGAGAAAAATGACATTTTTGTAAATATTTAAACAAAAATCGATATAAAATAATCTAACAGCCTTTTCCTATTAAATTTAAACACTTTTTATTACAGCAGTGGCCAACAATTAAAAATCCACAATAAAATTCTCTCTACAATTACAATAATGAATTTTCTATTGAAAGATTTCCACGTGAAAAATGAAATCAAAAAGACTAACCACTTCAACGGCTGCCCCGAATTAAGTCGGAGATAATAACACAGTTTCCCTATCTAGGTGGCCATTGAAGTGGTTTAATATGACATCACATTGATAATACTATAACGGAAATTTTCAAACATTTCTCAATATTACAAGGAGTATGAGTATATGAATATGTGTAAGTACAGAAAGCTGGTTAATATGACATCACAAGAGAATTAAAAGAAAATTAATATGACGTCATATTGGAAGTTTAACGGACTTTTCCAAATGTTTGAGAAACATACAAAGAGAATATTAATATGAGTAAAAAAGAAAGCAAGTATATATGACGTCACTAGGTGAATATAACATCATATGAGTTTGAGGAACATATT
Source organism: Maratus michaelseni (assembly GCA_963931845.1). Lineage (NCBI taxonomy): Eukaryota > Metazoa > Arthropoda > Arachnida > Araneae > Salticidae > Maratus > Maratus michaelseni. The sequence continues at coordinate 168,019,513 of OZ007586.1, forward strand.
GAATCACGATCAAAACGGATTATGGAAATATTGGCATATTTTAACATTTTGAAGTTCTCTATACAATATGTTTAATTTTGAAATTGATTTTTCTACACAAACATTCTTCGCTTTTCCTATAGAAAGTAGAAAGTTCTATAATTTTTGGAAACCCTTGAGCTTACAGATTTTGAAATACTGTGATTCGGGAAAGATTTTTACGTTGTCTTTGGACAAAACTAGGGGGACATTGCACTTTATATAAAAAGGGCAAGGTGCATTTTGCTGATTGAAAAAAGTGTAGAGCACTGTTTCAAGGATCCAGTCACCCTGCAATTGGGGAGACTTGATCCTTTTTTTAGTTTTTGGAAAACAATTAATCTTTATTTTTAAAATGTTATTTTTTCCAAAATTAAAATTAAAAAAGGGATCAAAGTTTTCCCTACTGATTGAAGATGCATGTGATTCATAAAAGAAACAGAAATCATAGAATTTTTTTTTTAAACTATTGAATACATTTAATATTTGATCACTTTTAAGCCACTATAACATTAAAAGGGAGGGGGGGGGGGAAAGCACTAAGAAACACACTTTTGTACATAATTTTATAATTCTAGAATATCCGGAAATGAATTAAAATCCAATATAAATATCCATCTTTACATACAAAATTTAAGTTTAAAAAAAAAGTGTAAAAAGTATAAAAAGTGTAATAACTAGCAAAAAAGAGCTCCAAGCTTTAGAATTAAAAAATAATAAGATAAAAAAAATTATCTAATTGAGCATATATCTAAAAAAGACGTAAAATAATTAAAAAAATTAGTCTTTTAAATACAGTGTAGACTCCTCAAATACACCATCCTAAAATTCATAAATACCTAAACTCCGTACATTGTTTCCAATGTAAACAATGAAACTTACAGTTAAGATGCAGGTGAAAAATTTTAAGTTTTTTATATTTTCATATCATTCTGTACAAATTTTAATATGTAATTCTGGTTAATAATGATTCAAGTCACGTTTTCTCATGAAAGAAGTATAAATTTATTTTTGAAAAAAATTCAAGAAAGTGCTGATATCAGTGGATATTGTGATATTTTTACCAAATAATTTATGTATCAATAAGGCTTTTTTGGTTAGTAAGTATGGCTAAACATGAAAAAAAACTTCATTCTATTAAGATTTTAATGTGAATTATTAGTGTACATTTATAAGGCAAGTTGCACTGAATAATTCATGAAAAAATTATCTCATCATCATTATGCATATTTAGCTATGCATTATTAAATATTTACTTGATCTTTATCTTGATATTTTAAATTATCTTAATTTTTATTATTTCACTTTATTGTAAGCATTCATTATAATTTCGAGTGCACTCTTAAATTCAAATTATAGTTAAATAAATGTAAAGAAAACAGTGAAAAGAAATCTGTAAAATTCTAAAATCCACACAACCTCTGGTTTTAAACTATGCACATTTAAGGGACTCTACCGTATAATATACGGTATAGTAGCATAACAACCAATATATATTTTTTTTTTTACGTTTCATTTATTTGGATGAATTATGGATGTAAGCTGTGATAGGTAGTCAAGACTCATTTAAGGCAGCGGCAAACTTCTGACAGTATTTTAGTATAAAGAGTTTCTCCTTTTTTAAATGCAGAAGTTTTTTTTAAATTAAGGCAAAAATACTCTTATAAAATGCCTGTGGAATTTTGCACCTACATTAATCGGGTCTGGTCAAGATTGAAAGTATTTTGAACACCACCCCCCGCCTCGTACCAGATACTCTACTGCACATTCACACAAAAACACAATATGCATTACATTTTATATATGGTAAAATTTAAATATATCAAAACTATACAAAAACTGCAAGCAAAATATTTATATGCATGAAAATTGCAATCAAAAAGTTAAATTTCAAGCTATTAGATAGAAACAACAGTTAAAATCTAGTAAATCTCCAAAATTTACAAATTCTAACAAACACATTGAACAAATATAATGTACTTCTCATAAATAAGACTTACTTGCACTTCCCGTATGATGTTTTTTGTCACATTTCTCAGGCATTAGATGCTGGTAAGATGACCGTAGGTAAGAATACATGAGCACACCTGGTTGGAAGTAGTCATCAGTTTTACTGCCATAACTGTGATAGTCTACGGTGGTAAGACGACCGAAGGTCAGGATACACGAGCACACATGGTTATAAATAGTCATGAGTTTCACTTCTGTAACTGTGACAATCTCTAGGGCTTCTGCTTCTTGCAGGGTGAAAAAAATACTTCTTTCCCGCCGTCCAAAACTCCTTCCTGCATCAACAGACTTCCAGACATCAGTAGGTCAGGATACACGAGCACAGATGGTTATAAATAGTCATGAGTTTCACTTCTGTAACTGTGACAATCTCTAGGGCTTCTGCTTCTTGCAGGGTGAAAAAAATACTTCTTTCCCGCCGTCCAAAACTCCTTCCTGCATCAACAGACTTCCAGACATCGGTAGGTGGACCTAGTTCTTCAAAACTGTAAATATAATATAAAAGGAGTTATAAAAACTTTATAGAAACAAATTAAGAAAAGTAGAATTAACACATTTTTAGAGACGTGTTATGTAACACAAACAACTTAAAAAATACAAATAACATTTTTTTATTTATATTACAAACAAAATATTAGAAGCATGAAAACTATCAATAACAAGTACTACTAAAATGGTACACAATAACTTAACTACTTATTATTTTTTAGAATGGCAGTAATCACATGAACCTTACATTCGTAAATGAGAGAAAATTTCTATTTTATTTTCTTTAAAAATGGATTTCATGCCATACATACTTAAGAAAGATGTTTATACAGGCAGTATTATTCCTTGTGGAAGATACAAGTCCTCACATTTTACTCTTGTATAGTTCAGTTAAATCATTAAAGCTCCTAAATTTGCTTTGCAATAATGTAAAGAGTTTCTAAGGAGTCTGTACTCACCATGGGTATAATTTAGCGAGAAAAATGACATTTTTGTAAATATTTAAACAAAAATCGATATAAAATAATCTAACAGCCTTTTCCTATTAAATTTAAACACTTTTTATTACAGCAGTGGCCAACAATTAAAAATCCACAATAAAATTCTCTCTACAATTACAATAATGAATTTTCTATTGAAAGATTTCCACGTGAAAAATGAAATCAAAAAGACTAACCACTTCAACGGCTGCCCCGAATTAAGTCGGAGATAATAACACAGTTTCCCTATCTAGGTGGCCATTGAAGTGGTTTAATATGACATCACATTGATAATACTATAACGGAAATTTTCAAACATTTCTCAATATTACAAGGAGTATGAGTATATGAATATGTGTAAGTACAGAAAGCTGGTTAATATGACATCACAAGAGAATTAAAAGAAAATTAATATGACGTCATATTGGAAGTTTAACGGACTTTTCCAAATGTTTGAGAAACATACAAAGAGAATATTAATATGAGTAAAAAAGAAAGCAAGTATATATGACGTCACTAGGTGAATATAACATCATATGAGTTTGAGGAACATATTGAATCACGATCAAAACGGATTATGGAAATATTGGCATATTTTAACATTTTGAAGTTCTCTATACAATATGTTTAATTTTGAAATTGATTTTTCTACACAAACATTCTTCGCTTTTCCTATAGAAAGTAGAAAGTTCTATAATTTTTGGAAACCCTTGAGCTTACAGATTTTGAAATACTGTGATTCGGGAAAGATTTTTACGTTGTCTTTGGACAAAACTAGGGGGACATTGCACTTTATATAAAAAGGGCAAGGTGCATTTTGCTGATTGAAAAAAGTGTAGAGCACTGTTTCAAGGATCCAGTCACCCTGCAATTGGGGAGACTTGATCCTTTTTTTAGTTTTTGGAAAACAATTAATCTTTATTTTTAAAATGTTATTTTTTCCAAAATTAAAATAGGGATCAAAGTTTTCCCTACTGATTGAAGATGCATGTGATTTATAAAAGAAACAGAAATCATAGAATTTTTTTTTTAAACTATTGAATACATTTAATATTTGATCACTTTTAAGCCACTATAACATTAAAAGGGAGGGGGGGGGAAAGCACTAAGAAACACACTTTTGTACATAATTTTATAATTCTAGAATATCCGGAAATGAATTAAAATCCAATATAAATATCCATCTTTACATACAAAATTTAAGTTTAAAAAAAAAGTGTAAAAAGTATAAAAAGTGTAATAACTAGCAAAAAAGAGCTCCAAGCTTTAGAATTAAAAAATAATAAGATAAAAAAAATTATCTAATTGAGCATATATCTAAAAAAGACGTAAAATAATTAAAAAAATTAGTCTTTTAAATACAGTGTAGACTCCTCAAATACACCATCCTAAAATTCATAAATACCTAAACTCCGTACATTGTTTCCAATGTAAACAATGAAACTTACAGTTAAGATGCAGGTGAAAAATTTTAAGTTTTTTATATTTTCATATCATTCTGTACAAATTTTAATATGTAATTCTGGTTAATAATGATTCAAGTCACGTTTTCTCATGAAAGAAGTATAAATTTATTTTTGAAAAAAATTCAAGAAAGTGCTGATATCAGTGGATATTGTGATATTTTTACCAAATAATTTATGTATCAATAAGGCTTTTTTGGTTAGTAAGTATGGCTAAACATGAAATAAAACTTCATTCTATTAAGATTTTAATGTGAATTATTAGTGTACATTTATAAGGCAAGTTGCACTGAATAATTCATGAAAAAATTATCTCATCATCATTATGCATATTTAGCTATGCATTATTAAATATTTACTTGATCTTTATCTTGATATTTTAAATTATCTTAATTTTTATTATTTCACTTTATTGTAAGCATTCATTATAATTTCGAGTGCACTCTTAAATTCAAATTATAGTTAAATAAATGTAAAGAAAACAGTGAAAAGAAATCTGTAAAATTCTAAAATCCACACGACCTCTGGTTTTAAACTATGCACATTTAAGGGACTCTACCGTATAATATACGGTATAGTAGCATAACAACCAATATATATTTTTTTTTTACGTTTCATTTATTTGGATGAATTATGGATGTAAGCTGTGATAGGTAGTCAAGACTCATTTAAGGCAGCGGCAAACTTCTGACAGTATTTTAGTATAAAGAGTTTCTCCTTTTTTAAATGCAGAAGTTTTTTTTAAATTAAGGCAAAAATACTCTTATAAAATGCCTGTGGAATTTTGCACCTACATTAATCGGGTCTGGTCAAGATTGAAAGTATTTTGAACACCACCCCCCGCCTCGTACCAGATACTCTACTGCACATTCACACAAAAACACAATATGCATTACATTTTATATATGGTAAAATTTAAATATATCAAAACTATACAAAAACTGCAAGCAAAATATTTATATGCATGAAAATTGCAATCAAAAAGTTAAATTTCAAGCTATTAGATAGAAACAACAGTTAAAATCTAGTAAATCTCCAAAATTTACAAATTCTAACAAACACATTGAACAAATATAATGTACTTCTCATAAATAAGACTTACTTGCACTTCCCGTATGATGTTTTTTGTCACATTTCTCAGGCATTAGATGCTGGTAAGATGACCGTAGGTAAGAATACATGAGCACACCTGGTTGGAAGTAGTCATCAGTTTTACTGCGATAACTGTGATAGTCTACGGTGGTAAGACGACCGAAGGTCAGGATACACGAGCACACATGGTTATAAATAGTCATGAGTTTCACTTCTGTAACTGTGACAATCTCTAGGGCTTCTGCTTCTTGCAGGGTGAAAAAAATACTTCTTTCCCGCCGTCCAAAACTCCTTCCTGCATCAACAGACTTCCAGACATCAGTAGGTCAGGATACACGAGCACAGATGGTTATAAATAGTCATGAGTTTCACTTCTGTAACTGTGACAATCTCTAGGGCTTCTGCTTCTTGCAGGGTGAAAAAAATACTTCTTTCCCGCCGTCCAAAACTCCTTCCTGCATCAACAGACTTCCAGACATCGGTAGGTGGACCTAGTTCTTCAAAACTGTAAATATAATATAAAAGGAGTTATAAAAACTTTATAGAAACAAATTAAGAAAAGTAGAATTAACACATTTTTAGAGACGTGTTATGTAACACAAACAACTTAAAAAATACAAATAACATTTTTTTATTTATATTACAAACAAAATATTAGAAGCATGAAAACTATCAATAACAAGTACTACTAAAATGGTACACAATAACTTAACTACTTATTATTTTTTAGAATGGCAGTAATCACATGAACCTTACATTCGTAAATGAGAGAAAATTTCTATTTTATTTTCTTTAAAAATGGATTTCATGCCATACATACTTAAGAAAGATGTTTATACAGGCAGTATTATTCCTTGTGGAAGATACAAGTCCTCACATTTTACTCTTGTATAGTTCAGTTAAATCATTAAAGCTCCTAAATTTGCTTTGCAATAATGTAAAGAGTTTCTAAGGAGTCTGTACTCACCATGGGTATAATTTAGCGAGAAAAATGACATTTTTGTAAATATTTAAACAAAAATCGATATAAAATAATCTAACAGCCTTTTCCTATTAAATTTAAACACTTTTTATTACAGCAGTGGCCAACAATTAAAAATCCACAATAAAATTCTCTCTACAATTACAATAATGAATTTTCTATTGAAAGATTTCCACGTGAAAAATGAAATCAAAAAGACTAACCACTTCAACGGCTGCCCCGAATTAAGTCGGAGATAATAACACAGTTTCCCTATCTAGGTGGCCATTGAAGTGGTTTAATATGACATCACATTGATAATACTATAACGGAAATTTTCAAACATTTCTCAATATTACAAGGAGTATGAGTATATGAATATGTGTAAGTACAGAAAGCTGGTTAATATGACATCACAAGAGAATTAAAAGAAAATTAATATGACGTCATATTGGAAGTTTAACGGACTTTTCCAAATGTTTGAGAAACATACAAAGAGAATATTAATATGAGTAAAAAAGAAAGCAAGTATATATGACGTCACTAGGTGAATATAACATCATATGAGTTTGAGGAACATATTGAATCACGATCAAAACGGATTATGGAAATATTGGCATATTTTAACATTTTGAAGTTCTCTATACAATATGTTTAATTTTGAAATTGATTTTTCTACACAAACATTCTTCGCTTTTCCTATAGAAAGTAGAAAGTTCTATAATTTTTGGAAACCCTTGAGCTTACAGATTTTGAAATACTGTGATTCGGGAAAGATTTTTACGTTGTCTTTGGACAAAACTAGGGGGACATTGCACTTTATATAAAAAGGGCAAGGTGCATTTTGCTGATTGAAAAAAGTGTAGAGCACTGTTTCAAGGATCCAGTCACCCTGCAATTGGGGAGACTTGATCCTTTTTTTAGTTTTTGGAAAACAATTAATCTTTATTTTTAAAATGTTATTTTTTCCAAAATTAAAATAGGGATCAAAGTTTTCCCTACTGATTGAAGATGCATGTGATTTATAAAAGAAACAGAAATCATAGAATTTTTTTTTTAAACTATTGAATACATTTAATATTTGATCACTTTTAAGCCACTATAACATTAAAAGGGAGGGGGGGGGAAAGCACTAAGAAACACACTTTTGTACATAATTTTATAATTCTAGAATATCCGGAAATGAATTAAAATCCAATATAAATATCCATCTTTACATACAAAATTTAAGTTTAAAAAAAAAGTGTAAAAAGTATAAAAAGTGTAATAACTAGCAAAAAAGAGCTCCAAGCTTTAGAATTAAAAAATAATAAGATAAAAAAAATTATCTAATTGAGCATATATCTAAAAAAGACGTAAAATAATTAAAAAAATTAGTCTTTTAAATACAGTGTAGACTCCTCAAATACACCATCCTAAAATTCATAAATACCTAAACTCCGTACATTGTTTCCAATGTAAACAATGAAACTTACAGTTAAGATGCAGGTGAAAAATTTTAAGTTTTTTATATTTTCATATCATTCTGTACAAATTTTAATATGTAATTCTGGTTAATAATGATTCAAGTCACGTTTTCTCATGAAAGAAGTATAAATTTATTTTTGAAAAAAATTCAAGAAAGTGCTGATATCAGTGGATATTGTGATATTTTTACCAAATAATTTATGTATCAATAAGGCTTTTTTGGTTAGTAAGTATGGCTAAACATGAAATAAAACTTCATTCTATTAAGATTTTAATGTGAATTATTAGTGTACATTTATAAGGCAAGTTGCACTGAATAATTCATGAAAAAATTATCTCATCATCATTATGCATATTTAGCTATGCATTATTAAATATTTACTTGATCTTTATCTTGATATTTTAAATTATCTTAATTTTTATTATTTCACTTTATTGTAAGCATTCATTATAATTTCGAGTGCACTCTTAAATTCAAATTATAGTTAAATAAATGTAAAGAAAACAGTGAAAAGAAATCTGTAAAATTCTAAAATCCACACGACCTCTGGTTTTAAACTATGCACATTTAAGGGACTCTACCGTATAATATACGGTATAGTAGCATAACAACCAATATATATTTTTTTTTTACGTTTCATTTATTTGGATGAATTATGGATGTAAGCTGTGATAGGTAGTCAAGACTCATTTAAGGCAGCGGCAAACTTCTGACAGTATTTTAGTATAAAGAGTTTCTCCTTTTTTAAATGCAGAAGTTTTTTTTAAATTAAGGCAAAAATACTCTTATAAAATGCCTGTGGAATTTTGCACCTACATTAATCGGGTCTGGTCAAGATTGAAAGTATTTTGAACACCACCCCCCGCCTCGTACCAGATACTCTACTGCACATTCACACAAAAACACAATATGCATTACATTTTATATATGGTAAAATTTAAATATATCAAAACTATACAAAAACTGCAAGCAAAATATTTATATGCATGAAAATTGCAATCAAAAAGTTAAATTTCAAGCTATTAGATAGAAACAACAGTTAAAATCTAGTAAATCTCCAAAATTTACAAATTCTAACAAACACATTGAACAAATATAATGTACTTCTCATAAATAAGACTTACTTGCACTTCCCGTATGATGTTTTTTGTCACATTTCTCAGGCATTAGATGCTGGTAAGATGACCGTAGGTAAGAATACATGAGCACACCTGGTTGGAAGTAGTCATCAGTTTTACTGCGATAACTGTGATAGTCTACGGTGGTAAGACGACCGAAGGTCAGGATACACGAGCACACATGGTTATAAATAGTCATGAGTTTCACTTCTGTAACTGTGACAATCTCTAGGGCTTCTGCTTCTTGCAGGGTGAAAAAAATACTTCTTTCCCGCCGTCCAAAACTCCTTCCTGCATCAACAGACTTCCAGACATCAGTAGGTCAGGATACACGAGCACAGATGGTTATAAATAGTCATGAGTTTCACTTCTGTAACTGTGACAATCTCTAGGGCTTCTGCTTCTTGCAGGGTGAAAAAATACTTCTTTCCCGCCGTCCAAAACTCCTTCCTGCATCAACAGACTTCCAGACATCGGTAGGTGGACCTAGTTCTTCAAAACTGTAAATATAATATAAAAGGAGTTATAAAAACTTTATAGAAACAAATTAAGAAAAGTAGAATTAACATATTTTTAGAGACGTGTTATGTAACACAAACAACTTAAAAAATACAAATAACATTTTTTTATTTATATTACAAACAAAATATTAGAAGCATGAAAACTATCAATAACAAGTACTACTAAAATGGTACACAATAACTTAACTACTTATTATTTTTTAGAATGGCAGTAATCACATGAACCTTACATTCGTAAATGAGAGAAAATTTCTATTTTATTTTCTTTAAAAATGGATTTCATGCCATACATACTTAAGAAAGATGTTTATACAGGCAGTATTATTCCTTGTGGAAGATACAAGTCCTCACATTTTACTCTTGTATAGTTCAGTTAAATCATTAAAGCTCCTAAATTTGCTTTGCAATAATGTAAAGAGTTTCTAAGGAGTCTGTACTCACCATGGGTATAATTTAGCGAGAAAAATGACATTTTTGTAAATATTTAAACAAAAATCGATATAAAATAATCTAACAGCCTTTTCCTATTAAATTTAAACACTTTTTATTACAGCAGTGGCCAACAATTAAAAATCCACAATAAAATTCTCTCTACAATTACAATAATGAATTTTCTATTGAAAGATTTCCACGTGAAAAATGAAATCAAAAAGACTAACCACTTCAACGGCTGCCCCGAATTAAGTCGGAGATAATAACACAGTTTCCCTATCTAGGTGGCCATTGAAGTGGTTTAATATGACATCACATTGATAATACTATAACGGAAATTTTCAAACATTTCTCAATATTACAAGGAGTATGAGTATATGAATATGTGTAAGTACAGAAAGCTGGTTAATATGACATCACAAGAGAATTAAAAGAAAATTAATATGATGTCATATTGGAAGTTTAACGGACTTTTCCAAATGTTTGAGAAACATACAAAGAGAATATTAATATGAGTAAAAAAGAAAGCAAGTATATATGACGTCACTAGGTGAATATAACATCATATGAGTTTGAGGAACATATTGAATCACGATCAAAACGGATTATGGAAATATTGGCATATTTTAACATTTTGAAGTTCTCTATACAATATGTTTAATTTTGAAATTGATTTTTCTACACAAACATTCTTCGCTTTTCCTATAGAAAGTAGAAAGTTCTATAATTTTTGGAAACCCTTGAGCTTACAGATTTTGAAATACTGTGATTCGGGAAAGATTTTTACGTTGTCTTTGGACAAAACTAGGGGGACATTGCACTTTATATAAAAAGGGCAAGGTGCATTTTGCTGATTGAAAAAAGTGTAGAGCACTGTTTCAAGGATCCAGTCACCCTGCAATTGGGGAGACTTGATCCTTTTTTTAGTTTTTGGAAAACAATTAATCTTTATTTTTAAAATGTTATTTTTTTCAAAATTAAAATTAAAAAAGGGATCAAAGTTTTCCCTACTGATTGAAGATGCATGTGATTTATAAAAGAAACAGAAATCATAGAATTTTTTTTTTAAACTATTGAATACATTTAATATTTGATCACTTTTAAGCCACTATAACATTAAAAGGGAGGGGGGGGGGGGAAAGCACTAAGAAACACACTTTTGTACATAATTTTATAATTCTAGAATATCCGGAAATGAATTAAAATCCAATATAAATATCCATCTTTACATACAAAATTTAAGTTTAAAAAAAAGTGTAAAAAGTATAAAAAGTGTAATAACTAGCAAAAAAGAGCTCCAAGCTTTAGAATTAAAAAATAATAAGATAAAAAAAATTATCTAATTGAGCATATATCTAAAAAAGACGTAAAATAATTAAAAAAATTAGTCTTTTAAATACAGTGTAGACTCCTCAAATACACCATCCTAAAATTCATAAATACCTAAACTCCGTACATTGTTTCCAATGTAAACAATGAAACTTACAGTTAAGATGCAGGTGAAAAATTTTAAGTTTTTTATATTTTCATATCATTCTGTACAAATTTTAATATGTAATTCTGGTTAATAATGATTCAAGTCACGTTTTCTCATGAAAGAAGTATAAATTTATTTTTGAAAAAAATTCAAGAAAGTGCTGATATCAGTGGATATTGTGATATTTTTACCAAATAATTTATGTATCAATAAGGCTTTTTTGGTTAGTAAGTATGGCTAAACATGAAATAAAACTTCATTCTATTAAGATTTTAATGTGAATTATTAGTGTACATTTATAAGGCAAGTTGCACTGAATAATTCATGAAAAAATTATCTCATCATCATTATGCATATTTAGCTATGCATTATTAAATATTTACTTGATCTTTATCTTGATATTTTAAATTATCTTAATTTTTATTATTTCACTTTATTGTAAGCATTCATTATAATTTCGAGTGCACTCTTAAATTCAAATTATAGTTAAATAAATGTAAAGAAAACAGTGAAAAGAAATCTGTAAAATTCTAAAATCCACACGACCTCTGGTTTTAAACTATGCACATTTAAGGGACTCTACCGTATAATATACGGTATAGTAGCATAACAACCAATATATATATATTTTTTTACGTTTCATTTATTTGGATGAATTATGGATGTAAGCTGTGATAGGTAGTCAAGACTCATTTAAGGCAGCGGCAAACTTCTGACAGTATTTTAGTATAAAGAGTTTCTCCTTTTTTAAATGCAGAAGTTTTTTTTAAATTAAGGCAAAAATACTCTTATAAAATGCCTGTGGAATTTTGCACCTACATTAATCGGGTCTGGTCAAGATTGAAAGTATTTTGAACACCACCCCCCGCCTCGTACCAGATACTCTACTGCACATTCACACAAAAACACAATATGCATTACATTTTATATATGGTAAAATTTAAATATATCAAAACTATACAAAAACTGCAAGCAAAATATTTATATGCATGAAAATTGCAATCAAAAAGTTAAATTTCAAGCTATTAGATAGAAACAACAGTTAAAATCTAGTAAATCTCCAAAATTTACAAATTCTAACAAACACATTGAACAAATATAATGTACTTCTCATAAATAAGACTTACTTGCACTTCCCGTATGATGTTTTTTGTCACATTTCTCAGGCATTAGATGCTGGTAAGATGACCGTAGGTAAGAATACATGAGCACACCTGGTTGGAAGTAGTCATCAGTTTTACTGCGATAACTGTGATAGTCTACGGTGGTAAGACGACCGAAGGTCAGGATACACGAGCACACATGGTTATAAATAGTCATGAGTTTCACTTCTGTAACTGTGACAATCTCTAGGGCTTCTGCTTCTTGCAGGGTGAAAAAAATACTTCTTTCCCGCCGTCCAAAACTCCTTCCTGCATCAACAGACTTCCAGACATCAGTAGGTCAGGATACACGAGCACAGATGGTTATAAATAGTCATGAGTTTCACTTCTGTAACTGTGACAATCTCTAGGGCTTCTGCTTCTTGCAGGGTGAAAAAAATACTTCTTTCCCGCCGTCCAAAACTCCTTCCTGCATCAACAGACTTCCAGACATCGGTAGGTGGACCTAGTTCTTCAAAACTGTAAATATAATATAAAAGGAGTTATAAAAACTTTATAGAAACAAATTAAGAAAAGTAGAATTAACATATTTTTAGAGACGTGTTATGTAACACAAACAACTTAAAAAATACAAATAACATTTTTTTATTTATATTACAAACAAAATATTAGAAGCATGAAAACTATCAATAACAAGTACTACTAAAATGGTACACAATAACTTAACTACTTATTATTTTTTAGAATGGCAGTAATCACATGAACCTTACATTCGTAAATGAGAGAAAATTTCTATTTTATTTTCTTTAAAAATGGATTTCATGCCATACATACTTAAGAAAGATGTTTATACAGGCAGTATTATTCCTTGTGGAAGATACAAGTCCTCACATTTTACTCTTGTATAGTTCAGTTAAATCATTAAAGCTCCTAAATTTGCTTTGCAATAATGTAAAGAGTTTCTAAGGAGTCTGTACTCACCATGGGTATAATTTAGCGAGAAAAATGACATTTTTGTAAATATTTAAACAAAAATCGATATAAAATAATCTAACAGCCTTTTCCTATTAAATTTAAACACTTTTTATTACAGCAGTGGCCAACAATTAAAAATCCACAATAAAATTCTCTCTACAATTACAATAATGAATTTTCTATTGAAAGATTTCCACGTGAAAAATGAAATCAAAAAGACTAACCACTTCAACGGCTGCCCCGAATTAAGTCGGAGATAATAACACAGTTTCCCTATCTAGGTGGCCATTGAAGTGGTTTAATATGACATCACATTGATAATACTATAACGGAAATTTTCAAACATTTCTCAATATTACAAGGAGTATGAGTATATGAATATGTGTAAGTACAGAAAGCTGGTTAATATGACATCACAAGAGAATTAAAAGAAAATTAATATGACGTCATATTGGAAGTTTAACGGACTTTTCCAAATGTTTGAGAAACATACAAAGAGAATATTAATATGAGTAAAAAAGAAAGCAAGTATATATGACGTCACTAGGTGAATATAACATCATATGAGTTTGAGGAACATATTGAATCACGATCAAAACGGATTATGGAAATATTGGCATATTTTAACATTTTGAAGTTCTCTATACAATATGTTTAATTTTGAAATTGATTTTTCTACACAAACATTCTTCGCTTTTCCTATAGAAAGTAGAAAGTTCTATAATTTTTGGAAACCCTTGAGCTTACAGATTTTGAAATACTGTGATTCGGGAAAGATTTTTACGTTGTCTTTGGACAAAACTAGGGGGACATTGCACTTTATATAAAAAGGGCAAGGTGCATTTTGCTGATTGAAAAAAGTGTAGAGCACTGTTTCAAGGATCCAGTCACCCTGCAATTGGGGAGACTTGATCCTTTTTTTAGTTTTTGGAAAACAATTAATCTTTATTTTTAAAATGTTATTTTTTTCAAAATTAAAATTAAAAAAGGGATCAAAGTTTTCCCTACTGATTGAAGATGCATGTGATTTATAAAAGAAACAGAAATCATAGAATTTTTTTTTTAAACTATTGAATACATTTAATATTTGATCACTTTTAAGCCACTATAACATTAAAAGGGAGGGGGGGGGGGGGGAAAGCACTAAGAAACACACTTTTGTACATAATTTTATAATTCTAGAATATCCGGAAATGAATTAAAATCCAATATAAATATCCATCTTTACATACAAAATTTAAGTTTAAAAAAAAGTGTAAAAAGTATAAAAAGTGTAATAACTAGCAAAAAAGAGCTCCAAGCTTTAGAATTAAAAAATAATAAGATAAAAAAAATTATCTAATTGAGCATATATCTAAAAAAGACGTAAAATAATTAAAAAAATTAGTCTTTTAAATACAGTGTAGACTCCTCAAATACACCATCCTAAAATTCATAAATACCTAAACTCCGTACATTGTTTCCAATGTAAACAATGAAACTTACAGTTAAGATGCAGGTGAAAAATTTTAAGTTTTTTATATTTTCATATCATTCTGTACAAATTTTAATATGTAATTCTGGTTAATAATGATTCAAGTCACGTTTTCTCATGAAAGAAGTATAAATTTATTTTTGAAAAAAATTCAAGAAAGTGCTGATATCAGTGGATATTGTGATATTTTTACCAAATAATTTATGTATCAATAAGGCTTTTTTGGTTAGTAAGTATGGCTAAACATGAAATAAAACTTCATTCTATTAAGATTTTAATGTGAATTATTAGTGTACATTTATAAGGCAAGTTGCACTGAATAATTCATGAAAAAATTATCTCATCATCATTATGCATATTTAGCTATGCATTATTAAATATTTACTTGATCTTTATCTTGATATTTTAAATTATCTTAATTTTTATTATTTCACTTTATTGTAAGCATTCATTATAATTTCGAGTGCACTCTTAAATTCAAATTATAGTTAAATAAATGTAAAGAAAACAGTGAAAAGAAATCTGTAAAATTCTAAAATCCACACGACCTCTGGTTTTAAACTATGCACATTTAAGGGACTCTACCGTATAATATACGGTATAGTAGCATAACAACCAATATATATATATTTTTTTACGTTTCATTTATTTGGATGAATTATGGATGTAAGCTGTGATAGGTAGTCAAGACTCATTTAAGGCAGCGGCAAACTTCTGACAGTATTTTAGTATAAAGAGTTTCTCCTTTTTTAAATGCAGAAGTTTTTTTTAAATTAAGGCAAAAATACTCTTATAAAATGCCTGTGGAATTTTGCACCTACATTAATCGGGTCTGGTCAAGATTGAAAGTATTTTGAACACCACCCCCCGCCTCGTACCAGATACTCTACTGCACATTCACACAAAAACACAATATGCATTACATTTTATATATGGTAAAATTTAAATATATCAAAACTATACAAAAACTGCAAGCAAAATATTTATATGCATGAAAATTGCAATCAAAAAGTTAAATTTCAAGCTATTAGATAGAAACAACAGTTAAAATCTAGTAAATCTCCAAAATTTACAAATTCTAACAAACACATTGAACAAATATAATGTACTTCTCATAAATAAGACTTACTTGCACTTCCCGTATGATGTTTTTTGTCACATTTCTCAGGCATTAGATGCTGGTAAGATGACCGTAGGTAAGAATACATGAGCACACCTGGTTGGAAGTAGTCATCAGTTTTACTGCGATAACTGTGATAGTCTACGGTGGTAAGACGACCGAAGGTCAGGATACACGAGCACACATGGTTATAAATAGTCATGAGTTTCACTTCTGTAACTGTGACAATCTCTAGGGCTTCTGCTTCTTGCAGGGTGAAAAAAATACTTCTTTCCCGCCGTCCAAAACTCCTTCCTGCATCAACAGACTTCCAGACATCAGTAGGTCAGGATACACGAGCACAGATGGTTATAAATAGTCATGAGTTTCACTTCTGTAACTGTGACAATCTCTAGGGCTTCTGCTTCTTGCAGGGTGAAAAAAATACTTCTTTCCCGCCGTCCAAAACTCCTTCCTGCATCAACAGACTTCCAGACATCGGTAGGTGGACCTAGTTCTTCAAAACTGTAAATATAATATAAAAGGAGTTATAAAAACTTTATAGAAACAAATTAAGAAAAGTAGAATTAACATATTTTTAGAGACGTGTTATGTAACACAAACAACTTAAAAAATACAAATAACATTTTTTTATTTATATTACAAACAAAATATTAGAAGCATGAAAACTATCAATAACAAGTACTACTAAAATGGTACACAATAACTTAACTACTTATTATTTTTTAGAATGGCAGTAATCACATGAACCTTACATTCGTAAATGAGAGAAAATTTCTATTTTATTTTCTTTAAAAATGGATTTCATGCCATACATACTTAAGAAAGATGTTTATACAGGCAGTATTATTCCTTGTGGAAGATACAAGTCCTCACATTTTACTCTTGTATAGTTCAGTTAAATCATTAAAGCTCCTAAATTTGCTTAGCAATAATGTAAAGAGTTTCTAAGGAGTCTGTACTCACCATGGGTATAATTTAGCGAGAAAAATGACATTTTTGTAAATATTTAAACAAAAATCGATATAAAATAATCTAACAGCCTTTTCCTATTAAATTTAAACACTTTTTATTACAGCAGTGGCCAACAATTAAAAATCCACAATAAAATTCTCTCTACAATTACAATAATGAATTTTCTATTGAAAGATTTCCACGTGAAAAATGAAATCAAAAAGACTAACCACTTCAACGGCTGCCCCGAATTAAGTCGGAGATAATAACACAGTTTCCCTATCTAGGTGGCCATTGAAGTGGTTTAATATGACATCACATTGATAATACTATAACGGAAATTTTCAAACATTTCTCAATATTACAAGGAGTATGAGTATATGAATATGTGTAAGTACAGAAAGCTGGTTAATATGACATCACAAGAGAATTAAAAGAAAATTAATATGACGTCATATTGGAAGTTTAACTGACTTTTCCAAATGTTTGAGAAACATACAAAGAGAATATTAATATGAGTAAAAAAGAAAGCAAGTATATATGACGTCACTAGGTGAATATAACATCATATGAGTTTGAGGAACATATTGAATCACGATCAAAACGGATTATGGAAATATTGGCATATTTTAACATTTTGAAGTTCTCTATACAATATGTTTAATTTTGAAATTGATTTTTCTACACAAACATTCTTCGCTTTTCCTATAGAAAGTAGAAAGTTCTATAATTTTTGGAAACCCTTGAGCTTACACATTTTGAAATACTGTGATTCGGGAAAGATTTTTACGTTGTCTTTGGACAAAACTAGGGGGACATTGCACTTTATATAAAAAGGGCAAGGTGCATTTTGCTGATTGAAAAAAGTGTAGAGCACTGTTTCAAGGATCCAGTCACCCTGCAATTGGGGAGACTTGATCCTTTTTTTAGTTTTTGGAAAACAATTAATCTTTATTTTTAAAATGTTATTTTTTCCAAAATTAAAATTAAAAAAGGGATCAAAGTTTTCCCTACTGATTGAAGATGCATGTGATTTATAAAAGAAACAGAAATCATAGAATTTTTTTTTTAAACTATTGAATACATTTAATATTTGATCACTTTTAAGCCACTATAACATTAAAAGGGAGGGGGGGGGAAAGCACTAAGAAACACACTTTTGTACATAATTTTATAATTCTAGAATATCCGGAAATGAATTAAAATCCAATATAAATATCCATCTTTACATACAAAATTTAAGTTTAAAAAAAAAGTGTAAAAAGTATAAAAAGTGTAATAACTAGCAAAAAAGAGCTCCAAGCTTTAGAATTAAAAAATAATAAGATAAAAAAAATTATCTAATTGAGCATATATCTAAAAAAGACGTAAAATAATTAAAAAAATTAGTCTTTTAAATACAGTGTAGACTCCTCAAATACACCATCCTAAAATTCATAAATACCTAAACTCCGTACATTGTTTCCAATGTAAACAATGAAACTTACAGTTAAGATGCAGGTGAAAAATTTTAAGTTTTTTATATTTTCATATCATTCTGTACAAATTTTAATATGTAATTCTGGTTAATAATGATTCAAGTCACGTTTTCTCATGAAAGAAGTATAAATTTATTTTTGAAAAAAATTCAAGAAAGTGCTGATATCAGTGGATATTGTGATATTTTTACCAAATAATTTATGTATCAATAAGGCTTTTTTGGTTAGTAGTATGGCTAAACATGAAATAAAACTTCATTCTATTAAGATTTTATTGTGAATTATTAGTGTACATTTATAAGGCAAGTTGCACTGAATAATTCATGAAAAAATTATCTCATCATCATTATGCATATTTAGCTATGCATTATTAAATATTTACTTGATCTTTATCTTGATATTTTAAATTATCTTAATTTTTATTATTTCACTTTATTGTAAGCATTCATTATAATTTCGAGTGCACTCTTAAATTCAAATTATAGTTAAATAAATGTAAAGAAAACAGTGAAAAGAAATCTGTAAAATTCTAAAATCCACACGACCTCTGGTTTTAAACTATGCACATTTAAGGGACTCTACCGTATAATATACGGTATAGTAGCATAACAACCAATATATATTTTTTTTTTACGTTTCATTTATTTGGATGAATTATGGATGTAAGCTGTGATAGGTAGTCAAGACTCATTTAAGGCAGCGGCAAACTTCTGACAGTATTTTAGTATAAAGAGTTTCTCCTTTTTTAAATGCAGAAGTTTTTTTTAAATTAAGGCAAAAATACTCTTATAAAATGCCTGTGGAATTTTGCACCTACATTAATCGGGTCTGGTCAAGATTGAAAGTATTTTGAACACCACCCCCCGCCTCGTACCAGATACTCTACTGCACATTCACACAAAAACACAATATGCATTACATTTTATATATGGTAAAATTTAAATATATCAAAACTATACAAAAACTGCAAGCAAAATATTTATATGCATGAAAATTGCAATCAAAAAGTTAAATTTCAAGCTATTAGATAGAAACAACAGTTAAAATCTAGTAAATCTCCAAAATTTACAAATTCTAACAAACACATTGAACAAATATAATGTACTTCTCATAAATAAGACTTACTTGCACTTCCCGTATGATGTTTTTTGTCACATTTCTCAGGCATTAGATGCTGGTAAGATGACCGTAGGTAAGAATACATGAGCACACCTGGTTGGAAGTAGTCATCAGTTTTACTGCGATAACTGTGATAGTCTACGGTGGTAAGACGACCGAAGGTCAGGATACACGAGCACACATGGTTATAAATAGTCATGAGTTTCACTTCTGTAACTGTGACAATCTCTAGGGCTTCTGCTTCTTGCAGGGTGAAAAAAATACTTCTTTCCCGCCGTCCAAAACTCCTTCCTGCATCAACAGACTTCCAGACATCAGTAGGTCAGGATACACGAGCACAGATGGTTATAAATAGTCATGAGTTTCACTTCTGTAACTGTGACAATCTCTAGGGCTTCTGCTTCTTGCAGGGTGAAAAAAATACTTCTTTCCCGCCGTCCAAAACTCCTTCCTGCATCAACAGACTTCCAGACATCGGTAGGTGGACCTAGTTCTTCAAAACTGTAAATATAATATAAAAGGAGTTATAAAAACTTTATAGAAACAAATTAAGAAAAGTAGAATTAACACATTTTTAGAGACGTGTTATGTAACACAAACAACTTAAAAAATACAAATAACATTTTTTTATTTATATTACAAACAAAATATTAGAAGCATGAAAACTATCAATAACAAGTACTACTAAAATGGTACACAATAACTTAACTACTTATTATTTTTTAGAATGGCAGTAATCACATGAACCTTACATTCGTAAATGAGAGAAAATTTCTATTTTATTTTCTTTAAAAATGGATTTCATGCCATACATACTTAAGAAAGATGTTTATACAGGCAGTATTATTCCTTGTGGAAGATACAAGTCCCCACATTTTACTCTTGTATAGTTTAGTTAAATCATTAAAGCACAAATTACCATCTATATTTATATGTACATTTGTATGTTGTAACATGAAAGCAGACCTGCCAACCTTTGAAAATGAGAAATAGTAGCACACAAAATTCAAATTAATCTGGAGGTTGGTTCGTTGGTTGCTTTTTCTTACGCTGAAAATTTTAAGTGAACAAATACTATGAATTGAGCATATTTGTTTTTGCATTAGCACACAAAGTAGGAGACTGTTTTTTTTGCTAATTTTTTTGTTGCAGGTGGGGTTGATTAAATGTAATTCTTTTCATTCAATTAAGGCTCTGTCCACTCCTAAGCCAAATTTCTGAACTTCACAATAAATTTTTTGAGAGATTCCTTTCCCCTGATGGAACTAAAATTTTTTCTCCCGGAGAAAAATGTCTGAATTAGAGTCCTGCATCAGGTCGAGTAAGCCCTCCCAACCCTGCATGACGGGTCTGTGCTAATTGTTTTTTTTAAATTTCAGATCAGGTTAAGCCGATTTTTAAAAAAATAGTTCAGCATATTGTTTTAGATTAAGGCGGTATTCAAAAAAAATATTTTTCCACGCTCAACAACTCAAAATTTTGAGACACATTCGCAGACTCATTTTTAAAAGTAACAACAGGAAACTTGGTGGCATGATTTATAAAGACATATATAAGTGCCCCATGTTTTTATTTTTTGTTCAATTAATTAGAAATTGATTTACAGACAATTATTTTCACAGTACGATCATTTTTTTTGTTTCCAGCGCTATCGCTTCTCGAAATTCGGTTCAAAATGTCCACTTTGACAGCATTTTTTTAAATATATTCTGCCTTTATCAAAAAATCGAGACAATACGGACATTATAAAGTTTCTGAATAAGAGAACCTGCCAATTGCATGCATTTTAGAGCAAAAATGAATTTACAAATGTGTCTCAAAATAAGCAGTTTGGATTTGAATACACCCTTAAAAACTGTATATATAATAATAAACATAGATTTTTGTCTCTGTGTGTGCTGTTTTGTGACACTGCTGCGATGTGCACAGAGCTACAAGATTTGGCTGGAAGATATCAATATGTCTGAAGTTATGAACCTTGAAGCCAGTTTTTAATTTTTTGAATAGATTTTTTAAATAAATTTTTTTTATGCAGTGAATTTTCTAGATTAGTAAAAGGAATCCGATTTCAATCTTTTAACCCCATACGGTAAATTTTAAAGAAATTCGCATTTTTCTCAGCGATTTTTTTACGAAATTCACGTTTTTTTCAGCGATTGTTTGACGAAATTCACGTTTTTCAGCGATTGTTTGAAGAAATTCACGTTTTTCAGCTATCTTTTGGCGAAATTTACGTTTTTCACACGATCTTTTTTGCGATATTCCTGTTTGGTTTTTTTTTTCGCGATCTTTTGGCGAAATTCACGTTTTTCATACGATCCTTAGGCGAAATTCCCATTTTTTCTGCGATCTTTTGGTGAAATTAGTGTTTTTTGCCGCAATCTTTTGGCAAAATTTGTATTTTTTCCGCGATCTTTTGGCGAAATTTGCTTTTTTCACACGATCTTTTTACGAAATTTACAGTTTTCACGCGATCCTTTTACGAAATTTACAGTTTTGACATGATTCTTTGAAGAAATTCTTGTTTTTTTCCGCAATCCTTTAGCAAAATTCATGTTTTATCAATGATCATTTAACAAAATTCACATTTTTCAGTGATCCTTTGATGAAATTCGTGCTTTTTCAGCGATCCTTTTGCGAAATTCGTGCTATTTTGCACGACCCTTTGGCGAAATTAGTGTTTTTTTCACGATACTTTTGTGTTTTTTCCACGACCATTTGGTGAAATTCCCTGGTTTTTCTGTGCTCCTGTGGTGAAATTCGCATTTGTCATATGATTATTTAAAGAAATTCGCGTTTTTCCGCGAGCCTTTAATGAAATTTGTGCTTTTTCCGCGATCCTTTGACGAAATTCACGCTTTTTCCATTGACGAAATTTGCGTCTTTTGCAGAAAATCGCAGTTTTAGAATAATTTTCGTAGCATCATAGTTTTTAGCTTCAAATCGTAGCAACGACGATTTTTTCGTAGCAGTTGGCAGCTCTGTGAAAGTAATGTTAATATTTTTTTTAGATTTGCGAAAATCATGTTATTATTTACATCATGGGGTTCATCAACTGGTTCAGATATTTCAAAAATACAATAATATTAATAAGTATCCTAATTAGTCTTCAATTTTATTTTTAATTAAAAAGGTTGAAGTAATATTTTATTCATAATAAATTCAATTTTTGAACCAGTAAATAAAAATATATTTATCATGTTCATGATATACAATTTTTTTTTTAATTTCCTAAATTTTAATTAAATTAAAATACATTTAGCAATGGTAATGACTTCATATTTTTGATAAGTGTATACAAATTACAAATATTTATATACACAAAAATATTACTTTTTTAGATTTGTGAAAGTGATGTTTACCTTATTTTTAGCATCAGGGAATTTATCAATTTCTTAACAGGGTTCGTGTTCATACGGCCCTTGAAAGTTCTTAATTTTTTTCAAAAGTAATTTTTGCTCCTTAAAGATCCCTTTTTATACAAAACCTGCAAAAAATCCTCTGCATTTGATTTTCTATTATTTCTTATTTAGGGGTTATAGCTTTCTACATTTTAGCAGATTTCTGATATTTTAAAAAAATATATCGAAATTCTCTCATCTGTAATTTTATTTTCCCCTTTTAACCCGCCCCACAATTCAGCTAAATGTTTCTAATTTCTAGTTCTGTAATTTTTTTCTCTGCTTTCTCTATTTTATTTGTTATTTAATTTTTAAATATTTATTGGATGGTTGATTATAATTAATCATTTGAATTGTCCTCCCCCCCCAATCCAAAATTGTCATTTCCTCATTTACCCCCCCCCCCCCTCAAAATCTTAAGAATTCGAACTCCAAGTTTCATACGGTACTTGAAAGACCTTAAATTTTACAAAAGTATTTTTTGGCCGCTGAAAGTCATTTTTATGCAAAATCTACAAATCCTTAATTTTATTTACTCTCCTATAGCAGCATTTACAATGTCACTTGGTATCAAACCGTATTTACAGGACATGATGTTAATATGCCGCTATCGTTCCTGCTTTCATTTTGCACCCATTTACAAACGCAAGCATAAAACCCCTCCCCTGGAAAAAACCAGAAGCTGCGTAATTTTTCCTTCTGAATTATGATTGGCTGATTAGGGAACTGCAGTACAAACTTCCGGTGTAAACATAAACAGAAACCGCCTACAGTCCTTTTCACATGTGATAATCTTCGTTCTTTTGCTTTATTGAGAATTAAAATGTCTGACCGCTTTTTGTTAATGCAAACTTTGATTGACATCTTTGTAACACCAGAGCCAAGACCACCGCTAGACAATTTTCTGCTTGAGGCGAGCATTATTTTGCCGCAATTATGACGCAATCGTTTTTTCACCATTACTCAAACTTTTTTTCAAAATAAGCAAATAATATGATAACTATAATTTTTTAAAAAGAAAACAAATGTGTATAAAATTTGTTTACATTTAAGAAATTTAAAATAATTAAACTACGTAACATATTTTGCATTTAAAAAAAAAATACTACTAATACTGCTAACTTGGCATTAAATGAACACATCATATTCTACTAGTATTTACAAGAAAGCCTCATACAAAGAGTAAAACTTACACTTCCAAATCCCTTTTATAGGGGGTCCCAGAAAAGACTAAAATTCTATTTTATTTTTTAAACCGAAACTAGAATTTTAATTATTACAAATAAAACATTTTCATCTTAATTATAAAACATTATCCAGCTGCTTAACATTATCTATCTAAATGAAGACACAGCCATCGCTACGAGATTTTAATGGAGGGAGAGGAGACCTTAAATTAGCAAGTGAAATTTCAGTATCTGCCAACCCATTGGCAAACAAAAATATAGATAGTTCTTGACGTTTGCCAATTAGTTTTATAATTTTGCCAAGTTACCACAATTAGAAAATATAAAGAGTTTTTATTTGTAAAAAGCTTAATAATGTTCACAATTGTATTTCTAATTTTTGCCAAGTCTATCAGAAATAGAAAGTGTATTATAATTTTTATTAAATTTTTAAACAAATTTGCCAACCAAGTTTGTAACTTTGCCAAGTGTAACAGCATTCGCAAAAGTTTGGGGGGTGAAGCTATCCCCCCCCTTAGCGAGGGCTGTGGCTAAGTTTAATAAACAGTATTGAGCCAAAATATGTCAAACATTTAATCAATCAAATTATCCATAAAATTTGTGTATGAATTTCAAATAGCAAAATAATGATATCAGTCACAAGTTAAATATCTTTTTGAAATCGTATACACAAAACAAAATTCCGTTATATGTTAATTTATATAATATGTTATAAAGGTCTGCATGGGCCAACCGACCCATAGATAGAAAAATTCGGTCCGGTATAAAATTAAAAGTTTGGCTCAGTATAAAAGTTAAAAGTTTGTTTCGTGCCCGGCCTGGTCCGTAGAAAAAATTATTGGTTCGACCCGGTGTAATAGCTAAAAGTTCGTCCCGAGACCGGCCCGGACTAGAAAAGTTAAAATTTCATCTGCCCGGCCTGAACTAATTTCTACAAAATGTTGATTTTTACGTAGACTTGGTTAAAAATTTGTCTCGTACAGGGAGTTCTGACCAAAAACACTTATCTAGCTTTTTTTTTTTCATGTTTATAGAAATGTTGTAGCCTGCGATATTTATTTTTTTAATGAATTTCTATTTGTTGTATGTAAATGCTTCAGTTATCATTAATATTGTTAATCCATATTCCATGTATTGGAGATTTAAAAATCTGAAGAATGCTGTACAGTAAAATCTTCTAAGACGGAATTGCACAGGAAATAAAAAAATGTGTTATAGACAAGTTCCCTTCTTCGCAGGTGTAAATATATTATATATTCTTTTCTTACGTATTAGTATATTCATTTTGCATGAATCAACACATTTTTCAGTTTAGACAGGATTTCGTAATAGGCAGGTTCTTTTTTCACACGTTTTACTATATTTTAATTTAGTTATATTTTAATAAGCCTAAAAATTCCACTATTCTTTAAAAATAATAAATTTTAATGTTTAATTATAGAATAATGGCGATTTAGAAATGTGTTTTTTTTTTTGTTTTTGTTTTTCATTTTGCTCCAGGCCAAATTTTAGTGATCTTTAAACGGACGCTGAGACCAGGGGTTATTCTCAGCAAAAAAAAAAAATTCTGAAAAGTTAACAGGGGGGGGGGGGGGTCCACTCTTTTAGATTTGTGGATAAAATTTGCAGTTTTTTTATGAAATTTGCCGTTTTTCGTAATCTGTTGATAAAATTTGCGATTTTTTCGTGATCTTTTGATGAAGTTTGCCGTTTTTCACAATGTTTGGACGAAATTTGCCATTTTTTGCGATTCTCTGACGAAAGTCACGTTCCCCCCCCCCCCCCCGTGATTTGTTGACAAAATTTGCAATTTTTTCGCAATCTTTTGACAAAATTTGCCGTTTTTTCGTAATTTTTTGACGAAATTTGCTGTTTTTTATAATGTTTTTGACAAAATTTGCCATTTTTTCACGATTCTCTGAAGAAAGTCATGTTTTACCCGCGACCTGTTGATAAAATTTACCATTTTTCCGCGATCTTTTGACAAAATTTGATGTTTTTTGCAATGTTTTTGACGAAATTTGCCATTTTTTTTGCGATTCTCTGACGAAGGTTACGTTTTTCCCGCGATCCTGTGACAAAATTGGCGACTTTTCTTTGAACTAATGACGAGATTGATTTTTTCAGCGATCATTTGCCGAAATACCGATACATTTTATGTCCGAATTTTCGGATTTATGACCAGTATATTTTTTTAATTTTCGGAAATCGTTGCCTTAATTTTTCGGAATTTTCGGACCAGAATCACCCCTGGCTGAGACAATGATTTTCATACGGGCCGGGTCAAAACCGGGACTTAAAATTTTGGCCCGTGAAGATTAGGAAGAATGAAACCAGTGCCGGCTTGGTAAGGAAAAAATAAGTTAGACCGGCCCGGCCCAATCCTTTAGGAAAACAGTAAGGCCCGATCCCAAGCTTTCAGAAAAAGTATGCCCGGGCCCTACCCGAGCAGATCTCTGCCATGCTACCGGGCTTTATTATTATTGTGGAGAGCAACATCAGTACAAAACCTTCGTTATATATTATATTTTTCGGTAATTACAAAGACACACCATTTCTCTCAAAAGATTCTTCTATATAGTCTGTAATAATTTACATTTTTGACTCTCATTGAAAAAATATTTAGTTACTTAACAAAAGACGAAGTGCCTGTACTGATGTTGCTCTTCATAATAACAATAATGCCTGATAGCATGGTATATCAATTAACATAACATTATAATACGTGCATTACAAAAAGGAGATTTTTCTGTTAATAAACTATCAAAAATCACATGTAGGTAATATTTAAAAGAAAATAGCTATTAAAAATAAGGCAAATCTTTAAGACCTAATTTCCCTTATTTTGCTTTGGGGAAGTCATTTATTACAATATCGAAATCAATATTATAAAACAATCCGACTATCAAGCTAAAAATAAATAAATAGTTAAACATACTGGAGCAAACTTCCCAATATATTATTGAAATTAAATAGAAAAATTATGATATGCAATATGCAGAGAAAATTACCTTATCATTTCAAATTATCTATATGAAGATTTAATTTTACAATAGTAATACTATTTTCAGAAACACAATTATCAACAATGAAGTATTTAACTCGATAATGAATTCCCCTTGAATTTTCTTTGTCAAAGGAGTTTTTTTATATCGCACTAATCAATATAGAAAATAATCTTGAAGCCAAATTACTCTTACGAATATAAAATAAATAAATAAAATTATAATCGCCACAAAACGCAGGAAAAAATTCCAAAAATCCCTGTACGTAATTCGGAATAAACTTTACTGAAAAGAGAACATCTAAAAAAAAAAATTAAACTTAAGGGGATTCTTCACAGAGAGCAGCCATTAAAAAGCATCCCATGTTAACCTATGGAGAAATTTAATTTACACTTTCTCAGCATAATATTCTACATAACGGGATGGGAATTTTTGCAATCGATAAAATAGAAGGTTGATAACTAAATCTATTTGCTATATTATTTTTAAAATGTTTAAAAATATTTTTTAACTTGGCTTAAAGTTGGCGAAATTTGCAAAATCACTAAGTTTTTACTTTAAGGAATGATAAAAAATCTTTGAAGCATCGTAGAAAGAAAAGAGAAAATGGACATAGAACCTGAAAGTTTCCTCTTTTCTATGAAAAAAAAGTAACAATTAATTTATAAGTTTTTAGCCGAGCTATGAGTAAATTTCTGGAAGCAAGCTAATTTTGTAACGGACGGCGCAGAGGGATACATTAGTCTAGTAGCTGGTTGTGTTGTGGGTGGCATAGGAGAAAAGACACCGAGATAAGTATCAAGTAACAAAATGAAGGGGAAAAAGAGGAGTGAGATTAATTTATGGCTTTTCTGCCCCTCCCAGTCAAGTTAGGAAGTGAAATCTTAGAAAACATTACTTTTGTGGAAAATCGAAATTTGTTTTCTGAGTTCACAAGCTTTCGTTTCTCATAGTCAATATTACAAGCTTGTTATTGATGGTGTGAAAAGCCAATTTCTATTAATTATGTTCAGTCATTTGCTATACGGTTTATTTATTATTTATTTTATTTTATTTTATTTTTTTGCATTATTTATCTTTTTAAACATCTCCCTGTTTATAGAAAAGTTGTCGAAAATGGATATTGACCATTGACTTTCAAGTTTTCTTTTGTTTTCTTGTGACTACATTTCCCCCCCCCCCTTTTTTTTCATATATCAGGCTTGTTTTTGGTGCTGTAAAAAACACATTTTTGTTAATTACAGTCAGTCATTTGTGATATGATTTTTTTTTCAACTAGTTTGTTTCACCTTTCAGATATCTTTTTATTTAATTATGATTTGCTTATTTAATTATTTTTATTTTACATTTTTGCATATAAGCATTTTGTAACATATATTCTTTTTGTCTATTATACCTATACATTGCTACATATCTGCAACATAAGAATTTACTGCTATACGGAGTAGTTTTCGATTAATTCCTGTTTTCTAAGTTTAATATATTTTTATTCCACTATTTTTTATTCATTCATGTTGATATAATTATGTTATTTTCATTAATCTTGTATTGTATAACTCTTTCTGACTTGGAATTTTCGTTCTATAGCCATTCTGCTATTTATGCCCAATTAAAATAGTTCGTACATATAATTTTGCAATTTGTTTTATTGTGTTTCCGAATACCTACATATATACAATGAAATTATTTTGTAGCTTTTTTTATATATATAAATATTGCTTACTTCATTTCTTTGGTAAAATTTAATCGTGAGTATTTTTATTATTTTATATCATCTATGAATCTGCATTTTGAATATATCTCTTTCAATCTGTAACAATTATAGCAACAAATTACTGGTACAATGAGTTACCGATACTCTAAAAGTGGACAGTTACGATTATCAGCAAAATGGGGAAAGAACAAAGGCGGCCACTGCTGGATATTTTACTGCCTGAGGCGAGCATTATTTTGCCACCCCTATGCCGTGATTGTTTTTTCAACCCTTCTTTTACTTTTTTTAATATGCTAAGTATAATTTATTTAAAAGAGAATAAATATATATAAAATTAATTTACATTTAAGAAATTTAAATAATGAAATTACTTAAGAAATTTTGCATCTATTTTGCAAAAATAACAACAGTTAACTTGAAATTAAATGAATAAGGATGTTATCATATTCTAGTAATATTTAAAAGAAAGCATCATATCAAGAATTAAACTAAATTGTTAAACTATTTTAAATATATACTATTTTATTCTATTTTAATAGAATAAATTTTTTTAAAAGTAATATTAAACAAGTACTGATCTTCGATTATGTTACACACACATGCAAATGTTTGTGAGTAAAAGAGTAATTATTTGGAGTTGAGCCCTTCCAATAACTTTGAAAACTTTACGCCTATGAGCCCAATACTTTAACTTTTGAATAAAGTTTATTCGGAATTCGTGGAGCGATTTTTATATCTTTCGCGATTTTATATTACGATTTTTAGTTTTTTTACGCTTCGTGCTATTTTTTATGTGCCCGGGCAACGAACGGCAGCGGTCGGGTCAGTTAGTTAAATTGTTCTAGTAAAATTAAATCTTCATGTATTACAATTTCAAATGATCATGTAATTTTTTATTCAGATCATAATTTTTTTATTTAATTTCAAGAATATAATGCATAGTTTGCGTTAGTATGTTTATCTATTTTTGGCTTGATAATGTGATTGTTTTATAATATTGATTTCGATATTAAAACGCTTCAAAATCCCATTCGCCATGCTTTACCTTTTGAAAATGCATTTATTGTATCGACGTTATGAAAATTAGAAGAAAAAAAAAGTTACATCATGTGAATGTAAGTTTAAAATGTACATTATTAAGTCAAAATATGCCAAACATTTAAAAAAATCAAGTTATGTATAAAATTTGTATAGAATTTCAAACAGCTAAATAATGATATCAATAACAAGTTATATATCTTTTTGAAATAATATGCACAAAAATAAAATCCCGTATTAGTAGTGAGTATTTAAAAGGAAATAATTATTAAAAATAAAATAGAACTTCAAGATCTAATTTTCCTTGATTTTTCTTTGACGAAGTTATTTATTTTAATATCGAAATCAATATTATAAAACAATCACATTATCAAGCCAAAAATAGATAAACATACTTCTAGGGCTGCGCTAGAGGTCTGCACGGGCCAAAATTTCCAGGCCCGGGCCTGGCCCGACCCATACAAAAAATAATTTGGCCCGGCCCGGCCCGATACAAAAATTAAAAGTTCGGCCCGAGCCCGGCCCGGCCCGGAAAAAAGTTAAAATCTCGGCCCGAGCCCGGCCCGGCCCAAGTGAATTTCTACAAAACATAATTTTTATGTCGATTTGGTTAAAAATTTGCCCCATAGGAGGAGATCTAACCAAAAATTCCTATCTCAGCCTTTTGTTTTTTCATGTTTATAATCTTCATTTTTATAGAGGTGCCGCAAGCTGGAATATTTATTTTTTTTAATAAATCTTTATTTGTTGTATGTATGTGTTTAAGTTATCATCGATATTGTTAATCCATATTCCATTTATTGAAGTGTTCAAAATCAGAAAAATGCTATACAGTAAAATCTAAGTTGGAATTGCATAGGGAAAAAAAAAAAATGAGTTATAGATAATTTGCCTGCTTAGCAGGTGTAAATGTATTATATATTCTTTTCTTACATATTAGTATATTCATTTTTAATGGATCAACACATTTTTCAATTTAAGACAGGATTCCATCATAAGCAGGTTCTTTTTCACACGTTTTACTATATTTTAATTTAGCTATATTTTAATAAGTGTATAAATCTACTATTCTTTAAAAAGAATAAATTTTAATGTTTAATTATAAAATAATGGCGATTTAAAAATGTATGCATGTTTTGAAAAGATATTTATGCCAGATCTTATTTTACTGACCTTCGAACGGACCAGGTACGCCGAGACAATGATTTTCATACGAGTCAAAACCAGGACTAAAAATTTTAAGGCATGAAGACTAGGAAGAATGAAACCAGTCCCGGCTCTGTACGGAAAAAATAATTTAAGGCACGGCCTTATCCTTCAGGAAAAAAGTAGGGCACGGCCCGGCCCGTAAAGAGTAATCACTAGGCCCGGCCCGAGCCTTCAGAAAAAAATATGGCCCGGGCCCGGCCCGAGTGCCGTGAAGAAAAGTAGGCCCGAGCCCGGCCCGTGGGCCAGGTCGAGTATGGGCTTCGGGCCTTGGCCCGGCCCGTGCAGATCTCTAGGCTGCGCCCTGAGGCGGCTGCCTCATCTGCCTCACCCCTGAATGCCACCCCCCTCACTATTACTACCACTGATGTTTGATTCCTTACTTTTTAATTCTTTTCTATTGTTAAATTGAGTTATTATGTATTTTTATTATAATTGATAAATTTACTTAATAATTAATGGAATGGAATATTAAAATACCGTATTCACATCGGAAATACACAACTGTGTATAATATTATTGTCAGTAAAAAAATAAAGCCATCTATTTGCTAAAAGAAGTTGAGTGTACTTTGAAAACATCGATTGTCTTAAAAATAAATATTTTCCATTCAGCCTTGTAGCCATAGAATGTCCTAATTTAGATAATTTTTCCTTCTTCCTTCCTTATCTGAAAAACGGTATCTTTCTTTCTTTCTTCTTGCTTGATCCCCTATCACCCTATTCTAATGTCTAATGTGGGTACAAGTCCACCATACACCCTTGGTAAAAATACTATAGAAAGAAGAATGTATACTTTTGACTTTGGGTTGGGCTTTCGAGAGCGCGGAGAAAGGAGAGGAAGAACTATATCCTGGTCGTCCGGCAGCGGAAGAAGTCTGTAGTAAAAAGGCTAGGCAGAGAACTTCTGCCTCTTTAACACAAGAGGTCGCGCTATTCACCTGCGATTTAGAAAAGGAGTGAAGATTCCCCTTAAAGATTAAAAACAGATTCCTTATTATTAACGTTGAAAAATCGCTGAGAAAATGAAGAAAAAAAACCTTTAATTTTACTACAGTTACTTTGAAATTTACTATAGTGAGAGCTAAAACATTCTAACAGGAATTCGATTTTGAATATAAAAAAAAACTTGGCTCAAAAAATTGTATTGAAAATCGAGGGAGACAAAATTTAATTTATTATGCTAAATCTTTAAAACAGAATTCTTTTTGTGGTTATCAAAAAATGATCGCGGTGTTGAAGGGGCGAGGCCAACGAGGTAAGCGCGTAACATCAGAATATTAAATTCTTCAAATTAAAATTAACTCTGGTCTTCAACATGCAGAAAGAAAAGGAATTGCTTACCTTTTCTAAGGTCTATCCAATTTATGAAATATCCACTGGTTTATATATTTCAACTATTTGAGAACTTATTATAAACACTTCTTGAATAATCGTGTAGATGTACCACTGCTGAAATAAGACTTGTAAAAAAATTATATTAATGCACAATTCACATTGAATAAATAAGTTCACGTTTGGATTGATTTTAAAAATTATATTTTACATTACTTAAAATTTTAAAAGGTTTACATTTAGATTAATTTTAACATCAGGAAACATTTTTTCCTGTGACTTTACAGAATGAAGGATAGTAATACACTGACTCATTTTCACAAAGTTTGGAAAGTTACGAGTAAAGTTGCATCATTTCTTTGAAAACAAATTGACGTTGAATAATTGTCCTTTTAAATGTTTTAGTTCTGTAATAAGTTTATAATGGCATAATCACAAATAACAAATTATAAACATATTTCACATTATTAGAAGAGAACGATTATAACGAGGTAATAAATCTCTATTGCATGATAAACTTGAAACTTAAGAGTCATAAATTAGGTCACTTGTTTTAAGAGATGAGAGAAAAATTATCGTTGGGTTTTTATCTGCGTGCTTCATCATTTTCTTTATTTATTTATTTTACTTTGAGTGGAAAATATTAAGTGATTGAAATGAATGGATTAGTTTTCTACAATTTCCCCCTTAATCCATTCATGGGGATTAACTAATATTTTCATTGAATTTCTGTGTTCGATGAATCGAGGCTTGGGTAAAGGTTTGGTAAGTGCATCAGCTATCATTTTTTCTGTTGGAAGATATCTTAACTCAATTATGCCTTCTTCGCTATATTGTTTAATGGCATTAAATTTGACGTCGATGTGCTTTGATCTTTTCGTGAATTTTTCTGATTCAACCATTTTTATGGTACTTTGATTGTCTTCATATAAAGTGATTGGTTTTTGCTGTGGAAAGCCTAGATCGTCAAGTAACTTCAATAACCAAATTATTTCTTGGCTAGCATGTGCTGCGGACACATATTCAGCCTCTGCTGAAGATAAGGCAATGCAACTTTGCCTTTTCGTCGTCCACTGAATTGGGTTGTTGCCCAACATATATAATATTCCCGATGTTGATCTGCGGGTTTTGGTATCACCTGCCCAATCGGCATCAGCGAATACTTTTAATATTGGTTCTTCATTAGTGTTAATTATTAATTTTAGTTCTTTAATATGATATAGATATCTTATTATTCTTTTTACGGCTTGCCAGTCTTTTTCGCGAGGATTCTCATTTCGTCTGCTTAAAATGTTTACTGCTGCTGAAATGTCAGGTCTAGTTATTGTTGTTATATAAAGCAATGAACCAAGTGCCTGGCGATATTTAATATTATTTGGCATTAAATTATCATCATCATTTAATTTGTTATATCCTGGTTCCATTG
Source organism: Maratus michaelseni (assembly GCA_963931845.1). NCBI lineage: Eukaryota > Metazoa > Arthropoda > Arachnida > Araneae > Salticidae > Maratus > Maratus michaelseni. The sequence continues at coordinate 168,053,575 of OZ007586.1, forward strand.
GAGTTTTGCACGGTTTGGAGTTTTCAAGATTGAACTTTTTCGCTAAATTTTCAATCTTAATTTTTTGATCAAGAGAATAACCGTTAGGTAATTTCTGAATTTGAGTACCTAAATAGTTACTAATATTGCCTAGATCCTTTAATTCGTATTCTTGTTTTAGAGAATTTACGATTTCTTCTATTATTTCATCTTTGCTGGCGATGAGTATATCATCAACATATATTATTATGTACGATGTATGATCTTTTTCTTTTCTAGTGAAAAGACATGTGTCTGCTGTACTTTGGATAAAGTTCAAGTTGTCTAGTGTTTCAGCGATTTTAATATGCCAAGCTCTGGCGGCCTTTTTGAGCTTGCAAACTTTTTCAGGAAATTGTTCGTTTACATAGCCTTCAGGTTGATTTATATATATTTCTTCATTTAAGTTCCCATGAAGAAAAGCGGTGTCAATATCTACATGTCGCACATTCAAATTATTATAAGCTGCTGCTAAAAGAAGTGTTTTGATGGTACAATGTTGTGCTACTGGTGAAAATGTTTCTTGATAATCTTCCCCATATTTTTGACTGAAACCTTTGGCAACAAAACGTGCTTTATATTTTTGTGTATTTCCTGAACTATCAATTTTTCGTTTGAAAATCCATCTACTTCCTATGATTCTTTTATTAAGAGGAGGATCGACTAGATCCCATGTATTATTTTTCATTAACGATTGTATTTCGTTTTCAGTGGCTTTAAGCCAGTTTTTCTTTTCTAGTGGATTGTTTATTTTGATAAGCTGTTTCCAGTTTTCAGGTTCTGTTGTATCGCAATCATTTGCTAAAGCAATAAAATTGTCGGAAGTATATCTTTTAGGTGGTACTCCTCTGTTTTGTCTTGCAGATCTACGAGGTTGATGTGTTTCTGATTGTTTAGGCGCGTCAGGTGTACAGGGTGTGTCACCTATTTCTATTTCAATGTATTTTTTATCTTCAATTAATTGTTCGTGATCATTAATTTTCTCGTTTAAATTGTTCAGTTTTTCTTCCAGAAATTTTACAGATCTGGAAATTATTATTTCACCATTTTTAGTGAAAACGCGGTATCCCTTTGTATTATTATCATAGCCCATGAAGATACCCTCTTCTGCTGTGTCATCTAGTTTAGATCTTTTGTGTTTGTTTATGTAAGTGTATACTTTATAGCCAAATACACGTAAATAATAGAGATTTGGTTTTCTTTTGAACCAAATTTCATATGGCGTTTTATTTGTCAATTTAGTGGGGAGCCTATTTTGGAGGTGATTAGCAGTATTTATCGCTTCACCCCAGAACCTATGAGGTAAATTTGCTTCGGATAATAGGCTTCGTGTCATTTCAATTAAACTTCTGTTTTTTCTCTCAGCAATGCCATTCTGGCTGGGACAAAATGGAACTGTGTATTCATGTTTTATACCATGTTCCCTTAGAAAGGCTTCTGTATTATTTCCTATATATTCCCCACCGTTATCCGATCTAATCGCCGTCGGATATTTTCCTTGTCTGGTTTTGACCATTTGTACATAGTCTTTTATTTTTTCATAAACTTCATCTTTACTTTTTAATAAGTAAATAACTGTGAATCTAGAACTGTCATCTATGAATGTAAGGAAGTAATTTTTTCCTCCTATTGTGGGTGTTTTAAAAGGCCCACATAAATCAGTATGTACTAAATCTAATACTTTTGTTGTTTTATTTTCGATAGATTTAGAGTACGGTGCATTTGTTGACTTTGTTTTTATACAGGTTTCACAGTTTGTTTTATGATTACAGTTACTTATTTTTATCCCACTGGCCAAGTCATTTTTGACTAATTCTTTTATACTTTCATTATTTCTGTGGCCAAGGCGTTTATGCCAAATTTCGAGGCAATCTTTATTTCTGCAATCATGTGCAATGTTTATTTTATTTTGAGAACTTTCTTCTAGTGTTTCAACTTGATATAAGTTATGTTTCTTTAATGCTTCTAAGTATATTTTTCCATTGCACGATAGTATGCATTTTTCATTTTCGAAAAATACTTTGTAGCCATGTTCTGTGGCTTTACTTACGGAAATTAAATTTGATTCCAATTGTGGAACAAATAACACATTCTTAAGTGTAATTCTATTTATACATCCATCAGATGTTTTTGTCATTATTTGTGTTTCGCCGGTTCCGTAAGAATTTAATGTATTCCCATTAGCAATTGTTACTGTAGTTTTTTCAGTATCGTTGAATTTTGTAAATATATCCCTATCGTTCGCTATATGCGAAGACGCTCCTGAGTCAATTAACCAGGTTTTATTAGCGGGATTGACAATTATGAATGCTGCATCTTTATGTTCACTTTTATTTATTTGTACCTGTTCATCTGTTTTTGATTCATTCATTTTATTTTTACTATCACCTTTTGTATTTTCAAAACACAACGATGTGTACTTTTTGTATTTGTATTGTGTTTTAGGTGTAGTGGTCTGTGTGTTTCTGTTCTTGAGATGCCAGCATTGTTTGTAAGTGTGATTTGATTGTTTACAGTAGGTACAATATTTGTTTTGCCCTTTATAATCTTGAGTGTATTTCTTTTGTGTTTTAAACACCTTTTGTGAGTTTTCAACTTGCTCACTATTTTCTACCCGTTTATTGAATTCATCAGTAAGTTTGCTCTTGATGAATTCGGGAGTTAATTCAATTTCATTTCGGGCTTCGAGAGCTGTTATTAGAGTATTATAACTCGCAGGTAACGAGCACAATAGAAGTGCAGATAAATGCGAGTCGGTTATGTTCTCTCCTATTGCGGAGAGCTTATCTTTTATTTCCAGTATATTAGTAATGTGTTTGTGCATGTTCCCATTTTCGGGAAGTTTTGCACTATACAATTTTCGTAACAAATACAATTTACTGGACAAATTGGCTCTCTCATGAATATTTTTTAAACTATCCCATGTCTGTTTTGCTGTTTCTAAATGTTTTACATGAACTATTTGCGTATCGTCTATACTCAGGTTTATTAAAGCGCGAGCTTTTGCATCCTTTTTTCTCCAATCTTCGTTAATTGGTGTAGGGGGTTCCTGAGTTACGAGTTCGTACAAATCTTCCTTAATTAACAACATATTAATTTTAAACTTCCATATAGAATAATTATTATTGTTTAATTTATCTACTATTTGCATTTCCTTTATTGTCGCCATCTCGGAGAACTTGTTTATACAGTTTTTAAAGTTTTATTAGTTTAAATAGTTTATTAAATTCAATTATGTTTTCTTGAATTTTTAATCTAGCATAAGAGCTGAGTATTATTTTTATTAATTAGAGTCAATTATTAATCCTTAAGAATAAATTCTGAGTTCATATATTCATCAGGCTCATGATCACTGTTGAAGGGGCGAGGCCAACGAGGTAAGCGCGTAACATCAGAATATTAAATTCTTCAAATTAAAATTAACTCTGGTCTTCAACATGCAGAAAGAAAAGGAATTGCTTACCTTTTCTAAGGTCTATCCAATTTATGAAATATCCACTGGTTTATATATTTCAACTATTTGAGAACTTATTATAAACACTTCTTGAATAATCGTGTAGATGTACCACTGCTGAAATAAGACTTGTAAAAAAATTATATTAATGCACAATTCACATTGAATAAATAAGTTCACGTTTGGATTGATTTTAAAAATTATATTTTACATTACTTAAAATTTTAAAAGGTTTACATTTAGATTAATTTTAACATCAGGAAACATTTTTTCCTGTGACTTTACAGAATGAAGGATAGTAATACACTGACTCATTTTCACAAAGTTTGGAAAGTTACGAGTAAAGTTGCATCATTTCTTTGAAAACAAATTGACGTTGAATAATTGTCCTTTTAAATGTTTTAGTTCTGTAATAAGTTTATAATGGCATAATCACAAATAACAAATTATAAACATATTTCACATTATTAGAAGAGAACGATTATAACGAGGTAATAAATCTCTATTGCATGATAAACTTGAAACTTAAGAGTCATAAATTAGGTCACTTGTTTTAAGAGATGAGAGAAAAATTATCGTTGGGTTTTTATCTGCGTGCTTCATCATTTTCTTTATTTATTTATTTTACTTTGAGTGGAAAATATTAAGTGATTGAAATGAATGGATTAGTTTTCTACACGCGGAAAGAAAAAAAAAAAGTGGGGGGGGGGGGAGGCTAAAAATTGCAAAAACTTCCAAAATCGTGGCGGACAAAATTTACTATATAAGGCTAAAAGTTTAAAACTAATTTTTTTTCTTAACGATAGTAAAAAATCGCAGCAGAACAAAAAAACCCCCGCCAAGAATCGTATTGAAAATCTTATTAAAAATCGGTAAAAAGTCAAAAAACTTGGGGGGCAAAGTTTACTATATTAGTCTAAAAGTTTAAAACTGAATTCTTTTCATGAAGATCAGAAAAATCGTGCGGTACGCGAAAAAAAGCTAAAAATTCAAAAATCGCAGAAAGCAAACTTTTTAACCGTCCATTGCGAAGAACTGACATAATTTTTCATTTTTGAAAACAAAAAAGAACTTAAGTTGTAAAAAAACAATAAATAGCACAAATAAATACTATTTTTTTGCATTTAAGCATGGAAAATGACTGCATAAATGTCAGTAGCAAGCAAGGGTGATTGTAGGTCCATGAAAAAATACCTGAAATTTTAGTGAAAAAGTGTTTCTGTATGGAGAGAGGGGGGAGGAAACATGTAATTTATTACAAGAAGGTCAAATTATGAAAAATGTGAATTTTAATGTTTAGCAATCAAATGAAATAGATATTTTAGTCTTGTTTTATGCATTTAACTTTCAGAAAAACTGGAACTTGGGTGCTGAAAATGAAAAAATATCTGAATTCAGGTATATAACCTGAACAAATTACTCTTGGTAGCAAGTTTGGATACAGAAACACTTTTTTTTTCCATGCTGAATTTATTCAAATAAATATTCAACAGTATTCAGCCAACGAAATACTATTCGGCAAAAGGGACGAATACTGAATAGTAGCTGCATATTTGTTACATCTCTAATTTTTACTCTAAATAGTAAATGAGGCAAATTATTAATCTTTTTTTAAATGATAGTTTTAAAGATGTGCCGGGAAAGCAAAGGGAGGAGGAATAGCAAACTTCAGAAAGAGTTGTGTGTGGGAAAAGGGGGGGGGGGGAGTGAGGGGATTTGGTTCACTGATTAATTATTAGTATCTGAAAGTAATAAATGAAATAATTAGGGCATTATTATTTTTTTTAAACAAGAATATTAAATTTGTGTGCTGGAAGGTGAGAGAATAAAATGAAGGAAACTAATTTCAAGGGGACAGCAAAAAAAATCTGCAGAATTGCAGAAATTGCCAATTGAGATGAAATTAAATATTTGCAGCTTTTTTCTTCCTTTCATTTTTTTTTTTTTTGTTTCATTTATTAAAAATCTTTTTGCAAGAAATCTTTGTCATTTTCAGACAATGTCCCTGTATGACTGCGATTCTGCCATGGAAACACAAATGCACTTTTGCTAGTTTAAACAGAAATTAAAATTATTCTCAAACTGGTACAATAAGGATTATATTTGTAAACTGATAAATAAAAAGAATTACTTACAGATGTAAGGATGAAATTTGTTGCGCCTGATCTTGATCTCGATAGGGTCACATACCTGCCAACATGTCTATTTTCAGTCTTGTAATTTTCCTGACATACTTCATTGTGACTAGGATTTCTGAAGTCTGGGTAGGTTGGGACATTGTTGTCAGAACAGTTCATATCCTTCAAACTTTAATCTATTTGTCCATGTCTGCTGTCTTTTGGATGGTACTTGCAGTTCATAGAAATGCCTCACTCTAGGGTAAAATCGCCTCTCAGCCCACAGAGTGAGACCAAAGCATACATCCACTCAAACAGCTCAAAAGCTATCGCAACTCGGCCAGCATGCAGGCTATTCTGCAGACCATAAGACCCACCCAAAAGACAACAGAAGCTGACAAATTGATCAAAATCTGCAGGTACGAACTGCCCTGCTGACAGAACCTAAGCCTAGCAATGCCCCATCCCAGGAAGAACCCAGAATTAGGCACTTGCATGCTAGGCAGGGTTGGTACCCATATAGGAGAATGAAATTAAGACTTTTCCAGGTGTGTAACAAATCTACTTCACTGACTAAGGCTTCTTGTGTACGGGTCTGGTTTGCAGGACAGTTCTTATAATTTAGACATCATTCCATTTGGCTGCTTCTGCTGTCTTTTGGATGGTATGTACAGTTCACAGAATGGTGCTAAAAAAATAGTCCGCTCTAGGGTGAAATCATCGCCTCTCAGCCCACAGAGCGACACCAAACCACAGATCAACCAGCTTAACAGCTATCGCAACTCGGCCATTCTGTAGACCACAAGCACCATCAAAAAGACAGCAGATGCAGGCAACATATGAAATCCAAAGAAAATACTGTCCTATTTAAGAGCCCAAGTTTTCTCATACTCTAGAAACCCTAGTCAGTGCTGTAAGCAAATTCCAAATTTCCAAAGCCAATGAACTCAGAAAGAACATACAAATGTTTTTAGTTTCTAAATAAAGCTAAACTTTACAAGTTGGCAAATATGTAAACAAAAAAATTCCCCCAGAAGCACCTGTACCTGAAATAGACAAGAAAATGTAAAATTAAGATATGTTATGAAATTTTTAAATTTAGAAATTATCTTCTTGGAACAGATTTAAAAAAATTCACAATTCCACTAAGTGATGCTGAGAATTGAAACAGAAAAAGCCAGAATAAAATAAAATATTAAGTGTAAGGTAATAAAGGAACCAGTTACCTGAAAAGTTTCAATAAACCATTTTTATTAAAAAATTAATAGCTCAAAATTCTATAATTTCACCATCTTGAAATTTTGCATGCTTGTAGCCAAAAAATCAAAGATTAACATAAAATTTTTGAAAAAAAAAAGTGTTTTTAAAAAATTTAAATTCAAAAATTTTGAAAATTTGTCGAAAACTTATTCTATTTAAAATAGATAGTGTTGCATATCATATGAAAGCCCATAAAAACAGCTTTCAAATAAGATATAACAGAGTTCTCTAGACCAATTTTTTTACAGAATTGTAAAGAATCTTGTGATTGAAAACATTGTTAAATTTGGTACTTTACACTTTTTTTAAATTCCGAATAAAATAAAAATAAAGCTAAGGGGAACAAAAAAAATAAAATAAGATTTTTCATATACACTATGGATACAAACTATAAACCAAAAATTATAGAAATCTGAGATGTTAAGGTTCAGATAAAACGTTGATTTGACATACAATGACTGGGTCATTCAGGGATCACTCTAGAGAGAGTTTCGGAGGGCAGCCCACCCGATAAAATTCTGCCCTCCTTTCCCTTTCCCAGGTAGAATACAACCATTCTTTTATTTCCGGATAGAATACTGCCTTGTTTGCATTATAGTTTTGAAAATTCTTTGCCTTTCTTTTCTTTTTAGAACATTAGTATGGTACACCAGAAGTAAATCTTCTCTTTTCCCCCTACCCTCCTTATTTTCTCTATGAAATGGCCTGATCTTTCACTAATCTTGGACTTTGAATGACTCATTCTTTCCCTTGAACAAGACATAAAAGGTTACTAAGGGTCAATGATTCATTTCACCTTCTATATAAAGGTGAAAATAAGCACTCGCCAGTTGCCACTTGTCGATTAAACTTGAAAAACTGGTGATTAAAAATGTAGAAAGAACTGGCCAAAGACAGGATTGTCCAATTTCCTTTTTTCCCTAAAATTTTTCATTTTCCCGCACCCTATCGCCGAAATTCATGATTTTTTTTTGCGGCCGTTCGACAAGATTTATGATTTTTCCGCGTCCGATCTCCGAAATTCTTGATTTGTCCGCACCTGATCGCCGAAATTCATGATTTTTCAGCGAGATCGATGAAATTCAGATTTTTCCCCGTCCAATCGCCAAAATTCAGGATTTTCGCGTACCTGATCACTAAAATTCAGGATTTTTCAGCACTTGATCACCACAATTCATGATTTTTCAGCACCCGATCACCAAAATGTATGATTTTTCAGCACCCGATCAATGAAATTCAGGATTTGTCCGCACCTGATTGCCAAAATTCATGATTTTTCAGCACTTGATCGCCAAAATTCATGATTTTTCCACATCTGATAGCTGAAATTTATGATTTATCTGCATTCGATCAATGAAATTTAATGATTTTTCTGCGTTTGATCACCAAAATTCATGATTTTTCTGCACCCGATCGCCGAAATTCATAATTTTTCCACACCTGGTCAGCAAAATTTATGATTTTTCTGCATTTGATCGATGAAATTCATGATTTTTCCCATCCCTGATTGTCGAAATTTATGATTTATCCACGTCCGATCGCCAAAATTCATGATTTTTCTGCACCTGATCGCCAAAATTTATGATTTTTCCATATCCGATCGATGAAATTCATGATTTTTCCCGCACCTGACTGCCGAAATTTATGATTTATTCATGTCCGATCGACGAAATTCATGATTTTTACATGCCCAAACGTCAAAATTTATGATTTTCCTGCATCTGACTGCCGAAATTTGATTTTTCCACACCCAATCGCCAAAATTCATGATTTTCCGCACCCGATTGCTGTAATTCACGATTTTTCTGCACCCGATCGCCGAAATTTATGATTTTACGCATCCAATCGATCAAATTCAGGATTTTTGAGCATTTGATCGACGAAATTAAGAATTTTCGGCACCTGATCGTCGAAATTTATGATTTTTCCACATCTGATCGACAAAATTCATGATTTTTACGCACGCGATCGATAAAATTCATGATTTTTAACGCTCCCAAATGACGGATATTCATGATTTTTACGCTCCTGAATGATGGAAATTCATGATTTTTACGCTCCTGAATGATGGAAATTCATGATTTTTACGCTCCTGAATGATGGAAATTCATGATTTTTACGCTCCTGAATGATGGAAATTCATGATTTTTACACTCTCGAATGACAAAAAGTGCAATTTTTTCACGGGCTAATTGACGAAACACACATTTTCTTAATTTCTGAAGATGTTCGCCATTTTCGGTCCGCAGGCCACAGGTTGTGCATATGTAATGTAGGGGAAACATGGGAGGTTTGACCCGTTTTTCACAAAAATATTTTTCAATTTTTTTTAAAACCTAATAAAATTTTCATGTTGACATTATTTGCTAGCTTATAATGTTTTGGCATCATTTTACACTATTTTTTTCTATTTAAATTATAAACTATCCTTTTGATTAGTGATTTTTCAAGAGTCTAGAAACTGGGTCAAACCTCCCCACTTGAGGGTCCACTCCACCATACGATTTTGTTTACAGGTTTTTTATCTATTTGGATACTTTTACTTTCAGAACCGGTTCCAAAAGTAAAAGTATTCTCATAAAAAAACCTGCAACTAAAATCGAAAAAGAAAAAAACAGCATGCATAGAGATTGACCTCAGCTATCTGATGCAAAATAAAAATCATTTCAAAATATTTAAATACAAATAAGATATTTTTTTTTTTAATTCTCCCGTAGACTTAACATCAGTGACCAGGTGTTTTTGCATGAGTGAAGTAGCCTCTTTTTGGACAATGTTGCAACATAGTCTTTTACAGGGTAAATAAATCTGAAACTACATGCATCACATTTGAAAAAATTTATAGAAAAATCATCCTCATGGCACAACCATTATAATGCAGTTAACTAGATTTGGTTGTAAATTTTACCATAACAATCTCTAATTTCAATTCCAGTTCGGGAGTTTTCAAAATCATTTCATCACTTGAAACATGAAAATTTTCTGGTTCAGTTTCACTGTCTAAAGACAAATCTATTATTGGCTTTTTCATTTATTTCTTCATCTTTTTATTATTTTATGCAGTTTTCTTTATCTTTTTCATGCTGTGTTTCTTTAGTTAATTCATATTTTAATAACCATAAGAAAATTATTATGCAATGTTCATTTTATAAACTAATTTAGGAGAAAAATTGTTATTTCTAGTTTAATTTTATTGAATTTTCATATTATAAATATAAAATAAAGGTTACAAAAGAAGAAATACTAGCTGGTGAGTGAGGAATTTAAAGATGAATTTTTCTTAAAAAATCCTAACAAAGTAAAAAAACAGATTTCAGTTATATTTAGTTTGATCAGAATAATGCATAAACAAGAAGCGTTTCAAATATATTTATATTACATTCAGTAACTTTGAACATAAGAACAAGATTTTTTCAATTTTAGTTAAGAGAAACATTTCTATTAAAAACTAATTTAACTGTTGTAAAGTTTAAAAATATTAGACCATCAAATTAAACTAAATGGGAGGTTTGACCCGGGCCAAACCTCCCTTAATAGCCATTTTGGAAAAAAAATTAAAAAACACATTAAAATAAAAAGTAAAAGTAAAAAATAAGTATACTGTCTTTTAGTATGTTAATCTAAGCATACACAAACAATTCAACTAACTTTTATATATGTTAATGACAGATGACACAGGAGAGAAGAGCTTGCAACAGCAAAAAAATAATTTCTGGATGAAAATGATATTGCATGTGATTTCTCTTCGATTTTGCTTGCAAATGGCAAACAGACAGAAACAATATGTTATTTTGCTTTATGCCATGCTGCCATATGATACTCATCAGCTAAATAAATGTTTAAATATGAAAAAGATAGGGTGGGTCAAACCCAGTAGCGTAGCTAAGGGGGGGCAAGGGGGGCGGCCGCCCCGGGCGCCAAATTGAGAGGGATTTTTAACCGAAATTATCTCTCATATTTTGACAATAAGTAAAAATTGTTGACCTTTTGTGTGTGTGTGTGAATGTTTTCTTTAGTATATTCAAATAATGAAAGAAAAAGCTTCTGTAAATGTTTCTAGGGATGGCTCAACACACTTCGTATTTTACATGATTACGTACCTGAAAGGAGGCGCAAAATGATTAAATAGACGAGGGAGGGGCACCCAATTGAGAGATGCATTAAATTAAAACTTTTAGGGAGATCAAAAAGGTCCAAGCGATAGTTTTGAGCAGTGTCCTAAGATGAAAACATTTTAAAAGGTCCTATTACTTAGCGCTTTAGATCTTCAGTTAGTCGAAATTAAGCATAGGTTATGAATTAATCATTACAATAAAATTTTAAAGAAATGCGCCAAAAATGGGGGGGAAATGTTTAAAAAAGGGCCCTAGACCCCCTAACAAAAATATGAGGATTGTGGCCCGAGGAGAGGAATTAATACAAAACTTTAAAGTTATGCATTGAGAGGGTGACACAATTAGGGAGGTGAAAATGCACAGTGAAAAAAAGTTCAAGGGGTCCCGGATTGGGCCCCAGGGTCTTAAGGGGCTACTTCACTCAGACGAAAACACCCGCTCGCTCACGTTAATCCTATGGAGGAAATTTTTGAAGATATCTCGTTCGCATTTCAATATTTTTAAATGATTTTTTTTGTATTCGATAGCTGAGGTCAATCTCTATGCACACTCCTTTCTACTTTTTCGATTTTTGTTGCAGTTTTTTTATTGAGGATACTTTCACTTTCAAAACCGGTTTCGAAAGTGAAAGTATCTTAATAAAAAAAAACTTGTAATCAAAATCGAAAAAATAGAAAGGAGCGTGCATAGAGATTGACCTCAGTTATCCAATGCAAAAAAAAAAATCATTTAAAAATATTGAAATGCGAACGAGATATCTTCAAAAATTTCCTCCATAGGATTAACATTAGCGAGCGTGTGTTTTCGTCTGAGTGAAGTAGCCCCTTAACTGGGATGTTGAAATGGGGGAATAACTAAATGGAGAAAACGCCCCAAAATGTGGAAGATTGGATTAAAAGGGGGACAAGTTATTAAGAATTTAGAACACAAAAACATAAAGGGGCCCAGGTCTTAAAAAATTAAAAATCTGAGCCTCAGGTACATCAGGACCTGCCTTTGACTATCCACACCCAAATTTTCAGACTTCTGCGTGCATTAGATTTCACTAGCCATCGGACACAGACAAACAACTTTCCTTTATTAGTATAGATAATTAAGTTCTTAAAATATTAAAATGCTGTATTCTGATGCTTAAAAATTGTCTAAAATGCCTTAAAATTACTTTATTAATTTATAATCAAGTTCTTAAAAAATTAAATTCAGTATTGTCTTCTGATATACACCTGCGTACATAATTTTTATAATTCTAGTCTAACAGGAAGTGGGTGAAAAATCAATTAGAAAATTCCATTTTTACATTACAAAAAACAAGTTAAATGAAAAGGAAATAAATAAAAATGAATTCATGTTTTATTAATGAAATCTTTATTTATTGAGTAAAGACACAAATATAATAGATGAATTCCAAATTTAATGATAACGTGATAACGCTAATCATAGATAATTTTTTAACTAAAATGTTTTATTAGATCTTTAGATATATATTTTTTGAAAAGAGCAAAATTTTATAAAATAAATTAAAATTAAAATTCATTAAAACTTTCAGAAAATGGGCAGTCCATATCAGGGCTTAATTTCTAACAAAAAAAGTACCGGAGCCATAATATTCTGTAGTACTAGCACCAGGTAGCGTACCCCCCCCCCCCCCCTTCGCCGTCACTCCAATCTGCATATTTATATTTCATACATTATTTTTAAATTTTAAAGCATTGTTTTTTTATTTAGCACAATAAAAAATTTAAATACATCTATCTGCATTTTAGGTAGATTTCGTAAGAAATACTACCTATTACATTCTCACCTAAGTTGGAAATTTTGAAAAATTTTTGCAGATCTACGCCGATCATGACTCCCAGAACCAAAAACCACCCCCAGTTCAAAACTTTATACAGTAGAGTCGCGATTATCCGAGTCCCGCTTAACCGAGTTTCGGTTTAACCAAGTCACAAAAAGAAAAAAGAAAAAAATCCCTTTCTCTTATTTTGACTAAAAAATCAGAATTTTATGAATTTTCTTTCACCTCCACCTTATACTTCATTGACAATCAAATTATGAAAATGAAGCATCTGATGACAAATCTTTATTGAGCTTAGCACAAACACTTCCTGTTTCTGAAACCCTTACTGAAAAAGACATTGCTAAGTGGATGAATGCAGATGAACAGCAAGAAATTACAGATGACATGATTACAGATATGGTTGAAAATCGCGAACAAGAGAGCAGTGATGATGGTAATCAGGAAAAAATTACGCATTCTGAAAGTCTAAGTTCTATTGAAAAAAGCATTTATTACAATGAGCAGCAAGAAGAAGCTATACCTACAATATTGATGCCACTAAAAAATTGGCGTAATATTGCAGCAAAAAAAAACGTCTATCATCCCACAAACAAAATATATATATATATATTAAGTACTTTTTCAAATAAACAATTAATTAGCTGTTTTTATTCTACAAGCATCTGCAGTGTACATCACAATGACTGTAAGTATACTATACAAATTAATAAATTGTGTGTAAATTTATATTTTCTCTCTTAAATTAGTGACAATTTATATAAATCCCGTTTAACCGAGTTTTTCACTTATCCGAGGTGAGCTTGGTCCACATTAACTCGGATAACCGCGACTCTACTGTATATCTATCTACCTATCTATCTATCTATCTATCTATCTATGTCACTTTTTTCTGACCACGATAACTCGAAAAATTCTGCATAAATCTCTTCCAAACTGATACATAAACTCAAGGGTCATACAATCTCGGTCAAGTTCGTTAATGGGCAAAATCGAACCAAGGGGGGGGGAAATGGGGGGGGGGGGGGCTTTTTGTGAAAACAGAAAAACCCTCATAATTTCTTTATTTTTATACGTATCGAATCCGTTTAAAGTTATTATTACTTCTAGGAAAGGGGCCGAAAATTTATGTATGACAGATTTTTGATATAATTAAAAATGGCCCCAAGGGGAGGGGAAAAAAAGGGGGGGGGTTAGAAGAAAAAAAAATCATAGCTTCGTCAATTCACAAGATATAAAATCCGCGTAAATTTATTATTAATCCTCTTAGTATTATCTAAAACTTTTATATTGACAAGTTTTTTATAGGACCAACCGTTATAGCAAAAAAAAAATTAAAAACAAAAAAAATCCCTGCCGGCTCCGCCTGCAAACAAGTTATTTTTCGAAGTAGGCGGTTCCAACTCTCGTATCTTTTCGAAATTGATACATAAAATCAAGGGGCATAAAATCTCGGTCAAGTTTGTTAATGGGCAAAACCGAACCAAGGGGGGGGAATGGGGGGCTTTTTGTGAAAACAGAAAAAAAAACATAATTCCTTAATTATGATACGTATCGAATCCGTTTAAAATTATTATTACTTCTAGGAACAGGGGCAAAAACTTATGTATGACAGATTTTTGATATAATTAAAAATTGCCTTAAGGGAAGGAGGGAAGGGGGGTTTTAGAAGAAAAAAAATCAGAACTTCGTCAATTCCCAAGATTTCAAATCCGCTTAAATTTATTATAATTAATTTATAAATTTATTATTTTATAGGACCAACCGTTATAGCAAAAAAATCCCTGCCGGCTCCGCCTGCAAACAAGTTATTTTTCGAAGTAGGCGGTTCCAACTCCCGTATCTTTTCGAAACTGATACATAAAATCAAGGGGCATAAAATCTCGGTCAAGTTCGTTAATGGGCAAAATCGAACCAAGGGGAGGGGGGGGGGACTTTTTGTGAAAACAGAAAAAAACCCATAATTTCTTAATTATGATACGTATCGAATCCGTTTAAAGTTATTATTACTTCTAGGAGAAGGGCCGAAAATTTATGTATGACAGATTTTTGATATAATTAAAAATGGCCCCAAGGTGGGGGAGGGAGGTTTTTGAAGAAAAAAATTCATAACTTCGTCAATTCACAAGATATCAAATCCGCTTAAATTTATTATAAATCCTCTTAATATTATCTAAAACTTTTATATTGGCATGTTTTTTATAGGACCAACTCTTATAGCAAAAAAAAAAAAAAAAAAAAAAAAAAAAAAAATCCTTGCTGGCTCCGCCTGCAAACAAGTTTGGTTTCAAAGTAGGCGGTTCCAACTGCAGCATCATCGCAAAAAAGTCATTTCTTCCGCAATTCCCGACAAACAGGCGCCCCACGGTCTGCGTCTTCGAAATCTACCTGTGCCTGTAGGCCGAGCCGTGAGGGATTTTTTTAGCTATCAGCTATTCCACTTTTTAGTTATTACGACTTCCAAATAGAAACCTTTGCCTAACCTTAATGTTAATTAATCGCAGAATTCTGTGATTAAATAAGCTCAGGATTATGATTCGGAAATAGTGTTAACACACAAAAAAAAAAAAAATAATAATAGTTCGCAGCTATGCAGAATAGAAAAAGACTATTCCTGTTTACTCTTTATTCTGATTAAAATAGCATTAAAATGATTTGAAATTTAAATAAATAAAATTGTGAATTTAAGACAGATTGAGCTCGAGCCTCCCCAAACTCAAAGACTGATATAAAAATTGAGCCCGTTTCATATCCATCTCTTACGTGAGCGACACATTACGTTACTTATAAGTGTTTTGATACAAAAGAGGGCAAAGGATTGGAGATGGAAGGGAAAGGAAAGGGTAATTTAGGATTCGATTTGCGGAATTTCCCTAGCCCAGTGTTAATGCACTGGGCTAGGGAACACATTGTTTGAGTTCCGGTGAATTCTGGCCAATATTTAAATTTTTACTAAAAATAGAGAAGTACCGGAGCCGGGCTCCTGCGCAAATTAAGCCCTGGTCCATATGCTAAACTTTTGGAGATTTAGTATATTGGAAATCAAATTCCTCGCTCGTTGTATTCGGGATTTATTATAAGTCAGATATGCTGTTACAGAGATCATTTGCATACTTTTTATGGCTAAGTCACAATATTATAAGTTTCGGGGACGCAACTGAAGTTACGCCGCTACTTTAAAACAACAAGCTCATAAAGTTTGTAAATAGTTTTTTAGATTGCTTTTAAAACCAGGATTATCCATCATGATTAAAAGAAAGCAAAAGAGACATAAAATAACATAATTAAATCTGAATGGACAAATATATATCTCTTTCTCTTTGGGCTAATCAAAGTAAAAATTTTATGGTAATAAATGTTTGCAAATAAGGTGCACCGATGTAAGTTTTAAGATGCAGTTTTACTTACCCATCATACGTAGTATAGGGTAAGTCTTGTAATCGTTTTGAAAATCGAAAAAATTTTTTTGACGGATTTACACGTTTCAGACACTGGAGATTCCAAAAAACATATTTTTAGAAAAAAAAATTTGCCGTCCGTCTGTGTGTCTGTGTGTGTGTCTGTGTGTCTGTAAACGCTCTATCTCCCGAAAAAATTGAGATAGACACTTGCAATTTGGTATGTACTTAGTATGTAATAATGGGAAGAAGCCTATTTCATTTCAATAACCTCGATTAACCGGATCTATTTTTTTCGGACTCTCGAAATATTCGTTCTGATAAAAGGTATATAAAAATTTTCGAAATTGTTTATTTTAAGAAATGAGTATAAAAGACAATAAAAAAACATAAATTTTGCATAAAGCATGAAGTCGATCGGATAATTAGTTGCTGAGATATTTGTAATCCTATTTTCCAAACTCTTCGATTTTTCATGACCCTGTATTTCATCCAAATTTCACTTCAAAGATATATTTTAATTGGAAATTTGACGCTTAATCAGATGCAATAAACCGCTAGTTAATAGGATTATTATTTTTGGAGTTATAAGGAAAAACCTCTTTCAAGCAATTCAGTAAAAGAGCCTATAAAGTTATGACGTCATCAAGCCACGATTTTATTTGAATTGCTATGCATTTTATAAGTAGTTTACACATTTTTGTTTTAATATTTTACATTATGCATATCCATGATGGGTAAATATTACGGTGGCCCCCAACGACTAGTTTATTGATATTATTAAATGGTTTTGTGAAAGTTTTATGATTTAATTAAGTAAAAAGTAATTATTTAGGTAAAATTCATTTTGTGTTAAAAATATTTCATTGAAAATCTTTTAAAGAAAATTTCAAAACCACACTTTTGTATAGTTATAAACTTTTCGCAACTTTTTTCTTTCATACTTTCCTTACAAATTTACTCTATAACTGTAAGGATCACATTTTCAATTAGTTAAAATGTCATGACAAATTTTAAAATAAAATACAAAAGACATTTTACTTAACCTTTTTGTTTTTAGAAAAAAAAAAATTATATCGTATTTTGAATTTTACGAAATGCACCTTAAACCCCCCCCCCCCCCCCCCCCACCCAAATAAAAAAAAAAAAAAAAAAAAAAAAAAAAAAAAAAAAAAAAACCCAGAAGTCAATTGATACATGAAACTCCTTGTAATTTTTAAAGAGTGTATGCATCTTGCAAATGAAACAAGGCAGCAGATTTTTTTTTTTCTGTAATCGGGCATACTCTTAAAACTACATAGCTAAACATCTTGGAGATAAAAGTAGGTCACCATAAATGAAAATGTCGTCATAAATTTGCGATAGCTGACAATTTTTCAAAATTCCCAAATATTGACGAAAATTAGTAATCTTCTATAATCGTGTTCCACGCATTTTACCTTCGTGTGTTTGAGTAAAATTCGTGTAATTCTTAAAAACAAGGAAGAGGGAAGCTACCTTTTCCGCCAGTACAAGCCGGAAGGACTTTCCTTCCGTCTTGAGAAAAAATTTGGTTATTTTTGGGGGGGGGGGGGGGGCGCAAAATTTCTTCCTGCCCCGGGCGCCAAAAAACGTAGCTACGCCACTGGTCAAACCTCCCTTATGGTCAAACCTTCCATGTTTCCCCTATATCATATGTTATGGGTTATTATTTAGTGTATAAACATACCTATTTTGTTATTGTCAGATCTTAATTCTAGACAAATATTTTTTTGAAAAAAAGGTACTTATGTAGTTAGCTACACAAGTACCTAAGCTTAGTGAGACTTATGTAGCTAGCTACATAAGCCTATTGTGTATAACTTTGCTTTTAACTTATTTTAAAATTTAAAATAGATTGGAAATTAGAATCTCAAGTTTATTCAAAGCAATATAAATTAAAATATTTTTATTTAGTACATAAATTACTCTACTGTAAACTCATATATATATTTTAATTAAATATTCAGTGACATAAATGTACACTTACTGGCCACTAAAGAAATTATTCTCGCTCGCCACTAACTGGCTACTAAAAAAAATCAACCTACCGTAAAGGTGAAAATAAGCACTCGCCAGTCACCACTCGTCGATTAAACTTGAAAAACTGGTGATTAAAAATAGGGAAATAACCGACCAAATTCAGGATATTCAGATTTCCTTTTTCCCCTAAAATTTGCGAGTTTTCTGTGCCCGTTCGACGAAATTCATGATTTTTCCACACCCGATCGATGATATTCTTTTTTCTGCACCCGATTGACGATATTCATGATTTTTCTGCACCCGTTCGACGATATTCATAATTTTTACGTGTCCGTTCAACGAAATTTGTGATTTTTACGCGCATATTTGACGAAATTTGTAATTATGATGCACCCATCCGACGATATTGATTTTTACGCACCCGACCAACGAAATTCCTGTTAGGAATTAAATATTTTAAGCTTCTCCTTGTCTCAAAGACATTAAGTTATCCATACAGAATCAGTACTAAGTTCAAATTACGTTTTCTTAATTCCATTTTTACATATGTTTAAACATTTTAAATATCATTTAAATATTGTTTACTTACGCATGCCTGTTTGTAACACTTGATGAAATCCCCTGAAAAAATAAATCCCCATTTTTTAAATAAGATGCAACTTACGAAACTATGTAACTCATATAATAATCAATTAACTTCATAAGTATCCAATGAGTCGCTACATAGAATTGTCTTTAACATGCAAATCTTTTATTCTTTTGTGGATTCCTCACCTCCCCCTCCTCCCCATAATAGTTATGAACTATAAAAACATCAAAAAACTTTAATTACCTTTTTCCCCCCTTGCACATTTATTCTTATCCACCAAAAAAGAAAAAGCTCCATAAATCTGATGCAATCATTCCGTCATCACTTTGGTTGGATGTAAGCACAATTATCACAATAGTGTTTTTATGAAATGCAAAACATGCAGCATTTAATTAAAATTTGCCACAAGAAGTAAATAATGAAATGTGTACTGTTTGTAATCGGTAATTTTAAAAAATGTAAAATTATACTTATTATTATATTTATTATATCTTAAGAAAATATTTTACAGTTGCCTTAAAAATAAATTGCAAAATTAAATTAAAGTAGTCACTTCCACAAAATTTCCATTGCAGCAAAAGTAATAAATTAAAATTTTGACATGGTTTAAATTTTCTTATCTCAATTATGGTTTCAATAAAAAAAAAAAAAAAGTAATATTAACTATTTTATTTCAGGATTAACATACAATCCAAAGAAAATAGTTTAGAAGATTTCTTGAAGCCTAGATTTTAAATCCAAATTTCATTTATAAAAAGTACAACTTGAAAGTAAATATTAAAAGAAATAAATGAAAAATTACATAAATTACTTTATGGATAATATCATATCAAGAGAAAACAATTTAAAGATGTCTTAAAAAATATAACATTAATATACAGTTAGTACAATGAAAAATATACAAGTTAATAAAGGGGGGGGGGGGAATTATTTTTTTGTAAAAAAACAATCTAATCTTTTTTTGTTTCTTAGAAGAAGAGTTTATGGAATTGATTTTTCTTTTCATTTGATTTCCAGATGTGGAAGGTTTGTTTTCGTCATTAACCAGATCAGGAGACGTACTTTTAAAGGTAAATGTATGCGTAGTGAGTGTGATTTTTTTTTTGTTTTCGTGTTTTGATATCAAACCGGAATGCAGAATTTTAAAGTATGCATAAAAAATGAAAGTCACCAAAGTTAGTTTCAGAAAGGAATTTTTTTAAAGGGTTAAATTAACCTTTTTCTATCAGGAACAAAACCCAGCAATTCAGCAGTTTCTTAAATAACAGTAAGCATAAAACTGAGCAAACGCGAGAAGTATCAGGATTAAAATGAGAATCCCCTCGATTGGATAATAATCCACAGCTCTCTTATTTATATTATAAAATACAGACTTGTCTGTTTTCGCTTAGTTGTTGGAACACGTTGATATGGATCATTTTCTAGGCATTTTTACATTAAAGCCTGTAAGAATAACAGAATAACTAGACCTTCACGGAAAGAAAGTTTCCATGCAGAACGGCACATTACTACGTAAACAAGAGAATCTGTCCTCCAGGTGACGTAATGCGCAAGAAGTCAAGAATTTCTCACACACACACACATCACTAGCACATCGAACAAATGGTTCCCCCTGCGCAGTGTAAGAAATCGAACTGGACTGTGGACCAGCGTTTCCGTTCTCCTCTACCTCTGAGCTCTGGAAGATCTGCCCTCTGCTCTCTCCTGCCTGCTATTCGCTGACATGCTGAGAACGATAGTCCCCTTTCAGTGGGAGAACACAAGGTGAGATTTTAACGCGATCTTTCAGAACAAAAGCTACTATACCTTAGCAGCTAGGAAACTTGGTTTCCAAGTAACCAATCAGAATCCGTTAGTGGTGAAAATGTCTTTCGTCACTTTGACATAGCTTATCCGCTTGTTTGCTGTGATTTGTTGTTTTTGAATCACGCTTCTCAGCTATTAACGTCTGGATGAAAGATTCTAGAAAAGTTTTTTAAAAAAATGATGCCGATCAGCTGCATTGTAACTCCGGAATTTTCAGGGCACTTTTTGTCAAATCCCCGGAACACAAACAGGCATGCTTACATTTTCCTTTTTGTTTTTGGCCTTTATTTAATTTAGAAATTCTTTTTATCTTTCATTTATTTACTTTGACTTAAAACTAAACTTTCGTTTTCACCGGCATATCGGCACTCACTATCATAAACATTATCGAAACTAACATCGACATTCTGTTCATCTGCGATCATTATTCGATTCACCCATTTTTCTTTCACAAGTAGAGCTTTTGCAGTTTGCATCTACTTGCGTGCGATTCGATTTCATATTCGATTACGCTTTAATCGATATTGTGATGATGTATGTTCTAGAAGTTTGTTTTGAATGTTTAATTAGCTTTCACTACTATAAAAGGGCTGTATTTTCTGTGTTTAATTGGAGAGTAGGAGAATGTGTCACGAACGTGGGTGAAGCTTAGGCTTCCTCATTACAGGGAAATATTTATGTCTTTTGTAATTAGTATTTATTTTTAATAGTTTGCCGTAACATGCTGTGAAACATAGTAAGTTATTTTAAAGTTGTGCTTATGTTTACTTTGGCTTCAGTTACTTCATTTTAAGTTTTTATTATTGACTGGATATGTGTTACAGTGAATCTTGATAAACTTGACTTTTTAATTTAATAAACTGTTTGAATTGAAAACCTGCTTCCTTAATAAGTGTCTTACACATACCAGCTCATCCTTCTACTGAGTTTTTCTGCTGTGTTAAGTTCATAAAATGTTCAGCATCATTACATCATTACTTTAATTAGATGCGGAACAAAACAATTCCTGATTATGACACACCCATCCGACGATATTTATGGTTTTTACACACCTGATTGACCATATTCATGATTTTTACGCACCCCACCAACGATATTAACGATTTTTCTGCACCCGTTTGACGAAGTTCATGATTTTTATGCACCCAATTGATGAAATTAATGATTTTTACGCACCTGACCGATGAAAATCTTAATTATTCTACACCCGATCGACGAAATTCATGATTTTTACGCAACCGACTGGCGATATTAATGATTTTTGCGTGCCTGATTGACGAAATTCATTATTTTTATGCACCCGACCGACGATATTAATGATTTTTATGCGCCCGATTGACGAAATTCATGATTTTTACGCACCCAACCGATGAAATTCTTAATTTTTTCGCACCCGATCGACGAAATTCATGATTTTTACGCACCCGACCGACGATAGTAATGATTTTTATGCGCCTGATTGACAATATTAATGATTTTTATGCGACCGATTGACGAAATTCATGATTTTTACACACCCGACCGACGAAATTCATGATTTTTTATGCACATGATCGGCAAAATTCTTAATTTTTACGTGCCGGATCGACAAAATTTATGATTTTTACACTTCCGATAGACGAAATTCATTAGTTTTACACTCCCGAATGACGAAATTTGCAATTTTTTCTCCGAAACGAATTAGAGATACACAATTCCTGAAGATGTTGGCCACTTTTGGCCCACGGGCCGTCGGTTGTGCATGTGTAATGTATATCATGTTGTGGTTATTATTTAGTGTATACAAATAGCTATTTTATTATTGTCAGATCTTAATTCTAGACAAATAATTGAAAAAGAAAAGGTACTTATGTAGTTATCTACGCAAGTACCCAAGCTTAGCAGGACTTATGTAGTTAGCTACATAAGCATGTTGTGTATAACTTTACTGTTAACTTATTTTAAATTTAAAATAGATTGAAAATTAGTATAAGTTTATTCAAAACAATATAAATTAAAATATTTTTATTTAGTACATAAATTACTTGTTTACTGTAAAATCAATATATATATATTTAAATTATTAAATATTCAGTGGTATAAATGTACTTATTGGCTACTAAATAAATTATTTTCACTAGCCAGTAACTGGCTACTAAAAAAAAATCAACCTACCGGCCAGTGGCTACTAAGCAAAATTCCTTATTTTCACCTTTACTTCTATAGTGAAATAGTATTGTTGTTGTTGTTGGCGTGTCAGAGAAAGTGCCAAGGCACTTCTCTGAAAGAAGGGGTGCCAGAGCCTCAAGAGAGGTTGGACTTCTAGAGCTGGTCTCTCAATTTTGAACCAATTCCACATGGGAGACCTGCACCTGGATTGGCACCCCCAGAGGTAATGCTTATATTAAACTTGGAGGACATTGGAGCCACAAACAGATTTTACGTGCACCAGCTCCCATTAACGTACACGGTCCCACAGCAGCGGCAGACGAGAGAGGATAGACGATGCACCCTCCCAAACACTGACCTTGGTCGATGCTGCTTGGCTTTCAGCGATCTTACGAGAGCCGAGCTTAACCGTCCGTGCCACTGCAGGACAGTGAAATAGTATTAGATCAGGTGTTCTAACCATTTGTTCTGGCCTTTAATCACGTAATAGCTTACATAAGTTCTATAAATAAATTGAGAAGTAACTTCAAGGAAAAAGGGAAATCTACAGTGAATAATAAACAAGGCCAAAACTGCACTAAAATGACAGACTATTTTGTAAGAAAAATCGAGAACTAAGTTTTACTTTACTATTTTTTATATTTTCATATGGTGAAGCTACGTAAATTATAAATGTTATTTTATTGCTATAACCAAGGAAGACTTTAGTAGCGCTACTGGATTTTTTAGCACCCATTTCCCAACTCCCCTTCCCCCCAACTGCCAGTATATCGGTGTGTATGCACTTATTATAAAAAACAACATTTTTATGAAATGTGCCCTTTTCAACAAAATTGCCCTATTTCAATAATGTATACTCTGTCTTTTTATATGTTCTAGAATAATCCCTGGGTCATTCCATGTCAAATGAACAAAATAAATGCAAATTTTCGATCTTGACATCTCAGATCTCTAACTTTTTATTTATAGTTTGAATCCATGTAGTAAAGGTTAAAATTCAATATTTGTATTAGTAGAATATTTGTATTAGTAGTATTGCCCAACCCTGCAGTGCAAAACATGTAACCGAAAACTTCGCTTATCACCTACGGGATGTAACACGCACCGCTGACGTGATGGTTCACCAAAAACCACAATTTTGGAGAATGAGGAGGAGAAAAAAAAAACAAGAGAAAATAAAAAGGGGTAATAAATGATCCATTAAAACTTAACATTGCCTAACTTACCAAACCAAACATAATTAAAACTAACCGACCCCTGGGCACGAAATTTAAAAGGAATTGAACTGGTTGCCTTTACAAAAATATATATAAATATATATAATGTATCATGGGTGCCAATTATAAAACATATAAAACCAAATTATCGATATGAAATATAGCACATTTACAACAAATAAAAGGTTAAAAAAAAATCAAAACACAAAATATGAAAAATCTACTATAAATTACCACCAAATACATTAATAATCAAATATGAATCCCAACTTAGATCTAAATATGCCGATTACAGATCATTTTCTATACTGACTATTTCACAAAATACTGCGTGTTGGCAATAAAAGTCCTATGCCAAAAATGTTTCTCAGAATGTCTACATGTATACTTTATGTTGTTATTATGCATACAGAAAACCTGACATATAATTTCAGTATAAATTCCATAATTTTTCAGTTTAAATCTCCAATAAAAGTCCAAAAACCGACTATAACAAATTGCATATAATAGAGCAAGTATAACCCTCCAAAAAAGAGAGAAAAAAAAATAAATGTTCCCTGAAAATAATACAAACCCGTTTGAGGGATGGTTTTTTTATATAAAACCCATGAATTCTAACTAAACATAACTTCGATTTAAAAAAAAAGCATAACTACAGTTTATTTGTAAATTTTTTTCTACCCAACTAATATTACACATATTTTAATAACCAAAAATAATAAAATGCATATGAACTTAAAGAAATCACAACAATACGACAAATAAATAATCACTAATAACCATATACACAGATTATAGAACAGTTTAATGAAAATTTAAGTAACCGAAAAGAACCCGGAATTTATTATTTAATTCTTAGCGTTAGAGCATAAGAAATAATCATGTTTGTTTGCATCGGACGAAAGCGTGCTTCCCCAACTCAACGTGCATTCGTGGAGGAGAAATTTTTTTTCCTGCCTTACGCATCCAAAAATCCTCCAACGGGTCAGACTCAAGATGATATTCGTAAAGGGGACTGTCACAGCGGGGGTTGGTTTGTTTACCTGAACAGCTGAGGTAGTTGTTTTGGTTTCCAGTGCGGGGAAGGGGGTCTTATCTTTAATCTTATAACTGCAGTCAGTGTATCCCTTTCACTTTCGAAAGATCGTCAACAGAATGACTTTATCTGAGGCTCTAAAATTTTTTGAGCATCGCCATAAGCCACTGATCTTCAGTTTGCTTTTGGCATTCGGGAGGAAGATTTTGTGCTAGCACGGCATTTCTTGCTTTCTGTTTGCAAATAGCAAGATATTGAGAAACCCGAATTCCAGCCGCCTGTTTATAGTTCCAAAAATCTTCTAAGAGTGAGGAAGGGTCCTTTTCTTTATTGTAAATATCCCCCAACACTTTGAAAAAATCATCAATATTGTTAATTTGATCTTTAAAGTTTGCAAAAGTTTGCAACGCTGGCCCTGCTAATCTTTGCTGAATTGCAAATAGTCTCTCATCTTTGGGCCATTCTAAAAAGTCAGCAAAGGACTTAAATTTCTGTGCAAAATCGGAAAACCGAAAATTTGGGTCTTGACCCGTAAATATCAGAATAAGAGTTAAATTTTCCAGTAAAAGACCTCTTCTCTGAGATACAGACATTTCTTTTTCTTCTCCGTCATGCGTTATAGGGCCATTTACTTTTGATGAATTATCAACTACCTCTTTTGATCTCCCCATAATGATTTTTTAAAAACACAATAAAATCAATGAAAATAAACTTTTCTCATAAACATAGAAAAATAAAAAAGAATCCTAAAAGATGTCACAAAAATTTTGAAAACCAAAAGTACCTCTTACTGGACTGATTGATACTGGAATTTATAAATTTTAAGCATAGAATAAAAATAATAATAATAAAAATAATAATATTGGCACCCAATCAAAAACTGCACACCTGTATGTGCATAACTATATAAAATATATGAAAAGTATAAATAATCTCCCGTTAATCCAATTATGAATTATAGCAAGTAAATATTATCAGAATCAATTTTATTCACAAGTGAAATCAATATAAACCATTAACACATAAACATATATATATAAATGAGTGAATTGCCAAGGACTGGTCACGGCATCATTTTTGTTACGATGTTTTTCAACATTTAAATTTTGAACAAAGACCCATTACTTAAGTTTAGTGCAAAGCCAAATAAAACAATACATCCCTTTAAAGAATTTCCCAAAATAAACAAATACAAATTCTTTAAATAAGTTAAAACTTAAGTATGAGTTTAACAATAAAAAAAAATATCAACAATCACCACCAGTAATTTTAGCATGCGTTGTGTTCAATGACACTTACATTAAGATTCTAATAACCCAATAAAATCTCCCCTGAAAAGAACAGGAGCCTTGGTTCATTAATTCACTCATTTGCTCATACCATTATACATGAGAAGAATGCCATTATCATGTATATATAATTGTAATTAATTACTCTTAAAATTCTTCAAAGTTTAATTACAAATTAGTACAAATCTTAGTAACAGTGCCTTAGATTAATTAAATTTACCTCTTCAAATTGGTTATACTTCAACAATCTTACTATTTTCAGGTCTATATAATATACTTAGACAAAATTTACTTTCTTTCTATTAAAGTCACCTATGGATTTATTAAAATTCATATAGTAAATATAAAAAAAGAGGAAAGCATTTAGTTAATCAAGTAGCTGGAATCAATACTTAATTTCTAGTAATAACCAAACTGCATAATCCTTAATTAAATTATTTTTACTTTAGAGAGTTAAATCTTAAACATTTAATCCATCATATAAAAGAGATATTTACCAAATCATAATTTTAAATCTTCACCTTTAAAGAAGAACTAGGATTCTTCAACTTATTTTTCCTTTTAAATAAATAATAAAGACAATATGATGTCTTTTCTGAGTCAAATTTGAAATCGATTAAAGTTATTATACAACAATAAATACACAAAACTAAATAAAATAAATACTATTGTAAAGGATAAAATTTAATACATTTTATTAAGTTATATTTTGAAGAGAAATATAAAAAAAAAAATAAAGAAGGGTACATATGACAAGATCAGTTTAGGTCAAAGGTAGATACTGTATACATACTTATAAAGTTTTCATAACAAAAATGATTTAAATATTTTAACATGGAAAACAAATTTCTTTTGGAGACTTTCAATAGAAATTGCTCAAGAATTTAGGTAATTAAGATTTTCACATGGATTCATTAAGTTCATTAATTGGATATTTCAGACTTTCGGCCAAATTATTATTACACAATAGACAACCAGTTCTATTGAAAATTAGGCTTTCTGCCGAATGTTCTTCTGCATTAATGGGCCCTCAAGTTAGAAATATGTAAAATAACTTACAAAGGTGACAGAATCTCTTAGAATGGCACAATAAATACTTATCCCGGTGAATCAGGGATTGTTTCATCTTATACCGGTGATTTTCGTGGCGACACAGTAAGACTTTGGGGCCTTAATTTCTACAGCTGGCCTCAGGCACGTTCTTTACCCTCCAATCTAGGAGCTTCAAAACATAGGGAGTTTCTTTGTTTGAAATCTTTGGTTACTCCACTGGAGAAAAGTTTTTTTTTCAACTCCTTCTTTGCAGAGCATCAGAAAGGAAATCTCTGGACTCTGAGCGTTCACCTCTAAGTTCTCCTAGGCTGTATATAACGGCGATGGCCGATCTGACTCCAACGTGGACTCTCTCAAACCTTCATACAGGGCGCTGATTCCACGTTGTAAACTTGGTTAAAAGGCCGGGAGAAAAGGGGATCATGAAACAATACTTTTATTGTTGCAGCTTCTTTCACAATTCAACTGGGGCTAAACTGCCCCCCAAAACATATATAGTATGACGGCATATATAATATCACACCATTCTACTGGGGCTAAACTGCCCAAAACCTATATAATTTGCCGGCACGAACAGACTGCATCTCGCGTAGAAACGTTTTTCCCGGGAGAGCAAACCAGAGGGGCACGAGCCCTTGGTTGCCTCCCTACTCTCCAACAGTTTCTTGCGATCTGACTGCCACATGAAAAATAGTAACACGCAACCAAACAAACTGGGGCTACACTTGCCTCCCACTATAAGGACAATCGTCCAATCACAAACACAAGGGGCGTAACATTCTAGAACCCCTTGCATTCAAACATTGAATACAAAAAACAGATGGCTCCCACTGCAACTGCACCTCGAAAACAATTTAATGTTTATTCCAGACATCCTGCGGGACCTCCATGAAAAACTTCAATTCTGGGAAACGCATCTGGAAAACAGCCTGTTTTTCTATTTTGTTGTTTACAAAAGTTCGTTCACCGCCTCACAGGCCCCTACCGAAAAACAACTGGAAAAACACTTAACACCCTTCTTCCGAGCGGGAAATATTTCTGCCCTGGGTTCCTCGGAAATTCACGCTCAAAGAACCTTACTCCCATCTTAAAACGGATATTTACTTTCTAACAAACTTACTGACTAAATATTTTTATATTATTTTTAAATACCCTTAAATTTTGGAATATTTAAATTTTTCTTAAAAATTCATTTATTTAAATTTATCTCACCCAAACATCCAAAAATCGTATGAATTTCCACCTAACATAATTGATTGCCATTTTGGCGATCATTTTTTCGCGAGATCTGCCCTTTTTTTCGCGATCTGTTGAAGAAAATTGCCGTTTTTTCGCGATCTTTCAAAGAGATTTGTCATTTTTTCACAATATTTTGATGAAAATTGCCTTTTTTGCAATCTTTTAAAGAAATTTGCCGGTTTTTCACAATATTTTGATGAAAATCGCCGTTTTTTTGCAATCTTTTAAAGAAATTTGCCGTTTTTTTCACAATATTTTGATGAAATTTGTCGTATTTTTGAGATTTTTTTTGACGAAATCTTCGAAATGATTAAATTCACGTTTTCCTGCGATCTTTTGATGAAATTGGTGATTTTTCTTTGAACGATTGACAAAATTGGTTGTTTTCGGCAACCATTTGTCGAAATTTGCGATGTTTTATGTCCTAATTTTTGGATTTATGACCGACCTTTTTTTTTCCGGAAATAATTAATCGCCATTTTGGTGATAATTTTTGCACGAAATCTTCCCCGTTTTTTCGTGAGATCTGCCGTTTTTTGCGATCTGTTGAAGAAAATTGCCATTTTTCGCGATCTGTTGAAGAAAATTGCCTTTTTTCGCGATCTTTTAAAGAAATTTGCCTTTTTTTCACAATATTTTGATGAAAATTGCCGTTTTTTCGCAATCTTTTAAAGAAATTTGCCGTTTTTTCACAATATTTTGATGAAAATTGCCGTTTTTTCGCAATCTTTTAAAGAAATTTGCCGTTTTTTCACAATATTTTGAGGAAATTTGTCGTATTTCCGCGATTTTTTGACGAAATCCTCCGATTAAATTAGTGTTTTTCTGCGATCCTTTGACGAAATTGGTGATTTTTCTTCGAACGATTGACAAAATTGGTTGTTTTTGGCGACCATTTGTCGAAATTCGCGATATATTTTATGTCCTAATTTTTGGATTTATGACAGATTTTTTTTTTTCGGAAATGACTATCGCCATTTTGGCGATCAGATGCATAGCATAAAGTCACCAATTTTTTACATTTAGTTGCCCTGTGGCCGGTGGTGACCGGGAATTTTAACCTTTACCATGTAGTATATGAAAAATCAATTTTTAAATTTTCTTTTTCTTAGCGGTTTTTGTTTTTTTACAGAATTTTGGTCAAAAGTACGAAATTTAATAAAGTTTTCAATCACAAGATTCTCTGCAATTCTGTAAAAAATTGGGCTAGGGAGCTCAGGTATATCCTATTTGAAAGCTCTTTTTATGGGCTTTAATATGTGTTACACTAATTATTTTGAATAAAATAAATATTTTGACAAATTTTCAAAATTTTTCAAAAACACCATTCACTTTTTCTTCAAAAAAATAAATGTTATTCTTTGATTTTTTAGCTACAAGCATGCAAAATTTCAAGATGGTAAAATGATGGGATTTTGAACTATTGATTTTTAAGGTATAAGGAACAAGTTACTACATGAAAAGTTCCAATAAACCGTTCTTATTAAAAAATTAATAGCTCAAAATCGTATCATTTCTCCATCTTGAAATTTTGCATACTTGTAACCAAAAAATCAAAGAGGCTAAGCTTTGGGATTAGCCTGCTGTCCGCCATCTTGTTTTTTAAATCAAAACATATTTGTTTTGTTTCTCACTATAATAATTTTTATCCATATTTACTTATTATAAACACGTTATTTAATTTTATTGACTAATTTATTTATATTTAATAATAAAAAGTAAAATGTTTTGAATTAAAAAATGAGATGGCTGACTGCGGGCAATAAATCAAAAAATTTGTTTTGTTTCTTACATAATCAAGTTAGAAAATAGAATACTAATTTATTTATATTTAATAATAAAGTTAAAATTTTTGATTTAAAAAATGAAATAGCTGACCGCGGGTGATAAATCAAGACATCTGTTTTGTTTCTGACACAATCAAGTTAAATCAAAACATTTTAACTTTTATTATTAAATATAAATAAATCAGACAATAAAATTAAGTAACGTGTTTATAATAAGTAAATATGTATGAAAATTATTTTGGAAATGAGAAACAAAACAAATATGTTTTGAATTATAAAACAAGATGGCGGACAGCAGGCTAATCTCAAAGCTGTTCTATCAAAGATTAACATGTATATATTTTTAAAAAATTAAAAATGGTGTTGAAAAATTTTGAAAATTTGTCACAAAATTTATTTTACTCAAAATAGTTAGTGTTGTATATCATATTAAAGCCCATTAAAAGAGCTTTAAAATAAGATATAATTGAGCTCTCTAGACCAATTTGTTACAGAATTGTAGAGGATCGTACGATTGAGAGTGTGGTTAAATTTGGTACTTTTTGCCATTTTAAAATTTCCATAAACACACTAAGATTTTTTTTTTTAATTAAATTTTTATACACTCCATGGATACAAACTATAAACAAAAAATTATAGAAATCTGAGTCGTCAAGGTCCAGACCCCACGTTGATTTGACTGGAATGACGCTTAAACTTTTTTTATTATTCTAAATGGTGCATAAAAACAGGACAAAACAAAAAAATTGACTTTAGTGAAATATTTGATGTGTAATTAGTGTGGGTTTTTTTTTTTAGAGGACAGTACAATTATATGTTTAATCATATTATTCAGCATTAAATTAACATATAGCCCAATTCCCAAATTTATTCCTGATTTTATATTTACTTTATCTAAGTCTCTATTTGAAGCTAATAGACTCTTAGATCTCAATATAGGGTAATTCCATATCAAATCAACAAAAAAAAAAAAAAAAAAATGCAATTTTTGGACCTTGATGTCTCCGATTTCTATATATTTTTTTGTTTATAGTTTGTATCCACGGAGTATATGAAAAATCTAATTTATTTTTTCTTTTCTTGGCAATTTTTTTTTTTTTACGGAATTTTGAAAATGGCCAAAGGTACCAAATTCAACCACATGATCCTCTACAATTCTTTAACAAATCGGGCTAGAGAGCTCAATTATATTTTATTTTAAAGGGCTTGAGTATGATATACAAATACAACACTAACTATTTTGAGTAAAATAAATTTTTTGACAAATTTTCAAAAATTTATAATGTAAATTTTTCAAAAACACCATTTTTAATTTTTTTCAATAAAAATACATATTAATCTTTGATTTATTGGCTACAAGTGTGCAAAATTTCAAGATGGAGAAATTATGGGATTTTGAGCAATTAATTTTTGAATAAGAATGGTTTGTTGAAACTTTTCAAGTAACTGGTTCCTTCTACCATAAAAAGTAATAGTTCAAAATCCCATCATTTCACAATCTTGAAATTTTGCATACTTGTAGCCAAAAAATCAAAGAATAACGTATATTATAATGGCTAATAATTTTTCTAATGATTTACTAATATTATAAAAGAACAATACACAATTTCATTTTTTGGTCTTATAAATGTACTAAAATGAATTAATGAATTTAAAAAAGCAAAATAAATTAATTCAAATTTAAGTATGCATATAAGCATTATGCAGATATTTTACACATTTCATTTAACTTATTTAATAAAAATAAGTAAATTTTAAAAGTCTAGATTTCAGTAAAGAGTTTTAAAATACAATCTATGAAATGAAAATAAGTTTTGGAGTACATTAAAACTAATGTGTTGCACAACTATTTCAGTTTTTTAAATTATTTATCTTTTAGACTTAAATCAACTTTTAATTAATAATTTACTGCTATCACATTTTCAAATTCATGTTTTTAATTTTAATTACTTATAATATATGCCTTAAAGAAAATTTCACGGCAGAAAGCGGATATCCGCGAATAAGTACTTTAAATGAAAATTACTTAAATTCATTAACTAATTAAAAAAATAATAAAAACATTTATTTTTTAAATAACATTTAAATAATTATTACAATTAATTTTAAATAATAGAAAAAATAATTTATATTTCTGCCTTTACTTTTTACTAAATTTTGCACAATGGATGATGTAATAGACAACTTTTCTTTTATTTCATAGAAAATTTACAGAAACCTGCAATTAATAATGATTCTTAGAATTCTGAAATAAAATGTTGCAAAATTTTGTTTACGAACCATGGTAAAATTATATGTAGCTAGTAAAATTTATTAATGTATTTAAATGTTAAAAATATTAATTAATGTGTATGTTTGTTTGGTTTGATCATGCCTTTATGCAATGATTATTCATGATTGAAACTCATTATGTAAGTACTCCATTTTTTAGTACAGTATGCCTTAATAGTGATTTTAAATCCCGTGCAAAAAATAAAACTCAAAGTGAAATACTTACACTAACTTTGATAACTTTGAAGGAAGGTGGGCTTTGAGACCTATAGCTTACTTACACTCACAGAATAGAATACATTAGGATTCTATTGTCTGTGCTTACACTAACGTCGTTCAGAATCCAGAGCGTATAAACAACGAAGATGAAGTTTCTTTGGTATCACCAGGGCGTGACCACACGCAACAAGTGGAAGTGGAAGTGGAGTGGAGTTAAACAAATTGGAACAAAGAGTAGAAAACGGAAAGAGTGTTAAAATCGAGTTGCAACTTTCAAACTCGAACAAATACGGCAACTGGAGTAGAACCGTTGAGAGACAGCGCCCCAAGGGAACAATGTTCATTATCTGACTCTCTAAGATCAAACACATGATTGGTGACCGCAGAGGAAACAAGTAGAACCATGGTGCATCAGCGCCCCTATTTGAAACATTTTTCAAGGAACGATTTTCTTCTTCCAAAGACTATTTCTTTAGAGATCCTACTAGTTTTTGTTCATGGTAATTAGTCACGATATTGACACTGATTGGTTGTTGATTGTGTTGCCAGACATAAACTTCAGGACATAATTATGAATTTGTGATGTGAAACAACTTTATGTCTGTAAAATATATTTAAATCCTTTCTTTTAATCTTAAACTCTTCGACGCCCTAACACCCCGGGGAGTGACCCTGTCACGTGAGGTACTACAGTCCCGATTACCCCTATCAAAGCAAGGGTGAACAAGGGTGATACTGGTTCTGAACGGGATGGGGTAATAGCGAGGGTAATAGGCAGCAAAACAATAAACAAATATGGCAGACGTTTTCGCTGATTTTCTGAAATGAAACATAACGTATTATTTATACACCAAATTTAATGTTTTGTGGCAAAATTTATGACTAAGATTCTCACGATGGAGAGAGTGCTATTATTTTTTAAAGTAAATAATTAAAGAACAGTGGATTACCAAATTCATCTGGATAAAATTGCAAGTTATGTGAAATTATTAGCGATGTTGTTTCCTTGATGAGTTTTGTGATTAATTATTTTTATTTTACATGTTTAAGCATGGCGTTATTATAGAATTTTGAAAATGAAAACTTTGTTGATATCGCACTTGTGATTTTCATTCGTCTCCTGCCGTATAATTTTATTGATAGTTTCGTTTTAATTTGAAATTAAGACTACATCTGAGGTGCTGTCTTAGACACCATATAACATAACATTTGAAATAAGAATTTATTTTCTCAACTGGAATTCAACATATTTTCTTTGTAAATATATAATGTATTTGTATTGATGCAATAAATAATTTTTGTTTAAAATTTTTTTATTTCATTTTCTTTTATTCATTCTGTATATTAAAGGATTGATCTGTAATGTTATATTTAAATAAAGAAATAAACATGTTTATTATAAATAATAACATTTATAATATATTAAAACTTCATACTTGACAGCTCAAAAAAATGCATGCTTGTTTCAATTTTAGTATAATATCTTGAATGATATCAGGATAAAAAATAACATTGATTAATTTAAAGTAAATCATGTTAGATTTAATAGAGAAGCAAATTATCTTGAATATAATACTTAATATCTTGATTCCTATTTTTATGATGTCTATGCATATCAATTATATGTATATTCATATATATTCAAAGTACAGCTGTATATATGAAATCTTTCATTATTTTAAGATAAATTGAACGCATCACACTTTATTTAAGTTATAAATACTATATTATTTGTTAAAAGTAAATTTTGATACAAGCTTCGAGAAATTAAAAAAAAAAATTGAATAGAGTTGTTTGATAAATTAGAGAGTGTTCTTATAAGAAATAGAATTTCTAATAAAGGTATCTCTTTTTTTGTTATTAATGTCACAGTTAAAAGCATTCTTGATAAATATTTACACAATAATAATGGTTTGTGCAATATTATCTTGTAGTACAAATGTTTTAAAATCTGCTTAATTTTTTTTAATTTATTAAAATTTTGTGCTTTTATTTAAATAATGAATAGCAGAAAAAATTTCCTTTTTCTATTTTTTTTTAATCGGACATTTATAAGTAATATAATTATTTATTTAATGTTATTTAAATTTATTTTCTCTTTTAAAGAAATTCTGTTGCAGAAACAGTCTACTCAAATTGAATTAATAACAGTACGTCCAGAAGATTTAACCCATTTATGCCTATCGTCCTAATTCTGGGACGTTTCAGTAAAAAAAATCATGTTTTCCAAAAAATAAACTTATTGGCATCAAACTTGCTTAGAATTAATCTCAAGATTTTACTTTTCAAAAATGAACATAGGTGGCAACATATTTTAAATAAATTTTTGGTCTTTTGATGTGTTAAGGCACATATGTCATATACGCAACATATATACACGTTGGCGCAATTGCAACAAAATAACAATTTTATGCCTTACATGGTAACCCGGTTATTTTTTATTTTAATTCTATAAATTATTTTTATTACGTATATCAATATTTATTTATATCAAACTATCATTTATTTATTTTTATTTCCTTTTTAAAAATATTTCATTTATAACTTCATTTTATATTTCATTTATAACAGCTGAATGCTAATTTTTTCCCCATGTTAGTTTTTCACGTTATGTATTCATCTTAACAGAATATTTTGTGCATCTTATAAAATTTCTTAATGATCTGAGAGGAGTTATCCCCCCCCCCCCCACACACACACACACACACGCACACACACCGTACTTAAAAGGAAGGTCTCTAAGTGCAAACTCACAAAAAAAAGTAATTACAGAATATTCTTCTCACAAGGATATATATGTTTATATATAAGGTGAAAAGCCTCTCTCACATGATGCAGTAGAGAAAGGAAATGGCAATTAAATGGAAATAATTTTTGGCACTTTTATGTTAGCCAGGTGCAGGTGATAAATTGTCAAATATTGTTCCCATCACCATTATTCGTATTGCATTCATTTCATTTAAAATAAAAACTTTTTACCCATTTCATTTAAAACATATAACTTTCATTTAAAAACAAACATTTAAAATACATGCCTTTCACTAACTTTATTATTATTTTTTAAGTACCACAAACAAAAATATAACATCAAAGCATTGCTTCCAATTTATTCACATGCAAAATAAAAGCTGCTAATTGGTGAGAAGAAAAAAGTGCTACTGGTGAGATTTGCATCCTGCTAAGATAAAAGTACCAATTTTTTTAATACAGAGCTACAGAAAGGGTAATGTAAGCACCCTCAATTGGTGATATCAGATATCATTACTAATGCTTTGAAGATGATCAAAAAGAAAAAAAAATTGCAGAAGGTGACAAATAGTGTTGTTTTTATATACTAGAAATGTAAATGATGTACTATTCTCAATGTAACTACTTTCACATATAAATTTGCAAGTAGGTATTATTCACAAAAAGACACTTCTCTGTTATATTGGCTTTGGCATTTCTGTTTTAAATGTTTGCCACAATTCAGACTTCAGAAAGTGAATTATTGCAAAATGTTATAATCAGTTATATAAGCAAATCTGATGAACTTTTATGCTTTTTTATATATGTATTTATAAATACATAAACATTATATATGTATATATTATATACAGATTACTTCTGTTTGTATATAAAAATATGTAAATGGCTTCCTTAAATTAAATAAATTGTATAAATATTGAAAAAATTGCTTGTGTATATGAAACAGTCATTAGGTTACCAGAAAATATGCATAACAAATTTAAACATTTGTACAGACTAAAATATTAAATTTAATAAGCAGTTCCTTAATTTTTTTATTCATGAAAATATTTTATGGAATTGTCTGGTTCTAGCAGAATATGAGGGGAAATATTTTGAAACTTTCAAAAAATATTGATGAGTAATTTCACTCCTTGATATTTTCTCACAGTGTGAAAATGATTCTAAATGGGTAAAATATTTGTCGACATGAGTAATGGTACAGTGCCTAGAAGTAACTAGAAGGAAAGATCAGTTGACGTCACTCAGGGCAAAAGATGGTTTGATTGGTGTATGAACAGGGACGAGTTTGTCTGATTGGTTAGAAGATGGGGAGATTGATTGACGGGAGTGTTTGTTTGTAAACATGCCCTTTCCTTTACAACCATAAGAGAAAAATGTGTCAGAAAGGATGAAAACAAAATTTTCCGCCAGAGGGCGTCGAGTTCCCACCGTGGTTATTTACATTTGAAGTTTCATTTAAAAGGCGATCCTAATGTGAGTTTCAATATAATTGCCGCTATATTTTCAAACTATACGAATTTTTCTATTTCTCTAATATTTTAAAGTAAACATATATATAACATATACTATGCTTCTTTAATGATAAATTAATATGGATAATTCCGCAAATAATACGAAAAGAAAAGCTGATCGAACATGCTTCGTTTCTGGATGTTCAAATGGATATAAAAGTAACAAAACTAAAATACCTCTATTTTCCACCCCTAAAGACAAAAACCAATTTGAAAAATGGTTAAAAGTCATTCCTCGGGCCGATAAAGACTTGAACTAATATTCAGTTGTGTGTGAATCGCGTTTTGATGCGCGATTTATTGAGAGGAGTTACAAATACACGATTTATTAATTATTGATATCCTAACTTTTAAATTTATTTTAATATGAATATTTTGTTTCATTAGTATGCTTTCATTGAATTATGGTTTTAATACATTCACAAAATTAATTTCTTACTTTTTGTAGGGTGTCTATTAACTGGAATTAAAATTGTTTGATTTATTTCTTTTATTAAAATTTTGATTCACTTTGGGAAATGTGAGTATGAGAATGGTTAAATATTGTTGATAGATTAATATAATATTAAAAAAAACTAAAATATAATAAAAACTATTAATTAAAAGAATATTTTTAAAGGATGATTAGCACATCTACTCCAATTTAAAGAAAATGCATTCTTGTAATATTTTCGGGAGAATAATTTTTTTTTCTAGATTTGAAAGAATCATAGACCCAGGTAGCACAGAAATATCGGCCAATATCAACGGCAATATTGGCCAATATTTTGAAAGTCGCTGAATGTCGTACGTCAAATTTACAACATCTGCCGATATTCACAGACATAACTTAAAATTAGTTTTTAAAAGAAAGCATTCAAAAGAGCTTTTTGCATTACTTATGACATAATAATACAGAAATAGTATTCTAAACAATAAAATTTAATAATTTTACCATTTTTAAAAAACTTGACTTTTTAATGCCTTATTTTTAATATTTGGTTACATTGGCCAATGTTGTAAAAAGGATATTACTATTACAACATTCAGGGATATCTATTGACATTCGAAAAAAACAATATCATTTTTCGAATATTTTAAGATATCTGTCGACATTCAGCCTATCTGACGAAGTTTGTAATCTTGACCGAAGTGAACGGAAAGTTCTAAAGGACCGCCCATTTGTGTAGTGTAGTTTTCGTCAATGTGCATTTGATGGAGGCGTTGGGCGTAAAATTTGCACAGAAAGGAAAAGCCTATATAAAAATTTTCTGTAGGAATCTATAGTTATTTTTATATATATAAAAAAAGCATGTGAAAATTTGTGTTTTATAAAAAATTAAAGATTTTTTATACTATCTTTATACTATGTATTTTATACTCATTTTAAAAATGTTTTTACAAGGAAAAAAAAATCAATTTATATAGTTTTTTAATGGATGCTTGTTTATCGTTTTAAAATGCTTTCGGATTTCCGAATTTTATAAGAATTTTATTTTTTATTATTAAAACAATACAAGTTTAGTTTCAAAAGTAGGTCACTGAATTTTTAATTAGGCACTATTAATAATATATATTTTATACAGTTCATCTAAGTAATTATTATTATTATTATTATTATATAATAAGCTTTTGGGCTAATTTATGTACGTGTTAACTTTCGTGTAGTGCATCAATTTTTGAAAAAATATACACATATTTCTGACTTAAAATTAATAAGAAAATATATATATTTAATTTCTCACAAAGCAAAATTCAAAATAATGGGGTTGTTAAAACTTACTTTATAGTTTTATGAAAGGGGGGGGGGTTACATAATTTTTAATACAGCAAGCTTTAAAATTTCTTATTTCCATTACATTCTTAAGTTTTAGTTTTCTTACCTATTTTAAAACAATTTTTTTTCAAAATTTCCAACAAACTCAGTAATAAAAAGTGATATTTAAATAAATCTTTGATAAAACAGCGTAAAAAAAAATATGTCGATTGTGATGGAAAAATACGAGATAATTAAATGATAGTTTTGTCATTTGTCAGACATTGTTTACTTCAGTAACGAAAAAATCTACTCCCACCAGCTTTTGTTAACAGCTTTTTATAACATCTTTTCTCCCTGGGTTTCTATTGAACATGCTTTTATATAGTACTTGGGTTTGCTCTTGTCTTGTTACATAACGAGACTAGACTTTCCTTAAACAGAGATCTCTCGTTTTATAATGAGGGTTTTCTGTTCTGTCCACCACATCTGGGGTTCGCAAAAAGATTCTCCAGTAATGAAGAAATAACTCATTTAATATCAAAAAATGTTGTTCAGGAATGTTAGAAAAATATATCGCTCAATATCAAATGATGATATTCAGCAATGACAGAAAAAGATATCACTTAATGTCAAAAAATGATATTCAGGGATGTTGGAAAATATTGGCCAACATTCACAGATGTCAAAAACTAATATTCACAAATATTATTTTAGGGGGGGTCATTTAACGTTGGCCAATATCAAATTTTGATATTGGCCGATATTACATTTTGTTATTGGCCAATATCTTTGTGCTACTTGGGGATTTAACATTTGATGTTTTGTTGGTATACCTTAAATTAT
Organism: Maratus michaelseni; assembly: GCA_963931845.1. Classification (NCBI taxonomy): domain Eukaryota; kingdom Metazoa; phylum Arthropoda; class Arachnida; order Araneae; family Salticidae; genus Maratus; species Maratus michaelseni. The sequence goes on from OZ007586.1 coordinate 168,093,230, forward strand.
TTTACCCAAAACTACGCTCTGAAAAAACAGAAATTTTTAACAACTAATCATTATTAATTAAATTTATTATAGCTTGACATGTTTCGAGCTTGAATTTACATAGCTGTGTTATACAATTATTTTAAATTTAGTATTTTAACTTTTCTATCTAAATTAATTAAAATATTGATTTTGTGATAATGACAATAAATAGTTTAAAGAATGATTAATTATCATAAATATTTTATTAATTATTGATATCCTAACTTTTAAATTTATTTTAACATGATTATTTTGTTTCATTAGTATGCTTTCATTGAATTATGGTTTTAATACATTCACAAAATCAATTTCTTACTTTTTGTAAGGTGTCTGTTACTGGAATTAAAATTGTTTGATTTATTTCTTTTATTAAAATTTTGATTCACATTGGGAAATGTGAGTATGAGAATGGTTAAATATTGTTTTATAGATTAATATAATATTTAAAAAAAAACTAAAATATAATAAAAACTATTAATTAAAATAATTTTTTTAAAGGATGATTAGTACATCTACCCCAATTTAAAGAAAATGCATTCTTGTAATACTTTCAGGAGAATATTTTATTTTTTCTATATTTGAAAGAATCATAGATTTCTCATTTGATGTTTTGCTGGTGTACCTTAAATTATTTTACCCAAAACTAAGCTCTGAAACAACAGAAATTTTTAACAACTCAATTTACTCTTAGTTTGTTAAGTGGATGTAAACAAGTTATGTAATAATAAATACCGATTAAAAAGTTGTCAAAATAGGGGTAAAATAATTTGACTATATAAAAATGGATATGTTTTTACAACAATATATCGTAGTATGATGTATTTATCCAATATATTGTTTTAGAAATAACTAAATATTGTTGGAAGAAAATCGTCCTATGATAAATTTTGTAACTGTTTGATTTCTTTACAATTAGTTGTTATGAAAGCAGTTACATTTCTCCCCAACTGCATTTTCATTATTAATTTTTTATTTTTTATCTAGAGCATTGTAAAGTACTGATTTATTACCGAAAAAATTAGATGTTTATGTACAAAGGAAAGTTACCATAGCCGCGGCGAGAACACTAGCGCCATCTATCCGCGTCCTCTATTTCAGAGATATAATTTTGACGCCGATAACAACACTATTTACTTCTAGGCACTGTAGTAATGGCAAACACTACTTCAAAATAAATTGTTAAAAATTGAGAAATTCATTTTTATTCTATCTGATATTCAAGGGAGAGAAAAAAATTGTTAGAATTCTGTTATTTGAAATGTAATTAAAAAACATATTCCAGAATAAGTTTAAATGATAACAAAGAAACAATTATTATTAAAATATCAAGAGTTTATTTAAACATTTACAGACATATATTAACAACTATTACAAGTGATAAATGCGGACCTATCTTTCTGGGTACTTGTTGAGGAGAGAAGGTGGGGTTGGAATAGATTTTACCTTTTGGGTGGCTGAATGTAAGCTGCATACTGAAACAACCCTTTACCCCCCCCCCCCCCTTCTTATACATAAATTACACCCAGAGTATTTTTACTCCATGCATAGACTGTGTTCTTTGGAAAGTTGGCCATAAAATTTTTCATCAAATACAACTTTATACTTTGTTATAAAAAAAGTTTGTGACTTTAATCAGTATAGGAGCTAGAAAAATATTTTGGAGGGATGGAGATTCAAACTTCAAACATAGTGATAGTGTTACTATATTCAATATGGTTTAATAAGTATAGTGTAGTGTATTTAATACAGTGAAACTTTCTTTAAAAAAAAATTCAAAGTTTAAACATAGGTTTGTAAAATTTCAAAAATTAACTCTGCACTTGCATGCAGGTAATATGTTTCATGATACTAATATATTAGGAAATTTAAGATTTTTAATCTATGATTTATTTTGAATTCAATGGGAAGATAATTACAGTTACTAAACACTGCAGATTCCTAAATTCATTGAAAATTTACTTACTAATTTTAGATTATGGTGAAAAACTAATAACTCAAAGCGCAATTAAAATATACATATATCCCAGGTAGCACAAAGATATTGGCCAATATCAAAATGTAACGTTAAATGACCCCCCCTAAAATAATATTTGTGAATATTAGTTTTTGACATCTGTGAATGTTGGCCAATATTTTCCAACATCTCTGAATATCCTTTTTGACATTAAGTGATATTTTTTTCTGTCATTGCTGAATATCATCATTTGATATTGAGCGATATATTTTCCTAACATTGCTGAATAACATTTTTGGATATTAAATGACTTATTTTTTCATTACGGAATAACAATCTGTTTTTTGCACCGCAGATGTGGTGGACAGAAATCCCTCATTGTAAAACGAGAGATCTCTGCTTAGGAAAGTTTAGTCTGGTTATGTAACAAGATAAAAGCAAACCCAAGGACTAATAAGTACGACAGGTATAAACAGAGGAAAAACTTGTCATAAAGAGCTGTTAACAAAAGCTGGTGGGAGTAGATTTTTCTGTTACTGGAATAAAAAATGGATACTAACAAATGACAAAACTATCATTGAATTATCTCGTATTTTCCAATCACGATCGACATGTTTTTTTTTTTTACGTTCTTTTAGCAAAGATTTATTTAAATATTACTTTTTATTACTGAGTTTGTTGGAAATTTTGTAAAAAAATATTTTAAAATAAGTAAGAAATTAAAAACTTAGAAATTTAAACGAAATACGAAATTTTAAAGCTTGCTGTGTTAAAAATCATGTGTTCCCCTTGCACAAAACTATAAAGTTTTAACAACCCCATTACTTTGAATTTTGCTTTGTGAGAAATTAAATATATATTTTTTATTAATTTTAAGTCAGAAATATGTGTACATTTTTTCAAAAATACACTACAGAAAAGTTAACACCACATAAATTAGCCCTAAAAGCTTCTAATATAATAATAATAATAATAATTAATTAGATGCATTATATAAAATATTTATTATTAATTGTGTCTAATTAAAAAATCAGTGACCTACTTTTGAAACTAAACTTTTGAAACGAAAATTAATTTTCTTACAATAATAAAAAATAAAATTCTTATAAAAGTCGGAAATTCGAAACATTTTAAAAAAGATAAACAAGCATCCTTTTAAAAATTACATAAATTGATTTTTTTTTCTTGTAAAGACATTTTTAAAAATAGTATAAAATACATAGTATAAAAATAGTATAAAAACATCTTTAGTTTTCTTATAAAGCACAAATTTTCACATGCTTTTCTTATATATAAAAATAACTATAGATTCTTACAGAAAATTATTATATTGGCTTTTTCTTTCTGTGCAAATTTCATGCCCAACGCCTCCATCAAATGCACATTGACGAAAATTACACAAATGGGCGGTCCTTTAGAACTTTCCGTTCACTTCCGTCAAGATTACAAATTTCGTCAGATATGCTGAATGTCGACAAATATCTTGAAATGTCCGAAAAATTATATTGTTTTTTACGAATGTCGATAGATATCCCTGAATGTTGTAATAGTAATATCATTTTTACAACATTGGCCAATGTAACCAAATATTAAAAATAAGGCATTAAAAAGTCAAGTTTTTTAAAAATTGTAAAATTATTAAATTTTATTGTTTAGAATACTATTTCTGTACTATGAAGTCATAAGTAATGTAAAAAGCTCTTTTGAATGCTTTCTTTTTAAAACTAATTTTAAGTTATGTCTGTGAATATCGGCAGATGTTGTAAATTTGACGTTCGACATTCAAAATATTGGCCAATATTGCCGTGGATATTGGCCGATATCTCTGTGCTACCTGGGATATTCATTATTTAAAAAAAGAAAGAAAAAATTAATGTGAGCGTATTTAAAATTAAAAAAACTTCATTGCATGGCTAGAAGTAATTTTTTTTTTTTTTAATAAACTTTGCTGTATACTTAGGGGTTGATGCAGGTTTTTTTTCTTAGGGCCCATTATGTGAAAATTGAAGGTTATTTTTGTAAAATTTATTATATTCAGGGGTCGATACAGGTTTTTTTTCTTGGGGCCCATTTTGTGAAAAGTAAAGGTTATTTTTGTGAAATTTATTACATTTTTGTGAAAAATAACATTTTGTAACGAAAGTTGAAATCCAGTTAATCAAATTCGAACCAAGCATTTATAAAGAAAAATTGCTTTTGCTCTCTGCTGAACTTGTTTGTTTACAAAGTACACATTTTAAAACATCACAAAATAATAAATAAATAATAAATAGTAAGTTTTTATGGAATAGAATTTTGTGAAGGGACCCATTTCATCAAATTGATTTTTGTGAAGGGCCCATTTTATTAAATAGATTTTTGTGAAGGTGTCCTAAATAGGCCCAAAATTTTTCCTGGATCGACCCCTGATATTTTTGTGAAAAATAACATTTTGCAATGAAAGTTGAAATCGAGTTAATCAAATTCGAACCAAGCATTTATAAACAAAAACCTTTTTAAATCCTTTTGCTGAAGTTTTCCTCTATTGTGAACTTGTTTGTTTACAAATTACACATTTTAAAACATCACAAAATAATAAATAAATAATAAATAGTAAGTTTTTATGGAATAGAATTTTGTGAAGGGGCCCATTTTATCAAATTAATTTTTGTGAAGGGGTCCATTTTATAAAATAGATTTTTGTGAAGGGGCCCTAAATAGGCCCCAAATTTTTCCTAGATCGACCCCTGATACTTCATTAGAAACTAAGCAAAATGGATTTAAATACAAACTTGTCTTATTTATTTAGCAACTATTTCTCTACTGATATTATTTTATGTAGATGAAGGAAAAACGAGCGACACAATTCGTAGCTCCGGGTGAACTACCATTCTAGACAGGGCCTACATACCATTCTAGACAGGGCTTAAATTCTAAAAAAAAAGTACTGCCCTAATATTCTGCAGTACTAACACCTGTAGCGTACCCCCGCTCCCATCTGCATATCTATATTTCATACATTATTTTCAAAATTTAAAGCATTTTTTTATTTAGAAAAATAAAAATTTTAAATACAATCTGCGTATACCTAGCTATCAACTATTCCAATTTTTAGTTATTACTACTTCCAAATAGAAACCTTTGCCTAATCTTAATGTTGATTAATTGCAGAATTCTGCAATTAAATAAGCTCAGGATTAGTGAATTCGGAAATAGTGTTAACACAAAAATGAATAATTTGCAGCTATGCAGAATAGAAAAAGACTATTTCTGTTTACTCTTTATTATGATCAAAATAGCATTAAAATGATTTGAAATTGAAATAAATAAAATTTTGAATTTAAGACAGATTGCGCTCGTGCCTGCCCAAACCTGAAGACTGATATAAAAATCGAGCCTGTTTTATCTTTATCTCTTATGTGAGCGACACATTATGTCACTAATAAGTATTTTGATACAAAAGATTGGAGATGGGAGGGAAAGGAAAGGGTAATTTAGGATTCATTTTTCGGAAGCATTATTGCACTGGGCTCTGGAGCACAGTGTTTATGAGCTCCGGGGAATAGGGTACGGGCACGGTTACAAATAAACTGTCATTTTCACTGCTTGGGTGGCAGAAACTTCGTTGTTTTTCGTTTGTTAGCATTGAAAGCCATAGCAATTTTCTCAATATAATGTCTTTTTTATCCGACCACGATTATTTTCAGTAAAGTGCAGACTTGTCTGACTATGTTACATCTTTATCTGATGCTTCCCTCTGCCCCCCTCCCCCCAGCCTGTAAAATAATTTAAAATCCTTAATTTTTTTTAATTTCCATAGCATAAAAATTCCGCCCTATTTGTTACTGTCTAGTGATAATAAATCAATAATCAATCAAGTACATTACCCCCCCTCTCGCCAAAAATTTATGCTTCCCCCTTTCGCGCCCCCTCTACATCGTACGGAGTTCCACATCTTCAAATTCTTTATTTAAAAAATTATTTCCTGTTTGATTCGCACTAATAACAATAAATAAATAATAATCTAAATTAACCCCATCTCCAACCTCCCAAATTTACGCTTCTCCCCTCTGCCCACCCCCCCTACCCCAGCATACAAATAAGTTGTAATATTTTAAAATCTTTGATTTTATATAAAAATATTTTGTCTTATTTGTTGCTCTCCAGTGACAATAAATAAATAATATATCATATAAATTATCCCCTTACCCTGAAATTTCTGCTTTCCTCTTGCTCCCCCCCCTCCCCCGTCCAGCACACATACTTTCAAGTATTTAAAAAAATCGCTACATTCGTTACTCACTAATAAAAATAAATAAATTATCCCCTAAATCCCCCAAATTTATGCTTCTGTCCTTAGCCCCCCCCCCAGCATACAAAGTAGCGTATAATATTTTTAACTATTTTAAATTTTTATTTTATATATAACAAAATATGTTCTATTTATTGCTCTCCAGGGGCAAAAAATAATCATATAAATTATCCCCTATCCTTGAAATTTCCACTCCCCCCCCCCCTCCAGCACACATATTTTTAAATATTTAAAATATTTTGATTAAAAAATTGCTACATTCGTTACTCACTGTTAAAAAAATAAATAAATCATCCCCTAAATTACCCCATAACTCCCCAAATTTAAATTTCCCTCCTCCTCTCCGGCATACAAAGGAGCGTAAAATATTTTTAAATATTTTAAACATTTATTTTATATAAAAAAAAATATATGTTCTATCTATTGTTCTCTAGTGGCAAAAAAATAATCATATAAATTATTCCTTATCCCCGAATTTTCCACTCCTTCGTTCTCCCCCCCCCCACCCTCCTGCACACATGTTTTCAAATATTTTAAAAAATTGCAACATCCGTTACTCATTAATAAAAAAACCCTCTCACCCCCAAATTTTCTGCCCCCCCCCTTGGGCCTGTTCTGCCATAGAACACTGTTTAAAAACTTTAAAACTCTAATTTAAAAATATATTCGAAAAAGAACCGAGAAATAAAAGCCACTAATACACTTTTATTAGAGAAAATTACACTAGAATTGGGATGGTTTCTGCCATCCAAATAAACCAGCAGCTGAAGCGTGACGTCACATGCCCGTGCCCTATTCTGGTCAATATTTAAATATTTGCTAAAAACAGAGAGTAACAGTACCAGAGCTGAGCTCCAGTGCATATTAAGCCCTGGTTCTAGACAAGAGGAAAGGAAAATAAATTATTTTAGAAGAGGGGAGGGAGTTTCTTTTTGGTGATCTGAGAAGAAATTTCACACAGTTCCATCCAATGAAATCATAACTATTTTTTTTCATGCTGACACATATTTGAACTCTAGGGATGCATAATTTAATAGGGGGAATAGTGATTTGGCCAAATACAAAATATTTGGCTGTCACATAAAGAATTTATTTTTTGTCTGAAAGTATGATGTAAAAGCATATAAAACAATACTTGTATCAATAGAAAAAAGTGCTAATTGACATTTAACAAAAATATTCTGCAATTATTCATCTATAAAATAAAAAGCATATATCTGTAATATTTCTTTACAATTAGAATATCATATCAGCTTTTAAGATTATTTTATTTATATTACTAAGATTAATTTATTATTTCACAAAACTATCCTTACAGTTTAGGAGTTAAAACGATAGTAATATTTACATTTAAATCAGATCCAAAAGCTTTAACTGTGGTGGAATTGATCATCCACTATTACATAATATCTATATGGAAGAAATTTCTACCCCATACAAATGATAAAGTAGAAATTGGCTTATTTTTCCAGAAAACCACAAATAACGATGAAGCTGTGTTCAGTAGTAAAAAACACTATATTTTTCAAATGCATAAACATAAACAATAAAAAAAAAATTTCGAAATTTTAATCAAACACGATAAATGTGAATTTTTATACGAATAATTTTTTGTGTAAATGTGAATACAATTTTAACAGAACTATTCAACCTTGTCTGAATTCTAAATTTGACATTCGGCTAAATATTAAATTCTACTAAGTATTCGCAGCATCTTGAACTACTTTTAATACTTTTTACAATTATTTTTCACAATATTAATCTTATTTTAAAAAAATAACAGAATGCATAATTTATTTTGAATATCAAGGTGTCTCAATAAAGATAATACATGAACGTAGATATCTCTTTACGTTTATGAGATAATATAATCAATGTACACATCTTGAAAACTCAAAAAAAAAAAAAAAAAGTTTCAATCAACTTGTTCAAGAGAAAAAAAAAAAATCTTATTATTTTTAAAAAGCAAGATTATATGCAATTTATATTTTATTCTGGTGCCCCGAAAGTGAATGCAAGTCAGGATAGTGCTAAATAGCATGCGATTTGAAGCAATACTTAATTAGGAAAACAGATAATTAAACACTCATAATATATACAAGACAAGTGTAAACAAACCAAAAAACCCCCCACGTGATCAAATCACCCTTTCAAAATCTGAGGGTGAAACGAGCCACTCGGTGTAGCACTGGCTGTCGTTGTTGAACGCTAACCCGGAGTGGCACTTATCACGTGATTTCGGTCCTGAACGCAAACCCTACTTTAGGGGTCGTGGGAGTCAATCGGGGTGCCGTCGCTGAACGTGCCCTTAATGTGCATGTGACGTACTGACAAAGCGCCCTCTTTATTTCGAAAAGCTTTTTAAGCGATAAGGATATGAAGTCCTGCGTGCCGCCTGATCTGCTTCCGTGAACAGCCCCCATATCTCTCCTTTCCTGCAATAAACCATCCTGTTGGATGCAGCACATATCCTCCCAACCAACCAATTAATAGTCCCAATTGTCATATGTTATTTGATATATTTATTTTAGTTGTGTTGGTATAGATGTAGGAGAACAAAGTTTATTAAATTTATAAGACATTACTTTGCGTATGTTGGTCTCAACGTAAACTTTTTTTTCTTTTATATAAAATGCTTTCGTGGAACTAAAGATATGGTAAGCTAATTTTTGATTCATTGGTACACAACTAAATTCAGTTTTTTTTCAATAGGAAGACCATGTTCAATTTTTAGCTTGTGAGAAACTTAAAAATTAACTCACAAGCTACAGTTAGGAGGCTTTCTGTTTTAAGTTGAAAAATATTTTCTTTAAAAATTCTTGGAACAGATGTGTTACACTCACGCACCGATATTTGGCGATATTTACAAGCCGATTCCAAACCAGTAACTTAATACAATAACCAGGTTACCATTAAAGTAAAAAATCCCCAAAATTTGGCGACTTTTTTCCTTTTTATAACTGATAAAAAAAACTAAAAAAAAACTGTGCATGAGTGTAAGACATCATAGCCAAATTCTTTGTGAAGACATTCTTCTTGTGACAATATAGCCCAAACAGTGCTAATGTTTAGTTACACTGTTTATGCCCTTCTCTGTTATTAATGTAAAGTAGAAATGTTTACAGTTCACTTTTTAAAATTTTGTCATTTCCAGTAGGCATGCAATTCAATCAAGAAGTAAGAAGTTGAAAAATTCTCCTTCTTGAAATATTTATAAATGTAAGATATAAAAGTTTTTAAAATAACATTTAAACCAAATTTAAGATAATATAGTCTTGTATTGTATTGCACCCTATTTGTAAAGCATTCATAATTTATAAGTTCAGATGATCTTAATTGGAGAAATGATGTTGTATATTTCTAGTAATAGTAATTTAATGGTAATATACAGAAAGTTACAACCCTCAAGCTGATGCGATAGATATTCAATAGATTTTTTGGCCCAATCCTAGTATCAAGTAAAATCAGATGGGGTGATAAATGTCTCTTTCTTGTATCACACTTGACTTTTATTATGAATATGACGACCATGCCTATGGCAACGATTACAGTAGCTTGATTGGTTGATTTAGTTTATTTATTCTGATTGTTGGGTTTTAATGAGAAAGGGATCATGCAGATGTTTTTGTTTCTTTGTGAAAGTATTTTTTTGTTCATTGACCTAATATGTGATTGGTTGGAACTTGAAAATAATTAAAATATTAACAGAAAAGTTTTTGAATTTTCAGGTAAGTTTAATTTTTGTCCTCTTATTGAATTGTTCAGTTAAGGAAATGGAAAGAGAACAATGATGACATAAATCTGGGCTGTGATAAAAGAAAGTAAAGTCAGTCTTAATTTAAATTATTTAACAAAAATCCATAGAAATCTTTAAAAAATAAATTGTTTTTTAAAAAATATGATGAATTATACTTATTGAATGTTTTTTTTTTTTTTTTTTTTGGGGGGTGGGTGGGAGGGGAGCGTGTAACAAAGTGCTTATACATGAGTTAATGATCGTACACTTGATGAATTTCATACTTATTTTATATTGCTACTTCCAGCGATTTTGTTTTCACGGGTGCAAAGTTCTTATACTTACATTAGTGCTCTTGACTTTGACGAATTTCATATATTTTTGAGATTGCTACATAATGAGTTTGCTGCATCCAATAATGTTTTTCTTTTATTTTCATGGGTGTGAAGCACTCGTACATGCATTGGTAATTGTGGCTTTGATGAATGTCATGCATTTTTTAAATTGTTATATAACGAGTTTGCTGTATCCAGTGATATTTCTTTTTTTTCTTTTCATGGGAAAATGTGCTGATATGTGATAAATTAAAGTAGGTTTAAGTTGGATAATAAGTTGCAGAGTTGGAAAAATATATGAAAGTAAAATGCACAAATTGGAAGTTTGTTGCTGGTAAAGTTCAGTTATCAAAATTACATATAAATGCTTGATATTAAAGTTGAATGCTTTTAAATCTTGTATCATATGTTGAGTATCCAGAGGCGAGAAAAATGCAGTTGTTGGTAGAGAAGTCTAACGTTTATTTAACTTTAGAAGACAGGATAATATATGCAAAAGGTGAACTTACATGAGCTTCATATTTTAAAGTAGACAGTGCAAACAACAAGCAGTTTCGTTGAAGAATACAGATGTTTTGATGTTTAACAAAGTAGAAATATGCAGACATGCTTAGACAATAAAAGTAGTTAAAATAATGACACTCATCCATCCTCTCATAAATAAAATCTGTTTGTATAAGTTTAAAATAGAATTTAAACATCCAGAAATTGGACCTGCCAATTTCAGACTCCCTTGAAATGTTCCCATTATCAGGAGAACAAGAAGTGTAATGATGGCGGTTGATACTGACTATTTATGTGTTTACAATGCATGCTCGGGAGCAACGCCCCTTTCTTGGTCTAATTAGCATGCGGCATTGAAGTTGATGCAAACGTGAATCGAATTAATTGACTAAAGTATACTGTCGCCATCTGGTGTGAATGGAATTTATTTGCATACACTATTGTCATTTCTGAAAGTGTTCTGGTGCGTGTTGGATGGAAAAGGATTACTGTAAAGGAAATAAAGATGACGGAACACTGATAATTAACAATGTACGCGAAATAAAGACTTTAACTTAAAACAGGAGTGAACTTAAAAAGGTTTTAAGGTAAGTAAATAAACATAATATAAAGATATTTAAAGAGTAAATTATATGCTGTGAAAACATAAATAAGTATGATTTCTCTAGGTAATTTATGCATGTTTAATAAAGATATGAGTGACTGTTTTAAATGAGTTATGCTGAGGTTTTAGGTGAAATGAATGAGTTTAAGAGTTACTGCCAATTATTTGTGTTATCCTCATTAAATACTCCCCCCCCCCCCACACCTCTCATTGCGTTCAGAGGTTTGGTGAAGACATCTGCAAGTTGGCCTGGCTATGCACATGATATAGAATAAATTCTTCTTTGTTATACAAATCCCGGATGAAGAACAGTTTGACATCGATATGCTTCGATTTATAATTCTCAACCAAGTAGTTCTGAAATTAAGTGGGAATTTGAGTACCAATCAATTTTTTTGTACTTTTATGCAAATCAATCATTGTTCAACTAAATAGATAATCTATGAAGGTAATAGATAATCTTCAGAGATAATCCATGAAGGCACATCTAAAACTTGTATTAAAAAATACTTTAAAATAAATTTGAAATTTTAAACTATTTAAAAAAAATTAAAATCATACTAAATGTCACCTCCATGGTATGTCCTTCCATGCCTGTTTTTACTTTACAACATGACTACTATGCAATAGCAGTGCATTTTAACATTGAGATGACAAGGTGATTTTATCGAAAAATTGTTGACAAATCAGAATTTGAATAATCTGTTTATTTGCAAAAAGCTTTGGAAGTTAATTGGTCTCTAATTATTGAATCATCTGCCATAGTCAGTGGCAAATTCAGAGGGGGGGAGGAGGTTGATGGGCATCTCCCTCCTGAGCATGCAGCCTCTCCCTACCCCCATGAAATTGAAAGAAAATATGAAGCTTACTTATGAATGTTTTACAAAATCTAATAAAACCTGCTAAGACTGAACCAAAAGAAACCCAAAAAACATTCTGTTTTAGACAGGTTTTTATCTTAGAAAACAGGAAAGGAATCAGCTTTATTTTATTTAAAATATCTCAGAAGTCTCATTGAGTGATTCTGAATCTCGAACACACAAAAAAATTCCCTATCAGCAGCAATTTATGATAAAGCATTCTGAAAATGCTGTCAAATTTGGCAGTTTAAGCCAATTTTCAGGATGTGACCTAGAGGGCTGCACAGAACTGGATATGGTTTGAAGCCAATTTTCATTCATGAGACAGGCCAGGCCTTTCCTGGCCCGACTGGGCGCAATCATCACTCTTTCAGAGATGGGCCAAACTTCTACTTTTTCGGTCCAAGCTGGGCCTGGACTTCATTCTTCCTAGAGGTCTGCTTGGGCGGAAATTTTCAGGCCTTGTTCCAACCCAGCCTGTACGAAAATCATTGGCTATTTTTTGCAAAAAATGCATAGATTTTAAAAAAGCCATTATTCTACAATTCTTTTTAAAGAATAGTACATACATTTCTAGGCAAAAAAATTAAAGTACAGTAAAACATGTGAAATAGAAGCTATCTTAAACAGAAAAATGTCTTGATCCATACAAAATTAATATAATAATCTGCGCGAAAAGTATATGATACATATACAACTGTTGATGCACCTGCTAAGAATGAAACCTGTCTGTAACAGATTTTTCTTCTCTTACTGAATTTTCATTAGAATGTATATAATTGTCTATTTGGTAACTAATATTTTTGATATTTTGTATTCCATACATTTTTAACATAACTTTAAAATAAAATCTATGCATAAATACTGATGCTTTTTGAATAATTTTAATTGTAGGATAATGTTGCTTCAGAAATAACAGCATGTTTTGTAGACATTAAGTTGGGACGAACTTTTAACTTTTATACCTGGCCCATTGAAAAGAAATTTACATGGGTTGGGGTGGGCTTGGGCAGAGATTTTAACTTTCTGGGCCAATTTTTTTATACGAGTCGGGTCGGGTCGAGTCTGTTCCATGCAGACCTCTATCATGACAGTCTTGGAAAAGTCATCATCAGGGACAGGGAGCGATCGACTGCAATTCTAAATGTATCCCATTTATGAGAAAATTAAAAACGTGTTCCGGTTCTTAAGTACTGCAAATATGTCATGTATTGCAAATATCATGGGTGCAAGACCTACAGTCTCAGGACTGATTTCAGTCTTGGAGATTTTTGATTGATAGTAAATTCTGCTTATCTACTTAAATAATAGCAATTTTAGTATCAAGAACTTTTAATCCCTTTCATTTATTGTTAGAGATCAAATTTTATAGGCATAATCCAAAACATGGAAATCTAACCTATTTTTATTTGGTAATTCCTAATATATAGAAAAGTTTTCAGTCTTGGTTTGGATAGACTTCTAGCACCCATGTAGTATGCTTCAAAATGAGTCCAAGAATGTCTTAAGAAGGAGGGACGCGGATGAGAACGTTTTTAAATAATTTTAAATTTGCTGTTTACTTCTGTTTTATTTACTATTTATTGACAAATTACTTTTTTGAAAATAATTTTCAATATTGAGTTAAATAAATAAAATCATGTTTGGCAAAGAGAGATGGGGAGGATTCAGGGTTACTCCCTGTAATTTATGAATTAAGGTTGTTCTTAAATCGAAAGAAGCTACTTTTTGACACATTTCAGAATTTTCTTTTTTTTTCGGAAGCATAAATTTGGCAGGTGTTCTTATTCCAAAACTATGTTATCGAATGTTGTTTTTGATTTTTTTGGTAAAGGCAGAAGATGTTTTACAAAATACTGTCAAAGTTGGTATTTTGAACTTAATTTCTGGATGTGACAGTATGGGAAAGGAGAAAATTCAGTCATGTGAAAACAATTGCTTATAACTCAGTAAATGGCAAACTCCATTCAATTCCAAATTGCTTCATTAGTCAGGTCTGTCAATTTTATGCCTTTATATTTAAAAATGAGCCAGAAAGTTTTGTATTGTTAAGCAGGGAATTTGAGGAATGTCTCAAGAAAAAATACATTAATTGTCGTTTATATATGAATCAGTAGTTAGTAAAATTAGCCACTTTTATGAACCCATTCAATCAAAAAGCTCAAATCAGTATATTTTTATATTTTTTTCGAGATTTGCATCTTTGTTGAATCGCATTTAGTTCAAAAACCATGGTTTATTTAAATGGCTGTTATTGTAAATTAAAAATGGAAGAAACACATAGTGACCAGTATCAAAGGCTGTACTTTTAGTGAAAATTTCTCACTCATTTTCATGGAAGTATTAAGTGAGTAGGAACAAATATATAAGGGGTGCTCGTTTCGAAAAAGGCAGTGTTTGGATTTTTGGAAATAAACTCTAAGCTATAAGGAATGGTCATTTCCTGTTATACTGTGGCCTTGGGCTCTTGAATACTGTAATACTGTGGGGAATCTTAATTGCCTTTTTCTGTGTATATCAAAATCCAATTGGACCCTCAAATTCCTTGGGAAAACAAAAAATGGAACTATACAGACTAGAATCCTGCATCAGGTTTTTTGTTGCGGGTTGGGTTGACTTTGAATGTTTTGAGTTCGGGTTGAGTTTTAATTCTTTTGAGTCTGTTTTGGATTGGCCTGCTTTTTCAAAAGAAATCCAGAACTTTTTCAATTAAAAAAACTATGTATTTGAAAATTAATTATGTTCATTTTAATAAAAAAAAAAAAATTGACATTAGAGACATAATTATAGACTACTTTCCCGTAATTGTATTAAAATATGAATTAATTGTCTTTCATTCCGGGTTTGGGTTTGAAAATTTTGAGTTTGAGTCAGGATGAAGTGTGTTGGGTTTTGGGTTGACTTGAAGAATTTTCGGGTTCGTTTTGGGCACAACCTTACTCAAATGTAGAGTAGACACTCTGTGAATCACCCTGTGCAGGACTCAAATGTAGACATTACAAACATTCTGTTATTGTGCTCTATCTCTGTTACTCATTTCCCTTGCTTTTTTGTATTTTACTATTGCTACTCATATTAAATCATCTTCTTGAATATGTGAACACTGCATCGTAGGAGTTTTGAAAACTTTTATTTTATTTTTTTCTTACTGAAAATTTTCATGCTTATTAAATTTAATGGTTCCTTTATAAATAAAAAGCATTTTTTCTTTTTTACAATAACAGCATAAATATTGCAAAAAAAAAATCATAAAAATATTTTAATGATTTTTGAAATTCACCACAAATATATATTTTATTTTATTTTGAATATGCATAAAATGTTTATTATTATTTTATGATAAGTTTTCAATAGGCAAAAACATTTTGAAGTTAATGTGCTCATTAGTTTATATATATATATATATATATATATATATATATATATATATATATATATATATATATATATATATAAGGTGTACCTGAAGTCTAGAATTGCAAAAGTTTTTAAAAATTCTTAATTACTATTATCAAAAAAGTTTTTTTTATATAATTTACACTTCTTTTCTTAAATACATACTGTAATGTGTATATTTTCACGTATTCTGTGAAACTAAAAGAGGGACAGCCACAAAGAGGATGCGGCAGGTGCAATGCACTTGACACCCACTCTTATAGGGATCTCCAATGAGACTAAATTTTTTTCCCTTTACCTTTTGAAAAACAAATTCAGATCTTAAAAATGTTTGCACTGGGGGTCTGCGCCTAACAAGATCTAAATAAATTTGTTTACCTTTGAAAAAAAATGTTTTTTTGCACCCAATTCCCTTTAAGGTGAAGGCCATCCCTGTACAACAGTGTTTAGAAGCAGATTATATACTTAAACATGAAAAAAAAAGGGAAAGAAATTAGCAGACAGTTCTATGTAATTTGGAATGGAATAGCATTTTTCAGTTTTCGATAAGTGTATTGCTTCTTGGTTATATGTGTGTTTGGTTTTTCATGCAGACATTTGTCTGGCTGTAAGTTTCTGAAAATTTTATTTTGAAACATCAATTTTGACATTATTATTTAAAATATCCTTTGCATTTATCGAAATATAGAAAAAAAACCTTTTCAATCTGACATTTTCTGAATGAGAGCACCTGCCAAATTCATCCAAGATTAAATTTAACTTCTTGAGTGTGTGACAAAGTAATCAGTTTGGATTACTCACAAAGACTAATTTAAACTACACAAAATGTGTATTGGTTGAAGGTATTTTACTTTTTCTTAACTAATTAAAATAGTTAATTAAAAATAATTTTGTCTTTTTATCAAACTTTTCAGACCAACAAACTTATAAGAAATTTAATGGAGTGAAATCTGTGTGAAACAGACTTGCCTTAAAAGAAAAAAATCCTGATTAAAACTGAAAACTGCAATTAAGTAAAACCTGTGAAAACAGAACCTCTGTCTATAACGGAATCCTGCCTTAGAGGGGAAAGTTTTATAGTTTTGATGAAAGAAATGCAGTATAATTATACCTGTTTAGACAAAAACCTGTGTATAATGGAATTTTTCTGGTCCCTTGCGATTCCATCTTAGCAGGTTTGATTATATAAGAGACATGGTAACCTGTTATGACAAACACCTATTTAAAATGATGTATTCAAACTGACACAAATGGATTAAAGCACTGTCCATGACAATGCTTTCAAAAGTGGCTAATCTGTCTCTTACATATCTGTAAAAATTAATTTTTGCTTTCTCACCTCCCTAAAAAAATTTGATATAATATGATCTGAATTCAGTAGATTAAAATTTCTCACAAATATTGTTTATTAGCTTTCAAAATATATTATTGCCCTGTTAATTACTTCCATGTTTTTTAATATTTTGATGACTGTCATAAAGAAGTTGTTTTGATTATCCCTAAATTTTGACAAAATATAATATGATAAAATTCATTATATTCTATCATATTATTAATAAAGTAGCATATTATCATAAAATAGAATATCATATTTACAATTTTAGAGAGTTTGTTTTTAACACTGTCAGTTTTCCAGATTTTCCATTTTTTAATAATGTGCTTTATAAATTACATTTTTTCCAATAAATATTTTTACTTAATGTAATAAAAGAAAAACAACGAAATATTTTTGTTTAAATATTATAACTGATATGCTTATGCTTTTTGGTTAGCTTTCTATGGAGTATCCTCAGGACGATTTTTGGCTGGGAAGTTCTCAAACTGGTTTTGATTTTGATACAGCTGATGTGAGTAAATTTTGAAAAACAATATTAAATTGATAACATTATTCTATAGCTATGCATTTACCATTTATAAAAACTGTTGTTTTTATTTAATGATTCAGCCAATGAGAGAGGCAGGCCATGGTATTCCACTGATCTCAGCTGCTTTTCAGCCTATCTTGATGACTTGGTAGTATGACAGTTTGTGTAAACAAGCTTATCTTGATCACCTGACACCCAAGAAGAGTGAAAGTATCGTGGCCTGTCTCTTCCATTGGCTGAAATTTAAGAATAAATGTACATGGAGGCATCCTTCAATTTAGAGGGAGCTTACATCCATTAATGAAACATATTTTCGGTGTTAATGTTTATTTCCATACAAAAAAATGGGAAGATTTTTTGGTGGAAACATCATTGATTCAGGAAGTGAGGGGTAGGGGTGTCATGTAAAGAGCAAAACTGAAGAATTCCATTAGTGGAAAGCACTTAGCAATTTTATTAGTGGCCTGGCCAGTTTTTTATTTAAAAGTGCTAACAATAAGCTTTTGTTAAAATTTCTATTAGTATTAATGTAAAAGTAAAAAAATTCTAGGGGTAGATCCAGGCAAAATTTGTGGCCTATTTAGGGCACCTTCACAAAAATCAATTAATAAAACAGGTTTTTTCTCGGTCTGCTCCTATGTGTTGCTCCTGAGGAAAGAAATTCAGAGAGTGTATAGGTGTTTATTTTTTAGTACCACTATTTTCAAACAATCTTTTTTGGCTTATTTAATCATAGAATTCTGTGATTTAATAACTCAAATATTACTATTTGGAAACAGTAGTAGTCAGATGTAAGCATTTCTATACATCTTTTAATCCTAATCTAATTGTATCTGATACTATATTCACAACTTTTTAAATTACCTTTTGGAAAATAAAATTCCTTCTATATAGATTTTTAGATGTTTAAGTTTATTATTTGTGGATTAATTATATAAATTCAGGGATCTGTTTAAAAAAAAAAAAAGGGGGGGGGAGGGGGGGGGGGTCTTTCACAATATTTTTCATTTCAAAACAAGACCCTTCACAAAACTTTTCATCTTAAAAAAAAAAGAACCCTTCATAAAATTCTTTGTCTTAAAAATATACTTTTAGCAAAACTTTTCCCTCTCTAAACTGAACCTTTCGCAAATTTGATCCTTTAAAAGTAAAATCTGACTGTCACCTTTACATATATAAAGAAAACATGTGTATTTTACAGATATATATCTTCTTAAAAATGTATTAAACGAGAACCTGAATATAACAATCATTTCAAATTCACAAAATTATAAATAGATCTTTCACAAATTTAAAAAGCTGTTCACAATTTCACAAAACAGGACCCTGGGAGAAAAGTCTAGACAGACCCCTGAAAGTAATTTTGTTCTAGCTCAAATATGCTTTATCTTTGAATACAAAATATTTATTGAATATTCTAAGTTGATTATGTGAAATACTCAAATAATTTTATAACTATTCAACATTTTCTTAAGAAATGGTAAAATAAATAACTAATAAAAGGAGGTTTTCAATTTTCTAACTACACTGCTCAAAACAATTAAAGGATATTTGAAGTTTTATATAAAATAAAGATATAAACAAAATTTTTTTTGCCGAAAATAGAAGAAGAGAATCACAAATGCAAATTTTTCTGGTTTTCAAACTGTGGAGTATGCAAATTTTGAGTTCGACGTCAAAAACGTCGCTTCAGCGGCAGCGAATGAAATTTGACTTTCAATTGGATAAAAGAGAATGAAGACAAGGATGATCGGCATTCAGTGATTGCTTTGTTTCGATGAGTGCGATGTCTCAGCGAAGTCATTTGACAGATTCAGAAGCTTGGAGAATTGTTGGTGGGTTAGAAGGGGGCCAAACTCAAGCCGAAGTAGCGCAAGCCATTGGAGTGTCACAAAGTGTCTTTTCCAGGATCTGGAACCGTTTTTTGGATAGTGGATGTGCAGGCCGAAGACCAGGGCAAGGTCGTAGACGGGCAACAACGCCCAATGAAGATCGGTATTTAGTGTTAACAGCTCGGAGACACCGAAACATGAACGCTACTCTTCTCCAACAACACCTTTGCTCGGCTACAGGCACCACGATTTCAACTCAGACTGTCCGAAACCGGCTCCATGCTGTAGGTCTGTATGCTCGCCGACCGATGGTATGTGTTAGATTAACATCAAGGCATCGTCGCGACTGCAGGGAGTGGGCAACCGAGCATGTCAACTGGAGGAGAAATGAATGGAGCAATATTCTGTTTTCTGACGAGTCCCGTTTTTCTGTGCATCCGGATAATAGGCGTATTTTCATCTGGAGGGACCGTGGCAGTAGGAATAATCCTGTGTTCGTGCACGAAAGTGTCAGATTTGGCGGTGGAGGAGTGTTGGTATATGGTGGCATCTCCATTGACGGGCGCACTGACCTCTACATCATTCGAGATGGAGCTCTGACTGGTCGCCGATATAGGGATGAGATCCTCAGACTTATTGTAGTCCCTTACGCTGCAGAAATCGGAGATAACTTCATTTTAATGGACGATAACTGCAGGCCACATCGTGCAAACCTGGTGTAGGATTTCCTTTTCAAGGAAGGAATCGTTCGAATGGAATGGCCAGCGTGTTCTCCAGACATGAATCCAATCGAGCACGTTTGGGACGCTCTAGGAAGACGAGTTTCTGGCTGCCAAACAACCCCCACAAACTCTCCAAGAACTGGAAAGAGCTCTTCTGGAAGAGTGGGGCAGAATACCCCAACTCATCATTAATAGCCTCATTGAGTCCATGCCTCAAAGGTGTTCAATGTTGCTGGCCGCCCGTGGAAACCATACCCCCTACTGAAAATGATTTTCTTTGAAGAAAACACCATTTCTTATTCTTTTTTTCTCATATACACAAATTGTGTATTTTTCCTTTTGTACACAAATGCGCAATAAAATGCATTTTTTTCTGCCAAACATGTGTAATTTATTCTCATATAACCTATTATGTCTGTCGACCATGTATCATGCAGCTAAAAAGTTTCCCAGATACAAAATCCACCTAAAACTGCAATATCCTTTAATTGTTTTGAGCAGTGTACTTTAAGTATTTTTTATTTTCTTACTTAATATAAATTTTATAAACAAAGCAACACAAGCAAGTGTGGCTTCTATTTTCACGATATAGGGTCAGGTGGGGTGGAATGGGTATAAAAATACAAGTTTTTGAAATTATTATGGAATCATTCTTAAATGGAAAATAATTTATAAAAAGTAATGATTCAGTGTTTGCATTGCATTTATAGACATCACATTTTCATTGTAATTGTTTTTCAAAAGTTTATTTATTAACTTAAAAAAAAGTTTTTCTGATGGCTGTTTTTATACCCACTCCACCCCATTGGGTGGGTGGAATGGGTGACCAAGTTTAAAAGGCACTCAAAGTAACCAATAACCTAAATTTTAAAGTATTATATATTTTATTACATCAAGTTATTTATTGGCAATTGTATTGGTCAATTTCTTTCTCATTAATTATATCATAAAGTGTTGACTAGTTAAGATTTCTGACAAGTTGTTTACTATCGATTTCTACCGTGCCATCTTTGTTTGGAAAGGTATAGAACTTCCCTACAGATGATTTATGCAGGAATTTTACAACATAAGAGGGATCTGATGTTTCAATCACTTCAATAAAATATTTTTTAGATTTTTTCCCTAAGTAGGGTCAGGAGGGGTGGAATGGGTAGTGCTGTTTTGTTTCTGAATTAAAATCATTGTATGTAAAACAAATATTTGTAAGTCATGTATATAATTTATCAACCATCATCTTTTATTTTAAGTTTAGAAAAAAAAAAGATTGGCAACATTTAGTCCATTTAGAATCAATTTTGAAAGCCACTTGGTGAATGTCAACATCACTTAGTGCTGCATTAACTTTATTCTTAAAAAATTCAGAAAGTTCATTTTCTATACATACACATATATACTAGGCAGCCATCAGAAAACTTTTTTTTAAAGTGTATTAAAAGGATATTTAAAAAGTTATAAAGAAAAATAACATTATTTATATATTTTGAGTGTTAAGAGTAATCATATACCCATTTTACCCCACTTTACATTTTTAATTACAACTTAAAAAAAAAAAAAAAAATTCTTACCTGTTTTCTTCAGTCAATAAAGGATACTGCTATGTACAAACTATGCAGTAAAAAAAAATATTTTTGCAATAAAATAAAAAGAGACAATAAAGTTAATGTAGCACTAAGTGATGCTGACATTCACCATGTGGCTTTCAAAATTGATTCTAAATAAACTAAATGTTGCCAATATTTTTTTTCTGAACTTAAAATGAAAGTTGAGTAGTCGATAAATTATATACTTGATATACAAATATTGTTTGTACATAGTATGATTTTAATTCAGAAACAAAACAGTATTACCCATTTCACCCCACTTATCCATTCCACCCTACCTGGCCCTACTTGAATTTAATCAACAGCATCACATGTAACTGTTGACTCAGATTGTTAATTCTAAAAAGTAAAGTGCTTAGTTTTTCTGGCATCTCATTGCACTATTATAATTAATTTTTTTCTTATTTTTGTTAAGGAATTATTTATATATTGATGTTGTGAATTTTACTGTTACCAAAATTATAATTTTAAAAATGTGTGTTAATGAAAAAAATTGTTTTCTAGGGCCAAACTGTTACCGGGGACTCAAAACTTTCAGCTTTCCCAAAAAATGATGAATTAAATCAATTTAACTCTTTGAGATGTAATGGACTGGATGAAGTAGTTGAAAACAGTACTGTCTTTTTATATGTACTTAACTATTAATTTTTTCTGTAAATAAAAAGTTTCATGATGTAATGAGGTTCAAGTATTTTATTGTTAAAATTTCATGCTTAGATTTTCGTTTCTTTTTTAAACATTCTGTAATAATTTGTTTTATAATTAAACAGTATTATTTCTTAGCACATGCAAAGAAATTTTTCTTTTCTTTTTTGCTGACAAATAGTAGATGAACTCTCAGTTTAAGTGATTGGGGTATGGATTTATCAAATTTTAACCTGAAATGGCATGAAGATATTTCAAGTTCAAAACTCAGATCAATACATAACCTAGATTCTGTAGTGTATACTCTTTTTTAATTTTGAAATTTGAAACAAAAAATCTTAAACAAATTATTCAAAATATATCATAGAAAAAAAATACAACATAGTCACAATTAATTGCAGACTTTTATTTTAAGTTATAAAGCCATAAAAAAAAATGGTCACACTTTTTTTTAGAAAAATGATGAAGTTCTATTCAAACCACAAAAAGTTTTCTTTTGAGCTATGCACCTTTACGCTAATTTATTGGTTGGGTTATGGTGACAACTAGAAATTAATAGAACATAGTTTTCCATTAAATAAAAAAAAAATCTTTAATACATATCTATTAGGTTGCTAAATTTATCTCTTAAAAAAAAAAATTATATTAAAAGCCCCAAAGCAGAATACTTTGCAATGTTCTGCAACGACTTCAGTTGATAAAAAAATGTTCTGCGGGAATAAAAAATAAAGACACAGGGATATTTTCTTATATATGAAGAAGTGCAAATGCATCTTTTATAGAAATGCAAAAGCCATTTTGTAAAATGCTGACATACACGAAAGAAACTAATGGCGAATTTTGCGATTTTTCCTGATCGAATAATGAATTTCATGGTTCCTTCCGACAATCGATTGACGATTTTTGCAATATTGCAGATTTTTCCGTATGTCAAATTGTGACTTTCTCGTACCTAATTGTCGAATTTCATAATATTTTTTTCCCACGACTGATTGAAGAATTTTGAGATACTTTCAACAATTCACTGACGAATTTTGCGTTTTTTATCTTCAACCGATAGGCGAATTTTGCAATATTTTTCTTGGACCCATTGACGAAATTCATAGTTTTTTCATGCAACTGATGCACGAAATTCGTGATTTTTACCAACGACCGATTGGCAATTATTCAATCTTTTTCTTGCGAGAGATTGGAAAAAATCGTGGATTTTTTATCCATGACTGATCGAAACATTTCGTGATTTTCCTGACGATTTTAGAGTTTTTTACTTGCGACTGATAGGCAAATTTCATTAAATTTTCTTTTTATTGCTTGGCAATTTTTTACTGTTTTTCTTGCGAGTGATTGGATCGATGAATTTCCAATTTTTTCCAACAATCCACTAAAAGATTTAAACATTTTTCTTTTCAGCCGCGACCGATAGCCCAATTTTGCAATATTTATTTACTTTCTACCGATCGGCTAACTTTGTCATTTTTTGTAACTAATTGGCAAAAATTCTGGATTTTTTTCCATGACTGATCGATGAATTTCTGATTTTTTCAAACGTTAACACTGACTTATTTCGCGTTTTTTTTCTCACAACTGATTGGGGAATTTTGTGAAATTTTCCTTGTACCAATACGCAAATTTTGCAGCAGCTTCACATTGCGACACATTGGAGAAAATCTTGCAATTTTTTTTCCACTACTGATCGATGAATTTCGCATATTGTTAATAGTGACCGTTTGGTAAATTCCATGACATTTTCTTTCTACTGATTGGCCAATTGTTTTTGCTTTTTCTTGTGAGCGATTGATAAAAATCACGCTTTTTTCTGTGACCAATCTACCAATTTCTCGTTTTACCCACGACAGATAGGTGAATTTTGCGATATTTTCTGTCTTGATTGGAAAAATTTGTCGCTTTTTATGCAATCTATTGGCCAATTCTTGGATTTTTTCACGACTAATCGATTTTTTCCGACAATCCACTGACAAATTTCGCATTTTTTTTCTTTTTTTGCCTGTGATTGATTTTAAAATTTCGCGATTTTTTTCTTGTACCAATAGACAAATTTTTGTAGCTTTTTATTGAGACCAATTGGAAAAGATCGTGAGTTTTTTCCTCTAATGTTTGATAAATTTCACAGTTTCTTCCTAATTTCGTGATTTTTTAACTACGGCCGAATTGCAAATTTTGCAATTTTTTCCTTGTACTGTAGCCAAATGTTGAGGCTATTTCTTGCAACCGATTAAAGAAAATCGTGGGTTTTGTCGTAGTTTCTTCTGACAATGCGCTGGCGAATTTTGCAGTGTTTTTTACCTGCGACCGATTGGCAAAAACCGTGGATGTTTTTCCGTGACTGTTCATCAAATTTTGCATGTTTTTGCACAACAGGCTGAAGAATTTCATGATTTGTTCTCCGGGATTGACTATCGTACTGCGCAAGATTTTTTCACGACCCATTGATCAATTCCGCAATCTTTTTAAATGAACGATTAAAGAATTTTGATATTTTTTCCCTGGCCATTGAGTGACGACTTTCACGATTTTCCTTCGATTGAATGGATATTTTTCTTGAAAATGATAATTTGAAATGTTCTGCAGGGAAGGCCATTGTTCTGTGATGTACGTTGCACTTTTAAGCATATTCTGCTTTGGGGATTAAAAGTAGTTTGTATTGGCTATATCGAACTGCCACCATTCACCACCTGGTACTAAACTACGTTGAATGAGCCAATAAAGTCTCCTGTAAAGAATTTTCATTAAAAACAAAACATTGTACAGGATATATTTAAGCATACAACATACAATAAGCCTAAAAAATGTATAACTTATAGGGTAAACTTCAACCTTACCTATCTAACTTTGGCTGCTTTCTTTCCCTGTAGCATAGAACGGTCACAAGCCAACGGTCACTCTTCACGGTCACAAGCCAACTTTATTTTGGTGAAATGGTACAGTGTATAAGAATAAAGTGGAAATTTAATTGTTAAAAAGCATGTTTGTATCTGCATCAGTGATGTAAAATACCCGGGTATTTTATTTTAAAGGATAAATACCTAATTTGGGTATTTACCTGGGTATTTATTTTTCATTAAATATAACTGTTCAAAACACTCATGTTGCTATTAGGTATGATGGATGAGTGTAAAAGAAAGAAAAAATTACAATGTTAGCCTTCTTACAAGTGTTAAATTAAAAAGATACTCAACGTTTTACATTTAAGTATTGAATTTAAATATTTTTTTTTAATTATAATAATAATATAACAAAAAACTAATGTATTTATTAAGAAGTATTTTATGGAAAGGATCATTTATTTAAAATTTAAAAGAGAAAATATTCATATATTGTATACATATATAATATACAAAATGAAAATATATAATTATATTAACTTGGCAATTTTAGTTTGAAAAAGAACAGTTCAATATTAGTGTCAGACACAATTTCAGAATCTAAAGTATGCTAGTCATCCATTTCTAAACTATTGCCACTTGAATGTACAGTTGGGAAATTATAAAAGAGAGAAAGAATACCTCACACATTTTAATCATTAAATTATCACAGAAACAAACAGAAATAACCATTCGACTGGAAGTTATATCTTCTTCAAATTTATGTTAAAAAAAAAAAAAAACTTAGGGTCATCTTCATAGTAAAATTGGGGAGGTGCTGGGTTCGATCCCAATCGCGTCCGTCGGCCTAATCGTTCAGAGTTTTCGTGGTTTTCTTCGAGCCGTGGATTTATCCATGCGTAAATACGGATTAGGTTCCCTTAGAAAGAACCCACGAAGGGCACTCCCCCGGGCCTATATCCCAAGTGTAGATAATTGGCCGTCAATAATCAACCCAACCCAACTCATAGTAAAATTGTACCAAACTCTAAAATTTTCAATTTGAACACCTAATTTTGATAGCATTTAGCTTCTTCGGTAAAACTTTCCTTAGAATACAAAAGGTAAGTGATTCAGTCAAGTAGTTTATGAGTTATGCAGGTTTAAAGTAAACTCCATTGTTAAATCCATTTGTAATAGTTGCAAAACAGATTGCAATGCAAATAGTTTTGTAAACATTACTCAAAAACTATTTGGTGGAATGAGCTGTAATTTTGGATTTCCATATTTTAAATTAAAAAAAAAAATCTATTTCTGTTTAAAAGTTTATGGCTTACAATTCATATTTTTTTGAGAACTTATTATACAAAATACATATATAGGGGAGGTAGTGGTAATTAGGATCAGGGGTAATTGGGGTCGGGGGCAATCTGTAACACACAAAAAAAATTGACCATGCTAATATGAAGTCTGACTAATCTTCTACATGTGTGATTTTTTGTTTGGAGTGAAAATGTATGTTCCTGTAGAAGTAATCACTGTTTTCCCAGAACACAAAGAAAAACATTGTCCATCAAAGTGAGAATGTTTTAGTTAAAAGGTCCTGTGTAAAAAGTTGTTGGGATATTGATATATAGCTATGGATTTAAATTTAGAAAAAGGTTGTTTGTAAAGTAGAAATGGTTACGTTTTGTAAAAGACGAAGCATAATGCTAATAATCTGCATGATTCTAATTATCCCAGAAATAGCATTTTCGGTGTGAATAGGAAAATAGAGTTTTTGGGTTAAGGATAAATGAGATTGCATATTTTATTCTCTATTTAAATCAAATTGTGGTTTAGAATGCATTTTTTAATCTTTCAGTTTTCAGATCATGTGAAATATCCCTTGTTTGATTTATTTTACTGCACATTTTGTGTTAGCAAAACATTTATTTTATAATTTTATTTAGCATTTATTCCAAATTTTAGCCTTGACTGTATGTTTTAGGCCTAATTACTAGTCTAGAACAGCATCTGGAATTCAACACTTTCAACTTAAATGAAGTTTTCCTCCTTTACAACATATGAGCTTTGACTGATCCTTTTCCCCCGTTGCTTGTATTTCATGTTATTTTGAAGAAAATTGATTTTTTAAAAACTTTAAAAATTATTTCTTTAGTAATATAACAAGGCTATTAATTTTCCCATAGAAAATTTTGCATTTGATTTTGTTTTGTAGGCAAAGTGTAAAATATATAAATATTGAAAATCCCTTAAAAGACTTTTTTTTCCCAGCGTACTTATCTTTCCAATACTGTATCTCAGAGAATATTTTTAGTTGTAAAACCAAAAATATCTTGCTTTAAAGCCCACACAGAGATCGTTTAATCCCATTTACCCATGATTGTGTATCTTGTAAAGCATGAGAGAAAATACCACTGATTCCCATTACTCCATTTCATAGGGTTAATTGGGATCAAAGAGGTAGTGTTTGAAAAAGACACTTGTTCCAGGTAACATGGTACATTGAAAATAATTCTTTATACATTTCGAGAGACAACTACCTACTGAGTAAAATGATACATGACATTAGTATGTAGTCCACTTCATTCTCTGGCAATTAATTGTCAAAGTTCAAATTGTCAAAAAGTTATCCTAATTACCCCTACCTCCCCTAATATAAATATAAACAACAGAGATATAGTAGCTCCCAACTATACAAAAAATATGAATTTAGCTGCTATTTTAGATGTGAAATGATTCCTTTTTATTTCTATTTTATTACTGTAGATCCAGCTAAGTGCTGTAGGTTTTTTCAGTGGTAATAGAGGTGTAGGTAATATGTGCAAAGCCACTTCATTTGATATATTAGTACCATGTAAGCTTCACCAACATAATAAAGACTTATTCTCAAATTCTTCCTACAAGTCTTTTCTTCTCCCTCTTTTTCTGTGTAATTAACAATATCTGTCTTAACCTAAGTGTTTTCTAATTTCATATGGTGATCAACTTTAATAAAGGTTAAATCATCAAATAAATTTAAAGGTTTTTAAGGTACCTCCTTGCATTACTGAATTACATATATTTGCTGCAAGATTGAGAGGACCAACACCGGAGTCTGTTCTTTTCTTAAATGTTTACAAAATAAATTTTCTTAATTTTTGTACAATGAAGATACAAGAAGTAGTTATTACAATATATTTTCTAAGTTATTTAGTTTATTATGTACTAAATGGATCTGAGAGTAATATAATTGAAGTATTCAATAAATTATACAATTGGTTTCAAAATGGAGATCATTTTTTGAATGAAAAAAATTTTTTTAAACAATCTAATTTTTTTTTTTTTATTGAGAAAGAAAATTAGCTTCTTTACTAACTGTTATATTTTGTAATATTATTATTTTTTCAGCTTTTAATATAATGCAAATAACTTCCTCACCCAGTTTTCCTGGCAATTTTAAGGAATCATTTTTCTTGCCTTCTAGATATTGAATTTGATTAAACATTGTATGTAAACAGTTACTTCATGTGATGGTGTTATATTGATTGCACTTGTAAAACAAAATGCTCAATTAATTTGTATCTGAAGCATGAAGGTTTTTACTAACTAATGTGAATGCTGATGTCATATTTGAAGCATTGTCACATATAAAAAAGATTGGGAACACTGGGCTATGATGGAAGAGTGATGTTTCACACTTGTTGTGATATGCAGTAAAGTCATTGAGATTTCCGACATCTCCACAGTACACAATATTACGCATTACATTTCACATTCAAAAGCACCTTCTGTCGGCGATTATTGCAATTAATTTTTTTTATTGTTCCATTCTTCTTCACCCTTCTCGAATAGTAAGTGTACTGATTTTTGCTTCATTGTGATTATTCATACAAGCTACAGACAGCTCCAAATAGAGATACTTATATTATAACCACCCGGTATTTACAAATAAAGATTGGGTGGGTAGACTGGCCCTCCCCTACACCCTCTTAGCTATGCCACTGTATTGACACAAACACAGAGGTCCTAAAAGTTTTAGAGTACTGTAATGCAACATATTACAATATGATCAAACACTTACTGGCAGTCTTGGCTACACTTCCGGTAACAACAACCAGTGTTGAAAGTTAATTTTCAACAATGAAAATCTTTGCCTTGAAGCGTTAAGCTCAATGAGAGACTGAGTAGCCTTGCAATTATTTCCATTCATTAGGACATTACAGTAGATCCTAATGAGGTAATCAGCCTCATGGCTGAGAAGAAGTCACGAAGATTGCTTCTGTAGCACTAGTAAATTTATTGTACCAAGAGTACTGCATTTATAATTATTGCAATCAGAGAATGTGAAATATAAATATGATTTTTGATTACATATATCTGTAACAATTAATTTGTTCTTTTATAAAAATAATACGTGTAATTAATTTCATCTATGGATTAATCATTTTAAGACCTTGCGCTCATAATATGAGATACTTGCACACTAATATTAATCCTGTGTTTTAAATCTATTCAAATTACTTATTTGCATTTCAATAGTTTTTAAAGTTTTTTTTCTCATGGGATACATGAGGCTCATCTCAAATATTTTTAGTTGGTGCTTTTTTATTTTTGTTCCAGTTTCCGCCCCTAAATACACTCCTGGTTCCAAGACCAGTTTGGAAATTAGAAATGCTCTTAAAAAACAAAAAAATTAACAAAAATTGAAAAAATATGAAATAACAATTTTTGACATGGACATCAAATTTCCTATGTGGGTATATTCCTTAGGTTAAGCTTTATTTTTTTATTTGTTTTAAATTATGCAAATTACTGCTGTCAGATTAGAAAAAAATCCAAGATTGAGCCCCCTCCCCTCCAGACAGGCATGGCCGTCAAGACTGCATAAAAAAAATTTTTTTTCTTTGAATAACTCAAAATGCACAGCTGTTGCAAATCTGTCGGGATGGGAGAGGACCAATAGCATAATGATTAGTTGGCAGATAAGATTGAGGACATGTTCATTTTTGTATAAAGGTTAGATATGTAGACGCAACTGTCTTACAGACAGTACATTTCTGGTTAAGGTTTGAATATTTTTTCCAACTTATTGGAGCTGCTTCATAAAACAAATTCTTATAAATGCTTTCAGTGGGAATAAGTTATTTACTGACAGTTAAAAATTTATAAGTATAGCTTGAAAAAAATCTAAATATTTTAATTTTCCTTTGCTTCCCAAGTTTAAAAGATAGTGACTGACCACATGATTTTCTAGTGCCAAGAAAGTATGTTTTTTTACTATTAATGATATAAAACAAACATAACTTTTAGATTTTAAAAATTTGTCCATTTGAGTAAGAAAAGGGGTGGTCAAAATAAATTGTTAAGGACTTTATTTTATTTTGCAATTAGATTACAACTTGAAATTTTATATAAAGTATTTATATTATATATTTAGTGAATTTTCTTTTAATAAGATTTTTTTAAATTAAGTTTTTATGTTATTTTAATAATGATGCACATTCTAGGTTCATCAACAGATTTTCCTTCTTTATGTAATTCAGCTGGAAGACGTGATAGCAGTGCTTTAAAATTTATAGAAAAATCTAATCCACTATTGATTTTTCCAAAGGTATGTATATTCTTTCAATTAATTGTTATTATTTCTAAGATTTAAAAAAAAAAACAATTTTTTAATCTTTTATAGCTTTTACTCATTTGAAAATGATTTAAATTAATAACATTATTTTGTTCGGTAAAGTAAGTGTGTACAGAAAACTAGGAGAAAATTTATCAATGATTATTTATATACTAAAAATAAAGCAACATCAATCATTTTGATTTTAAAAACATCTTAGGCTTTCATCAGGTTGAGAAAATGCATGATGATGATACGGACAACTCACCCGATTAAAAAAGAAAATAGTCAACATAATATTTCTTCATATCGAGCAGAAAGATGGTACTAGCATAAAGTAAGAAACTAGAGATGTGTACACAAATGAACTATTCTTTAAAATATAGGGTTCAAACTGGACTCATTTAAAGAGAATGAATGTTCTTCTCTGCCTTTGCTTCTCTTTCTTCCACTGTTTCTGATTGTGCTGTATATGTCATTCCTAATTTCTTTGCACCAAACCAGACACATGGGGTATTGTACCAGAATTAGTTCGAATGAACTATCTGAGGCTTAGTTTGGTTTATTCTGATACTGATTGTGCCAATTAGTTTCAAATGATTTCTTTTGTTAGTTTCTCTGTATTAAGAGCCTCCATCAGTCGTGCAAAAAAAAGTACTTTGGTCAAGTAGTTTAGGAATTATAAAGGATTAAAATTTTGAAATCCTAACATTAAATTTATTTTTAATCGTTGCAAAACAAATTACAATGTGAGTAGTTTTTTTTTAGCATAACTCAAAAACTACTTGATAGAATGGGCCGTAATTTTAGATTAGAACATTTCAAGCTTCTAGAAATCAATTTATATGTAAAAACATACGTTACAATACATATGTTTTGAAATCAGTTTTCCAAAACAATATTAATCGTAACCTATGAACGTTTTAACAGAGGATGATTTCTATAAGCTTCAAGCATACAAATAACATTTTACAGCTCATTTTGCCAAGTAGATTTTGAGTGATATATAAAAAAATAACCTCATTGCAATCTGTTTTGCAACGATTAAAAATGAATGTAACATTGGGCATTGACACTTTTAAACATGCTTAATTCTTGAACTAATTGGCCGAATTAATTCTCGTTTGGTAACCAAAAGTAAAATTTACTGAAGAATCTAAATGGGATGTCCGAATCAGGTGTTACTATTGAAAATTTTAATGTTTGATACAATTTCTATACGTCGAAAATGCATACGTAAGTAAATCATTACTTACAAGCAAGCTAATGTTAAGTGTATGGGAAGGTTCTTGGCAGATTTCTCGCTCGCATTTTAATATTTTTAAATGTTTTTTGCATAGGATAGCTGAGGTCGATCTCTAACTTGTTAGTTTTTACTTTTTCGATTTTGGTTTCAGTTTTTTTATATAAAGGTACTTTCATTTTCAGAACCAGTTCCAACTGGTTCCAAAATTGAAAATGTCTGCTTATAAAAAAATTAACCAAAATCGTAAAAGCAGAAACTAACAATGTTAGAGATCGGCCTCAGCTATCCTATGCAAAAAAAAAAATAATAAAAAAATAATAATTTAAAAATATTAAAATGCGAGCGAGAAATCTGCCAAGAATCCCCCCATAGACTTAACATTACCTGGAGCGTTTCTTCGTGTGACTAGTGTAGGCCGTCACAATCTAACTGGACACGTGGGATATTGTACCATAAGGAGTTCAAATGAATTAAATGAGGTTTGGTATAGGTTATTTTGATCTCACATGCAGAATAGTTTGCATGACTTTTTTCATTTGTTCCATCGCATTGAACCATACACATGAGATATTGTACTAGAACTACTTTGAATGAGCTATCTCAGGTTTGGTTTGGTTATTCTAGTCCTGATTGCACAAAATAGTTCACATGACTTATTTTTAGTTCCTTCATATGGAACCAGAGAAATGGGATACGTTTTACCTGAATTAACTAGCTCCTAGGTACGGAGGACTTTATTTCAGTTCAGCCCTTAGCCCAATGGGAGGCAAAACCATAAACCATGGTTTTTAGTAGCCTGACAAATGAAAATTTTTAGGTGGTTCAATCTCAGACTATAGGTGCTTGCTATGAGAGACTTTTCATTAAAAGGATCAGGGTCCATAAGCCATATTTTTGGCCCATGTAATAGACTAAAATTTGATTCTGTTATACTGACTTAATTATTTCAATTTTTAATATTAGAAGGTTTATCCTATACGATTTCAACAATAGTTTTTTATTTTGATTGTGTTTATATGATTTGCACAAGCTCAAAGGTCATAGTGCAACAATTTCTTCTTTACATATATTATAAAACACATGAAAATATACAACATATGTAAAAATAAGTGTGTTGCAAAGCTGCGCTCATAGTAAAATATCTAAAATAGAGAGTTAAGTAACCGCATTCCTTCACATTACTAAGAGACTTTAGGGGGCAGCAGCATGTTTAAACATGTTAAAAACAAACATAACTATTGCTATTAAGCATGAACATAGAATATAGGAGGACTTCAAATGAAATAGTGTTAATATCAAGTCGTGACTTTGTACCTAAATATGATAATGGCAACAGCTCGTGTAGAACCGTGTACATACCAGCGCCTCTAGCAGACAATGTTCATTGGCTGGTTTTCAATTATCAAAGAGATTATTGTTAGAACATATTGAAGCAGATGAACTGAGTAGAACCATGTTCTCTATAATGTCAACTATTTCACACATTTTTTGTTAAACTGTTTTCTTCTTCGTTAAGCTATTTTGTTGAAAGTCCTGATCTATTCTATGTTCATGCTAAGAAGACTTGTGTTTACATGTGATATTACTACAGATAATATTTTTTAATTTAGCGTGATAAAATATATTTTTAGAAAAAATAGTACTGTGTTGTACATCTACGATTGACCCCGCTAAAAAAAGTAAACATGTGACTTTCTTTAGTACAAATGAAAAGTCTATTGGAATTTTTGAATACTAACAAGTTAATATTTACTGGCGATACTGATAAATGAAGTAAAATGAATTCTTTCAATGTTATTGTCAAAGTTATCATGAGATGACCATACATGTTTTTTGTTAGCCTGACGAAGATTTACATTATTTATTAAAATCAAAAAGTTATCTAGTTTTCAGTTTAAATTTTATTATGCACAAAACTTAATTAAATTTTATGTTTAATTAACTTCATTAATTAAACACAAATTCATATTAATTAATCTATTGATGCTATTTGCTTTTTGTACATGGAAAAAATTGAAAAGAGTAAAAATAATTTTATAAAATGATATATTTTTAATTACGTTTTGTCAAAAAAATAATTTCAGTGGCTTCCTTTTCAAATTTTATGTGTAATACAATAGAGAAATATAATGCAGCTGCAAATTTCATCAACATGCCTGAAATTTTAGAATTTATTATTCTTGGGTAATGGTAGCTTTAGCTAAAAACCATTGTACCCAAATTAACACAAATTAAAAAAGCAGATAATGCAATAGGGTGATATGCTGGTTTGTAAGTTAGCTCAATAGTACTATAACATATAGTGTCTGTAAAGAGTAAATGATGTTTAACAAAGACCATGAATGATGTTTTTGTAATTTGAAGATTTCGAATTGAAGAAGCAGTTATTCAGTCCAGTCGATTTATTCAGAGATAATTTCATGCAAAATTACATAATATGATGAACAGGTATTATTTGAATAAGCCAATTTGATCTATCACAGTCATAAGTTCTTGTAACATTTTCATCAGGAAAGCACATCTTAAATATCACAGGATTTAATAACAACTGAATAAAAACAAACTTAAACATACCACACTAAACACAAATCTGCCGTTTCAACTGCAAACATAGCTAAGTTCCATATAACATATACAGCAAAAGACACTCCACCACAGTCATATTTTAGAAGACTGCTTATGAGAAATGATTAGTGTTATCAAAACAAAACCACGATTGAAACAGGTACAAACGGCGTATATATACCTTGAAATGACCGCACGTGCCGATGAAATGCACCTTCTCAAATATTCCCGGAAGTTAAGCAGTGAATAAAAATATGAATAATTATGAGATCGGCAAATCAGACAAAGATTTGTCTGCCGCCATCTTTCGAAGTAAAAGTGTACTATGCCATTCGATTATCATTTGAATCTAATATCGCCGTATGCCAAGAATGAAACTGCCGTAATGAGTGAAGCGTGATGTTCAATGTTTATGAAGTAAATATGAATTAACAACTGTTGTAAAGTGTAAAATAAATATGTTTAAGGAATAAATTAAACAAAAACTGAAAGATTATTGGTAAGTTAAATATACTTTGACTATAATAATTAAATTTTTATAATAAAATTATAATGTTGATATGTACTATTTATGAACTTTATACTTAGATAAAATATGAGTAAATGATAATAAATGCTTGTGTTAAAAGAGTGTATGAGGCAGTAAGACCTAAATATGAAATGAAGGCTTGTTTTTCACAACAATTATTAGGATATTTTATCCCTTAACCTGTACACACATGCATGGGGTAGACCCCAGTAAAGTCCTGCATCAGGTCAGGTTTTACCCCAACCCGACTCATGGTTCGGGTCGGGTTGGGTTGGTGCTATATTTTTTCAAAAAATAAATAGAAGAAACCGATCCACTGCAGGACTCTATTCAACGATCTCGAGATGTCCGCTATTCCGAGGTTTCACTATATTTGAATATTAAAGAATATAAATTTGCCCATTTTTCTATATAAAATATAAAATTGGTATTAGAGACATAATTGTACATTACTTTTCATAATAGCATTAAAACATGATTTATTGTCCTTTCATTGTGGGTGTGGGTCAGGTTGTGGATTGAGGTATTGCTGGTTCAGGTCAGGTGTTGGTTGAAATATGTCAGGTTCGGGCCAGGTTGCGGGTTGCCAAAAATTATTTTTGTGGGTTCAGGTCGGGTTGCAGGTCAAGGAAATTTGGGTTGGGTTGGGTTGACTTCAAATGGAATTTGCAGGTTTGTGTTGGGTACAACCCGACCCATGCAGGACTCCAGACCCCAGTCTATATTTTTTTAAAGGAGCATGATTTTTAAAGAAACTGCTTCAAAATCTTTAAATAAACATACAAAGCAAGATTTTTCTTTGTCCTTAAAAAGAAGCAGAACTGGTGTATTTTACAATATATATGTCAGTTGATATGTTTTTAAAACATATTTAGTCAAAAATATAATGGAAAAAAAAAGGGGCAAGATTTACCCCATGCATGTGCTAAAATTGAAAAAATAGGTATGTGTGCTTACTGGTTAAGGATGTTAGTAATTTTTTTCCTAATTTTGTGAACTTCTGCTCAGAGGTGCCATGCTCTCATTAATATTCCGTAATATGTGGGTTAATTTGACCCAGGTTTAACACGTTTCACACCAGAAATTTTTTCAAGAAATGAAATTAAATAAATTCAACGTAGAAACCCAAAATTAAAGATTCATCCAATAATTTTTCTGGTTTGAAGCATTGTTAAACTGGGTCAGATTAAACCGCATATTATGGAAGATTAGTGGAAACTTGGCACCTCTGCTTTTGCATAATGTATTAACTAATTTTAAGGAATTGTTTGGATTATTTTTCAATGATTGTTAGGAAAAAACTATTGTATAATGGAAATTTGGAAAGTGCCTTAACTAATTTGTTACTGTTTATGGATTTTTTTGTTCCACATCCCTGTATTCATATACTTAATTCTATCTTAGAAATTGGTATCTGAAAATTACATTTATATGAGTTGTTCATCATACATCTATGTAAGTTGTTCATTGTTTATACTGCATTTTCATAATTTTGGATTGGGAAATTTTATTTTTATTTCATTTAATAGAAAGGAGCTAAGATTGAAGAATGTGGGCCAGAAAAAACAGTAAGAAATATGATATTAGGATTAGTAAGTAATTTTTTACATTATCAGAAGTTTAATTTGTGAATCGTGGAACTCCCAAACCAGAATATGCTTAAAAGTGCGATGTACATCACAGAACAATGAACTTCTCTGGAGAACATTTCAAATTCTCATTTTCGACAAAATTAAACATTCATTCGTTGGAAAAAGTGCTAAGTTCATCTGACAATCTCTGAAAAACTTCCTCAATTATTATTTGAAAAGATTGCAAAGTTCATCAATTGGTCGTGATAAAAGCTCACGCAATTTGTCAGTCGATCATGGGGGAAAAATTGCGAAATTCTTCAGCTGATTGTGGAAAAACATACAAAATTCATAGAACAGTCGCAGAAAAAATCCATGACATTCACCAATTGACCACAAGAAAAAGCTTCAAAATTTGGCAGCCTGTAGAAGGAAAATATCGGGAAATTCGCCAATCGGTTGCTGTTAAAAAAAACATGAAATTCGTCAGTGGATCATCAGAAAAAAATCTGAAATTCGCCGGTCAGTTGCGTTAAAAACCTCGCAACTTTTGCCAATCAATCACAAAAAAGTGACAAAGTTTGCCATTCTGTAGAAAGAAAATATTGCAAAATTCACCTGTCAGTCGCTGGTAAAAAAATCCGAAATTCGTCTATCAACCGGGTGATTTTTTATCAAAATTTCATCTTTTTTACCAAATTCGCCAATCGGTCGTGGGTAAAACCCTTGAAATTTGTCAATAAATCGTTGAAAAAAAAGTGAAATTCTTCGATCAGTAGCGAAAAACAAAACCCAATTTTCTCCAATCAGTCGCAAAGAAAAAACTGCAAAATTTGCCGATTGGCAGAAAGAAAATATTGGGAAATTCGGCTATCAGTCGTGGCTAAAAAACACTAAATTAGTCGATCAGTTGCAGGAAATCCCTCGATTTTTGTCAATCGGTTGCAAGATAAAGTGATAAAATTTTCCGATTGATAGATAGTTGGAAATTAACGCAATTCCAATTGGAAAATAACGCAAATTTTGCCTATCGGTCGCATGTTAAAAAACTAAATTCATCAGTGGATCATCATAAAAAATCACAAAATTCATCAATCAGTTGCGAAAAAACCCAAAATTTTTTCCAGTCTGTCGCAAGAAAAATCTGCAATATTTATCGATCAATAAAGAAAATATCACAAGATTTAACAATCGGTTGTAGTTATGTGAAATTTGTCAGTGAAGAGTTGGAAAATATTTCGTAATTCTTCAATCAGTTGTGAGAAAAAAAATTGCAGAGTTCGATGATCAGTTCTGAGAAAAAATCGTGAAATTCACCAGTCACCCAAGAGAAAAATCTGTAAAATATTGCAAAAATCATCAATCGATTACGAGAAAAAATGTGAAATTCGTCATTCGATCAGAGTAAAATCCAGAAATTTCATTTCTTTTGTTTGTGAGTGTGTTAGCGTTTTACGAAATGACTTTAGCATTTCTATACAAGATGAAATTGCACTCTTACATATATAAGAACATCTCCCTGTGTTTTACTTTTTTATTCCCGCAGAACATTTTTGATCAGCTGAAGGTTCGTTGTAGAACATTGCAAAATATTCTGCTTTGGGACACGGAACTTCATGCCATGCCTTTCAAATTGATACTTATTGCTTTAAGAAAGAATGTAGTTTGTACTCATTATGTTCCAAGAATATTTTTAATTTTGATCCTTTGTTTGTTTATTATTAATTGTTTACCGTATGATACTCATTGTAATAGCTTTATAAATAACATTTTTAAATATCAGTTATGACTATTCCAGTTTTATTAAGAAAATGTTTTCAGGAGTTTATTCTTTTTGGACGTTGTCCATATGACTCAATGAAAAATAATGTGCATTTTATATCAATATGAAGGTTATTTTTATTTTTAAGTAAGATTAAATTATTCTTGGATGATGTAAAGTTCAAATATTTATATTCATTAAATATCACTACTTTTTAAAACATTGCTTTATTCCTCAAGGGAAACTTGTAAGTTTTTAAAATAAAATTTTCATTTGTATTATTGTTTGCTTTTCATTTAATGCCCTATTTTTTATTTAAATGTATTTATATTTTGTATGAAATCAAAGCAAAATAATATTAAATATCAAATGCAGCTAATTTTAAAAATGTTTGTAATAGATGAGCAAAGAATTTGGATTTGCATAATTATGTATTTTATTGCAAGAGGCATTGATAAACCAAAAGTCAGTATGTGTCTCTGTGTGTGTTATACAGGGTGATTCTCTACCAGTGTGACAAACTATAAGTGATGATAGATATCACTGAAACAAACATCTTTTATATAGGGAAGCTGGGTCTCAATCCACTTATTCAGTCATAAATGCAGGGTATCTCACTTTAAGCTAAAGTGTTTTTTTGTTTATAACTTTAACAATAATGAAAATATTTTACCGATATTTTCAATAAATTTACTTTGCTTTCTATGAAATGGAATAACTTCCTGAGAATTGCTGGAAATACCTCACAGTACATATAGGTCATTGAACTAATTTTAGCCAGTAATATGATATCTCATTTCACACAAAGTAAAGCAAGTCTTTTGAAAATATCGATAAATTATCTTCATTACTGTTAAAGTTATGAACAAAAATCTGGGTTTGACTCTAAGGGAGTATTTATGACTGAATAAGTGGATTACAACCCAACTTTCCTATACAAAAATTGTTTGTTGCTGTGACCTCTGCAGTTGTATGACCTCTTAAAGTTTGTCGCACTGATAGTGAATCACCTTGTATATATATGTGCATGTGTTTTTTTTATCAAAATATCTAATTACCAAAACAATGATTATAAAAGTTGTACAGAATTTCAAAGCAAATCTATTTTAAATTCAGAATATATTGATATGTTTTAGCAAAATTTAAAAGAAAATTATTAAAAAAAGACATATGTATTTTATATTAAATAATTAAGTCAAAATCATTCAAAAATGTAAAAAATTCTAGGATGAGTAAATAACATATAATAATGTAGATTTGTACTTTCTCTTTGTGTGAGTACATTATTAGTTTTAAGTATGAAATCGATTTTTCTGTTTTATTTTTAGAAATTTGATTTTTAAAATTATTTTTATATTTATAAGATGCAGTATGGTTTCTAACACACTTTAAACATGTCTTTTTAAATGTAATTTTATTCTTTGAAAGCCCTAAAAACTCCTTATTTTATTTCTAGAGAATGAGTAGGAATCATGAAAAATAAAAAAAAGTTTTATTTTATATGTAAGATTTTAAGTAAAAATAAAATAAATAAAAGTGTTTCAGAACAAAATATGGAAAACTCAAATATTTTTGATATTATCAATAATTTTGATGTACAAAAGTTTAAAGTATGTTTTGGCTATTGCAGAAATTTGTGAAATAATTCTGTCATCTATTTTCAAATAGTCACGTGTAAAACTGTCGTGTATTTTCAAATGTAATTTATTAACATTTAGGATAATGAATGTTTTATGTCTACTCTAACAATATGGGATACTAAATAATAAGTTTATAGAAATATATACAATCATTAAGAATAATGTAAATTAAAAAAAGATTGACAGTCAAAAATAAGATAAAATAAAATTCAAATGTAGAATTACAAAATATATCAAATGAAAAATTTGTAAAATCATATTTTATAGGTCATTATTTTTATGAGCAAGACAAATTTAGTAGAATAACATATTCTACTTTATAATAACAGTATTTTAAATTTATTAATTAATTTATTAAATTTCCTCAAAGGTTGCTTTTTGAATATTAATTTCTTTTTCCTTAGGAGTATTCTCTAAACGAATATAAAAGTAAAAAAGATAAGCTTGATTTGTTGGATGCAGCTGAAAAGACTCATGATGGAAATACAATTATAGAAGTGAGAAACTTAATTACTTGAAAATAATAATTATTAGTTAATTGTAATCATTGTATATTTTTATATGCAAGACAATTCTTGAATGATTTTTTAAAAATAATCCCTGCAAAAATGACAGTTTTTCTTGTAGTACAGATATAAGAAATTCAGGGGAGATTTTCTGAAAATTTTAAAATATCAGTCTGAAAATTTAGACATTAAAATTAAAAAATGTGCAAGAAAAAAAA
This sequence comes from Maratus michaelseni, assembly GCA_963931845.1. NCBI lineage: Eukaryota > Metazoa > Arthropoda > Arachnida > Araneae > Salticidae > Maratus > Maratus michaelseni. The sequence continues at coordinate 168,134,057 of OZ007586.1, forward strand.
TCTGGGATTGAAAACATAAAACCCTCTTAATAGATATTACCCAAGAGTGAATCGCGTTTCTGTGAATATTTACATCACATATTCCCTTCCTCAGAAGCAGGGGTGCCATTTTAAGAGTTTCTGGGATGAGGCAAAGTTTTCTTTGGCAGGGTTTAAAATTGCATGCAGGATTGTGCAAATTGCACACAAAATAGGAAAATTCTGTATAATAAAAAATGCTGTGCAATATTTTATCTTCCTTAAATTTTTTTACAGGCATGTGATTCTTTCATGACTATTTTTTAATGTTCATGCAAGTCAGTGATTGTTTTCCTTCTGAGAAATTTTGCAAAATTAATTCGCAAATCAGTCTTAAACAAATCGCAAATTTTTTCAAACGATGGTGGGACAATATCATGAATTTCGTCAAGGATATCAAAGAAATAGTGATTTTCTTCAATTGGTCTCTGAAAAGAAACTGAGAATTTCAACAATTGGTCTTAGAAAAAATAAAATTTGTCCATCTGTCATGGAGATAAAACACAAATTTTGTGAAAAGATTGCAAAAAAAAAAAAAAGTTGTGAATTTCGATAAATGATCAAGGAAAACTGTCGTGAATTTTTTCAAAAAGATCACACAAACAGAAAGCGAATTTTGTCGATTGGCCGCAGAAAAATATCGCTAATTTTGTCAGTTGGTCACAGAAAAATATTGCGAATTTTGGCAGATGGTCATGGTAAAAAAATTGTCAATCAATCGCAGAAAAAAATACTAATTTCATCAAAGGATCATGGGATAAAAACACTATTTTCGTCAAAGGCTCTCTGAAAAGAAACATGAATTTTGTCAAATGATTGTGAAAAGAAATATTGAATATCGTGAAACTATCATGGAAAAAATCATGAATTTCTTAAAACTATTGTTGTGAAAATAGTGAATTTTGCAAAACTATAATAAAAAAAATTAACAATCAACGTGGAAAAAGAAATCATAAATTTTGCAAAACAATCATGGAAAAAATTGTGAATTTTGTTAAACAATTGCGAGGAAAAATTGTGAATTTTGTTAAACAATTGCGAGGAAAAATTGTGAATTTTATAAAATGATAGTGGAAAGCGAATTTTCTCAAATGACCGCTGAAAATAATCTTGGAATTCAAATGGTCACAATTGTACATAAACATCATTAATAGATTACAAAATTTGTAAATTTCTTGTTCCGTAGGGATTCAATAATGGTTTTGTGTCAGTAAAATGTGTCAATAATGATTTTCTTCTTTCCTCCTCACACTATGATTTAAAATTGATACAATTCAGAAATCTACAAAGACCCTGGTCTCAGATAGAGTCAGTCGGTGCTACTATTTTTTGTTGCAGATTGGGTGGACTTAAATTGTTTCAAGTTCAGATTTGATTTTTACTATTGCAAGTGGATTCGTGTTGACCCAATTTTTCAAAGAAATCCTGAATATTTTTCAGATGGAAAAAAATTACCAGAGAATTCTTTTCATTTCAGAGAAAAATTGTCAAAATTGCTTAAACATGAAAAAATACTAAAAATCGCAAAGAATAAAAAAATTACAATGAACAAAATTTAACACATTGGGTTAAAAGATTGAAACTGGGTTCCTTTTATGAATGTCATAAAATAGTTGCAAAACACGAAAAACCACTAGCGGCTCTTTCGAAGAGTGGCTCACTACAGAGCGGACTAGTCCATTTAGAAATCCCAATATAGAAGATGAGGAAAGAGGAAGAAAGGAAACCGGGAGGGGCGAATTAACCAAGCCTCGCTTATCTGTGCTCCTGACCACAGCACGTGTTATTTCTCCATGTGTTATTTATCTTTGAGTTAGGAGTGCTAGTAGGTTAGTTATTTTTTGCGTATGGCTTATTTTTTTTTCTAATTACTTACTTGATGACAACTTGGACCGGAATATGGCTAATCTTTCTTCAGATCTCGGAATTACAAACAATATTACTGATTGCTGTTTGCCTGATGACGACTTGGGACGGAATATGGCTAATGTTTCTTCAGATCTCGGAATTACTAACAATATTACTGATTGCTGTTTACCTGATGATGACTTGGAACAGAATATGGCTAATGTTTCTTCAGATCCCAGATTAACTCACAATATTTCTGATTGCTGTTTACTTGATGATGACTCAGACCGGACCATGGCTAATGTTTCTTTAGATCTCGTAATTGCTACTATTTTTGATAGTTGTTTACCTGTAAATGAATTGGACTGGATCCATGCTAATGTTTCAGCATCCACAAAGTGTAAAGAGCCATCAAAAATTATTTGCTCTGAATGCAATGTAAGTTTTTCTGCAAAAAAGAATTTGTATAGGCATCAGAGGAGCTTGCACCCTAAAAGTGAAATTTCCATACCTGCCAATAAAGTTTGCCTCATTTGTGATACAAGATTAAGAACGATTGGGGATCTACATACTCACATAAGAAAAAATCATGAAGGTATAAATTTAAGATTTCAAACGGAAACTTTTTATACCGATAATGAGTTTCAAGAGTGGAAATATGCTATTGAAAAGGAATCTGCTTCCTATTTTCCTATAAAAGGTAAATATGAAAAAGATGGTGCTGTTATTTCATATTATGAATGTAATAGAAGTGGTGCACCAATTCTCAAAGCTTCAAAGAGAGAGAGGCATCTCAAGAGTGGCGTTTCTATTAAAATTGGCAAAACTTGCCCTGCTGCCATGAAACTGACAAAACAGGTTTTGCATGAAGCTACCGAAATTGTGGTGGAATACCAACTGATTCATGTGGGTCATGAACAGGAGCTGGGAAAAATAAGATTAACCCATCAAGAAAGAATGGAGCTGGCTGGAATGCTGCATAACGGGATTCCAACAAGTACTGTTTTAGATAAAGTTGTCGTAGACCAATACTCTCCAACCAAGCGACTTCAATCAATTGTCAGAAAAGATGTGGCCAATATACGGAGGGATTTCTTTATAGACAAGCCAGCCCACTCTGAAGATGCTATATCTGTGGATATAATGGTTCATAAAATGATGGAAGAAGATGATTCTGTACTTCTATATAAGCCGGTAGGTGAAAAACTTTATGGTTATCCTAATATTGAGGCTAATGAATTTTTACTTGGATTTGCCAATAAAGTACAAATACAGTTATTGTGCAGTATTACAGAATTGTATGGAAAAGACTGCATAATGATAGATTCCACACATGGAATGAACCAATATGGGTTTCAGCTGACTACCCTAATGTTTAATGATGAAAACCTGGAAGGTATGCCAATCGCTACATTGTTTTCCTCCAGAATAGCCTGTGAAACTTTTGAACCATTTTTCCAATCCATCAAAAACAAGCTTCCAGATTTTAAAACAAAGTTACTGTTGTCTGATGACACAAACTCATTTTGTAATGCCTGGGAAACTATTTTCCAAGACGATTCCAAACATATACTGTGTGCATGGCATGTTTTGCGAAGCTGAAATAACAATTTAAAATCTAAAGTGAAAGATGAAGCTGTAAGATTAGAAATGAAAAAAGATATGGAACAGTTTTTACATGAACTAGATACTGTTACATTTCAGAAATATCTGAATGATTTTCTGATTAAATATAAAGAAGAAACAGCCTTCATTAAGTACTTTGAAGAACATTATTGTAACTGCATACAAAAGTGGGCATATTGCCACCGAGCTCAACTTGGAGCAAATACCAATATGAAGCTAGAAAGATGGCATAGGCAGTTGAAGTACGAAGAAGCTGGAGGGACTATCATAAAGAGATTACACAAATCTATCCAAATTGTTCTGAAGGCTGTTAAAAAAAAACTTATTGAAAGAGTTATAGTCATCGAACGTGGCAAAGGCACTCACCGAGTTCGTCGGATTCGTCAAGAGCATCTCGATAGTAAAAAATTAGATGAAAATATCTACTCAATTCAAGAGATGAAAGAAGAAGAAGAGTGGGCAGTGTGTAAAATACAAGGATCATCCATAGTAACTTATGACATTAAGATTAACAACAAAACCTGCCAATGTCAAGTAATGTGTGTTGATTGTGGTGTTTGTTTGCATACATTAACTTGTACATGCCTTCGATACCAGATAGGGTATGTTATATGCAAACATATTCATTTCTTTTGTAAAAAATATAATTTTTCCCGCGACAGTAATGAACAATCTTCAAATCAAATTCAAAATGATTGTGAGGGAGAACTTTTCGTTAATGTAGAAGTAGACGAATACAAAGAACGGCAGTCTTTTGGAAATGGCTGCAATAGTCAGCCAAGTTTAAAAAAAAAGCCAAGAACAGATTTTGGTGCTGCAAAAGCTTCATTAACTTTAAGATTGCAATCTATCAGTGACCAAATACAAACACTGGAGACACCAGAAGACTTAGACGGTGTGGCTGAACACGTTAAAAATTTAGAAGTGTTTTTAGCAAAAGCTTCATGCAAGCAATGCTTACCAACTGTATCTGATGAACTAAAGAAAATCCTAGCTAATAAAACAATTGTTCAACAAAGAAAATTTCAAAGCAAAAAAAAAAATACAATTAGGAAATAGAACTTTTGGCCATATATATATATATATATATATATATATATATATATACATACAACAAGCACAGGCTCATTGTTTTGGTGAATATTCTATTGTGAAATATTTGTTTTTCTACCAAACTTTGCTAACAAAGTAAATTTTTCAAAATGTTATAGAGCAGACTCCCTCAAATCCGCAATCCTAAAATCCACAAAAGCCTAAAATCAGCCCATCATCACAGATGTAAACAATGAAACTTTCATTTCAGATGTTAGGACAAAATTACAGAATTTTTTAGTTTTATATCATTCTGTAAGTATTTTAATATGTTATTCTCGATAATATAACTGAATTCGTGGTTTTTCATGAAGGAAGTATAAATTTATGTCTGAAAAAAAATCAACATATTGCTGATATCACTGGTAATCGCAATCTTTTTACCAATTACTAAATCACTATTATTAATGTCGGTATACATCTGTGTGTGAGTGAGTGAGTGTGTCTGTGCATTCCCGGTCTGTACACGCAAAGGCTCCGGGACCACTTGACGCACAGATGGCGGACACGGACCAAAAAATTCGGGAAAAAGGCGCGGAGCTCAAGTTCGGCCGGGTCGGGAGTCCGACCCGGACTCGGGGAGTTATTAATTGACAAAACTGTTTTAATTACCGACCGAAACCGAACTTGGAAAAGAATGCAAAACAGCAAAAATTTCGCCTCCGAAAGGGGTTGCCAGTCTCTCGGGTCGGGGAATGAAAAGGCAGCGGGTTCCCAGGGAGGAATTTAACAAACCGCAGTACGGGGTTTTTAACCGACCCATATCTGCATTTGAAAGCAGTACGTATGCAACCGGGACGGTTCATAAATTTGAAAAATCATTTCCGTATGACAATTAGAACCGAAAAAATCGTTTAAAAATCGATTGATAAAAAATAATTTTTCATTTCTTTCCGCGCTGCGAATGCCAGGTGGCCCGACGATTGTCTGGATCGATTTTCAAGAGGCGAGGCGCAGTTTCTTTGAAGGAGGTCACATGGTTTTCAACTGGGTTTTTTCAGAGGGGGGCCCAATCTCCAAATCTAAGGGGCACAGTAATTCCTAACTTTTACAGGGCGACACAAAATTGATTCTGCTTTCAGAATATCTAAAAGTTGTTCTCATATCTTCATTACGAGCCGATATATTATTTAATTGTATAATTAATCATCATTACTATAATTAAAGCAAAAGAAAGATTTCCATCACAGTGCCGGCTAGATATTATGATTTTAAGAAGTAGGCCGCGTCTAAAAACTGCATGACGAGTATTTTAAGTTTTTCTTTTAGAGTGGCAACCAGATATTATGATAAGGAAAAGCGGGCTTCGCCCGTTATCGAATCGGGACAGTTGATGTAATTAAGACATATTTGTACATTTGTATTATTTTTGAGGAAACCAATTCCATTTCAACAAATTTAACATTTTTAAACGTTTGATTGTTTATATGTATAGAAAAATTACCACTATTTTTGATTAGTAAAAAGCGGGCTTTGCCCGTTATCGGATCTGGAAGGTTTATGTAATTAAGACATCAGATTTTTTTTCCAGCAGTCTAATTCAGTTATTTAAGGAAAAGCAGTGTCTTTGCCCCTCCCTTCCCCCCCCCCCCCCTCTTCAAGTTTTTTGCTCTTAACTACGGTCCGTTTCTATAACTCAGAAACTATGTTACGAATTTCATCCAAACTGATTCCAAACATTAGAATTAAAGTAATAAGGACCCTCTATAACATTCGTATAGAACACATTGCGCCCACTGGTGGTGGAAGGTGTAATTAAAGGATTTTTCAGCCAACTCGGGTTCTGTGGGTCACATCACGACGCGGTTTGGCTCAATCGACTCGACATCGATAGAGCTTATCGGTTTTAGTTCGTTTTTCACCACCAGGGGGTGTTTTATTATCTCTTTCTATGGCCCGGATTACGACGGGGTATGGCTCATTTGACTCGACATCGAAAGTCTCAACGATTTCAGTTATGATTGTATAAACAGTTTGCGCCACCTGGTAGTGGAAGGTGGAACTAACGTATACTGCAGTGCATGCGCAGCACGAATGCTATACGGTGCTGCAGGCAGCGGGGACCCGAACTGGAGGTTCATTCAGTTAGAGGTTTATACTATTCGACTAGAGCTTATCGGTTTTAGTTCGTTTTTCACCACCAGGGGGTGTTTACTTATCTCTGTTTCTTTGACCCGGATCACGACGGGGTATGGCTAATTCAACTCAACGTCGATAGAGGATACTACAGCTTATCGATTTTTGCTCCGACTCTCACCACCAGGGTGCGCTTTCCTATCTCTGTTTCTATGGGAAGGATCACGATGCGGTATGGCTCATTCGATTCGACATCGATAGAGCTTACCGATTTAATTTTGTTTTTTCACCACCAGGGGGCGCTTTCCTATCTTCGGTTCTACGGCATGAAAATGACGGGGTATGGCTCATTCGACTCGACATTGAAAGTCTTAATGATTTCAGAATGGATTGCACCACCTGGTGGCGGAAGGTGGAACCAACGTATACTGCAGCGCGTGCGCAGCACGACTGCTATACGGTGCCGCAGGCAGCGGGGACCCGAGCCGGAGGTTCATTCAGTTAGAGGTTTATACTATTCTATGTGCAATTTAAGGGATTATCCGGTGCGTGCGTAGCACGACCGGTATACGGTGCCGAAGGCAGCTGGGACCAGGGTCGGAGATTCGTTCAGTTACAGGTTTATACTATTCGATGTGCAAATTAAGGGATTATCCGGTGCGTGCGTAGCACGACTGATATACGGTGCCGAAGGCAGCGGGGACCCGGGTCGGAGGTTCGTTCGGTTCGAGGGGGATGCGAGCCGGAGAATACAAAAGCTTCGAGGTACCGAAGTAAATTAGGGGCCCGCTAGCGGGCGAAGCCAGGTAGTTTTTGTATTAATCCGTCTCTTTGGTTATTAAGACTGGCTGAACCTAAAATAAAACTTCCTTACTTTATGATTGTGATGTGACTTAATAAGGTACATTTAAGAGGAAAATTTCATTGAATAATTGCAAAAAAATATATCTGATCTCTATTATGCATATTTAATTATACATTATTAATTATTTGCTTGACCTTTACTTTTATAATTGCATCATTTAAAAAATTATCTTACTTTTTATTAGTTTAGTTTATTACTTTACTTAATTATTTTAATATTTTACTGTATTGCAAGCATTCATTATTTTGATTGCATTATTACATTCAAATTACTGCATAAAAATATAAACAAAGCAATGACCAGAAATCCACAAAATTCTAAAATCCACACAACCTCTGGTCCCAAGCTGTATGAATTTGAGGGTGTCTACTGTATTTAAATATCATACCATCATATTATTTTAAATTAGTTTTACATTGCCAAATTAATATTACTGAATATGAACAATGTATTATGAAATATTTTTATTGCTGTTGCTTGTTTGTTTTAAATTGTGATTTTTTTTATGTCAGACACATTCTCATCTTAGTGATATATATAGTGACCCTGCCAGTAGTTGATCAAATTTTTTAAAAATTGTGGCATTTCAGGCAGAAATGACTTTTATACATAGCACTAGACATAATATTTTTCTTTGAATGTTAATGTACCTGTTGTCACATTGTTGTCTGCTGTAAGTAAGAGATGCCATTTTATGAAATTTTTTTATTAAAAAATGTAAACATTTAGTTTTTGATTAGTTGGAAATAATTAAGTTAAGTCAAAATAATCCACTTCCATCTTGATTATTTCAACTAATATTTTTAAAGAATTATTATTAATCATAGCCCAAGAATAATTTCTTAAAGATTAATTTTTCGATTTCTGATTGACTTCTTTTGCCTGATCAACAACCACTGGGAAAATTGCAATTGAAAAAAACATTTATAATTTTGTTGCTATGTAATTTCAGCGGATTTCATTTTTGTCCATTATAGGACATTCATTAAGGGTTGTAGCAATCATGTTAGTTTACTTCTAAAAAGGAAATAGAAAAAATAAATGTAGCACTGAATTTATTTGATCAACTACTGGGGGATCACCTTTTAATCTATTAAATAATCATTTTTTATCAAGTGTGTGTAATATTGAAATAAGTTATCTATTGTCATATGTCAAAATTTAAACATAGCATATAATTTTTCAAAATTTATATGGTGCAGTTTATTCTACATACGTGATGATAAAATTTATCATCTGTAAAAAAAAATGCAATTTTATAATAAGTTTTAGCAATAAGATTTTAGAAACAAACTTTGAAATTGTCTTGCATTTGCACAATATTATTATGAAATCTGTTTAATTTCTAATGAAATACTATATTGTTGAAGGATTTCAATGTAGTTGATCAGGTATGGTAAAAAAAGTAATGGGGTAAATTAAATAAGTTTCAAAAATAAATTTATAAAAAATACAAATTGTAATTTTTTTATAAATTATTTTACCAAATTAATGTGTTACAAGTATCATTTATCAGTGAATAACAAAATATTTGTTGCTGTACTATTATACTCGGTTGCCATTTTAAAATTTTGGATATGACTTGGCTGTAGTAATGATGAGAAAAACTTTGGATTTAAAGTAAATAAGGACTTATTTTAAACTTTTTTATTCATTGTTATAGCATATAAAACTTATTTAGATTAACTTTCTGCATTTTTTTTGGCAAAATAACATAAAATAAATATTTTAGAGACATAAAATAGTTATACTGTTCTGTTAGGCACAAACAAAATAGCATTGTTTAAAACTTACTTAAAAAAAAATATATAAAGTTTATTAAAAGTGAATTGAATATGATGAATTTATATAGTAAATTATCAGAAGCTTTAATCTTACTTTTTTGTACCAATAGTTATACAAGAAATTTTAAAAAATGACATGAAAAAGAAAAGAAACAGAAGCTAAAAAAAAAAAGTAAATTATGGCTAAAAGTATTACCAACTTTAAATACCTAATATATATCTAATTTAAATAGTAATAGTAGTAAACAAACTATCTGAATTTTTTGAGAAGACAACCAGTGATCACAATAATAAGGAATAAATAGGTTAAGTTTGCATAAGAAAGTAGGTGTTCCTATTTCATGTTTCCTGATAAAGGTTTGATGTATAAAAAATTTCAAATATATTTCCTGATTCACCAGTTGTTTAATATTTTCAGCATTCTAAAGAACACTTTTAATCAGATTCATGTGCAATTATTCATTTAATTAAAAAAAATAGAAAGCCTTAAATAAGTATACATATTTTATCCTTCGGTTGACAATGTGTTTTAAAATCATTATATCAGTATTAATTTGCAATTTTATTTTTGAAATTTTCCTTGAAATGTTAAGATCAATGTTTATTTTCATGTAGTATGTAATTTTTTTCCAGATTAAAATAATATATTTTTGGCAAACTAAGTATAAATAAAAAATTCACTGCATTTTTATAATTTATAGTTACTAAGTTTTTATAATTATTTTATCCCTTTTGACCCTAGGTTTTGCATGTAAAGATTTCAGTCTTTTTTTTTGTATTGACTATACACTTCTGTGAAAAGTTAAAGATAATATATCACTTTATAAAAATATATTAACATTTTAAAGAAATGTCTGAACTTAAAGCTAAATAATAATAAGAAAACTTTGAATATTTTTTGTGTCAAATGCAAGCAAAATATATTTACTTTTTAATTTCTAATAAGCTTTATACTATGCACATTGTTATAATGTTTGGAGATTTGAAATAGATGTGTTTGTGGTCCACAGAAAAAAAAAGGGCAAAATTATGATGATTAACTGTTATTTGTGGCAACCCAAATTTATTTCAACTATTAAAAGTTTACTTTAAAAATGTATTTGCATAATGTTAGTAATATTTCTGTATTATTTTGTAACTGAATTTTATGATCTGCTTTTTTATATTTAGATGCTAAATTTAATAAAATCAAAGCTCATTGAAATTTTTAATCATATATACTATATTAAAATGCAAAGGTACAAACCTAAGCAGATCGAAATCGACACATTTGCGCATGCATGAACTCTTTTTCGAACCTCTTACTTTTAGAGGAAAGTAGGAAGAGTTCCCACTGGCGTAGCAGTCTACAGCAACAGTTTATTTTTTTTACAGGATGCAGGTTCGAGCCTAACCCCCGGCAAAATGATTTCTGTAATGTTTTGGCGATAATTCATTTCAATAATGGCATTTTATTAGCAGGAGAAGTTATGTTTTTTAATTTTATTAATTATTTGAATGCTTTATAATTAAATAAAATTTAATACTTAAAATATTTATTTCTAATATTTTAAAAATAATAATTTTATATTTAAAAATATTTAAGCTAAAACATTTTGCATGTAATTATCAATTAAATAAATTGAGCTGATCTACAATTTTTGTTACATTTTTTTACCAACATCAAGAATATGTATATGTGCCAGAAAGAAAAGTTTACCATTTTTTTCCGTAAAAAAAATATTCATGTATGAACTATAAAAGAAATTACCTTGATATCCATGGTTAATATTTAGAAAATGTATAAAAATGTAAAATAAAATTCAATAAAAAATATAAATTATAAATCGTTAGCTGCATCAAGTTTCAAATAGAGAATGAGACTGATAAAAATAAAATTCATGGCAGCTTTTAATGGTCATGTAATTAAATAAAATAAAAATAAATATTGTTATTTTTTTTTCAAAAAAATATATATATAAATGCTCTAACCAATATTTTTAAGTAAATTTCTCATTAAAAGCAAGCATAATTGTAAATTAAAAACTTAAAATTCTTTCACTTCATTGAATAGGTTAGACTGACAGCACCATCTATCGCCTTAAGGCGATTTAAGGAATCACTTTATGCAATATAGAAATTTGTCACAATTTCAATAATTTATTTAAAAGCAACTAATAAAAAATTCAAGAATTTTTCAAATGAAACATTCAAGTTATTTACCATCAAATCTTGACAAGTATTATCTAATATTTCTTTTATTTTCAATTGTTTTTGTATGTTAATGTGTTGAAAATTTTGTTATTGAAATTGATCGTAATTGCAAAACTATGAAGACATTTTGTTTTGAAATATGACAGTCACTTTCAAAGCTTTAAAACATAACTTTTAAGTGCTGGTAAAATCACTCTCGTTTTGAAAGTAACCACCATATTGGTTTATCTCTAGGTTTTAGATTTGCGATCAATTTCAAAATTGGCATTCTGCAGACCACTAACATATCTGTTTCAGAGATTTTATATTTTGTACCCAAACTATACTAATAATTAAGAAATTTGTTTTGTTTATTTTTAATGTCAAATGCAAGCAAAAATGTAGTTTTAATTTATGACTAGTTTTATATTAAGCAAAATACAAGATAAAGTCTGGAAATTTTATGTGTAAAAAAATAATATACAGTAAAACCTCTGAATAGCAGGGATTTCAGAAGTGCAAAATTTATTCGGTATTCAGAGATGTCTGTTTTCCACAGGTTAAAAACATGCAAATGGGAGGTTGAAAAAGTCTCTGTTATGGTGGTTTTGTCATATATAGTGTTGACACTAGCAGGGGCACCATTTCAGGGAGGTTGAAAAAGTGTCTGTTATGGTGGTTTTATCGTATATAGTGTTGACTCTAGCAGGGACACCATTTCAGGATTTCAGGGGAAGGGGGGGCAAAGATTTTTTGAGAGAAGTTATATAGCTAAAGGTATGATCTGGGGGTCTAACCCCCCCCCCCTCCAAATGAGAAACATAAACTGAATCATGCTTACAAAAACAGTAAAAACTTTGAATATGGAAAAACAAGAACCAATGACATATTTCATTTTAAACAGGTTTCTGTCTTAGGTAAAATTTCAATAAATTGACATGAACATTTTTATTTTTAGACAGATCCCATTTTTACAGGTATCCTCAAAGATTGTTAAACCATCCACTCTATAGAATAGCTCTGAAAAGAGATGTAAAAGTTGTGAAAACGAAGTTCTGTCTTTAACAGAATTCTTTCTCGAAGGGGGAAAAAAAAATCAAATTTTGATGAAAAAACATCATACAATTATACTTGCTAAGACAGAGACCTGTCTAAAATGGAACTATTTTCTAGTCCCTTTTTACTTCTTTTTTCCAGGTTTTACAACGGTCAAGAGTTTCCTGGCGAAGGATAAGGAAAATTTTTGAGGAACAGGGAATGTGCAAAACAGTACAAATCATCCAGAAAGTGGGAAAATCCTGCACTATAAATTTTTTTTTTTAAAAAAGCCATGCAGGATTTTGTCCCCTGAACTTCTTGAGCAAATTTTTAATTTTTGTTTAAGTCTGACATTTAGTGGTTGATAAATTTTCTGAAATATCCAATTCCTGGGGAGGCGGCTATTGCCCCTCCCAACCTCCCTCAAATGGGGCCCCTGGACTCTAGGCCAATTTGGCAGGGCACAGTGTCCAGCGACACTTTCTAGCTACTGTTTGTACCTTGCCACAATTTTTAATTATTTTACATACCCTGTGAGCCTTACTGCCATATTTGACATGCCCTTTTGATTCATTTCTTTTTCTGGTTGCAGGAGAAAAAAACTCGTGAAATATGTCCATTGATCGCATGAAATAAATCATAAATTTCATCATTTGATCATGGGGAAATATCACAAAATTTGTCAAGATCGCATGAAATAAATCATAAATTTCATCATTTGGTCACAGGGAAATATCGTAAATTTTGTCAATCGGTTGTGTGAAAAAAAAAATTCGGCTGTCAGTTACGGCAAAAAAATCTGCAAATTTGTCCATTTATCGCATGAAAAAACTCTCGAATTTTGCCAGTAAGTCATTTGGAAAAAATCACATTCACCAACTATTCTTGGGAGGGGGGGGGGGGGGGGGAATTATGAAATTTGTTGATCGTTCACGTGAAAAATTCATCCGTCAACCGTATGAAAAAACCTTTGAGTTTCGTCAATTGATCACAAGCAAAAACCTCCGCAAAATTTACCAATCGATAAAAATAAAATGTTGCAAAATTCTTCAATCGATTGCGAAAATCATCATTCAGTCATCAGAAAAAATGCCAAAATTCACCAGTCGATCATTAGAAAATAATCGAGAAATTCTTCAGTCTGCTTTAAAATATTATAAAATTTGTCGATTAATCACAGAAAAAAATCATGAAATTCATCAATAAAACGTGAGAAAAGTTGCAAAATTCTTCAGTCAGTTCCCGAAAAAAAGGTTAAATTCGTCGATCAGTTGAAGGAGAAAAAATATAATAAATCGTGAAATACTTCAGTTGGTTGAAGAAAAAAAGGCTAAATTCGTTGATTGCTCTTGGAGTGGCAGGGGGGAGAATCGTGAAATTCTGTTTGTTGCAGTAAAATTCTATTGATGATCGGGACCATGAATAAACCAGTTCAATTTTTTTTTGTTTGTTTGAAGAATGTACAATTTTGCCCTTTTTGAAAATAGTGTGCCTTTTTTCCTAGAATCAACGCTACTGTACATACATATATACTTTTAAATTGAAAAGGATTTAAAAAGTTTTGCAACATGTTTTCTTGCTATTTTTTTTCTTAATATACCTTGGGTTTAATGAATATAAAACTTGTTTGTGATTGTATATTTAAAGAGATTGAATTTGTTGTGCCCAATAAATGTCTAAATAAAATGCAAGTTAATAAATATCAGTTTCTCATGTGTCTAAGTTATTTCTGTCATTATATTTTATTCTTTTTTTACTGTACAGTGTGACTTCAAAAATCCCGCATCAAAGTCATCTTTCCCTCCTTTTTTAGGGTTTCGTTCATCTCATGAAACCCTATTACTCCTATTTCATTGTCTGTTCATCACAGAGCCAGTTCTCATAAATTATATAACTTACAGGCACGAAAATTTGCGTACTTATAGCTCAATGCCTACTATGAAGCTCAAAATATTAAAATTTGAAAAAATCATATTTTAATATAGAGAGATAAAAAAACCAAAATTCTAACAGCCTTTTCCTATTAAATTTAAACATTTTTCGTTATAGAAGTTGCCAACAATTACAAATCCACAATAAAATTCTTTCTACAATAATTAATTTTCTATTGAAAGATTTCTATGTGAAAAAAGAAATAAAAAGTTTCACCAATTGAAAAAAGGATTAATATGATGTCATATTGGTAATAAAACTGAAATTTTCAAACATTTCTCAATAATACAAGGAGTATGAGTATGTGTAAATACAGAAAGCAGCTTAATATGACATCACTAGAGAATTAATAAAAAGAAAATTAATCTGACTTCATATTGGAAGTTTAAAGGATTTTTCAAATGTTTGAGAATAATACAGAGTATCAATATGAGTAATAGAGAATAGTAAATATATGAGTTTGAGGAACGTATTGAAGCATGATAAAAACCTGATTATGGAAATATTGGTGTATTTTAACATTTTAAAGGTCTCTATACAACATGTTTAATTTTGAAATTGATTTTTTTTAATATTGCATTTAGTCCACATGACAAATATTATGACAGAGTATAATAGCGGGCTTCGCCCATTATTGGACCAGTTGAGATTTTCGAAAAAAACAAGAAAAATAGACTGGTAAATTTTGACTTATAAAAAACATCTTTTTTTTAAAATGAAATTTATTTGGATTTCATAAAAAAAGGATAAAGTGTTTTGAAAGGAATAGTAAATAAAACCCTTTGTGCAATCTTCGATCACACTTACCCACTTGTTTTTTTTTCCCCACTTGCTATTTTTCTTTCTTTCTTAAGTAAAAACATGTGTATTTTTCTTCTCTAAAGTTTTGGAAATTTTTATTTATTTATTAGAGCTAGTATAAAGTATTTTTCAAAATCGGTAAATGCTCTTTCTAAAATAAGTCTATTGCAGATAAAGTCGACTTGATAATAAAGTTAGAAAGGCTTTGTGATAACGTTGTCTGCTGTGTATGGAATCGGATCATGGACAATTTATGACATTTAAAAACAGAAGTTAAAAATAATGCAATTTTATATAAAAAGTGACATCACGAAGGGTTAAAAAGAAAAAAATATTCATGAAGAAAAAATTTCATTGTTTATTAATTTTTTTTTTTTTTTTTTTTTTTTTTTTTAACCTAGAAAGTTTTAAATTAATTTTTTTTTTTAATATTTAGTTTTTTATCACATAATTATCACTCAGTTAGGAATTAAATTTTGACTACAGGCCCTATTAAGAATATCGGAAGTACTTCTGATATTCTTTCAGAAATCCGGCTTAGTCTCGGCCCCGAAGATGCCAGATTCTTGAGGTTGTACTGTAGTTGCTGAAATAAACTACATTAATTAACATGTAATGGCCAGTATATAGCACATACATATTGTTATAATATACATTTTATCAATAGCTTGAAATTAAAAAAAAAAAAAAAATCTATCCTTATAAGGTCCAATCAGCTGATGACCTTTTCGTCCACCAATGACACCTGTCTGGTTGACCTTGAACCATATCCACAATCCTTGTGGTAACCAGGAAAAATGGACAGAAAACATATGACCTGAAAAAATAGGACATGGAAAACACAGGACCGTTTGGTGCTGCTTGTCTGGTATACAGCCGTTATAACACAGCCAGGCGAATACAAATATTTTATGTCAATGTTTACAAATGCGAATATTAAATTTTCATGCCTCTTTTCAATATTCGCTTTTGTAAATATCAACGGAAAAATATTCGTATTCCTGTATGTCAAAAATCAAGTTACTACTTGATTAAAACAAGCATTCTCATAAGTGAATATTTGCATTCATAGACTTCGAGGAAAAGCGTTCACGAATGTCAAAATTAAACTAGTGATGAATACGAGCATTCTCGTACGCGAATATTCTCACTTTTTTACACTATTAAACATTCACAGAATACACACCATTCACAGCATTCACAGCATTCACAAATATTTGTCTACGAGAATGATATAAATGAGACACCTCGTTAGTTTTTAGCACTTATTTATCAATAAGTTCAATATTTATCAATTCCTTGTCACGTTTTTTCTGCTCTTGTTTCTTCTGTCATGTTTTTTCTGGTCACTTTTTTTCCTAGATTCAATCCTTGCAGCTAGCAATCACAGTTGCCCTCCAACAGTTATTTCACCTCCAATGTTTGATTTTTGATGTCATTTGAAGCTGCCCTATTCCTAGTTAATATCTTTGGCAGGGTTAGAAATTAGGAGTTCTAAGTAAGGCATCAAATGACACCTACAATTTTTTTTTGTATGTGCCAAACTGCATTTCATGGTTTCTAAAGTTACTGGAAAAAGTGCAAGTTTGGCATATGTCAGTCCAGTTTAAATACCTATTAAATTTTACTCTAATTTTCAATAGTAAAATCTCTATGTGTTCTGTGCCAGACTTTGTGTCTATTGCTGAAGACTGTAATAATCGATTATGATTAAATTTCAGCTTCTATTACGATTATGTTTCTATTTATGCAAGTTGGATTACAATTACATCTTTGATTATATATATTCTTTAAGTTCTAGATTACATTTAGATTACAATTTATAGATTTTGGCTGAATTATGATTCCTGAACTAGTTCATTATGATTGCTATTCGAGTACACAAATTTCATAATCTGCACATAATGAATCTCTCTGGGTATTCGCTGTTTAACTATCTGTATATAATATTAACATTTGACAATTATTTATGAATGAAAACCTGCATTCGTATTTACATATATACATGTTTACAGTTCAAAAAGCATTTAAACATATCTTAAAGAATTTTCCCAATTAAAATTTCTCTGGAGTTTTGTTTACCTTCAGAAATTATTGACACAAGAAAAATTTCACAAAAATAACACGTTATCGCATGAAAATACATATTAAAATTGAATAATGTGAAAATGCCATAGTGTGTTTTGAGAAGGGTTGTAAAAAACTCGTGTAAAAAAAAAAAAGACCCTACCCACTAAAAAAAACCCTGGTTTTGAGGTTTGATCTTCTGATTCAAAGCTTTCTTCTACCTCATACATGTTAAAACTTCAAAATTTGCTATCACAGTGTCAAATTTAAATAACCTATGTCCATCATGAGGATTCAAAAAGTATAGGTTAGTTGGATTATGTGCAATTTAAAATAAAGTAGAAGCATTGCATTTTCCAAATAAATCACTGAATTTCGACCCATACACTCTTAGATGTCTGCAACCAAAATTCCAATTCAAAGAGCATATAAACAACACCTGTTGGGCAGTATACACCAAGTCTAATAAGGAACTATTTAGAGAACTCCAATAATTAGCACTCTCTCTTATAGGGAAAAGTTTTATAATCAGGTTCACAGCAAATTGATGCATTTTTGCTAGTGTGGTTTGCCATATAATTAACTCCATTTCTTAATTGCCAAACACTCACAACAAAATTATAAACACTCATATTTTATGCCAAAGTTGGCTGTGTACTAGAGATGAATTTAAGCTTTTTTTTTAAGAGCCGAACAATTTTGTGATATCGAAAGTATGCAATAGACATTTTTTTCATAATATTTAAAAATTGTTTCAAAAGTAATATCTCATTTTTAAACAAACTTTTTACATAGAAATAACTGCTAATCTCCAACACACAATTTTATGAAAATTTACATTCAATCTTATCAAAAGGGAAGTTAGATAGCAAATAAAAATATACTTTTTTTCAACAAGCAAATCTGATGGACACATTAATGAAGTTTTCTTTATGAATAGATAAGTGCATGAAATTATCTGAAATTGCTATTTATATGCTGAAGAATTGAACATTTTTCAATTTTCTATAAAAGGTGTCCCTCTTAAGTAATTATTGATTCCTTCCTCATAACATTCCTTTCTAATTGTTATGCCTCAAAAATAAACTTAAAAATTTGATACTGTTATCTGAAAGATCCTATGGTTTTGTAAAAAAAGAGGAAACACTGCTTAATTGCTTTCTATCTGAATAACAATACATAGCATTATTTCTACTGACGAATGAAAGTGGCTTTGTGAATGTGAAGAACAGAATCATGATAAAAAATTAATGCTATAAGAACCACATACATTAAATTCATATGATGAGTGATTATGGCTCGTACACAATGGAAAATTAAAATTCATAAACATCAAGCTAATGATAGTAGACTAAAAATAGGAGAAATGCAGATTCATTCTGCATAGATCTCTAAATAAAAAAAACTAACAAAATAACTGATTCAATTAAAAAAAATAATCACAATGTTTATTTGTCTTAAATGAAAATCAAACTAAAATGTGAACTAATAGTGCTTCCCGATTGGTGCCATGTCAATAGGTCTTCGGCATCAATGTCAGACATAAATATACAAAAATCACACATATATATATTCTTAAATAGCATTCCAATACTAAAAAAAAACAAAACATGATTTCTGTTTTCTATTCATTCTGATCAAAATTGCATTGAAATGATTATAAATTTAATAATTGCTCAAGAAAAATGAAGCCTATTACAAAATATTTGACCTATGCTTTTTTTCAATGAGCATACATAGCTGTATCTCGATTTATATTGGATAGAAATGACGCAAATTTTACATTTTATGGTATTGTAGATGTGTCGATAGAATTTCATATTTGAGTATGCTACGGGGGGGGGGGGGGGGGGGCTGTTATGCAGTGCTTTTGTTATTCTGGCATCTGTGTAACTACATGTTAAGTTCAAATAAATGCATCCTTGTAATTGTTGATAAACTGCACTATTAAAATTAATATAATAGAATGGTTTAGAAGAAAGTATTGTGTTGGTCAGACCATACTAGTTAAAATGTTTATTTTTTTTACAATAGTAATACTATATATTTCTTTAAATGTCACTTTCTTTTAATCAAAAGGATTTTTTATACTACCGTAAAATCCCGTTAATCCGCCCTTCCCGATTAAGCGCCCCCCCTCCCACTTCGTATACAAATTGGAAAATTCAAAAAATTTCGAGAAAGCGCCTTCCCCCAAAAGAAATTTCACCACACACATCAAGATCAACAGCAAAAATTTTATCTCACGAGTGTTGATTTTTTTTTCTGACGATTCTTTGATATATCGCAAACGTGTACAAACACAAAAGTAACATACACAACCTCAACTATTGTCAATTTGAAAAAGCAATATAACCAAACAATAGTTTTGCTGTAAATTTATCTTCATGGCGATATGAAGGTAATAAAAGTATCAATAGTGAAAGTTTCTCATGAAATAAGTTTGAAAATGTGTATTTGATGCTGTGTGTGTAATATTTTGATTAAAAAAAGAATCTATTTATTTTATCAAAGACTTTATAGTCGTATTTAACATTATTATGAAAACCAATCGCAAAAAATTTATCAATTGCCTGATCAGTAGATGGCGCCACAGTCGAATTTGTAGCGTATTTTGTGCTGTCTTTGTGGTAGCAATGTTTTTAGTTTTAAAAATCTGGCAAGACTGCCAATTCGTTCTTTATGTTCTCAATTTTGCGATTTGTATTATTTATTTAGCATTTATAGATATGAAATCATGATTTAAAAAAAAAAAAAACTTATTTAATCTTCCTTCAACTGCAATTTCTCAGTGTTTTTTAATTATTTTAAAGTATTAAGTTCCTTTTATTTTTCTGTTACCGTATTAATGACAGATATTAGTGTTATATATTTATCTAAATGCATTCCAGTTTCAAAGCTTCTGAAATCCAGAATTTTCTATAATCTGAAATCGCCATTAATCATGAAGTTATACTCTTTTTTTCTATTTTGTCTATCATTTTTTGTTTTCAAAATGTTTTCTTTTGTTACTTTATTAAAATAATGCATGCTTTGCGATGATTGGCCATTAGCATCTCCCTCCCCCCCCCCACCACCACCCATAAATATCATATACTACAATTTTAATGCCGTGTAAGCGCCCCCACCCCCCCTGATTATTTTATGATTTTCCATCACGTTTAGGGGGGCGGATTAACGGGATTTTGCGGTAATCAAAATGATAAATATCAAACAAAGGAGTGTAAACAACCAAATTGCCAAAATTTTCAAAAAAAGAGGAAAATATTTCCCTCTGTCCTTTTTATACCTAGAAACATCTTTTGCTATGTGAAGAGTAGTGCTTATATTTCACATGTTGGCATTCAAAAGATTTATTAAAATAGATGTAAAATTACGTACTATTCAAATAATGAATAATAATCTCATTAAAAAGAAATAGGCATAGTTTTCAATAAACTTTGCTCACAAAAATATACTACTACCAATAAAAATATTCAAGAGGTTGAGATAATTAAACGAAAAATATAAGGGAGGGGTGGAAGAATCAAAAAAGATTTGATACTATTACAGTATACAGGCCTTTTTAAGTTTGACATAATTTGGGCTTTAGAAAATGAGATTTGTTCCCAAATGATATATAAGCAGTTATGAAAACAAACCTAGTGAAGTTATATGCATTTTTGTATTATTTATATATAAACAGACATTTTATTTATATTATATATAATACTATTGTTTTTTATATAACATTTACTTCTGTTTGTAAAATATATATATTTAAAAATTGCTTGTAAATGCATATGAAGCAGTGAATAGGTTGCCAAATTTTCTTCTCTCACCAAGGCCCTTATACTAGAGAAGTACCAAAGATTTTTTTAAAAACAAAATATTTTTCACAGCACACTTAATAAGGAAATCACTAATACATTCCTAATGTTTATAATGATAAAGTAACTTCTGAAGATAAATTCATATGGTAGTGGAATTATATGAGGAAATATTTGTATAAAATAGTTTTTAAATGTGTAAGTGAATTAACTATTACAGAAATTTATTATTAATAGAGAGGAAAAAAGTTTTAAGCACGAGTTTTGTTTACAATTAAATTGACTAAATTTTAATAATTCTAATGAAATGTATAAAACCCAGTAGGAAAAAAAAAAGTATTTTTTAATATATAATAATAAAATAAAATTTAATTTTTTATAATAAAATTTAATATTTTAATGTGAGTGTGTAAATGATAATGTAAAATGCATGAAATAATATATATATTTCTTTTTTTTTCAATATGAAACTACAATACACTTTAATATGATTTTGTTTAAAAAACTCATATTCGAGAAAGACAGCTCCGGTAACAACATAACTTTTTTTTTTTTTCAATGCTCTTGATTGTTATAGATGGTAGGGGGCTCTGCCCCCTACCGTACCACCCACTGTACCACCCACTTATACCTGTAACCCCTACTTAAACAGTGGAATCTTCCCAATCATGCACAGTTGTAATTTTCCGTAGTGAGTCACTCTTCGAAAGAGCCGCTAGTCGAAAAACCATAAAAAATTCAAAAAAATTCATAAATAGCTGTATAGTAGAAATTCTGAAAAAAAAACTTTTGTATAAAAAATGACAAAATTGGGCTAAAAGATTAAAACCAAATTCTTTTTACTAATGTAGAAAATTCATTGCAAAATGCAAAAAATCGCATAAATAATTAAGAAAATCTAATTAAAAATTTCAAAAACTGCCTTCGATTTCCATATCTTCAGATGTTCAGGTACCATCCTGCCAACCTTGTAGCTCTTAACCTTGTTTAACCTTGTAGCTCTTAACCTTGTTTAACCTTGTAGCTCTATGTGCAGCGGTCTTTTTAGAAAACAGCGCACACACACACACAGAGAGAGACAAACATCTTTGTTTATTATTATAGATATTGTTTTTAATCTAAAACAATATGCTGAACCATTTTTTTAAAAATCAGGTTAACCCAACCTGCATGATTTAAACTAAACCTAAAACTAACCCAAACCAAAAAAAATTAGTTAATCTGACCTGCAACAAAAACAATCCCCACCCCCCTCTGCTGTAACCTTTCAGAAAATATGCTATGAATTTCAGAAAATGTTTTTTTACTTAGAATCCCCTCTGAAGAAAATTACCTTAAAATTGTATACTAAAAGCATAAAATAAAATTACTTACTTACTAATGTTCTTTATATTATAAATAATATTAACATAATAGAGAAGGCTTCTTTCTCCATTTTCTTATGATCTTCTCTGATACATCATAAGCCCTTTCTGCAGTACCATTGTTCTATTGCTTTGCTATTTTAATAACTTTTAACTTAATCTTCGTACTTCCTTCTTTTCATTAGTAGATCCATAATTATACTAGAGGAGTATAACTCTTAAATGTTAGAAGATACAAACTGTCTGAAGGCACAATCTACTACTCAAATTAACTGTGAGCTCTTTTTGCTGTCTAACCATTTAATATCGTATCAAACCAGCAGAATTATACACTTTATTTGAAATATTTTCTATCATCTCAGCAACTTAGTGCAATTACAAGTGAGGATAGAAGAAAAGAAAACAATGTGTGAGTGTGTATGCATATGATTATGTCACAATCAAAGAGCATGCTGAACTAATATTTTCTTACACATATGTGTATTATTTTGGTATTTACAAATCTAGACTTATTCATGCCCAGTTGTAGGTTTAGATAGTCATCTTGTAAAACATGACAAAATTACAGCTCATTCCAAGAAATAGTTTTTTAGTTATGCTTTAAAAACTATCCACATTGCAACTTGTTTTGCAAGGATTAAAAAGGAATTTGACATTATAAGTTCCAAACTTTGAAGATTCATAATTCCTAAACTGTTGTTGACTTCATGTTTAGCCTCCAAAGGTAAAATGTATCAAAAAATCCAAATATGCTGTTAAAATTGGGGTGTTCAAATTGAAAATTTTGGTTCAGTTGGTGCAATTGTAGTATGAAGACTGCTTCATATCCTTCTTTTTTTAAACATAAGTTAAAAGAAAAAATAATTTCTAATCGAATGGCTATTTTTCTTTTTCTTTGTGATAATTTGGCAATTAATTTTTAGGAGGTGTATCTGTTTTTTGATACCAACTGTACATGAATGTAGCAGTGAAAGGCTGCTATTGTGTGCTTTCTTTATTCTGTCTGTAGTTCTTGTTTATAGCTAAATAGTAATAATTTTTTCTTTTATGATTTGAAATGTGCTTATCCTTCAGTCTCAAATTGTGCAGATTTTTGACCCTTTACTGTATATTATATATATATGTATGTATATATATATATATATATATATATATATATATATATATGTGTGTGTGTGTGTGACATACTTTTAAATTTTACTGCTACATCTTGCATATTTTTAATTTATAGGTTGTGTTATATTTGAGAAACACCTTTAAAAAGTCAATTTTCCAAAGAGAAATAGTGACTTTTCCAGGTGCTTTAAATGTTTACGTGGCTTATCTAGAAGAAAACCATGAAACTGATGAACTAGCTAACATGCTTCAGTAAGTTAAAACTTTTAATTTCTTTTTTGTGGTACATGTACTCTAATTTCTAGCATATAATCAGCATACCAAACAAACAACTTTAGGTTAAAAAATATAATAAAATACAAGGTGACCAGAAATAGCATAACGCTGACTAGAGGTAACATCACTGTGGATGATTTTGTTATTACTCGATTATCAGAGCATTTTTTCACTTATTGATCTTTGTTCTGACTCTAATTTTTTTTTTAATAGAATGGCAAACAAATGAAATGCGATTTTAGAGCTTCATCGTCAAGGAAAGCATGCGTGTGAGATTGCTCATTTGCTTTAAGTGGCAAAGAAATTGTTTACAAAGCAATCAACAGATCCAAGGAGCATGGCTGTGAAAGAGACCAACAGGAAAAATGCAGAAAAAGGACTGAACACTTCCAGAAATCGACATTGATTAAGAAATGCGTTTTCTGAAATCCTCAGTTGTCGATGAGAAAAATAGTTAGGCAGACAGGGATTGCTCTTGAATCAGTTCGACTTATGGCCAAAGAGGAGCTGAACCTTCATCCTTACAAGCTCAAACAAGCATAACTTCTCACTGATGAAAACAAACGAATATGGATTGAAAGATGCAAAAAGGTGCTGAAGTGAGTTGCAACTCCACACTAGGAGTGGATCCTGTTTTCTAATGAAAAGCTATTCTTGGTGGAACAACTGTACAATCGCAGAATGATAAAATTTGGTCAACAACTTCTAGGCAAGTCTTCCATGGTTCATCATCATCAAAATTCCAAATCTGTCATGGTGTAGGCAAGAATTTGTGCAACAGGCAAAACTCATCTAATTTTCATCATTTCTGGAGTCAAAATAACTAAAGATGTGTACCGAAAAGAGGTTCTTCCCTGGGCTCAAAAACATTTTGAAAATGGAATTTGGATGTTTCAGCAAGATTCCGTGCCTTTTCATTGAGCGAAATCTACACAGAACTGGAGTTGGGCCAATTTTCCAGAATTCTTCTTGGATCAAGAATGGCCTCCATACTCGTGGATTTAAACTCCTTAGATTACAGTTTGTGGTCGATTTTGGAGGCAAGGGCTTGTGCTAAACCTCACAAAAGTTTGGAGCTCTGAATCATTTGTTGATTCGGGAATGGAAGCAAATCACTCTGGCTGAGTTGCAACAAATTGCTGAAAATTTTGCAAAATGTTTGCATATCTGCATCAAAGCAAAAGGAGAACACTTTGAGGCAAAGGGAATTTTTATTTCTCTAATACATTGTTGTTAATAAATGAAGTATTTGTTTTTGAAAAAGCTTTTGTGTTTTCATTAACTAAGTCAAATTAGACCATCACATTATTTCTGGTCTCCCTGTATGATATATTTCTATATAGTATAGTTTAGGCACAACATTTTTTAAGCAAAATTCCTGGTTCAAAACAAATTTATTTTATCCATGGTTTATATGCCACAGATTAGGCTGTTTTTATGTCTTTTTTAAAATATTTTTCTACTTTTTTTTTAAGGGAAAAGCTCATTCACTTATATATGTTTTATGACAAGTTGACTTGAATAAAGTTTTGGCACATTTTCGTGGTTTTTGTATCCTACATTTCAAATACTACTAAAATTATGTATATGCAGTGAAGCACTGTTTATACATTTTTCAAGGAACTAAGAAAAAAAATTATAAATGAAATTCACAAAAGTATGAACATTTTCATAATAACCAACAATAAAAAAATCAGAGGTAAATTAAATAATGCACGAAAATGAAATACAGGAAGTATGTAATACTAAACTTTTTATTCCAGATTTAATGTACAGTTAGTACTACTATTCATATTCATTCAGCATGTACAAAATATTTTGTTATTTTAGGTTGTAGGGCTTTTTTGAAATGCACAGAAAAAAGTTCATTGTGTACAGTTAAAAGTGTCATTTTAACATTATAATTTAAATCACTGCTAATGAGGTATTCTTGCATGGTATTAAAATTGACCAAAGCTTGTTGAAAACTTGGCAGTGGCTTTTTAGTGCAATTATCGTCTTCTTCACTGCTAGTTTCCTTATTTGCAATCATTTTATAGATTTTTAGAAGAGAACATGTCGCAAGTTCCAAATAACATTGCACAAATTCTTCAAATGAAGTAACATCATTTAAATTTTACCAGTTTTCTGGTAGAACAAAATGATTAGGTTCAGCATTTTTAATAGGACTAGCATCCACTGGAGTTAAAAATCTGCCAACGACAAAGCAGTTTTTTATCGTTTTTTGTAAAACATTTTGCCAAGCTATCATTATGAAATTCATAGCTTGCAAGACATTAATGTTCATATTTTAGAAGTCTCCATGGTCTAAACTGGCAATAGCTATTTTCATCAGAAGTTTTTGATAATGTTGTTTTATTGAGTTTGACTATTAAATCCCATGGCTGCAATTTGTTGGTACAATTTGCAGGCAAAGAACTTGACAATTATGTTTTTTAAAAAGTTCATGTCAGGTGGATGAGCTGGACACTGATCAGTGAAAAAAATTATTCGCCATTTCTGGTTTACATTTTATCATCTAATCCTTTTAACCAATCATTAAAGAAACACATGGCCATCCATGATTTTTTATGGGTCAAGTACTTCGTTGGTAATGTTTTCACATTTTTGAAGCAGCGGGGCATTTTTGATTTGCTAATAACACCATGTAACACAATTTTTGTTTCTGGGTTATCAATATTATTTTATAATTGGATCTATCATAAAAACATGAAAAAATTTCACTTCCCTGCAAAAACTTTGCTTTTGTGGTCAGGACAATGAAAAGTTGAAATTTGCGTACTGTCCTTAAGGCAACGTACAAATTTTCGGGTTTGTTTATTTAAAGACAAAAGGGAACATTATATTTCAAATCAATTGTATATTTTAACCCGAATTCTACAAATTGATGACAAAGAACCTAGAAATGTGTAGATTTGCGAGTGTATGTCATATCACTTTCAGGAATATGTCCCCAAATATAGTCCACCATCATGCGTTCATTGTCAGTTCTCTGGTAGCGATGTTCAAAATCTTGCATGTTTTGATGAAAGCGCTCTTCTTGCTCCTCAGAATAAGCACCCATGTTCTCTTTGAAGCTATCAAGGATATGTACTTTGAGTGACATCCTGCAGCCTATTTTGCTGTACTTTTTAAGTTCAGGGCCATGTAGCACAGGAGCAATGGATGATGGTATGTTGGGATAAATGACTGCTGGTGCTTTCTTGCCAGTCCATCATTTAGAAGGGTCCACCATGCAGAAGTAGCGGTTCGTAGAATGGTCCGTGGGTTCTCACCAAATTCTTGCAACACCAAACTTTATAGACCTCTTTTACCCTCAGTACCATCCTCACAGAGTGTTCTTACAGGTCACACAAGTTACATGTGGAGCCCAGGATTTGTCCTGGTCTCCAACAGGTATCCCGAAGTAAACCTTGTACACTTCTTACATCTTAACTAATGATGAAATGTGGGATTTTTTTCCTCTTGTTTTAATAAATTCCCCAGAAATAAAACAGAAAGCATATGCTGGATGCTTGCAACTTCTTGAAGCCATATCTGAGTTGAATCAACAGTCAAACAGTTTTTGGAAAAATCTTACTGACTGTGGGTACTTTGCTAATTGAAAAGAAATCTTTATTAGTATCAGACTTATGAAACAGACAGTAATTCATATTCAAATAAGACTTTTCGATGATTAGAAACAAAATCTATTAAAAAAAGTGGTACCAAAAGAATAAAAAAAAATGTAAATTTGGCAGCTGTATAAATGTTACTGTGACAGCCACAAAAGCAAAGTTTCAGGGATATAACTACTCTTTTCTGCATATTTGCTGCTCAATTAGACAGAAACCAATTCTGTCAAACCAGAAACAGAACTTAAGCGTAGATCAAATACTTTGTGCGAATTTTAATTCATAAACTAAAACCAATAACAACGTTGTAACACACAAATATGAAAAATTGGCGCAAAAAACCACATACAGCCGTTTCAAGGATTCCTCGATCTCCTTCCTCAGTGCGGGGGAAAAAAAGCTTAAAATGGGTTCAAAGAACCCCTTGGTTATAGCCCAAGTACTGGCTTGAATGAAAATGCCAAAGCAAGAGTTCATATAGCCCAAAGAAATGACGTATTTCACCGGAAATAACTGAAAAAAAGGAGTCCCTGCGCAGGATTCCTCCACACATGCGAGAGAAAAGGGGTGCTGGTCATATCATTCACTAAGGATGAACTATGTTTGTGAATAAAGTAAGCCTCTTAAAAATCAAGATTTATAACTGAATTACATTTTTGGATAATTTTAGCTTCTGAATAATTAAACTTGTGGTTAGAATCCTAACAATGTTTAGCTATTGTAGATTCCTCACATTCCTGCTTTTTAACATAATTTTGGTGTTCTTTCAGCCTAATTCTAAGGGCACACTTCGTCTGCCCAATGTAAAAGAGGCCACATTCACAAAAAATTCTGTAAATGCCCCATGTATTATGTTCATCGATTGGATCTTTAAGACTGGAGAAAGAAACTTTATTAGTTGGAGAGAAAACAACTTTGCAATTAAACCTATTTAGAATACGAGAAATTTGTGCATTGATTTTATGAAAATAAGGTAAGACAATAACATTTTAAAATTCTTTATTAGCTGGAACAGAATCTGTGATTATCAGAGGTTTAGATAAAATATGGTTAATTGTATTCAAGCTAAATCCACGATCAATGGCAACTGCTTTAATATAGTTAATTTCAATATTAAACAACTCAGAATTTGAACAAATTTTACGTGTACAGAAAATAAGTGTATTGAAAGCTGCAAATTTTTGATGTGGGGGATGATTGGATCTATAATGAGGGGGCAAACTTACTGCAAAAGGTTTACGGTAAACTGCTGTCAAAAATTCACAATCATTATGGATTATTCAATATTAATGCTGTACTTGATATATTTAATTCAATTGATCCATGTATCCAGTTTACTTTTGAAGTTGAAACACAACAACATCTAACTTTTCTAGATGTCCTAGTAATCCATAATGACTGTGAATTTTTTACAACAGTTTACCGTAAACCTTTTGCAGTAAGTTTGACCCCTCATTATAGATCCAATTATCCCCCACATCAAAAATTTGCAGCTTTCAATACACTTATTTTCTGTGCACGTAAAATTTGTTCAAATTCTGAGTTGTTTAATAATGAAATTAACTATATTAAAGCAGTTGCCATCGATCGTGGATTTAGCTTGAATACAATTAACCGTATTTTATCTAAACCTCCGACAATTACTGATTCTGTTCCAGCTAATAAAGAATTTAAAAATGTTATTGTCTTACCTTATTTTCTTGAAATCAGTGCACAAATTTCTCATATTCTAAATAAGTTTAATTTCAAAGTTGTTTTCTCTCCAACCAATAAAGTTTCTTTTTCCAGTCTTAAAGATCCAATTGATGAACATTACCTGGGGCATTTACAGAATTTTTTGTGAATGCGGCCTCTTTTACATTGGGCAGACGAAGCGTACTCTTAGAATTAGGCTGAAAGAACACCAAAATTATGTTAAAAAGCAGGAATGTGAGAAATCTACAATAGCTAAACATTGTTGGAATTCTAACCACAAGTTTAATTATTCAGAAATTAAAATAATCCAAAAATGTAATTCAGTTATAGATCTTGATTTTTACGAGGCTTACTTTATTCACAAACATAGTTCATCCTTAGTAAATGATATGACCAGCACCCCTTTTCTCTTGCACGTGTGGAGGGATCCTGTGCAGTGACTCCTTTTTTCAGTTATTTCCGGTAAAATACGTCATTTCTTTGGGCTATATAAACTCTTGCTTTGGCATTTTCATTCAAGCCAGTACTCGGGGCTATAACCGAGGGGTTCTTTGAACCCATTTTAAGCTTTTTTTTTTTTCGCACTGAGGAATCCTTGAAACGGCCGTATGCAGTTTTTTGTGCCAATTTTCATATTTGTGCGTTACAACATTGTTATTGGTTTTAGTTTATGAATCAGAAACAGAACTTGTATGAAAATTTGTTACATAGTGTAATCAAAGGAGGTAATTTTTCAGATCCATCTGCATTGGCACACAAATAACACTGTCAATCACACTTTACTCTGTTTTCCCACCATGACACGTATCTGATTTGATTGCAAGGGTGTTTGGATGACAGAAGATTATAAAACAAACCTGTTTCATCTGCATTGAAAATTTGCTTTTGTTCATTATATCATTTTCATCATTAAATCTCTTTCAATATAACCACTGCTAGAAGCTCACTTATTTTTTTGCATTGAGTTTTGTCTTTACTGTATCATATTTTTTAATGTTTAAAATCATTTATTCAAATGCTGCTTATTTTTATTCTAGACTTGCAGATAAAGCAGAAGATGCAGCTGTAAGTATGCAAATATTTAAAAATAAAATATAAATTTTATTAACTTTTCTTCATTTCACTTAAAATATTAATTTAGCATTTCAAAAAAATTCAAAATAGTATGCTAATTGTATAAATAGGAATATTATGTAGCATAAAATTCTGACTATAAGCCTCCCTTTTTCAAAAGCAAAATCTGCTAAATTTAGGGCAGAGGCTTATAATCGGGATTTAAAGAAAAATCCATCCAATAATTTTTTTATTATTACTGTAGAAGTAAAAAATGGTAAATACAGGGGTGAGAATCTTCTATGTTTTGGTATATTTTTGCTTTAAAAAAATCATCTACATACCCTTGTAAAATTTTGTTCACACACATCTAAAAATAAATTATAAACAAAAATTGTATATAGGGTGGTCATAAAGTCTTTCCTTGATTACAAAGATTATTACAAAATAACCATTGAATATAATAGTTCAAATTTTTTATTATGGAAAAGTCATATTCTTAAGGGGTTTTTTTTCTTCATCTGGATGGATGATCCCCTGTACATACAGGTTGGTCAATCTTAGACACCTTTGAAAAGCAAACTGAACATAGTTTACATAAAAATCGTTCACCTGATACACTGTAATAAATCTAATTATTAAATTTTTCATATTTTTTAATATTCAGGGGATATCCACTCAAGGTCAGGATCACAGATGTTGTGTCTGCTTTGACAGCCCAAATGTGCAACAAATTAGACAAAAGAATTTTTTAAGAGTTTCAAGATTGTGTGCTAGAAGCTTGGGGGGGGGGGGGGGGGGGAGGGGAGGGGCAGAGAAAATAAGTGTAAATTTCATTAAAATTATAAAAAAAAAGTGGAAATCTGCTAAAATGTAGAAGATTCTCACCACTGGATTTTTTAAGTCAAATTTTTGTGCAAAAAATGTTTTAGAGATTCCCTAAGCAATATTATTCAGAAACTGGTACCTATTCCATACTTGAATCTTTTCCTTTATATATTTTTTGATATTTTATTTAGTTTCTGAAATATGAAGCTGCTGTAGCAGTTGAAGATCCAGAGAGGAAACTTCAGCGAATTGAAAATTGTTTGAGGTATTTTATGATGAATTTATATTTTTTAATTTTGTTTGTTTTCTCATTAATAGATTTTTCTGTTAATACTGTTATTTAATTATTTTGAAGTAAGCTGTGAGTGTTTGAGTAACTTAATACCATTATATTGTTGATCCAGCATTTTATTTTATAGTTATTTTGCTGCATGCTATTGTATTGCCTGTAATGTCTGTTTTGTTTGTTATTTAACATTTAAATAATCAGAGCAGAGCTAGTTTAAAGATAGGTAAAGTAAGATGTTGAATGGTCAAAAAATATATTTATCCAATTTTTAGAGCATTTAGTTAAGACTTTAAAGTTTCTTGAGAAAAGATTATCTGCAGGGCCTCTGAAGAAAAATCTTATTTTGGGTATTCAGAATTAGGAAAGATTTTATTCATTCAAGTTAATATGATGCCAGCACATATGTTTATATAATTGATTCTTTGTAGTTGATATATTGCCAATTTTATGCTTGGTACTATATTTATGTAGTAAAAATCCCTAATATAAAATAATAAATATAACTTTCAATTAAAATATTATTTTGTGCATCACTTGTGAACTGTACCATAGTCTCAGGTGTCAATTCTTAAAAGAATAAAAGAAACTTTAATAATTATATATGAGGCTCTCTCAAATGTATGCTGTAGTCAGTCTTTTTTAAATAAATTTTTTATCTATTTTATCAAAAAGTAATTTGAAATCATTAAATTGATTATTATATTTTATTAAATGCAAAGAAACTTACATTTACATTAGAGTCCTGATTATATGAGTTTAGTAAGGATCAAGCTTATCTCAGATAAGCAAAAAACTTGGATAAACCAAATTTACATACAGTGGCCTCCAAAAGTTAAGGTGCAACCAGTCTTTCATGTCTAATTTGAAAACAAATGAAGATAAAAACATGAAATTTAGAAGAATTGTGCTTTAAAGAGTTATTTATCGAATTTTACTTAATTTTAACATCAAGCATGATTTGCAAATAAAAAATTGCATTTTTTTCAAAAGTCTACTGTTTGATAAAAAAATAAATAGCAGTTTTTTGAAAAAAAAAATGAAATAAACAGATTTTAATAAAACATGTGCCTGGCCCTACTTGTAATGAATTTGTGGTATTGACTTTCCATCCTGTCAATTAAGCTGTTGGACACTAGAAAGGGAAATAACTCCCATACATGGAGCAATGCTTGTTCCAGTTCAATTAACGACTTTGGAGGAGGACTTACGGCAGCCACCTGTCTGCTGAGATAGTCCCAAAGATGCTGTATAGGATCAAAGTCCGAAGATTGTGCTGGCCATTCCATTCGCTCCAAACCTTGATCCTATCAAGGTTCATTATCATAAAATATCTTGTGAAAATCCAAAGCTTCTGACTTCAGTATTGGTCCCAATATTGAATTTTCCTTTTCCCACAATTGTATAAACCCCAGAAAATAAAGCTTTAGAAGTTTTTTAAACTTGCAGTGCTTCATTGTCTTCCCAACATTACTACAGTTTGCTTTGTCTGCATAAAACTTTTTAATCTGAACTCTATTTCTTTACTAGCCTCCAACAGTAGCTTCTCCAACACTTTTATTAGAATGTCCCTTAATCCAATCACTTCAATGCATAAATTTTTCTTTCTATCAAAACAATAGTTCTCTTCTATTTTTTATTTTTTTAGAAGAAATTAATTTAACAACAAGAGATTAATCTAGCTACATTTTAATTAAATTCCAGTGTGACAGGTACCATTTTGTCTGAATTCTGTGTCTCGAATATAGAAAACTAATCAATTCCCATTTCTTGGAGGAATGCATGCTCCCCCCCCTTCTTCTTCAAGGATAGGAAAATGAGAGATAGCCAGTAGTATAGTCATAAAGTAACCAGAGGGTAAAAGCTATAGGCAGAGGGTATATTCCAGAACGTATATATTATAGCTTTACATGAAAAACAGGGGGTATACAGAACTTCTTTTTAAAAAAATCCAGAAGGTATACAGCATATACAACACTCCACTACATCCCTGGAGATAGCTCTGTTATTGCTATCCTCCTTTTCAAAGGAGCATGTACTGAATAACACTGGAATTTAGATCAATCACTCACTGTAATTAATAATGGCACTTCTTTGCATTTTTTATTGTTAAAGAAGGGATCCAGGTGGATACAGATTCTGTAAATCAAGGAAAAATCAGGTTTATCAATCTGGAAAAGTCGGGGAATTTCTTAAAAGTACTTGAAAATCAGGAAAATTTGTCTATGTGTGAAAATATTTGTATTTTTGCATGAGACGGATTCATCGTGATAATGAAGACAATTTACCCATTTTTGAAAATTTTATCATACATTAGCATAAGCTGACCAGGTAGCCAGCTTAATCCAATTAGCTATCCTGTCAGATATAGATATGTCTTAAAATTGACATTCTTCAGAAAATGAGGAAATTTTCTGGTTATCATGTATTCATTGGCCACTATATGAAGTTGCACTAAATTTTGATTTTGGATTTATCAAACTGTGAACCAGTACTTTTTGAATATTATGCAATTTTTATGTTTTTCTGTAGTTTTTTTTTTCTCAAGTGAGGTATTAGAAAGCTGGATAAGTGTGTTATACGAATAAGTGGCATACATTAAAAAATACTGTAGGTGTATCGTTAATAATGGAATTCAGGAAAATCTGATAAAGGTAGCCAGGGAAATCAGGAGAAAATCAGGGATCTTTTTTTCGTAATTTTTCTAGCCATCTTGGGATCACAATATTACTGAAGTGAAAAGGATTAAGAAACTGTCAGTGTCAATGAAAAGTGTCAGTGTAAAGTGAAGATGAAAGAGAAGTCATAAAAATTTAAAAATCTGATTTTCTGATCAAAATGGAAAAAAATAGTCGTAATTTTTTATTTCTATAACTCAGTTAAAGTGGAAACTCTGTTAAGTGGGGTTCAGATAATTGGAACTCTACTGTATTTTTTTATTTATCTTTAACTAAAAAAAAATAGTTCAACTAATAGAATAAAATAGGCTATTAATAAAGAAAATATCATCTCCTTTTCTCCATTTTAATTTTATGCAAAAATTAAATGTAATAACTAATTTTCTTTTTTTAACATTTCTGTTATGGTCTAAATGAAAATGTTACATTTCTTTTATTTCTCTTTTCTCTTCTAACATGTATATCAGTGTGGTCCAACTGCAGCCCATGTACAACCACCAATTTCATACAGAAAAATTTACCTTATTTAATCTCAGAATACTTCTTCAATAACAAATTTTTGTTCTAAAAGTACTAGCTAATTATCGCTAAATTTCAAACTCTTTTCTCTTCTACTTCATACTTCAATTCAGTGTAAAAGTCTGTGGAAATATGGAAATTAATTATGATTACTTCATCTTTCATTTCAAGTATAACTGATATATATTAAAGCTTAGATTTAATAAATTTTGCTTGTTTTTTCTAACATTGTGTTTGATACAAAGAAACTAAGACCAATCCCAAATGATTTAGCTAAATAGAATAGTGACGTGTCATCATCTTTCTGCTTTGAAACATAATCTTTGGGGGGGGGGGGTGACCATTAGACGCACATTATTATACTTTGAGGTATCCAAAGCATTTAACTGCTTTCAAGCATCCATTAATTTCAAAGTTATGTCCTTATCTATAATGCTTATAGTCTAAGAGCTAGCAACGTCAGAAAACACGTGATTTTAGCAAGGCTCATTTTTCTATATATTCTCCGTCTTTATTGTGTAGTACGAATACGGCCGGTCTGGCTGGTGAAAGTGGTTGCATTTACCTGTGGGGGGAGGGGCAATGCAGGTAAAAAAGTGACAAAATTACGTCATTTTAGCATGAATTTTGTTTATAAAACTTGAATCTGCTAACTATTTGTGATATTAAGTTATTAGTCTGGCACCGTTTTAACGTTGCCAACACTGTGCCAGAGGCAAAATAAGGTGTCAAATTCACGTCATTTTAGCATAGCTGAAATTTTAGTATGTTATACTTTGGCTATCAGATAAGCCATAATTAATTTGCCAGACCGAAATTCGGTTGCTAAATTACTGCCAGACGCCAATTTAAATCTGGTAGAGAAAGCGCCTATTATGAGAGTTTGCAGCTTTTGTAGTGCTTTGTCTACTTTCAATACACAATAAAGCCGTAATTGTTGCCGTTGCCAAAGCAACGATCCTTGCTTTAGATAAAAGTATCTCTCTCTCTCTCTCTGTCTATCTCTATCTCTCTCTCTCTCTCTCTCTCTCTCTCTCTCTCTCTATATATATATATATATATATATATATATATGAATAGCCGCCCGTCCCGACTTCGTTTGGGTTACTATCAATACACAGCCAAGCCGTGATTGTCGCCAAAGCAACGATTGTTGCTTTCTATAAAAGTACATATATTTATGATTTGAAAAATGCCACACAAAATATCTAATAAAAAATTAGCAATAGATGTCTTATTCGTTTAGTCTTTTATAACCGAGTTCATAGTCGATGTTGGCTCTAAAATCGCTTGTTCCAAAATCGCTGAAATATATGTTTAACTCCTTTTTTTGTAGAATTGGTATGCTGAATTTCACACTCCTATCTAAAACTGCTTTTCAGATATGGCGGGGAAATGACCTTAACTCTCAACCACCCCCATTTAACATCCTTAGTGATTGAATTTCTAAAATCCATGAAATAAATGTTTAACTATTTTTTTAGTAGATTTGTTATCCTGAATGTCATACTCCTACGTAAAACTGCTGCAGAGATATGGAGAAATGACCTAAATCTTTCGAACCTCCCATTTAACACCCGTAGGGCTGAATTTTCAAAAATACTTTCTTAGTGGGTACATATCTTCCAAATTTCGTAGTCCTAGGAGCAGCGGTTGAGACTCGGCGTTGATTCTGAGTCATCAGGACATGCTCTTTTATAAGTATAGAGATGTATAAAATCGCCAAAGGAGCGAAAAAAGAGCAAAACTGAAACTCCACCATAAATTGTCAACCATTTATTTAAATTCTGTCTTAATTTTTAAGTAATATTATAATTAATCTTTATTAATATTCGTTGTTAATTTTAAACTATACAACATATATTTTTTTCTCTTAATTTTCTAAATAAACTTATAGTGGTTAGAAAGAAATAGGCAATGTTAATGATGATAAAGATGATAATAATCCTTATAATGATGACAGCAGTGACGAAGATGAAGACCTTGAAAATGCACAAGGCGAAATAATTTTGAAATAATATTTTAAGTTAATGTACTTTTTAGCACTTATTTTTCATTATATTCAGCACTTATTTTTATTATTATATATAGCACTTATTTTTCATTATTATATATAACACTTATGTATAGCACTTACTTTTCATTATAATATATTTTTTGAAAACTCAAAATGGTATGTATTCACTTTTTCTTTCGTTTACCTGTTCGCTACAGTTCGCTGACCTGTTATTGCTAATTTATGCCTATTATTATATTATTTTTAATTATTTATTATTATCAATTACGACGTATTTTCATACTTAATTTTATTGCTTGCTTACTTCTTTCTAGATGTTAGCATTAATTTAGCAACGGAATTAGTGTCTGGCTAATTAATTATGGTTTGTCTGATACCCAAAGAATAACATATTTAAATTTGAACTGTGTGTAGATGACATGTTTGACGTGTAGATGATTTATTTTTTACTTATAAATCAGAGTCTGGCACGGTCTTAAAAACGTTGAAACCGTCTGGCATTAATGGCTTAATATCACAAATAGTTTGCAGAAACAAATGTTATAAACAAAACTCATGTTATCAAAATTTAATGTTGTAATTTTTTCACCTGCATTGCCCTTACTCTCACAAGTAAACACAACATCTTCTGCCAGCCAGACCGTCAAATAAGGTTATATAAGTTTATTCAGATAATTAAGAGAAAATATTTACTAAATTATTTAAATCTTTTTTTTTATTAAAAGTTAAGAGAGAATATTAAAAAAAGTTAATTCACTGAGGCGGTTAAATGCAGGTTCGAACATTTTAGGTCATTTCACCATATCTCAGCAGCAGTTTTAGATAGGAGCACAAAATTCAGGATAACAAATCTACTAAAAAAAATAGTTAAACACGTATTTCAGCGATTTTAGAAATTCAACTACTAAGGGGGTTAAATGGATTGTCAAACGTTTTAGGTCATTTCACCGTATCTCAGCAGCAGTTTCAGCATTAAATTTGGTAGGCATGAAATTTAGGATAATAATTCTACTAAAGAATAATAGTTAAACACGTGTTTAAAGCAATTTTAGAAATTCACCCACTAAGGGGGTTAAACAAAGGATATGAACTCGATTATGGAAGATTAGATGAATAAGACAACTACTGCTGATTTTTTATTAGATATTTTGTGTAAGGCATTTTTTAAAAGAAATTCATTTAATCAATTATAAAGCTGAGGGATTTAGCATGATTGCGTCAAAATAACATGTTTTTTCTGAATGTCATTTTGACGGTTTATGGACGCGGATGCGTTATTGTGATCGGCGTATTTTTAGAATATTGAATTTTTACTTATGTTACCTGGTAGGCCAAGGTTAACTCGGGTGAAGCCTGGTGGTTCTGCTATATTAAAATTAATTTATTTTTGTCTTTATGTACATAAATAGAAAAACATTACTTATCACATTTTTACAAGCTTTTATTTAAAGTTTAAAATTTGTAAGTACTACAGTTTTTTCTCACCTCCACTTCTATCCTATTTAGAATTATTTTAGAATATTATTTAGAATAATGTTTAATTACCTACCACCTACCCTGCATTGTAGTCGACACATTGTGCACCCACACGAAGTCGGGACAAGCGGCTATTCATATATATATATATATATAGAGAGAGAGATAGATACTTTTATGTAAAGCAAAGATTGTTGCTTTGGCAACAATTACGGCTTTATTGTGTATTGAAAGTAGCCAAAGCACTAAAAAGCTGCAAACTCTCATAATAGGTGCTTTCTCTGCCAGATTTAAATCGGCGTCTGGCAGTAATTTAGCAACCGAATTTCGGTCGGGCAAATTAATTATGGCTTATCTGATAGCCAAAGTATAACATACTAAAATTTCAGCTATGCTAAAATGACGTGAATTTGACACCTCATTTTGCCTATAAATGAGGGTGTGGCACGGTGTTGGCAACGTTAAAACGGTGCCAGACTAATAATTTAATATCACAAATAGTTAGCAGATTCATGTTTTATAAACAAAATCCATGCTAAAATGACGTAATTTTGTCACTTTTTTACCTGCATTGCCCCTCCCCCCATAGGTAAACGCAACCACTTCCACCAGCCAGACCGGCCGCATTCGTACTACACAATAAAGACGGAGAATATATAGAAAAATGAGCCATGCTAAAATCATGTGACGAAAACGTTGCTAGCTCTTAGACTATTACTTGCTCGTCTACACTCATTTATCCCAGTACAGTCTGTTCCAGGGGTCGGAAGTAGCACGCTTACAAGCAATGAAACTACAGTAGTCGCTACTTTTTACAGTAATTTGTAGTGTAGCTCGCTACATTTTTAACAGTGTAGTGAAAACCGGCAATACTTTTAACGCTACTTTATGTGTCATTTTGAAAATACTTTGGCCAAAACTTGCTTCTTTTGTACAAAATTTGCTCTGTTCAACAATTTGCGAATATCGGCGACAAATCTCAGATGCAGTGTATTAGCAATGCATCACATGAAGTCATAGATTTTTCCCATTAATACTTGCTGCTAAAATCAAGTACTAACCCACCAAAGGAATTAATTTTCATGCTGGCAACATTTGTCTATTTACTTGTTATAGGTGTTCATGTTTTAACGCTGGGTTTCTTATTATTCAGAAGTGCTAATTTACGGATTTATTTATTGATTGCATTTAGAATTACTTTTCTGTAATTTTCTAGGTTATAAAATCTCTTAGTTTTACTACAAAATATGTAATGTGTGTATAAACTAACATTTTGGAGACAAACACGAAACATTTTCTTCTGTCTTATCTTTCTTAATTTTTTAATGTCCTTGGTTTATGTCATATTTATTTAATTGTATTTCAGCAGACGTGACCTAACGATGTGGTCGCTTTATTATTTAATCAGTGTCTTCAATTTCTAGTGTAAATTGGACCCTTTGACAAAATGTAAAAGTAGTGAAGTGGTGACTACTTTTGAAAAGTAGTTTGTAGTTGCTATTTTTTAAAACAAGTAGTTGTAGTTAACTACATTTTCCATAAAGTAGTTGTGGTTGTAGTTCGCTACAATAAAAATGTAGTTTTTCTGACCCTTGGGCTCTTCAAAGATAGCAATAATCCCTTCCACCTTCCCTGGTTGCTATTATAATAAAAGATGCTATTCCCATATCTAATTTTTTCCACATCATTTCTGTATTGTGAGCTACCTATATAACTGGACAGATGCAGTATAACAGATATGAAATTTTACTTACATCATACCACAGAAAAATTCTGTTGTATAACAGGGTATTTCTTTAGAATACTGTTATTTCATATTTAGAAAAAAAATATATATATTCCCTTTTTTTTAAGTAACAAAGGTAATTTTATGTATATTATATGTATTACAAATAAGTGTGTGACAAGTATATCTGTAATTGCAAATATATACATTGTTTTGTAGAGCGTTTGAACAGATAATGTTGGATAAGGCTTCTTCTTATTTCTAAAAAATGCATATATATATATACATTATATTTTGTGTGTGTGTGTGTTGTTGTTGGAGGATGAGACGATTAAATGTTTTTATATTTTCAAGTGTTAGAGAAAAATTCAATTTTTCATATATTGAATTTGCTTGTAAATTGAAAATTATTCATCTGATTTCTAAATGTGAAATAAATGCCTTTACAGAATTATTTTTGTGTATAAAAATGATTAAAAACCATGTAATAATTAATAATGATTAAGAATATTTTTTAAATGTTAATTTATATGAGTTGTACCAATGAGAGAGTAGTTTTAAAGTTTAGGATTCTATAGAACTATGGTATACATATGCCAAAAAAGAGCAATTTG
Source organism: Maratus michaelseni (assembly GCA_963931845.1). Lineage (NCBI taxonomy): Eukaryota > Metazoa > Arthropoda > Arachnida > Araneae > Salticidae > Maratus > Maratus michaelseni. The sequence continues at coordinate 168,174,447 of OZ007586.1, forward strand.
AATCAAAATCTTTCTAAATATTATTTACATTACTATATACTGTATTAAAAAGATTATTATAAATCAGATGCCTGAGACTAAGCTTAATCTAATGAAAGGGCTTTTTATTTTGATTAAAAGCAAGTCAACACATCAGGATATATATGTAAAGAAATGAAGTAACTTTACATTTGCTTATGTGAAAGAGATATCAAGTCTGCAGGTTTTATTTATGAACCAGAGCATTGTGTATCTTTTTTCACAATTCTTAGTTACATGATTAAAGCATTAAGGCTGTTCTCAAGAAATATTTTAACACTTTCAGAAACATCATTTTTATATTTTACATCGAAAATTGTGGGTATTGCTATTGAAGTGAAGTGGAATCAAATAGCATTTTTAATTTTCTTACAAAAGCATTACTCTCTTGAGCTACAATCTTTTGCTTTCTTGAGCTGTTTTTCGAGCTTCCTTGAGCTCCTGAAAATCAGTCTGAAATGCCAACTTTGACCGCCTTTTCTGACATATACTTTGCTTTTATCAAAAAAGGGAAAACACTATTTGATTTTTTAGCTTCCGAATAAAAACATCTGGAAATTTTGTGCATTTAAAAATAAAAATGGCTATGCAAATATGCTAGAAATTAATCAGCTTAGATTTGAGAAGAGCCTTAAGTGATGTGTCATTACATGTGCTTTAGGCAACTGGTTATTAAACTTTAATGATAATTTTATAACAACTGAAATAAATAGACACTTAAAACAGTAATTGCTTGTTAGACTTTTATGTATGTTATTATAACAACAAGGTATTTTTTAGGATTAGGATTCTATAGACCTATAGTACAAATATTAGCCAAAGAATGAGCATTTTAAATTGAAAATCTTCTAAGGAGTATTCATGTTACTGTATAAAAAACAAATTGGACAACTGAATAATCAGAGTAAGCTTTTGATCTTTTGAAAAGATAAGCCAGCACATTGGGACATCTCTCTAACAAAATGAAGCATCTTTACATTCACTTACATAAAAAAGAACTGTCTAATCTGAGGGTTTTATCTATGAGCAATGTGTATTTTTTTTTCATTTACTTGGTTAAAGCACTGCAGCAATTCTATTTGGTGCCTGGGGTGAAAAAAATGGCCCATCTTCTTTACTATTCAGAAGAGTATTGATGGTAAAAATTTGTGGTACAAATGGAGTGCCTATCAGTTTGATGCCTGGTGTCGAATTCTGCCTGTACCACTCTTGCTGCAGCTTTGCATGGTTACAGAATAAATTGACATGTGGCTACATCTGCTTTAGGTGATCAGATACTTAATTTTAAGGACTTTTTTTAAAACAATTCAAATAGATATTCAGAGATAAAAATTATCTGAGATATAAGGAATATTAGAGAATTAGACACAAATTTTCAGAAAAAATTGCTTAGCAAAGAGGATGTATGGAATGTAATAAATGTTTTTTTGATTTTTCTTTATCAGTTATCAATTTCCCAAAATAATGACCTCTCACTTATGATTTTCTTGGTTATACACAGAAGCATATTAATGACTTTTTGAGTTCCTAGGCTTGATATTTTTGCACTCCTCCCACCCTATACAGTCACTTCTGTTTAGATTCCTATATATAACATAATTCTGAGAACTTTATAAATTCTTTAGCATTATAATATTTGCATTTACATTTATTTACAATTTAATATATATTTATATGAAGTCTCTTCCCACTCTCCAAAAAAGAAAATTTTGTTACTTTTATAATGAATTTTAAAGCTGTATCATGTACAAATGAACTATTACTGCAAAAGTAAATGCTTTAAACTGAACATGTATATAGTGAACTACATGTTCCTATCTCTCTTTCTCCCACTGTAAAGATGCAGCATGCATGATCGAGTCCAAACGGCATGGTTCTGCAGAAGATATCATCGTACCAGACACAGTTAAAATAAACGATCTTTTTCCATGCTGCTGCTTATTACAAAAATTTCATATTACATATTAACTGAAACTTTGTTTTAATATTGTATATTTATTGTGTTGTTTAAAAAAATCACCTTTTTTATTGATTAAACTGTCAATAATTGAATGCATCTCTTGAATGGAGTACATCCGTTTCAATGTGCATTTCTACTAGAATGTTCAGTTTCCAATCACTTACTTTTGAGTGTAGGATAAATTTTAGGGCTGAAAAAAAATATCTCTTGATCAATTAGTAATTATTAATAATAAATAGATTTTAAAATATATGTAGGTATTGAGGAAAATTTCATAAAGTTATATTAAAGAACCTAAAATTTCACTTAAGCTTGCAGTTTTATGCTTGCTGATTGAAAGGAAAAATTGTATTAACCAATTTTATCTAAGGAATTGTATAAAAATTTGAAAAATGAAATGGTTTGAATATTTTATTAGATTAAGCCTATTTCTTACCTTATTTTGAACATTTTTGCAATTTACATTGTCTACTCATCTACTACTACAGATAAAAAAATAAATCACATTTCAACCTATCATCCTGTATAAACATTTATTTGTAAATTACTGGAATGTGTGAATTCATTTCCTCTAACATCTCCATCATATCGTGTCAATTTATAGGTCTTTTTACATTTCCATTGTTTATTGTATGTTACAACAAAGAATGTTGTTCTAAGAATTTTTTTCTAAAGGGGAAAAATCCATTTAAATTTGTAAAGTTAAAGACAAATTTGTACACCCATCTTCTTTATGTGAAATATTAATCACCACCCAAAAAGGAAAAAAAAACTCATGTGTGTGCCCTTTTCTTTTTGGGCTCCTATTATTCAGCCTATTTTGGTAATCTGCCCCTGGTTATAATGCATTTTAATCAGCGACTTGCAGAAAATATTGCAAAACGTCTCTTAGATATGCATTCTCTCTTTCTCTCTCTCTCTCTCTCTCTCTCTTATTTAAAATTAAAACATTTAATTGTGAAAGTAACTGTTTTCACCATAAGCAGATCATACAGATTTCAAAGAGTTGCAGATCTGAAAGAGTTTACACAATTAAAAAGTATGTCTATTCAAATAAAATTAATAAAATTTGAATCATGATATTTAATTTCCGATCAAATACTTCAGATTAAATATTTCTGTACCTTTATGCTTGAAAAGAAGATTCCTCAATGTTTTGTAGTTTGTTACAGTTTTATTATCAACAAATATATTGTTATAAGGAAATAAAAAGATAAATTTATTACATTAGAGTTTTTCAAAGTCGGGTATGTGATGGATCTGTATCAACAAACAATGTATGGCTTTGAGTGGCTAAATGAATCAGCCTGGTAAGATTACCTCTGCAAATTAACACCAATCATTAAAGAAATATACAAAGGTAAACATGTATAACTTTCACATTAAAAAAATTGACTCCTGCTAAGACATAAATGTTTGAGAACCACTACATTACATTAATACTGATGTCTTTCTTCTAAATTCTTTTGTGAATACTGCCTGAATGGTATGTCATTTAAAATGAAATTAAAGTTTTAATTCATTAATTTTTTTTAAATATACTTTAAGTTACAGTATATAATGAATAAAATTTTGTTTTGATTTTAGTACTCATTTTCAACTGGTTTCGAATGATTCATTAATTCTACTTTCTGTTGAAGAACATTACCGAATTCTTAAGGCACAAATTGAGCATGTAGTAAGTGATATTTTACTATTTCTTCGATAATATATTTTTTTAAATTATTAAATTGAATGAATATTAAAGAGAAATCTTGCATGTTAACAATAAAATAAGAAATACTTTCAATTTACAGCTGATAAATTTCAATATCACATAAAAATTCCAATGTGCATTATAAAAAAAAATTAAGTGTCAACTATCAAGAAGTTCAGCATTTGTTGAAGTCATGTTATTTTTGCAAAAATATCATTGCATTGGTGTAAACAATAATCCAGGAATAAGTAGAATTGGGGATTTCATACCATACTTTGCTATTATTCTATCAGCAAAAACAAAGTCCTAAATTCCTACTGAGTGATGCCCCCCCGTCCCCCACACACAATTTCTTATATATTTACAGTACACAAAGAAAACAAGAAGTCAAGAAAACTGCCAATCTGGATATTAGTCTATCAAGCCAATAGTATGTATGAAGAAAAACATAACTGAATATGTTACATATATTTTAATATTTAAAAAAAAATTCAAATTTCTTTAAGAATTCTCTTAGCAGAGCTGTGGCATATTATATATGCCATAGGCTAGTTGAGAAATCTGGCTCTTTGCAAAGAGCCCTACTAATTGGTGAATCATCTTCCTTTTTCCAATCGGCCTGGTGTTTTTCAGGCTTATTGGAAGGAGCCTAAGCAATTTTAGGCTAATTGGAAAATAATCATTTGTTTTCAATAGGCCTGATATTTTTCATGCTTATTGCAAAGAGCCTGTGGAGAGTTGGGCTAATTGGGGGAAATTGTCCAGTTATTTCTCAATCAGCCTGTTTTTTTTTTCAGACTCAATGCAATATGTCTAAGTTAGTGAATAGCTACTGAGCCATCCCGGTCAAATCTGGAGGACTTAATTCATCCAGTTAACCTTATTGATTATAGCATCTGGTCTCATATCTGAATCAGCTCAACAGAATAAATCGCAGGTAATTTGGAACTCCAGTAAACATTGGATACGTGATTACACTAGATTAATTTTAACACAATTATTCAAATTGATTTTATAATAAGTTTTAATATACGTTTTATAATAATTTTCATTTAGCAATCCATCTTGTCTATGTAATGCTGGGAAAACATTAAAAATCTGCCTCATCTGCAGATTTTGTTAATACAAAAACTTTCTTATATATTTTTATAATTATTTTCATTCAGCAACCTATCTTCTCTACATAAAACTGAGAAAACTTTAAAATATGCCTCTCCTCTTTATTGATACAGCAATTTTCATATACATGTTTTATAATGAGTTTCACTAAGTAATCAATTTTCTCAAAATAATGCTGGGAAAACATTAAAATCTGCTTTATCTGCATATTTCACTCATGCAGCAATTTTCTTATATATTATTTAAAATTTGTTTCCCTCCGCAACCTATTTTCACTAGATGAAACTGGAAAAATAAAAATTCTGCCTCATCTGCAAATTTCAGTATTGCAGAAATTCTCTTATATATTTGAATTATTTTCATTAGCAACCCATTTTCTCTATGTAATGTTGGGAAAACTTTAAAAACCTACCTCATTTCTTTACTAATGCAGCAATTTCTAATATGTGTTTTATAATAATTTTCACTAACAAGGGGACCGCCAAACATGATTTGCACAGATTTTGATGATTTTAAAATATATTGTAGGGGCCATACCTCTAACTATTCAGGTCAAAGGTTTTCTTCAAATGGGCCTTAGTTTTCGAGAAATTTCAGGTTAAAGTTCTGCATGTGTTTCAAAAACTCATTAATTTGACATTTTTAGCAAGGTCTCCGTGACGCAGAGCTAGTGTTAGCAATTTGAGTCTTCGAAGTGAGGATTCTGTCCTATCATGTGCCTTTTACCTTTTTTAATTAATTCTATATATTTGACGTGTTACAAGTTTTATGCAAGACTAGATGGAACCCGTCAAAATTTGACGGCAAACAACTTGATAGTACCATAAAAATAAAATTTATAGTTGCTTTAACTTCACAAATTTCATAGTGGGGAGGATAATATGATTAAGTGGTCACAGACCTTTCCAATGATATATAACATGAGGGTTGTGTGCAAAATTTAGAAAGTACCCCTTGGGGGGGGGGCAAAGTGGGGAGATGGGCATCGGAGATGCATAATATGATATAAGTGGTCACAGGCCTTTCCAATGATATATAACATGAGGGTTGTGTGCAAAATTTAGAAAGTACCCCTTGGGGAGGGGGGGGGGGCAAAGTGGGGAGATGAACATCGAAGATGCATAATATGATTAAGCAGTCACAGACCTTTCCAACAATATATGACATGAGGGGTGTCAACAAAATTTAGAAAAGTATCCCTTGGGGGGTGGAGGGGGGCAAAGTGGGGAGTTGGACATTTGAGATGCCTAATATGATTAAGTGGTCACAGACCTTTCCAATGATATATAACATGAGGGTTGTGTGCAAAATTTATAAAGTACCCTTTGGGGGGGTGGGGGGGGCAAAGTGGGGAGATGGACATCAGAGATGCATAATACGATTAAGCAGTCACAGACCTTTCCAATGATATATAACATGAGGGTTGTGTGCAAAATTTATAAAGTACCCTTTGGGGGGGGGGCAAAGTGGGGAGATGGACATCGGAGATGCATAATATGATTAAGCAGTCACAGACCTTTCCAACAATATATAACATGAGGGGTGTCAACAAAATTTATAAAAGTGCCTCCCTTAGGGGGAGGGGGGGTGGCGGGATGAACCCCAGAGATGCATAACATGAATAAGCGGTCAAAGACTTTTCCAGCGATATATCACATGAGAGGTGTCTGCAAAATTTAGAAAAGTGTCCCACTTGGGGGGGGGGGGGATAGACCCGAGATGCATAATATGATTAAGCAGTCACAGACCTTTCCAATGATATATAACATGAGGGTTGTGTGCAAAATTTATAAAGTACCCTTTGGGGGGGGAGGGGGGGTGGCGGGATGGACCCCGGAGATGCATAACATGAATAAGTGGTCAAAGACTTTTCCAGCGATATATCACATGAGAGGTGTCAACAAAATTTATAAAAGTGCCTTCCTTAGGGGGGGGGGGGGTGGCGGGATGGACCCCGGAGATGCATAACATGAATAAGCGGTCAAAGACTTTTCCAGCGATATATCACATGAGAGGTGTCTGCAAAATTTAGAAAAGTGTCCCACTTGGGGGGATAGACCCGAGATGCATAACATGAAAAAGAGGTCAAAGGCGTTCCAACTTGCAACTTTTTCTCGAAGGCATTTGACAACATTAAATTTTTTTTTACCCAAGACAATTTAACGATATTCTTAATTTTTTTGCGTAATACGTCAAACGTTCATGGAAAAAATCATGAAATTCGCTAATCAATAGTTGATAAATTATAAAATTCAACAATCGATAGCAGTAAAATTGGTCAATCGATAATGGAAAAATCACAAAATTCATCAAATGGTTCACGTAAAAAAAATTGTCCTGCACACTGATGATATGATCAAAAGGGTTTTGAAGTATAGGACAAAATTAGCACTTGCCAAACAGTGAGTAATCCTGAAAATTTGGCAATGGACTTTATTGCCACCACTGGTCAAACATAATAGTCACACTCACCAATTGCGATGATTGAATGGAAAAAGATTTTTTTCTCTGCTGTCGCTCGACAAATTTCGAAACCATTTGGCGAATTTCACGATTTTTTCTCCGAAATTGACGGATTGTGATTTTTTTTCTCGAAGCCATTTGACGATATTCGAAAACTTTTTCCCCTGAAACCAGTTGATGAATTTTGCGATTTTTCCACTGTCGATTAATGAATTTTGCGATTTTTCCGCTATCGATTGATGAATTTATCAACTATCGATTAATGAATTTCATGATTTTATCCATGAACGAACAAATTGCGCACTTTCTTTCCGCTAATGTTTGACACATTTCGCCCTTTACAATTCAGCCAATGAGTTGAACGTTGTTTCTTTCCAGAAATGTCAAGAATGAAACAATGATTCTTTAGGATGAATTTTCTTCGTTCGATGCACCATGGAAGAATGTGTGCAATGCAGCAACGGGCGTCACAGACTTTTTAGGGCACCTGCAGACTAAAAACATCTAACCAATCTTCGCGGGGGGGGGGGGGGGGGGAAATCACAGATTTCGTCAAATGATTGAGGAAAAAACACTAAATTCATCAAAGGATCATGGGGAAACATGACTTTCGTTAAAAGACATCAGAAAAAACATTAATTATGCAAAAGGATCGTGAAAGATAAGCAAATTTTGTCAAAGAATCGCAAAAAAGAAAAGTTCACCAAAAGGTCACGCTTTTTTACTAAATTTCGTCTAAAAATTGCGGAATAAAATGTATTTTATCAAAGAATCGCTGGAAAATGCGAATTTCGTTAAGGATCACGAGAAAAATGCGAAATTCTTCAAAGGATCGCTGAAAAAACATGAATTTCGTCAAAGAATTGCTGAAAAAACATGAATCTCGCCCAATAATAGAAAAATCATGGTTCATAATCATTATATCTAGTAGTATATGTAAATACAGTTTGTGATATAAGACAAAATTAACACTCACCAATCGGCGAGTAATACTGAAAATTGGTAATTGATGTTATTGCCAGTACTGGCTAAACTTAATAGTCACACTCGCCAATTGCGATGATTGAATGTAAAACGAAATCTTTTTCCCGCTGTCACTCAAAGAGTTTTTAAACCATTTGGTGAAGTTTTTCCCGAAACCATTTTGTGAATTTGCCGATTTTTTCTTCAAAATCATTTTTCAACAATATTCGACCCAACACGCATGCGTAAAAAAAATCGCCGGCCAATGAGGTGAGAGTCTATTACTGTCTCTATTAACGTGTTTGGGATCATCTCCTGTTTTTTTTTTCTTGCACATTGCATTAAACCTAGGAAGGTATTTATATAGAACTCACTGTGGAGTGTTTAGAAGGTATTTATTTTATTTATTATAATTTGTATGAATACTTAGGTGTCCATTTCGGATTTACTGTTTAAAAATGAATTTAGGCTCATTTAACATTCACGAAATCAATCCCGATGGAAATTGTGTTTTTAGATCTCTATCATTTTGTATATATAGTACAGAAAATAATTATTCAAACGTACGTAAAAATATCGTAGAACACGTAATACAAAATTGGACCACTTATAGTCCGTTTATTATCGGGGATGAATCTTATGGTGTTCAGATTGCTAATGAAAACGATTATGTAAATATATGGTTCTTCATAGAAGTATGTGCTTCTTCACACTTCAATAGAAGCATTGTTTAAATTAATATAATTCTACAAATATGATGCAGTTTTAAAATATTGAGTAATGATTAATATAGTCAAGGAATCTACTCATATACGTAATTAAGTTTTGGTACTTCTCTATTATCTCATCGACCACTTTTCATAACAAAAAACTATCGCCAAACTGTAACGCCAAATAAACGGGAGAACGTTGTCATTAATACGCGCAAATGTTGAATTAAAAACCACTTGACGACATAACAAACACATATAATGCTTCCGACATCAAGTAAATGGGATTGCATTTTTGGCATTTAATCATACATTTTGGCAACAGTATTTTGTTATGAAAAGTGGACGATGGGATAATAGAGAAGTACCTAAGTTTGTTATACCAATTTTGAAAATTTATCTTTTTTTGACATTTAAAAAAAATAACAGAAAAAACATTACAAATTTGCCCATTTGCTCAGCGGTCAAAGGATTAAGAAAATATTGATGATTAGCGGAACTGGTTCTAGCTATGAAGTAATATTATTTTGCTCAAAAACCCCCAGCAAAAAAATAATTACAAAGAATAAGTAATCGTCTTTAAATATACAAAAAACAATGTGATTAATGGCCAGGATTTTTTTACATATAACATTTTTTATATACAAAATAAAAACCGAAATAACCTCATTCATTTCACCCGATGTCAAAAATAGTTTTTTTTTCCACATTCTTGGGCAAAGCACTAAATCAATAAAATCACCAATTTGTGACAAATTATGAGTTTCATATGAATCACCCATGAACGGACATGCAAACTGGTAAAAAATGAATGTAATAAATTAAAACATTCAAGATTTGTATACATACAAACAATACAATGTAAATATTAATATTGTTTGTATATATACTTCTTTGTATACATATATTGTTTGTATACATACAAACAAATATAATGTAAACATTATTCAAATATTAAGAGTTTGCAAATCAAAACATTCTAAACATTTGTATACATACAAACAATATAATGCATACATACTCTTTACAAATAAAATAGCACACTTATGTAATGACAAAACTTTTAAATTGAATAGAGATAATATATTTCTGTTAAAAAATAATGCTAAAGTTCAGACTTACATATATTATACATTCACATAAAGCTAGTCACATTCCTGCATATTTATTAAATATTTAGTTGCTAAATATAGAAATAATATTTTATAATTTATATTCAGGCGCTCAGATTCGCTTTTTTCGAACACATAATAATAAAAATATTACTACCGTGCGTACTGTCTTTTGACATTATATTTACATAATAGTTTTCATTAGCAATCGGAACACCATAAGATTCATACCCGATCATAAACGGAATATAAGTGGTCCAATTTTGTATTACATGTTCTACTATATTTTTATTTACGATTGAATAATTATTTTCTGTACTATATAAACAAAATGATTTGATTTCGCGAACGTTAAATGAACCTAAATTCATGTTACACAGTAAATCCGAAATGGATACCTAAGTATTCATACAAATTACAATAAATACAACAATAAATACCTTCTAAACACTCCAGAGTTTTTTATATAAATATATTCCTATGTTTAACGCAACGTGGAGGAAGCCATCAAAGATCAAAACAACAGGAGTTGATCTTGATCCCAAATACGTTTGGAGACAGGAATATACCTTCGTCTCATTGGCCGGTCCTTTTTTGACGCATGCGTACTCGGTCGAAATTCGATGGAATATTTGACATTATTAGCAAACTGCTTTAAATAGATGGATTATGAATTCTGCATTTTTGAACTTTTGATATTTTCCTAATAAATAGTAATATTGTTAGTTTATCTCGGTCAGCATCGCCGAAAAAAAGCCTACCTCATCTTTTCGAACTTAAAATAAAGGTACTGAGCTAAAACTTACAATTAATTCAGAAAATTTAGAGAAAAACTGCCATGAATTTAAATAAACCTTATAAACTTCCAAAAACGATGTCATCTACATGACAATATTGAACGGTGTTTTTTAATGCAATATTTTGTTTTGAATAGTATTTTTACAATATGTAGCACACAATTAATTCCATATTTAATAAACTAAAAATGTGGATGTTGGTGATGGTAAATATTTTAGTATGTCACCAGTTAACATATTACACTATATTTACAACAAATCCAATTTTAAAAGGATATGTTATTTTGTTAATATTTTCTTAATCATTTAAAATTTTTTGAATAGAAAATGCAAATAAAAAAATATGCATTATTTCATAAATATGCTAAATAAATATATATACATAAATGAAAACAATAATCGTTTTAAAAAGACAAGATATCAAGATATTTGGATTTTTGTCAACAGAAATATTAGATTAAAACTTGCACAAAAAATATAAATTTTCACGAAAAATTGGAAAATGTAAATGGGATTGATTAGAAAAAGTACAAAGATGCAGAATTCATAATTCTGCATAAAAATTGTAACGCATCAAATATATGAAATTTATTAAAAAAGGTAAAAGGCACACGATAGGAAAGAACCTCATTTTCTTTCATTCTTTCATCATTCTTTCCTATCGTGTGCCTTTTACCTTTTTTAATAAATTTCATATATTTGATGCGTTACAATTTTTATGCAGAATTATGAATTCTGCATCTTTGTACTTTTTCTAATCAATCCCATTTACATTTTCCAATTTTTCGTGAAAATTTATATTTTTTGTGCAAGTTTTAATCTAATATTTCTGTTGACAAAAATCCAAATACCTTGATATCTTGTCTTTTTAAAACGATTATTGTTTTCATTTATGTATATATATTTATTTAGCATATTTATGAAATAATGCATATTTTTTTATTTGCATTTTCTATTCAAAAAATTTTAAATGATTAAGAAAATATTAACAAAATAACATATCCTTTTAAAATTGGATTTGTTGTAAATATAGTGTAATATGTTAACTGGTGACATACTAAAATATTTACTATCACCAACATCCACATTTTTAGTTTATTAAATATGGAATTAATTGTGTGATACATATTGTAAAAATACTATTCAAAACAAAATATTGCATTAAAAAACACCGTTCAATATTGTCATGTAGATGACATCGTTTTTGGAAGTTTATAAGGTTTATTTAAATTCATGGCAGTTTTTCTCTAAATTTTCTGAATTAATTGTAAGTTTTAGCTCAGTACCTTTATTTTAAGTTCGAAAAGATGAGGTAGGCTTTTTTTCGGCGATGCTGACCGAGATAAACTAACAATATTACTATTTATTAGGAAAATATCAAAAGTTAAAAAATGCAGAATTCATAATCTTGCATAAAACTTGTAACACGTCAAATATATAGAATTAATTAAAAAAGGTAAAAGGCACATGATAGGACAGAATCCTCACTTCGAAGACTCAAATTGCTAACACTAGCTCTGCGTCACGGAGACCTTGCTAAAAATGTCAAATTAATGAGTTTTTGAAACACATGCAGAACTTTAACCTGAAATTTCTCGAAAACTAAGGCCCATTTGAAGAAAACCTTTGACCTGAATAGTTAGAGGTATGGCCCCTACAATATATTTTAAAATCATCAAAATCTGTGCAAATCATGTTTGGCGGTCCCCTTGTTAGTGAAAATTATTATAAAACACATATTAGAAATTGCTGCATTAGTAAAGAAATGAGGTAGGTTTTTAAAGTTTTCCCAACATTACATAGAGAAAATGGGTTGCTAATGAAAATAATTCAAATATATAAGAGAATTTCTGCAATACTGAAATTTGCAGATGAGGCAGAATTTTTATTTTTCCAGTTTCATCTAGTGAAAATAGGTTGCGGAGGGAAACAAATTTTAAATAATATATAAGAAAATTGCTGCATGAGTGAAATATGCAGATAAAGCAGATTTTAATGTTTTCCCAGCATTATTTTGAGAAAATTGATTACTTAGTGAAACTCATTATAAAACATGTATATGAAAATTGCTGTATCAATAAAGAGGAGAGGCATATTTTAAAGTTTTCTCAGTTTTATGTAGAGAAGATAGGTTGCTGAATGAAAATAATTATAAAAATATATAAGAAAGTTTTTGTATTAACAAAATCTGCAGATGAGGCAGATTTTTAATGTTTTCCCAGCATTACATAGACAAGATGGATTGCTAAATGAAAATTATTATAAAACGTATATTAAAACTTATTATAAAATCAATTTGAATAATTGTGTTAAAATTAATCTAGTGTAATCACGTATCCAATGTTTACTGGAGTTCCAAATTACCTGCGATTTATTCTGTTGAGCTGATTCAGATATGAGACCAGATGCTATAATCAATAAGGTTAACTGGATGAATTAAGTCCTCCAGATTTGACCGGGATGGCTCAGTTGGTAGAGCATTGGCAGCTTCAGCCAATAGATGCTAGGTTCAAATCCTGGTCCGGACATTTTTCGTCCAGTTGGAAAATTACAACTCATATGATTTCTTTACAAATTTGAATAATTGTGTTAAAATTAATCTGGTGTAATCATGTATCCAGCATTTATTGGCGTTCTAAATTACCTACGATTTATTCTGTTGAGCTGATTCAGATGTCAGGCCAGATGCTATGATCAATAAGGTTAACTAGATGAATTAGGTCCTCCAGATTCGACTGGGATGGCTCAGTTGGTGGAGCATTGGCAGCTTCAGCCAAGAGATCCCAGGTTCGAATCCTGGCCCAGACATTTTTGGTCCAGTTGGAAAATTATAACTCATATATATATAAAGAGTTCTGTATTAATGACATCTGCAGATGAGATATATTTTTTGTGTTTTTCCTGCTTTACATAGTGAAATTGGGTTGCTGAATGAAAATAATTATAAAAAATATATAAGAAAATTGCTATATCAATAAAATCTGTAGATGAGGCAAATTTACAGTGTTTTTTTCAGCATTACATAGAGAAGATGGGTTGCTGAATGAAATTATTCAGAGCAAGTATGTGCGAAAACTGTCATATTGGCAGATATAATTTATGCTCTTGATTACCTGAGATTAGTGATAACTTTAGCACATTTAAAGCACATTAGCACGCTTAAAATAAAAATAAGCTAACAATCTGCTTAAGTGCCTGAGATTACTCATTCTGCAATATATTATTTCTATGTAATGCTAGAGGGGGGGGGGGGGTTAACATTCTGTCTTGCCTTCAGACTTTTTTCTACATCTTTACAAGGACGGATGAATTTTATCTATAAAAAGTAGTGTTTATTAAAATTAACCTTAATTATTGAACCGGTGCAGAAATCAAATCTGTCAATAAAGCAATTTTCTTCTTTTGTTTTGTAATCATTTCCATTTAGCAACCCATCTTCTCTAAATAATGTTGCAAAAATATTAAAAATCTGTCTCATCTCCAGATTTCATTCTTACAAAAATTTATTTTATTTATATTTTAATAACTTTTCAATCAGCAACCCATCTTCTCCATGTAATGCTGGTAAAACATAAAAATCTGCTGATTTTGTTGATACAGCATATTTTCTTATATGTGTTTTATAATTATTTTCATTCAGCAACCCATACACTTTATGTAACACTGGGAAAACATTAAAAAGCTGTCTTATCTGCAGATTTCATTGTTGTAAATTGAAATACAATACATAAATATATAAAAATTTTCATATATATTTTTTATAATTATTTTCATTAGCAACCAATTTTCTCTATATAATGCTAGAAAACATTAAAAATCTGCCTCGTCTACAAATTTTATTAATATAGCAATTTTCTTATATGTTTGTGTTTTGTAATTATTTTATTCAGCAACCCATCTTCTGTATGTAATGCTGGGAAAAAACAAAAAATCTTCCTCATCTGCAGATTTTATTAATACAGAAATTTCATAGATATATTTTATAATAATTTCTATTTGACGATCCTTCTTGTCTATATGATGCTGAGAAAACATTAAAAATTGGCCTCATCTGCAGATTTCATTGAAACAGCAATTTTTCTTATGCATATTTTATAATTATTTGCATTCAGCAACCCATCTTCTTTAAGTAATGCTGGAAAACATAAAAAATCTGCCTCAAATGCAGATTTTATTAATACTTCTGAATGGAGTGTTTGCGACAAATGTACTCTTAAAATAAAAATTAAGTAAAATAATTTCTGACTTATAAGCCATGACTAAAATAAGTCTGTTTCAAACCAGAAATGTTACTTGATAAATGAAGTCAGCTAAGTACTAAGTAGAAATAAGTTACATTTTATTAAATACAATTTCTGGTAGGAAACAGAGTTATTTGAATCATGGCTTATACACCGGAAATTATAGTATTCATTATCCTTACACTCGGTCACATTCATAAAACGTGTAAATAAGACAGTCTTTATACATTTTTATAAGCATTTTAAGTTCCTGCTCTTATTTTTATACTAAAAGTAAGCATAAACATTCGCTATCTTGGACATAATTGCAATAAACCTGGATTAATCTAGGCTGTTTGGACAAATGTGTGATCCTCTTATAACTAACCTAAAACTGCATATGCTCATTGCAATGAGTCTGAAGAAAATCAAGCTGATTAAGAAATAAATAGACAATTTCCCAATTAGCTTAACTCCCTGCAAGCTCTTTGGAATAAACCTGGAAAATATCATGCTGATTGGAATAAAGGAAGATTATTCTTTAATTAACCAGGCTCTTTGCAGAGAGCTGTATTTCTCAATTAGCCTGTGACATATATACTACTTAATTTTAGTTCCCAACTGCAAATTGGCACCCAGAATTTTTTCATAAAATTTGTGCAGAAAATAATTTATTTATTTTCAAATCAATTCATTCATAAATTTTGGTGATCTTGAATCATTTCAACATTTTAGTAACAGAAGTTCTTTGCCCCTGAAAGGGGTAAGTGAAAGTAATCTCTTTAACTCATTTACTGCTAAAGCCATGAGAAAGTTTAGATTTTAGAGAAAGAGACAGATGATAAACATAATTTGGATAAACTGGATAGTAAATACCTAAATAATCAAGTTAAATATATGAATCAGATGCTGAAAACACATCAGTAATCACTAAATCTTTTTCATTTTATAAATTTAAGTGACAGTTATCTGGATACCTGTGAAACAAATGGTCTAAAGGGTGATTTTTTGGCTTGTCTTTTCAAATTGATAAAATGTTCTACATCACATGTCTGGGAAATATTTTCAGATCAGCTCTTTTTTAAAGATATATCAGGGTTCATACTCATCAGGGGAAAACTGGGAATCAGGGGATAAATTTTGTGTCTTAAAAATCAGGAGAATCTCAGGGGATTTTCCAAAAAATACCAAAAACCTGGGAAAATTTGGCAAAACAATCGGCTACTCTGGGAAATGAGGGCACTCGCTGCTATTCGCATGCTTTGTGAAGTAAAAGCATGTATCTGCAAAATGTTCAACAATTTGTAAATTTTGCAAAAAAATCTTTAACAAATCAGTAGTTTGTACTTCAGAATCAGTTGTAAACTTAAGAGTGGAACTTTCACAACTCTTAAGATTTTTGTATGTAACATAACAAAATCTTGATACCTAGAAAATTTGCTGCTGATCTGGAAAATATATGTACAGCTATATACTTATATATATATATTAACCTTCTGATGTAAAAACTTAACTTTTGTGATTACCTCTTTATTTATTTGTAGGGGGGGGGGGGTAATACTTACTAAGTTTTAAAAAATGTCGTTAATTGTCTACTTGGGAAAATTATTCATTCTGGAAAATACATCAGGGGATTCTCAGGGGATTTTTTGAGGGGAAATGAGTATGAACCCTGTATATATTTCCTATTTTTTTTTTCATGGATATATATTTTTTTATTTTTATAGACATCTGTTTTGTCATACGAATAAATAGTAAAATTCATCACTGATCTCATTAAATCTGTTGCTGTGTTATCTCAATTGATTTGAAATGCTGCTAAGTAAAGAAAAATTATGTTTATTTACTAAATAGTATAAGTTTTCATGCATGATGCATTAAGAGCCTACATCAGTCATGCGAAAAAACGCTCCAGCTAATGTTAAGTCTATGGGAAGGTTATCGCATGATTTCTCGCTCGCATTTTAATATTTTTAAATGATTCTTTTTGTATAGGCTAGCTGAGGTCGATCTCTAACATTGTTAGTTTTTACTTTTTCGATTTTGGTTCCAGTTTTTTTTTATATAAGGGTAATTTCACTTTCAGAACCGGTTCCAAAATTGAAAATGTCCGCTTATAAAAAAATCGTAACCAAAATCAAAAAAGTAAAAACTGACAACGTTAGAGATCAACCTCAGCTAGCCTATGCAAAAAAATCATTTAAAAATATTAAAATGCGAGCGAGAAATCGTGCGATAACCTTCCCATAGACTTAACATTAGCTGGAGCATTTATCCGCGTGACTAGTGTAGGCTCTTAATAAAAGATCAGAGTATAATAAGTTTTAGGGGTAAGGGTTTAAGGTTTATCCCCCCCCCCTTTCCCCTGAAACAAGTCAGATTGTTTTCATTCATTTTCAATCTAGTTGAAAAATGTTAATGATTTTAATTAGTCTCGATATCCAATCTCTGTCCAATTTTTATAAAATTGACAAATCTTATTAAATTTGTAAAATGTATTTTTTTTTAAATACAATTAGTATAATTACAAATTTATGTATCAAAAAAACACTTGAAAATTTGATTACATTTTCCTGGAATTATTTTGTAAATATTAAATTTTAATGATATGCTTTTTCAAATTCATTGGGGCTTATTTAAGTGGTTTTATGTATGCAATATTAGTGTTTGATTGTGAATTCAAGGCTGACACGAAATCTGTTATAAGTTTTATATTTATTTTTAATATTTGTGCAAAGTTTTCTATATCCATAAATTTATTTATATTGGACTATAATAATGACTTTGTTAAAAATAAAATCTTGGGTTTTTTTTTTGTTACTGAAAAAAAATGTACTGAAATATTAGGTATACAAAAACACTCAAACTATGCTGTATTTGCTTAAAGTAAGCCTTTACTTTTGCATGACTAACAGTATGGTTTTTTATAACTTTTTAAATGATTAATATTTATATTCTCTAAATTAATAAGATATTTCTTACAAAATATGGCCATGTAAGCATTGACAAAACTAAGGCAGGTTGGGAAGCTACCCTGGGCACTGGATTTAAGAAGATGCAAAAATGAGAAATTATATATATATTTATATAAAAGAAAAGAAATTTGAAGTTGCACTTCTAAAAATATTTAATGTTACATTTGATAAATTAAACTTTCTTTCATCTGGTTAGAGATAGTTATAATTAGGATATTTATTTAACAAGGAGCAAGGATTCCCAACAATTGTGATTGGTCATCTTGCAGACAGGCGAGATGACTCACAAGTCTCCCTAATAATTTTGCCAGATCATTCTTTCCCACCCATTTAGATTACTTAACTTCTGTACTTTAAAGTAAATGTTTGTAGCCTCATATTGTGGTTATTTTGGGCTATTAAATGTTACACGTTGCATTTTTCACTACTTATTAAACTACTTTTTTAGATCTCCTGAACAAATGCTTATATTTCTATGATTAAACTGCAGCTATTTTTTTTTTTTTTTTTGTAGAAGCCAGTATCTAAAATCTCAGGACACCAATATTCAGTGAATCTATTACCTTGCTCCGGGTGAAATTTAGTCTAGTTTTGTCTTTGCCGGTAGGAACCAAAAACCACTGACATTTTATTATTGTGAACTCATGTGAATACTACTGTATTATTCTATTCAATGGTTGGAGTATCATAGTTGAGATTTTTTCCAACAGAGCGAAAATATGCCGGGACCAGGACTTGAACCTGGGTACTTTGGTTTGCCGCACCAACGCACTCCCTACTGAGCTATCCTGACAATATCCTGGACTGGCATATTTCACTCTTATTTGTTGTACAAGGTTGCGAACTGCAGTGCTAATTTCATTCATCCAAGCTATCTATAGCATTTACATGATGAATCTTGAAATAGCATGGAAACTCCTGTATACCATGTAATTAGGTCATTATCTTAGGTCATCTACTTTCCTCTATTAATTATACTACTATATTGTTAGTAAAACAATTAAAAGATATATTTCTATTGAATTTGATCCAAGTTATGGTTTTCTGTACATATAAAAATTATAGTTAACTATTTAATATTCTTACATTGTTTGCTTCTGATTAGAATAAATGGAAACCAAACTTTACATTTGTATAAGAGAGTGTTAATGTAGTATAAAACTGTACAAGTTGGACAGATAATTATTTCATTCAGAACTCAATTATGAAATACAATATATTTATTTCAGAAACTATTATAAAACATTTTAACACAACAAGTTTGTCAATGTATTTATTTGATATTCAATTTAGTTTACAAAATTCACGTTTAAATGTTATAGAAAATGTCATAAATTTTACTGTATATCTAATTTCCTCTTTCTTTTTTATTTTCTGAGTGGTATTCCTGCATTAAGAAAAGTGATTTCATTGAAAATTTAAATTGAATGGTGGTAATAAAAGGAATGATATCAATAATATTACATGAAAAAGTATAGTACTAATGAAAAGTTTGAAGCCTTTTAGAATTTGAAATATGTTTTACATATATTAATATTACTTGTAAAAATATTTGCATATACAAGGCTCTCTTTTTAATCAGAAAAAAATTATAAGAAATTTGTCTTCAGTACAATGAATCTTTTTGACACTCAATGTTTTCTTTTATTCTTTTAGAAAAATAATTTGGGGAGTTCTGTTGATGAAACTGAAATGATATATTTTGAAAATTTGACTGGAAAAAAATCAGTGATTGATTCATCAGTTATATGCAGTCTTATTTATGGCTGTCTTTATTTCTATAAATCGCAAGAGGTGAGATAATTTATTTGCATAATTTTTAAATTGACTGATTCTTTCTTTATTTTGCATGTTTATTAAAACTGTAATCCATAAATTTCTATTAACATGAATAAATAAATAAATAATTATTTGATATATATATGATTTCAAATGAGTAAGGAAATATTAATAAATTTGCTGATTAATTTTTAAAGTTGATATGTAGTACACAATGTAATTTGTATTTAACTAGTTTTATGGGTATTTGTTTAGGCATTAGATCAACCATAACTCAACCTGTAGCCCACCAACCATTTATGCACAGCCCAAGACACACAATGGTTCATTAAAAAAAAAAAAAAAGACCTGCACTATTATTTTGTTTATTTTGTTCTAGCAAACCAGTCCAGAGTTGTCTGTGCCCAATTTTTTGAAATAGTAAATATTCATATTTTTTTTTAAATGAAAGGAATTGCTGAGAGTAGAAAGAAACTTTCTATATATAGGTATTTTTAATATTATCATCCAGACTCCAGGGATGGCAGTTTAAAACTGCAGAAAAAACAAAAAGTATGAAAATGACTTCCAGAAAATATATATATTTTTGAAATAGTAAATATTTAATTTTTTAAAACAAAAGATATCATTTCAACTGGTAAGGTATCATTTAAATATTATGTATTTTTCTATATGTAACTTTATTGGAGGCCCGAGGATTGCTATTTAAAAATGCATAAAACATGGAAAATGTGAAAACGAACTCCAGAAAATATTTTTTTAAACAGTAAATATTCATATTTATTTTATGAAAAGTATCATGAGTACCAGAAAGGTACCATGAACACTTATTTTTCTTTTTTTTTTTGTGACTCCATAGGGATCCTGGCAATTGGGATTCTGCAGTTCTGCAGAAAACAACCTTTACTACCTCTGTGCTTGAATGTGAAGGCGAAATCTGCCCTGTTACTTATGATCAATTAAAAATTAGGTTAAAAAATCCTAAATGCCATTTGCTTAGAGGAAAAAGTTCTTTTTAC
Source organism: Maratus michaelseni (assembly GCA_963931845.1). Lineage (NCBI taxonomy): Eukaryota > Metazoa > Arthropoda > Arachnida > Araneae > Salticidae > Maratus > Maratus michaelseni. The sequence continues at coordinate 168,195,278 of OZ007586.1, forward strand.
AGTTACTGTTCACATTACAGTGGTATATATAAACACTGATGAACAACTTCAACACTAATTAATCATTATTCAAAATTAATTTAATTTGTGCTGTACATTTTTACATTTAAAAATTTTAAATGTTTTTGCATTGGGTAAAAGTCTGATTTCTTAAAGATAATATCTTGATTTATTTTATCTTTACAACATGGAAATTCCACACTACTATATTATGTTTTATGAAATAGCTAATACCATTTATATTAATTTTGTTTCATTGCTTTGTTATACTACTTTTGCTATCTTATTATTTTAATTACCTTTATGATTGTATTATTTTTTTTTTAAACATTGTTATATAGTGTGTTATGGTCCACCTAAAATGACAAACATGGCCCACAAGAAAAAAAAATATGAAGTTTGGTTGTATTTGATCAAAGTGAGTATCTCTCACTCAAAGTATCTCAAAGGTTTATTTATGTTTCTGATGTCTTATATTTTTGAAGCTTACATGAAAAGACGTTGATAGAACTTGATCATTCAGTATTTCAAGGCCATAACCAGACAGCAAAGCAAGGGAGACATTAAAATTTTTGGTGGGGCTAATTCACATGCCTTTTTTTCTTCCTTTAATAAAGAATAAATTTAGATAGAAGTAGAGGACAAATATGCCTATATCAACAGATTTCATGTAAAAATTAAATAAGAATTATAAATGGAAAATAAATACATTTTCATAAATTTTGAAAAGATTTTGCAGGAACAATGTTATTTACATGTTAAAACATGTTTATACCCATTACAGATTTAGGAATATTAAAAAATAGTATTTAATTAAAATAACATAAATCTGATAAAGTTCATTTCCTATTGGGAGATCTCACTAGTTTTTACATCAGTGCTAAATACTTTTGAGAATAGAAAAATGGCTCTGGTTCTAGTTATTCGACATTTTGAATACTTTTATCATGAATAATAGTGAAACACTTTACCTAAAATGTTTCATTCTTTATGGCATTTTTTATGTATTTCTATATTTAAAAAAAATTAAAGTATGTTTACAATAAAAATGTTTTAAAATCATTAAAGTAATATAGGTACCATTATTATTAAACAGATTGTGAGAGCTAGCAGGGATGCAAGAAAATGCTAAGGGGAAGCACAGTCAATCTTTTTAGTCCCCATCTTTTTAGTACCTTGCAGCACTGGCTAAGGATATATTGGTTATTTCATGTAAAATCAACATCATGCTGCACTATTTTTTTTTTTTTTTTTTTTTTTTTTGATGGAATGTAACAATCTTATGAAGCTCCAAATTGCTTTTTATGTTTCTTTCTTTTTTTAAAATGCATCCTTTGTTTACAATATAGACAAGTGAAAAACCTCATTTTTGATCATTTTTCTGTAGAAAGGTATAGAATTTTTATATGGATATGATAAAATAGTATTAATTTGAAATGTTAAATGATGCACTTTCATTTGCATAGACATCCTAAGCTTGGTGAGGTTTTTAGAGCTCTAACTTCTGTTGATTTTTTTTTTTCTTCATTTCAAATGTTGACTTTAAGTAATTAGCCCATTATTTTTCTTACAATACTTATATATAAGTAGGTTGTAGAATAAAATTAAATATGTTTACAAATAGTCCTCCCTCCTGGGGGAAAAAAACCCTCAGATTTTACAAAAATTCAACAAATTAAATTTTTGCACCCCCCCCTCCCCAGAAAAATAATTTGGACTGGTGATAAAAATATAATAATGGTGATTAAGGGACATTATAATATACTTCTAAAATTATCTTGTTATTCTAAGGGATGAAAGAGTTGCAAGGCAAATCATAAAAAAATAACAGTTGATCAACACTGAAATAGGGATAGCATAAACAGTGTAGCTTTAACACTAGAATGACGGACGGGGCCAATTTGGCCCCTATCGATGTTTGAGAATATGTATTTCCTATACTATTGAAGTATATATTTCTATATTTCATGACTTTTGCTTATTTGGCTTCCAGTCCTTATATCTGAAATAACTTTTTCCTAACTTACATATAATCCTGTATTTCGAACAGTATACCTAGAAAGACGGGAAGGGCCAAACTGGCCCTCACTAATCACTCCCTGCATTCGCGTTGCACCGTTTCAATCTTAGTATGGCCTTGGAAATAGCATTCCCAGTAATTTGAGTTCATTTTCTCCCTTTACATTATGTTTGATCCCTCCTTCCCTACGTAAAATGGCTTTTACCGACAGTGGCGCGACTGAGTTACGCACCTAAAGCTTTACCGACGAGACCAACGAAATGATAACATACTGTCAGTTGCTTTAGTAGTAAAGAACAGAAGAGATGTCTCGCAAATGCGGTCTCACTCATGAAGAGATTTTGAAAGAATTGCAACGATTAGATGAAATGGAGTCAGGCGATAGTGATAACAGCAGTATAGATGAAGATAAAGAATATAGTTCTTCAAAAGAAGACAAGGAAAGTAGCAATTCCATTGATGATGAAATTGAAATGATTTCTCAAAATAGTGTTTCCGTACAAAAATCACAAGAATGTAGAAATGAGATTAGGATAGAAGAATCGATGAAAAAAAATTCGCATTTCTGATTATTCTGTATCACCTAAATTGCAGTCGGTAGAAAACGAAGTTATCCATGAAAGTGATTCAGATAGTGATTTTTCCAGAAATTATTCCCAGCCTTCGACATCTAAGGCAGGAGGACGAATGTTTTCTCGTAGATGTAGTCGAAAACTTTGTCAGAAAAAAAAATTGGACTTCTTGATGCACCTTCTGTTGGTCATGAAGAAACTGCCGTCGACGGGACAATTTGGAAAGTGATTGAACATTCTGCAACTAAAGGACGTCGTGCAACACAGAATGTATTGCGGGAATCTCAAGGGCTGACCTCATATGCAAAAAGGAATATAAATCAGACTTCGAGTAATCGTAATCGTAGTCGATTATAATCGATTACAAAAACTGTGTAATCGCACCGTAATCGTAATCATAAATTTGATTTCGAAATAATCGCAAAGTAATCCTAATCAAAAGATTTCACTCAGATTACAATCATAATCTAATCATAATCGCTACATAAAGTAATCCCAATGTAATCGTAATTTTGCAGAAACATGCGATTACATCACGATTACACCTTTTTTTTTCTTTTAGTTTCCAATCCAAAAAATACTCGGTTTTTCTATATAAACATTGCAGGAAAGGGAGAGATCTCGATATGGTCACATTTCCAACTCATTAAAATCACTCTAAAGTGGGGAGACTGGAGAGGTCAGAGATCACAGAGGACAGTAGCAGTAGATGGCCTTTAATGGGATAGCTGAAACAGGATGTATACTGTGACATCGTAGTATGATTTGACTTTGTTAAAGATCTGAGAATTAAGGATATCATCTTGGCATGTGGTCATTTCAAGAGTCATGGGTCAAAGTTATCCGATGGGAGTGATGAAGTATGAAAAATAAAAAAGGAAAGAAGAAAACATATATTTTGGCTATTTATTTCTATGTAACACACTAAAACAGTTATAATAACACAAGACTCCACCCTCAAATGTGGGAGTCTTGAGTTTTGGCAATAACGAAAAAAAAAAATGTTTTTAAACTGCATACGAGATACGGCAATTTATCTAACAACTCATTCTCACTTTGCTCTTTTTAGCGATTGTTTATACTTTTAAATTTTACGTAAATGTAATTAATTTTATACTTGCATTATATTTTCCATTTTTCTAAAAATAATTATTAAAGTAAGCTATTTTGGTAATTATATAACTAAATGTGTGCATTAGTATAATGTGATACATGATTTACTCTTATTATAATCTCATATATATATATATATATATATATATATATATATGTGTGTGTGTGTGTGTGTGTGTGTGTGTGTGTGTGTGTGTGTGTGGGAGTGTCCAGAAAGAAAATCAAATTTGAGATTCTGTAAAATCAGTATAATCTTCTAACTGGTATTTCTCCATTTTTGTCTGAACACAATATAAACACAGAGTTGCAAAGTCTCCTGCTTTTTGCACACCAGTATTTTCTTAGAGAAAATGTTCTTTTAAATCTCGGAATGTTTCAATCAAACAAAACAACATTTTCTGTACTAAAATACTGGCATCCAAAAAGCCGGAGATTTGGCAGCTCTGTAAACATTAATGCTATGTTCTACATATCTATAGCCACACACAGATGAGACGGAAAAGTCTGTTTTAGTATGACAATTGACAAATAGAAGAAAATTTAATATTTTGTAAACGGAAATGAGAAGATTAAAATAGAACTTCAGAACTCTTTACTGAGATATTTTCTCAATATCAAATATGTGTATGACAAAATGGGATTTTATTTGAATTTTTCTTGGTTCTTGAAATTTCTAAACTCAGTAGAACAAGGGGGATTTGAATTGTCTAGATTCTTTCAGACAAGTTTAATTGCTTTGAACTGTCAACAAACACATTTACTTATAAATATACTAATGAAGTTCTTCATTCCTAAATAATTGTAAAATGTAGATATATATTACGTAACGATAGCTAAACAATGAATTCGAAGCAAGAGGTGTTCATAATAGAGTACTGCACAGGTTGAGTTATACCCAACCCAAACCCTACAATTTTATTTTAAGTTAACCCGAAACCAGATCCGAACCCAACATACTTCAACCCAAAACAAACCAGAACCCGAAATGCACAGAAATTAATCCTTATTTGAATGCAATTATAGAATATTAATCTATAATTATCTCTCTAATATCAATTTTATCTTTTATGTAAAAAAAGGAACACACACACACATATATATCCTACTCATTAATATTCAAGTATGCAATTTTTTCATCAGACAAAATATTTTTTACTTTCTTTTGAAAAATTGGGTACATCCAAACCAGACTCGCAAATGCAAAAACACAACCCAAAACATTTAACGTCAATCTAACCTGCAGCAAAGAAAAAAAAAAAGAGAGATGAAACCAACCCGAACTGCAGCGAAAGAAATTAGCTCCAACCTCCAATGAGACCAGATACACAGTTTGGGTCGGGTTCCGGTAAAATCATGTTTCCCGACACAATGCTGGACTATATTTTGTAACATGCAGATTACGAAACCCGTGCAATCGAATTGTAATCGTAATTGACTAGTTTGGTAATCGTAATCGAAGAAAAAATATATTAATCGAATCTAAACGTAATCGTAATCTAGAATTTAAAAAAGAGATAATCACAAATGTAATCGTAATCCAACTTTCATAAATAGAGATATAATCGTAATCTGCTTTTAGAAATTGGAAGTAATCGTAATCGTAATCGATTACAGTGCTCTGTAATCGACTCGAAGTCTGATATAAATGCAGATAATGTGATTAGTGCGTGGTGTCTAATGTTCAGTCATAAAATGGTGCGCCATATAAAACAATGTACAGAAGCAGAAGCTCACCATCAACTTAAAGAAGACACATGGACAGTATATTAGATGAATTGGATGCTGTGTTTTCTATTATATATACCAGAGGATTATATGGGGCAAAAAATTTCCCAGTAAATACATTATGGTCATCAGTTTGGGGACCGGCATTTTTTTCACAAACTATGCCAAGTGTTCGTTTCAAAGATATTATTAGATTTTTTCGTTTTGATTTGAAAACAGAGAGATCGAAGACAGATAAGTTTGCATTGGCATTGACACTGTGGAATTCGTTCATTGAAAACTGTGCAGCTTGCTACAAACCAGGAGAAAATCTCACAATTTATGAACAATTGTTGCCATCAAAGGCCAGATGTCCTTTTACTCAGTACATTCCAAATAAACCTGACAAATTCGGTATAAAATTTTGACTAATTTTCTGTGTAGATTTGAAATATATCCTCAATGGATTTCCATATACTGGTCAGGATATCAGGAGATCTACTGATCAAGCTGTACATGAACATGTAGTGATGAAGCTCACTGAAGGATATTTAGGGAAAGGTAGAAATATAACTATGAACAATTATTTTACATCGCTAAAACTGTGTGAAAAATTGAAAGCCAATTCAACAAGCTTAGTCAGAACACTTAGAAAAGATTGTAAAGAAGTGCCACCAATGGCCAAGATAGGAAAACAAGCATTATACTCTTCAACTTTATTCAAGAAGGACAATGATCTAACGATCACATCGTATCAAGGAAAGAAGAATAAAAATGTTTTGATACTAAGTTCCTTCCATCCTAATTTTGCCATTGACAATAATGAGAAAAAGACATCCGAGACAGTTCAGTTTTATAACCAAACAAAGTATGGAGTGGACATTGTAGACCAAATGTTACGCCTGTATACCACCAAATATGGAACACGTCGTGGGCCTATGCACGTCTTTTATAATGTTTTAGATATGTCTGCACTGAATGCTTGGATTTTATATAAAGAAGTGACATGAAAGGAGACAATTAGTCGGAGAAATTTTATTCTGCAACTATGTGAAGATCTGCGAGCTTCATATATAGAATCCCCAGGTAGTACAGTGTCTAATATGACTCCAGCAAAGTATATAAAAGACATCAGCGTAATGAAAAGATTCAAATGTAAAGTTAAATCAAGTTGCAAAGGAAAGAATACAAGGAACACTTGTATCGAATGTACAAAACCAGTTTGTGGCAAATGCAGATATATAGAAGTTTGATGTACTCATTGATTTAAGAAAACATTAAAGTGTACAATTTAAAGAAATAAAGGTCATTATAAAATTTATTCGCATAATCCATAATTTTCCTCATTTTTCTTCTTATTATTTACATTTTACCTTTGTTAAGATATCAAGAATCATCGAAGGGCCAAATTGGCCTTTTCGTCTTTCTAGGTATAAGGCAACTTGCGTCTTTCTAGTGTTAAAACGTTATTTTGACATACCTCAAACAATTATGTATATATTATTACTTTTGTTTCATATAAGACTCCATAATAAGCCCAAACATAATGTGCACACATATAATGGATTAAACTGTTTGTGAAATAATAATTAATAAAAAAATTAATTATTAAAAATTCATAAATGCAAACTTGTACAAGTTGTATAACTAAGTACAAGTTGTACAAGTTGTACAAACTCTACAACCATAAAAGTATGTTGTAAGAGTAAAGCAACTAAGTTGTTACTAGCAGTCCTTCCTCCTTGAAAAAAATTTCAAACATTTCAAACACTTAATCTTTTTTTCTGATAAAAAATCATGTGGGGCTAGTGATAAAAATTTTTAAATGATATATATATATATAATGTTAAATTAATAAAAAAATAACTCAGTTGCACATGTTTTGTTGACAGTTTAATAGATATTGAATTTGTAAAAGTTAGATTATTATACAGATTTTGCTAATTGTATTAATTTCTTTCTCAAACAATAGCACCCCATGCAAATTATTATCATCACAGTATAAAAAGCGAATATTTTTAAATTATTCTTATAATATATATGTATGTATGTGTGAGAGAGTGTGTGATAACAATGATTTTCTTATAAAAGAAAATCATTGTTATCACTCTTAAGTTTTCTGTTTTTTTAATTTAACCATTATACTCTAAAGTAATAATAAAAACAGTTTCGTTGCATGAATTTTCTTTTAATATTGATAATACCTTCACCCTCCCATAAATTTATTTGCTTTTTAAAAGGGGGGCTTACATTTGACATTTTAAGGTATATATTTTTTTCGTTCATTTGATTTGTCATGCTGCATTTATAACACAACTTTTTATTGTTCTATCTTGAAAACATGGTATATATGAGTTAATATGTATTTGGGGACTGTGTTAATATTGAGAAAAATATTTTGAAGATTGAGTAATATTGCTTTTAAATGTGTTAAAGTAATGTTATAACAATTGTGTGCTGGCAAGAGTAAGAATGCATATCTGGAAATCTATAAATATATGAACTTGCAAGCATATAGTACTGGGCTGCCTACCCTGTTGCCCATCGAATGCAATTATTTTTGTACTGTAAATATTTACCTTATTTAAAATCAGAATTTCTGCAATTAAATTTGTTGAAGTATGCTGTACGAAAGTACTAGTATTCTATAGGTGCTAGGTTTGATATATGAAGTGGCAGGAAACTGATTTTCAACTTTAATCTAAAATATGATTCCTTGAATTATATACATAATAATATCTAAAATATGATCCCTTGAATTATATACATAATAATATCTAAAATATGATCCCTTGAATTATATACATGATAATATCTAAAATATGATCCCTCGAATTCATCTAACATATCCCCCTTACATATTGCTCATAACTTGACAACCAAAGGCCAGGCGTGAACAAGTTTTTTTTTTTGGAAATTTTAAACTATGTGGATTCTAGTGACGACTACAAAAGTACAAGTTTGCATTTATGAATTTTTAATAATCAAATTTTTTATTAATTAATATTTCACAAACAGTTTAATCCATTATATGCATGCACATTATGTTTGGGCTTATTAGAGAGTCTTATATAAAACAAAAGTAATAATATATATATATAATTGTTTGAGGTATGTCAAAACAACATGTTTTTATCAGTATAATAATAATTAATTAATTTTTCAGTATCTATCACTCACTAATTTTTCAAAATTGATGAAAATGTGTGTTTTCATATTTTTTCACATGTACTTAAATATTTAATAAAATTATGGTGTTGCAAATGAACTTTTAAAAGTTAAGTTCTGTCATAATATGTAGCTGGCCTTCTTTATGACCAAATAAATGACATGCCATTTAAAAAATAACTTTTTATAAATTAAAGTGATACCTTTTTATGCATTAATTTTGTTTTGCTATTATTTGGATTTTCTTTCTTTTTTTGCATACTGTGCATCAAATTGAGTTGTTAAATTTTAGAGAAAACTGTCTATGCGATCATTTTACAAAATTAGATTCTGAAGCACAGACCATTTCTATCTCATTTTGTTACCCTTTCTCAATAATTCCTTTTCTGAATAGAAAAGAATTTTTCTTCCTTCAGATCTTTTTAAAAGAAAACATTTCTTTTAATTGATTAAAAACATCCTGAAAAACTGCGAGAGACCATCCATTACAATTTCTTTCAGATTTCAGCATTATTTGTTAACTGAATATTCATTGTTTGTTCTCCCAACTTTTGTTGCAATTTTGTGTCATGTGGTCAACTCCAGGAAAAATAGGTGGAAAGAAAACTCTTTTCATTATCCACCATTTTGAAGTAGAAATATTTGCTTTATTTAATGGTGAATTTGACTTTATTTTATTTAACAATGTAAAAATATGGCAATTTATACTATTTTAAAAAAGTGGTGGCAATCAAGCAATATGAGTTTTTTAAAAAGTAGCCATCTGGCAACACTGATTAGGTGCAAAGGAGAGAGAAGTTGCAAAAAAATTAGAACTCTGATTTTTTGACAGAATGGAAAAAAAAAAAATTCCATTTTTTTTATGAGGGAGAGGGGGGGGGGGTAATTCAGTTAATGCAGAAACATTGGTAAAGTGGGTAACCATTATCAGATCAAAAGGTTTACATTGTATCAATACAAATAGTTCCAGTAATTTCCTTGGTTTCAAGCGTATGGGTTTTTTTGTATTGCAATTTTCACATTTATCTCTTCTGAAATTTCAGATGTTCTTAACCCTCTGATTGTCAAGCTTGGGTTATTTCATTCATTGAGCTGCAGCTTACACTGCAATACTTGTATTTAAATTAATATAATTCATCAGATTTAACACTTATTTAAAATATTAATTAATGGCTAATACTCTCAAAGTTTATCTTCATATACATAATTAAAATTTTATTTCTTGCTAGAATAACCATTTTTTTTTAGAATATATAAAAAGGTACATAATAAACATTATATTTTTGCCATTTTGCTGAACAATTGGAAGGTTAATCTATCCCCCCCCCCCAAAAAAAAAGGCATATTATATATCAAAATAAAAATTTTAGGAGTCTGAAGCATAAAAGTTTATTAGTGAAATGTTATGTTTTATTATGTCATTTTTCTCTTCTTTCATAACAAGTATTAACATATTGAAAAATTATGTAACTAAAAGTTGCTTAATAGTTTATTAACCCCTTAAGCACCATATCCAATTTAGTGATAGTATGCTGAATACCAGATATTGGGTTGTTCTGGAAAACCAATTCGTACCGGAAAATTCTGCCTGCCAATTATTATACATTAGATATCGGAATTAATGTCTAATAACTAAATGATAGAATTTTCTGGTACAAATTGGTTAGGACATTGCAATCTAGACTTAAAATGAGGACGTACACACATATGTTCTGGTATTGCAAATTAAGAGTTCATGACGTACGCATGTACTTCGTGGTGCTTAAGGGGTTAATTTAACATTGGTTAACTTAATATTTTTATAAGTATCCTTTTTTAAGTATTCTAAATATATGTTAATATAATTTAACTTATGAAACAGGTGTGTTAAGGGAATGTATATTATGCCTTAATGCTAAAATTTTTGTTATATATGCCTTTTAATTTAGGCATCTTTTTTTATGCATCTTTGAGAAATATATAAGTAGTACATTACTGTATCTGTAAACTTTAAATGATTAGCTGATTGTTATCTCACTGGATCTGTGACTCCTAAAAGGAAAATAGTGAATTGTAAAGGATTTGTTACCCTATTTCAAAACAAGCAAAAAATAGCACTTTCAAAGCTGACGTAAGTTAGTAACATTCATGTACTTCTATGAAAAAATTTCAATTTATCACAATAGCTAAATAATGAATTTGAAGTTGCTAAAAACTGCTCATTTCTATTTATTTTTTTGCATAAGTATGTAATTTATACTCGGTATCTCATTTATAATTTTTCTAGAATTCTCATATCTTAACCAGCCCACAAAAATTGATGACAAGTTACAATGTAAGTATATTCAGATTATTTTATTTTGCTACAGAATTCCACTTGTATGATATCATATAGTAATTATCATTTCTAATAGATTTATATCACATCTTAAGAGCTATATTGCAAAGAAACAGATTTTATGTTCAAGATTAAATAATTTTGATTGTATACAAATTGGATTAAAATTAGATTTGTTGTATCTTTAACACTGATACTTTTAAACTTAGAAAGAGTTACACATATTGCATGAAATCAAGCTGTAGAGCTCCTGGTTGAGAAAAATAATATAAGACATTTTTAGAACAGATACTGCTTCTTTGACTTCAGTTGTGGATCATTCAGTGAGGTAATTTTTCAGTTGCAACATCAGCTACTTTTTATCCAGTGGGGAAAAAAAAGTGAGGTTTTCATTTACTTGCATTTATGCATGAATCTCAGGAAATTCATAAAACATGACTTGCAAATTTATATATCACTCTCTCTCATTAAAAGAAAATAAATAAATACTTATTCCCAAATATCTTAGTTATTGTTTGCTCACCCAAACACTATTCTTGTAACCGCACCACTATTCCATTTACCAACAACAAAAACAATTGAGAAATGGTGGATTGTTTTAATTATTGAATTGAAAGAGAAAAAAAAAATCTAATTGTAAGTTGTAATTATAAATGATTGAATTTTTTATTTATTTTTTAAATTAACCCTGTCTTCCATGGCTTATTCGTAAAACTTAGCCTTAACCCTCTCACTGACAAGCCTGTGTTAATACGTTCATTAAGGTCTAGGTTTCACTGCAATATAAGCATTATTTAAAGTAATAAAATTCTATTGATTTAATGCACTGAGCAATGAATAATACTCTCAAGGATTACATTCATATTTGTAATTAAGTTTTTTATATTGAATTTTTTTTTTTTTTAAGCATTTAAAACAAAATGCAGTGAAAAAAATATTACAAATTTGTCCTTTTGCAAGACTGTCAGAGGGTTAATGTTTTTGCATATGTGTAACAAAATTGTCGCCAGTTTTCCTTATCTAAAAGCCTTAAAGGTTTTGAGGGAACAAAAATTAGACAAACGTAAGGTATCGCTTTTCATGATAATATTTATTTATTTATGGTAGCTGCAAGTGGAAGTCCCCAATTACAGCACCCATTTGTATGTATGCAACATGTCAATGGTCTTATAAATACTGTATGTACTATAGTATAAGTCAAGAATTTTAGGACAAAAAAATAAGGTAAGAAGTAGGGGTCAAATTATATGCAAGACCTAAAAGGTAGTGTTCATACCCACAAAAAAGCTTGGATGAATGAGACTATTATTAATGATTAGCTGAAGAATAGCTGAGATAAGAGGTCTTATGCAATTTTGAGGACACCTTAACTTTTGTATGGGATTCAGTTGCTGCTCATCACAGCGATGCAGTGAAAACACAAGCAAAAATGATTAAATCAACTGTTTATATAGTTTCTGGAAGTTAGATATCATTGCTTCAACCTTTAGATATCTGTTTTTCTAACTGTTGAAAAAAGGATGTCCAAAATTACTGTGGCAACTGGATCAGATCAAGCTTACCATCTGAAGCAAAAGTTCTAAATCTCAAGAAGCCAAATGTTACATTGATTGGGCAATGGATAAAAATGCACAGGACTGCTATACAAACAAAAGACATCATCAGGTCATTGAAAAAATGTTGCATCAGCAAAAGCATGACAATATGGAGAATAATGCATTACTTTTTTTTAACTGACAGTGAAAATGATTTATACAAAATACAAATTGATGAAACCATAGATGTATATATGATGATGTGTAGATGGCATAAAAAGACATTGGTGACCTGTTTTGTGAGTCTGATACAGGATCAGAATTTGTAGATTGGATTTATTATTTTATGTATATTTATATACAAACTTTGTTTTTAAATCTTTTTAGAAAGATTATTTTTTTCTTTATAAAATCAATTCATTTTTAAATTTTTTTATGAAGAGGAAATAGTCTACTTGGTTCTTTTCCCTCAGAGTAGCGAGTCAACTTATATTCATGTCACATGGGAATGTGACATTATCTCAACCATGTGTTTTAATTTACCTTAAAATTCTCTTTACTATTTGTTATGATTTAAAATTCTCAAACCTAATTAATGCATATATTTAAATTTCTTAACTTTAATTTATTCATGTATTCAAATTAATTCATAACATTTATATTAAATAATAATATTTAATAATTTACTCAATTTTAAATCAAACATTTCTTTTAATTTTAAAATCGTAAGTACAAATTAAATCTAATTTCAAATATAAAAGAAAATCCTTCTCACTCACTTTTTCTAAAATACAATAATATCTTGTTAAAATCAAATATGCAAAATTAAAGCACATTTACTTCTCATTATTAATAATATAAATAGTATATCATTACTTTAATTCATGTCAGAGATTTCAGATGTGTTTGTTTTATCTCGCTCGAAATTTTGTCAAAATCATGATCTTCTTGTATTTTATAAGTCTCATTTACTTTTCCAAAATTCTTTAAATTAAACAATTTTATCTTGAAAACATAATAATTAGAAAGAACTAAATTTATTACATTCATAGCTAAATTTTTATCCCTATAGAGCAATAAGTTTAGTAGTTATTGATTTTTGTTTATATTTCTTATTCTGTGAAGATGTAAACATGAATTTTCAAGTAAGACGCCATTGCTTCTTCTTCAACGGTATTTCTATCCTTTTCAACCAAACGCTAACTGATTTGAATGAGTAACCCTTCGGTCATTCACAGATTTCATTCAAGGTCGTATTTGCAGCACTCAAAGGTGAGTTTCGAATGTTCGAAAAGCTATTTAGATGTTGTTGCTAGGGTGGACGCGTTGGTGAAACTTCTAACTGTGACTGCGAGCAAATTTTTGCCCATAATGATATGGAGTTTGTCTACTGTTTTTGGGGCTTGTTCAGTGATGTTAACGACATGGTTTTCAGTTTCCCAATTTTTCATTGGTTGTTCCGTAACCGCCAGACATTTTTCCTTTAGGGGGAAATTCTAAAGTGAGTTCAGTTGCTTGCAAAATCTTCATGATGTAGCATGAGCGGGATCTCGCTCTTTGGGGCTTAAGCCATTTTGGCTTGCGGCAAGAGTAATGAACGTTATATATGCTTGAACCTGATAATTATTCTTAAAATAACTCTATATTTCCTTAAAAGTAAATAACCGAATAATAATGCTGCTACCTTTGTTGTCATAGTTTTTGAGGAGAAGGTATCTCCTTATAACAATATCATCTTTGAGTCATGGTCTTAAGGAATAAGCTTAATTCTACAAGTTACCTTTGATGTCATAGTTAGTTCAGGAAAGTTGGATTCTTTCCATAAAAAGATAATTTCATAATTTTCCGGAGAACTGTGTGACTTGTATAATTATCGTTTAATATTTCTTCTTCTTCGTAAACTTCAATCTAATCTTCATTTAGTGATGTCTACATAATAGTGTTACAAAATTCTTCATAATTCTCGTATAATTCTTCTTCTTCATTTCGAGATATCCTCTCAGAGTTTTACATCTTTGTAACTAACTATTTTTTCCTTCACAATAACTTCAATTTCATCTTCACTTCGAGATGTCCACATTTTAACATCACTAAGAGAGAGGATATATTATTCTTGTTGATCTCTTGAAATATGTTGTCTCAACTTTTGCTGAAACTTTTTGAAATAACTGCTGGAATATTTCGTCATCATCGTCATAATTCACATCCTTATCGCTGGGGAATTTACAATAGTTAATTTAGACTTTGCCTCCTAGAGCTCTAATCCATCCATTTGATGAACAATAGTATATAATCTTAAGCAATGAACTATCAGCAATTTCTTTTACGCCATTTTGAGCACTGGACTGAATCAGTAATGTTTCAACGTGACTTAGTTATGTGTCTTCAAAACTAATCTCAATATATATAAATTAAATAATTTGATGAAAAATCAGTGATTGATAATAATAATAATATTCCATTCAGAAGATATAATATCACATCTATGTATAATTGTATAATTAAGTGATTGATATTGATATCCCATCATAATATTATTGGAGGAAAACATATATCTGTATTATTGAGTTTGTGAAAAAAATTTCAAGTTAAATTATATTTTATTTATTTACATGGTGCACTTTTTATGAATAAACAACTGTTTAACTTTGATCTGGTGAGTTTGTTTTTACTTATATTTATATTATTACTAGCAGAATTAGATTTGAATCAACTGTTGAGTATTTTATATTTCATAAATATGTTATTGTACTTAGGAATTCAAATTACGAGATTCAAGATATTTAATTCTACCAAACAAACTTAAATCTTTAACTTTATATTTAACTCTTAATGTTCTCATGGCTTCGCAATGTTACTGCTACTTAAGATCACACCATATAATGGGATTTGGGGATGGTGTTGGATATATTATTCTCAAAATTATTTTAGGTATTCGGAATTGCTCCGGTACTGGTCGCTGGCGATTCACCCTTTTTTTTAACTTTCCTAATGTATTCAGCATATCCCCAGATTTCATTATACTATTTATTTAATTCCCTATTCTCATTATTCTTCAATCTCCTTTAATTTGATACTCCACCCATCATTTTCCAACAATTTCTCAGCATATTCAACTCCTGCTATCATGATCACATTTTTAATTAATTTTTTCAGCAACCGTGATCAATTTTGCCTTGGCACCATTTTTCAATGTTGTGTTCTTTTTTCTTGGTCTTTCTTCTTCGGTTGATTGTAAGTGTGCATAACCTGGTTGTCAGCCACAAGCATTTAGTACTTGCATTTGCTTGGCATGATTATTTTGTTATTTATGCTCCAACTTTGCTGATGGATGTTTTGGCAAGTTTCAATTCTGATGACTGCATTTTTCAGAAATTGATCATCCGTTGTCATCTGTTCAGCTCGTTGATTGAACAGTTTGGGGATTTCCATGATAGGGTGATGGTCCGTCGCCACATGTCTCCACATTTAGTTTTAATGTTTTATTAAAATATGTTTGTTATTTTAAATAAAAGTGCAAGTTTTTAGCATTTTATTTTCTCAAAGCAGGAACGTCAACTTATATGCAAGTATATATATTATACAGATTTTTTAGTACTGTTCTGTTAGACAGAATTTGTGCAAAGTTGAAGTGTGTTTTATGATGTATTTTAAAACAATAACATCTGCATTTAAATTTTTATGAGTTGTAATTTTAAAGGGTTAAATAATTTGCTTTTCCATCATTGTTTTTTACTTAAAATGAACTAAAACTCTTTGAACTTTATTGTGTTGATTTATTTTTTATGTAGCAATTTATTATTTTAACACTTTGCTCATCTTTGACGAGTATACTCGTGACAATATCTAATGTGAAAATTACTGTTGGAAAATTCTGGTAGTTATTTTGAACTAAAAATCTGCTAAATTGGCACTACTTCTGGTCAATAGTGTGTTAAAATAATATCTAAATTGAAATATTTAATGTGTAATATATTTTAATAATTTTAAATGGAGTTTAAAGTAAACTATTACAGGAAGAAGCTTCTTAAATACACCATAAAAATAAGCCAATGCAATGTGTTTTGAAAAACTCAATATTTCTTCTTCAGTTGCTAATAAAGTCTTCCTATCACTATGAAAGTAGTAGGAAGAGAGAAAGGGGAAAAGTAAGACAGGAGGGAGAGAACAGGCAATATGAAAGTAGAAAACAGGAGAAACAACCAATCACAAAAGAGTTATCAACAAGTGCAGTAAGAAAGAGAGAGGGATAAAAAAGCTGAGAAAAAGAGCAAAATTGAAAAATAAAATATTTAAATACAACTGAAAAAAAGAAAAGATAAATGAATAAAAGATAGAAGTAAAGGGGGTAGGGTTTGTGGCAGTGTAAGAATCTAAAGCAATAAACCAAAATAATGTAATTAATTAAAGGGATAAAAATTAAAAAGTAGTTAAATTGAAGAAAATTTTCATAGCTGCTGAAATTGTAGTAGGATCAGATTTTTCATGAAAAATGACATTGTTTGTAAGATAGATATCTAAATTTTGCTGGAAATCTAATTCAGGATTGCAACTGGCAGTAAGGATAATATTAGCATTTTGACAATTAAAACTATGGCTAAAATCCCAAATATTCTTGAGATTACAGCACCAATTTTTATCTCTCTCTTTCTTACTGCTTCTCTGATTGGCTGTTTTTCTTCTATTTTATGTTTTTTAATCGATCTTTCTCTCTCACCTGTCTTATTCCTTCCCCTTTATTCCCTTTTCTTTTTAGCTTCCTTCTGCTCTCATAGTACTAGTGTCATATTTGCACATGCAGAAGAAAAATTCTCCTGAAGATAATGTTTTGCTCTATATCAATGTTTAAGAACTTTTGAAAGTGTTGAAAGTGGGACATTGTCATCTTCGTTAATAGAATAATTTATTTTAGCTGAGTGGTTGTGCCAATAAGCAGGTATGTGTGCATGTGCATTCATGAGTGCTCATTCATTTTTTGTTGCATTTATTAGAGAACTTTTTGAATTTTAAGTTTTTAGAGTGGAATCACTATATTTGCAAATATGAAACTGTAGAAAATTTTCTAATTTGAAATATTTTCTAATTAGGATCAATTAATGTATTATGCATCTTCAGTTATATATTATTACATTAATGATTGACATTGCTGATAATACATTTTTGAGTTACAAAATTAATGTTATTGAGTTTAGTGTGTATTCATCTTGGCATGAAAAATTTAAGCTTTCAACGGATAAGTGTTCTTTTTCTATCTTTAGAAGAAGAATTTATACACACACACACACACACACACACACACACACATATATATATATACACAGAGAGAGAGATCAGCAATATAATTAGAAAAGACTGCATTAATGTATTTTAAAGATTTTTATGTAAGAATTTTCCTGATCTTTTTTTCCTCTTGTAGCTGACAAAGAAACAGTTTACATGGGCTGCACTGAGAGGATTAGCTTCATTACAAAAATGGTCTGATATAGATGATTTATTCATGAGCAAGGTATTAATATTTTTTATTTCAATGCTATTGTACTGATTGCAACCACTTTATGTAAATAATGTTTTATATTTTTATCCTTTTTTTCAGAATTGGCTTGGGAGTTATAAAGTACGTTCTTGTATTTCTTTTTCGAGGGTGCTTGAAATATTATTTAAAGCAAATGCACCTACTTTAGTAAGTCCTTTTTCTCTTTTTAATTATTTTTATTTTAAAACATGCCATAACCATTAACTGCAGGCCTGAAAATACAAGAAAATGTAGTTTCTTTTCAAGAAATTTAATTAAAATATTAGGAAATTTCTCTGAAAATGATGTAAAATAATTTTCATTTTTTGATTGGCAAGTTTAATATAGTACATAATAATAAATTTAATATTGTTAATAAATTTTATCTTGTTTATACTTTTAATCAACATAATTTGAAATGACGATGTTGTTCTTTTATATTTATTATTATTTCTATCATTTGCAGTTTACATTTATTTTAGCTCTCTCTTAAAATAATAAAATAAAATTTTTATCCTGCTAACAAGAAAAATATTATATCATACCTTAGAAATGTTGTACATATGAGAGGGAACCGTGACTACCTCTGTAGGTTTTCACACCCCTCGAGTTGTGATAGAGCAAGTACGGGTTGGAACATCCTGACTTAAGGCCTAGGGCCTGGTTCCCTTCTGGGTTTCCAGCTCCGAAGGTGTTGGGGGACGCTGGCCCGTCTCCAAGTGTCCTCGTGGTGACTCCCCGTGGTTTTACCACATATCGCAACAGCTTATGTCATCAACACATGGGTTTAAGGCTAGAGGGTTCACAGGTGGTGGTCCTCTGACTGGCCGAAGCGCCGTGGGGACACAAACCTACTTGTGCGATAAAAGTCCCTCATGACTTGGGTTCGGTGGTCATCTATGTGCAGGGTGCTCCCTCAGGGCACCTGCGGTGCAACTTACTTTTTATACCCACTTTTTAAAAAAGAAAATCTAACCAGATAATTATAAATTTAATCTAAAATGTGTTGTCCAAATGCATTGGTAGGCATGAAACTAAAAACTTATTGATCCATCAATATAAAATTACTATAAGTTTATAAACATATTTCTTACAAGTTGAAAGATATATACTACAATGTTCAAAAATTCATTAGACAATTAAAACTTACAAGAGATACAAATTACTTTATGGTTTATGGAAGAAAATCCTTAGCGGCTTATTTTAATGATGTTACATGATTTCAAACAAACTGAAATTGATATATATATCACTGAAGTGCACTACAAGAGGCTTATTATGGAATAGGGTGTGCATAGAACTTATAGTTCCTTTACAGGGACATTCAAAATAATTCCATTACATTATGATCTATGGGAGAAAATCGTTTGCGGTTTATTTTAATAAAGTTTCACTATTTCAAACATATTGAAATTGATGTATATCACTAAGTTGCATTACAAGAGGCTTACTAAAGAATACTGTGTATAGCATTCATCGTTCATTTTCAGGGACACACAAAATAATTCGGTACTGTCTGTTAACAATAATTTCTGGTAGTGAGTTTTCCCTTGCTGAACACGTTTTTAAATTTTACTCATTTTGTGTCTATTACTTGGTGGGCTTACTTTCTCTAGATCATATACATAGCAGAACAAAAGATATCTAGTATATTTCCGTTTATTGACGGATATTCCAGAAGGGGAATTTTAAACTGTGCTGCGCATTTCCTAACTGAACTGCAATTTTGCATTCTATGTAGTATATATACAAATCTATAGATCATATACAGGGCTGTGCAAAAGAATGCGGATATTTTTTCTGAATATTGTTGGTGATTCCTGAAATTGGGTTTTTAAATGTTATGCCTTTTCCAAATTGTTTACTTAGATTTCATCTTATTAAACTGCAAAGATTTGTAAAATTATTTTGGAAGTATTACATAATCTATGCTTTTTTTTGTTTTTGTTAAATTATTGATCTAAAAAAAGAATTGTGTAACTAAGGTCAAAGTGGAAAGGAGACAGGCTTCATATTTTCAATTTTGTATACTGAGGTAAATTCAGAACTAGCATTCAAATATAAGTTAATACAGCTCAGTGTATAAAAAAAAATGCTGTACAACTGTCTTCATATCAGAATTATCTAGCAATTAATCAATCATTGCATGAATTAGAGAGTCAGTTAAGCTGCTTATTTGGACTATTTGTGAAATATATATAAGAAATGAACATGAAATATTGCATGTAGGAGAAACTGGAGATGTTTGACTATAAAGGAGATTTGACCCATTGCCTTTATTTTATTTAAACGATCTTTTTTCCTAATAAGCACAAGACAGAATCATAAGTTTTTTCTAACAGTTAATTTTATTTTTCAGTCATTTGTAATAATAATACAAAAATAAAATGGGATTTTAAAATTATCCCCCCCCCCACAAAAAAAAGTATTCCTTTTATCATTCATAACATTCTGTGTTAGTAATAAATAAACTTAATGAAGACACCTTTTTTTAAAGTGTACTTTATTTAATGTTCAAAAATATAAAATAAATAATTAGAATTTGGTATAGCTACTTCCCATATGTTTTTATACATTTAAATCAAAATGACATATGTGGGATGTTTGACCTAGTTCAAATTTATAAGGAAAAAATAATTAACTTATTTCAGTAATTAATAGCACAATTTATGTAAATATATTTTTTAAATATGTGTTTTAATACATTTCAATTCAATGTGAATGCAAAAATACCTATCAACAAAGGATGTAATGTATTACTTCCAACAAAAATGGGACAAATTATTCAAAATACAGCTACACAAATTTTAAATTTGTATATTTAGGGTGTGCTACTTTTGTGTATTTCTTTCTCTTTTTTTTTGTGAATCTATTTCTTAATTTATGAATTATTTTTATTTGTATGAAAAAAGCAATTAAAATAAAATTAGTTACATTTCAAACAATGGATTCAGATGTAACTAATAAAAAAAAAATTAGCTGAATGTTTTTTTATAGTTTATTTCTGCTAGTGATGCAATGAGGAGGGATTGGGTAAAGTTAAAATTCAAATTCTTACAAGTATATATATAGTATATATATAAGAACAAATTAACAAAATTCATTTATCAATTAATTTAAGATAGATTCCATTAATATAAAATTTAAAAATATCCATGAAGTAATTATATAGAAAATGCTTGAACTGTTACAGTAAAAAATCTTTTTAAAAAAAACCTTGGGACTTTGATAATATAAAATTAGTAGAGAATAGTCATTTATTTAAAGATTTCAACTTTAAACTCAAAAGAATTATGGATCATCATTTTCAATAATAAAATATTTTAAATGCACGCAATTAGTGAAATGTTTTCAAAATAGGAATGAATTTCATATATCAGATCGCTTTACCCTTCATTTATTATTAAGTTGGTAAATATTTCAAAATTTATTTTTCTTTATTTAGCATCTATTTTTTGGAAAGATGGGATATTACTCTCCGCAATCCCATCTGATACTATATATTGCTACGTATTTCACGCTGGGCATATTGCACTAGATATATGTTCCAGATATTTATTCTCTTGACATCAAATTTTATTAAAAGTTCATTTTTCTGGCATTGAATTTTGTAAACGGTCTATTTTTTTTTACATCGATTTTCATGAAAAGTCTATTTTTTTTACATCGAATTTCATGAAAAGTCTATTTTTCTGATATCAAATTTCATGAAAGATCCATTTTTCTGACATTGAATTTTATGAAAGGTCTCTTTTTCTGACATCGAATCATTGATTTCTGAAATTATGAATATGAGGTAATAGCATATTGAGGTTCATTAGCTTTATACCTAGTGGCCAATTCAAATAAAGATGTTTTGTGCAAAAAATTTTATTTAGTAGAAAAAAAAAATAACCATACAGAAATGTTACATTTCGTCGAATAAAATTTCTGATGGAAGTCAAACTTTCCTGAAGTGGAGAGGTTTGACCAAATTTACAGAATTATAGGAAATGTAATATAGATATTTATTTAATGTTTTTGTACCTTTTCAAAATTATGGTACTGTAAAAAGATAGGATACATAATAGGCTATTTATATAAGAGAAACTGAGATGTTATTTTATATCAAACACAAATTATGTGCATTTTAGTAAAAAGTAGGACAAACATCCCCATTCCTCCTTATATAATGTACAGCAGCACAAAACATAAAATTGAATGTTTAATTTCTTCTGTATGAAACAAATATTTTTATATGATTATATAATATCTTGCTTAAAGACTCTGTCAATTGGAAAAGAAAACTATTATTCTTTAAAAGTTATCAGATTTGTCTATATGCATTTTTCTGGCTTCAAAAAAACTTATCATTTTTTAGGCTATGTATAGAGCAGAGGATATCAATTTACCTCTGATTTACATTATCCCTGAAAAGAAAAAGGAAATAAAATTTTGGACTGCTAGATCAACAAGTTAGATGCTAACATGAAATACTGTCAAAAATCAATATTATGAAAATCCTTTAAGAAAGAGTCTTATAAAATCTTTTTTATAATTTTATAAATATGATTATAGATTTTTATTTATAATTTTAAATTATTGAGGATTAATAAGCATAGTTTCCTCTTTATTAAAATTTCTTCAGTATTAAATATGTTTCTTTATATTTCTTTGGAATGTCAACTTAAGTAATATTGCAATGCACTTTTTTATTGGGAGATGTAAAAATACTAAATTTCGAATCCATTTCCAATGACAATAATTTCATTATACTCCATTAAGATTTTCTTCGAAAATGTCTTTTGTTTAACCATGTGATATTTTCTTAATTTCAATGAAATAAAAATTTAGAAATGTGATAGAAATTAATATGGCTAAAAAAACTATTGTTGAAAATAGGTTTTATTTTTTAAAAGAAAATTTCAATTTCAAAAGCTAGCAAAAGTTTATAATTCATATTGTTTTTCACAAATAAAACTTTAATTTATTCTTTAATATGTCCTACAAAGGGGAAATTTGTAGAGGTGAAAACTTATTTAAAGTTCTTTGTTTAAAACAATGCATATGTATGTATTTTGCATTTATATATATATTTCCAATAAATAAAATAAAATAAACCTTTGTTAGATCCCTTGATCTTATTCACAATGTATTTAAATTTAATAGATTCAATACCTCAAAGCATTTTTTAATTATTAACTTTAAAAAAATTATTTTCAGTTATTATTCAGCACATGTTAAAACATTATTAATTTAGTATAAAAAATGTTATTTAAACAAAAACAGTTAGTATTGAAAAATGAAATCTAGACATGTTATTTTGCATAGTTATGTTGTGCATAGTTATAAAGCAAATTAATTTAAAAAAAATTATTGTCTATAGTTATATGTGCAATGTTAACATAATAGTCTTTATATGAATTTATATGTAAAAGATTCAGTGAAATTGTATGACCATAAAAAATATGGGATAGCAGAGTGCTGAATTTTTCATTTCTTAACCTCCTGGTTGGTGAGAATTTAATATTCTAGAAAGTTTCTCTTGAACTATTTCAGGCTTGCGAGGTGAGGTTGTGCTGCTTTTTAAATTTAAATTCATCCAAACTGATATGATTATTCTGAAATAAATTTTTCTCCTTCTTTTGTGTTATCTTTATATTGTTGTTTTTGTTTTTAGGTCCTCTCAAAGTATGTATCTTGTGTAGAAAATGAACAGGAAAAGTTAGAATTAGCCCAGAAATATTCTTGTCATTCTGTAGCCTTTGAAGTAAATCTCTATATTTTCTGAAAAAAAAAAATATTTTGTATTATTTCTCTTTTAATTGTTCCTTAAATAATTTTAATTGTTGATTCTATCAAACAGGTTTTTAAAAACAATAAAGACCGTCTAGGATTGATTAAATATAAGTCTGCTCTTGAACCTCATTCACCTGATCTTATTGCTGTTATAGAAATTCTAAATAATCCAGTAAGTTAAAATTATTAATTATAGTTTTTCTTTGAAAAAAAAAAAGTTCAGAACTTGAATCAGTCACTAGTATGGAATCTTTAGTTGTTCTTTCATTGAAATATGCAAAATGTATTAGTATAATAGTAGATCCTGTAATTTTCTGTGCTAGCTGAAATATTCATAAATGAAAAAAAAGGGTAAAACCTTTAACTGCATAATTTAATTAGAAGTCATTGGAGCTTCTAAATTAATGGAAGAAATATTCATTAATTCCATTACTAGCTGGTACTTGCAAATGCAATTTCATTATTTTTATTTGATAAAGGTTCTTTATTTTAAGTCTTAATAAAGCTATCTGACATTTCCTATGAAATCTCATAAATTTAAAATTATCCCTTTTGAATTAACACCAGAACAGTCAGTTGTTGTCATCTTGACATTAAACAAAATTAACTAATTTTCTCACATTTGCATTAAAAAATATTCTCTTTTTTTTCTGTAAATATATAATTTTTTTATTATATAACTGAATTAAAACAAATTTGTCTGATTCATCTAGAATTTTCAAGGATGTTTAATTAGCATCAACATAATTCCTGCTCATTTCATGAAAGTTAATGTGATTTCATCTGATGACTTTGAATCCTGATTCATTTATTGGTTCTATGGTTAATTGATTAATATGTGAATTCAGCAAAATTTTTCATTATGAATACTGTTTATTTTTTTCATACGTAAGTTTCTATTGTTCTTTATTTTAATTGCTTCCTGCATAAAATTATTTCATAATATGTGTGGTATTTCACTATCCCAAATAAAAAATAATGTTTAGGTAGGTCTAATTCTGAAAGAGATTGAAAGTCTAATCTGAGAAATATCGAAAAAAGAGTGTCTGAGAAGGATCTGAAAAGTTTGTTGCAATTACACATCCATGGAAAGTCCTTGATTTTTATAAATGACCAGAGATTAATTTTTTTGCTGAACCTTTCTCAAGGAAGTAAGAGGCAAGAAACATTTCAGAGAAATCCCTAAAAAAGAGTCTGATTGGAATGGGCTTTATTCTTATTTAGATTTATATTAAAAGTTTGTTTTATAATAGATCTGATTATATTTTATAATAAATTTGATGAAAGGAATGGAGAAGATGAAATATAATTCTGAGTAATATGTACATATTGCTCAGAATGGAACAGATTTCCCACAATCCTTTAATTTCAGCTTAGAAAGAAAGGGACCTGAAAAGTTTGTTGCAATTAGGTCCATGGAAAGTCTTTCATTTTTATAAATGACTAGGGATTCAATATTTTGTTGAACTATTCTAAAAGAAGTAACAGGCAAGAAACATTTCTAGGAAACATTATCAAGATATGTAATGAATATCCCTATACTGCACTTTCCTTATTTTCTCCCTACTCTGCACTTTGGAAAGCAGATTGATGCTTTCAAATAATAGCTTCAGTAGTATGATTAACTTAATTTTCAACTTTTAAAATTTCTGTATTCTCCAAAATCTCAGATATACAGCAGTACATCTTTTTACCAAACATAATTTGTTTAATTGACAGATAAGTTAACACTCCTTTAATTTTAAATCGCAAGTAAATAATGTTCACCCATCAAGGATCATGTTATGAGTGAATTAAGAAAAAATGCTATGTAAGAGCCTTTTCATTGGCTAATACAAGCTAAAATCCTCATTCAGGTTGGATACCTGAACATTGTATTTAAAGTCAAACCGAACCCCAAGAAATATTTTTCATCAACTAGAATCCAACAAAATAATTTTTGTTTGACTGCAACCTGGCCCAATTCAAACACACTTAAACCCAAACTTGATCCAAAGTCTGAAATGGGAGAAAATTAATCTACATATTACAGTTATGAAAAAATAGTCTACAATCATATCTGTGATATCAATTTTACC
The DNA here is from genome assembly GCA_963931845.1 of Maratus michaelseni. Classification (NCBI taxonomy): domain Eukaryota; kingdom Metazoa; phylum Arthropoda; class Arachnida; order Araneae; family Salticidae; genus Maratus; species Maratus michaelseni. The sequence continues at coordinate 168,221,075 of OZ007586.1, forward strand.
TTTAAGTAGAAAAATACATATATTTATACTAATTTATATTCAAATATGTAGTTGTTTCTTATAAAACAATATTTTTAACTTCCTTTGAAAATAGGTATACTCTTATTTGCAAAGAGCAACATACTACCCGAAACTTATCGAAACCTACATTTTTTTTTAAATCAACCTAATATGCAGCAAAACTTAAAGCCAGCCTTACATGCTAATGGGGTCATGTTCAGGAGAAAATTGGATGTCTCAATGCACTGTTGAGCTTGAAGTGTTTTGAGACTTCTCATAGCTAACAAACCTGGTTTTTGCTTTTGAACTTCGTATTTTAGAGGGAGTCTCATAGATCAGAACTTGAAAAATGAGCTACATTTACAATATTGCTACCCCTTTCTGTTAGTTATCAGTAATATAAAAGAAAATAAGGAATAGTATAGATTTTAAACATTTTATTAGAGCAATTAGAAAAGTCCATTTAAAAATTATTTTTTTAATTGAAGATTTTGTGACCAAAAATGTTTCCTAAAATGTTCTTCAAAGTAGGCTTAAAAGTGTTTTTCAGTATATTTTGGAAAAGTTTCTTTCAATTTTTGTCCATTTATTACTAAGTAGAACAAAAAGAAAATCCCTATTTACATTAGGAGCTGCCATACTATGAACACAAAATTTTAATGTATGTACCAATTTAAAACTCAGAAAATTTTCATTCATAAAAGTTTGATTAGAAATTCAGTAAAGATTCAAAATTTTCACAATTCTTTTAAATAAAGATTTTTTTTTTCTTATCACTGTTTATGACAAAGTGATTGTCAGTTGTAATCAGGGCAATCATTCTGAATTAATCAGAAATAAATATGATACTTTCTAATGCTCAGGTGTCACTAACATAAGAATTTTCTGTCAATTAAAATTTAGAAGTATAAAATTTGGTAGAGGAATCATATCAAGATCTTCTGTATAAGCGATTTATTAAGGAGTAAGGAAGGAGGGTTGTACAAAGCAGGTAAAAAACCTGAGTTTAAAAAAAATCAGCCCAGGCAGTTACCCACTACAACCCTGGTACAAAGAGTGGGGAGGTACAGAAACAGTACAAATTAATGGGGTCCTGCACTTTTAAAGGGCCCATCATAGGTTCTCTTTTTAATACTTTCTTACATAGTTTAAAAGTATTTATGAATTCGGTTTCTCTCTGTCTGTCCAAGCTCTATCTCACATAAATATTCTCAGATTACTATGCAATTGATGTATGTTGTTGATCTATGGCATGTTCAGTATTAAAAATGAAGTGTACAGCTTTTACAATTCATTTACAGGGGCACTCAAAAGTATGCCATTCTATTGTGTATGGAGAAAAATCATTTGTGGTGTATTTTAATATTGTTACACTATTCGAAACATAATGAAATTTATATGTACTAGGGGGCTCAGCCGCCTACTCGCTAACGCTCGCCAACCTCCCGTGAATTGTGAAGCAATTCACATTGAGACCGCTACGCAGTCACAGCTCGCTTCACTCGCTCACCCCTTTTTTTCAGCAATTCTAGCCGGAATAAGTTTTACCATTTTAAACATTTGAACATATGAAATTGACAATTTTTTTTAATGTAAAAAAGTAATTATCTGTTAAAAACACAACTGAAAATGCATTTAGTTGGAAAATTCGCTACCAATGGGCATATAAATCATATAAATACTATGAAAAAGGGTTCTTTTGTACAGCACGACATAAATTCATTAGGAAAAAAAACTACGTGATAGGAAGATAGTTTATATATACCATCAGTCATTGTTTAAATTTCGTTCGGCATTTTATTCTTTTAATTTACAAAAGAATTTATTTTTTACTTCATCAGTACAGCAACAGATGGCGGCAGGTGAAACCTAGACAGTTGATTTTTTTTTTCTCCGACTTTTGAGTGAGTGAAATTCGTAAATGAATTCTAAATAAGAGTTGAGAATTCATTTGAAATTAACGATATTGCTCATAATTAAAATGAGGAATTATCTCAGATGCTTTGGATTACGTACACGTTATTTTATTTTTAATAATTGCTAGTTTGTGTTTCATTCTATGGTTTCACTGCTCTGAGACTAACCACCATATTGGAGGTGGAGCTAATCTGATCTAACATAATCTAGTCTGTTCATTGGTCTGAGCTCTGGAAACTAAGGTTGTTGCCAAACCATAAGTTACAAATTCAGCCCTATTTTTGCGCCACGTAAGACAAATATATATATAGATTTTTGAGAGGCACTAGAAGAAAGTTACTTTGGAATATATTATGTGTAGCACTTACAGTTCATTTACAGGGGTACTCAAAAGAATTCTGGTCTATGAGGAAAAATTGTTTGAGATCTATTTTAATGATGTTACACTGTTGCACACATAATGAAATTGATATCAATTTCTAGTGTGTAGCAAAACATGCTTTCTGTAGAGTATGGAGTGCAAAGCAATTATTATTCATTGATCAGTGTCATACAAAAAGAATTCAGTTAAACAATGATTTTCCAGGAAAAATTGCTTGCAGTGCATTTTAAATTATGTTGCACAAATTCAAACATGACAAAATTAATGTATATTACTGAGGCTTACTACAAGAAGCTTGATGTAGAATATGATGTACATAGTATTTATTGTTCATTTACAGGAACACACAAAAGATGTCAGATACAGTACTGTATCCACAGTATTGTTTATTAGGAAGTGCTTTTTCTGTTATGATATGCATTTTTAAGTTTTACTAAATTTTGCACATTGTGGTATGTATAAATTTTACAGATCATATACAGGGCTACACAAAAATATTTGTAAGCATTACCAAGCATGAGCGGGAATTGCTTAAAGGTGTTTTTAAATTGAGTTATGCATTTTCAAGCTCATTTATATTTAGTATACTAAGAGATGTTTGTAGAATATAAATAAAATTATATACAAAGCTATGCAAAAACAACTGGTTACATGGTCAGCTATGAATAGTAATTCCTGGAAGTGTGATTTCAGTAGTTTTGGGCATGTTTTAGCCTGAATTAAATTTTAGCTTAATATGTGGCATGTATAAAAATCTGTAGGTAATATGAAGGCTGTACGAAAGAACATTCACAAGCACATTTCTGTCTATTGGTACAAATTGCTGAAGGGGAATTTTCAACTGTGTTATGCGTTTTCGTGCTAAACTTTATTTTAGAATACTGTGTAGAATATATACAAATATATACATCATATATATGACTGCCCAAAAAAATTGGAGTACCTCTTACGTTATGAACAGTTATTGATGAAATCATGTTTTTAAATATGTTATGCATTTTCTAAAATGTTTACTTAGGTATCTTCTTTACCTTATTAAATAGCAAAGTTTTGTTAAAGTATTTTGGAAATATTGGAATGTCTTTTTTTGATAATATATGCTTGATGCATGATTTTTCTTTCTTGTTTAAAGTTAAAAAATACTTTATATATAAACAGAACTTGAGTGAGTATGTTAATTTGTTTTTACACAACTAGCTATGACAGTGATATGAAAAGGGAATTTAAATATAATCCAACTACTATTTAATTATCAGCAATATGACAACTATCAAATGCTAAAATGTTGAAATGACAAGGCCTTCAAGCCAGAGTGCTCTGCGGCAACTAAAAATGGGTACATTAATACATCTGCAAATTTTTTGTGATATTTTATTAAAATAGTTGTGTTTAAGTTTTAAGCAAATGTTTATTACATTTTTAAAAGAGATTGATTGATTCAAAACATTAATTTTATGATAAAATACTTAAGGGCTCGCATTCAAATCAATACCAAGACCTGCAGATGTTCTTTGCAGCCTTGTAAAGAAGCAAATAGCTAGAGGAAAAAAAAAACTTTCCAGTTAAATCAATATTTTAAATTTTAGAAAACTGTTTCAAAAATAACATTTTCTGACTTAAAATGAATTATGAAGCTCTTTCTGAAGTAGTTGAGATTTAATCCTTTGAGCGTTCGGTGTTATTTTTGCATATCTGTGTAGTGCTTCATAAAATAATACCTAAATAAAGTATTAGTATGTAAATTAGTATTTCAGTACCTAACAATTTTGTTAAATATTATGCAACAGTAAGAATCAATATAAATTTACAAATTTTATTATACCAGATTTTTGATTTGTTAACTGCATGATGGGAAAGATCATACAGTTAAGAAAGCTATTTCTTTATGCATAAAGTGTAATTTATTGAGAAAGACAGTAAAAGAAGATACAAAACATAATATTAAAGTTGGGGGATTACATAGCTATTTACAAAATTTCTTATAGTACTGATGGGAGGAAAATCCATACTGTTATCTAAAATTTTTGTATTTTTATGTGAATAATTAAATTTTCAGTTCATTTTCATTCTTTTATATATTATTATTTTACATAATAATATAATTAATTGTTTCATATTGCTAGAATTATTGCTTCATATTCTGTCTAATATTATTTATGCTGTAGGCATTTCGCATAATTAATATTGTGTATATTGTAGGAATTATCTATGGTTCATGTATTTATGTATATTAATAAAATAAAGTTTCGCTCTGTATGTCTGTTAGCGATGGCTAGCAAAATCTAGCGTACCTAGAAGCCTAAACATTTAGATTTAGGTAGTCCAAACCCTCTCCTGATGCACCTGAGACTCAGAATTTTAATATTTTAATTATTTACTGAAATATTAATAAAATCTACAAAGAACTCTCATAAAAAATACGCTTTTTTTTCTTGGGTTGGTTGGCTGTATAGAGTCTTCACAGAAGTAATTAAATAAACCAGGGTAGCGATACATAGATAAGGATGTCTAACGAAATAGTGTCAATATGGATTGCAGTTACCAGTGTACAGCCATGCTAATGCAACGCCACCTGCACACGACAAATTACACAGACTTTGAAAAATTTTCCAGGTACAGTTTTCTTCATGATAATTAGCTGTGTTTAAGGGGTTTTTTTACATGACATATATTATTATGATGGAGATGCAAAAAACTTTATTTAACAGATTATTTGTTATATTTGCGGGGATGGAGAGTGGTAATGGTCTAATTACATTTAACAATTTTAACATTTTTAGCTTCACCCATAGCGTTTAATTGCTGTTTTATATACAGAATATTGTTATTTTAAATCTCGGATAATAATGTTCCGAACTTTTCCAAACCAGTTCCATTTTTACTACATAATCATAAAAATCAGCATTTATAGCTTCAAGGTGTATTTCTAGAAAGCAGTTACCAGTATTTCAGAATAATAGTCTAAACCAAATTTCAAATTAAGTTCCTAGCTTAACCAAATGAATCAATCTTTAAAGATTTATAGTGATCCTCCTAATTAGTTATTTGCTGAAGGGTACTTTAACATCCCCCTCCTCCCCCAGCCCCACCTTCAATTTTTTTCTGTAACTATGCCCCATTTTCATACCTCTGCAACTATCTTTCCGATTTCAAAGCAAGTGATTCCAAACATTATAATTAACTTAATAGTCACCCTGTATAACTTTAAAGTAAATTTATAAGTAGTGGTTACCACTATTTCCGAGTAATAGTTTAAGCCAAATTTGTAATTAAGTTCCTACCTTAATCAAATAAATGAATTTTTAAAGATGCATAGTGGTCGTCCTAATTAGTCATTTTCTGAAGGACACTTGAACATCTCCCCCCCCCCCCCGGTCCCTTACTCAAGGTTATTTTCTTTCACTGTGCCTTATTTCAATAACTCGGTTAATAATGTTCCCATCTTCTTGAAGCCAGCTCAATTTTGTAGCACGCCTACTATACAGTACTGTAGGCAGCGGAGACTTGTCTTACAGGTACGTTAAGAAAAAGGTTTGTTTAGAACAGAATGCTCCCCTGGTGGTAGAACGGGGAAATAAAAGATTTTCCGGAGCATATGAGCATGCCTGGTATACGGTGCTGAAGCCATCAGAGACCATGGCCAGAGTTTCATTTTTTAAGAGATTTAAGTTTATTACATGGGCTCGGGAACGCCGGGTGGGTCAGCTAGTAATAAAATAAAATATATGTAATATATATTTGGTGTATGTGTGATCTATTTTTAAATCTAGTCAATAAAATAAATATTTATTTTATTTTTTCACTTGATGAAATAAGATAGTTGTTTGTTGTGTTTTAAAGTTACTTTTAACTATATTGAAAAAATAAATAAATATATAAAAAAAATATTTGCCATTTTTAAAATTTTATTTCAGAATTGTCATGTTATAATGCTGCTGCATTTGAAAATAGTTTTAAGAGCTAATTTTCTTTTTCAAAATCTATCTAATCTACAGAAAAAAGGTTAGATGCAAATACATTTATTTACATGTTGTTTTCTTTTGCTTTTCAGGCAATAAGATGGAAAAACTGATCTTGTTTTGAGAATTCAACTGGTAATTATCAGCAATACAGTTGTTCCTGATCATACATTTTCAGAGTTTTTATATTCTATGCAAATAAGATTTATAATATCAAGGCCATGTATTTATAATTAATTCCATTTCAAATATCACTAGCCTGAATTTGATAATGTTCTGAAATTTTTATTTCAGAATAACTGTTTTGTAAGCATAATCTAAAATTCTAATTTAACCTCTTAATACAGAGACCAATTTATTCATATCCATATGTATATATCAGATTTTAGTGTAAATTTATATATTTTTTATTCTACATAAAATAAAATAAAATATTGTTTCATTTTGCTATTTATTTATAATCATCCAAAAAAAAAAAAGGAAAGAAAAAAATATAAATTGTTATGGTATTTGTTGAAATGATCTGCAGAATACAGTCTAGGAGATTTTATGCACTTAGAGCACATTAGGTGAGAGGTTTTTCTTTTACTTTTTGTCCAAAAATGACATTTTTTCAGTCATTAGATAGTATTTAAACCAGCTGATGGATATTGAGTTTTAAGTCCCATTTTTTTTTTTTTTTTTTTGAACATGTTCAACAATTTTTGAATTCTCTCAGAAATTCAGTCAGAGATATTTTGCAATGATCAAAAAATGGATTCAACAGGCTCAACTTTGCAGCAAATGACTTTGGAAAAGAGAATAACCACAAAATGAAATAAGGCAACTAAATTATACATATGACATACTCATTTTATGTCAGGTAGTAGTGACTACAGTTTACATTATGACATACAGTTTATGTCATAGATGTCCAGGGCGTTAATCACGAAAAATTGTTATCTTAACATAATATTGCAATGCTATTTTAATGCTGTTTGTACCAAAAAATCTCTTTATTACTGTGGTCATTATATATAGCAATTTAAAGAAATTGAAGTTGTACTATTTTTATGAGAATTGTAATACAATATATTAAAAAAATATTATATTTGTCTGTTTATTTGGTGAAAAAGCTTTTCTAAATATTAACCTTCTGAGCTTCTCAGAGTTTTCTTGTATTTTTATAATAACTCATGTTAACTTAAAATTTCTTTTGGTTTTGTGCTAATTTATTTCATCGTAGATATTTCTTAAAACATAATTCTGTTAAAAATATTTTTGTATACAACTAATTCAAATTAGTTGTATGAAATGTAAAAATATAGGACAACTGCTCAGATAGTTATTAATATTAGACATGAAGTAATGAGGTAAATACGAGGGTTATTTGGAAACTAAGGTCCGAATCACCATAGCTAATCGAATGTCACACAAACATTGAAAAGTGCATGCACACTGACTCCTGGCATGCCTTGCACGTCAAACGATGCCATTTTCATTGGTATTGTTACAATGTCAGTTCAAAATGTTTAAAACAATTGATCAGCCTGTGGACTGAAATACAGTCAGAGATTCAGTTTTTGACAGCAAGGAATTTTTCAGCAGTGGAAATTCATCAACAGATAAGTGAAGTGTATGGCCCCAATGCAAGGAGTGACAGCAAGTGGGTAAGAGCTTTCAAGGACAGATGGGAAAATGTCCATGATGAACTGTAATCAGGTGATAACGTCTATGATTTAGGCATACAAAAGCTTGTAGAACGTGGGGACAAATGTGTAAACAAATATGGAAACTATGTAGAAAAATAGAGAAACATGTAAGGAATTAAATAAGTTTTTTGAAAAAATCTATGATAGTTTGTTTTATAAGAAATTGGACCTTACTTTTCGAATAACCCTCGTACTCCAGGCTGTCATCTGTCGATTGCATGCAGTTGTTGACAATTGATCCTGCATTGTAACACAGAGATAAAGTATGGTATCAGAGTAAATTATAAGTGCAGATTCATTTTCACCAGTTGCTACATGGAGACTAAATTTTTTGCTTTTGCCACTAACTTTCGATGTTTAAGTCACCATATGTTTTAGAGTGATACCCCTTTTTCGCCGAATGGCATTTCGCTTTTTTTTAAATTTGTTTTTTTATCAAATCCGCAGATTCTCCTTCATATTTCCACGACATTTACCACTTTTTTTTTTATATTGTCCATAATTAAAAAATAGGATTAAACATAGATGCCACATTTCTGTGAATCCACAAATTTTCTGTTTTCTTCTTAAAAAAAAAAAAAGACTGCAGAATCAGGTAAAAAAATCACGTTGATATGCACTGTGAATGAACTCAGCAGCAATGGCATACCGTGATTAGCACTCGACCGACACAGAAAAATTTGTACCAAGAAAAGAATAATTTTGGGTCTCACTCATTAAATTTGTAGCTCTGGGATTATTCAGATATGTTCTTAAAGATAGACACTAGATATTGGCATGCAATTCCTCCAAAAATTAGCGAAATTCCTGGAATTAATATTATTTATTTTTTAGCAGATTTCTGCAAAATCAATATGCCAATCAGTCATGAAAAGGAATGTGGAATTTCCCCAGTCGGTCACGAAATAAAACTGCAAATTTCCTCAATTGGTCTCAAGAAGGAAAAACTTAAATTTCATTAATCGGTCGAGAAAACCAAATGCAAATTTTATCAATCAGTCGCAGAAAAAAGAAAATCTCAGCAATCAACTGCAGAAAAAAATTGTGAATTTCGTCAATTGGTCACGGTAAAAAAATGACAAGTTTCGTCAAACAATCATGAAATAAAACCACGAATTCCATCAATTGTTCTTAGATTAAAACCGTGAAACTCATCAAGCGATAGCAAAAAAATTGTGAATTTCATCAATTGTGACTTTTGTCAATAGGTCGTGGAAAAAAAATGGGAATTTTGTCTATTGGTCATGGAAAAAAATCATGAATTTTGTGAAATGATCACGAAATAAAACCACAAATTTAGTCAATTTCTCGTGGATTAAAACCGCAAATCTCATCAAGCAGTTGTGAAAAAAATGCGGATTTCACCAATCAATTCCAGAAAAAAATGTAAATTTCGTTAATCTGTCACTTAAAAAAAAATCTGAAAATTCGTTAATCGGTCGTGGAAAATATAACGAATTGTGATAATTAGTTGCAGAAAAAAGCATGAATTTCATCAATCGATTGCAGAAAAAAAAGGGAATTTTGTTGAATGATCGCAAAAAAATATCACAAATTTTGTAAAAGGGGTCGCAATAATAAAACGTGAAAATTGGCGATCAGTCATGAAAATTGCAATTCATTGTCGCCAAAGGGATTTTTAAATATATATAAAAAAATTTATTATTACTATTTTTTAATAACATTTCAGAATGACCTGTTTAAAATAGCAAACTGTTGCTTTAAATATATTCGAGTAGCAGTGTTTTTCATAACAATTTGTGATAAGATTTTTTTTTAAAGATAATTTTTCTTATAGAAAAACAAATGTTTGAAGTGTGTTTTGATTTTTATAGTGCAAAATAATCACACATTCACAGTTTTTTTATCTATACCTTAGTATGACAAAATCAAAATAAGAAACATTATTTTTCTAATATTCCCCACTGCCATGATTGCTTAGCTTATACATATATTTTTTAACTGTATCTTCCCCAACTTTATCTTCTGAATGTATATAGTTTAAGATTCATATTATACTTAATATTCGAAATTAACGAATTATATGATTAAATTAAATATACACATTTGATGTAATTAGTCTGTGCTTTGTAATACATGTTGTATATATTAAATAAATTATTTTTCACTTTGAATTCCTGAGTTTTTTCCCATATAAATGCGATTGTTTTTATGTGTTTGTTTCACAATGTGGCTACTGGATTTTTTGCGTTTAGGAGGATTTTGGGAATCTACATCTATAGCGTAAATAATAAAAAATAATTACGCAGTTTTTCAATTATTATCTGTAATTCTGAATTTCAACTGAGTTTAGAACAAATAAAGCAATTGCATTATATGAAAATTTACAAGTAGTATAAATGTTTATTAAGGTCATTTGATTTTTGACCATATTACTCCTTCATAGATTTTGAATTACATAGGGTAGAACAGGAGAATTGGGAGAGAGGGCTAATTTGATGGTATTTTTTTCGATTTCTTTCCTAGTTGCCACTCGTTGTTAAAACCAAATTATAAATACAGGATGTTCCAGCTATATTATTTAGTTTTCTAAGCATTTTTTCTTTTTTTTTATAACACATTTTTTTTTCTATATTTACACTTATGGATTAAAAAATAATCTAAAGTCATACTTTTTGCAGATTTGTTAACACAAAAAAAGAAAAAAGAAAGAAAGAAAAAAAACTTTTGACATAATGCAATTTTAACTTCTATTGGATATATATGACTGTAAAATCTAAACTAAAAGTATATTTTGGGCAACTTCAAGGTCTAAGAAATTTTTTACAGTATTTTTTTATTTCCATCCTTTTAACATTTGAGATTTAAGGGATTAAAAGTTTACTTCCTATTTACTCCATTGTTGGTATTTTTCTAAATAGGCATGTTTTTGAAAATTTTAATCATTTCACTCTTAAGCCTATAATAAAATCTATGATTAGAGTTCTTTTAACCTGTTTTTATTACTTATTAAAACTAAAAGAAGTAGTTTTTCTTTTGTCTAATATTCTGTGTTTCAATTTCTGTTGCTAGTTATATATTCTAACTAATAATTAAGATACATACTACACAATTTGTGGAAACTGTCTAATGTGACCACCCTTGGGATTGACAAAAGTGGTCACTTTACTAGACAAAGTTACCCTTTCTCATTTAAAGCATACATAATAAATTTTATGGAGGTTTTGTAAGGTAAAATAAGGAAATATATTAATATATTCAAAATAAGATTTTTTTTTAAAAAGGCACATTTGAAGATTTGAATGTTTTTATTGACTTATCAGTGATTTATATTATGGATCCTATTTTCTTCTAACTAGAATGCATAAGTTTTACTAATTTAAAATTTTTCTGAAGCTGCTCTAGGACTATTATTTTCAAGAAATTTCAAAAGCTGTTTTTTTTTCTTCCAAACATAGTTACTTATAAGCTTTTGACTTTCTGGCTTCTATTTTTAAGTTTAAAAATTAATTTCAGTAGCAAAATTACGAGACAAGATACCACAGAATTTGCATGCACAGGCATAAGACGAATGAAGAAAATATGTCCCAGGAACTGTCCGACTTAGGTTGTAGTTGTATGCTGAGAACTTGTTATTCAGCGTGAGAAAAAAATTCTGATGTGATAATCCTCTGTACAGCAATTTCCCATGACATCTAATTTATAATCCGTTCACCGAGACCAAAAAGCGAAAGTAAATAAAGTCTCCAGTATTTTTGGCAACAATGAATCACTTGAAAGTGCCAACTATACTTGAGAGTTCAACAGTTTTCAGCCCTTCTCACTTCTGCAGAACAACCATCATTCTTTTGATTGTGGTTTTCCCATCAATCATCAGTGACACCACCCCTAAACACATTTCTCACATCTGACCATTCTCTTTGAATGTAACATCAAAAGATTTTGGCTATTGCATTGTATGCATTTTTTCTTATTTAGAAAAGAGAGAGCAAATGCTTGAGATAAACCTTATTCCCAGATGAGTGATTCAAGTTCCAAAATGCACTTTTTGAAGTGAATCCAACAACCTATTTGTTTTGACTGACTTTTTAGCTTCCCTGAACAGACTATAAGTGGTCAGAAAATACATTTTGTATTAATTTCTTTGTGTTCAAGTAAGAAATTCTCTCATTCAAATGATTTTCTTAGGACTAGAAATGTTTCTTCCGTCTTCTCTCTTCTATTGCATCTTTAGAAAAAAGAATCCCAGTCTGAAAACTTTTGGCATGCAGAAAAATAGATGATGACATTGTAAGGTATTTAAACTGACTACACTCACAATTGATTGGAATTATATATTTATGAATCAAGGTAAATTGGGAACACAATTTTATACAAAATTTATGTTCTTAATCATTCAAAGAACAAAAAAATCAGAACTCCTGTCTGGTAAAAGCTATACGATATAGGAATATTGCCTTAAATATCAAAGTAAAAAAAAAAAAAAAAAGAAGCTTGGTGCTAAACTTATAATGGTAGTTGCCATAGAGACCTGGCTTCTGGGATTTCTTGATCCCTGGGCATAAATGTGATAAAACCATTGTGTTAAGATTTTCCCTGTGTAAATTGAAGACACAAGTGGAACAAGGTGTTATGTAAAAAAAGAAAAAAAAAATGAGAAAATTGAAGTGAAATCATTTTATTTATTTTCTTGATAAACTATGGATAAATTGTTAACAGGTGGTAGTCAACTCTCTCGGAAATTGAGATTTTTTTCATCAAATGATAAAAATTATTATTAGTATTATTTAAATTATTAAAGATAAAAATATTAAATATTTAAAAAAAAATCTGAAAGAAGAATCTTAATAGTTTAGTTTTACCATATGTTAGATTACTTCATAAGACCTTCATTCCTAAAATAAAGCAAATAATTTTTTAAAAAATGGCATACTTTCTTTCACTTATGTCTACAATTATGCTTTTATTGAAGTTTATTTGGATATGTTATGAGATACTGAAACTGTAAATAAGAGTAAATGATTGACACATAAGTTTTCTTCTTTTAAATGCATTTGTAGTTGGATACTTTGGTATGAAATTTTGGTGAACCACTGTGTTGAAATTGTTAGAAAATCCAATAGTATAACCAAATGTATTTAAAATTTTGGAATATGTTAATCTCTTTTTTAAAGACTTTTAGCATTGAAAATTTTTAAGCAATCCTTATTAGCCCAAAATAATTTCAAGAAGTCAATACAAAAGTAAATTTTTCACTTACTAAGGAACATACTTATTATGACAATCCATCATAAAAAGTTAGAAGTCAAGTTATTTTTAATTTTCTAGATCAAGGGTTGGCAACTTACAGCATCACACACATGTCATAAGCTTATAATACATCCGTGTGCCAAACTTGGCTTGTAAATGATTATCTGTGGCACACAAGCTGAATTTGTCTTTTTTTTTTTTATCTTAACTTTCCATTTCAGAGCTTCAGTTATTTTGATTAACAGTAGAAATTATTATTTCTTCTTTTTTGTATTAATCAAATCTGCCTAAATTATTAAACTTATCCAAGTCTGTTGGTAAGTATACATATTGTAAATTATTTTTACAGTAACTTACCTATAATTAAGAACTTTATTGTGATAATGTTGTAATAATGAATAACTTCTAATTTAATGTGCTTTATATGTGTGTAAAAATTTAGTAGAAATAGCTTGGCATGTAATTTTTTAACCGTATGTTTAGCACAACCACTGTTGCCAAGAAAATACAAAAATTTGTATTTTGAATATAACTATTTTCGTAAAGTATTATTCGTCTTATTTAATAACAAAATTTCTGTAATTAAATAAGGAGACTATTTTTTTTATGAAAATGCTGGTATTCTAAATAAAATTTTAGAATTTACTTGGCAACTGTAGGCACAACCCTGGTAAAAGGTTGCCAACCCCAGTTTTAGATACAAAATCTCCATCCTGTGCCTTTGAGCTCTAATATATATTCCTAGAACTGAGCGAAAAAATTTGTATTCAAAGTGAAATTTTAAAACATTCTAATTTCTAATCAAATTTTGTTCTTCTTTTTAAGAAATAAATATAAATTTTTAATTAAAAAGAATATTTTGTATTTTAGCTTGACTTTCTTACTTTATGTAAACTCATAACATTTTTGGTTGTTCTACCATACTTAAAACAAATTATTATTTTTTGTTCATTCTGCATGCATTTAAGTCCGGAATTATTTGTGGTTTTCATTAAAGATTTTAAAAACTACTTCTATTTGAAAAATAACAACAAAACTTTTTAAAATAATAGTTTCTCCTTTTTGTAAAATGAAAAAGTAGTGCATATGTAGGCATAAATGGACATTTTTTGTTTTCATCGTCTTGCGCAAAAAAGTATTGGGTTAGAAATACATACTTTAACTATTATGATAGAATATTTATTTACCAAAATATCAAAGGCAATGTCATTTCTTCAGCTGTAATATTTTAGAAAATATAAATATTTTTCTAAACCTTTAAATATGTCTGGAATTGATTTTTTTTTAAATTAAAATATTCAGCATCACTGTTCATGTTGTTATACAAACTAATTTTGCATTCTTCCAACTTAAATTTAATTGCAGCTATACCAAAATTTACTGGAGAGTTCTTTATATGCATAAAAAAAAAAGAAAAATCAAAAATTAAACACAGAAAAGCAAATAAAAAAACTCAGGAAAAAATTTTAAAATCGCAGAGAACAAAATTTATTATATTCGGCTAAAAGATTGTGACATATTCTTTGTATGACTGTCAAGAAATTAACACGGGGTGCGACAAACGTTAAAAATTGCATATAAATTTCACAAAAATATCAAAAATGGCAGAGGACAAAAGTTACTATATTGAGCTAAAAGATTGAAACCAGATTCCTTTTATGAATGTCAAAAAATTGCCTTCAAGAAAAAAGCTAAAAATTTCAAAAATCTCAGTGGGCAAAATTAACTAACTACATTAGACCAAAAGATTGAAACAGGATTCTTTTTATGAATAAAAAAATTGCTGCGGAACACAAAAAAAAGCTAAAAGCTGCTAAAGATTAAAAAATCGCAGAGGAAAAAAATTTTGTATATTGGATTAAATGACTGAATCCGGATTCCTCTTACATATGTTAAAAAAATCGCTGCAAAACGAAAAAAAACCCTCTAAAAATCACAAACAATTCAAAACCCCCTTATATGATTTCTCAGTAAACTTTCTTGAAAAGAGGACAAAATGTACGATGTTTGGCTAAAAGATTGAAACCAGATACTTTTTCTAATGTGGAAAAATCATCACAAAACGCGAAATAAACTCTAAAAAAAATCTAATCAAAAAATTTTAAAGCTGGCTTTGAGGTGCTAAACATCAGACATATACATATAATATTGCCAATTCACTTTTTAAAAATTCATATTGCTTGATCGTCATCACTTTTTTTGAAGTAGAAATATTCGCCTTATTTAATAATGCATTGAATAATGCAAAAATAAGGCAAATTATACTATTTTTAAAATGTAGTAGCAATCCGAGTAATAATAATAATAATAAAGTAGCACTCTGGCAACACTGCACAAGCCTCTTCCTGCCAAATTTTGTAGCTCTGCATGCAGCAGTTTCTTCAGAACACAGACAAACATCTGTATTTATTATTATAGCTATATACATTATAAATTGAAATTTATTTAGTCATACAGAGAGTATTTCCCAAGATTTTGCCGGTAAAAAACAGTTTTTCTCATGTCCTCGGAAAACACTGTTTTTACTGGTAAAACCCAACATTGGATCTGATAGAGTATCTTCTACTTATAATAAAAACTGAATGCAAGAAAGTGTTGCTAACCATTCCAGGTGTGATCACTCTGGTCTGCGAATCGACCATAGTTAAACGCCATGTTAGGCTTAATGAAAAACCTATGCTAACATATGACAGCTAAATGATATCTTGTAATTGAAATCATGTCTGTTCAGCATATTTTCCTATAAAACATGTATATCATATCCTATTATAATGTTTTAAGTTCTTAATTAAAAATCCAGATTAAACATCGAAATCCCAGATATAAACAAACTAACAACATTGCCATTCAGCATTACAAATTCAAATGAATCACAAATGAACGACTCTTTAAAAGCTTCACATCCGATTCTGCTCTTAAAATATTTGTAAAAGTATATTAAAGCTTTTAAATATTTTAATTTTGTTTAAAACCTTAAAATTTTTTTTAGCAGTCCTCTATCGACAAATCCAAGTGTAGGAAAGTATATTGTAGACCAAGTCGGAGATGCGAACACTGCTACTTAGAAATGCTCCTTCCATGTCATCCTACTTCCATGGTGAACCTGAGCATAGTGAAACGCCATGTTAGGCTTAATGAAAAACATATGCTAACATATGACAACTAAACGATAATTTCTTCTGCCGCCAAATCATGTCTGTTCAGCATATTTTCATATAAAACATCTATATCAACATTTCTGTATACACTTTTTTCAGAAATAGCGGTGACAGCTTTCGTAGGGACGCTTTGCGGTGATCGATCCAGTATTATATTACGCTTTTAAAAAAATATTTTGGCACCATGTACCAGCAGATAATACAAACAAATTTTGAAATTTTTTTTTCCATCGTAAATAAAATGATTTTTTTCTTATGAAACGTAAATAAGTTATATGGAATAAATAGTAGCGAGTAATTTCCATTTAATTTTGCTTATATTATCAAAAAATGAGCTACGTGGTGAGTCAAGCTCTTTAAAAACTCATTAATAACGCTTTTTTACAAAAACATTCGCACATGGATTATTTTTTAATATTTAATTTGAATGTTTTGTCCAATCGTTGAACTATTTCAAAAATTTAATATTGAGTAAAAAAAAAAAAAAAAATCTTCATCATTTGTATTTGTAGAAATCATTTGTCATTTTTTAAATGTACTTTTCTACAATACATACCTTTCAATAATAAAATCTTCATACTGTTTGTTTCTATGAAGTCTTATGAAATGGAGCGCAGATCAACTATCTGTCATTTTTTGACGGGGGTTATATAGTAGTTTTTATTTATATATTTTTTTCTGTTTGAGCATTAAAAGTATTTTATATGACACTCATTGACTTATCTGTTACAAAAATCGTGTAGCCCAGTCTTATTTTAATCATTGCAAAGTGTAACATATCCTGGATTTAGTGGACTGTAACATGCCCCATCCTGCCCTGGATTTTAAATCCAAGGCAGAATGGCATGAATCTTGCCCAAAATTTCAAAATCCCATTTAAGAACTTGCATTATTTTTTGAACATTTTGCCTTTTTTTTAAAACAATTATCAAGTGGAAGAAGCAATGCAGCTACTCAGTGTGAAATTAGGATAAGAACAGCTATATGAAACCTAGTTGTTTAGGGTATATAATATCTGGTTACATTTAAAAAATAGACGTGTGTAACATTTAGCATTGTTATTCTGAATTATTGATTTAAATTCTTTCAATGGTATTTTGTTATGTATTAATATTGGTTAATTTATATACAGTACAGAACAATTTATCCAGAATGGTTGGGGTCAAGTGTATTCCAGATGACTGGTTCTTCTGGATAACTGGTTGGGATTTAAAGCAATATCCATTTGATCAGATTTCTAGAATGTATGTGGCTGCGGCACTGTTTCTGATTTCAAATTATTAGATTACTCAGATTAAGAATCAGATCCAAACAACATTTCAAAGGTTATAATTTGAAAGATGGCAATTTATGGGAATCCCTTTAAAACAAAAGTTCCAGTGTTTCCTCTGCATAAAAATCAAACATCCAATATCTAACTAAATATGCTTCCACTACAAATTCTAAATGTTGGCATCATGTTATACCATGCATATTGAAATGTTTCAAACAATGTACATGTCAAACTGGCACTGTATGGCACTTTTTCTGAAAATATTCTGAAATCAATCAATTGGAAATATTCTGGATAGCTGGTTTTTGGATTAACTAGTTTCCAAATAAGCGGTTCCATACCATATAATGCTAAATTAAATTTGAGGTTAAATATATTTTTCTTTCCCTTCAAAAGAAGTTCTACTACTCATCCCTTCCTAAGTAAAAACTGAATTACAAACCTGGCATGCGTTTAAATTATAACACTCAACTACAAAAATTTTATTATGAATTGATATGTTTAATAATAGCTAATTGTGTCTCAACTTAATTGTTTTTGGTTTGTAATTATACACAAAATCTTTTAAGGCATCCTACAATAGGATGTCCAGTGATCATGAACTTAAGTCATAAGAATTACTAATTAAAAGGAAATCATATTACTTATACAGAATGAAAAAATAATCAATAAAGCTTTGTATACTCATTGCACAACATTATTCAGAAAAAAAGGTATTACTTATGTTAAGTCCTACATCATATGTAATTGTTAAAAAAAATACATTAAAGCACATTGAAATATTTTAACATAAGACTATTATAAACTTAAGTAAAATCTACCATAAAATTACCCCAAAAAGCCAGTCACGAGCTGCCACTGTTAATATCAATGTATAATTTCTAACATATTTACAGTATAGAACCATTTATCCAGAATGGCTGGGGTCACACGTATTCCGGATAACTGGTTTTTCTGGATAACTGGTTGGGCATTAAAGCAACATGTATTTGTAGAATATATGTGGCTGTGGCATTGTTTCTGATTTCAAATTATTTACTAGATTCCACAGATTAAGAAACAGATCAAATCAAGATCAATGATTTATTCAGATTTGAGAAAAGACAATTTATTGGAATCCCTTGTTTCTGCATAATACTTCCCCAACAACATTTCTGCATAAAAATCAAAACTCCCAATATCTAACTATATATTCTTTCATTTAAAATCCTAGATATTGGTATTAAATTATACCATGCATGTGAGTAATGTATCAAACAATGAACATGTCAAACTAGCACTGTGGCACTTTTTTTCTGGAGAAATTCTGAAATCAGTCAACTGGAAATATCATTCTGGATAACTGGTTTTCCGGTTAACTGGATTCCGGATAAACGGTTCCATACTGTAAATTTTGTTATTTTGTTTGTATTATAATATCTCACGATAATAATTATTTTGATTACTTTGATGCTTAATAATAAACAACATCTGAGATACTCGTATATTTTCATCTACGACTGAAAAAGTTTTGAAATTTAGGGTGAAGAAAACTCAAAATAAAAATCATAACGATATTTCAAATGATCAGATTATTGTTAGAAAAATCAAAAACACAACATTTCATAACATATATTCACTTTATTAAACTAGAAGATGTGTCATATCATCAAGTCGCCTCTGAAACTACCTTAATTTCTGGCACATAATCCATAGACCAAACAATAATATTTCGACCCAGAAATTTTATTTTATAAAATGTAACTTACTAACTCACTGTAAATATTTGACTTCAATTATTAAATAAAATTTCTGGGTGTCTAAACATGATTGTTTGATCCGTGGATTATATGCCAGAAATTACGGTAAAATGGTTTTCAAATAGCATCATAACTAGGGTCCTATAAATTATATGGAAAAATTTTCGGAATTATGTGGGAATGTATTAAAATTATGTGGGAAATATGTGGAAGGGGAATGGGATGCAGAAAATGCATGACATGCAAAAAAAAAAAAAAAAATGAGGAGGGGATGAGCTTTTCTTCAGAAATTTTTTATTTGCTTACGTGTTATGGTTAGAAACAAATAATCGAAAGATTATTACTAATAAAATATTAGTAATAAAATATTTTCTCTATGCTTACAAAAATAAAGGCTTCTCAACACCTTAAAAATAAGAATCGTGTATTTCTTATTTTTATGGTGTTAAGACTTTTTTTTACCTTTATATCTGTATCACATCAGTTTTTCAACATTTTATTGTGTTTACTTATAGTTTATTAAAGTATAGAGATCTTAGTTCCACGGCCGAAATCTTTGTCTTTTTGAGCCATTGTCTACAAAATTACAGAAGTCTGATAAGAATTAGTACAAAATTAGGCAGTCTACAAAATTAAGTAAAATTGAGAATACTTATCCTGCTTTTCACGTGAAGTCTGGAAACCTCTCTAAAACTGCTTCTGAATTCCAGAAGTTTAATGAATAAGGTTAAATGTGCAATCTCTTGCTTTTAGAAATTGTTGACATATTACATGTGCGAATATTCCTATAAAACAGTTGGATGATCCTAAAGTGAGAGATGTCCTTACTAAACACGTTATAGGTGCAGGGACATTACCTTGCGGTAATTCTCCAAGAAACTGTTTAGGCCAAGATGAGAGAAATAAAAGATTCTTAAGTCAGCAGACTCGTTCTGCATTGATTCGGATGAAGGAATCGATGATAAAGACAATCAAGTTTTACATATCCTTGCAATTCCACAATTTACAGATTCAGAAAATATGTGTCCTTACCTTCTAAACAGTGTTAATCTTTGAAACTATCCAATTGACAATAAATTCTCAGGACGTTACTCAGGATGTAGGTTACATCAGGACTACAAATATGGAGATTAGTTTCAGCAAAGTATAAGTTCAACTCACTATGAAGTAAGAGGGGGAGGGGGTGTTACAGGTTTGCCTCATCTCCTAATAAAAAAAAAAGGGGGGGGGGGAAGATTAAAGGCTGCTAAAGTTAACATTTAGAATTAAAGACGAAGGAAAGATGCTATAAAAAAAAATCATGGGATTAAAAATATGCGGAAAAAACACATAAAAATATTCGGAATTTTTAGGATTATGAGAAAAATTATAGAAAATGTGAAATTCCGCATAATTTATTCGGGCCTAATCCTAACTGAATGGTTTTATGTTGTTGTTATAATAAGAGGGAGTGGGGGAGGAGGGAAACGACTGCAACTGTGATTTGTTTTAAACACATCTTATTATATGTGTTTCAATATTTGTTTAGATGATTGTTATGAAAATAAGAGCACAGACAAATAGCATTAAATAAACTGAACAGAATGGAAAATTAAAGTCAAAATTACTTTGAGAGTAGCCTATTAAAACTTCATTGGATGTAGATTTTATTACAGAATATTGCGTAACCATAATGAAATAGGCTGTTTTGTAGTGTAGTCCAGGCATTAGGGGATAAAAAAGAGCAAATAAAGGAAAGTTTTGGTGTAGTTTTTTTGGGAGGGTCCCTTTATGTTTTTTGGGTCGCTGAGCACGAATCTGAGGTTTTCCAATAAAATTTTTTCCGGGAAATACGTTTTTTTTACAAAAAACGTGTAAAAAAACGGACTTTTCTCCGTTTTTTCAAAATAATACCAAATTTGTGCATTTTACGTGAAAGTCAGCAGTATATGAATTAAAGAGAATAAATTTTCTATATTTTATGTATTGAAAGTTTTTTCTCTGATCAATGGTTTAGCCGTGAGAGTGCCACAAAAAAGGGTGTTAAAAACACAAAACAATAAAAAAAACATGAATTACGGTAGTGTATGTCGATGTAACATGGAAACTAACCATTTTACGCAAACGGTAACCATTAATGATACTAAAAAATATATGTTTGACTATATTTTATGCATTTGAGGTAGAGGAAAAGTGCGGGTCCTGCGCCAGGGGAAGGTGGGAGCAGTGGAGCAGTTCCACCTTCTCTCATGAGTTGAAGGTGCTCCTCCGCCGGAGTGCTCATACTGTAAGAGGCAGTAAAATTGGGAGGTGTAAAAGACAAAAAACTGTAAAAAACGGGAATTACGACCCTGTACGTCGATGTAACATGTAAATTAACCATTTTAAGCAAACGTTGACTGTTAATGATACTAAAAACTATATGATTGACTACATTTTACAATGAAATTGCCTGATAATAAATACGGCGACTCATTATGAATCATTATTTAATTATAAATTATTATGTACATTACTAACAAACATTAGTATATTTACATGAAGTCAAAAAGCAAAATTCTTATTTCTGCAATCTTTTATTTGAAGGTTCCTGCTGTTCATCGATATCTACAACATAGAAAATAGACTTATGTAATTAGTGGATTTTTTATTTACTACCACTGTTATAGAATAAATGTTTTCTTAATGGTAAATATTTAATACCTTGTGGCATGGCTTGTTCCTCTTCCATTGGTTCCACGGATTCAATGGGTGGGCAATCCATCTCCAGCTCGGTTTCAGGGTATAACTCGTCTTCCTCATCTTGATTCACCACTGAGATGTTGTTGCAGTTCCCTTCGCAGTTGAGGCACATGTTGGAACAACAAAGACCTGCCTTCTTGAACCCACAATTTTGTTGGCAGTTCTTTTTGCACTTACATGTTACAAGCTTCAACAACGTAGGGGGAGCAGAGGGTAGTAAAGTAAATACAGGCTCAAGGCCAATATTTGTTTTTTTTTCATCCCCACTCTTCAGCATTTTTTTCAACTCCCAGCCATTGCTGCACCTGGTGATATACTCTTAAAGTGTGCTGTCGTGCTGAAGCTGCAGATGGTGGTAAAGCAGCAATATTTGAATTGTATTTAAATGCTGACTTCTTGTACGAAATATACCTTAGGTGGTTCAGCGAAGGCACATTCGTCCCACTATAACCGTACAGCAAGACCAGGAAACGTTCCCCAGCAGCTGAAATCATCTCTTGAGTAGCGTTGGAGTCTTTAAATACTTTAACAACGTCAGCAACATCTGAATTCTTCACAAGAGTTTTGAGGAACTTCATTTTTCCTTGCATAAATGTTGCTGATGTTGTATCACACCCGCTCATATCATGTAGGAAGATGATTTTTCCGCAACCGTTGAACTCACAGCATTAATTGGAGAAACAGTGTCCTTTCCAGGTTTTAAAAAGAAAACGTTTTCAGCCCTGCAGAGATCTATCAAAATGACCAAGAGGTCTGCATCCTCCCCAAATATAATCACCGTCTCATTTGATGGAGCCAAGGACAAAGCAGTGTTTATAATCAAGGTGTCTGCGTCTTCTTTTACTTGCTTGCATGTAATATCTGCTGATAAGAACTTATCATAGATATTAACCGACTCTTGTTTTTTGGGTTAGCAAGAAACTTTTCTTTGCAAATGGTAGGTATCATTGTACCGTCAAACAATATATCCGTTGAAGAATGTTTCCTTGCTCGTCTTATACGCTCAGCAGTTTTTGTACCACCTTGTAAGTCATCAGGGCAGGGACGTAGCTTTAGGGGGGGAGGGGGGGGAAGCCACTCCTCCCAATAAGTTCAAGTAGTAGGGCGCCCATAAAGAAAAGGTATATTAACAGTAATATTAGTGATTATACAAACATTTTAAATCTTAAATTAGAAAGTAAGTTACTTTTAACATACAAAATTTGCATAAAGGGTTTAATTTTAGATTTGTTACTACTTCTATCCTCCCCCTCCCCCCACCCCGCTCCGCCAAAAAAAAAAAAAAAAAATTATGCATGCAAAAGGAAAAATTCTGAAAATAGGAATTGTAATCAATTGCTGGACGGTAAGTGTAATTCGATACTTAGAAGTATGATACAATTATTCCCTTCTTATCTTAGTAGTTGTTGGCCACCCTTTGTAGTAGAAAGAAAGTGTAAAGAAGTAGAACTGACTGGTGGGGATTAGAACGGTTCTCTAATACGTTCATGTAAGGGGCCAAAGAAGGTTTAAGGGCGCCGTCAAGGTCAGGTACCCATAAAGAAAGGGTTTAAATAGTAGTTGCAAGTAACTATACAAGAACATTATTTTAAATGTTAAATTACAAAGTAAGTTACTTTTAACGTACAACATTTGTATAAAACATTTAATTTTAGAACTGTTACTACCTCTATTCCCTAACAAAAACAATTAATACCTGCAGAAGAGAAAATTCTGAAAACAGTAATTTCAATCAATTGCAGGGCAGTAATGTAATTCGATCCTTAGAAGTACAATTCTTTCCTTATCTCAGTACTTTTTGGTCACCTTTGGTAATCGAAAAAAAGTGTAAAGAAATGGGAGTGACTGGAGAGAGGTTACAGAACGGCTCAGAATGAGTGGGGGTGATCTAGAGGTCCCCAAGAGCTAAAATTTCTAGGGTCGAACCAGCCCGGGTACAAACGAAAGCTATTTTGGTCATGCCCAGTCCGTTTTAAAAACCAAAAGTTTGGCCCAGCCTGGAATTGTTCAATTTCTATGAAAGAAAATATAATTTTTCTTAGATATAATTAAGATTCTTTTAAAAAATGCTGCATACATTTTTTTTTTTTTTTTGCGAAATTTTTAAAGTATATTTCAGATTATATGTGGGCAATCCATGGAATACAGAATATCAACATTAATGAATACTTAGACTTCTAGGCTTTTACATTCAAATAAAAACTCATTAAAAAATAACGTACTTTAGAGTAAATATAAAAAATGTTTAAAAACATAAATTTTGAAGCTATTAAAAAATAAGATTTAAAAAATGTTTCTTCGAAATTCATTAAAGTTTATTTCCAAAGATTTTGTTACCAAAAATCCAATATCAATTTTAGTTTTGGAAAAAAAAATTGTTTGCCCAACACGTCTTAGGAATAACTAAGTCCAGGTCCAGCCCGGCCCGTTTTTGTAGAAAAAATGTACACCTGAACACGGCCCGAGTCGACAGGAAAAATTAGGCACAGGCTCAGACACAATGTAACTGTCCGATGAAAATCTCTACGTTAGGCATGTTAAATTTCTATACTGATGTTGTCAAACTAATATAGGACTGTGCAACACATTTATAACGTACTTTGGCATAGCCAGGTCCATTGAAAATTGTTCATATTTCATCGGCTTAGTCCGATTCTTTTAAATTTCTTATATCAGGTCGGTCGGCTCACTTAATATTTTTATCGGCCCGCCCCGCCCCGTTTATTATTCTTCATCGGCCCACCCAGGCTTGTTAAAAATCTGTTTTCATTCCACCAGACCGGTCCGTTTGAAAATTGACCTTCATTTTGCTGAGCCAGGTACAAGCCCGTGCAGACCTCTACTCTAAGGTGGTCATATGGCGATTCTTCTGAAAGAATGGGATCTGCTTATAACGGATTTTTCTTCTCTTACTTTGAATGTAATTGTCTAAGTCAATTTTTTAATCAGTGTTTATGTACGTTATTGTCTCAGTAATCATAAATATTTGTTGATATTTTGCATTCCATACATTTTGAACATAATCTGAAAGTAAAATGTATGCATAAGTAAGTGTGCTTTTTAAATAAGTACGTGTAATTTTAATTTTAGGTTAATGTTGCTTTAGAAATATCGGCAAGCTTTGTAGATATTCAGTCGAGCCTGGCCGGTTCGGGCTCGGGCCGAACTTTTTGCTTTTACGCCTTTCCGGGCCGGGCCTGGAAATTTCGGCACCTGTAGGCCTCTAACGCGGCTGATGACAATGTGGCGAGAGAGGGGGGGGGGGGGGGTGGAAAATGTAAATTATAAAAGGGTGCCAAAGTCAGGTCCTCCCCTCCCCCAATAAAAATTTCAAGCTACGCCCCTGCATCAGGGTAGCCATCAAAGACAATTACTGCCTGCGGTTGGTACCGTGACTGTACGTACTCAACATATTTATCGCAGATTGCTGAAAAAGGCTGATTCTTAGGCCAAACAACCCTATGCAATAACCCCCCCCCCCCCCATCAATAACGAATTGAATTCTGCCGCTGAACCGCTTGTTTGTTAGGGGTTTGAATGCCTTGTAGAGAGTAGATTTGGTTCCTTTTCTTAAACCATTGTCGAATAGGGATAAGGAATAAGGGCCAAGATCGTACGTCAAAAACTCCTCAAGGTCTTCATCCGATTTGCAACCGAAATTCATTACATTTTAGTATCATTAATAGTTAAAGTTTTTCTTAAAACGGTTAATTTTCATATTATATCGATACAGGGCCATAATTCCCGTTTTTTACAGTTTTTTCTCTTTTATCCACTCCCAATGTTACCGCCTCTTAGAATACGAGCTCTCCGGGGGAAGGCAAACTTCCCATCACTTTTTTCTGAAAAGTAATCATCCTATATTTAAAAACACTGAAATTCGATCTTAAATAACGTTGAAAATTATTTTCGAAAAAAAGTTTTCTTCCCCTTGATTATCGCAGAAAGTTCTCCGTTTAGATAAGGCCAAGAAAACATTACAATATTTGTTGTATCCAAAGCATCTGGACCCCCACCCTGGCTACGCCACTGCTTCCCCATCTTGCCTACGCTAAAAAAAAATGTAAAAAAAAAATAATTAAATTTTCCAAATATTGGAAAATATAATGAATAATCCCTACCTGTCAACAATAAGGACCTTGTAGAATTCACCTACATAGTGCATATTTCTTTGATTTTGAAGAAGTGTAATTATCTAGTGTTGCCAGTAGGCTACTTTTTAACACTTTCCAACCTAGTTAAAAATTGTTTATGATTTCGGTATGTCTGCCGTCTGTCCGTGCTCTAACTCGCGTAAATATACTCGGATCGCCGTGAAATTTTTGTATGTTATTGTCGTTTACTAGCCATCACAGACAAACAAACACACAGAGCGAAACTTTGTTTTATTAGTATAGATATATACTAACCTCATATAATAAAAAAAATGTCTGCCAGTTAATAAAGCGAATATTACAGTTAAAAATTAGTGGTATCAAAAAGCTTTTAGTAACGAAGCATGCAAACTCTTCTTGCCCGGGCAGCGTTCAGGCAAAACTGTTAAGGTGGTTCTCAAATGACCTGCTCAACAACGCGAAATTTTCTGACTCATTTTTAAACGCAAAGGCATAAAATTAGCAGGACTGACTATTGAAGCGATTTGGAATCGAAATGAGTTTTCCATTTTTTTTATAAATAAACTTCTTGTCGAGTTATAAGCGATTCGTGTTACGTGACGTTTTTCTCTTTCTGGCTCTGCTGCCTCGGAAATTCGGTTTAAAACGCCCACTCTGACAGTATTTTTCGAAAGATCTTCAGTCTTTACCAAAAAAAAAATGGAAAGCTCAATTTGATGACATAGTTTCTGAATAAGAACACCTGCCAATTTCCTCTGTTTCTGAATAAAAATGAATTCAAAATTGTGTTAGAAAGTAGCTCCCTTTGATTTGAGAACAGTCTTAAGTGGCAAGTCTTCCGTCGCTATGGGGCCTGTTAATGCTGCTTTTACATTATGGCGTAACCGTCTCCCCTGGTCTGCGAGGCACAGGTTTTTCAAACAATGAGCGTGTTTAATTGGTTTATGCTCCGCTGATTGGCTGGATCTTATGATTTAACGCCAACGCATAGGACGATAACACCATAATATAAATGGAGCAATTGCCCTGCGCTCTCAGGTCCTGGTCAATTTTTTTGGTAGGCCAGGAGGGGGGGGGGGGGGCGTGCGTTATAAACAACAACAACGTTATTCCGATTACGAAAAAATAATTTTATTGCATAGGAAATAACCTTTGAATTTTTATGGCGAAGTTTTTGCAAGAGCCTAATTGATTTCATTTGCTTTAAAGAAAGGGGATCTTTTGTATTTAAAAAGATAAAACACTAGCTTTAGTTCCCAGAATATTTTTTAATAGAAATTTGAATTACTTAAATGAATAATTTCTAATACTAATTTCAGATTTCTTTAATCATGTTGGATAAATGACATTCATTCTAATTAGCATTGTGGGCTGCATGTTATGTAAATCAAGAGTTGAAAATTTAGGGGAAAGGAATTGAAATTAACACATATAAGGCCTGAATGTATTTTTATGGAGCAGTACACACAATACAAAAAGTTGCAAACTTGTGATAAATTATCTGATAAGGTAGAACATGAAAGGTTATAGAAAGAAAAAAAAAACAACAAAAATCAGAATATTATACAATTTCTTTACGTAGAATTAAATTGGATATGTGGATCAACAAAGTTAGGTTTGAAGTAGAGTCCTGCGTGGGTTGGACCTGAAAATTCTATTTCAAGTCAACCCGAAATCTGACCAAACACAGCAAAAAAAAAAAAAAAAAAAAAGTCAACCGAAATGGAAGAAAATTAATCCATATTTTAAAGGAATTATATCCAGTTGGTTGGTTGATTGGGGACCTTCATATTTTGCACACGAGAGCTAAAAAGACCGGTACCTACATTTAAAGTGGAATTCGACTCGCTAGTCGCTACACCTATATTACTGGGATACGAACCCTGCACCATTTGTCCAGTAGCCAGCGCCTTAACCACTAGACAAGCAGGTGGGCATTATACCTCTAATATAAATTATATTTTTTATATTGAAAAATGAACATCTGTATACTCATTAATGCTCAAATATATAGTTTTTTTTTTCAATCGGAAAAAATATTCTTGACTTTCATTAAACAATCGGGTCATCCCGACCCCCAAGAGCCAAATCCCAGCCAGAAACCAACCCGACTCGCAACGAGAAAAATTAGCGTCAACTTGACCCGACCCGTAACGAAAAAAATTAGCGTCAACCTGACCCGACCCGCGGGTCGTGTGGAACGATACTAATAATATGAAGAGGGCTTTTTTCCTCAGACGCATGTATCGGTATCAGTCATTAAATTGTAATTATCAATTGTACTTTGTAACGGCATTTATGTATTTAAAAAAAAACTGCATTAGTTCTTAGAAGTTTCTCCATAATAAGATCTAATTACACTGGTCTGCAACATTTTTGCTACCGGGGAAAATATAGGTGTTCTAGACTAATTTGAGTGTGCTGATTCCAAATTTCTATATCACGTCAGGATCTCGAGTTATCTCTAACTATAATAAAGAAGGAAGTTTGTGTGTCTGTTTCTCGGTTATATTCTAAAGAGACCGCTGCACGCAGAGCTACAAAATTTGGTGGGAAGGTGCGTGTAGTTTTGCACCTCGAATCCCGATTTTGAAATTTTTGAATAGATTATTTTTATTTAATTTTTTATGGAGGTTTTTAGTGTTTTTTCACGTTTCGCTGCGATTTTTCCACATTAGTAACAGGAATCCGCTTTTAATCTTTTAGCCCAATACAGTAGATTTTGTCCTCTTTTCAATAAAGTTTTTGCGGAATTCGTAGAGCAATTTTTGAATTTTTGGCGAATTTTTTCCATAGACACAAAGAAATTTTGCCCAGAGTGCTTGATTGGTTCGTTGGTGGCTAAAAAAATATGATTTTAAAAGGGAAAGACGGGTTATTATCCCGATTTGGATTTTTTGATTAGATTTATTTTATTTTAATTTTTTATGCGTGTTTTTAATGTTTTGCAGCGTTTTAGTCACAAATTGCCCACTGGAAGTCAAACAGTGTTGGAGGGCCGTTGTGATTGGTAGCTGAGATGACTGTAGGCCCAACTAATTCCTAATTTTTTAAGGTCGTTGGTTTAATTTGGTTAATGATTTGAAAAATAAAATAATTGTTGTGGCGGGAGGAGTGTGTCCGGTTGAAAATTAAATATCGCGTTAATGCTCTGTTCGAAACTCCCTTATTTCCCCCTTGCCTCCAAAGTCAGAACTTTTTTTATTATTAGTCCGATTCAAATGAGTTTTTTAGCATTCTTCTCAAGTCCCCCAGGTACTAGATAAACTTCGGTATCCTGTTTTCAGGCCTTGGTTACCACTATTTCCTAGCATTAATTACCAGGGAGGGATATTTAAGGGAGGGATAAATAATTAAGATACAGATTTGGCGCTCCTTGGCGGTAGAAAGTGGAATTTTGCCACGCTTGCTATACGGTATCGTAGGAGCAGGGACACGTACCGGAGTTTCGATCGGAAAGAGTTTTATTTAGAATACAGTGCACCCCTTAGGGGTGGGAAGTGGAACTAAAAATTTTTAGCATTTAAAATTTGTCTGATTAAAACAGTGGGCTCGATTTCAACGAGAACTGATTCATTCAACTTAACATGAACTAATTAAGATATAGATAACTAATTAAGACATAGGTTTGGTGCCCCCTGACGATGGGAAGTGGAACTAAAAGATTTTCAGCGCGTGCACAGCACGCCTTCTATACGGTGCCGTAAGCAGCGGGGACACGCGCCGGAGTTACGTTCGGCAAGAGGTTTGTTTAGAATAGAGTGGACCCCTGGCGGTGGAAAATGTAACTAAAAGATTTTGCATTTAATCTTGGTCAGATTCAAACGAAATCTTTTCTAACATTCTTCCGAGGTCTCCCAGGTACTAAATAAACTTCGGTATCATTTTTTCAGC
Organism: Maratus michaelseni; assembly: GCA_963931845.1. Taxonomy (NCBI): domain Eukaryota; kingdom Metazoa; phylum Arthropoda; class Arachnida; order Araneae; family Salticidae; genus Maratus; species Maratus michaelseni. The sequence goes on from OZ007586.1 coordinate 168,251,135, forward strand.
CCTTGGTTACCACCATTTATGAATTTTAATCTCCAGGGGGGTGATTTCAACGGGAATTGGTTCATTCAACTTAACATGAACTAATTAAGACATAGATTTGGTACCCCATGGCGGTGGAAAGTGGAACTAACAGATTTCCCACGCGTGCACAGCACGCCTTCTACATGGTGACGTAAGCAACGGGAACGAGTGACGCAGTTTTGTTTGGAAAGAGATTTATTTAGAACAGAATGCTCCACCTGATAGTGGAAACTGAAACTAAAAGATTTTTGCAGCGCGTGCGCATCACGTCTGCTATACAGTGTACCGTAGGCAGCGGAGACACATGTCAGAAATTTGTTTAGAACGGAATACACCCCCTGGCGGTGGAACTAAAATATTTTCCTGGGCGTGCGCCAAAAATGGCTATTCTTATTGAAACCGCGAAAAAAAGTTACCGATTTGTTAGTCCCAGACAACGAAATATTCTCATTTTCACTCATGCTCGAGTATTAAGAAAAGTATTGGAGGTATTGATTCGAAACTTACTGCCTGTACGTATAGTTTATTTTTTTTAATTCCGAAAATGCAAATTTTGTGAAAATCCGACGGCAATTTTTTTTAAATTTTGACCAAAAACTGACCCGCTTTGAATCGAATGATCCAGACATTTTAGGAAGTGGTGTTAAATTTACTACCGCTTCGGGTCCATCTCTCTATTTAATTTCCGAAAGACAAAGAGTTATCAGAGGAACGGTTTCGTGCAGCGATTTTTAGAGTGATTTCGCATTTCGCATTATTTTCTGACGGGACCGTGCGGATTAGCTAGTAGAAACTAAAATTGTTTAAATTTGACATTATGAGACTGTTTTACACAACTGAAACTTGAGCAATATTATTTGTTTCAGAGTAGATTCAGCGTCTACATATGTTATTTTAGATTTATTTTTCTTTGAAAATCCGGATATCTTTCTCATACTGAGTCTGAGAGGTGATTTTTCGGTTTACGCCATATCATGGTCACAGAAAAAGACATTGCTTTTCTTTTACCTCTTAACCACTGTGTTAGCACTGTATTGCACACAGTACAGCATATATGTGGTTCCCTGCATTTGTCCTCAGTGGCGTAGCCAGGGTGGGGGTCCAGATGCTCTGAACACCACTAATATTGTAAAGTTTTCTTTACCTTATCTAATCGAAGAACTTTCTGCAATAATCAAGGAGAAGAAAACTTTACAATATTACTGGTATCCAGAGCATTTGGACCCCCTCCCTGGCTACGCCACTGTGTCCTGATCTCCAACTTCCACACGTAAATAATGATGGTAAGCAGTTTTTACTTTTGAAATAAGGTTTTTATGTTGATCACGAGGTGTAAATCGTCCACAGATATAACAGAAGTTGTCTGTGTGGTTGATACAAGCCCGTTTACATTCATGGTGATCCTAAAAAAAATTAACATGAATTTAGCATCATAATTAAATAAATTACAAGTAATCACTGTAGTAGTTACTGTATAATGTTTAAATGTACAAAAACAGCTGGATGGCAATAACTTTACATCCTGACGTGATAGAGAAATTTGGAGTTCAAGTTTGGAATCAGCACACTCAAATTAGTCTAGAACACCTACATTTGTCAAAGTAGCTGACAAACAGCATTTTTTTGTTGACCAGTGTTGTCTGTAAACGAAAAGTTATTTTCTCACTGCTTAGTTTAATTAACCCCTTGAAGAGCGGTGGTTTATATCGCTTAATTTTAATCAAGATTTGTATCAGAATTTTTGAAAAAATTTTACTTTTAGAACTTTGGTGAAAGGAAGCCGTAAAATTGCTTTTCCTTATTTTCATAAATTTCTTTTCAAAAATTCTGTTGAGAATTCAACTTTACGGAAACACAATTACTTGACCCTGAAAGAGTTTAAACTCGTAAATTCTTTTGATCCCAATGTTAGTCTAATTAACTCGTAATCCCCTCTTGAGTACCAGGGATTCCGATGTCCTACACTTCTCAATGGAGAAAAAAAATGATAGCGCGAATTACGAGTTAAACTTATATAACTGGATTCCAGGCGTATGAAAGCACATTCAGTTCAAAATTAGTGAACAATGATCTACTGCATTGGTGCCAATGGTTACGGATTTTGAATACCACTACTTAAAAAAAAAAAAAAATCTTCGTCTTATTTAATTTGCATATTCATGAGATTATTTAAGCTAAAGATTTTTTTTTATTATTTAATTTTTATTTTCTAATAGGGGTATTTAAAATCCAAAATCCTATAATTTATCGCCAAATCATAACGGCTAACAAGAAGGATCCTTTTTCACACTTTCTAACACGGTTGAAAAGTTTTTATGATTTCGGTTTGTCTGTCTGCCGTCTGTCCATGCTGTAACTCTCGTAAATATTACTCGGATTGTCGTGTAATTGACATATGTTATTGATGTTTACTATGGGATGTTCGTTACTGAAACTGTACTGTCTAGCATTTATAATTCGTTTACTCGGACACTCAAAAGAATCTCTTACATTAGGGTCTATGGAGAAAAATCGTTTGCGGCGTACTTTAATGATGTCACACTATTTCAAACATAATAGAAATTAGATATATTATTGAGGTACAGAACAAGATACTTTCTGTAGAATATTAGTTATCCTTCATTTACAGGAATGACACACACACAATTTTGGTTGCAGTATTGTCTATCAGCGATAAATGCTGGAAGTGCGATTTTAGTTGTGGTATGCGTTTTTAAGATTTACTAAATTTTTTATACTACGTGGTGTGTATAAGTTCTATCGATCATATACAGGGCTACACAAAATAATTCGTAAGCATTACTGTATATATGCGTGAATTGCTTGAGGGTGTTTTTCTTAACTGAGTTTTGCATATCCCACTTAAATTATATTCAATATACTAAAAGATGTTTGTAGAATTCAAATAAATTCATATACAGGACTTTGCAAAGAACTGGATGCATAGCCATTTATGGATGGTAATTTCTGAAAATACGTTTTTAGTTACGTTATGGTTTTTTTCCTGAATTAAATTATTTTAGTTGGCGTGTTTAAAAATCTGTGGATAATATACAGAGCTGTACAAAATTATTGGATAATGTTTCCGTCTATTAGCGGAAATTGCTGAACGTGAATTTTCGACTGTGTTATACGTTTTGTAATTAAGCTAAATTTTAGCACACTATGTAGTGTATATGTTAGATCAATATGATTAATCCGGTCACTATTAATAATAACCGGTTATTATTAATAATGACCACGGTTATTATTATTAATAATAACCGGCCATTATGTCCGTTCATTATTAATAATAACCGGTTATTATTAATAATCATCGGATTAATAATATTGACCGTAACATATATACAGATATACACAGATCATGACCAGTTCATACACAGGGATGCACACAATAATTCAAGTACCTTTCCGACTTTGGACGGTAATTGTTAAAATTGGTTTTCAAATGTGTAATGCGTTACCTATAGGTATGATATTTCACCTTTTATAATGGTGACGTTCCATTACAGTATTCTGGAAGTATCTATCCTTGACGCATAATTTTTCTTTCTTGTTTTTTAATAACGTTATGTTTTAATCATTTCTCTTTTATTTTTGCGGTAAGTTTCCCTTCTTTCACTGAGGTGATTTGTCTACCGTTCCTTTTCATTCTGAGGATAGTTTTATTTTCCATTCCGGATGTTTGTTATATATACAGGGTGTTTTTTTTAAACTGACACTATTCAGAGCCGTCTGTAGCTCGTTCTAATAACTGGATTGACACAAAATTTTGTGAATGGACTAAGAAAACCATGGGAAAAAAGATTCCAACAAAAAAAAAAATTAGTTCCAATCACCGCCGATAGGGGGAAATGTGGCGCTGTACATCGAAAAAAACCCATCAGAAACAGACAAAATTAATAATTTGGATAAAATGCCACGTTTTATTCATCATTTACACTTTCCCTTTCGTTGATCGCAGTTGAAACATCCATTATCACTTTTTCTGCCACCGGTTTACGTCCTCTGCCTGACCGAACTGCAAGCGAGCCTGTTTCTTCGAATTTCAGAATCATTGCTTTCAATACATTAACGGATAAAGGTCCTTTGCGCAGTTTATGGCGTGTTCTAAGTAAACGAAGAGCGGCTGGTGCATTGTACTGGTTACAATATAGGAACTTCACAAGTAACGCGCGCTGCGGTAACGTGAGATTCATTTTCAACCTGAGCTGAAATTGTTTCTCGATGTTTTTCGCATGCATTTATAACTTAAACTATTGGCGCTACTGTCGCTTGCGTAAGTAAAAATTTGCATTTTCATTTTTTGCCCGTATTTTAGGCTAATTCCCAGTTGCATAAATCACCACAGCGCCACATTTCCCCCTATCGGTGGTGATTGGAACTAATTTTTTTTTTGTTGGAATCTTTTTTCCCATGATTATCTTAGTCCATTCACAAAATTTTGTGTCAATCCAGTTATTAGAACGAGCTACAGACGGCTCTGAACAGTGTCAGTTTAAAAAAAAACACCCTGTATATATCATTTGTTTTTCACATGTGTTTTCATTTTAAATATATATAAATACACTGATGAAAACAATTAAAGGGACAAATGGTTTTTTTTTAAAACAAGACAAAATAAGTTATGCCTAAACGCAAACAAGGTATCAGATGATAGTTAAGTTCTTCGCGAACACACCTGCCACGCGGTGGTCTATGTTGTCATAAAGAAATGGCGCTGTGATCACATTTGTGTAGAGGTACCTGATTTTCTCGCCGAAGCTTGTAGCGTAAGGACGTTTTGAAACATCGTAGTATAACCCAATCCTTGTTTTTTGATTTTCTTCGTTTACCCATCGTTAGTATGGCTAGTTGTCATTGTCGAGATGATGCCACAAGATGGCGGATAGTTGGACGACTCGAGGCTGGCCAATCACAGGCTACTTGTTGTAAGGACGTTGGGGTTCCTTGAAATATGGTGTCCTCTCTGTGGAAACAGTTCACAGAGATACGAACAGTGGTCCGCCGACCTGGCCAATGTCGCAAAAGGGCAACAACGCCGGTTGAAGACTGTTATTTGAGACATAGCCAAAATTGATAGATCCGTGACAGTGACACAACTGTCTTGTCACCTGTATAATGCAACAGGAACATCCATTTCATGGATAACAGTCCCCCAGAGACTTAATGCAGGTGGCCTGTATGCTAGGCGCCCTGCCATCTGCATCCCTTTGACTGTGAACCAGAAAAAAGCCCATCTAGCATGGTGTCCGAGAACACCTATCTTGGACAGAGGATAGTTGGGGGCGGGTTCTCTTCTGTGATAAGTTGTGATTCAGTCTGAACAGCGACTCAAGACGTGTTCTCATCTGGAGAGAACCGGGGAGTCAATATCAACCCTCTAACATAGTTAAAAAGGTCCATTATGGCGGAGGTGGTCTGATGGTCTGGACAGGCATCATGGCAGACGGGCATACCAACCTCATTGTGTTCGATAGAGGTACTCTGACAGGTCAGCGGTAGAGGAACGAGATCCTTTCACCCTATGTGAGACTTTTCCGCGGAGCATATCGACCAAATTTCGTTTTTATGGACGATAACGCCCGTCCACATAAGGCTCAGTTGGTGGACGATTACCTCGAATCGGAGGATATTCAACGAATGGAGTTGCCTGCGATGCCCTCTGACCTTAATCCCATCGAACACTTATGGGACGCCCTTGGACGATCAATTGAAGCTCGAAGACCAGCTCTAACGACCACCAATGAGCTCAAGGATGCTTTGGTGCAAGAGTGGGTGCGGTTGCCACAGGGCTTGATAAGAACCCTGGTAAACAGTATGAAACGCCGATGTGTAACTGTTGCAGTTGCCTGTAACAGTTGTGTAACTGTTACAGGCAATCACACACCGTATTAGACGTGTTTTTCTATCACTGACAGGGTGTCGGTCAGCTGCTGAGCTGGACATGTGACCAATTTCCTTATTTAAGGTGCAGGTTGTGTTCATTTTTGTTTTTTCATATATTGGTCTTATATCAGATGATATTTTGGCCAAGTTTGGTTTTATTTGCTTTGTTAGTTTTATTTTTATGGCAAAAAAACCATTTGTCCCTTTAATTGTTTTCACCAGTGTATATATATACAGTAGAGTCTCGATAATTCGAGGTGGATGGGACCGGGCTTACCTCGAATTATCGAAATCAAAAAAATTAATTAATAAATAAATGAAGATAAAGCAAATTTTAAATTTTAGTGTATATTTAAATGAAAAATGCACTTACAAGTTATTACATTACTGCTGATAGCAACAGGTTAATTATATCTTAAAATAATTGTCAATTGTTTTTTTGTTTTGACACATTGCCCCGTTTCCATGCAGCAATATCACGCCATCGTCGAAGGGGATAACGACAATCTGACGGGTACTATCAATCAACACTGTGAAAGGGTGCGTCAACTACCTCTTTAACAAGAAGGTTGCCAGAGACTCTAAGCGGACTGAACTATTTACATTTACGCAAATTTCTTGGTTTGAGATAGTCCCTTCAGAGCCGCAGATCGATGATAATAAATACCACATGTTCTCCATCTTTGGAAACTAAAAATGATTATTTTAACTTCCGTAAAAAGGCACCTGCACACCTGCACTCTTTCTCTGCTTTGTTAAAATATTTGCTTTTTAGAGAAAGCTTCGAAAACGTTATCTTTTAAACATGCGTACTGATATAGGAACAAATTCTATTTGAGGCGAAATTGTTAAATTTTAAACTTTTATATTAAGATTATTTTTTAAACATTATTATTAAAAGTGAATGAACTTTGGATTTATTATTAAGCTTGAATGTTGGATATTGCTTCTTGAAAACACTTACACCCGAAATAGCTGATAAAATTTCAACTAAAGCGTAAATGCCTTTAAGATTTAACTCGGTTTTCACACATCTAATTATTTATATCATCTTTATCTTTTACTAGAGTTATTGTACCTATAATTTGACAACTTTTAATGTGTTGAGTAAAATAATTGGATTTCGCAATAGTATGTATACTTTGCAATGATAATTCAGCGGGGGGGGGGGGGACAACACGAATATATCAATTTAGAAATTATTACATAATTTATGCCCAGTTTTTTTATTCTTTTTTTTTTTTTTAACTTTCATTTTATTTGCCCTTATATTTTGTTTTTAAATAATGTAGAATGTATTTCTCACGCCATCATTGAAGATTTATTAGGATAATAATAAAAACATTTTTCTTTTATTATTAATTAACGAACATGTTTTATGCTAATACTAACCTAGAATGGATTTATGAAGACTGAATATCACTGCATCAATGAATCATTACGGATTGCATCAAAGCTCTTTTTGTAAAACTTTTTGTCAACTTTTTTTTAGTCTGGTGTTCAAGTAATTCCACATGTTTTAACATTCAGAGAATTTATCAAGAAAATAAGAAAAATAGACTTAAAGCGTTGATTTACATTATTTAGACTTTTATTTCAAACATGTATTTCATTTTATAAACAGGCACTTTTACCCCAAAACATTTGTTTGAGGGAGAAGAGTCAAGGGATAATACACTACATATGAATCTGGAAAGGTGTGATATCAATTTAAACCTAATATGCTAATAAATGGAACATTGACATAGGAATATTGTACAAAGTCACTTCTAATATACTCGTATGATTTCATTACATATATTTTGGAAAAATACTTTGAATGATTTAAAGAAACAACAGCAACAAAAATACAGACTTCGGTTATATTTCAAACATGCAAGATATTTGATAAAAAATAAAAATCTAATAATAATTAAAAACTAAAACTTAGCAAGCATTAAACTGTATAAACATGCGTAGTTACTTTATCAAATTATGAAATTTTAAGTTGAATAAAAAAGGGTAAAGATAAAATAATTCATGACACTATGAAAATTGATTGATGAAACTGAAATAAAATCAGTTGACTGCATGGATAATGGATATTCTTCAAAAATTCTCTCAACGAAGTCATCGTTAAAATTTTTATCGGACTTTCTGTAAATTAGAGTAATATAATTATTGTAAATTATAGTAATGTCTTTATAAAAAGCAATTTCGCCTCGAAGTACCAGAAAAATAGCACTATTTACACTTCGAATGAAAATGAAAAATTGTTTCACTTTTGTTTGTCAGATTTATGTTTGTTCGCACTCTGAATGTCTCAATTTCAGTAAAAATACTTGTGTAAGAATGAAATTTGATTGTGTTGTAATCCTCAGATGAGCCGACATATATATGAATCCATTTTTGATCGCAAACGCATGAGATTGGCAAGTGCTGCTATTCAGAAACCGAATAGCTTTCCATTATTCGTTAAAAATAGAAGGTCTTTCAGAAAAACCTGTGAAAAATGACGTTTTTAACAGAATTTCTGGATGCAACAGCCCGATAAAGGTCGTTGTGAGACAACAATTGCTTATAACTCAAGATATTACTTTCTCGAAAAATGAAAAAATATATATTCGATTTCAAATCGCTGAAATGTGCTAGAGTTTTGCATTATTGAGTCGGGATTTTTTTTTTTTTTTCCCTCCAGAAGCGCCTTAAAAGCAAGGTTCATGATTTTTTATTTCATTTCTTCATTTTTATTTACCCCCAATACATACCAAATCCACTTTGACACGTAAATTAGATTAGTACTTAATTTGTTGACAAACTTTTGAAATAAATATTAGGTCGATTTCGTAAGAAATGCTACTATTACATTCTCCCCTAAGTTGGAATTCCTGAAACATTTTTTAAGATCTACGCCGATCATGACTCCCACAACCCAACCAACCTAGTTCAAAACTTTATATGTCTATATCACTTTTTTATGGACGCAATAACTTCCATAATTCTGCACAAATCTCTTCCAAAGTGATACATAAAATCAACCGGCTTAAAATCTCGGTCAAGTTCGTCATGTTCGTTAATCATTAATTTTTTGTGAAAACAGAAAAACCATCATAACTTCTTAATTATCATACGTATCGAATCCGTTTAAAATTATTATTACTTCTAGGAAAAGGGCCAAAAATTTATTTATATGACAGATGTTTCATATCATTAAAAAAGGCCTCAAGTGTGTGTGGAGGGGGGGGGGGGGGGAGGGCGGGGGGATAGGGGTTTAAGAAGAAAAAAATTCATAACTTCGTCCATTCGCAAGATATCAAATACGCTTAAATTTGTTATAAATCTTCTTAATATTATCTACAAGTTTTATATTAATAAATTTTTTATAGGACCAACTCTTACAGCAAAATAAATAAATAAATAAATCCTTGCTGGCTCCACTTTACCGGCGCAGGTATATTTCGAAGTATTAAAAGTATTAAAAAAAATAAATAATTTTTTTTTTTTTTTTTTTTTTTTTAAATCAGATTTAATTTTTTAAATTACACTTTTTAAAGTAAAATAACCTTTTTACAAAATCATTAAAATTAACAACTAAAAAAGCTCATTTAAATTTATTTGAAATAAAAAAATACTCAGTCACTTGGTTAATTTGAAATATTTTAATCATATGAATAATTAAATATTACAGTTACAAAAAATGGAGCAATAGAAACAGATTTAATTTGAAAAGGTGAATTATCTTTTACTTTTGAAAACATGAAATAAATAAAACGAATTATTTTGTGTTATATGATCACTTGCTTAAACTGCAATTTAACAAATATATACTATTCTATATAAAAATATATACCACTTTAAATTATCCATTTAATAAATTAAAAAGCATATGTACCCTTCATTACTAAAATCTAACAATTTTTAATACCAATTTTTTTTAATTAAAAATCTTAAAATACAAAAGATAATTATATTCATAAAACAAGAAAACTGTTATGAATGAAATTTTAAACATTCTATTCCAGATTGGTACAGAATTCTTTTAAAAACATCTATTCCGGATTATATACAATATTCTGGAGTACATACAATATTCATTTAATGAATTTTGAGAATGTATTATACATACATAAAGATGATCATGATTATATGTTACAAATTGCAATGGATCTGAAAAAAAAAGTTATTTTTTGTTATTAAAATATTTGAAAAGAAACCAATTTTCCAGCTGAGTTCCCAAGCAATTACGGAGTTTAGACCAAATCAAAGTTGGATTTATTTAATTTAAATAAAAAAAATAAAAAAATCTTTTTTTTTCTAAGACTTTAAAAAGTTTAGTTGTTAATTAGCTTACATTTATAAGTAATTAAAATTGAAATTATATTTAACAAGAACGAAAAATCATGCGTTAAGCATAGATTATGAAACACCTACCAGCACAATCAGAATACTGTAACAAAACTTCTTAGATTCATAAGGTGAAATGTGATATCTAAGTAAACAATTCTCGAAAACGTATAGCATATTTGAAATCCCAGTTTCAGTAATTAAAATGAATAATTAAAAAAAATCTGATTTATTTATTTATTTATTTATTTATTTTTGTGTATCCCTTGTACATGATCAATAGATTTGTATACATGCCACATAATATGCTAAAATTTAATTCAGTTAGGAAACGCACAGTAAAGTTCAAAAATTCCATTCTTCAATTTCGGTCAATGAAAGATAATGTACTCGACATCTTTTGCGCAACCCTGTATATGATCTATAGAATTTATATACACTAAGCAATATGTAGAAAATTAGTTACATTTAAAAACGTGTGGCACAACGGAAAACAAGCTTCCAGAAATTAATGTTCACAGACAGTACTGTACCGAATTATTTTGTATATCTCTGTAAATGAGCAATAAATGCTATGCTCTCTATAATCTATGATAAGCATTTTGTAATGCAACTCAGTGATATATATCAATTTCAATATGTTTGAGATATATTAACATCATTAAAATACACCGCAAACGATTTTGCCCCATAGACCGTAATGTAAAAGAATTCTTTTGAGTGTGCTTGTAAATGAACTGTAAGTGCTACATACTTCATTCTCAATACCGAACATGCCATAGTTGACCTCAATGACATATGAATTGCATGGAAATCCGAGTACATTTACGAAAGTTAGAGCTCAGACGGACAGACAAACAGAATTAATAAACATTTTTCAACTTTGTTGAAAATATATTATAAAATATTGTATAAAAATATATATAAAAACATATCAGACTATTACAAGCCATGAAATCATTTTATTTTCCAAATATTTCCATAAATAAACTTACATCAGAATATTGAACTACTTGTTATTTACATGTGGAAGTAATGAGATGTCTATATAAATTCAATTAAAAAAACTTTTGAATGGCCTATATTTATTTATTCTAACGTTTTCCATATCCTCGCAGAAAGTCCCCATGATTTTGTATTAAAAAATTTACATAAGATTTAGATGTTTTTTAATAGATAAATATTCCTTAATCTTTTAACGTTTTTCAGCTAAGATTCTCTATTTTTAAATTGGGATTTTTATTTTAAAGTGTGATATTTGATTTAAATAAAATTAAAAATCATGCATTTTGAGTTCTCAGTCTCTCCGACTCCTTAAATTTACAAAGTTTATTATTATTATTATTATTATTATTATTATTATTATTATTATTTTCAAAACATAATATTTATTACAAAATTTCTTGACCTGAATTTGAAATAAAATTTTTACGAAAGTTGTTTTAAATCAGAGATAAAAAAAAAAAAAAAATCAGTTTAATCTTAATCATGATTAAAATCAAGCTGATTTAAATCAACGAACTGTGCTTAAAAGTGGTATGAATTTGTTTCCCAGATTCAGTTTAAAAAAATCGCACACATTATTTTTTATGAAATGTTATATTTTACGTGCATTTTGAAGAGGTTATGTATATCACAATTAAATTAAGTAAGCCAGATTAAATACTAAAACCAGTGAAATAGAACGTATGTAAAGCGGAAAACATTTGTCAATGGAAAATTTCATGGTCTCGGTGAAAATAATATAAACTATAAGGAATAGTGTACCTGCTAAGATGAAAACCTGTCTATATAGTCAAATGAAATTTCTCGAAATTCCTGCTGTGAATTCAACATTACAGTAACACAATTACTTGTACTTGAAAGGGTTAACAGTTCTTGTTGTGACAATTTACGTAGCGAATCCTTATTTCAATTTTAGCAATAATTTCCTAATTTCACATTTTTTTTTAATGTTAATTTTGTATTTCTATATTTCCGATTACGATAGAAGTATATTAACAGCACATGCATCTTTTTTATTGATTTGTTTTAATTATTATTTTTTTTAATGATTTATATGAAAGATTATAGTTGTTTTTGCTTATGATATATATATATATATATATATAGTACATTATAATTAATTTTATTATCTAAAATCTCCACCCCGCTTTTTTTAACACTTTCCAACCTAGTTGAAAAGTGTCTATGACTTCGGTTTGTCTGTCCGTTTGTCCGTGCTCTAACTCCCGTAAATATGCTCGGAATGCTCTGAAATTTTTGTACGTTATTGTCGTTATCTATAGCATGTTCCCTATTTCTACTGAAGCGTGTAGCACTTAGTGTTTTTTTACAGGGACACTCAAAAGAATTTGGTTACATTACGGTCTATGGGGGGAAATCATTTGCGGTTTATTTTAATAATGTTACACAATTTCAAACAAATTGTAATTGATATATATATCACTAAGGTACATTACAAGAAGCTTACTATGGTATAGGGTGTGCATAGCACTTATAGTTACTTTACAGGGACAGGCAAAAGAATTCCGTTACATTACGTCTATGGTGAAAAATCGTTTGCGGTTTATTTAAATAATGTTTCACTATTTTAAACGCATTGAAACTCATATAGATCACTAAGGTGCATTACAAAAGGCTTACTACAGAATATTGCGTGTGTAGCAGTCATCGTTCATTTACAGGGACTAACAAAATAATTATAATCTTTCTGTTAACAATAATTCCCGGAAGTGCGTTTTAAGTTGCTGACCGCGATTTTAAATTTCTCACTTTAACTCACTTTTTGTCTATTACTTGGTGTGTGTAAATTCTGTAGATCATATACAGGGCAGCACAAAAATTCGCTAACACATTTCCGTTTATTGGCAGAAACTCCAGAAGGAGAATTTTAAACTGTGCTACGCGTTTTCTAACTGTACTAAAATTTAGCAACCTATGTAGTATATATACAAATCTATAGATCCTATACAGGGTTGAATAAAAGTATTCGGATATTTTTCCGAATATTGTTGGTATTTCCTGAAATTACGTTTTTAAATATGTTATGCGTTTTCCAAATTGTTTACTTAGATGTTATCTTTCAGCTTATTAAACGGTAATGATTTGTAAAATTATTTGGAAAAATTGAACAAAATAAAATAAAGAGAGTAAAACAAAACATTGGACACTGCATTTTGCAAACATAAACTTTCGAAATTTTGCTTATAGTTTTTGCACTAAATTGACCATGTTCCAAAAAATGTATATCCTCAACAAATTATACACTAAACTTAATAATCCTTAACGACAGCTATTTAATTAACACATTAAAAATAATCAAACTGTAAACACACAAATAGTATTAAAATAGCGATAAATATCAGACCGCAAGATTTCACCAAAGATAGTGAATACAGACCCTTTTAAACGTTGGTTGAAATGAAATTCATAGTTGCTAATGTTTTTATCAGAATTTATCTTGAAGTGTTAAAATATTACTCACAACTCGTCAGCTTTTAACACATAAAATATTAAATTAAGCAGATATTTCAGAAATATTTTAACAACTAAGGCGGAAAAAACATATTTTAAGAAGAGTACGAAGAAAAAAGAAAAAAAAAAGAATGTAATTTTCTAAGGAGATATTTTAAATGTACGGTGCATTCTTCTACGCCCATATCTTTAATATTAGCGAGGGAAATTAGAGAGCTGATTGAGCAATCCCCTTAAAGCTATTCGCAAATCCAAACTAGCTACTTTACGACATATTTTTAAATTTACTTTTGTTCAGAAACTTGGGAAGTTCGGAAATTGGCAAGTGTTCTTAATTCAGAAACTTTGTAATCGAAAGGCGCTTTGGTGAAGGCTCCATTTTTTGGTAAAGGCAGAAGATCTTTGAGAAAATTGAGTCAAAGTCAGCGTTTTGAATCGAATTTCCGACGCCGCAGCACAAGAAAGGGGAAAAACGTGTTGTCACGTGACAAGAATAGCTCATAACTCAATAAGTAATTTATTTATCAAAAAATGGAAAACTTATTTGGATTCCAAATTGTTTCAATAGTCAGGCCTACTAATTTTATGCCTTCACGTTTAAAAATGAGTCACAAAATGCGTCAGAAAGTTTCGTGCTGTTGAGCATATCATTTGAGAACCACCTTAACAGAATCTTGGGATATCTTTGATGAGGAAATAAATAAATAAATATTCTAAAAATGTTTGTACAATTATATTTTTTACATAATACATTTCTTGTTATTTTTTAGGCCACACGAAATTTGTTATGGTTTTTGTTAATGATACAAAAAGGTGAATTATATAGTTATAATTTTTATGAAACTTTTATATGCAGAATAATTTTTTTTTCTGTAATTTTTACTTTGAAAACAGTACAACAGTACAGTGTAGAATTTATCTACAAGACGAACTGACATTGAAGAATGAATAATAATGGATGGGAGGGGGGATGTCTTACAGATGTCTTTTAATGAGCAAAAATGTTTCTTCGTTTTATCTCCATTCGGGGCCCGTATATCAATGATTGTTTAGCGAGTAAGGGTTGAATATGGCTACTTTTCTTATTTACTAGTCGCCAGGCTGTTAATTGCTTTTTCTTCTCCCTAATTCTCCCCTCTCCCGTGATAAAGACATGGACCCCGTCGAAGCAGCATATTGTCGGCTGGAGTTGACTCAGGATATTGCTCCACGTATCGCATGGTGGACTCTAGCGCAGGAGGCAGCCCCTCGCTGTGACTCATTAGCAGTGTGGAATCTGTCGGATTCTGTCAGAATCCATAAATTTTAGTTGTTCGTGTGACTATTTATCCATTCCTCTATAACTTCTGGCACAAAATCGTAAAAAACAGTTTTAAATATTTCTTGAGTCATCCAAGCACTTTTTGGTTCCTATACGTAACTGGCAGTGAAGATATCGAGACATGCTTAAATGTTCTTGGCTTTCAGCTTTTCTGATAACAAGTTTAATCTTGTGATTTCCCGAAGCATTTGATGCAGCAAGAAGTGTTAACCTCTCTTTGCTTTTCGGTGACCTGGAGTACTTTTCTCTTAGCTTGATGCGATTGTTTTAGATGGTAGCATTTTGAAATTAAGGCCAGATTCATTTTAATTATAAAGCTGGTCGTTCGTAAGGTTTTCATTTGTTACTACTTTCGGTAATTTCTTGCAAAATTGCACGGCGACGGCCTCAGAATCTTCAGATAGTTTCTCTCGACAGATCTCTAGTTGTCGGATAAGATATATTTTTTTCAACTTGTCAAACCATCCTACACTAGCAGGGAAGTTTTCACTACTCTCTTCAAATTCTTTTCGAAACAGTAAAGCTCTTTCTTAAAGAATCAGACCTGAAAGAGGACACCATTTTTTACCTTGCTGTGTAAACCACATATAATCTGGCTCACCAGTTTTTCATACTCAGACTTTTTTAAGGATTTTCTGTCCAATGATAAATCAGAGCAGTTGTTAGTAGAAAACGCTTCTAGTTTACTTCTGTTCCGATACGTTCGTCGTAGACAAAAGGAGTGAGTGGAGCGGGAGCTCTTTGAACAACTATTCTCTGATTCTTTCCAATTTTACCCGGCCTTAACCCCCACATGTATAGGAAGAATACACCCGTTTTCTTTAAGAGGGTGGATTACTTTAGGTGGCTTCAGGGTGCGCAGTTGACATATGACCCGTCGAACAACAATAAAAACCAGATACTTGAATTTTATGGTGCGAAATAATTATTTCACGTGTTGCGTAAATGTTGGTCATTATTTGGAAGCTAAACTGATTTTTTTCACTAACTCGGACTTATGGGAAACTCGAACAATCGAGACTCTACTGTATATATATATATGTACTGTCTATTCTACCTTTGTTCTCATTTTCATCTCAGCCCTTTTTCTGGTATTATAGTGGTAAGCTTAATGTATGCTGCAACGTGAACCGACGGATTTATTCAAGGTGGGCTTTGGAGGGGAGGGAGGGGGAGAAGGGGCGTTGCCGGGGCGCAAATACACAAAATACTTGGTTAAAACTTAATATTTTCTTTATAAAATATTATTCGTATGGGAGCGCTGAAAAAATTTTCCTCCATGGCACCGTGGCTGCTAAATCCACCCCTGGATTTGTTCATTTGAAGCGCGTACATTTTCTTTGCTTTTCTGGTGTTTTTAGGAAGTTTTTATTTCTGTAACCATGTTAAAATGGCAGAAGTTTAAAACCATCATTGCGGTTTCTATACATATGTACGATTGTTATTATCATCGGTAAAATTTTATAAATTAGTTAGCGGCTTTTATTTTTATAACTACAATCTTCTATTTTCTGTAATTCTTTAAAATCTATTGAAAACAGATACCGAATAAAAAATACGTATATTATTTAGGCAATTTCAAACTTAATTGTTTAAGGTGTAAATTAAGTTTTGATATTCAGTTCTAATTAAAAGTATTTTAAATACGTAAAATGTATTTCTTTGAATTCTTAATTTTCCTAATTAGATATAACAAGTCAGGCCGCTACCTAAGCTTTTTAATTTAATTTTAGGTAATTAAAGATTCGAAACTTTATTCATTAATGAAACACTATCTGTAAATAGTGAAAATCTATTTAGAGAAGAATTGAGATAAAATTACATGTAGGACAACTAAATTTTATTAATCAGTTCCATTCTTAATTACGATTTAACACAAAGTATGAAAGACTTTTCCACAAAATTTTAATGTTAAGGAGTGTTTACAGCTTATCCATATATTAAACTTTCTGATTTTTTCTTCTTCTTTTTAACGCATATGAGAAAGTGTGCGAGTCCATAGATTTTATGATGGTTTACTGAAGTTTCTTTTTCTTTTTCGCTAAAATTATAAGTGATAGAGAACTGTGTTAGTCATCACCGACCTTCTCCATCTTTATTGAATGTTGGTTTACTACTGAAAATTTCAGTGTGTAGCATTTTGTTGCTATATTGATTACAATAAAATTGGCGTATTTTTTGTATGAAAATTCCAACTTTTCTTTTGATTATGACTTGATTTTGCTATTAAATGTGATTTTACTCTCTTGCTTACATAATTTAAATGCATGAGTTGCATTTGATTTTATCATTTTGAATTTTTTTGTATTTGAAATTTTTATGAAGTACACTAAGTATTTACAATCCTTTTAAAACACACGATAGCTTCTCCAGAGATATTATATGATTATGAAAATATTTGAACCCATTCAAAACCAGATTTAGGATAAGTAAGATTTTAAATTAAACATTTTTTAATGCCCCATTAGGATTAAATTTGAATGCTTAGTTTAATACTAATAAAATTAGTGAGACATTAAACTGTAATTCTAACACAAGGGTTGCTAAACTTTTTACTATACTGGGCTCATTTGAATATCTTAAACAACCCCCCCCCCCCTCCCACGTCTCTCACATACACACATATATTTATGGTTTGTGTTTAGAGTACATACTTCAAAAATATACATATTCCCACATGCGGATGGCTGGAGATTTATATTTTCAAAGAAACTTTAGTGCAATGGATAACAAAACTTCTTAACAACTATCAAGGTTACACAAAAATAAAACAATGCCCAAAATTATCCAGCAGGGAAAACAAAAGTCAAGCGTACATGAAAAGTATTTCTAATCTGAAAAAACCTTCACATTTGAAAACTGTTAAGAAAAAAAGTCACGAAATCGCTATCGGCAGCACCATTTGATAATTGTAAGGATTTCAAACTGCTCCTCAGCTATCCGGAAGAAGCTATGGAGTCAGAGTCTTATGAATATAAATGAAGAAAGTGTTGTTTTTGAGGAATTTGAATCTGCGTAATTTTAACTAGTTTTTTTTAATAAGCTATGATAATTTCGACCTGTTTATGCTACATAATTTTGACTTTTCATACTTTGATTTTAGACTAATATGATTGTACAGATTTTGACTATGAAATTTTGTTTTATTATTTGATATTATGACTTCATGAAGGTTTTAAATGCATTCTTCATCACATTACTTTTGTTTTAAATTCATTTTCATGATCAGGTTTTAAGGTGATTTTTAAAGATAATTTGGTGATATGACTCTTTCTGACGTAGCATATCCCAAAAGGGACTTTGCCATTAAACCCCATACAACCATCCAACCAACCCAAAAATATCCTTTTTGGTGCATTCGACAGCAGAGGCTCATCGGGTGAGGAAAGGGAGGCTTAGTTTCCCTCGAAAAACAGATTTGAAATAAACAAAAACTAAATTAAAATACTTTTAATACAAATTTAAAATAACAGTATGGGACACTTTAAAATTTTCTATGAAAAGCCCGTGACAAATAATACAACTGTGTATATTTCTTTTTTTTTTAAGACGGAGGCTATAAATTTGTTAGCCGCCATCATTGCCGTTTAAAAGTGAACGAATTTGAGAGGGAGATGGAAAAAGAGAGCTATTGCACGACAATCAGGCTTGGAGGCTACAAGCTGTCTAGATTCCAATAGATAGAAGAAACAATTGGGAACAATTCATTGAAATCCCAGGTACGGCTGCTTTTCTCTTTAAAGGGATCCAACTGGAAGAAAATTGTTTGGGCTCCCAGTTACTTTCAAAGATGAAAAAATATTTTAGTCTCTTTGAGGGCCCTATACGTAGAGGTCCCGAAAGCAAAATTTTGAGAACATGACATTTTATAAAATAGACTAAAGAAAGAGTCTTTCAGTCTCGTTGAACCCCCTATAAGTGCGAGGGCCTGGTAAATTTCTGACACACACACACACATATATATATATATATATATATAGCTGTTTTGTTTATGATGTTGATAGTTACTGCTTATATATATATATATATATATATATATATATATATATATATATATAGTAGCTTTATCCTCTCCTATAACCGTTATGACCCACCCTGAAAAACATTTTTATCAATCTTATTTAAAAAGATAATGTAAATATTAAGTGGTACTTTTATTCAGACATCGTTATGTTTTACATTAGTAAAAACTATTTTAAAAATAAGTAAAATATAGTACAAGCGCGTAACATCTTAATATTTCAGTTACATGTGCTTCAAATAGTGTTGCCAGGGTGTCTCGACTAACGCAGAACGTCCTGATTTTCAGGGATTTTAAAACCCGTTCTGCGGAACGACTGCGCGGGATGCTAAAACTCCAAATTTTTCATGATACACAAATCTCTAAAATTTCTCAGAGTGTCATGCTATTCATTTGTCTGCATATACATGGTGTCCGTAAAAAGACAACCGAAATTTAGAATTCAATAATTCATTAACTATGATAAGGATAAAATAATTGACATGCTTATTATGAAGCTGATAAATTTTCTAAACAGTATTTAAAAAAAATATTTCAAACTTTAGTCAATAGAGGATGCTGAGCCAACTTAAACCGACTTTATTTTATTTTAAAATGTAAACCGGATATTTTGCACTACTACAACTACAGAGAATGAAGAATAAAAGAAGTTTTCAACCAGATATCTGAGCTCCGGAAAATACTCTCAAGAGAGAGGGAAATAACCTTTATGAATGATTCTAAGAAAAAATTTAAAAGAAAAAATTATGTTCCCCCAAAAGAAACAAATAAGGTTATTGACAATAAAAAATGAATAAGTTTACGATTTCTGAAACAATTTTTGCATAGAATGCTACCGTTAATACAAAGTATTTAAATAAAATAAATATAGTTAAGCCAGTTAAAGAACTTTCAAATGTCCGAGGATAATTATTATGCGTAATGTTCAGTTTTTACCAAAAATTTCTTTATCCCAAAATGAAAAAAAAAATTATTCATTAACAAATTAATAAGCTTATTATTTCTAAAACAATTTTTACATAGCATTAAAATACTACCGTTAAAACAAAAAGTAAATAAATAAATACCATAAATATTACTGTTAGAAATTTTAGAGATTTGTGTATCATGCAATATTGTGATTTTTAGCGTCCCGCGCGCAGCTCTTCCAAATGTTACAGAAAAATTAATATGCATAGTATTCAAAATTTTAAATGTGATCACTCCCATAAAAGATAATTTGTTACAGCAAAGGTAAATAGGTGATTTCAAAATATTTATTGGGGATTTTCAAGAATGTGAATTTTTAGATTTAAGATATCTGTTATTAAACAAAATGCCCAAAAAATCATCTAGTATTCATTAATTCTAAAAATCAATTGACATAACGTCATTCGAAATCAAAGTGAAATTCTATTTGCAGTCTGTCCATAAAAAAAAATGACATGACTGAATTACAAATTAAATTCGTCAGCTTTTAAATTTTGTACGTTACATATAGCAATTAAATTTTTGTATTTTTTAAATTTTAAGTAATGAAATAACTTTGCTAATAAAGTTTCTAATATTTAATTTATTCTATCATGAAAAAGCACATACCTCTGAAAGTATTAAAAACAACATCATTTTAAATTATGATAAATGTTTCTAATATTAAACTACAGTAAAGTTTCGATCGGCCAATTGACTTAAAAGTACACTTTCTTTGTCATTTCACGACTTCAATTAGCTTTACTCTGTTTAGGGGGTTAATGAAAAGTGTATTAAATAAGGGATAAAATTGTCTGAATTCTTACCCATTTCATTAGTGATGTAAATGTTAAACGCGTACTCTTAAGTCAGACGAACGAAGGGTTTTGTTTAAAATTTCCTTATTTAACAATTTAGTTAATAGTCCTCTGATAGAACTTCATTTAAAAGATGAGAGAGTTAAAATAAAGTATTTGGCAATGCGAAACAAATGTTTTAAACAGTAAGAACAAACGAATCTTTACATATTGTTTTCAAAAAGTTTGCCTTTCTATTCGGGAGAAAAAAAAAAGTTCTGGTTAGGAGATGGGAGCGCGCAACAGGATCAGCTAATAACATCTTTTAATTGACATTTCTATTTTTTATACATTGAAATAGTCTATTTTTATTCAGATTTTTTCTCTAACCCTCTCTACGATTTCATCTCAAATATCAAACTAATTAAGATAGTTCAGATTTTATTAATTACTATGTTTGAAATTTAAGAATTTCTGAATTATTTTAGGTTTTTCTAGGAGAAATAAATTGCAGGAATTTTTACTTATTTTTTGAAAATAACTTATGGTCCAATTATTGTTGTCCAATATTTTTCTTAAGTAAATTTTTAAAATCAACAATCTCACAAAAATCACACACATATATATATTGAAATCAAAAATTAACTAACAAGTTGGAATAAAAGTAAGCTGCGCCGTAGGCGCCCTGAAGGAGCGCGTCAGACGACCACCGAACCCAAGTCCTGAGGGACTTATATCGCGCCAGCAGGTTTGTGTCCCTGGGGCGCTTCGGCCGGTCCGAGGACCGCCCCACTGCGGACCCTTTAACCTTGAACCCACGTGTCGACGACGTAGGCCGTTGCGATACGCGGTGAAACCACGGGGAGTCACCGCGAGACACTTGGAGACGGGCCGGCGTGCCCCAACAGTTTCGGAGCTGGAAAACCAAAAGGGAACCAGGTCCTAGGCCTTAAGTCGGGATGTTCCAACCCGTACTTGCTCTATCACAACTCGAGGGGTGTGAAAACCTACAGAGGTTGTCACGGTTCCTTCGCGTAGTGGACCCTAACAAGTTGGTATAACAAAAATGACCAAACCTCGTATATAAAGATGGTAATAATATTTTATATTAATTGTTATCGTAATATATGTCACACACACACACACACATATATACACTGCTGTCCAAAAATTAAGGGACAGTGACTGGACGCTTTCGCTTTCTACACGGTTTGTCGAATATCTACTGAAAGTTTTGACAAATTGTTCTTGAAACTCGAGGATGTGAAGCACATGTTTGACTTCAAGAACAGTAGAAACAGTATACTGCAATTAAAAAATTAATATATTGAACATTTGATGAGATATGGGCATTTGTATGAAATAATTTATAACTGCGCATGCGCGAACTATACCAAAGATTTTTTTTCATGATTTGGTAGTCAATTCTATGGAGTAACTCATATAAAAAGATCAGTCAAATATCGTGAAAACTCAAAAAGACACCAGCAATACAGTAAGCTATTTGATAAATTCGGGGGGAGATCCAATTGGATTATATGGGATTTCCCCCCGAATTTGTCAATTAGCTTTAACAAAGAAATTCCTCCTATATAGTATTGTCTCCTATGAAATGTGATAAAGAGTTAGTTAATCATTTACGTTTTTATTATCGGGAGTGAAATATTTTGCTTAATTAATACATTTATTCTTCTTTCAATGTTCCGTGAACGAATCACGGACAACAGCTAGTTATTTTATAAAATGTACAGGCGAGTGGTCGAGTTTGTCTATTCCTGTTGGTTCAATATAATGCACTGAATGTAAGTAAAAAATTTAAGATACAAGAGAGAAAAAACATTGAATAAGAAAATCACATAAAAATGTATGGAAAATTATATAAAAAAAAATCCAATAATAATAATAATAATAAAGAATTGCACTCACAACATTTTATACCATGTGAGAAGTGAGAAGCAGAAATAGATGAATCCAAATTGGAAAAATATTAAAAATTAAAGTTTTAAGACTGTTGAACAATTGCAGAAATATATATTATAAACATAAATATTATGTTAAACAATTCAGTGCTGCCATCTATTATAATTTTTTTATTAATTTAATAATGATGAGTTACTTTAATTATAATTTTCCAACAATTTTAATTAATTTTAATTATAATATTTAAATTCAGTGTTATACCAAATTAATTAACTAATTTATTTTTGATTATTAATAATAGTAATTCCCATGTTTGATTAATATACAAACAATAATACATCTTAAGGATTCAGTTATTCCAAATAATTAACCAATATTATAATTAAATTGCATAATTATTAACTTATATCTAAATTTCATAAATAATGTTAATAAAAGAAAATTTAATATTAATTTTTTTTTAATATTTATATTTATATATGATACCATTTTAATATAAATGATAACTCATAAAAACAATAAATTTAATAACATGTTTTTAAAAATAATGAATAGCTGTAAAAGAAATAACATAGCAAACAAACCATGAACCCAATCTCCTCTAATCTTTATATAGTTTTGTATATAAACACCAAATTATTTAAATGAATTAATTATTGAATTTATCAAGTAGTTTGGATAGCTGTATAGTTTAGTTTGATTACTGATAAATTTAATGTTTTTATTTTCAAAACAAATCAATTCAATCTGAACATAAATATTTTATTCTGTGCAAGTAATTAAGTAAATATTTTTATAAACAAATTTATGCAAGCATGAATTATAATGGGTAAATATATATATATATATATATATATATATATATATATATGACGTTTTGGAGTGATCAAGGCAGTGTTTCCTGACTAATAGCAACGGTAATTGCAGTCGTTCACATTCAGAAAACATATTCGTAGACGTGCAATGTAAAATATAGGAAATAAGCAGAGAGTGGTTTCGTTTCAGTTATTTTATTCAGTCTAACATATCAAGCATATGAAGGAAATGCTCTTTAACCCTTCTTTGCATGAGTTTTTCTTTTACAATTGTGTTTTTTTTATACATATATTAAATATTAGACACCAGAAATTTTAAGATAGATTTTTAACTTTGTTCAGCAACATAGTTCACAGGAAATTTACTGGATTAATATTTCTATATAAATATAGTGGTGGCGAAGAAGTTGATTTATTTATTAAAAGTTAAATAAACAGTGATGGAAATTTACATCACTATGCAATTAAGGGTTAAAATTAGACGCAATTGAGTTTCTATGATATTAAAGGTCACGAGAATACTACAGAGACTTCCATTCTTCTCACTACGACTCCAGAATTATTTGTCAACAACTTCGAAGGCGAGAGAATCCGTTAAAATTCTGTGTCTCCGAGCAGTGCAAGCGATTTTAAAAGGGAACTAGGCTCTAGGATATAAACGCGCATTTTATCTGTTTTAGCCAATCATAGTCTGAATTTGAAGGAATTAATCCAATTTATGGTGTAGAGATATCGCAGTGATTAGATTTCCGGATGTTATTGGCACCAAATGATTTTTCTGATTAGAACTGGAATTTCCCAGATGCTTTAAAAACGCGGTAAAATGAAAAGTAATATTTTAGCTTCGAGAATAGGTATAAAATATATTCTTTGACTGTAGACGATTTTTTTTAAATATGAGGGAAGAAATTTAATTATTGACATAGATTAAAAGTGAGAAATATTTAAATATTGAAACATCAACAGAAATAAATAGAATAATTGAGATTATTGAGATTAATTTAATAACGCTAAACCATGAAGTATATTTAATGCATATTGTGAACAACAGTGTTGCCATCTATGAGAAAAAGATATTCAAATCACATTACAATATATTTATGATACTAAAAGTTAAAAATATTTACATTTTGGAGAAAAACTTATAAAAATAAGAAAGTGAAGCAACGATATAAGTACATATCAGCATTATACATCATCAGATTAATTTAATATATTAATAATTACATTTAAATGATAAATATGTATATATAAATATATATATAATATTCACTTGTATATTGCTGCCATCTATATTTAAAATAGTTAATTATTTATAAATATTACTTTATGTAAATATATTGTAAAAAATAAATAAATAAACATAAATGTAGCATTTAAAATAGTACAAAATAATCTTCAAAATTAGACTGTAATAAAAATAATAAAACTTAATAAACATTATAATTAAAAAGTTAAAAATAAAAGAAAGTTAAAAATGGCAATCATTTAATACTAAAGAAAAGAGCATTTAAGTTAAGATAAATCATAGCATTGTAAATGTATTATAACACATTACAAGTAATATGACAATTCTAATTTAGAAAATATAAAAGTAAAATCATAAGAGAAATTGACAAAATGCACACATCCGGAGATTATAAATAATACAAAAGATTTTTTTTTATAATTTAACCAATTAAATTTAAGACATGTAATTAATTACTTATGCAACGAAAAATATTATAAATGTGGTTATTGATATATATAAATATGTATAAACCTATCCACACATACACGCACAAACCAACCTTTATTATTAAAGCAATAAAAATAAATAGAACAAAATATGTTGGGACAATTTTTTTAAAATTAAATATATTGTATTATTATAATTAATATATAATTAAACACAAGTATTATAAAAATAATATTACATATAACTTAAAATATCTAGGAAAAGTTTTGATGGTATTTTTAAATTAAATATAATGATATAGATATTAACTGTAATAAAAGAATTAATATATATGGATATATCTATACTATACCATAACCATCGTTACCATAAGATAAACCAAAAACAACGCATATGAAACCAATAACCAGTAACAGTTCTTTCTTTCTTTTTATAATAAGGTAAGTACTTAAATTAATCCATACAACATCGCCTCACCTCCATAATCATTCAACAGAAAGTAGCCTAGATATCTAAACTTACCTTAAGTAAACCATACAACACCGCCTCACCTCCATAATCATTCAATTGAATCTACCTTCCTATATCTAAACTCACGACCATTTTAATGCAATAATATGTGATACTTTTTGTGTGTGTGTGTGAAAAAATAAATTACGAAAAAACTAAATGTGTAATAGTGATTTAATGAGATACGTATATAATTCATTTGAAATCAAAAGACAACGAACAAGTTCTTTTTACTAAATCTATATATATCTTACACACACACACACACACACGTATATATATGTTACGGTCAATATGATTAATCCGGTCATCAGAGGCGGAGCGTCAGGGGGTGGGGTGGGCACGATCATTTTACTACCAGTATAATTATATACTATATTTGGCCTTATTTAATTCATACCGTTCAAAGATTACATAAGGCCAAATGTAGTATATAATTATACTGGTATTAAAATGATCGTGCCCCCCCCCCCTGACGCTACGCCAATGCCGGTCATTATTAATAATAACCGGTTATTATTAATAATGACCGGATTAATCATATTGACCGTAACATATATATATCATGACGTAATAAGAATAGGACATAAGCAGAAGTAAAATAAGAAGAGTCGTATTGTCAATTAAATCATTTAAAGGACACGGAGAAAGTGTGTGGAATTGTGAAAATAAGATTACACTGGATGTCCCCCCCCCCCCTCATTAAAAAAATAAGACAAAGAGACGCGAAGTTTAAAGTTCAATAATTCATTAAATTTAATAAAATAAAAAGACAAAATTAGAGACATGTTTATAACAGTTTGGGAGTCAGAATCACATTTGAACACGTCACTTTAGCGTAGCCGAGGCTAACGAGAAAGGCAGGCTACCGCGGTGCATTCCACTTATCTTTTTTTACAGACCGCTAGTGTGACGTGTTGCTCTTTTCGTACACCTGCATTGGTGGATTCGAGCATCACGTGACTCCCGCGGTCTGTAAAAAAAGATACGCGTAAAGCACCGCGGTAGCCTTTCGTTTTTCGTTAGCCTCGGCGTAGCTCATGATTTTAACTATGAAAGATGTATTGCACATTGACAAATTGGTTGTCAGCTGGTCCGTTAAAAAGGAAATTAATTAATCTTTTAAAGTGGAGCAATATAATTTATTTTACAACTTTATCTGAGGAACTAAACAAATAATACTTCAATTACAGGCCTAATGGTTTAATATTTAAAGACAAAAAAATATATATCTTCATTACAATTGCAGAAAAGTAGTTCACCTCTTTATCAGGTTTATAAGAATCATAATCACTCTTGTCCTTGTAGTTTTGACTGCCTTTATTTTAAAGAATTATTTACGGGATCTCCAATTGTCGTTTTACAATATTCTCTTTTATCTCACATAAGATATCCGATTTTACCCCAAGAGAATGTGGATTGGAACGGAAGCCAAAAACTGCCCCTTTAAAGGATAGCAACAGTTTCACTGTGAGAAATAAATCCTTATTAAATATGTTACACATAACAATATAAAAAGTATCAATAATTTGAATGTGTTCGTATTTAAGAATTTTGAAAACTAGAAAAAATTAAAACAAAAGAAATGATGAAATAAACTTTCAAACACGGAAACTACATAAATGAAAGTATGGAGATATCATAATGGTCACTTCATCTTCTGGCCGAGGCTAAGCATTTCAACCATTACCCACTTAAGAGCTGCTCAAATTGCGTGAAATCTGATATATTCTGTTTCTGTCGACTATACGGTTTTACCCTACTGCCCCCTACTATTTTAAGTAGTTGCTAAGCCCTCTTTTGGGTTAAGTTTGTAGAGAGTGACCTCATTTACCATACGAAAATAATTTTTATTATTAATATCACTGTTATTATTATTGATAACTTGATAAATGAAATAACTGTATAATGCATAATTTGAAACAGTTTTTCTCATGATGAAAGATGGTGTAAAAGTTTTTGTACTAGCCATTATTCATAAAACTTGTGAAGTGACTATATATTTTTAAAAGCACACACACACACACACAATTAATTTCGGCAATTTTTAGCTCTAATTATCAAAGTGCTAAAATTAATTTTATAATCATTTTGTTTATGTTAATAAAATAAAATAATATCCAGTCTGATCTTTGCGAGTTTCTTCTTTACTTTTCTGAAGTATTGATACTGTTTACAAGAATAGTCTTTTTTTTCCATGCTGCAGAATTTATATCTCCTCACTGTGACCTCACTGTCATTAATAATGTCTAATTTTCCTCTAACTGACTTTTTTTTTTTTTTTTTTTTGTTAAGATAAAAGTTAAAAATAAGTTTTCTGCTTAAACTATGTCTATACTCAAGGTACAAATTGCCTGTTTCAACGGTGCTCGCGTTTTAGTTAGTCAATCTCCGTTTAGGCTCGTTAAATATTCCGTGATTAGATAAAGTAAATAATACTACTCAAAACTTCTGGTAGATATTTTGAATAAACAAAACGTGCTAAATTAGTGACGAGTTTACTCGTCACCGGTCCAAAAAGTTTTAAGTGTGTTCGTCTCTCTCTCTCTCTCTCTATACTCGTAGATAAAGTTACTATTTACCAGTTACTGAAATAACGTAGCAATAAGCTACCATTTTATGTTATACACAAAGTAATTGGAACATTTTTTTTACATATCCACATTTGCTCCAACTCATAAAATATTTAGAATCATATTTGCTAATGTTCACAATTTTTCTTTTGGAAAAAATTATTTTATAAATTTACAATGAATAAATCTTACATTTCTTTTATAAATAAATCAATAGCTTACTAGAGTTTTGACTCTCACGCTATAATGCGAATAGTAACATTAAAGAATGCATTTTTATAAATAAGTAAAGAATAAAACTAAGATTTTATAAAACTGATAATACATTTTTATAAAACTAAAATCGATATAAGCAGACATCTATTCAGCCGTCTTTACTCTAACAGTTTCCTTTGTACTCCATAAACTATACTATTGTCGGCATTACGTAAGCTCTCCGGGCTTAACACGACAGGTTTATCTGTTTAGTTATATATAATAAAGAAAATTGAATGCCAGAAAGAAAGAAACATTATAATTTTATATTAAGCGACATACAATTGTTCGTCTAAGAAAATGTTTTTTTTTTTAGTTTATTAAACTTTAAATCTTTAATTTTATTCGTATTACAGAAAAATAAAGACAAAAAACTCACCTATAACATTTTTAAAAGTCATACTTGGACTGACTTGGATTTCTCGTTAGCAGTTAATTGGAATTTACGGATTGAAGAAAACGAATAAGGCCATTTAAAAAATGAGACTAGAGGCTTTAATGTTGATTTAGCTATAAATAAGAAAAGAAATTAAAAAATAAACATTATGTAAATTGTATCCAAAAAGACTTTTCTACAGTGTTTGTTGTTGTAATGTAAGATGATTGTGAGAAATTGAATTTATTCTTAGGCACAGGTAAATAAAAAAAAATGTAAGTTAAACCATCATTAAAGTTTTTGTTACGAATAAAATCTAGATTATTTTTGTAAACTTTTATCACGTACCAAAATGCTTCTTTCAGCTTAATATATATTTTGTATATTTTTTAATTTTTTCTTGCATGTCGATACTCACACATTTTGCTTTATATTAAATGAAAATAATATATCGAAGTTTAAAGTTATCAAATCACAACAGCCTTTATTTTTACCTTTTTTGTTTAGTTTTCTCCTGCCTTTAGCATAAATAGGTCGGAATTTATATAAATTCTGTGTTATCTATACATTAATCAGAATGGGATAGAAGAAACTGTTATATTAATCACCCTGTGGTGTTTTAGTGCTAAGATGGCTTTAAGCCGAATTAATAAATTTGTTTATATCTTGCATTCAAACCGAATTTTTATAGGTTTCTTAAACACACCGTATGGATTCTAATTAAATATTGTGTAAAATCAACTTTACAAATAACCCTATATCTTTGCTGAATTTTAATAGATTTATCAAATATTAATTTTGACATAATTATTCTAATTGGTAAAGAAATTGGAAAAAAAAAACTTTTTCGCCCAGCTGGGACGATTACATCTCATATGATTTCTTTACCAATTAGAATAATTGTGTCAAAATTAATCTAGTGTAATCACGTTTCCAGCGATTACTGGAGGTCCCATTTCCTGTGATTTATTCTGTTGTGCTGATTCCAGATATCAGACCAGATGCTATGATCATTAAGGTTAACTGGGTGAATTAGTTCAGCCATATTCGTCCGAGATTGCTCAGTTGGTAGAGCATTGCAGCTTCAGCCAAGGGATCCCGGGTTGGAATCCTGGTCTGGACTTTTTCGCCCATTTGGGAAGATTACATCTCATGTGATTTCTTTACCAATTAGAATAATCGTGTCAAAATTAAGCTAGTATTTGGATTAAGTTGGTACTATTTCAAGTGAAATGATAATATTTTGATAATACTAGTGTTTCAATATAACTATTTTTAAATTTAAACATAAAAACTATGATATCAGTGCAATATCGTGTAAATATTGGTTTGACATTGAAAGAGTAATAAATATGATATAAACTATTATTATTTAAATTTAAGTCGTATTTATGAAATTCTCATAAAATCAGGGGCGTCTCTAAGATAAGTCCAAGGAATGCCGTTCTATCACTTTGATAGAAAAAAAATAATTAATACATTTTTAATAAAACGCTTCGTCTTTTTAAATTGCTGAAAATTGCGATTAAATAAGAAGAATCAAATTAAAGTGGTATGATGACAAACCCTGATCCCAGCCTAAGGACGCCCCTGCATAAAATGTATCTTTAGAATATCTTCAGAAAAATCTTTAGAAATTATAAATTCCTAATAGTTCTTAGGACACAGCACTCATGTATAAGCATAATACAATCCATTAATGTTGAGAACAAAGATTATAGAGTACTTTCAAGTGCCACTTAGCCACGCAGAGGAAACTGAAAAATAGTGTATGGGTGATTACGAGATGCAATACCATGTTCATCTGAGGGATATATATACTGGGGTTATTAATGTTAGCAATTCATGCTAAATAGACCAGAAATAGCCGTTAAGTATATGAGGCATGCTGATATTAGATATGGTCCATAGCCTGTGTGTTTGAACAATACTAACAAAGAAAATATGTTTTGATTAGGAAGTTTTACTGTATTATTTCTATAAACAGATAGTATAGAAAATTCAAATTTTTGGGATAACAATCAGTACAAACTCTCATGGGACGTATCAATCAACCAATCTCAAAAGGATTCTATTGTAAGGATAAAGAAGAATGTTTAACAAAATGTAAAATAATTTTATCTAAAGAAACGAATAATAGTATTGTAGTTAACATTTAGTTTGAAATATTGTAAAAGTGGCATGGAAAAAAGGTTTTTTTTATAACTTTAAAATGGAATGTATTTAAGAAGAAATTCCTTCCTTTCTTTTTACATTTAATTTCATAACACTTATGTTAAATCTTATTTTTCAAACGGTCTTAACACATTTGCATCCGAAGCGTGCATTTCAGGAATTTCTATTTTATTCAGAAATTCCGAATTTATACCATAAATTCTGAATAGTAATTTTTGCTTTATTTAATGACAGAAGTTTCGTGATTACATAAAGTAAAAATTCTTCTTTCGGAAATTTTCAGAATTTCTGAATAAAAAAGACATTTCTGAAATGGATGCATATAGTATACGATAAGGATGGAAATGGGTTGATGTAAGTGTAAACATTATTTAAATTTAAAACAAAAGAACTTGTGCTTGTTTATGCTTTGCTCAATATGTAACTTGTTTATGCTTTGCTCAATATGTAACTTCTTTCATTCTTTGTACCTCCTGTTTACCTGTCCATGCTTTTAAATTGTTAAAACAAAATAACCCTTGATGATGACCTTCTGCAATAATTCTGTTAATACTTTTACTATAACAAAAGTTAAAGCTACAGGATCAGTTATATATATATATATTTTACAAATCTATATTATAGGAGCTTTGGACGTCTATGTCGTTTGTTATGAGTTTGTAAGCGAACAATAAAAATATTTATCTCTATCAAAGTTAATGTACTGCATTTGAAAGTCAATCCTATAAATGTCTCATGACGCTTAAATATTTTTTATTTTACCTTTTCCCCATGCAAGCGATAGTTATACCTTTTTTATTTTTATTTTTATTATCTTACAACTAGCTATATATATAAAGAGGATGTTCGCCCATTTTATAGACGATTTTCATGCTACTTACAGAACTATTTTACATAAAATATTTGTATTTTAAATGTCCAACTTGGTAACCCTTACTCTGAACTACCTTTCTACACCGTGATTTTCATGACAATAATGCCTTTTGTAGTTTTGGAGGAGGTATTTTGGGCCATTCCTCTTAAACAGCTTTCCAAAGTCCATGAAGTGTTGAAAGTCGAAGTTTGGACAACGTGCTTTATAATGTCCAAAAGCTCAAAAATCCATGGGGGATACATCAGGAGATTTAGCAGGTATATTAGTGAAGGGTATAGTCTTGATACCCGTTTCTCATTCCATTTTTTTCCAGGAAATTAACAATGGAATGTGATGTGTGGTTGCCTGCTTTATTTTGATGCAGTTCAACATATTGATGGCACTGGGGGTAAAGGGAGGGTATTTCCTGTTTGAAGATTGGGATCAAAATATGTTTCTGATAGTATGTGAAGTTGATCTTAACATTTTTCTCCACCCTTTTTATTTTTAATTTGCCGTTATATGCAGAGCCAGCAATAATCACAAGTCCTTTGCTAAAACTTCCTTTAGATACATTGAATCATGTTTTAAGATTTCTTTCTCCTTTTTGTTTGATGATAATAAATAGATCTCTCTTTATGTGCGTTCGTAATTATATAAATACATAGCACCTATTGTCGTCTTCTGGTCCGTCCGTCCGTCTGTCCGCATATAACAACGCAAAAACTACGTTGAAATTTAAGATATATTATCTTTGCAGAAATTTGTTGAGACATTTCAAATTTTATGAAAATTGAATCAAAACTTTAGAATATATTAATAAAAATATTTATTAAGAAATTAGAATAAAAAAAATTCGGTACTTTCTTGTTATAGGAGCTTCCGAGGTTTAATCGTCAAGCGATCGAGATACTTATTTTATAACAGAAATTAATCTGCAGACGATATAATTCATTTCACAGAATTAAAAAAACATCAAGATCTGAATATTTATATACTTAGCTATAGTACGAACGCACCTCATTTGTCACGTTTGACGTACAATTTCCAACTTGTTGTTATTACAGTCATTTAAATAGACCTAAACATCGTCTATTGTAACATTTTACCATTTTTCTCGCGATAAATGCTTTTCATAAAGAATTCTGCATCGTGTTATATATTCGGCGACATGTCGTGGTGAAAGACAGTGAAGATTATGTTTTTTGGCCTTTTTAACACTTTCCAACCTAGTTGAAAAGTGTTTATGACTTCGGTTTGTCTGGCCGTCTGTCAGTGCTCTAACTCTCGTAAATATACTCGGATCGCCCTGAAACTTTTGTATGTTACTGTCGTTTACTATAGCATGTTCCCTATTTTAACTGAAGTGTGTAGCACTTATAGTTTTTTACAGAGACAATCAAAAGTATTCCGTTACATTACAGTCAAAGGGAAATAACCGTTTCAAGTGCATTTTGATGTTGCTACGTCATTTAAAACATGATGAAATTGATATATAATTATGAAGCACATTAAAACATGCTTTTTGTAGAATAAGGGGTGCAAAGCATTAATTATTCATGTACAGGGTCAAACAAAATAATTCTGTTACACATTGTTCTATGGGGAAAAATCGTTTGCAGTGTAATTTAGTGATATTTCACTATTTAAAACATAATGAAAATTATATGCATTACTGAGGTTCACTATAAATTGCTCTCTTGAAAGTGTGGTGTGCATTGCGTTTATTTACTGGGACACACAAAAGGTATCGGTTACAGTACATGTGCAATATTTACAGTGTATGTGTGATAAGTGCGTTTTCAAGTTTGGTTTGCGTTTTTAAGTTTTACTAAATTTTTTCATAGTACGTGTGTGTTTTATAAACTAGGTTGATCATATACAGGGCTACACAAGGGAATCCGAAAGCATTACAGACTATGGGAGTGAATTGCTTAAGGGTAGTTTTTAATTGTGTTACGCATTTTCCTGCTGAACCATATTTAGTGGACAAATAGAAGTTTGTGGAATATAAATACATTCATATACAGGGCTACGCACAGAAAAATATACATTGTCGTTTACGGTTGGTAATTGTTGCGAGTGAGTTTTAAGTTGCCTTTTAGCTTAATATGTAGTGCGTACAAAAATCTTCAGATAATATACAGGGCTGTACAAAAATTTCGAGTGCATTTTCATCGATTGGCGAAAATTGTTGAATGTGAATATTCTAACTGAACTAAATTTTATCATGCTATATATCTACGTGTATTGATCATATACTGGGCTGCACGAAATAATTCGACAACTTTTTTGACACTGGAAGATAATTTTGAAAACTGTATTTTTCAATCTGTTATATGTTTCCTAAACTGTTTACTTATGTATCTTCTTTCACCTTATTTAACGGTGAAGTTTCGTTACTGTTTTCTGGCTGTGTTGGAAAGTGTTTCATAATCTAAGCTTGATGCATGATTTTTCGTTCTTGTTAAAATTCAAATCAGTGTTAATGCTTTTTTTTTTAAATTGACACTGAGCATTTTAACGATTTAACAACAGTTTGACTTGGAGGATTTTCTTTTACCATAAAAAATCTTACCATTGCAATATTCGAAGTATCTCTTTTTGTTCTTGGGTACACATTTGGAGCAATTTTTTCACTTGAAACCAGGCATTCACGGTTTTTCATTTCTTAATGACACAAATACTTACTGTGGCTTCAGATATAGAAAAAACATGACTTTCAAAGTGTTTTTTAATAACCGAATACGAATGATTCTCTTCGGAAAGTGCAGAAATGTAGCCTTCTATTCACAGGTTCTTTAAAAGCGCCATTTTGCATGTAAACAAAAATTCAGTTGCCAGACGAGAATTTATACTTTCAAAAACATATTAATTGTAAAAAATAATTTCTCTATGCAGACGATTTTTTAAAACCTTAAACAAATTAGTCTATAAAATGTGCGAACAGCCTCCGTATACACAGATTTACTTTACTGAAAACATGATCAGATAAAAAAATAAATTATAATGAAAAAAAAATGTTTCAATTGTTGCGCAGGATTCAACTGAAAATATTGCACTAAAAATATGGATATTTGATGGTCAAAGTAATAATACGAATCAGTGGCGTAGAGGGGGACAGGAGCGTAATTGGGGTGAATGTTCAGAGGCTCTGGATACCAGTATTTAAAAGAAATTTTCTTTGTCTTATCGAATCTCAAAATTTCAAGCGATTAAACAAAGCAATAACTTTATGAAATTAGCGGTATCGAGAACATCTAGTGCTCCCACACTGGCTACGCTACTGTCAGGGGATGCTGCATCACTTTACTATCAACGAGCAGGGAAGACCGAGCTATGCTTGGTCAAAATTATCTTTGAGTTCAAATATCATGACCCATGATCAAAATGACCTCCACTAATCAAATTTTCTCAAACATGTGACCAAGCCCAATTGTCTTCTAGTGCCCGAAACTCATACGATATCAAATTTAGTCAAAATAGTCTGAGCCGTTTTTTTAAATAAAATTAGCTTTACCCACAGTGACCCAAAAATGACCCACTAATTTGATTTTCTCGAGCATGTGACCTAGCCCAATGATTTTCTCGTTCTCTAAAACTCTATGATACTAAATTTAGTTCAAATCCTCTGATCCGTTTTTAAGATAAAAATAGCTTGACCCATAATGACCCATGACCAAAATGACCCACTAATCGAATTTGCTCGAACATGTGACCTAGCCCACTGATTTTTTCGTGCCCAAAAACCGCAGGATACAAAAATTAGTTCAAATCGTCTGAGCCGTTGTTAAGATAATAATAGCTTGACCCATAATGACCCATGACCAAAATGACCCACTAATCGAAATTTCTCGAACATGTGACCAAGCCCAATAGACTTCTCGTTCCCTAAAACTGTATGATACTAAATTTAGTTCAAATCCTCTGAGCCTTTTTAAGATAAAGATAGCTTGACCCATAATGACCCATGACCAAAATGATCCACTAATCGAATTTTCTCGAACATGTGACCTAGCCCAACAGTCTTCTCATGCCCGGAAACCCTAGTATGCAAAATTTAGTCTAAATAGTCTGAGCCGTTGTTTAGATAAAATTAGCTTGACCGAGAGTGACCCAAAATAGACCCACTAATTTAATTTTCTTGGACATGTGACATAGCCTAATGATTTTCTCCTGTCCGAAACTCATAGGATACAAAATTTCATCAAAATCGTTAGATCCGTTTTTTAGATAAAATTAACTTGATCCGCATTGACCCAAAAATGACCCACTAATCGAAAGTTATCGAACATGTGACCCAGCTCAATAGTCTTCTCGTGCCCGAAAATGGTAGGATACAAAATTTAGTCAAAATCGTTAGAACCGTTTTTTAGATACGCTTAGCTTGACCCTGACCCATGGTGACCCAAAATGACCCACTAATCGAATTTTCTCGAACATGTGACCTAGCCCAATGGTTTTCTGGTGCCCCAAAACGATAGGATACAAAATTTCGTCAAAATCGTGAGAGCCATTCTTAAGATAAAATTTGCATATATATATATATATATATATATATATATATATATAACCACACACACACACACACATACAAGATTTGCTCGTATTAGAATATATGATATAATTATATACTAAATTCGGCCTTATTTAATCGTATAACGTTAAAAGTTTAAATAAAACCAAATTTAGTATATAATAATACTGGTAGTGTGATGCAGCATCCCCTGACGTTATGCCACAGATATGAATCACAACCACAAGAAAAATCTGAATTCGCAGATAAACTGAAAAAAAGAAATGCTAACCATATTTGAAAACTTAACTTAGGAAGTACAACCTTCATTATTTGCTATATCTATGATTGCTTGCTCTCTCTACTCGCCCTTCCCCTGTTCTCATAAATATATTAAATTATGGAAATGGAATGTACAGTATCAAAACTAAAACTCTTCGTAGCTTTCAAATTTATTTATTTTGTTAGTCTTTTCATATGAAAATAATAATTTTCAAATCACACATTCGGTAACGTTGATAATTTACATGCAAAACGCTGGGAGATGGCGATCTGAAATTTCAAAATCATACAACTTCATAAAACTCATTAAAATGTAGCGAATGCAATAAGCAAAAGTTATAATATTGAAGATTGAAATTTGCCTTCATGTATTTCACTGGAAACAAACAAACAAACAAACAAACACACATATATATATATATATATATATATATATATATATACAGGGTGTATCTGAAATGCTTCAACAAACTTAGAGGGATGATAGTACTCATGAAGACGAACAAAAAATGCAATAGAACATGGGGTCGCAAATGACGTTTAACCATTTCAGGGGCAGTGGTATGTTTATGAAACCACTTAATTTTAATTCCAAAACGCCACAACGGCACCAGAATTTTGCTAAAATCTTTTCCATTTAATATGTATGTGAAATATAGCCTTTTTCTTATTTAGAAATAATTTTTTTTGTAAATTCCGGTGGCAGCCATTTATTTCAACATTTTAGTACTAATAGTTCTTTGCCCCTGAAAGGCTTAAAGGATGAAAATGCGTCTGGAAATGGACAAACTGAGACAAGAAAGAAACACTCCAGAAAATTATTTATTGCACAGAATAGGTACAACACAGCTCGTGATGTCTAGAGAAAACAAATATTTTACAACAATTGTTCAAAGTGTCAACCGCGGACATTATTACACAGAGTACATCTATGGAGCAACGACTGGCGGACACGCTAGGTGTAATGATGTCCGCGGTTGACACTTTGAACAATTGTTGTAAAATATTTGTTTTCTCTGGACATCGCGAGCTGTGTTGTACCTATTCTGTGCAATAAATAATTTTCTGGAGTATTTCTTTCTTGTCTCAGTTTGTCCATTTCCAGACGTATTTTCTCGATTTTCATCCTTTAAGCCTTTCAGGGGCAAAGTACTTTTAGTACTAAAATGTTGAAATAAATGATTGGCACCGGAATTTACAAAAAAAATTGTTTGTAAATAAGAAAAAGGCTATATTTCTCATACATATTAAATGGAAAAAAAATTAGCAAAATTCTGGTGCCATTGTGGCGTTTTGGAATTAAAATTAAGTGATTTCATAAACATGCCACTGCCCCTGAAAGGGTTAAACGTCATTTGCGACCCCATGTTCCATTGCATTTTTTGGTCGCCTTCATGAGTACTATCATCCCTCTAAGTTTGTTGAAGCATTTCAGATACACCCTGTATATATATATATATATGTAGAAAAAAGGAGAAAAGACTTAATATATCATTGCTTTTCACTTATAACTAAAAGAAAGGTTGATCTATAATGCAATGTAGATTAATTATGCCTTTCATAGTTTACACTTTTTTTGTATATCTTGCTCAATCCGGGTCTGGGCATGTCTTACACATACATTAGTTTTATACTTAAATTGTTTAAAGCCCAGACTTTTAAATTAAATATTTTTTGTTTTCTCAACATTTATCTATCGTAATATAGCAGCAACAATTTTCTAAATCATCATTTTCATACTTAAAAAATATTATTTTTTTAATGCA
This sequence comes from Maratus michaelseni, assembly GCA_963931845.1. Taxonomy (NCBI): domain Eukaryota; kingdom Metazoa; phylum Arthropoda; class Arachnida; order Araneae; family Salticidae; genus Maratus; species Maratus michaelseni. Next base: position 168,289,651 of record OZ007586.1, read on the forward strand.
GATGTGACATGGATGTCACACCCGCAACATATGAAAATTATCTTTTTTAGACATGAAGCTAATGTTTCCGAAAATCGATGCTGCAGACAGAGAAACGTTGGGTAAACATAGATATATTTAATATAAAAGTTTGGTCTTTTAACAATTTATGTATAAGGCTAATTTATGTGTAAAAGTGGGAGAGAAAAGCACCCATGGATTTGGCAAGCTAATGAAACTACATAAATTATTTCAAATATTAATATTAAAAAATAAATCACTTTCAAAATTTATAATTTATCAGTTTTAAAAAATTGGCAAGCAAAAAGAGCTCTATGAAAAATAAACCCAATGTTTATTTTCTTTCTATAGATGTCATCAGCAGACACAAAGTCAGAAGAAATCCTGTTTTCTTTTGGAATAAGAAAGATAAAATATCTGTAGGAAGAAATTACAGTGTTACTTTTAAACTGATTTTTTAAATCCTTATTTGCATTCTATAGCAAAATTACAATCTTTTGCAAATTAGGTATAATTTAAAAGGACGTTTAAATAGTTGTTTAAATTCTGTTCTGTTTCTATTACTTTTTTAAATCTTTTCTTTAGATTTCAATGAAATTAAACTTGCATTTCATTTTTTTAATTACGAAATGAAAATATTAGTAAACATATCCAATGCAGTGGCGTAGCGTCAGGTGATGCTGTATGACTTTACTACTACTATTATTATATACTACATTTGGCCTTATTTAATCGTATAACGTTCAAAGATTAAATAAGGTCAAATTTAGTGTAAAATAATACTGGTAATAAAGTGACGCAGCATCCCTTGACGCTACGCCACTAATACAAAAAGCGAAGTTTAAATAAGAGAACAATAAGTATAGATTTAAACAACTATAAAAATTTTGAAATAAATTGATCAATTTTTTGATCTTTAATAAAAGTTTAAAAAATACGCAATTTTGTTTTACCGAAATCTTACAAGAGGAAACCGTGGTTACCTTTGTAGGTCTCCACATCCCTAGAGTTATGGTAAAGCAAGTGCGGGTCGGAAAAACATGACTTAAGGCCCAAGACCTGACTCCCTTTTTCCTTCCGAAGCTGTTGGGGGACTCCGGCCCGTCTCCAAGTGTTTTGCGGCGATCTCCTAATGAGATCCACCGCGTATCACAACAACCTATGTCTTCCGCACATGGGTTTAATCGGAGTGATGCGCAGGTGGCGGTGCTCCGACTCGCCGTAACGCATACGGAGAGCCAAATCCGGTCGTGCGTGTTATATGTCCCTCAGGACATGGGCACGGTGGTTGAGACGCTGACGGGCGTCCCAGCCCAGTTTTACCGAAATCTAAGTGGAGGGATGAAAGCGTTGCGCCAAAAATGGCTGAATGTCACCACTAATTTTCATAGAATTTGGCACCTTATTTAATAACAGAATTTCTGAAAGTTAATAAGGCGAAGAATACTATTAAAATTTAGTGGTGGCAATTGGTCATTTGTGGCGTTTCGCTTTGATACCTGCGAAAGTGCCACTTCAGCAAGCTGACAAGACTTTTGATAACAAATGCATACCTGCCGTCATCACACTAAATTTCCGTACAATGTAGGTTAATTTAACCGAGGTTAAACACGTTTTAAACCAGAATTTTTTTTTAAGGAATGCAGTCAGATAGGTTCAATATAAGAATTGAAACAAAATATACATTATTTTTTCAGATATATTTTCTGGTTAGGAACGTCTTTAACCTGGATCAAATTAACTCGCATTGTACGGAAGTTTAGTTGAAGTTGGCAGGTATGCAAATGTCTTTTTTCACCCCGAGCAGAGTTGCCACGTCTCCGGCTTTTTGCACACCAGTAATATTTTAGAGAAAAATGTTGTTCTTTTAAATTGCAGACTGCTCCGATTAAATAAAACAACATTTTCTGTACTAAAATACTGGTATCCAAAAAGCCGGAGACTTGGCAGGTCTGACTCTGAGCATTTATAACTACACTATTATTTAACGTGAATTAATAATCAAATACACACACACACCCCTTTCTCTCTGACTCTCTACATATCTATCTATCTCTTCCACACACACGATCTCAATAATGAGGAACTAATAAAAGACTAGTGTGCTTCTTACAATTCCCCATTTCAACCGGACTCCTTTATGTTTAAGGCGAAATCAGCTAAATATCATGTACGAAAATCTGAATAATTTCTAAGAGGCTTTTTCCCTTAAAAATATAAACGTTGTGGTTTAGCAAAATAGTAAGCAGAAATACGAAATAAATCTAAATGATGGTTAACTAATATAAAAAGAAAAATGGACAAGCTTTATTTTCTCCCCGATAATTAAAATTTTATTTATGGTTTTAACAACCTTAAAAAATACCTCAAAAATATATATATTCATGACTGATTTTAGTTAGAATCAAAAATTTATTTCTATAATAAATTAAAAAATACATTTTCAATTGAGTAAAATATATTCAATAATAAATCATTGGCGAGAATAAATCTTCTAAAAAATGGCAGCAACATTAATAGCTTAATTGGATTTTAGAACTTTTTTGCAGTTATATTGAACGCCTCATTAATACTTTTCTTTCTGTATAATCCTTGCAAGGTTTTGTTTTAAGTGTAAATTTAAATGCTCGTTTTTTGTTCTAACGTTCATCTTATTCACAAAAATTTGGTTATTTCTATCGCCGCGCGAGAAAATGTAGGCTATTCGGGTAGTAAAAGTAGATATTAGATGAAAAAATATAAAAAGTAAAATAAGGGAATGCAACCCCCTTAAAGCCATAAAGTAACCCCTCCCCCCTTAGTTTCATCACTGAGTAATGAATGGAGTTTGCTTGTTTGTCTGTATATTTAAATATGACGTTGGGTGTATAATAAAAAGAGATTATACATAGCTGCCAATTTTTACGCTTATTTTTTTAACACTAAAATTTGTAGAATTTTTTGCGTTCTTCAATCAAAGATTTTGGCGATTAAATAATGCAAAATTACTGTTAAATTTTTGTAATAAAAAAAGCGTAAAAGTTGGCAGCTATGCAGTGTTGCTAATGGGCTACTTTTTTACAAATTCAGATTGCTTGATTGGCATAGATTTTTGTTGCAGTTTTTCTTTTCTGAGGACACTTTAAATCTCGAAACCGGTTCCGAAAGATTAAATAAGGCCAAATTAATTATATGAAAATACTGGTAGTAAGGGGATGCATCCTCTCCCGATAAGCCGCTACTGAGTAGTACGAAAGAAGACTAAAAATCACAATCTGCAGTACTTAACCCTTTGACCACGGTTTGGGATATATACGTCCCAGTGTACTATTTTTTATTTAATTCGTACTTCTTTTTGAAAAATAATCCCTGCCATACACTTATACGAGGATATTTTCAAGAAAAATCTAGCACAAAGGAAAACAATTGTAAATTGACTGAATATAAAACAGGGTTCGTACAGTTTTACCACACTTTTTAATAGAAATTTTCGCCTTATTTAAATAAAAAAAAGTATTGCAAATCCTGCAATTAAACGAGTCATCTACAATTTCTGCTATTTAAATATTAAATAGAAAAATTCTATTAAAAATTATGGTAAAAGCGTACGAACCCTGTAAAATTAGTCGAATCCTGACCAGTAATCAAAAGGTTAATAGCCCAGAATATCCGCAACTAGAAACATTTTCGATTAGGCTTAAAAATTAAGTAACAAAATGAGAAGGAGGGAGGAGGGCTGACCTAATCTGGTATGAAGAAGTTTAGTTTTTGCCTGCCTTCACATTGGTGGGGAAACACCCAATTCGCTCACAGTTAAATAAATTTACTACTTTTATCTCTGCTTCTGAAAAGTAAACTTCCCTAGTTATGCAAACTAATATTAAATACCTTCTGATGAGCAATATCACTCTTCCTTTCTTTTTAATCTTTATGTAATTCCTCATATTTGCATCCTACCAAATTCGGCTATGATGTCATACACTCACGCACAGTTTCTTTTTTTAATCGGTTATAAAAAGGAAAAAAGTCGCCAAATTTAGGGGATTTTTTTCCTTTAATGGCAACTTAGCCATTGTATTAAGTTCTTGGTTTGGCGCGGGCTTGAAAATCGCACCAACCAAAAAGTCGCCAAAGATCTCTGCGTGAGTGTAAAGCATCTGTTCCCCAAATTCATTCGCCTTCCCCACCTCCGCACCCCGTAGTTTCGTCACCACGTGATGAAAGGAGTTTGCCTCTTTGTACACTTTAAAACCCCCTGACCGCCGAGCAAAAGGGCAAATTTGTAATGTTGTTTTCTCTGTAATTTTTTAAAAATACTAAAAAAGAGGAATTTTCAAACTTGATATAAAAAACTTAATTACATATATAAGTATAATCCCTGAGAGTATTAATAATAACTCGATATTTTAAAACTGCATTATATTTGTTGAGTTACATTAATTTAAACAATTCTTCTATTGTTGTGAAACCTACAAGATAGTGAACGGATATATCAGTTCATGGTGGTGATAAGGTTAATATGGTTACCTTGGCGTTGAGTGTTTAATAAAGAGAGAATATACTTGAAGTATCATTTAATTCAATTAATCCCTAACCCTTTTAAGGGCAAATAATTGTGTTTCTGTAATATTGAATTCACACCAGAAATTTCACGAAAGTTTATTTGAAAATAAGCAAATGAACTTCTGCAGAGATTTTTTTTCACGGAAGTTATAAACTGCAAATTTTATTCAAAATTTCTGACATTGTAATTGAAATTAACCCGGGAGAAATTGCGTATAACCAGGGTATGAATGGATTTTACTTTGTCACCAATAAATACAAATAATAATTGCCACCTTATTTATTGGGAGACAATTCTTACAAATTCTGAGATAAAGTAAGTCGAAGATTACTTTTTGAAAAATAGTGGTGGCAATTGTAAAAAAACCTTACGCACCCTGGGTATGCCGTATCCAGTGCGAATACTCCCGGGTTAAGTGGTATAAAATATACCTCACCGCCCTTCAAGGGGTTAACTGCTGTGGCAGAAATAGTCGCATAACTATTGTGAGCGGTCGCTGAGACCGCTTGTTCGAAAGATGAATAGATGGCTTGATTAACTCATTGGATAGTGTTTTAGTACTAAATTTTATGTACAAGACTATTATATTTAAAATTCACCTTTTCAGAGGTCAATAGCGATAGTACGAGGGCTCTTTTCGAAACAAAATTTCACTAGTATTTATAGTTAAACTGAAAATTACAAGTTAAATTGTGAAAATCGTAAAAAGCAGCGGTCTGTGAGACTACTAATAGCAGTTAAGGGTTAAGTTTATAAAATAACGGGCACACTTTTCAGGAATTTTTTTGGCAAATTGAATATACTCTTAATTAGATCTTAGCATCTTTTGTACATGGGAGAGGAAATCTAAAACTTTTTGGATATATTTATAAAGTTGTTAAAGAATGTGATGAGTATCAGGTTATGCAAATATTTTCCAAAATCTTATGCTTCTGAAATATTTATGAATGTATGAATATGTATTATGAATGTATGAATGCCAGACAAATGATTTTGCTTGGTAAATTTAACAAGTTTATAATATAACTGAATTGAAATTTTTCTAAATAGTAATATATTTACTTTCCTATCTATTTTTATTTTTATTCAACATAAATTATTAATAAATGTTAAACTGATACATTAAAATAGCATTTCATTTATATGTTACAAGTTTTTTCGATAAATTATAAAAGATTCATTGTTTCAGCTGTATTTTTATGTCAGTTAAAACCACTCAAGCATGAAAGCCTGCGCAATCATGAAGCTTGTTTTGTTTTTGGCTTTTTGAAGTTCTTTCAAAATTGAAACTGAAAAAGAACCATGAAGAACGGTTTGTAGAAGACATTTAAAATAAGCTGAAATATCTGACAAGTTGAAAATCAAAACGGATTCAACGATTCTACTATTTTTCTCTTTTCAAGAAACTTAGAAGTTTGTAAAGTTTTTTTTTAGTACTAGTTTGGGCACTATTTCACAAGTTTAACTTTGATATTGAAAGAAATGTGAAATGATTGTCTTTAACTTTTGATAATGGTGAAAAATATGAAAAATACAATTCTTTTTTTTTAATATTTAGGGTTATCAATTCGACAAAAATACTGATATAAACTAGAATAGTATAAAGTTTATATTTTATATAAAGTAGCATATGTAAGTTGCTAATTTTCTTCATGCGAGTGTGGTTTTAAACTTAACACGTTGACCGCAACATGAGTCCATATGGTCTCATGCCCACGAATCCATGTGCTCTCATGCGTCACTTCCATTCTGCGCACCGTGAGACCATATGGTCTGATGGCAGATTATTATGGAACAAGAGTGCTGAGCCCATGTACAATTTGCAGGCAAAAGTTTCTGATCGTTGGGAAATCAAATGCATAAGGGGTTGTTTGGATAGTTTTTAAAAAGTAATCAATTTCAGGATGGATGGTCAACGTGTTAACTACTGTCACAGAAATTGTTGCATAGCTACTGTGAGCAGTTTCTGAGATCGCTTGATCAAAAGATGATTAAAAGGTTAGTTTAACTCACATGATACTGTTTCTGTACTAAACTTTATGTACAGGATTTTTATAATCAAAATTCACTTATTTAAAAGTGTGTAGTACTAGGCCTCCAAACGAAAAAAATGTCACTAGTATATGTAATTAAACCGAAAGTTTCAAGGTAAATTGTGAAAATTGAAAAAAAAAGAAGTGGTCTGTGAGACTGCTAACAGCAGTTAAAGGTTAATAGAGTGAATAAAAGTAAAATTTAAATCATATTAACATTTAATCAATATAAATTTTTTTTACTATAAAGAAGGCTTTATTTCGTATATCAGAGGTGAAAAATATTTAAATTTTCCATCTCTACGTATATGCATTAGTTTCTCTATTTTTATGTAAAGCTCGTGCACACATTCTTCTATGGTTGTGCAAGTGAGCTCTAATGAGTATTAATAATTTATATTTTTGAATACTACTTTGTAATAACAATTCAAAAATATTCGTTTAAAAATCATCTGAACATATGTAATGTAAGGAAAAAAAAGTTGACATTTTATATAATACGTCTGCTAAAAGATGTTACATAATGAAAAACCGCAGAAAAAAATCTCAAGATATAAATATCTTTCTTCAAAAATAAAATCGTTACATTTAGGGCCACTTTCAGTATTTTTTAAATGAGACTATTGCCACTCTTGTATATAAAGCAAACTGTCTTATTATACAATCTACCAAAAAATCACCTTTGTAAAACATCTTGATATAATAACATATGTGAATACATATTGACATCAAGCCTTAGACTTATATTTTAGAAACAACAGTCCATTTCTAGGGTAGTAAGGGACCCATTCAGGCCAGTAGTTACCATATTAGCCTCAAAATGAGGAGCCTGGGCCAATATTCACGAATTCGATACCATCGCGGGCTGAGTGGGGTGACTGTACAAGGTTTCCGTGTTTTTTCTTGTACGAGAGCGATAATTCGTGTCACTTTCCTTTTAAAAGTCCTCCCTGAAGGCATAGTTTCTGTAGCAATATGGACAAAACTGGCTAATACTTAAGAAAATTCCTTACTCCTCCCGCCCCAGAACACTAAATTACTTTCTCTAAATCATTCGGTAGGTAAATAGTTTGAAGTTTAGCTTTTTCAGTGCAAAGTACTTCTGTTCAGGACGTAGAAGAGATAGGGAGGATTGAGGAAATATAAATTTATACCCCACACAATTTGCCTCTCTTTTTTGGTGGCAAAGTGACATATTGCCACAATCTAGTGGTTCTCCGGATAACTACACTTATGACATTTTTCCTGTAGCAAGACGCATACTAAAACAAAACCTTTAGGACAATAATACACCAAATTAATTTTTAATAGATGTTTGACTTTTCCTGCGGGTGAGCAACATGTGCTGTCGTCAAAAAGATACATTTAAATTGCAAAATTCTCGCAGAGAGGTGCAAGAGGTACCGTTTGACAAGCAATCGTGTCTAATTTCCGAATATAAAAATACAATTTTTGAAACAGAGGTCGTATATTAAAAAGCGCACAAACTTTGAATTTTCAACTGGTAACTCCTCTTATTCGTCACCATATTTTAGTTCCTTCTATCGAGGCAACCCGAGAAAAGGTATTGTTTATATACTTTTTCTTCAATTTTCATAAAGTTATAAAAGAAAATGTGTTAGGGGATTATCAATAAATTTCGAAAAATAAAATTAAGTTTTTACAAGGAGAACTACAGGGAACATTCAATTAGTTACCAGAAAAATTGTATAGAAGTTCTGAATGTAGGGGAAAGTAGGGGAAAGTAGGGTAAAACTGGGTACCTAACGGTTTTCCTTTATTGACAAAAGTCTAAAACAGTGGAATAATCGGAACACCTCACAAATGTGTTTAGAGACATTTGGACTATTGAGAACCTCCATCTGTTGCCACTGAAAAATCCTTCTCTACTTGGGAAAAGACGTTTTCTAGGGCCATCTGAAAGAGCTCCAAATTTTGATGGTAGAGTAAAATTGGGTACTAATCAGAAATTAAGTTTTTAAAATTCCACAAGCAAAAAGCTTTATTGTAAAATATTTTGAATCAAACTTTAAAACATATATACATTTTTAAGGTCAGTAACTTGTTTTCAAGTTTTCAAGCAATTTTTAATGTTGTCATGTAATGGCTTTCTCATCTTTTACTTCTAGTATCCGCTGAACTCCTCATATGCTCGCTCTTTACTGAGTAAACATTGTAACCATCCTTCACCCTCTATTGAGTTAAGAAAGAACCCATTGCAGAATTCACTGCAAAACCTTGGGTTACCCGGTTTTATTACAGCGCCTAGAATACATAGTGTGGAAAACGGCTACAAAATAGTACTAAAAAATTGAATCTGATAGATCTAGAACGATGCTGAAAAGATAACGGTCGATCGCAGCGATATTTTCTATAGCAGTAGCGTAGACAGGGTGGAGATCCAGATGGTTGGATACCACTAATTTTATAAAAATATTTCTGCCTTATCTAATCGGAGAATTTTCTGCGATATTGAAGGCGAAGAAAAATTTATAATATTACTAGTTTCCAGAGCATTTGGACCCCGCCTCTCTGGCTACTCCACTGTCTGCTAGCTCTTTTCAACGCAAACATTGTATAAGAATCGAACTGAGAAAACGTTTCAACTGGTGGTAAATATTTTAAATAATTAAATTATACCCTATTTTCTTTGACTTGGATAGTGATTTTCATAAGCTTTGAAAATATGAATGATATTGATCATGGCCAAAAAACGTGATACGCATTCTTTTGTGCCTGGTTGCAGTACTCGATACAAGACAGCAAACTAGAAACTATCCCTATTTAGCATACCGAAGGATGAATCTCTGCTAGAAGAGTGGAACAGATTAATTCCCTGATATGATTAAAAATTAACTTCAAAATCAGTTACATCTGAAATATACACTTACAAGAAGATTTTATTAACAGAAATTATGTTCATGTTGTCAATAGTGAAATGGTTACTTATGCTATAGGTAAATATATATGTTTAAAGCAGATGTCGCTGCGATCGCTCTATTATTGTACCGCATCGTTGCACGTTTATCGGCTACAATATTTTAGCACTTTTTAATGCCAGTAAAAACCATTTTGGCTTTTTTTAAATTCCGAAATCTCGCATTCATACCAGAAATTCCCTATAATGTTCTTTTCGTTACTTAATATGACAGGTATTTCGTGACTTCTTAAAGTAAAAATTCTTGTTTCAGAATTTCCGGTTTGAAGTCGAAAATTTTTAATTAAAAAACGGTAAAACCGTTTTCCACACTATGTATTCTAGGCGCTGTAGTTTTTTCTTCAACATACGACCAAAAATCAATACGGTTGTTCTCCTGGATAGCTTTACCTATACACACTTCTACTTGCATCAAAATATCATGTGCAAGTTACAGAAAATAGTGGTTTTCTTACCTAAATCGATCCGTCAGGCTGGATTTATTTGACGAGCAGAAAAGACAGCGAATAAAATTAAAACTTTTGAGGTGAATTTGTTTCTAATATCACTTCAAGAGCCGATGACACATTGCTAGGGAACACTAAGTGATGTAGTTAGCACGGGTGCTGCCCACAGGGTAGCGCTCATCAGCGAGGAAACGGGGTACTCAGTTTGACCCACCTATACCGCTTTTACAAAATATCTATATTCAATAAATTCAATAAAATCTTTCCGGTAACTGTACAATATTATATTTTCTCTGGATGCCGGCTGTAAATGGGGGTGGTTACCTTCAGTGGCAGCTCGTGACTGTCTTTTTTGGGGGCACTAAATGCATGCCTGAAACACATATTATTTTCATACCATTATTTTTTACAAGAAATGGTTTTCTTGTTTAATGGCAGAGCTTTCTGACAGTATATATATATAAACTCGGTTTGTGGCGTCAGTTGCCGCCATCCGAAAAATCTACAAGAGACCACGCCACTTCTTCCGGTCAAGGGTCCATTCTTCTTCCAGACCCCTATCCCTCATGGCTTTTTTTATATCATCCATCCAGGTCTTTCTTGGTCTTCCTCGTTTCCTCATTTGGTTTGTTCTGTAATTAGATGCGATTTTGGGTAGTCTCTCGTCACTCATTCTTTTAACATGGCCATACCAGATTAATTATTTCTTTTGGAGATCGTCTAATATGGTTCCCTTTATTTTCATCATTTCTTTTATTCTTTCATTTCTTATTCTCTCTATTCTTGATATCCTGCATGATCTTCTTAGGGCATCCATTTCCACTGCTGCTAATTTATTTATTTCAGTCTCCGTAATTCTCCATCCCTCTGCTCCATATAACAAAATGCTCTTTACTATAGAATTATATATATTATATTTTCTTTTCCTGGAGATCTCCTCACTCCACCAAATAGAGTTTAAAAGTTTAACAGCCTTTCTTCCTTGGCAGATTCTGTATTTAATTTCTTGTGAGTCTGTGCCTTCTCTATTAATGTCTACACCAAGGTACCTATAATACTCACAGCTTCCTATTTTTATGTTATTATTTAAATTCAGTTCTGTCTCATTTCCTCCTACACATAGGTATTTGGTCTTACTAACGTTCATGTAGAGTCCCCATTTCTCATATTCTTCCTTAATTTTCATCGTCATTTTCTCTAAATCATTTTTATTTTTTGCAATTATAACTTGATCATCTGCAAATTGCAGAAGTGAAATTTGATTTTCCATTCACATTAAGTCCCATTCCTCGGCAGTTTTGTTTCCAAATTTTCAATGCTTCTTCAACATAAATTTTAAAAAATGTTGGGGAGACACAACATCCCTGTGTGAGTCCTTTATCTGTTATAAAACTTTTTGACAGCCTTTGGCCTATTTTAATCTTTGATTTTGATTGTCTGTAAAGTTCTTAAATTGCAGTAAATCTGACAGTTTCTGACAGTAAATAACATAAAATATTCCGTTTTAATAACAGTGGTAAGAAAAGAATAAATTTAGTACCCAGCATTTAGTGCCCCAAATAAAGCCAGTCACGAGCAGCCACTTGGTCATCTTTGACCGCCGAAAGGTGAAATTTATCTACATCTGGGAAACTAATGATTGGAATGAGCTGCAAACTTACACATACGTGTTTCTGATGATTGTGGTTCTTCTTTTGCAAAAATAATTGTAAGTCATAATTCATGATTTTTTTAAATATGAATTTATTAATAATATTCAATTTATTAGTAATATTTATAATTAAAAAGCTGCTTTTGAATCTGAAAAATGCCTGATATATAAACATGTTTCAAGCATTCGTTCTATTAAAATTCAGGTCTATTCATTGTATTTCATTAAAAAAAAAAAAAAATCGGAAGATTTTTGGGAAGATAGAAATCAAAAAGTTTGTCACGTGTATTTAACATCTTCAATTTTTTTACTCTCAGGATGCTATTTACTGCTTTATGAAGATTCTAGCAAATTTCTATAAACTATATACATTTTTCCGCTGCTTTGATCCGAGAAACTCTAATATGGTGTCAAAAGTGGGTGTTACCATTTGGAAATTCGAAGTTGGTAGAATTATAAATATGTAGACGACCCCTATTTCCAAAATTCTATTCATATTCAGAATGTAGACACAATTCCGTGTCCAACTATACCTCTCGCATCTCTCAACGACATTTCGGCGATTAAATTGCATAGGATGTTTTCTTTCCTTTATGACTGTATTTGCACAATCAAAAACATACCATCCTAGTAAAGCTCGTATGAATGCTTATCTTTCTTTCTTTTTTCAAAAAAATCTAAAACAAAGCTCTCTGGAAATACACAATTATACACAAAGGCCTATGCATGTCTGGTTCATCCAAGCAATTACAGGGTTCGTACGCTTTTACCACAATTTTTAATGGAATTTGTGTTTTTAATATTTAAATAGCAGAAATTGTAGACACCTCGTTTAATTGCAGGATTTGTAGTACTTTACTGCATTAAAAACCTTCAGGGGCAAAGTGCTCTCGTAGCTAAAATATTGAAATGGTTGATCGACACCAGGATTCACGAACGAATTTATTTTGAAATAAGTAAAAGCTTTTTCTCATGTACCTTATAAGTTCAAAATTTGATTTTAAAATTCTGGTGTCATTGTGGCATTTTGGGATTAAAATTAAGTGGTATATATAATATACCGGTGCCCTTCAAGTGATTAAATAAGGCGAAAAATTATATTAAAAAATTGTGGTAATAGCGTACGAACCTTTAATTTATTATGTTTCATCTACTTTTTTTTGGAGATGGAACGAGTTAATAAACATGATAGATAACTATGAGTTGTAATTTTCCAACTGAGCGAAAAATGTCCGGGCCAGGATTCGAAGCAGGAATCTCTTGGCTGAAGCTGTCAATGCTCTGCCAACTGAGCTATCTCGGACGAATCTGGTGGACCTAATTCACCTAGTTAACCTTATTGATTATAACATCTGGTCTGATTTCTGAATCAGCTCAACAGAGTAAATCGTCGATAATGGAACTCCAGTAAACGCTGGATACTTAATTACACTAGATTAATTTTAATACAATTATTCTAATTGGTAAATAAATCATATGAGTTGTAATTTTCCAACTGGGCGAAAAATTTTCGGGCCAATTAGATTAATTGTGTTAAAATTAATCTAGTGTAATTACGTATCTAACGTTTACTGGAGTTCCATTACCTTCGATTTATTCTGTTGAGCTGATTGAGATATCAGACCAGATGCTATGATCAATAAGATTAACTGGATGAATTAGGTCCTCCAGATTCATCTGGGATAGCTCAGTTGGCAGAACATTGGCAGCTTCACCCAAAGGATCCCTGGTTCGAATCCTGGCCCGGACTTCGCCCAGTTTGAAAATTACAACTCATATGCTTTATTTATCAATGAGAATAATTGTATTAAAATTAATCTAGTGTAGGGTGATAGATACCTATTTGTCACCAAAAGAAATAACTTTCTGCGTCAAAATAATGGTTACAGTTTTATTTCGCAGGTTTTTGAAGCTTTTTTTTAAATATAGTTTTTTTCAGGATAGGATATTTTTGCAGTTTTTATTTCGATTTATCATAGTTTAGTTGTCTCTAGTTCACTTATTCACGGAATTTAACTGTTTCAAAAATATCCTTACTCCCGAAAAAAAAAGTAAAAGAAAGGGAACATTGGTATCTCCAAAATACGCTTGCTATTTATAGAAACGTTTATTTCAAGAGTATTCCTTTGATTCCAAATATCAATGTTTTCCTTTAATATGTGCTGTATTTTGATTAGAAATAAACTTTCTATGCAAGTATTACAGGATTTTTGAGAATTTTCGAATGTTTAATAAGTTTATTCTAAATAAACTGTGAGCTTTCTTTTTTTTTGTGCATACAATTATCATTAACCTTTTAAGAGTCTTTTTGCTACTAAAATGTTGATGTGATTGAATATCACCAGGATTTACATACGATTGATTTATATGTAAACAAAAACTTTTCTTCACGTAAATTATAAATGCAAAATTTTATTAAAAAATTCTGGTGTAAAACTTGCAGTTGGGAATTAAAATTAAATGGTATAAATAATATACTATCACCCTTCAAAGGGCTAACACTAATGATCAGGGCTTGATTACCGTCGGGGCACACTTCCACCAGTAAAATTTAATAGAAATTTTCGTCCTTTTAAAACGCCCTATTCATGCAAAATTACTGCCATGAATAAGGGAAAAATTTCTATTCTTTTTTTACTGGTGGAAGTGTGCCTCGTTGGTAATCAGGCCCTGCTAATGATAAACATTTAAACCAGTGGTACTCATTAACTTTTGCGAAAAGTATTTTCACACCACTATTTGCGAAATGTAATACTCCTCATATTTAATAACAAAAATTCTCCATTTAAATATGATGAAAATTTATTTAAAAAAAGAGTGGTATCTGTTCGGAACCTGGACTGAGTTTTGAGCATCACTGTTTTAAAGGATTTGGGTGAAACATGAAATATACTGGCGGGAAAAAGTAATCCTTTGATTACAGTGACATATACGCCCCAACGGCTATTTTTTTCTATTCGCACCAAAGCCATTAAATAACAAGCCCAGTCAGATAAATGGGAAACTTTTCGCAAGTTGAAAATAGCGCCATCAGAGCTGCCAACTTTTACGCTTAATTCCTACCACTAAAATTTTATACTAAATTTTATCGTATTAAATTGACTAGATCGTGTGATTACATAACGAAAAAAATTCTATTAAATTTTAGTGGTAAGAAAAAAGCGTAAAAGTTGGCAGCTATGGCGCCATCTAGCGGTTGGGAGTGCTGCATTCGGCACCAAGAATATTTTAATAAAATTTTGCTTCTAAAATTAAAGCTTAAAATAAGGAGTTCATATTTTCTAAGAAAGTCGTTTGTAAATTCCGGTGTCAGTCAGTAATTTTACATTTTACGAACATAATTTGTCTGTGCCGGAAAGGGTTAATTGCATAGTGATGTAAATTTCCATCACTTTTTATTTAACTTTTAATAAATAAATCAACTTCTTCGCCACCACTATATTTATATAGAAATATTAATCCAGTAAATTTCCACATTTTTTTTTTATTATAGTTTTAGCTTTAATGTAAAAGATCCCAATAATTAGCAAGCTTTTAAAGGAAGTGCAAAAACAAAACATCGATAAAAATCGTATAAAATATCGATATAAATAAATCGTATCGTTTCTCTGCGACCCACTTCTGTTTTGTCCTCCTTCCGCAGCAGAGGTTTGGCGCTAGTGTGTCGCTAACAAATTTAACACTATCTGACTGGGCTTATTATTTAATGGCTTTGATTCGCACCACTTTTTGAAATATAATCTCTGACATACATTATACTAGGATAATTTTTAAAAGAAATCTATTTTTTTTTGTATAAATTGTGGTGCAAATTGAATATAAAAATCTTCGCCAATCATAGTCTGTGATCGAAAGGTTAAAGGGACAAGAATATCTTGAATGATTTTGCAGCTAAAAACACTTGCACAAGATGTTTACTTAGTTATGTCTGACATATTTCCAAATGCAGAATATCCTATTTTTTTTCAAAAAATAAATTTGAATAAGAATATAAGAATGAATATCAATCAGAATGTGGTATAAAATTGGGTACGAAAAAGATGGCTCCAGTCGTCAACGTTTTAACCCTTAATTGCATGATTTTTTATTTTACAATTGTGTTTTTTTATACATATATTAAATATTAGACACCAGAAATTTTAAGATAGATTTTTAATTTTGATCAGCAACATAGTTCACGGGAAATTTACTCGATTAATATTTCTATATAAATATAGTGGTGGCGAAGAAGTTGATTTATTTATTAAAAGTTAAATAAACAGTGATGGAAATTTATATCACTATGCAATTAAGGGTTAACCCATTATTGCTCAAATTATTTTCTTCGTTAAAATTTAAATTTCCACCACTTTTAAATGAAGGGTATATTTTATATTAATTTATCAAGAGATTTGTCTCGTGAAAGAGAGTATATATTTATCTTCCTATTTACTGGTGTGAAAGACGCTTTCTTGCCACTAAGTCTAGTGATCTAAAAATATGCCACTGCGCGTTAATAGGTTAAGTGTCTACCCCCAAATCGCTGTTTTTGTGTTTTCGAATTTCTTTTAATTTTTTAAATTAAAGTTTGAAAACTTAGAATTCCAAAAATGCTTTACTTTTGATTCAGCAATAATTAGAAGCAAAGTTCTAGCCTAAATTATAAACCAGAACTGAACTTTCTGAAACTGGGAGTGACCTAGAAAAATCCCGATAACTTTCATTTCTTAAAAGATTTTTAAGATATTGAAATAAAATTTTGTCACAAGGTTCTGGTAAATTATCGGTATGCTATGAAGCAAAATATGTTTTGTAAGTATGCATTTATTAATTTATATTTTTATTTATTTATTTTTTTTTTTTATCGAAATTTACATCACTATGCAATTAAGGGTTAAAGTTACAAGAATAAAAACTCTCATATTTTGAATGATTTTGCAGCTAAAAACATGAAACTTGCACAAGATGCTTACTTAATTATGTCTGACATATTTTCAAAATGCAGAATATCCTATTTCTGCAAAAAATAAATTTGAATAAGAATATAAGAATGAATATCGGAATGTGGTATGAAAAAGGGTACAGAAAAGATGGCCCCAGTCCTCAACTTTTTAAAAGTAGTACAAATAAATTCTCGACAATGATATGATCTAATTAAAAATATATGTAGATTTAAGATTTTTTTGAATTTTTTATTTATCCGTATTGGTTTTAAAAGTAGGAAAGGTTTTTATAAACCTTTGAATTTTGTAAAGACGTACCAAATCTCAGTTTTCGACAACCCCCCAAATTAAAGAGATTTTTATGATACAAATGGATTTTAATTTCTTTTCTATATGAGTTTCCACATACAAAGTATGGGGAGAAATAAAAAATGATGCGGTAATTACATGAAGAGAATTCTTGGAATTCTGTGGAATGTTCCATAGTTGTTCCCAAGGCCTCCTTATCATAGTATCAGGCCTCACAATCAGCAAGTTTCCTTTGACCGCTATATTCTCCTGCTACTAGCGCCATCAATCGTCAGTAATAGGAGTATTTTCGACAGGAAATTTTTTCACAGCTCCATTTGTTCTATGTATTTGCTTATGAACTAGTATCGGTAGCATAGGTGCCAACTTTTACGCTTAATTCCTACCACTAAAATTTTATACTAAATTTTATCTTATTAAATTGACAAGATCGTATGATTACATAACGAAAAAAATTCTATTAAATTTTAGTGGTAAGAAAAAAGTTTAAACGTTGGCAGCTGTGCGGTAGCAGAGCTGCTAGATTTTTCTATTCTCTTTTTGGATACCAGTTTTTTAGTACAGACAATTTTGTTTTGTTTGATCGGAGAATTCTGGGATTTAAAAGAACAACATTTTCTCTAAAAATATACTGGTGTTCAAAAAGCCGGAGACTTGGCAAATCTGCGGTAGTATCCACCAGGCGGCGATACTTTCCGGAGAAAGTCAATTAATAAGTGGCAATTACCGCGGACATTTTCTCCCATAGACTTTCTCCGGATTGTCAAGTCTTATCTATTAAGGGAGTCTTGGTTGTTCCTTTAACCGATTTGCATCATTAGCGCATATATGCGTCTATTTCAGGAGATTATTTTTTATTCCGAAATTCCGAATCCATACTGAAAGTTCTTAAACGAAATTTTTTTTCTTTGAGTAATCACGAAACGTTTGTCATTAAATAAAGAAAAAAATACTATTCAGACTTTCTGGTATGAATTTAGAATCTCTGAATAAAAAAGAAATTCCTGAAATGCACGTTTGGGATGCAAATGGATTAATTTTTCACACGAGTGCATACAACGTTTTATCCTGCTCTAATTCTGAGGCTTTTGATAATTTATATTATATTGATTTAAAAAATATTGTATCTTAATGTTATTTTATATACGAAAATTTTACTCAGAAATTTCATAAAATTGATTATGTAAGATTTGCTCTGATACATCACTCGTTATAATTTCAACTACACATATATTCTTTTTTTTTGGAACTTTAATCTTAAAAAAAAAAAAAAAAACTGTGACTACTAACACATCTAGAATATTCTACGACCGCGGATATTTCCCTGTTATATAGTTCTAAACATAACTGCTTAGTTCTGGAACAAGATATGGAAGTTCCTGCACATTTTCACACCAACATGAATTGCTAATTTTTTTTAATTAAAAAAAATGGGAGAGATAGGGGATGAATGGGACATTTTTACAAAAAGATTTATTTTAAATAATTTATATAATTTATTATTAATATTATATATCGCATTTCATACATTAGGTGTTTGTCTACATCTTATTCACAATATTTATTCACGATTATAATTATACAGCAATATTTAACGAAATTAAAAATAAGTTCATCTCTGTCCCAATCATCCCCACAGCAGGGATGGATGGGCCACAAATATTTTCCTCTCTGTATTCAATGATACCAAATAAAAATTTATAATTATAAACTTACCGTAATTTCCGGCGTATAATCCGCAGCTCAAAGAGTCGTTTTTCGACCCAGAAATATTATTTTATAATATGTAACTTAAAAGATCGCTGTAAATATTTAACTACAATTATTGAATAAATTTTCTGGGTCGAAAAACGATTCTTTGAGCTGCGGATTATACGCCGGAAATTACGGTATATGTAATTACCGTAATTTCCGGCGTATAATCCGCAGCTCAAAGAGTCGTTTTTCGACCCAGAAATATTATTTTATAAAATGTAACTTAAAAGATCGCTGTAAATATTTAACTACAATTATTGAATAAAATTTCTGGGTCGAAAAACGACTCTTTGAGCTGCGGATTATACGCCGGAAATTACGGCATATTTGTAATATATGATCTTATATGGCTGTTATAAAGCAGTGTTAGTAATCTAAGAAGTGAAAACACAGTTAATTATGCTTTAAAAAACTGTAATTTATATTATATATTTTAACTGAAATTTTAATGAATTACAAAGTTAAAGTTGCACGGATGTGCAAATATCAGTAACACAATAAATGTAGTCTGTCTAAAATGTTCTAAATGTGGTCTGTCAGTCGCATAAGCTGATATAAAATCAGTTTCAGTGAATATATTGCTGTTAAAAAGGAAAATGGCAGTTTTCCTAAAACCACTGGTTACGTTTGTGTTGCTAGTACTAAAAGCTGTTAAAAATACCTCCTTGGCAAAAGCTGAGAGGTTATAAACTGTAATATGTTATAAACTGTATGTATGTATCTTGGATTGATCTCAGCTTTGCCTTTAAAAGCCCATAAACAGAAACATCCAATGGCGGAAGACGACGGTGGCTACAATGAGGAGGAAATGTTAAAAGAATAATTAACATAAATTATTAATTTATCAACTTATATAATATTATTTAATTAATAAAAAAATTTTCGGTATCCTCTTGGGATGAATGAAGCAGTCCCATTTATCTCCATTTGAAATATCCCAATGATACCCATGATGCATATATTCAATTGTCAGCCATTTTGTCTCAGAAATTATTTTGTCACAATGCTTAATATTCATTCATTTTAATTACCAATATTGAGCCTTGAAATAAATAACTATAACATATCTTAATAGTTTATAATGAAGTGGCGTAACCAGGGTGGGTGCCCAGATGCTCTGAATACCACTAATTTCGTTAAGTTTTCTTCGCCTTATGTAATCGGAAAATTTTATGTTGTTAAACAAGACGAAGAAAACTTTACGAAATTAGTTGTATTCAGAGCATCTGGGCACCCACCCTGGTTCCGTCACTGTAATGCATAAAATATATAAACAACTTCAAATATAAAAAAATATTACTTTTAAGCAAGGTTTTCAGGAAATGCAACTTTGAAGGAAATTGAAAACAGCCATGTGGTCTTGCTTTCGGTTCTGAAGCACACTATGATAATAATCTATGAGAATAGGAAGCAACTAAAAGAAAAATATTTATTGTCTGAAATATTGAGAATGTCCCATCCATCCCTTGTCCCATTCATCCCCCAGTTCACCTAATTTGAAATGAAATAAAAGAAAATTGGAAATTTTCTTTTTACTTATATTTATTTGAGCTATTTTAAAACGAAGAAATGTAACAAATTTTGTAAATGTGTAGTTACTGTAGCATTACTTCACGCAGTCCTACCACCTATCAAATTAGAATAAAGGAAATGAGAAATACAGTAGAAACTGCTTATAACGAAGTCGCTACTGATTTTATTAAGAAATATAGGTACAGTCGTGGGAAAAAAAAGTGAACACCTCCCACTAACTCTGCAACAAATTATTATAGAAGAATGTTACTTGTACCAAATGAATGGAAATAAAGTCTACTTTTAAATGATGTGTATAAAATTTGCTTAGGGGGGCATCTATATCTCAAAACCAGCCCAAACATTGTTTTTTTTTTCAATGACATCACCCAATTTTGATACAATATTTTAAATCTTTGGTTTAAACTATGCCTAGATTCTAAATTTCAAGTCATTCGGATGATAATTCTTTTAGTTATAAACATTCAAAATTTAGAGCTTCTTATGTTAAATTACATCATCATATTTTTATTAATATCTCCTGAAATTATAATCCCGATGTGCTAAATTTTTGTTTGGTTATAATACTAAAAAACCCAAACATAAGTACGTTGAATTCGTAATTTTTATACTTTTATAATATGAATTATGAAATTAATATTCGAAAAAAATTTGAATTGCAACCTACAATTTTTTTCATGTATTTATATTTATTATGCCCTGTTTTATGCGCATTCAAAATTTTCTTCCAAATAGTTTTCAAATTATGCTTAATAAACGGTAAGATGTTAGTTTAAGGGGCAGTCTATGATGTGCAAATAAGCATAATTTTACTCATTTTATTCTTGATTAGAATTTCTTTTTTTACTTTTTTTGTGTCTGCTTTTAAATGTTTTATTAAAATTACGTAAATCGTATTTGCATGAGATATAATTTTACGTCAATTATGTAAGTTAGTTTCGCTTTTATTTTTAAATAAAGCTCATTTTTTAAAAATGAACTGTCCTACCTAAGAAAAAAATATCTTACTCATTATTTTTTAAACCTTTAATTGAACTTTTAGCTTTTTCTCCAGTCTAATAAACCTATTTTATTTTTTCTGTGGTATATATATTTCAAGTGAAGTTTCTTATAAATGCATATGTGTTGTGTATTTGCTGAAAAAGTTTTATAAACATGCCATTAGCAATCGAGTTAAGATTTATATTCAGACTGAAAAGCAATTTGTCTGTTTTTATTTTGCACCGTTTCCTTATGCTTCTTCATACTATTTTTTGTTCTAAATTTTGTATTCGCCATCGCCTATAGTCTTCACATACAAATTTAGGAAAGAGCGAGTAAAATAAATTCAAAATCTGAGAAAAATGTTATAAAAACACCTATAAAATTCCAATCACATTAACATATTCGATAACTATTTTAATCGCAGATCCTTATATATATATTTAATCGGATAATTCAACTCTTGTAAATATTATAAAATGAATATTGAAAATTATTTTACCTTATATAACAATAGCCGAAACATATTATGTGAGTAAAATGGTCATATTGGCGAGAAATGATACATTAATAGAAATGATTTAGTCATTCTGTAGCGTTTCAACAATCGAGTACCGAACTTCAATTTGGATACAGCCCCTAAAATATGCTCATTTTAAAATAATTAATTTATCTGAAACTAATCGTAGTAGGAATTTCTTGAAAATTGGTATCACGGCATAGTTTGAACTGAAGATTTAAAATATATTGTCAAAATTGGGTCTTGCTCTTAAAAAAACAAAGTTTGGAATTGTTTTGATATGTAGATGGACCCTTGAGAAAATGTACAGTGGCGGTCAAAAGTTTCCGTCCAGTTAGTTTCTTTGATTTGTTTGCCAGAACGTTTCAGCGAAGAAGAAGCGCAATTGCTCCAAAAGTTACGAATATGCAAATGACGTCTGACCACGTGATCATTTTGATTGGATACTGAAGACACTTGATGCAAAGGGGAGGTATTCGAAATTCGCGTGTGCAAAAGTTTCCGGCCATTCGTCATTCGTTAGTTTTTGCTATCGGTAAAGTATTGTTTTGGCCGTGTTTGTTAATTAATCAACGTGAATAACGAGTTGAAATTCAAAAATGAAAATTCAACAATTATTGTTCGCAATTGTTGGTGATTTGTTTGTCGCTAAAGGGCCAATCCTCTCGTGAGAATGTGGCAAAGTTATCGATCAGAAAGTCTACTGTGAACGATATTTTTTAAAAATATAAAGTTTTTCATAACTTTCAGGACTTGCCACGGTGCAGTAGACCCCGGAAAACATCTATTTCTGTGAACCAAATTATCAGGAGAAAAGCAGTTGATGACCCGCATAAAAATGCCGCTGCGAGATCCTTCGATTTACGGAGTGAAAATATTGTTGAAATAAGTCGGTCTACCGTGTCAAGACGGTTACGTGATGTATTACTTTATGGAAGAGTCGATGTTAAAAAGTCTTTCATAAGTAAAAAAAAAAAAAAAAAAACGAGTTGGCTCGAATGGCGTTTACCAAGAAACACAAAGACTGGTCAAGTGATAACTGGAAAAAAGTACTATTTTCCGTTGAATCAAAATTCAACCTTTTTGGGTGTGATGGCAGACACTACGTCTGACGACCTATAAACAAAAGATATGATTCGAGATATGTTATTCCTACGATGAATCATGGCAGAGGACACGTTATGCTGTGGGGAGCATTTTCTGGGAAATGTGTTGGTCCGTTAGTTGAAATCTGCGGCAAGATGAATGGTGAAATGCATAAGGATATCTTGCAAGATCATTTGCTGCCTTATTGGACGGAAAATTGTGGTCGCAACTATTTGTTTTGGCATGATAACGACCCAAAGCATACATGCAAGCTCGTCAAGCAGTGACTTTTGCACAAAAAATTCCGCTTTTGAAATGGCCAATCCAATTACCCGATCTGAATCCAATATAAAATCTTCAGCACGAACTTGACAAACATCTGCGGAATTATAAATATACCAATTCAGCAGAATTTTTCCAAAAATTGCAAGAAGAGTGGAAAAAACCTACCGTAGACGATCTCCAACCGTTCGTTGAATCAATGCCACGTCGCTGCGCGGCAGTACTTATTGCTGAAGGTATGGCGACAAAATACTAATTGTAAATGTTATTGATCACTGTTATTTTCTATCTAAATAACATTTTTTTTTAAACTTGCCAAGATGGCCGGAAACTTTTGAGAACATGCGTTTTCCTTTGCAATTAATTTTGTCAATTAAATTTATTGATATTTATTTGTTATTTCATATATAAGTTCCTAACTATTATGCCAATAAAATGTATAAGGATCACTTTGAGATTCCTCTTCATAGGGGTATACTTACAAATTAACCAAAAATTTTATGCTGGCCGGAAAGTTTTGACCGCCACTGTACATATATCCTTTAAAAGTAGACTTTATTTCCAATCGTTTGGTACCAGTAACTTTCTTCTACAATAATTTATTGCAGAGTTAGTAGGTGGTGTTCACATTTTTTCCCACGAATGTACATCATTGTTAACGGACTGTTAGTCATATATAAAATGTTTATTATAATGTATAACAACAAACCCAACTATTTTTTTAATTTCAATAAAGATTTTTAAATTTTTAGTTAGATTTCTTTGTGTATTTTAAGTTACATTATTTAATACTAATTATATTGGTACATCATAACTACTGCATGTATTTCTGATTTCCTATTAACATGGATGTATCAAATTTTAGTTTAATACGAATGAACAGTTTGTTTGCAGTCATTATAAAATTATACACGAGTTTTTATTCGGAGACCGTTAACTATAAAATTACAATAACGGTGTCAGTGGACTCGGTATAATAACTCCTTACCGAATATGAATTCAAGTTTTAAAATAGGGGTCGTCTACATACTAAAAGGTGCACGAATTTCAATTTTTAAAATGGTAACGTCCACTTTTGACACTTTTTTGCGTTCCTCGGACCAAATTAACCTGGAAAAGTATAGAGTTCTTGAATTTTTGTTAAATCTTCATGGAGTTAGAATAAATCAAAATTTGACGATGCTACTGTAACGAATGCATAGACGTATACTATCATTACCAAATGCAGATAGCAACAAAAATAAATGTTAAGACAAAATAATACTTAATTAAAAGACATGTACTAGGAATAGAACGCCGCACCCGAAAGGGCTAAAGTATAATCCCAGTAATGGTACAAGCTGACTAAGTGTGTGAGCGTATGGAACTGAGGAAAAATTAGCATTTTCAAAAACTTTCACTCATATTCAATTTTGAAATTTTACATAAAAAAAATTATAAATATACATTGTGGTACTACGTGATGCATTACGAAGATACTACGTGAGTATCACGTAGTATTTTTTAAAAAGTAACATATATTTTGAAGAGAATGATATTAGAATTTTTGAAATATCTTTACAGGCTAAAAATTTTACGTTCTATCCATCTATTATCCATTAGAGTTAAATTCATCGTCAAATACGGAAAATTTCAAACATTTAAAAATCAAAGCGCAGACAATAAAAAGAAAAGAACATAGATTCGAGACAGTCTCTAAGCCTAATTTCTGTATCCTAAAAATCGAAGTAATTGAAAATAGTAAGATAAAAATCACCGGTGCTCCTGACAAGGAATTACCCGTTCGGAAGAATCACGAGTTCGGAGAAAGAGTCCTGTTCGTGATGTTTAAGCGGTAAGCTTATTTCACATCTATGGATTTCACTTTTCACTTTTTTAAGTTGAAGGCTGATGGTTAGCAAAAATTATAGTTTTAATCTGCTACTGCGAAAATTCTTTCTCACAGATAAATAACAAACGGACACTGCATGGTTACCAAGGACATGAAATATTATATAATGATCTATGACGATCCTCCTACTGTTTATTTTACTTGTAGTCTTTTAAAGATTAAGAAATGCAAGATGCGTACACACTTTGAATGTCTATATAATTCTTGCAACTTGAACTAACGTAAAAAATTATAAATTTTCTATTTAATATTGAAATTACTGAATTAGTAATAGCCTTGTTTAACCCTTTATGCACCGACGGCACTTTTAAATACCATTAACCCCTTCGCGACGAGCGTCTCTTACAGAATTTTTAATCTTTTACCACTGGTTTTTCAAATCAGAAATTTTCGCTTAATTGAATCGCAGAAATGCTGATATTAAATAAGGCAAAGTTTACAATAAAAGGGTTGGGTTGGGTTGGGTTGAATATTGACGGCCAATTATCTACACTAGGGATATAGGCCCGGGGGGAGTGCCCTTCGTGGGGGTCTTTCTAAGGGAACCTAATCCGTATTTACGCATGGATAAATCCACGGCTCGAAGAAAACCACGAAAACTCCGAACGATTAGGCCGGCGGGCGCGATTGGGATTTACAATAAAAGGTAACTGGTGGGAATAATTTAGGATTCTGAGCATCTTAAACGTCACGTGTACGTGTCGCTCGTCCCCAAGGGGTTAACGAAAATTTACTATAAAATTTACTTATTCCTTCCATTAATAAAAGTAAATTTTATTTTTCATAGAAAATATTTTGCTAGATCACATTTAGAAAGCACAGTGAAACAGTTGAAGCTAAATATTTTTAAAGTGATAATTAAAGCGATAAACGGAATCAAAACCTTTGATTGATTCTCCTTTATTTTTTCAGGTTTTCTGAAAGCAGCGTTAAGTTTGGTTAAAAACCCTGAATGCAACGAACAAAAACCATATAAAAATCTTTTAATTTTCAAAGAAACTTTCATAACTCCATTAATATACGTTCTAATTTTATACAAATGTTGTACAGGACTCGCATAGTCGTTTGCAACAGCTACTGATCATTTTGAGCATTTCATTTTACAGGGTCATCCCAAATATTACTTTATTAGCTCACAGGCTATCAAAGCTTGAGAGCTAATCTGCCCGTCGGTTCTGTATGTACGTACGTATGTCTGTGTGTACGTACGTATGTACGTAATGCGATAACTCTTGATAGAAATAAGCGTTTTGCTTCAAATTTTGTATATAAGTTCATCGTGATAAGGCGTTTCCTGATTAGTTTTGGGGGTGCATTGGTTAAGTATAAAGGAGGAAAAGGGGGGATAATCCCTCCTTAACTTAGATAAAT
The DNA here is from genome assembly GCA_963931845.1 of Maratus michaelseni. NCBI lineage: Eukaryota > Metazoa > Arthropoda > Arachnida > Araneae > Salticidae > Maratus > Maratus michaelseni. The sequence continues at coordinate 168,315,912 of OZ007586.1, forward strand.
TGATTTTTCATGCAGAATTATCCGATTTTCTTCAAATTTTGTATATAGGTTCATTGTGATACGGCCTTCCCTGATTAGTTTTGGTGGTTCATTGATTAATTATAAGGGGGAAACGGAGGCTGACCCCCCCTTAATTTATTGTAGATTTCTTTATTTTTCGAGTGGCTTATTTCAAATTCTTTGAAATAAGAGTATAATATACAATTAGTGTGACTAGTCCGTGAGCTCAATGCCATCAGTTTAACTGGGCACTTTTCTTTTTTATCATTCAATTTGTTTTTGGCCCTTTAATTGCCTTCGTGAATAAATCGTCGCTGAAAAGTAGGTGATCAATCATGTTCTCTACTTCTCCGAAGTTCTTGAAAAAATCGCAAGTATATATTTAGATATTCGACAATAAGTCTATAATCGAAAGTGCTCGATAACTTTTGGCCATATAGTGTATGTATTTGGTTTTCATTCAGAAAGTATTATTTTGCCATTATTTAAGAAATAAATATACATTATGTCAGTATTAATTTAAAAAAAAATTGTTAACTTCTAAAATTGAGAATTGAGAAAACTGTAAAATCACGCGTTAACTATAAAATGCATGACAGTGTTTTATTATTTTCTCTAAAACGCATTTAAAAACATTTCAATATCGAAATTAATATTTAATATTGAATGATTCTTTAAATCTGGAAATATGTATATCTGTTTCGTGTTTCTATTACATTCTAAATGTCTGACTGAGAGGAAATTTTAAAATTAAACAGAACTTTGAAAGTGCGTCAGACGTTTGCATTTATTATGAGAATTTAAGTAGCAGTGATTCATCTACAGAACCTTAACACATTCGCCTCGGTATGTTTTTGTGAAATCTGGATTTTAAAACAATAGAAGCTCCTCTCTCTTTTGAAAGTCTTTAGTAATTTTTTTCATAGATAGTTTTCCCAAGTAATAATAATTCATCCGTGAATATCTTTCAATGTACGAATTTAATATAAAATGCCTTACAATCTAAAAGTAGTCGGATGTAACAATCCCAAAACTTTCTTCTATCTCACACAGATTTCACATACACTGAAAAGAATCAGCACAAATTTATATCAAGGTCTAACTGAATCTAAAGTTTTATTAAATTACGTGCATTAGTTCTTGAGATATGACTATCACTAAAATCGTGTAAATCCTGCAAAATGCAGCATAGCAGCGCCACCTGTTGGGAGATTTGGACCAAAACCTAATCAACAACAACTTATGTCAACGTCTAACTGAATCTGAAGTTTGATGAAAATCCGCGCATTAGTTCTTGAGATATATTTATCGTGATAATAATGAAAAGAATAGCATAGCAGTGTCACCTGTTGGGCTATTTACACCAAAACGTAAGTAGCATCTATTTGTAATAAGGTCTAACTAAATCTGAAGTTTTATGAAATTCCGTGCATTAGTTCTTGAGATATAGCTATCGTAAAAATCAAGAAAAAAGTGCTAAAGCAGCGCCACCTGTTGGGATATCTACACCAAAACGTAATCAGCGTCTATTTATGTCAAAGTCTAACTGAATCTGAAGTTTGATGAAAATAAGTGCATTAGTTCTTGAGATAAAGCTATTGCGGAAATCGTGAAAAATGCAGCATAGCAGCGCCACTTGTCGGGCAATTGTCACTAAAACCTAATCAGCACCAATTTATATCAGGGACTAACTGAATATAACGTTTTATTAAATTTCATGCATTAGCAGGGTTCATACGGGTCCTGGATTTTTAAGACCAGGAAATTATTCGGTACCAGTATTTTCTTATAAATAATCTATTCTTAAATAAGGTGAACTTTCGCACGTTTGAACTTGATGTATTTTTTTTGAAAAATATACTGGTATGTCACCTGGAAAAGTAACGGTACCCGTACGAACCCTGATTAGTTCTTGAGATAGACCGCCCACAAAATTTTTGCCACATACAGACAGACAGAGTCACAGATAGACATTTTCTAAAAACGGTCAAATCGTGTTCAGGACCTTCTAACACGTATAAATCCGTCGAAAACCGGAAGTCGAAAATTTTCATGAAATCCAATACTTTCTTCTTGTAAAGATAGAAGAAAGTAAAAAATAGTGACAACGTGATATAAACGCATTTTCTGTGAGGTAGAAGCCATGCCTTTAGTCAATGATATTTTTGGAATAAAAACGAGAATTCTCATTTTCCGATGCACATATGTTAAACATAATGATATTATCTCATTTTTAATACGTAAATTACACTAAATCTTTTAAATGTTCTTTGAATAGGGAAATGTCCTGTAAAAAGATGGTAGAGAATGTCACTATATAATTTTGTTTTTCGTTTACACAGGGTTTGTACGCTTGTACCAGAATTTTTTTATTTACCGTAATTTCCGGCGTATAAGCCGCAGCTCAAAGAGTCGTTTTTCGACCCAGAAATTTTATTCAATAATTGTAGTTAAATATTTACAGCGATCTTTTAAGTTACATTTTATAAAATAATATTTCTGGGTCGAAAAACGACTCTTTGAGCTGCGGCTTATACGCCGGAAATTACGGTAATATTTAAATAGCAGAAATTGTAGACGCCATGTATAATTGCAGGATTTGTGACATTTTTCTGCATTTAAATAAGGCAAAAAATTCAATTAAAAAATTGTGGTAAGAGCATACGAACCCTGTTATAGAGCAGTGGCATAGGCTATAGGTGTGGGGAGGGCATAGTTGCCAGGAAAATACTAAATTTTTAATACCACTATTTTTTAAGTATTATTCACCTGATTTAATCTAAAATTTCTGTATTATAAGGCGACTATTATTTTTGTACAAAAACAGCGGTATTGAATGTAATATTTTAGTATTTTTCTGGAAATAGTAGTTGAGTGGGAACATTGGGTAGTATTATTTTTGAATAGTAATATTCGCTTTATTTAATCGCAAATTTTGTGATTAAATAATACGATGATTACTGTTTGGAAATAGTGGTATCCATACCCCTCCTCTCAGGCTGAGACATTGTTATAAAGATGAATGTTTTCAAAAACATCTCTTTACGGCAATTATTCAAAAAAGATGGAGACAAGTGGTAATTCTTTTTGACAGGAATAAAACATTTTAACTTAGTTTGTAGCACTATTTATTTTACGTAAAATTATCTTTGTGCTCTCTTCCATTTTAAGAAACGGTCATAAATATTATTAGCACGTTCGCTGCATGACTTACGTGTATGTGTGACGTATGATTTTTTTTTTTATCAATTTATGATAATTTGTTGCACTAAATCGTATGAGGCATATTATTTTACCGTCCTTTAAAATTATATATAAATTATGTCATTCTTAATTAAAAAAAATATGCTATCTTCTAAAAGTAACTGACAAGTGAAAAAAAATTAAACCTATAAAATCCAGCAATGTTTTATTACTTTTTCGAAAACATATTTTAAAACATTTGAATATCTTATAAATTAATTTTTCATGCTGAATGCTTTTCTAATGCAGGTAAATATTCATATTTCTCTGGCGTTTTCTCCACGCTAAGTATTTGACTGACAGGAATTTTTAAGTTAAGAAAACATTCGAAGATGCGCCAGGAGACTGTGCTTATCATAAGATTTTAAATAGCAGTGTTTCAGCTAAAGAATCTTAAATAAGATGATGTTATTTCATTTTTTAAATGTAAGTTAAATGAAATTTTACAAATGTTTTCTTCGAATAGAAATAATGTTCTTGTAAAACATTTTATTGTAAAAAGATGCTAGAAAATGTCAACAAATTAATTGGTTTTTTGTTTATAGAGATAAATATTTTCAAAAATATATGCTTACTGCAATTAATCAGGAAAAGGAGAGACAGGTGATTATACTTTTTGGCAGAAAAAAAATTCTAACTTATGTTTTCTAAAAAGAAATACAAGCAAGTTAATTTTATTATTAAATGATTTGTTATTATTATTAAATGATTGCAAGAGAAGATAGGTAAAATAATGTAATATACTTAAAAGTAATTGACAAATGAGAGAAATGCGAAATTTACAGTTAACTATAAAATGCATCAAACTGTTCTATTACTTTTTCAAAAACATTGAAAAACATCAAAATCTTTCAGAAATTAATTTTTTAGATTGGATGCTTTTATAATGCAAGCAAATATTCATATTTATCTGGTGTTTCTTTTCTATTCAAACTGTCTGATTGACAGGGAATTTTATATTAAAAAGGAAATTCGAAGTTGCGTCAGACCACTGTGTTTATCATAAGAATTTAAACAGCACTGTTTCAGCTAAAGAAGTTTAAACATGATTATGTTTCTTCAGTTTTAAAATGTAAGCTGAACGAAATCTTTTAAAAGGTTTTCTGCGAAAAGAACGCAGTTTTGTAAAATGATGATATAGAATGTCAACATCGGACTTGGTTTTTCATTTATAGAGATGTTTTTCATTTACTTCAAAACATCTGTTTCCGGCAATTAATCGGGAAAGATAGAGACGTGATAATACTTTTTAGCAGGAATATAAAATCTAATTCAGATTTTCTTAGAAAGAAACACCCGGAAATTAATTTCATTATTGCAGTCATGAAATTTGTTATTAAATGATTGCAAGCAATGATTGTTATTAAATGATAGGTTAAAAAATGCAATATATTTTTATTATGATTGACAACATAAATATGATTAGCTAGTTATATGCCATTTTTTTAAAAATGCATTTGCTACTTATATTTGAAAACACAGTAACTTGGGTGGAAAAAAACTTATCTCTGTGAAAATATAAATGAAACAGTCAACAATAGAGTCAGTTTTTAGGTGAAACAATGCAGAGTGAAAATTATTTAAATTTATTATTACAACTAAATTTCGAGTTTTTAAATTGCATAAAACAAAACTTTTATGAATCTTTTGTAATGATAATATTTATTGATTAATTCATGACATTTAATTCATTCATAACATTCATGCTGATTTATTGCTTAAGACAATTTAAACTTTTAAATAATGAAAAAATTAAAATATTATAATAGGTAGGTTCATTACAACAGGGATAACAATACGGGTTAAAGCATTTCACATTTTTACTTGTAGAATCCATCTAAAATATTTTCGTTTCTAATATTAATTTTTTTTACGAATATCCTTGAATGTTTCTGAAGATCTCGCAAAGAGCAAAAATAAAATCTCAAAACGCATAATTTTTTTAGAAGATACTGCTATGTGTGTATACAGTATGTATCAGAAATGATGGTCAAAATTTTGATAATACGCACCAGGAAAAACAATCTTTGTATAAGAAACGAGGATCTCAATCAAAAATGTAGGGAACATCACTGAAGCCGAATTGGAATTTTCGTTCAATTTTTATAATAAAAAAAAATATTGTAACGATATTTTAAAGAGACTTTCGTTTGTTCTCTGTGAAATATGTCGACATAGCGAGAAGTGGTGGAAATAGATACCATTTGCATTTAAACAATACTGATCTAGATGGTCCATAATTCGGAATGTAGCTGACAGTACATATAGTGTCATCTACAAACCAAACGGCACTGTCCAAATTACAGTGCACTTATAGCACACCCCATCCCATTCCATACAAAGTAAAATTAATCTGATATCTCAAATGACGATGATCACTAAAATATCTACATTATTGCTACAGTTATAAACAAAATTTGGAGTTCAGCTTGTAGTGAGACATCCCGTACTATTTACCGAATAACTGGATTACGACTTCGATTTTTTGAATAAAAATTGTTCGGTTTACCACATTATCACCTCCAAAAGTTCGGACGATCAATTCAGTATGCAAGGCCTGATTAACGATGGGGCATACTTACACCAGTAAAATTTAATAGAAATTTTCGTCTTATTAAAACGCCCTATCTATGCAAAATTACAGCCAGGAATAAGGAAAAAATTTCTATTATTTTTTACTGGTGGAAGTGTACTCCGTTGGTAATCAGGCCCTGCCTGTATGCATGTTAAATTTGAAACCCTATTTCAAGTAAAAACGATTATCGATATTGTTTTTCAAAGGAATTACCGTAATTTCCGGCGTATAATCCGCAGCTCAAAGAGTCGTTTTTCGACCCAGAAATTTTATTCAATAATTGTAGTTAAATATTTACAGCGATCTTTTAAGTTACATTTTATAAAATAATATTTCTGGGTCGAAAAACGACTCTTTGAGCTGCGGATTATACGCCGGAAATTACGGTATATAACTATTACAGAAAAACGCAAAAAAAGATTAGAATGAAAATTAGTAAGTATCGGTATTTACTCATGTTGCTATGGTGATATCAGGGAAAATTTCCGTAGAGTAAGTGATCGAAATTCCCCGATTCAAACTTCTGTAAATCTGGCTCCGTAGAAAAAGCGCTTCAGGAGGATTCTGTAAACTGGAAAATATAAAAATTTACTTATATCCAAATGCTTAAATATTTTACAAAAGATCACTGTACATGGGTTTAAATGATTATTGATATTTAAATTGTAGTACGTACAAAAGGAGAATTTTTAGTCAACAAATTAGTAAATAAAACTACCAATTGTGAAAATGGAATTTTAATCAGGGTTCGTACGCTTTTATCACAATTTTTAATAGAATTGTTCGCCTTATTTAAATTCAGAAAATCATTACAATTACTGCAATTAAACGCGGCGTTTACAATTTCTGCTATTTAAATATTACAGGGTTCGTACGACTCCTGGAATTTTGCGACTAGGAAATTCTTCGTTACCAGTATTTTCTTGCAGAAAATCGCTACTTAAAAGAAGGCGAAGTTTCGCGAGTGTAACCCAGTTTTCTTTTTCTGTAAAGAAAATACTGGTGAAACTAATGGAAAATTACCTGATCCGTACGAGCCCTGTATTAAATAGAAAAATTCTATTTAAAAAAATTTGGTAAAAGCGTATGAACCCCATTACACATGTTTTCTTAGAATGTAAAAAAACTCAACTTTTATATTATCAAATGCAGGGTTAGCGAAAATAAACTTCCGATACTCAAAGGGCCTTGGAGGCCGATCTACTAGTCCAAAGAGAAAAATATTTGGGCAACAGACACTTCGGAGGATGCGCTCGAGATTTCCGAAATAAAAAAAATAGTTAAAAAAATCGCCACTAGATGGCGCTACGAGTTATCGCGTTAAGAGAGGACAAACTGAGATCCCGAAACACTGAAGGACCAGTGGTCTTACAGAAAAGGAACACAATAAGGACAACAACACAATTACAATATTGCACTTGCAATTTATTACAACTAAAACGCCTCTCTAAATGACATTACTCAGCATACAAATCAATGCTTTAAAACATGTTCAATATGCGAACCATCATGTTCGACAGCGCACTCCATTCTGAAAATCGCGCTTTCTACCACTGAACGGAGAGAGTCAAGATGGATGTTCTGAATATCGCGGTGAATACTGTTCTTCAAATCGGACACAGTTGCCAAACGTTTCCGGTACACGTTGTCTTTCAAAAATTCCCACAGTCAGACGTCGCAAGGCGTGAGATCGGGAGATTGCGGAGGCCAAGCTGTTGGGAAACATCGGCTGATCACACGTGCGTCTGTAAATGTCCGCCTCAACAATTGTTGGACTCGGATTGCGATGTGAGGTGGTTCTCCATCTTCCATGAATATGGTTTCTTGTAGGCAGCTTCGTTGCTGGAGAATAGGAATTACGTAGGTCTGTAACATGTCATGATACTGTTGCGCGTTAACAGAACATGTGGTAAGTCCTTGAGGGATCACTTCTTAAGAAAAATATGGTCTGATAATGAATGCAACAGTGAACCCGCATCATACGGTCAATTTCGTATCATGGAAGGGTTTGGCGTGCATCTCGTGGGGGTTTTCTCTCGCCCAGATGCAACAATTATGGGTGTTCACCTGTCCATTAACCCTTTAAGCACCACGACGTACCTGCGTACGTCATGAAAACCTCTATCTGTAATACCGGGACGTATGTGCGTACGTCCAAGTTGCCAGTTTGGCCTTTTTTTAAAATCAAAATCTTGAATTCATACCAGAAAGTTATAGTAGTAATTTGTAGTTTAAATAATGGCAGACCTTTTTGTGATTGCATAAAAAAATTATTCTTTTAGAATTTCCGGTATGAATTTTGTATTTTGACGAAATTTAACATAGCTGGTATTCAGCATACTATCACTAAATTTCATATGGTGCTTAAGGGGTTAAGATGGAAGTGGGCTTCGTTCGCCCACAGAATCTTCCATGGCCAGGAATCATCAACCACCATTCTCGCGAGAAATTGTAGCGCGAATGTTTTGCGAGTGTCCGGGCCGTGCCGTTCCAATTGCTGAACCACTTGAATCTTATACGGGTAGAAGTCTAGAATTCTACGCATCCTATGTCGGACAGTGGAGTACGGCATATCAAGTGTACGTGAAATCAACGGTACACTGACAGTTCCATGAGGCGATATAGTGCTTGCTTCCACGACCGTTGTAGCAAAATCCTCTACGACGGTGGTGCTGACCCTTTTAATTCCTCTTCCCGGCAAAACACCTAACTGTCCTTTTCGCTCGATTTTCACAATCATGTCTCTGAGAGCATGCTCCGACATCGGTCCACGTCGTTGTTTCTTAGACGGCTGAACTCTCTCACAGTTGTCGCTGCATTCTCACAGTTGCGGTTGTACAGTTTGACTAGCAGTGCTCTCTTCGGCAACTTCTGCATTCTGCAATGCTCATCAGATTGTGACACGAACAACATCTTCCTTTTATCGTGCGTGACATTTGAATATGTTGCTGCAATGTGCTACCTCGCAGCGCCATCTGATAGCGATTTTTTAAACTAAACATTTTTATTTCGGAAATTTCGAGCGCATCCTCCGAAGTGTCTGTTGTCCAAATATTTTTCTTTTCGGAGTAGTAGAATGGCCTCTTGAGTAGCGGAAGTTTAATTTCGCTAACCCAGTATATTGAATACATAATTATATCTCAAAAGTCTCAGTAATACAGAATTCGTACGCCTTTACCACAGTTTTTTAATAGAATTTTTCTACTGAATATTTAAATAGCAGAAATTGTATACTCCGTCTTTAACCCTTTCCGGCACAGTGGTCCCACTCCGGGCACACCTAATTTTAATTCCAAACTTGCATTCGACACCAAGAATATTTTAATAAAATTTTGCTTCTATAATGAAAGCTTAAAATAAGAAGTTCTTATTTTCTATAAAAGGCGTTTGTAAATTCCGGTGTCAGTCAGTAATTTCACATTTTTCGAACAGAATTTGTCTGTGCCGGAAAGGGTCAATTGCAGTATTTGTAATACTTTTCTAAATTTAAATAAGGCAAAAAATTCAAGTAAAAAATTGTGGTAAAACCGTACGAACCGTGTAACATACTTTGTAAAACATTGATAAATATAAAAAAAATATTTCGTTTGATTCAGAATACTTTTTCCTCTACTCCTAAAATTATTCTCCATATTTTGGCTCAATAATTTTTTCAAAGTCATATAAAGCTCTATGGGTGGTCTTTAAAGCTAGTTTCATTTCTCAGACTCTCAAAATGTTCTATAATTTCTGTCCACGAGTAAACATTTTCATAAAAATATGGTATCTCAACATCTACTCAAAATAGGCTTTATTCCAGCAGAAGCACCATAATATTGCGGTAGATTGTTTCAAAATATTTAATTTAGTTTAGTCTACATACTTGAAAACCAATTAAATAAGATTTTCTGGTGTAATTCAATCATTTTAGCATTTTACAAATAGAAGTACTTTGCCCCTGAAAGTGTTAAAGCGAGCCGAACGACGGGATACATTACTAGATACAATCATAGAAGTAGGATACGAGGGTTGCTGACTTTTAAAGCGAGTTGAACTATGGGATGCATTATGACAGTTCGAGTATTGCCGACTTTTAAAGCGAGTCGAATGAAGCCCGTTCATTTGCATATTAGACATACCTTTCAAATTGCTGCCCTTTCACAAGCCTATAGGGAGAATTTTTATCGTTTAAATTTTTTTTTCTTATACATTTTTCCAGGGGTGGGGAATTTTCAGAAAATCTTACCATCATGCAACGTACAGTAGAAATTGTTATGACAAAATGTACGCGACTGCAAAGATAGTTAATTAATATAACTACAATGCATTTTCATATTTTTTCCCTATAAAAATAAGAAATATATACAACAAAGGAAAGTTTAGAATTTAGTACCATGTTTACGTAGGCGTAATTTGAAAAGTTGCAAATTATAGCTAACTAGTAAAAAAAGTTAAGTTTTTGGTATATCTTCTATACCCTGCAGTTTTTCAAAGGCTGCCTAAAAATTCACTCGCCCTGTCAGAAAATACACTCGCCAGGGGCGAGTAAAATGATGGATTTCTCCAGTCCTGCTTTTTTCGGTGACTTCATACTTTTTTATTTTGCATTTTTCTTCACAACAATGCGTTTTAGAGGCATGGTTCTTTGAACACTTTTCATGTACTGCGAACGAGTATTTTCGTTTTGCACAGTTTGTCTGGTGGTTATCCGTACATCCTACATAATTATTATACAAACATACCTCCATATATGTACACTACCGCTCAAAATGATTTGACCACTTAGTTGGATAAGAAAAAGTTATAGGCGAAATGATTTAAAGTTTACATGGATGTTTGGAATCTAATTATTGAGTAGTAAGACTACGCTTATGATGTTTAATCAACAATATTACGAAGCACACATTTAGAATGCATAATTTTGTGATTAGTTTCACCAATTTTTGCCAACTTCTTAAAAATAAAAATTTAAAAAAGACATAAACATATTTATATTTTATACTGATACTAATATGTTTATCTGAAAAGTAGACTTCAATTCCAATTATAACGCTATTGACTTTTTCGCAAGAGTTACGCAAGTCAAGTTGATGAAAATCCCACAAAAATCCCAACAATATTAGGCCTTCTAAGATTATAATTCATAATATTGTTAAGTTAGAATCAATTACGCATTCCTTCTACTCAATAAAAACTTCAAACAGTCATGCAAAGTTTCAAAGCATTCTATGCATAACTTTTTCTTATATTAATAGGTGGCCAAACACTTTTGAGCGGTAGTGTATAGCAGATATTTATGATTTCGACACTTGTAGATTTTCTTTAGAAATCTGAAGGATTTTCCTTAAGATTTTACTTTTCCAGTAACACGTATACTTCCAAAAAGAAAAACAATTCCCAGTACTGTTGAGCCGAACGCATTTCGATAATTGATTTGCAGCTTTAGACGCATTAATTCTATTTTCCAACTTAATGCCGACGTGAAGCTTCTTTTCCTACGCGGAAACGCATTTTCTGTCTGATCAATCTGTCGCCAGACAGATATAAGTATTTTTATAATTAAATCTTATCTGTTAGGAACAAAAATTTTATCTTGAGATTTTGGAATTATGTGGCGACTGATTTATGTTTACTATTTCAGAAATTAGCTAAAATCCATTTTGCTGTATTTGTTTGATTACTTTCATTATATTTTGAGGATGCCGCCAACCCAAACAATTTTTTTAGCTAATTATTAGACTGCTTTATTTATCCTAACACATGGATATTTTTTGAGAACGGGGAAAAAAAATAGAGATTTCTATGGGAGGGGAGATGATAATTCAAGAGTACTTCCTTGGCGAAATTTAATAATATAAATGTTGATAAATATCGTCAATTTTAAATGTGCTATAGAAAGAAGTAGCATATTAATATTCGCTGATTTTGAAAGGTTATCATGTCTTGTACATATTGACCACATTTTTCCGCATATCGTTTCGCACATTTCTAATTACAAAATGCGAACTTTAACGACTGTTATTTGTTATACTGAAAGCTTCATTGTAACAAAGAATTTATATTTCTTAGAGAAAATGAAGTGGTGTTAACATCAGTTTGTCTAAATTTAACTAATCTATGTTTAAAAAGTAAGAGTACAAAAAAAAATGAAGCATAAAGTAAGAGAACAAACTGAAAAACAACTAAAAGAAACATTTTAGTATACAGCATTTTATATGTATCCTATAAAATAAATTTGTTTAAATTGGTATCATTACGTCTTGTTTTTATTAGGAATGATAAATTGATCCGTTCTTCCAGCTTTAGGTGCGTTTGGTACGCTCAAATGGTAACTAGGAATCGAACCCCAAACATGTCATAATCCTTACAGTAGATGATGGGCATAGAGAAAATGGTTGAACAACAACAACAACAAAAAATCAGATGTTTTGTATAAACTTTTGCTGTAATTAAGTACATTTCTTGACAGTTATCTTTATTCTATTAAGCAAAAATCTACTAAGACAAAATTATATTTTTTTGCATACAATTTTATCTTAAACCTTTGATTACGGGTTGGTCCATATACGTAGCATTGAACTATTTTTTCATTCTATTCGTATCAGGGTATCACTTATTAAAAAATAATCTGTATCATACACTAATACTTGGATGTTTTCAATAAAAAACTAACAGAAAGATATGTTTTGTAAATTGAGGTACTATTGAATACAAAAATAGTCGCCAGTCCTGGCCCGTAATCAAAGGATTAATTTAGTACATTCTTTGATAACACTTCTTTGTATATTCTTACCAAACAACACTTACCAGAAAGGCAAAAATACGCTTTCAACGTTTTCAAGCTATAACTTTGTAGATTTTTCTAATAATAAAATATACAATTTTAACTATAGGAAGATATACATATCTCATATCTCAAATCTTATATGTTTGTGTACTGTTTGCTTTCAGCGCAATGCCGTCCAAATATTCTATAAATTTCATACAACATATATCATTAATTCAAATTAAACTTATCAGCAGGTGTATTAAAAATAATAAAAATAAAAAGAGAAGTACTTACGTTTTTTAATCACAGTGATGTTCGCAATTTTATGGACAATTTTTAAGATTTCTGTTCGAGAAAAAATTTAATGTAAAATTTTTAGTCTTAATGTTATTTGAATTTTGTTTTTGTTTGTTCTGTATTAAAATTTACTTTCAGTGATAAATATTTGCATTATATGGGATGTTTGGTTTTTTATAAGCATAAAAATAAGAAAAAAAAAATAATAAATAATAAATTAAAAATAAGAAAATTTCAAAAAGTGTCTGCAATTTTGCCATGTAATATATTTCTATCCCATTTAAAAATATATTATGTTTTTTAAGGATTAGTTTATAAAAATCGTAAAGTATAAATGATAGATTTTCTTATTAAATATAAGAAAATATTAATTATGCATACATTTTCCATTATCGTCTAGCATTATATCACATTAATTTTTAATTAATTAACACAAAATTATGTATGATAAATTGATCATGCCATATTTTGTAATTTCCTTTTCGGTTTACATGAGTAGTAGTTCTGATTTCATTTCATTCTAAAATAATGCATTCAAAACCATTTGTATGAACTAAAGTAATGCATGAACAGTAAATCTGAAATTTATTTTGAGTAATTTTACAAGAGTAAAGTATAAATCTAGACATTCATGCCTTAAAACATTAACATTCAGGACGATACAGATTCACTCCATGATTATTTCAATAAAAAAAGTTTGTCACTTTTCTTTTCTAAAAATACCAGAATGCTAAATTAAAACTTGTCTTCTGTGCAAAATAATGAAAAGATACATTTATTTATACGAAACAGACAAAAAGACTTTGTTTAGTTTATTGAAATCAACGGAAAACCCATTTAACTGTCAACAAGAATTAATCTTTATTTAAAAAACTTCTTTTATTGTGGAATGTCAGCATCCAGTTATCAACAATAAAAACCCAATGTTTATTTTTATTAATTGTTTAATAAAACTTTGTTATATATATCGTCGCTACCATGTCAAACTATCGATTATGAAAAAATGCATTTCTCATTACTTTTAAAAATGGGCCGATAGTCACCAATAAATTTTAATAGAATTCTTCTCCAAGTAAAAAGACTAATAACATTTCTTTCAAGAACAGGGTTGCCAGTTCGACCTTCTGTTTTATTCAGAGATGCTGAATTCATACCGGAAATTTTCAGAAAGAAAATTTACCTTAAGTAACTACGAAATGTCTGTCATTAAATAAACCAAAATTTTCTATTTGAAATTTATGGTATGGATTGAAATTTCTGAATAAGAAAGGAAGTCACACTGGCAACCCTGCTGTAGAATACAATTAAAATTTAGTGGTGACAATCGGCCCATTTTTAAAAGTAATGAAAAATGCATTTTTCACATACGATAGTTTGACATGGTAGCGACGATATATACAACCTGTGGCCAGAAAGTTCGGTGAAGGAGCCTGTAGAGGTCGCTGCTGTACTAGTAGAATATCAATGCGCCACGCCTGGTGAAGGTCAATATCTGTTTGACAAGGTTCCAAGTGCGTTTATTCCCTGTTACGTTTAACCCCTTAATCGTCGCGCCCCAGACATTCACGGGCAGCATAGGTTACGCCTGTTTTATTCCGATTGCTTGATTTCCACCAGTTTTATAAAATAGTGTTACTGGCTTTATTCTCGTATTTTTTTATCTGTCTATTAAACAAGACGAACATTTCTACTTAAAAAAACTGGTGGTAATCAAGCAATCTGAATTTTAAAAAAGTAACCTACACTTAAAGGGCGCGACGATTAAGGGGTTAACGCCGAGCGCGAAAGGTTTATTGTGGATTGTCGTGGTAAACAAAATGGATCAGAGAATAAACATGTTGTTTTGTTTCAAACTTGGAAACTCGGCAAAAGAAACACACGAAATGCTCAAAGAAGTTCATAAAGATAAAGCCGTCACATCAAAGAGTGTTTATGAATGGTTTAAGTGTTTCCGGTAAGGGCGGACCAGCCCGGAAGACGCCCCCCGAACCGGCAGTTCCTGGCCGCAAATGGAGTTGTGACACTTGGTCACCCCCCCCCCCTTATTCACCTGATTTGGCACCTGCAGACTTCTTCCTCTTCCCCAGATTGAAGTCAGCCTTGAAGGGAAAGATATTTACGGACATCACCGACATTCAACGCAACGTGACGGCCGAGCTGAAAGCCATTCCGAAAGAACTGTTTTAAAGGAGTTTCCAGGACTTATATACTCGTTCTCAACAGTGCATTACCATCCATGGAGATTATTTTGAAGGACAGTAAATTGTATTTGATGCTGTACAATACTGTATTTGAAATAAAAATTCATTCACCGAACTTTCTGGCCACAGGTTGTATACATATCCCCCTATAAGTTATTTTGATATTTTTAATTAACAAACTGTAAATAAGAATTACATAATTCATAAAAAGTGAAAATTCGTGCATTCAGAATCTTAAAATATGTCTGATACAGTGACCCAATTCAAAAGAATATTTTTGTATTTTTCTGCAGTTCACAGGGTTCGTACGGATCGCTGGAATTTTAAGGGGAATAACCAGTATTTTCTTGTAAAAAAACTCTCCTTATGTAATCGTCCGATTACATAAGGCGAGTTTTTCGATAAGAAAATACTGGTAGTTACCCTGAAAACTCCAGGAGTCTGTACGAACCCTGAGTTCAGCAGATTTTCATTAATCCATTCGCGACGAGAGTCTTTTACACTTCTTTCAATTCTCCGACACCAGTTTTTCTATATTGTAATTTTGACTTGTTTAATCACTCAAAATTTGAGATTAGATAAGGGAGAAATTTCCGTACGAAAATACTGGTTCTCAAGTTTTCGTACGCTTTAAACGGCAAGTAAACTTACCGCTCGCATTGAAGGGGTTAACCCTAAATCAGAGCGATTATACACTTACAGCGTGCTCAGTACTTGTTAAATTAGTGCACACTAACTATACTTTCCTCTCCTGTGGCCGGTAGTCAAAATAAAAGTGTGCTGCAGGTACACACTATGTAAATTTATACATGAGCGCCTCATGTAAATTTATACATGAATAAATACATGAGCGCCACTTTCTTTCCTACGACGAGTTCTCAAAGCAAAAGTTCGTGTGAAAAAACAACAGTTTCTAGCAATTCATAGGTTCTATAATCCATCTCACTGACTTCACAGAGCATCGTGAACTTTCGAAAGCGTCTGCGCTTGCATTAGTTTTTCATTTTTATCTGTATTAGAAAGTGACAATTTCTCTTTGTGATTGTTTCTGGTGTATTGCTTTCAATCTCCAGCATACAAAAATACTGTCAGTAGTAAAAGGGCGCTTTTTTCAACTTGTGAAATTTCTTCCATTCATCTGCTGGGGCTTAATATGTAATGGCTTTGACCTACAATGCACGAATTTTTATTTTGGCAGTATATTTTTTTATACTCTTATTTAAGGTCAGATACCACAAATTTTAAATAGTAATTTTTCGCCTTCTTTATCAGGAGGCTTCTGTAATTACGTAAGGCGATATTTTTTATTTAAATATAGTGGTAACATGGGACTGAATTTATTTATTAAATGTTAAATTTTAATTGATTCACATATGCATCACTGCGCAGTGATTATGTAATGTCTTTGACCTACAATGCACGAATTTTTATTTTGGCAGTATATGTTTTATACTCTTATTTAGGGTCAGATACCACAAATTTTAAATAGTAATTTTGCGCTTGCATTAGTTTTTCATTTTTATCTGTATTAGTATGCATATATTCTCTGTATAGTATGAGTTAAATACACAGTGTGTCCCAAAATCTCCCTGACTAATCCTATAAAGAAAGAAATTAAGAACTGAAATGAAAAATTGACCTTCACGAGCTCCAAAATGAACACGTTACATTGTTACAACAAATCGGATGCCCTTAGCATCACAAAACAGACAGCAACGTGAAATTGTTCCGCTGTACAAAAAATAGTGTAGACGGACGAAGTTCTTTTGACATCACCTGCGGACACAAAGTGCCATCATTTGGCCGGTGGAAAATTTTGGGACAGACTGCACACACACACACACACACACACACACACACATATATATATATGTATATGCATTCAGTTAAATGATCTGAATGTGAGTTAACTTGTGTATTAGAGTTTTAAAAAAATATGTATTTACAGTGGGAGATAGCGTGTTTTCTTTTGGTTTTATTTAACGTTATTTTTAGTCAACAATTTTTTTTCTAAAATCTGAAAAGAAAGCTGGATGTATTGCAGTATAATGCAAATATTAAATCCAAATTTATAGATTTTTAAACAAGTATGTAAAAAAATATTTTTTATTTGACAAGCATCTAGTCATTTGGCAACTAGTTCATATTTATCAAGAAAGGAAGTTTGGTGCAATTCACTTTAACAAGGCCCTCCGTGGCCGAGTGGTTAAGGCACTCCACTAATCGCTTGAGAGCGTAGGAGAAGGCGGCGGGTTCGACTCCCGCCAACTCCATTGCACACTCTTTGTTGAGTTCTGGCTGTAATTCTACAGTGATGTTATTCCTTGTGTCTATCCTGTCCTCGTCAAAAAGATTTATGTAATTGTCGAAGTCATGTATGTGTTTCTGTGAATAAAAATATATGGTTTATTCGAGATAACAGCCTGTGAAGCTATAGGTCTCAAAGCAACACTCTTTCAAATGTTCACTTTAATAATAATTTAATTTGGGTTTTATTAATTATACTTTTAAGGCGTGTAATTGAGTATCGTTCGAGTAACTGAGAGTTATACTATCATTTTAATAATTTTTCAAATTTTATAAAGGCAACCACAAAAAATATTTTGTACAAATGCTTCTGTAAAATTTTTGCCATTTTTTTAATGAAAATATTTTATAGTTCAGACTACGGCTTTAAAGTTGGAAATGAATGAATATTTAACCCTTCTTTGCATGAGTTTTTCTTTTACAATTGTGTTTTTTTTATACATATATTAAATATTAACACCAGAAATTTTAAGATAGATTTTTAACTTTGTTCAGCAACATAGTTCACGGGAAATTTACTGGATTAATATTTCTATATAAATATAGTGGTGGCGAAGAAGTTTATTTATTTATTAAAAGTTAAATAAAAAGTGATGGAAATTTACATCACTATGCAATTAAGGGTTAAGTAACACTTAATGAGAGCTTAAGCGGAAAAAGAGCAAACTGTACGTAAATAAAAACACACGCAACTGATTTGCTAAAAGTGTAAAGTAATCATTCAAACGAAATAACAATTTTTATTACGTCTCATCACTCCAAGTTGCTATTCTGTTTGTGCTATTTTTTATGAGTTAACCCCTTGAAGCAGTGTTGCCAGTAGGCTACTTTTTTAAAATTCGGATTGTTTGATTCTCACCACCTTTTTAATGTAATATAATTCACCTTAATTTCGCGTTATTTAATCTGTTATTAAATAAGACTAATTACGCTATTTTAAAATAGTGGTGGGAATCAAACAATCTGAAATTTAAAAAAAGTAGCCTACTGGCAACATTGCCTTGAAGGGCACCAGTATATAATATATACCACTTAAATTTAATCACAAAATGCCACAATGACACCAGAATTTTATAACTAAATTTTTAATTTATGAGGTACATGATTTTACTCATGTAAAAAAAATTCGTTCGTGAATCCTGGTGTCAATCAATCATTTCAATGTTTTAGCTAAAAAGTACTTTGCCCCTGAAGGGGTTAAATTTTTATCGTAAACGGTACAAAAATATAGCTGAAACATACAGAATCGAAACATTTTTCGCACTCAACAATTTAAAACAAAATTATTAGATAAATAATGTAACAGAGACCATTAGAAAAATGTAAAATTTTGTCAAAAAGCAAGGATATGAAAGAATTTTGACTAAATATATGTATCAAGGCTATGAAGGAACTATTGATTTACGAAAGCGGCACGTATTTTCATAATAATTTTACGTGTGGAATCAATAAATATTGAAAATGTTTTAATATTGAATGAGAATTTAACTTATGCGTAGTAGACCAACTTTATTGAAACTGAACATCACAGAATGCTCATTAATATTATTCATTGATGGTTTGTGTATAACTTTAGAAAGAAATATGAAATGATATTTGCTGCAAAATGTATCTTTCAAACATTTAGAAATTTATAAATGCATAGAAAACGACAAGTGTGCTTTTTGAGAATGCACTTAAAATTCTTGTATCCTTTATTAAATATTTATCGTTCTATACATTAAACGTTCTTTAAATAAAATACATCTTCTTAAATAAATATTTGTTCCTGAACATTTAAATTTATTTACACTAGAAAATGTTTGGAAATGAATGGTAAATAATTGACTAATATGCATAAAATTCAGGTGAATTCAATTGCTGTTCATAAATATAGATAGTGGAACATCATATTTGAATAGATGTGCATTGTTATATTGAGAATTTCTTGTTCAATGCAGTTTTCAATAATTTGATTTTGACTGTAAATCTAAAGCGTTAGTGAAAAAACTGCCGGAATAACATGGTAGATTAAAAATGGTGAAATTTGTAGAGTTTCTTATATAAATTTTTATTAAGTTAAAAAATTCTCCCAAACTCATAGAAGCTAATCCAATTTACCTAAGTATGATATCCCAAGAAATTTCTGTATTCAAGCCTGCAACCAGAAAGATCTCCATCCTCAAAATTACCAATAGTAAAAATGTATTGACGCATTATTGATTTAAAATCTACACATAATTTGAAATATTTTAAATGTCAAATGTTGGTTGAATACTTACATTTGATTAGATATTATTCAAATGACTAGATGCTTGTCAAATAAAAAAATATTTTTTTTTTACATACTTGTTTGGAAATCTAGAAATTTGGATTTAATATTTGCATTATACTGCAATACATTCAGCTTTCTTTTCAGATTTTAGTGAAAAATTTTCGACATAACCTACAATAAATCTAAATTAGAGTGGAATTATTAACACTTCTTCAGTGCATTGTTTACTGCAATTTATGCGCTTACCATTCCTTTAATACACACTTCTTGTTGGAAAAATATTGTTCAATAATGATTAAATATTTTCACGTACTTAAGAAAATACAAAATTTTCACTTATAAAACCATTTTATATCAGATTAACTGTGTAGGTTATTCAATATAGTATAAGTTACCATGTGCCATGATTTTTTTTTGAATAATAATTGAGTGATATTATGCCCCAAATGCTAGAAAAGTGCCATCTATAATCTTTAAGAAAGGATAGTCACTTCTCCTGCAAACATGAAGGCGCATGCGCAGACGTGAAAGAAACGATGGAACAGTTCGAAATAAGATTGGTGCATGGGGCCATGTTATTGCCCAAGTCACCGCCCTTTGAGTACTAGGCCTGAGCGCTGATACAAAAATGGCGGTGCTCGTAGGTGGATTTTTTAAAACCTTTGTATGGTCCCCTAATTTTACACCCCAGTATTTTCTAAAAGTTTTCTTGACTTACTGAATCTCAGAAAAATAAGGCAGTGAAAACTTTTAGAAATTATTGGTATAGAATTTCAAGGGACTGTACACACGCTGAAAAAATTCCGCCTACGACTTCCGCAATTTTTGTGTCAGCGCTAAGGCCTAGTATTCAGAGGGCGGTGCCCAACTGCTTGGCGACGGATGCATCACTTGAACTCTTTTTATACCGCTAACCAGGCCCCTACCTGCCCGGCATGAACGCCTAGCTTGACGGGTTAGCACCTGGGTGTGGGGCGAAAATCGCCTGATCAAAGCATGGCTGTGAGCCACCTGACTGTAGATTTGTTCACATCGCTGCTGTGCTTGCTCTCTTGTGGTTTGCTACAGTTATCTTTGTTTGCCGGTTCAAGGTTACTGTTTAACTTTGTTGAATTGACATATTTAATAGGTCTCGTAATTTAGAACCTTGATCAGGTGACGAGACCCTCACCTGACTATCGCGTAACGTGGCGATTGAATTTAATTACTTAATCATGTGCGAAAATATAAAGTTAAATAATTAAGACATTTAATAGTAAGAAAATTACGTGTAATTATGTTTTTGTGTAATGTCATATTAAAATTAAAATTGCACTTTACCAATTAATATTTATTGATATGTTTTACACGAATAATTAGGAATGACAATATACATTGCACTAATATTAAATTTGATGCAGTGTGAGTATATATATATGCACATGCATTAGACTCCTAAATTTTTTATTACTTGGCTATGAAGTTATGATATAATTTGTTATTAAAAAAACAAGATCTTAAAATGCTAATCTTCTTAGTAATATTCTGTGGAATAAATTTCATAAGTTATATATCCAGTTTTTACGATAAATTTTACATGCAAAATAACCCCTTATTAAAAATAAAGAAAACCTAATAATTTAATAAAGAAGAATGAGAAATTCCGCGACTGATTTCCGTTTTTAGGTGCGTTCGTAATTATATAAATACCGGGTGCGTCATAAATTCGTGCAAACTTTAAAAATTCATAATAAAAGAAGTAATGCTCGGAAAATTTTTCGGTTTATGCGAGTATGATCAGAAGGATTTTGGATTTTTTCCCATGTATAATAAAAAATGATTCCAAAAGTAACCGATAGAGGGTGCTCACACGTCATACTGAGACGTTTTATGCAAATCAGGCAAACACAATTGACAATGAAACAAATCACAATAACATGACACTGTGCATTTATTGGTGCATTTATATCACGGTGCTCAATATGACCACCACCACCAGGTATTAGGCAAGTGAGGCGCGTCAATACGCCTGTTACAGCTGAGTGTAGCATGTCGACATCGATGCCAACGACGGTCCATCGAATGGCGTCTTTCAGTTCCACCAAAGTGGTTGAGGAGCCCCGGTATACACGAGACTTTAAGTATCCCCACAACCAAAAATCTGCCGGGGTCAAGTCTGGAGATCGTGCGGGCCACTCAAACTTACAACCTCGACCTATCACTGGGTCTTCAGTGAAAGTGTCCAACAGGAACGTCTTGACTTCATGTGCAATGTGGGGCAGGGCATCATCCTGCATGAAGGTGACGACAGGTAACGCATGTCTTCCTTGCAATGCTTGCACAACGTCGTCACGCAAAAGCGTAAGACACCGTTCTGCAGTGACTGTACAGGTTTTCCAGCCGGATTCAAGACAAGGCTCTTCAAAAAAGAAAGGACCCAGAATGAAAGACGCGGTGAAACCACACCAAATAGTCACATGAGGAGCAAGCAGTGGCTTAATCAGGTACTCACGAGGGTTTGACGTCACCCAGTTACGACTGTTTTGCGCATTGACGTCACCATGCAGTGAAAAATGTGCTTCATCCGTCCACATGACGTTCATCAACCATTGTGGGTCACTCTCCATTTGTGCCAGCGCCCATGTAGCAAACTTTAGTCTTTTATCTGTATCAGCCTTTAATAACTGGTGAAGTGCCTGTATCTTGTACGGATACAGATCCAAGATTCCATGCAGAATACATCGAATCGACTATTCTGGAATCCCCATTATTCTCCCAGCTTTACGAGCACTGCTACTCCCCGTTGATGTCTCGGCTGCCAATTCTTCCATGACAATTTTTACAACATGGACGCGATCCGTGCTCGAGGATGGTCTGCCACTACGTGGACGATCCTCCAAACTCCCCGTTTCCTCAAAACATCGTACTAAATTGAGTATCCTATTAAATGAAATGGGCTTTTTTGCGCCTTAAGTCTTTCTCCGTGCGAAACTTTCGCAATGCAATAGTTGTGGATTCACCATTCTTGTAGAAAAGTTTAACCACCAGCGTACGATGTGGTAACGATAGCATGCTGACGAGATCGAATGACGAATCCATTTCCAGCCAGGTGTTTTATTGCGAGCCTGATTTGCATAAAATGCCTCAGTATGACGTGTGAGCTCCCTCTATCGGTTACTTTTGGAATAACTTTTTATTATACATGAAAAAAATCCAAAATCCTTCTGATCATACTCGCGCAAACCGAACTTTTTTTCGAGCATTACTTCTCTTATTATGAATTTTTAAAGTTTGCACGAATTTATGACGCACCCAGTATGTAGCACCTATAGTCGTCCTCTGGTCCGTCCGTCCGTCCGCATATAACAGCGCAAAAACTACCCAACCGAATGGTTTGAAATTTAATATATATAATCGTTGCAGAATTTTGCCGAGTCATTTCAAATTTTATCAAAATCGTATCAAAACTTAAAAAGACATTAATAAAAATTTCTTCATTCTATTAAATCATATCATACGTAAGTAATTCAATGATATCCTATGACAGGTAATAATTCTAGGTTTCCATGGTGATTTCGTCCTATTTAAGATGGAGTCATATTATTTCCGTATTACTGAATTAAAAACATTAATTTGCATACTAAAATTGCTTAATTATAGCAATCATATAATCTACCGACAGTTTTTTGAGTAGATAATTTTTTGGATAGTTTTTTGGATCCATTTAATAGATATTAAAAGTTTCCCATTGGAATTTTCAGTAAATGTCAACAAAGGATAAAATGTTGCCAACTTAAAATGTACTTATTTTATTAAGGCAATTAATCGTATCATAATAACAGGCGGTATAATTCATTTTTTTTCAGTGAAATAACAACTATGATTTTTTATATTGTCTTGTATTGGATATTTGCGCATAGTATAATTTTAATGTAACAGAATTGTAATTAATTGTTTGTAATGCTGCCGATGCCACCTACACAAAAAATGTATTGAAACTTAATTTCATAAAATAAAATGAATATCTATAATATGAAAATTTGCAGGTAAAATAAATTTTATATTCATGTATTTTTGCATAAGGGTGAAACAGCTATTACACCAAGATCTGAATATTTATAAAACTAGTTATAGTACGAATGCACCTCATTTGTCACGAATTTTCAACTTGTTTTATTTGTATCCCCTCACACACACAAATATATATATATATATATATATATATATATATATATATATATATATATATATATATATATATATATATATATATATATATATATATATATATATATATACGTTTCTCCCAGCACATAAATTTTAAAACCTGTAAATTTTTTTCTGCTGATTTGGTACTTTATTGCAACAATGAATAATCGATTAATCTAAATCTCCACCCCGAAATCGGGTTCCGCCTTTTCCCTTCTCCCCGAACCAAGCACCCAAAGATTTAAACTGTTAAACTAAACTCTTTAAGTTTTAATTTTTTCTACCTTTTTTGTAATTCTGTCGTAACAGTAAATAAATAATGAATCGTTCAAATTCTGCTTTTCTGCCTTTGTCCTCCAGCTGACAAGATTTAACATCAATATATATATTTTAATTTTTCTGATGTTTTTCTTACTTTGTTCTAATAAGAAATAAAAAGACCCCCCCCCTCCCCCAAACTCCGAAGAACTTTCAGATTTCTCTTTTTGACCGCCACCTACACACAACGTTTAAAATCTTTAAAATTCGATTAAAAACTGCCCGATTTGTAACTTTTCAACAACAGTAAATAAATAATCAACTATCTAAATCCTCTCAAAATAAGGGGGACTGAATTCTTTTGTATGACCCTTTAAATGAATGATAAATTCTATGCACATTATATTCTATAGTAAGCATTTTGTAGTGCACCACAGTGATGTAAGGGTTGTTTCCTAGAAATGCGCACAAAGTTTTCAGTTATGCAAAATAGCAAAGGAATATGAATCAGGCGAAACCTGCGCGTGAAGTATTACATTATTGTATATAAGAGCATGCTTGTTAGCTGAGAGTTCATTAAGTCATCTGTGTTTTCCGAGAATGGAGTTGATAGAGGAGTGTCTGCGTATACGTGTGTACACGTTTTATGAAGGCAATATTCATCATGGGAAGAAGTTCACCATGAACCATCTTTTCGCCAAAAATATCCATAAAGGAATGATATACGATATTCTACAATGCTACAAGAAGGGTATCACTTCCGAAAGATTGGGTCGGAAGACCCCGGGCTACCGGGATTGGGTCCGAAGACCCCGGGCTACCGGGATTGGGTCGGAAGGCCCAAAAACTCACCAAACCAAAGTTACAGCAAATGAAATGACTGTTTGACAAGAACGAACAAGTAACAACCTATCCAACAGCTTCAAAATTCAGTGTTTCACCCGGCTACGTACATAAGGCAATCATCAAGAAGCTTAACATCAAATATCAAGGGGGGGAAAAGGGTCATTCTAAAATGAACAGAAAAGCGAATGGTTGCAGCGAAAATGAAGTGTGATCGCTTGTTCAGAAAATTCTCAGATCGAGCAGTTATCTTGGATGACGAATCATACTTCATGCTCACTCACTCCACTGTTCATGGTAATTGTGACTACTGCGCATCCGACATCTCCACGACACAACCTATTATCAAATTCATTACTAAAGTGAAATTCGAAGACAAGGTCCTTATTTGGATTGTGATGGTTCTAAAAGGCTTGAGTCATCTGTTCACCCGAAAGTCTGTGTTCGCTGTCAATGGGTTACGATATTTGAACGAATGCATTCACCGTCGTTTTATCATGTGTGCCAATTATGATGATGGTTATTACGTCTTGTGGCCAGACAAGTACAGTAGTCATTATGGCCAAATCATTCTCAACCACTTGCGCCAGCAAAACATCACTTTCGTAGAGAAGTCCAACAACCCGGCCAACGTTTCCGAAATTCGACCAATTTAGCCGTTCTGGGCGTATCTTGAGTCTAAAGTGTATGCTAAAGGCTGGAAAGTAGACAACATCCAGCAATTGATCAATCGAATCAAGTACTGTTTCCAAATTATCGACCTAGATTTTGTACAACATCTAGCAAGTATCACCAAAAGTAAAATCCATAATGTCTGACAAACAGTTTAACGGAAACTTGATAACTCTTTTACAGAGTAATGTGGTTATTAAAGTTACTATAAAGTGCCTATTTGTGTTCTTTGTCTTGTTTTTTCATAGATTTTCCATCAAGAATAGTTTGTGCGGAATTCTAAGAAACAGTCCTTATATCAATTTCAATGTGTTTAAAATAGTGTACTATCATTAAAATTTACACCATACACAAGCGAATTTACACCATATACCATAATGCAAAGGAATTTCTTTAGTGCCTCTGCACACGAACTATAAAGGCTACACACTTAATTTTCAATACCGAACATGCCATGGTAAACCTCGATAACATATATGAATTACATGGCAATCCGTGAATATTTACGCGAGTTATAGCATGGGTAGTTAGACAGACTGCCAGAGAAACCGAATTCATTGTCACTTTTCAGCTATGTTGGAAAGCGTTAAAAAATAGATGCTATACAAATAAGACAAGTATTGTCTGTAGGTACTCACCCGGAAAGCTTGTGGCTGTTCTCCCTGTAGGCTCTGTAATCGTGATTTGGTTATCATTTAGCTTATGGAAGGGCCGTATCTGTATGTTATTTAACTGCGGCAAGGATAAAATTGGTTGGTATCCACCAAAAAACACAAGAAGGTGGTTACCGTGTATAGTAATGCTGTAATGTCTGTGTAGACAGTCAGAAAGGGGTTTAACATATTCATCGAAACAGGGTAGTGATTTTTTATGAAATTCGATTCATTCTTGCCTATCACAACACTACTGACGTGAACATTATCAAAGTGGATAAACTGACACACTAATTTAGAGGCTAGCGATTTTAATCTTTTCTCACACTTGAAGAATGCGTTACAAAGTTTGACCTTCCGAACTGATGCAGCAGTTCAGGCTGCATTAACCCCTTAATCGTCGTGCCCGAGACATTCACGGGCAGCGTAAGTTATGCTTGTTTTATTCAGATTGTTTGATTCACACCAGTTCTTTAAAATAGTGAAATTGGCTTTATTCTCGTAATATTTTATATGTCTGTTAAATAACGCGAATATTTCTACTTAAAAAACTGGTGGCAATCAAGCAATCTGAATTTTTTAAAAGTAGCCTACACTTATCGGGCGCGACGATTAAGGGGTTAAGAAACGAAACAAAAGTTTGCGAGACCTGATCTCGACTTTATTTGCCCAGTGCTTCAATAAGTTGGTGCAACAATAAGAAAAATACCCCAATGGGTATGGCGAATAAGGTTGAAAAACAGTGCAAGATGTGCGCATTTAAATACACAGTGTTTATTAGAATATATTACAACATAAAAATATTTCAGCCTAGGAAACTTTTTTTGAGTGACCCATGTATTTAAAGCTATACACTGTGAAGTTTGTTAGTATTTGAACGTCAAATCATACAGCACTTAAAAACTTAATCGTATTAAAATTGATGTTCTTATGTGCAGAATAGTAATTAACGTGGTCCATGTAGTCTTAATCTTGTGAAATAGCACTAATAAAGACCTTCTACAAACCCATGTAAAATATTTTTAATCCTTTGAGTAAGTTAACTAAGAAATTCAATTCTGAGTTGTGGCGTCCATTTGAAGAATAAATATGTATAAATTATATGTATTATTTTTCACTTTACAGACATGAAATACAATCTTGTGTTGAGTACCATTCAAAATAAGTGCAGGCATTGCATGATCAATCTTTACATCGTAATGATATTTACGATGAATGGTACTTCTTATGCTACATTTTGAATGCGAAATAACTTTTACTTAATTAAACCGATTTAATATAAAAAAATCCTCCTTATTCTGACTTCTTTTATAAGTTATTATGTATAATATGCATTATTTCTTTTTACTCGTCTCACTTTATTTAGACCCCTATATCAATATTCGGAATAGATACCAATACTGTACACGTAAAAATAAATTTAGACTAACTAAGATGAACATAAGATGAAAAAAAAATCACTATGCTAACATCATAACATATAAAACTATGCTAGCCTGAAGTTCTTGGTAAACGCTTCAGCAAATAAAAAGAGATAACCATGGACAGCAATAAGTACAGGATTCTCACATTTCGAGAAGCAAACTAGAACTGTCTGCCAAACACTTCACTTGTGAGATTGCCTCTTTTGTATTTCGATGTGAAAGTATAAAGATGTTGAATGTAATTAAATAAAATTCGCCGAGAAAAAGCAGTTTCGTATGTTTTAAAAAAGAATGCCCCAGTTTTAAATGAGATTTTCCTTGCTTAGCCGCGCACATATACAAGCTGAAAAGAAGGAAAGAACGCAAAATAAATAAAGTTCAAGTAATTAGGCGTTTTCTAGAATCAAATTGTTTGAATGTCAGAATATTTTGGTCCTGTAAATTTAATTCAGAGACATTTTATATTGTTAGAATCTATTTAAATGGTGCTACTGCATAAGTATTGAATTAATTTTAAATATTGTTAATATATATATGCGAATGTATTTATATTATATTTTAATTTTATGTCAGATATATGATTTCTGTTGTTTTTAAATATTTTATGTTATAAAAAAAATAAAGAAACTTGGATTGAGATCAATCTTGCAGGCTTCCCACTAGGTCCGCTTTTGGATTTCCACTTTAAAAAATAATCTTGTCTTTAGATTTTATCCACAAATTTTGTAGACATCTATCCAAAACGTAATTTTTGTTGCAAATGTTGTACAAAATTGAAACGAAAAATTTTCGTGAGAAATATTGTTATCCAAAAAAATGGACCAGTTCAAACGACTTATTATAACGATTGTTATTTCAAGTTTGATCTTATGAAGTAATGGTGAATTTTTCTTTTCCTGATAGAATATTTTGTTAGTTTTTGTCACTAAAATCAATATGTATAAATCAAAATTATATTTTAAACGCACTTTTCAAAAATTTTAGTAACTTAAATTATTCTTAAATTGAAACTGTAATAAGAAATATTGGGTGGCTAGTGGTCAGGGAAAAATACAGTACAAAAAAATGGAAATTACCAGTTTATTCTTATAGAAAAATTCAAATTGATTATTTGATCGAATAATCAACATAAATTTTTCTATAAGAATATACTGGTGTTCAACACTTTTTTGACTGTATTTTTCCCTGACCACTAGCCACCCTGTATTAGCTTCAAAAAGCTTAATTTCATTGTCAGTCTTTTTTCATAGCTAAATCTTCTTTTACACGGCTCAAAACAATTAAAGGATATTGCAGTTTTAGGTGGATTTTGTATCTGGGAAACTTTTTAGCTGATTGATGCATGGTCGACAGACATAGTAGGTTATATGAGAATAAATTACACATGTTTGGCAGAAAAAAATGCATTTTATTGCGCATTTGTGTACAAAAGGAAAAAAACACAATTTGTGCATATGAGAAAAAAAGAATAAGAAAAGGTGTTTTCTTCAAAGAAAATCATTTTCAGTAGGGGGTATGGTTTCCACGGGCGGCCAGCAACGTTGAACACCTTTGAGGCATGGACTCAATGAGGCTATTAATGACGAGTTGGGGTATTCTGCCCCACTCTTCCAGAAGAGCTCTTTCCAGTTCTTGGAGAGTTTGTGGGGGTTGTTGGCGGCCAGAAACTCGTCTTCCTAGAGCGTCCCAAACGTGCTCGATTGGATTCATGTCTGGAGAACACGCTGGCCATTCCATTCGAACGATTCCTTCCTCGAAAAGGAAATCCTCCACCAGGTTTGCACGATGTGGCCTGCAGTTATCGTCCATTAAAATGAAGTTATCTCCGATTGCTGCAGCGTAAGGGACTACAATAGGTCTGAGGATCTCATCCCTATATCGGCGACCAGTCAGAGCTCCATCTCGAATGATGTAGAGGTCAGTGCGCCCGTCAATGGAGATGCCACCATACACCAACACTCCTCCACCGCCAAATCTGACACTTTCGTGCACGAACGCAGGATAATTCCTACTGCCACGGTCCCTCCAGATGAAAATACGCCTATTATCCGGATGCACAGAAAAACGGGACTCGTCAGAAAACAGAATATTGCTCCATTCATTTCTGCTCCAGTTGACATGCTCGGTTGCCCACTCTCTGCGGTCGCGACGATGCCTTGATGTTAATCTAACACATACCATCGGTCGGCGAGCATACAGACCTACAGCATGGAGCCGGTTTCGGACAGTCTGAGTTGAAATCGTGGTGCCTGTAGCCGAGCGAAGGTGTTGTTGGAGAAGAGTAGCGTTCATGTTTCGGTGTCTCCGAGCTGTTAACGCTAAATACCGATCTTCATTGGGCGTCGTTGCCCGTCTACGACCTTGCCCTGGTCTTCGGCCTGCACATCCACTTTCCAAAAAACGGTTCCAGATCCTGGAAATAACACTTTGTGACACTCCAGTGGCTTGCGCTACTTCGGCTTGAGTTTGGCCCCCTTCTAACCTACCAACAATTCTCCAAGCTTCTGAATCTGTCAAATGACTTCGCTGAGACATCGTACTCATCGAAACAAAGCAATCACTGAATGCCGATCATCCTTGTCTTCATTCTCTTTTATCCAGTTGAAAGTCAAATTTCATTCGCTGCCGCTGAAGCGACGTTTTTGACGTCGAACTCAAAATTTGCATACTCCACAGTTTGAAAACCAGAAAAATTTGCATTTGTGATTCTCTTCTTCTATTTTCGGCAAAAAAAATTTCGTTTATATCTTTATTTTATATAAAACTTCAAATATCCTTTAATTGTTTTGAACAGTGTATTAAGTGTATTCATGCTAAAAATTTAGAATTTTAACACACATACATTAATAGAATCATGATCAACTGCACACTTACATAATTTTTCTATCATATTTTACATTAATTGTTTTAGTTTGGCCTTTATTATTTTTTAAATTCAAGACTTGAAAGTGTGCAAAGTGTTCACAAAGTAGTTCAAAATGCTGTGGAAATGTTTCCTAATGTCCGATCAGTGTTGCCAGTTCGTTACTTTTATTAAATTTAGATTATCTGATTTCCACCACTTTTTTGAAGTAGAAATATTTGTTTTATTTAATGATAGATTTTTTAAAAAAATGCGTAAATAAGGCGAATTTTACTATTTAAAAAAAGTGGTGGTAATCACACAATCTGAACAGAAAAATAGTAGCGGTCTGGCAACACTGTTTTCGACGTGTTTAAATGAAATGACTATTGAAAAGTGTAATAGCGGCCAACCAACACTAACAAATAAAGCTGGAAACTATTTCTTGTTGGTAATAACGAAAAATAATATAACTGTATAATCGCAGTTTAGTTATTAAATGTACTTAATTCCAGCACAGTGCCACATTGAGAAACGTTGCGGATTTTAAGGGCGAAATTGACAAAGATTGTTTTTTAACACCTTTCCAACACAGTTGAAAAGTGTTTATGAATTAGGTTTGTCTGTCTGCCGCCTTTTCATGCTCTAACTCGCGTAAATATACTCCGATTGTCATATAATTGATATATATTATTGAGGTTTATGATAGCATGTTCGATATTGATAATGAAGTGTGTAGCATTTATGGTTCGTTTACAGGGACACTCAAAATAATTACGTCACTTTACGGTTTATGGGGAAAAATCGTACGCGATGTATTACAATGATGTTACATTATATATTAAATATATTGAAATATATATATATATTACAGAGGTGCACCACAAGGCGCTTACTGTAGCATATGGTGTGAATAGTATTCATCGTTCATTTAAAGGGACACATAAAAGAATTCGGTCTATGAACATTAATTTCAAGAGGTACGTTTTTAGTTGTGGTACGCGTTTTTAAATATAACTAATTTTGCACATTACTTGGTGTGTATAAATTCTATCGATCATATACAGGTCTGCACAAAAGATCTCGAATTCATTTACGTTTATTGAGGGAAAAAGCTGAAGGGAAATTTTCAACTGTGCTATGCGTGTAACTAATTGAACTAATACTATGTAGTATACAGACAAATCGATAAATCATATACAGGGCTGTACAAAATAATTCAAATATTTTCCCGACTATTGATGGTAAATGATGAAATTGGATTTTCAAATGTGTTATGCGTTTTACAAATTGTTTACTTAGACTTTTATCAATAATTCCAGAAGATAACCTCAGACAGGATCAAGAAATCATGCAATCAATGTCAAAAGAAATAAGCAACTTACAAGAATGTTTTTTTAAAGACAACGGTTACTCGATTACATTATGAAGCGTATCTGACCATACTATCAGAATAGTGTTAAATTACGGTTACGAGCAGGGAAGACCGAGCTGAACCACAGTGCCTGACCCACAGTGACCAAACAATGACCCACTAATCGGATTTTCTCAAGCATGTGACCTAACCCAATGATTTTCTCGTGCCCCAAAACCGTAGGATACAAAATTTAGTTCAAATCGTCTGAGCCGTTTTTAAGATAAAAATACCGTGACCCAAAATGACCCACTAATCGAAATTTCTCGAACATGTGACCTAGCCCAATAGTCTTCTCGTTCTCTAAAACTGTAGGATACTAAATTTAGTTCAAATCCTCTGAGCCGTTTTTAAGATAAAAGTAGCTTGACACATTATGACCCATGACCAAAATAACCCACTAATGGAATTTTCTCGAACATGTGACCTAGCCCAATGATTTTCTCGTGCCCGAAACTCGTAGGATACAAAATTTAATCAAAATCGTTAAAGCCGCTTTTTAGATAAAATTAACTTGACACGCGTTGACCCAAAAATGACCCACTAATCGAAAGTTCTCGAACATGTGACCCAGCCTAATAGTCTTCTCGTGCCCGAAAATGGTAGGATACAAAATTTAATCAAAATCGTTTGAACCGCTTTTTAGATTCAATTAGCTTGACCCTGACCCATGGTGACCCAAAATGACCCACTAATCGAATTTTCTCGAACATGTGACCTAGCCCAATGTTTTTCTGGTGCCCCAAAACGGTAGGATACAAAATGTCGTCAAAATCGTTAGAGTTGTTTTTAAAATAAAATTTGCATATAACCACACGCACCCACTCACAAGCTTTGCTCGTTAGAATATATGGTGTAACCGTTTTCTATACTAACGGTCGAATGATTAGACAATTTGCTGCAAGCTTTTAACAGTGTGTGAGCGTACTTCCAAAGGAGGATTGGAATATCTTATTCATTGTTTACTCCACATATGAAACATCTGAGACGGTACATATATCAAAATACCGATTAATTTATTTGATAAAAGCACTGTTTTCCATTATTTTGTTTAAAAGCACTTTGAAAAACTAATAAAATATTGTTTTCATACTTTTTCAGCTTTCGAAAATATATTTGAACTACATGATAAAAGCCTTTTAACTTCATAAAATAATTCGGAAACGCTTTATATTTTCAGTTACACCAAAAATTCAGCTAATGATGCGTCATGTTGCAGCAATTTTTGAAGATAATTTAATTTATTTAAACAGTAAATTTAAAATTCTAGTGCAATACTTTCAATCGCCCAAACATTATCTATGAAATTCATGTTATTATTATATTTTTTTATCGATTGTCGCAGGTGTTTTATTTTAAGCTTGAAAAATAATATTAGCAAAATACTTATTCTTTTCAATTCTTTTGCGTGCTAAAAGAGGTTGTCTGTGTTATTTAATGTGTCACTAGAAAATGGCCCAAAATTTCTGAAAATCACAGCTGAATAGAATCATTGTATTTAAACAGAAATCTTATCTTGAGTTTGCTGAATTTTATTGAAAGTTCAAATTAAAAAGCATAAATGAAACGAAATAAATAAATGAATAAATAAGAATATGATAAAAATAAAATAAGTAATTAGATAAATTTTAAAATGGAATTTTACTGAAATACTCTGAATGCAAGTTTATGAATAAAATTTATTAGTTTAAAATATCAGACATTAATGTAATTTTGTATAATAAAGATAATGTTTCTGCTTTATCTTATCTTAAATAAAAAGAGATATTTTGACATGAAAAATAACGTTATTTTCAAAATAATTTCACAACCTTTCGTTTCAAAGTACATACTTGAAAAGCTAATTCAAATATTAAAATTGCGGTTAAATTCATATTGCTGTTAAATTAAAGATATATATATGCATAATCAGATATTAAACTAAAATTTTATATGCATAAAAACGCTTACATATATTCCCTATAATTCATTTCCGTTCCTGCGAGATTTATTTGTCCCATCTTTTAGTTTCATGCAATTAATAATTTCTTTTTCTGTTCTCCCCTTTCTAAATTATATCGCAATATTTTTTTTTGTCTAATGAATTGATAAATGAAGGTGATTTTTCTTGTACTCAAATATTTACAAAAGATAAATATGACACGATAATTTAGAAAAAAAATGTTTCTTTACATTCGAGGATACCATTAATTTAATATCTAGTTTTAATGAATGCGTTCAAAATTGAATACAATATTTAATGACCATTCGCTTGAAAGCTTTCTTGCTTATGTTTAATGTAAAATATTTCTGTTATTGCTATATTACAGCTTGATACTCATTATTTTTCATTTATATTAAGTAATCTTTAATTAAAATCTTAATAAACATTAAAAAATCACAATAATTTTTCAAAATAAAAATCATTCAGTGCAATAAATCAACTTTAAAAAATATTAGGATGTATGCATAACCATCTGAATACTGGGATACTGTGCTGAATCAAAACTGGTGGCTGTCTTAGGTGGATTTTTTAAGCGTTTGTACGGTTCCTTGTGTTTGAGTACTACTATTTTTGAATTCTCTGAAGTATTCTCCGCTTAACTTAATCTCAGAAAAATAACGCGAGGAATACTCTTTAAAAATAATCATACTAAAATTGATAGGACAGTAAAATCGTTTAAAAAAAATCCGCCTACGACAGTCACAAATTTGAGTGATCTCGTTGGCCTAGTATTCAGGAGGATGTGATTTTTGATGCAATAAATGTCTTTTACTGAAGCTGGTTAACAGTCCCCTCATCGGTATGTACGTCCTTTCCCCCCCTCTCTCATGCAAAAAAGTATGAAATTAGTTATTATATTGTGGGAAATCCCTATATAATAAAGATATTTCGTGAAGAAATTTTATACTTTTAAGTAAAATTTGGGTTTTTGGAGATAAACAAACGTGCTTTCCCAAAATGTTACACTTTTGAACCATAAAAACTATAACCAAACATATACACATAAGCTTTTTATCAGTTTAATTATCATTTTATTTTATTTAAGAACGCTATTAAGAAAACATCATACACGGCAACCTTTATCTTCAACTTTTAAGAAACACCCATCTAATTTAAGCATTAATTGCTATTCTAAGTTCTACTGGATTATGTTGTACGAAAGTTATTCGAAAACTAAGTTCTGAAACGTTATAATTGCTGCATCCAAAGGATGGTGCTACTCTGCCCCCACGGTCCTCAATGACTAAAGAGTGTGTCATATATAGCGCAATTTGTATAGTGAAAAGCTGAAAGGTGTAATAGGGCACTAATGGTGTTAACCCGGGAGAAATCGCGCATATATGAATGAATAGTTTTTACTTTGTCACCAATAAATACAAACAATAATTCTCAACTTATTTAGTCAGCGACAACTGTTACAAATTGTAGGATAAAATACGCTAAAGATTTCTTTTCGAAAAATAGTGGTGATAATTGTGAAATCTGTACTCACTCGGGGTATGTCATACCCCAAGCGACTTCTCCCGGGTTAAAGATGATAGACATTCCAACAAATTACGAAAATCGTATTGCCATTGGCTTTTTGAATTCAAGGAATATGCGACCAACAGAACTCCATAGACATATCTGTAAGATATACGGTGATGCAGTCAGCGGCAGCTCGTCAGGAGGTTCATAGTCACTTTACTACCAGTATTTTAATAAAATAAATGTCTCCTTGTTTAATCACAGAACATTTCACGATTAGAAAAGGTCAACATTGATATACTAAAATTCTGGTACTAAAGTGATTGTGAATCCCCTGATGAGCCGCCACTGGATGCAGTTATGAGCCATAGATTGGTTAGAGGATGGATTTGGTTGTTCAGTTCAAGCAGAATGATCCTGTAGATGATGTGAAACGCTTCCGGCCATCTGCGATGAATGATGAACAGGTTCATCTCAGACTATGGTTCGAGGAACGATCGGTCAGGTCTTCTGCTGAATATTCCGTTGTAAAAGTTTTCAATAACATTACTTTTACAGGAGTAGTAACTATTCCGGTATGTGTGCTTTATGTCAAAGTTCACCTTTTCCTTAGAATAGATTATACAAAAGGCTCTATATACCTATAAGGTGAGTCGAGAAAAAAAATTTAAAACTTTAAAGCGAATCGCGTAACAATAAAGTTTGAGAACAGCTTGATTGATAAGCATAGTGACTTTCACCTTTTCATCTACTTGAAGAACTTCTTGAATGGATAGCGTTTTGACGTGGCTGACTAGATGAAAAATATGTAACATTATGGCTAACGCCATAAGTCAACCATATTCATTGATGATGGCGTACAATCACTTGTATCTCGTTACGATTAGTGTCTTAATGAGCTGGGAGACTATGTAGAAGAATAGTGTCATGTGTTTTAATGATTAATAAATAAGTTTCTCTGTACACAATTAAATCCTGTTCTTTTAACGCAGCCACATAATTTACTTTACTAATAACCCACGTATTAAATAGCTGGAACGTATCCCAACCACAGCAGGATAATTGAACATTCGAGAATGCTCCAGAAGATTCTGGACATCCGTTTCTGATTTCTAAAACATTCCAGATTGTTTTCGAACGTTCCAGAACAGAAAGTCCCTTCGAAAGTCCAGACTCGTCTAGAACATTCTGGAACATTCTCGAACATTCCAGAACCGGAAGTCTCTCCGAAGGTACAAAAACTTCTGGGACATTCTAGAGAATTATCAAACTTTCTAGAACATTCTAGGATATTTTAGAGCATTATCGAACCTTCTGGAAGATTCTACAACATTCTCCATTTTTCTCGAAAATTATAGAGCATTCAGAAACATTCTAGAACATTTAGGAGCATTCTGGCCAATTTCGGCTACTTCGGCACTCGAATTTCATCTGATTCACCGACTTCTTATAAGAAGTCCATAGGTGTGATGCCCTCTTTTGACGCTCATATCTTCGAACCCTACCCTTGCAATTCCAAACCGAAACCTTCTTCATGGATGGGGGATGGAGGGCTACCATACCATATAACACCCATGTGGATGCGGGGATGGGTTGCGGAGTTATAGTGGCATGCGCGGACAAACCACAGTAACATTTATTATACATATTAATTAAATTTTTCTCAAAACTGATAACAAGGGAGTTGGACAAATTAATGATCCTTCACTCATATTGCAGGAAAAATCGATTTTAAGTAAAATTACTCTATATTATATTATATAATCTTCTGAAATTAAAGCTAAAAAAACATTACATAGAAAAACGTATGGAATATAACTGAATTAAGATTAACGCATTGCGAACCAGTAATTTTAGTGCTAGATTATGTCAAATAAACATATTACGCACCAGAAATATTATTTGAGAAAAGAGTTTATATAAACGGAAACAAATATAAGTTGCATGTTACTAAATGAAATTGTTGTTTACATTTATATTCATATGAGATGCATTAACACCACTCCCGTAGCGGAATAACTACGGGGGGGGGGGGGGGCGGGGAGATTTTTCTACATACAACCCAATAAAATCTGGTTGGTTGCTCTGTCGGTAACGTGACTTTCCAAGCTAATATAGCTCATCCAAATGCTTAATGTTAAACTGAAGTCACTTAAAGATTACTTTCTGGTAATACGCAAGAAGACACGGGAGTGAGAAATAAAAAAACCAGACTCCAGTTCGAAGTTATATATTTATAAATAATAACTAGATAGAATAAGTTATAACTTTTGCAGTACGCGGGTTATCTTGGTAGACACAAGAAGTACTAAATCTGAGTTTATATGTTTTTCTCCATCCAAAAATTCTCGACAAAATCTCGTAAATCATTCGATTGGCATTTCTTTTCCAAAGGTTCTGTGGTCATCAACAAAAGAAAGGAGAGAATCAAGAAAAAAAGATTGGTGATAAACCTGGCAGGGATGTTCCCTGCTCATCTCTCACCTTTAGACAAGCTAGAATGGCTGAAAACATCAAAGAGAGTGAATAACCATATGAAAAAAGCGCTTTACAATTACCGCTTAGAAAAACATAGTGTGTTTTAACTTTAACTCTCACCTTTTGGTGAGCTAAAAAACACATCCTTCCCGCTTTGCGGGAAGTTTAAGTTTTAGGAGTAGATTGAGAAAAAAAAAGAAAAAGTATAGGGAATACATATTATTGTATTTATCTTGAGACCCTTTAATCTTTCTAAAATTTAATTGTACAATTAAGAAACCTTAATATACAGGGTGTTTCGCGAAGGACCCCTAACATTGAAAATAAATAAATCGGAAACGGTGATAGATAGAAGCATGGAACCAGTGGTATGTTTATTGAAAACCCCGTAAAAATCTGATACAGAAACCTCAAAATTTTAGTAACAAACTGCGCCGATAGATGACACTGCAGGTGGCATAACACTAAGTAGGCTGTTGTATCCCATCAAAATCGAATCAAAATGTGCACCTTTCACACAACACACATGTCGCAAACGAAGAATGGAATTGTCAGTGACTCTCTGTAGTATGTCACCGGAAATCAACACACAAGTTTGACAAATAGCCTCCTCCAGCTCGTCCAGTGTTAAAGGATTATTGCGGTAAACAATGTCCTTCAGTGTCACTTCCGGTATTTATTTCACTATACATTAATGGCGATCATGTTTCAAAGGTGAAATCTTCGACGACTCTCCTTCTTGGCGTCTGAGCTCTCCTTATAGGGATCCATAATGTTGCTTTCAGAGCCATCTATCGGTGCTATTTTAAACTAAAATTTTGAGGTTTCTGTATCAGATTCTTATGGTTTATTTAATAAACATACAACTGGTTTCATTCTTCTATCTCTTACCGTTTCCGAGTTATTTATTTTTAATGTTAGGGGTCCTTCGTGAAACACCCTGTAAGTGTGAAACAAATTACGTCAATATTGCCAGATGATAATAGATAATAGAGAGTAAGATATAACGATATACCAAAGTTTGTTTTCTAGTCTTTGGGACAGCCATGCAAGTGAGAATTTGGCACTTTAGTGCATATTTGATCCCGAAATTGAGTTGATTGCCAAATGTCTAGCTACGGAAGTAGTAAAGGCTAAAGTTTTCTCCCATTTTACCAAACAATTCGTAAAAAATAATACATTGCAGAGTCAGAATTTCTTCAGTACCTAAATTTACACGTTACTGAAGAATAATCCGTACATATGTATGCATATAATGTATGTGTGTATATTGGATGATTTTTGTTTGGTTACTTTGTATTGTATTAATAACTTATAGAGCAGAAAGAGGACTAACGAACGGTTTTAAAACACTTATCATATGCATTTATATTGTGTTATTTTAGTTATAAATGTTCATATTTTTAAGCAGAAACAGGTATGAATGGAAAATGAAAAAAGTTAACATGCATAAATATTTAAATAAAAATTTTTCTCCTAAAAAGTATTTAACTGCTACTCCAAATTTGATTTCTCTGATTAATAAAATAAATTCGTTTAATATGGAAAGTTACACCGTATTAAAAAAAAGGAAAATAATAAATTAATGTTACTTCCATTTAATGCTTTGATTATTACAGTAATTTTTATACTGTTCAAAAAATAATTATTATGTAATCCGTATTTTTAATTGAGTTTTCAGCAATCAAACTTTTAAAAAAGTAGAATTTTGCATTTGAATTTCTAAACATTTTTTTCTAAGAAGGAGTAGAAAAATTAAATAAGGTTACTTATACATATGAATAATTGTTTCAAAAATGAAATTGTTATTTAATTATGATTTGAGTTATTTCCCCAATTTGTATTTTAAGAAAGGCTTAATAAATGTTTGACTTAAAAAAAAAATACTGACAAGCTAAAGTAGTCTATGCAAAGTTTCACAGATATCGTTCGATACTTTTGTCGGGATATACAGAAATGCAGAAAACCGCAATGAATGAAAGATATGTGAAATCCTTCGTTATGATTAAAAAGGTCTTTATATTCTTAGACGTGTTCATACTGTCAGAATATATTTTTTCTATAGAATTATTAAATTGTTTCTAATTAATTTATTCCGTGTGTGTTATATTTTAAAGAGGCGGTATTGAGATTGCAGGTTTGTAACTGAAGATACAAACATGGCATCTTGCACGTTTGTGGTAAGCAAAAGTGCACTTTATATTATCCCAATTATAAGAGTAATGTTTCGTTTACCTCAAACATTCCGTAGCACTTTATTGTATGGACTTGAATCATATGGATTATGGATTATTCATCGGGTTCATTAAGTTCCCATCTCTTTCGTTCATTACAATTTTCTACATACTATCTGTATCTCGACAAAGAATATTATACATTCAAAACAGTTATAGGGTCTACTCATATAGACAGTAAACATAGGTACCTAGGATTGAGGATTTTAAACACCATTATCTTTAAAAAAATTCCTTCGCCTTAGTTTAGTTAGCTTATATGTTAGATTTCTGTGATTATATAAGACGAAGAAAATTTTTAAGAAATAGTGGCGTTCAGAATCGGCGATCCTTGGCGCCTATGTTTAATGTCAATATGCGTAGACTCCATGAGTGTTTTAAATGATTAATGTTCTTTGTCGGGATACAGAAATGTATAAAATCGTAATGAATGAAAGATTTGTGAACTCTTTCATTGTGGGGAAAAGGTCTTGTTATTCTTATAAATCTGACTCTTAAAAATACCAGTTACCAAAACTTTGTGATATGCAACACACAAAATTATCTGAAAAATGACGTAAAAGAACCATAGCACACCGCCCCCTGAAAAATAGGCCTACGCGCTGCCAAAAAAAGATGGCGGCTGTCGAAGGCGGATTCTTTTCAGCGTTTGTACGGTCACGTTCCTTCATATTTGAACCCCGATAATTTTTAAAAGTTTTCATAGCCTTATTTGTCTAAGATCAAATAAAGCAAAGAAAACTTTCAGAAATTACTGGTGTGTAGATTCAGGGGACTGTACA
Organism: Maratus michaelseni; assembly: GCA_963931845.1. NCBI lineage: Eukaryota > Metazoa > Arthropoda > Arachnida > Araneae > Salticidae > Maratus > Maratus michaelseni. The sequence continues at coordinate 168,356,776 of OZ007586.1, forward strand.
AACGCTTAAAAAAAATCCGCCCACGACAACCGCCATTTTTGTGTTAGCGCTTAGGCCTAGTATTCAGGAGGCGGTGAATAGCATCAGCGCACTTGCATGGTATCCGGTGAGGAAAAATTATGGTTTCTTTATTACCGATCAACCGTGCATCGGTAGTAATAACTGACATCAATGGTGACGTATTTATCCGAGTTAAGAAAAATCTGTCTTTTGTGAGAGTGCATGGAATAACAAAGAAGCATAACTTTGTTCTTCAATTAAATAAAAATTAACAATATTTCTTTTTGAAGTGTCAGATAAGAACAACACCGAATGAAACTACTATACTTGATGCGTCGCGTCATTGGGAATAATGTTTTCTCGGTTATATGACCCACATCCACAAAACATCTCTACGTTTTAGAGATTAAATAATCAATATGTCATTAAACTTTTCAGAGGTAAAAAAAAAATGCTGGATCTTTAATTTATGTTACATTTATTTGTGAAGTTTATAAATTTAATGTCAATATCATAATTATTTAAAATATGATTTAACAAATAGCGTTTGTAAAATACCTTACGTGTTGTGCGCTAGAAAATATATGTAAATATTAAAATTTAATTTGCCACTCGTGAAATAATGTATGTCAGTTTAGATTAGACAAAAATAATAAAAGTCATTTTCGTTATGTGATGCTAACATAAAGTTGAAGCTTAACTTATCATGACTGTCATCATACATTTATTGAAATTTTATAACCATATTATGAGTTACGTGCAGTATCAACGAATTTTAACTCGTAAGGAATGAGAGTTTCTGCATTTTAATCAAGCCGTTAAGAAATAAAAATATACACACGGTGAATTTGGTTGATTAGAAATTTATTATTAGATTTTAATTAAGGCTTTGGATATAATTTCGTTTACTGCATGCATTAGAATTTGGACAAATTAAAAAATATATATTTTACTGCTAAAATGTATTTTAAAAGTTTGAAACTTCAGCCGCATTGTAATTCACTTATTGAAGTTACAATGTAAGGAGCAAATAATAATTTTATTATAATCTTATATACAGGAAATCATAATTAATCTCACCCTACTTGGAGAGTTGTAAACAATATTGAATTTACGGATAACAATGAAATTTAGAATTCACCCTTTTCAGTTTAGAGGAAATCCATGCTTATGAAAATCAATCAGATTTTTTATTGCAAGCTGTTATTGTAAATAATATATATTTTTTGAGATAGTCTAAAGTAAGATAAAGGATCCATGGGACGAAAAATAACAATAATTCAAATTCATTTCTGGGAAAACATCAATCTAAACTTCAAATATGTATAAGGGATTTCTGAATATTTGCCTCCACTTTATTTGTAGCTAAATGTTTTATCCATAAATAATTAAATTGTTACAAATTTTCTCCATACACTAACAAATGGTATTTCCATATTTAGAATAAAAAATGAAATCTTCTGATTTTTACCTGGAAACTTTAGTTTTTCCCAAAAATAAAATTTACAGAGCTGTTTTCTCATATTGAGAGATTTAATTCTAGCGAATATTGTAGGTATAGCGAAGTTATAAAATCACATTATTAAATGTAACATGCAGCATTTGAGGAAAAAGTTATGAAACTTGTTATACTATGAGGGTTATTATATCCAATATTAAAGATGCACGTGCCTGATTAAAACGAACTTTTAAAATCCCTAGATTATAATATAACATAGGTTAAGATAACGAAATAAAACATTTCATTCCCGACGGAGGGATATTTACTGGTTCTAGCTGGCCAAAATTATATTTTCCCTTTTTTTCTGTTTAACTGGATGTTTTATTTAAATAAATGATATATTAAATTCATTTTAACAAAATGTGAGCTTTAATAACATTTTAAATCAAAGATTCTTCGGAGATGGTTCATTTGAAATGGATTTTTTTTTAATTTGAGACGTTAAAAATGAAATCTGTATTTGATATTATTATGGATCATTCAATTAGGTAAATCACTTTTAAAGTATTAAGACAGGTAATAAATGAGGTAATCTAATTACTTAATATAGCTATTTATTGATAATCTTAATGATACTTTGTTAACAGTATGGAAGTTAAAGTGATAAAATTGTTTTTCTATTATTATAACTAATCATAAAAAAATATTTTTTTGTCTAATAATCTGTCAAAAATTCAGATAGAGGACAAACATTACACAGCTTTAATAAAAAGGGCTCAGAAATGTAATTAAATAATTCGGTATCTGAAAGTTCTTTATACTAGATCTCAGAATCTAGCGACATTTCTCCTATTTCGTGGAAAATTAACAACTCAATGGCTATTTTTGAAAAAAAGAGCTCTTTTTTTATTTCAGTTGTTCGGAAAGCGTTTGAAGTCCACAATGTTATATTAAAAAATTCTTGGTTAGAGGATTTTCTCAAGAACTTTCTTGAATAATTAAGTCTATAGGCATAGAAATGTTTATTCATTGCCTCAACATTTTCCTGTAATTACTGTCCAACAGACAGAACGGCATTCTATATAATATGTATGTAATTGTATGTTGTATACTGTACAGTATATTTATATTTATCTCTACATAGCAGAATCTTGTGTAACGTGTGTGAGTCATAAGCCACCATGGAAAAAGTTCTACATTAAATTTTGCATTGTATTCAAAGTGAATTTGGAGAAGTTTTCTGGGTCAATTTCGTAACCACTCGAGAATTGAAGCTAAAAATTATATTTTACATGAATCTGTCATGAGATCTAGATACAGTTGGCAACTTCTTTCGATATTAGGCCATAAATTTAAACATATTCCGCTTTCAAAACTTCGTGTATTCTTGTTCATCATTGTAATTTTCATCTATTAATAAAACCTTTCCAACAAAATTCAGCTTTTCGTTAAATTTTGGAACTTGATGCTGCTGTATAATGGTGCAAAAGTTGACTTCTGTGACTGACTTAAATCCTGGTGACTTTGATAAAAAAAAAATGGTTCTTGAACTAAAATTTCAAAAAAATTAATTTATAAAATTAATAAGATAAAAATAATTTTAAAAACTCGGAACGCAGATAGACACAGACAAACTAAAATTTATCCATAATACAGCACTGTTTTTTATTAATTCATTCACAACTAAGAAACACTCAAATTTGCACTAGTCTATGGACGATACAATTATATTTGCCAAAACCATTTGCAAGGAACAACGCCCTAACTATTAAGCTATATGAGGTAAAAAATAAATTACGCCTGGATAAATTAAAAAAAAATCGCTTTTGGCCAGCTAGAATCGGTAAATATCCCACCTCCACAATCAACGGATAAGATATGGTCTTGTGATTTCGACCCCGCTGACATTTCGGTACTGCCATTTTGCTCTTGCTGCCATGTCTATACTTCAGTACATGAAAATTTTTAGGTGCGTTCGTGTTCGTAATTATATAAATACATAGCACCTATAGTCGTCGTCTGTTCCGTTCGTCTGTAAGCATATAACAGCGCAAAAACTACCCAACCGAATGGTTTGAAATTTAATATATATAATCGTTGCAGAATTTTGTCAAGTCATTTCAAATTTTATCAAAATCAAATCAAAACTTAAAATGATATTAATAAAAGTTTTCTTCATTCTATTAAATCCTATCATACGTAATTAATTCAATGATATCCCATGATAGGTAATGATTATAAGTTGTCATGGTGATTACGTCATATTTAAGATGGAGTCATATTATTTCCGTATTACTGAATTTAAAAATCGAATTTGCATACTAAAATTGTTTAACCCTTAATTGCATAGTGATGTAAATTTCCATCACTGTTTATTTAACTTTTAATAAATAAATCAACTTCTTCGCCACCACTATATTTATATAGAAATATTAATCCAGTAAATTTCCCATGAACTATGTTGCTGAACAAACTTAAAATCTATCTTAAAATTTCTGGTGTCTAATATTTAATATATGTATAAAAAAACACAATTGTAAAAGAAAAACTCATGCAAAGAAGGGTTAATTATAGCAATCATATAATATACCGACAGTTTTTGGATAGATTTCCCGGAGAAATAGATATTAAATGGAAAAAGAGTCTAAATATGGATTTCAAGTTCTGAAATTTTCAAAGCTATGCTTAAGTTTTCCATTGGAATTTTGAGTAAATGTCAACAAAAGATAAAATGTTGCCAACTTAAAATGCACTTATTTTATTGCAGAAATTAATCATATCATAATAACAGACGATATTATTCATTTCACTGAAATAATTACAGTACGAACGCAACTCATTTGTCACGTTTCATGCAGAAGTTCCAACTTGTTTAAATATGACTACATATCTGGTGAAATGCGAAAAATGAAGTTTTTTTTAATGCTTTAGTTACTGCATATTACAGCAGTAAATATACAAAATTGTGTGACTATAAATTCCAACTGTGCAATATAGAGGAATAATTCACAAAAAAAGATACTATCGGAAAGTAGCAGTGAATTGCGTATTACTTATAATAATTAGAGCCCTATAAATTATGCGGAACTTTCGCCACTTTTTTCCTATAATAATTATTCTCTTATTTAAAAGCAGAATTTCTGTTATTAAATAAAGATAATATTTCTATTATAATTTAGTGGTACAATTTCCGCATATTTTATCGAGCCCTACTTATAATCAATTTAATTAAAGAATATAATGAGAATAGCTACGGAAAATGAAAAATACATTTAATATTCTCTTAAAATTACTTAAAGCGCAAAGAAGTCACAAACAAGTGCACTGAATGTTAAATGAAGCATGTTTTCAAACTTTATTTGCACAACATGCAGCGTGAGTTGTGTATGTATGAGAATTATTTGTGCGCACACATATAAAGAAAATAATAGTTACAGAAAAGGAAAAAAATAGTGGTATGGTTATTAATTACTGCTCATTTTCCAATAAAATTATGATATCTTACATCAGTAAAAGTACATAAGTGAGTGCGTAGGAAAGTGCTAGATATTTAAAATACTTTGATTCATAGCTGAAATATCCGAGAATATCTAGATTTTCTCTTGAATTTCAATATATGCAGAAGCACAGCTACAATCCTGGGCTTAAGAGAAGTAGACTTGTCAGTAACAATTAATCGTATACACTACAAAATTCTGACAACTCTAACATTTTATATATTATTATATATTTTATTTGATGAATTTATCAGCTTAGCATGCCAATGTAAAAGTAATTAATAACTATATTTTTGATTTTCATATGGCTCGTAACGTTCCTAAAATTTTTCTAACTTCTCTACCAATATTTGAAAACAAAAATCTTCGTGGTAGATTCCTTCAACATCTGCAAAATATATATAAACAAAGATTATTTTTTGAAATAGTTTTTTTTTTATAAAAAAAATTAGAAACACTGCAGTCCCTCTTTTCAATTCAATTAATCTGTAAACTCTTTTCACAGCACAAAAATCAACAGCAATCTATACATAAATATCAATCAATAACCGGTTTTGCATGTCTTAAAATGTCTATGCTAACTTAGTCTAAGTTAACCACGTTAATTTCAAAAACTTTTATCAGTTCTCTAAAGTTACGTCTCTGATAGTATTAGAGAAGTTGTATCGAGTAAAGCGTAATATTATTATATCTTAATAAGATCTTGCGCATGAATGTGACTTTGATGACGTAAAATTGACGAAGCATAACAAGATCAATAAGTTATAATACATATGATATACAATAGTACGGTAGGACTGAAGTTATGAAGTGTTATGATAATATGATCCAGAAAGCTGTGCGTCAGACAAGCTGAATCGTGAAAATTCATGCTCTTCCGTTAAAATGGTATTAATATGGAATACAATCGTAGTATTCTATTTGATTTCCATTTCCGAAAAATTTAGAATTGTCAAATTACGAACATCAATCAAGCAGATATTTACTAATTTACACTTTAAAAATGTAAAATAAAAGGTTCTAAAGTTACCGTAATTTCCGGCGTATAATCCGCAGCTCAAAGAATCGTTTTTCGACCCAGAAAATTTATTCAATAATTGTTGTTAAATATTTACAGCGATCTTTTAAGTTACATATTATAAAATAATATTTCTGGGTCGAAAAACGACTCTTTGAGCTGCGGATTATACGCCGGAAATTACGGTATAACTTATTTTGTTATTACCGTAATTTCCGGCGTATAATCCGCAGACGAAACAATCAAGTTTCGACCCAGAAATTTTATTTTATAAAATGTTACTTACTAGATCGCTGTAAATATTTGACTTCAATTATTGAATAAAATTTCTGGGTTGAAACCGAATTGTTTGATCCGCGGATTATACGCCGGAAATTACGGTACTTAAGAGCTGTATAAAAAATTTCCCTCTATTATTGACAGATTTCTACAAAAAAAAAAAAAAAAAAAAAAAAAACCAATAATCCTCTATATGGATATTTTAACTGTTTTCCATCTCCATAAGGAATTGCTTTTGTTTTCGTAGCTTGATTATAATATTTGAGAAGAAATATATTATATTGAGTAAGTAAATTACAAACGTTTTGAAATATGCATTTCAGAGGACGACTCGTGAGATATTCAGTGTTTAAAATTATTTCCGAAATCTTAAACGAGTAATCGTGTACAGAATTAAAATCCGATATTAAGCTGTTTTCTTTCTCATAAAAGCTGTGTTTAGAGAGCTAATAAAAACACAATTCAAACTTTGCTTAATGAGAACATATGAAGATAATGCGTAACTGACGCAAAACAAACATGTTGGTAATTATATTAAAATTATAAAACATTGAAGAACAAACTCTAAAAACTGATATATGTTCCTAAAAATTGAACGTAGTTTGATTTCATATGTGTTTTATACCAGAAGTGCTAAGTTCCCAATAATCTTCTGTAATATGTGGTTTAATCCGACCCAGTTTAACAACGCTTCAAACCAAAAAAATTATTGATAAATCTTTATTTATTTAATTTTAGGTTTCTACGGGGAATTTATTTAACCCTTAATTGCATAGCGATGTAAATTTCCATCACTTTTTATTTAACTTTTAATAAATAAATCAACTTCTTCGCCACTACTATATTTCTATAGAAATATTAATCCAGTAAATTTCCCGTGAACTATGTTGCTGAACAAAGTTAAAAATCTATCTTAAAATTTCTGGTGTCTAATATTTAATATATGTATAAAAAACACAATTGTAAAAGAAAAATTCATGCAAAGAAGGGTTAATTTCATTTCTTAAAAGAATTTCTGGTGCGAAACGTGTTAAACCTGGGGCAAATTAACCCACATATTACGGAATATTAATGAGAGCTTGGCACCTCTGGTTATACTCATAGGATTTTTCTTTTAAATTTTTATTATTGTAATGTTGATGTAGTTTCATAATTCAGGTTAATCATAAACTTTGATGTAACAATTTTATACCGTTCAAGGAAATGGAATGAAATTCAGTGTGTAAGTATTTTAAAGTATGTGTTCTAGAATGAGATGAAGAACAATTATCCAGCTCTCACAGTTCGGTCACCCTACAGAAAACGTTACTTTATGAGTGCAAAAATGTCAATAAAAAAATTTAAACCAATAAAGTTTATATTAATATTTATAGTTTATCTTTCACTTCTTTTAATATTTGTATTGGTGGTTGTATAGTATAGTCTTCTCATTATTTAGTGCTTAATTTATTTCTAATGATTTAGGGGCTAATTTCCTTTATAATAGTCTAACGGAAGATACAAATACACTTAGTTTTATTTTATAATTCCATGCTTATCTAGGGTAGGATATAAAACTTGAAGAAAATATGTTTAAAAAAACTTTTTATGAATGAATTAAAAACTTGATTTTATTAAATAAAGGATGCTTACATTTTAAATCAAGAACAGAAGATACATAAAGTTCGTGATCATTTTTACTTCAATAAGAATGTTTTAAAATTAACGACAAATGGCAATATGCACATTCACGCTAACAATATGAAATTGAAAAGGGATGCCTCTAGTCTTTGAATATTCTTATTTAGTGATGAATGTTACTATATTTTGGAAATTATTGCACAGAATTTTATTCTATTGGAAGTTACATGAAAGGTTTATAACAGTATTTCAAACATAATTTTTGAATAAAATTATTATTATTTTCATAATGAAGTTTCATATTCATATAAAGGAATTTACAGAGGGAAAAATGAAACATTATTTAATGAATGATTAATTATCACATTCATGAAAAAAGTGCAGATGCTAATATAATAAATTAAATGTAACATGTAACGAAGATATATCGTCGCTACCATGTCAAACTATCGAATATGAAAAAATGCATTTTTCATTACTTTTTAAAATGGGCCGATTGTTACCACTAAATTTTATTAGAATTCTTCGCCTAGTAAAAATAATAATAAAATGTCTGTGAAGAACAAGGTTGCAAGTTTGGTCTCCTTTTTTATTCAGTGATTCCAAATTCATACCAGAAATTTTGACAGAAAAATGTTTACTTTAAGGAATTACGAGATAGGCTGTCATTACATAAAGAATATATATCTATTTTAAATTTCTGGTATGGATTCAACATTTCTGAATGGAAAAAGAGGCCAAACTGGCAACCCTGGTGATGTTGTAACCCTGAAACCCTCTTAAAATTTAGTGGTGATAATCGACCCATTTTTAAAAGTAATGAAAATGCATTTTTTCACATTCGATAGTTTGACATGGTAGAAACGACATAAAGGGTGATTTAAAATTCTAGGAATAAATTTCTAGGAGGGGTGGGGTACAACTAGATGACTCGGAATCACATAGCAATGCAGGGTCGGAAACGCAATCCAAACGAGATAGGGCACTTGTTAGGGGCTGAATCATCGTGATCGAACTGACATTGACATTTAAAAACTATAAGCTTAAAATAAGTTATGACTTTCCTGATAATGAAGTACCCAGAAGTTTTCAGCCTACGTGCCTGTTTCTTACCACCTACAGCTTTGCACGTTTGAGGAGTCCAACTACAGCTCTGCCGAAAAGTGCCTTCACGCAGATAACCAGCGCCCTCAAACGTGCAAAACTGTAGATGGTAAGAACCAGGCACGTAGGCAGAAAGCTTCGGGGAACTTCATTATCAGGAAAGCAATGACTTATTTTAAGCTTATAGTCCTTAAATGTTAATTTTCGATCACGATGATTCAGCCCCTATCAACTCGCCTATTTCGTTAGGATTGCATTTCCGACCCTGCATTGCTATGTGATTCCGAGTCGTATAGGTGTACCCCACCTATCCTAGAAGTTTGTTCCTGCAGCTTTGAATCACCCTGCATGTATACCTTCGTTTATTAAATTAAAAAAATCACAAATCATCAATCTCCATCAAATATTTATAATTTTTATTGTGTTTTATTGTTTAAAACCTCAAAACATTAAAAAAATATATATTCTGTCAAAAATAACTACCATGTACTGAAAAAGATATTTTTTTATAGAATGATCCAGTGACAAAAAATCAAAAATTTCAAAAGGAAACACTCACTTTCTCATCTCAAAATGAAGCAGTGGAAAAACACAAATGCCGTTGAAACGGTGCCTCTAGCACTAAAAACGGTGAAGAAAGACAAAGAAAAAAAAGAGAACAATGCAATGGTATATGAGTGTTCTGCAAAAGCACTTTGGTGATATTTATGATGCCTCTATATGAAAGTGGCGATATACGCACAGGGCGCATGAGCAGACGTTGCTCAGGCAGGCGTGTTTCTTCAGAATATGGTAAATATACATCCCAGAACTTGGCGGTATTCGCTTGTACGAGTTCGATTAGATGAGTGAGGCGTTAACAAACATTTGCTTGACGATAATGGCAGGCTCGACAAGATGCTTGACGATTTGTATTCGTCTCAACCAATTGAATTTTATACCACGTTATGCCACCACTCTCATATAGAGACACCCTAGTAACATTTAGTCTGCCGCCATTTCGCGTTTTCACGGTCGCCATAGACACCCGAATACATGCCAATCCGTTTCTGTCTCGCAGGCGATTTAACACTCAAAGTATTCATGTTAAATTCGTTAAGTGTGTCTTAAATGTAAAACGCCATTTTACGTGAAATTCTGCATAGTTTTCATGTCATGATTTGTTATTTCCTAAAATTTCCCGCATGCAATGTGTCATTGTCTATGAAGGCGGACATTTGAATTTTTTTTTAAATTTGGCTTTTTGTCACCTGTCCATCCATTTGTAATTCCCCACTGTTCTTTTTTGTATTTGTTTTAAATCACTGTTTATAGCGCTAGACGTAACAATTCACGATAGAGGTACCATTTGTGGTATTTAACCCCTTAACTGTGTAGCCCGAACTCAGTTCGGGCAAGAACAGTTTGCTTGTTTTGTTACTAAAAGCTTTTGCACACCAGTAATTATTTAACGCAACCTTCGCTTTATTAATCGGCAGACTATATTCGATTACACAAAGCAAATATTTTAGTACGGAAAAAGTGGTGTATTGTGCCTATTTTTAGTTTATGGTGTCAAAATACCTCCCACAGTTAAGGGGTTAATATAAAGATAATTTTGCAACGAAAACACATGTGTGTTGCTATTTGAAATTTTCTAAATTTTTTCACTATAATTATAACGGTGACAGCTCGATTTTTGTTCTTCGCCTCAGTCTCGAGCGTATACTTTAAATCACCTACATATCAAATTTCCACCCGTTTCATTTTACGGTAAGGTTACTAGGAGGCTCATATATCACAAAAAATTTTATGACCATTCGGGGGCATAATATTTTACTTTTTATGGTTTATTCAATACGATATATTGATATAAGCATAGCTGCCAACTTTTACGCCTTTTTGTTACTACTAAAATTTAAATGAAATTTTTACTTATTTAATTGCAGATTTCGTTGATTAAATAGGGAAAAAATTACTTTTAAATTTTAGTGGTAAGTAAAAAGCGTAAAAGTTGCCAGCTAGGTTATAAGTAGGTACTTCCCATTTATCGTGTAATGAGGGGTACTAGATGGGATATTCTTTTTGATTAGAGTAAAAAATTGTGCTGCTATGCATACTGAAGAATTCATTCATTATTACAACACAATTATTTAAAACTAAACACACAGAATGGGTTAAGCAAGGCGCATAAAATGCTATTGTTTATATTGCTTTCTATATGTTATTCCTTCTAAAATTTTAATATTCTTGACAAGGATCTTTTTAAAAGCTATCTAATGGCTTGTACAATAAAGTCCTGTCTTATGATTAATTTAATTTAAAAATACCAAATTCTGGCTACTTTAATAAACCAGAAAAAAGTACCTCCAGGTCCTAAATCTCCAGGACTAAATCTCAAGGCTTAAATATCAATACTTAAACTTCTGGAACATCTACAGCTGTTTTCAGAATAGTAAAATTTTGTTTAGAAATGGCCTACTTGAATTTGTAAAATGCAGTCAAAATCCTAATGAATATAAAAGTGTAATCTCTCATTATATAAATGAGTAGTTTAATGATTTAAAATTTAAAAAGTCAGAGAACAAAACACACTTTTAACAATGAATCTTCTTGATAATCTCATTAAAATGAAAAACAAATTCATGTGTAAAATACTCAAAGTATAAATTATGTATATCTTATGAAAAAGAAAAGATTGTTTTTGAAACTTATTTTTGAATTTTTAATTAATTAAAATAATGTAAAAAAGAGCATTGAATTAACTCTACATTATACAATTTTCGTTCAGAAATGTATCTAAAGGTTATATTTTCAAGTGTTTACTTTTTAATGATACAATCTAATGAAAAGTAAAATATTTATTCCACTAGAAATTTCGAAACATTTCTAAATGTTGCTAATAAATTCTATAATAAAGGATATATTATTCTTCGCCAAGATCAGCTAAAATTATTATTTTTCTTTTATCATGTCAAATGCAAATACTGTCTCTAGTGTTGTGCTTATTGATTAAACACTACATTGTTTTGTGGATAAGTACATAATATTTTAATGCTTTAACTAAACATTGAAATTAAAATACTTTAAATAAATAAAAATACTTTATTTGCTAAATATATTTCATAGTTATTTGAAACACTTAAGGGGATAAACATAACTATGTTGAATAAAATGTTGTTACTGAAAAAAATACTATATTTATTATACAATATCGCAAAATGTATTTATTGCTCGCTATTAAAGAAATATTCAACGCTATTTAATAATATTTTTTTAAATTCTCTTACAAGTTAAGAGCATATATTTTCATGACGTACTGTATTTTATACAATAGAAGCTGCGACAACGTATTCTGTGTATAACGGAAATCTCCTGTAATCTGAAAAAAAATCCCGATTCTTTGTGATTCCGTCTTACCATTTTTTATTGCATTTCCAAAAATGAATATTACAACTAGTATACTTAAAAGAAATCGAATTTATGAAAACAATTTCGATTCAGTTAAGTGGTTGAAACCGATATCCCGCAAATTAACATTAAAATTGGCGTTCCTTTAACCAATTGCTTCATAAAAGTTTCTATTAATAATAATGGATTAATATAAATGAGATATACCAGTATTTCAAAACTCTTATTTGAAATATTTAGATTTTTATCTTTGTTAGTGAACGGTAAAAAGCGGCTGTGATCTAAAAGCTGTCAATATGCCGGACTTCAATAAAATTATGACGACTTCAGGAATAAATTCTAAAGGAAGTAACCCAAATATTAATTGTATGTGAGGAAAATTACGGAAATCCTACGCAATCTTTAAGATTGCTAGGTGTGCAGAAGTGATATCTTGCACACTGCAACTTCCACTTGTTTATGGAATACAAGCAAAATAACTCCAATAATTGCTGAGATTTTAAGAGATTTGGGAATTTTATGTTGTCATAACGCCAATGCATATTTTATCGATTTTAAGAAAGAACGCTATTACAATGATTATTAAATTAAGATAATTTTTGTAGGTTTTTGAGAAAAACTAACAAATTACTTTCAAACAAAAATCATCATTAATTTCGGCAAAATTTAAGCAACAAATTCCATAACATAAAATTAGTTTGATCATCAAGCAGTGAGCACTGCTGCTTGGTAACGGTGGTTCTCCAGCAAGCAAGGGTTTGAAAATTTTAAAGTGAATGTAGAAACCTGGCGGACCATTAATTTTTCCCCAAAAATATATCAACATTAATTTTTTTGTTGTTTCATAGTAAAATTATGAAAAAAGTGTTCAAAAGATTTTTTGAAGCTACGTTTCTAAGAAATAGGAATTATAACAGATAATTTAATGGTTCATCAGATTAGTGCATGTCCAGTGTAGCTTCACTCCATATTTTCACGAAGTTGATAGCTTAATTACTATCTTTACCACAATGCCCACCAGTTCAAAATACAACATTTGTAGGAAAACGCATTTAAAAAGTTTTGCAAGAGGTATTGATACTTTGGCAGACAAGTACGTGGTAAAAGTACAAATAAAAGTACGTGGAAGCGAGTTTTTTTAATTGAGTGCTGAGCAAGACGACGTTGGAAACGAAAATAAACACCATAGAATTTTTTGTGTTTTTTTTTTTAAATTTTGCACTAAATGAACATTGCAAATAAGTTCCGTACGCAATTTCCAGAATGATCCTTTTAATAAAGATCTACTATATGTCAACGGAAGAATTTAGGAAGAAACTAATTCATCCCCTTGTATCTAACAAACTGGTTTTCCTCTTCATTTACTAATGCCTTTGTTTCCTTTGAGATCCAGACTTTTTTTGCAAAACTTTCTGACTCAAGAGAACATGAAAAAAAAAAAAGATTACCAAATTAGTTCAGACACAAAAGGTGCTTTTACGAAGAGAGAATGTGGTAAAAATAGTAATTCTCTGTAAGCCGTAATTACTTCTCTATATCAATAAGTAAAATGCAATTAAGTGTTAATCAACATACCATTTAAACAAGATCAGTTAGGGTGATCAATCTGCAATAGTTTAATCAAGGATATTGAGTCTAAGGTTAAAATAAATTGAGCAGTGTTTTCCAAATAAAAATGATAACAGTAAAATGTGTATTAACCTGATTACTAAACTTGATGTGCCAATGTAGCGAGTAAAAAATATGCTAATAACAGCACGTGAGGCTATTTGTTTTCAAATTCAGATGTATCACACTGTGAAAATTTATAAATGAATAGAAATATAAATATAAAATCTAAGTCTGAATATGTAAGTATCAACCATCGCTGTTAAATTCACTCTTTTTCATTCTCTCTTACTCTTCTAATTACTTTCTGCTTAAAGTCAATTTAATAAAACATCAGAAGAAGCCATTTTGAATATAAACGCATTTCTTTTCTTTTACAAAAAAAAAAATGTTGAACAGTAAATTAAAAAATGAAATTTATTTAATTGAAACATAAAAAAAGATGCTAAGGTAAAACACACAACTTATTGTTTTAGCTATTAAAGTATAACATGTTCTTTATGTAACCATTGTCTATTTGACTAGACTTTGACAACGTGGAACGTTTTGACGCAACAGCGTAACGACTTAAAAACAAGTAGGGGAGAGGAGGCTGGAGTAGGGCGGCAAGAGAAATATATATATATATATATATATATATAACTAAACATTTCCTTCACTTGTTAACATAATTCCATATATCCTATGTTTACAAGTAAATAAATACGTTAAGCCTAAAAAGCAATAAGTGGTTAACGTGCTACACTCCTGGCCAAATAAAGACACTAAAAATCTGACGAAACATAAAATTTATACAATTCTGAGTAATAATAAACATTATATAATATATATAATGAAATGTCTTGCTCATTTATATTAAAATAAATATGTGAAATAAGAAAAAGTATTACAATTTTTTAATAGTCATAATTATAAGGGCACTGTTTATAAGCTCGAATAGATACAATTTTAACAAGAAGTGTAACCACATTTATTTTCTAGACACTCAGCCATTCAACATTCTTGGAACAAGTTTTGATAATTATGATGTACGTATAACAACCTAGGGATTGTAAATACCAAGGCCTCCTTATCATAGTATCAGGCCTCACAATCAGCAAGTTTCCTTTGACCGCATGGTTGTCCTGCTACTAGCGCCATCAATCGTCAGTAATAGGTATGATCTCCATGGTAATAGAAGTATTTACGACACGAAATAACACGAAATTTTTTCACAGCTCCATTTGTTCTATGCATTTGCTTATGAACTAGTATTGGTAGTATCCACCAGGCGGCGATACTTTCTGGAGAAAGTCAATTAATAAGTTGGCAATTACCACGGACATTTTCTCCCAAAGACTTTCTCCGGATTGTCAAGTCTGATCTATGATAAGGGAGTCTTGGTAAATACCTTCCTCAAGATCTATAATGCATGAATATTTCTTGCCATTTACATAAAAATGTTCACCATTTGATTCCATTAAGTTTTTATAATGTTCATATCGTGCAATCAAGGTGGCTAATCAAATAACGTGCTATTATTATTATTGAACCGAATTTTCGTAGCTTTTGAAATATGACGTGCATGCATTAACGTATCAAAAGATGAAATTTTCCCCTACTGAAAGCAATTATATGTCAAAATTTGTGTTTACAAATATAGGTGTACACTTTAAAATTTTTTCACTTAGAAACAATAACTAGATTAGTCTTAGCTTAATCTGAAACAGCACCCCAAATCATTGCTGCTCCTCCTTTATTTTGACGGCTCCATGCAACGTTTCTATTCTTCTACACTCCGTACCAGTATTAAAGTATAAATTCAGGCGTATAAAAAATATTCAACCTTGTTGGGTGTGAAGTTATACGTTAATACTGATATGATTTTTGGAGGAATGGAAACATCGCATGGAGCCGTCAAAATAAAAGATGATCAGTTATGGTTCGCAGTGCTGTGTTAGCTCAAGGTTAGACCAATTTAAATTTTTCCTAAGACAATTTATTCTAAAGTGTACACATGCATAGCTGCCAACATTTACTCCTTTATCTTACACTAAAATTTAAAAGTAAATTTTGCATTATTTAATCTACGGAATCTGCGATTAATGAACTTAAAAATTTCGTTTAAGTTTTAGTGGTAATAAAGTGTAAAAGTGGGTAGCTGTGACACATGTATTTTAGAAACACTAATTTTGGCATATGATTGCTTTTTAGGAGGTGAAAAATTCATTTTATAACAAGATAATGCACTGAGAAATACCTCAAAAGCTACATAAAAAAAGGTTCAATGATAACAATATCCCATTATTTCATTTTCCACATCAGTAGCACGATAAGAACATTATAAAAATGAATGGAGTGTTATGGTGAACTTTTTTATGTAAATGGCAAGTAATATTCATGCATTACAGTTCTTCGGGAGGTTATTTACTATCCCATGGGTGGTTATATCCACATCATAATTATCAAAACTTCTTCCAAGCATATCGATCCGCATGGCTGAATGTGTCCAAAATAGTAGTGTCCTTATTATTATGGGCGTTAAAAATTGCAATAATTTTTCTTATTTCATATTTAAAAAAATATATATTATTATATATTAGTGCATATATTGGTGCATATATTGGTGCATAAGAAAACCCAAATTATGCTTTTCATTTTGCTTAATCCTGTTAAAGTATAATATTCGTTAAAATGTAATTCCCTTGTGCGACACTCCTCCTTGACTAGTGGGAGGAGTGGGACAAATTTTTCACAATTTTCAAATTGTTTGGAAATTAAATTTTTCAAGTTATTTCGACTTATCTTAAGTTTTTTTATTATCAGATAATACTAAATATTATTATAGTTCAAATGTATACAAAATTGAGAAGAATATATTGAATAAAAAATGTTTTTAAGGAAATTGTCTCATTCCTGCCTCCCCCCCCCCTCCCCATAACAGAAAAATAAAAACTTGAAAATACGAAAATTTTCATTTATCGGGATGCACTAGAAACAAATTTAAAAGATTTTATAAGAAAATATAAATAATTGTTGGATGTAAAAAAAGAAAAATTAATTTAATCTGTTGTATAACATAACGATAGAGGGAGGTGAAAATTTACTTCAGTTAGTCATTTTTGCTTTTAATGGGATAATTTGTGCATAAAATTTTGTGCCAAATAATATTGTGTTTGAACATTTTGTTCCCTTGGATTTCCCACGTATGTACTAAAAATAGGGTTATTTTCTGGACCTCTTTGGGATAAACTACTACAGATACAGACTTGCGCTTGATACTATATAAGGGATGTATGATAAAGTAAAAAAGAGAAATGCATTCGGAGGTTTGTATTCTGTTTGGTTCTTAACACTAGAACCGCGGAAAATTTTACTCAAGTTTTATAAAAAAATATTTTACACCAGAATTTTTATTTAAAATTATTTAATCTATTAATTTAACTTATGTTTGTACGGCATATGTTTAACTTATTTTATGAAGAAATTTCTGGTTCGAATCGACACTTATTTATTTGGTACGGGTCAAAATGACCTGTCATCGCGGTATTAAAGTATAAAATTTTGAATTTTTTAACAAAATATAAGAAATTTTTCCCTAAATAACGTAATAAATCAGTCTGAAACTCAAAACACAGATACTACAAACCTACTTTAGTTACAGCTTAGTCAAGGTTCGCACACTTCTTAGAATTTCTGGCACCACTATTAATGATAAGAAAATTTATATTTGATTTTTAAAACATAGAATTCGGAACGGCCTTGTTTATTCACTGAATTTGCAATATTTTTCTGAAGCGAAAAAAAGTGTTACAAATTTGTAGTAGAACTGTGAAAACTTGAAATTAGTATTATGTAAAAGCACGTTAAATGGCAAAAATATCCTCAAACGGCTTGCTGCAAAGTGCTTTGAATGTATCAAAAAATGGCATTTTGAGAAAAATGACGTTAAAGATTAAAAACTTCGACAAGATTACAGTTTACAGATTACAGATTTTGACATATTATGTTTAATTACAAGCCAATATCCTTCCGGAACATATTCCATCTGCATGTTTTTCTGTCTGTTTTCTTTTGGCAGCTGCTTTTCTTGCTGATCGAAATTCGTCATTTTTTCTGATCTCCCAAGTCTTAAATTGACAAACAAGCCTATTTATCGGGACGTAGATACGCCCAGAATATAAAAAAACCCTTTAAAAAGGTGTGATTGAATGAGTTGCTATTTATTAATTTTGTTAGTTTTTTTTTTGTAAAAAATATGCTGAAATAACTTTTTAAACTGACTCGCGGAGTAATACATAAACAATAACAATTATGACAATTTTATAATACAACAATTTTGAAGTAATAAAAAATATTTTCGACATTCGTATCTATAAATGTTAGCATCAATGTCTTTGTCATTGATTTACTTGTTATATTACCATTTATACATGAATTTAACTTAACTTATAGACATATATACATATATACATACACATATGGGTCATTATACAAAAAAAAATTACTTTTTCGGTACATGGTAGGTAGTTTTTGACAGAATACTTGTTTTATGTTTTAGGGGTTTTATATAATACAACATATTTAAAATATATATAATATATTTGATGAAAATTGTTGATTTGCGATATTTTTAATTTTTATTGTATTAATGAACAGGGGTATACATGTATACCTCAATTAAGTGTTACACCAAAGTTTCTCTATTAACATTTTCATTTATTTTGTGAATGTGATAAATATATTATTCATTCAATATCTTTTTTTCATTCGTTAATACGTAAAGTAAATTTTATTAAAACAAAACAAAACAATATTTTCTTTTTAACACTTTCCAACCTAGTTGAAAAGTGTTTATGACTTCGGTTTGTCTGGCCGTATGGCCGTCTGCCGTCTGGCCGTCTGCCGTCTGCCGTCTGTCCGTCTGTCCGTGCTCTAACTCCCGTAAATATGCTCAGATTGCTTTGCAATTTTTATATGTTATAGTCGTTATCTATAGCATGTTCCCTATTTCAACGGAAGAGTGTAGCACTTATAGTTTTTTTACAGGGACACTCAAAAGAATTCCGTTACATTGCGGTCTATGGGGAAAAATCATTGACGGTTTATTTAAATAATGTTTCACTATTTTAAACGCATTGAAATTTATATATATCACTAAGGTGCATTAGAAGAAGCTTAATATGGAATAGGGTATGCATAGCACTTATAGTTACTTTACAGGGACAGTCAAAAGAATTCTGTTACATTACGTCTATGGAGAAAAATCGTCTGCGGTTTATTTAAATAATGTTTCCCTATTTTAAACGCATTGAAATTTATATATATCACTAAGGTGTATTTCAAGATGCTTACTACAGAATAGTGTGTGTACAGCAGTCATCGTTCATTTACAGGGACACACAAAAGAATTCTCTACTGTAAGTTAACAATAATTCCTGGAAGTGCGTTTTAAGTTACTGATCGCGATTTTAATTTTAACTCGCTTTTTGTCTATTATGTGGTGTGTATAAATTCTGTATATCCTATACAGGGAAGCACAAAAGTTCGCGAACACATTTCCGTATTATTTAACTCCAGACGGAGAATTTTAAACTGTGCTACGCGTTTCTAACTGAACTAAAATTTAACATCCTATGTAGTATATATACAAATCTATAGATCCTATACAGGGCTGAATAAAAGTATTCGGATTACTTAGATGTTATCTTTTAGCTTATTAAACGGTATGATTTGTAAAATTATTTTGGAAGCGTTGGAAAGTGTTACATAATCTATGCTTGACGCATGATTTTTCGTTCTTGTTTTAAAATTGTGTTTGAATTACTATTAGAAGCCTTTCGTGTATCCTCAGTTGCAATAAAGTTTTCAACAATAATTTCCATAATATAGCAGCATTTATCACACTAATAAATATATTCAGAGGTAGGAGGAATCCCTTTTTAATGTCAGTTGCTAGCCGTGAATATGCACATTGTCGTTTGTCATTAATTGTGAATAATTATCACTGAACTAGAAACGTTTGTGAACTTTATGTATTCTCCGTTCATGATTTAAAATATAAACATAATTTATTTAATAAAAATGAGTTTTTAATTCATATATGTAAAGCTTTTTTTGGAGATATTTACCTTAAGTTTAATAACCTACACTAAATAAGCCTGGCATTATGAAACAAAACATTGTGTATTTGTATCCTCTATTACAATATTATTGAGGAAAATATCTCCTAAATCTTTATAAAATAAATTGAGCACCAAATATGAGAAGACTACGCGACCACTACATAAATCCATAGCTATCAACTTTTACATTTTTTTTCTCGCTTAAATTTAAAAGTAAATTTTGCATTATTTAATCGACGAAACTTGCGATGAAAGAAGTCAAAAAGTTCTTTTAAACTATAGTGGTAACAAAAAAGCTCAAAACTTGGTCTCACAAGAGATGTAAGATGAACTATGGATGTTTGTATAAATTATTTTGGGTTAAATTTATTTATTGGAATTTTTACGCTCAAAAATCAACGTTTTCCGTATACCTATATATATATATATATATATATATATATATATATATATATATAAGAATTAGTGAAGCTTTTTCATTGCAATATTCTATTGAAAAAGTATATTACATCACTTATATTATTTACAATAGATCACAACTATCACATTAATTAAAACGGTAACAGCATTTAAACAATCCTGCATACACAAATCAAATATAGTCACGATTTTAGCATTCATGACAAAGACATGCAATGTAGAAGGTTAGTTACGTTGGAAGTGTGTATACAGTGTTTAAGGGATTCAGCTAATATTTACTGGTCGATAGAAGCATGTTACACAGATTATTATAGTAATGCCCTCTGGAATCAAACATTCACTTAGATAAACATGCAAACAAACGAAAATTGTTCGAACTATTTAGTCTCAGATTAGTACCTAATGATTAAATTTCATAGTGAGTTTCAAATATTTAATTTGAATTTTCGAAAATTTATTATTATATTTCAAATTTATTATAACCTAATCGCAAATAAAATACTGTACGGGGCAATAACAATAAGATATCGGCTATTTATGACTATTAACCTGTTTTTATGCATTTTTTCCAGTTACATCTTCATTTAAAACTAAATAAGTCAATTCCATGCATTTTTGCGCATATTTTGAAGATAAAAAAGCACGAAAAGTTTAAAAATAATGTTAATATTCAAATTTTGAACTATTTTCTGTATGTAAATGAACAGTATTCATTAACGGTAAATTACTGTAATTAATAAATATTTACTAACTTGACTCAGTGTAACAAAATGTATCAAAATTTTCTGAATTAAAAAAAAATCTGGTAATAGGCCGTAATTTTGGTTATGTAATGTGGCACAATATTTATTTTATTGGAATCCGACACAGTAACTGAATACGAAATAACGTAGTTAAATCTGGTTAATTATCATTATTTTTATCGTTAAATATTTATAGTTTTTAAAAACTGTACAATTAATACTATTAAGTTATTATAGATTACAGTACATAATAAAAATTTCATGATACTTTCATAGGCATCGACTTCACGGTCACAAAATAGGCAATCAAGCATACTTTTACCGCTAATTAATTTTTCTTTTGTTCTAAGTAATTATTTTCATTAATTAAGATAAAAATAACATTTTAAAATTAGTGGTACAAATTTCCTTCATTTGCCCCCATTAAATTGGCGCCTATTGAAATATTTTAAAATTATGTTACGCTTTCCGTATAATTTTAAAGAGAAAACTATATTTACCAATATATAGTTCAATAAAAATTTGAGAAGAAAGGATAACAACAACGAGTGTTGCAAATTAAGACGATTTGTTTTCATTTTACAATTTCGTTAGTCTATTGTTTTCATTTTACAATTTCGTTAGTCTATTGTTTTCATTTATTACAAATTATCAAAAATAAAGAAATAATTAACCATACATACTTCATAGAAAATTTTCACTTTTCAATGCACTCTTTAAAAAATATGAATGCACCTATAATTTTAACAAAAAAATATTCAAACGCTAAATAATGAATACGAATTATTAAGAAAGCAGTTGTAAATATTATTAACCATTACTAACTCCTTTTATTAATTCTTATTTTAGGGTTTATAATCCTTATTAGGCATTTTTTTCATCGTAATAACCAACTTTGAAAAAAATACATATGCTTCACTCATTAATAAAATATAGCGTCAACGCTTAATGTATTGATTCATATTTCATCAGTTTCGAACATTTTCATGGCTCGTACGCCTCGGGGTATTTAAGGGATTTAAATTCAAAAAAATTTGTAAAGTAATGCTAATCATATATTTAGACAAAAAATTGTTTCAATTAAATAAGGGATGTATTCCTTTACGAAAAATCTGGTATTATTAACCTGAAGCGTATGAACCCTGACTTTATAATAGGCTTTTATTGCAGTAAGCAAGGCTCGCAGCGTTCATAAATTTTTCTACCTTTGCTATCAATATTTAAAAAACAATAATTTTTGTGGTAGATTACTTTAACAACTGCAATAGAAATCTATTACAAGGGCAAAGGTCCCAAATGGTAAGCTTTTGAATACAAGAAAAAATTGCATTGTAGCTTTCTACCAAAGACATTATTTATTTAGCAGATGGATAGATGAAATTTATCGAGTTAAAATAGCGTCCTATTACAAATGATTGTGTTTTTGAATGCTTTAAAAAGAAAACATTAAACCAGGAAATTCAGAAAGAGAAATGGCAAAATATTAATAGAGAAAAACTAGGCCAAGTGTGAACCCTAGATTGAAAACCGCGCTTCTATAAAGCCAGTGGGATGGATAGGCGGCAAGAAACGATAATGGAACCTATGAATTACTAGTAGCTGCTTTTATTTGTGACGTACTTTTGTTTTGACAACTCGCCGCAGGAGTGGAAAGTGGCGCTGATGTATGGCAATAAAATTCATTTGTAGTGCGCATCCTTAAAATAGAAGTTCTTTAGTTTCTACAGTATTTGCAATAGACTAATTCCATGCGTGAATGTAGTGTAAGTCACATAGCCGGAAAAGTGTACCGTTCTTTCCCACCGGTATTTTTTTTTTAAAACTTCTTCAGCGTATTTAATTGTAGATATATGGGGTTGAATAAGTCAAATTTTCCTTTATTATAATACTGGTAGTCAAACGCCGCAGTCATTTTTATCTCTGTGACTGATACTACATCCACGCATGGAATTAGCCAATATTAATAACCATCGGGATAGGTTTCTTAGAAAATACAGATATACAAAAAAATAGACCATTTGGGAGTCCTTCAAAAATTATCGTTTTGAAGTAGTTGTAAAGGTAGAAAATTTTAAGAACGCCTTGAGGAAGGTTATACAAATTAATGCATTACAGATGTTGCGCGAAGGATGCAGTCCGCCGGATTAAAATATTACTTTTTCTCTAATTCTTTTTAATTTTGAAAGCAAAAAATCTCGTGTAAGACTCTTTCACAGGGTTCATACGTTTTAATCACAATTTTTAATTGAATTTTTCTATTTAATATTTAAATAGCAGAAATTGTAGACGCCTCGTTTAATTGCAGGATTTGTAACACTTTTCAACATTTAAATAAGGCGAAAATTTTATTAAAAAATTGTGGTAACACTGTATGAACCTTGTTTCACTTTCATTTTTACTTACCGTAATTTCCGGCGTATAAGCCGCAGCTCAAAGAGTCGTTTTTCGACCCAGAAATTTTATTCAATAATTGTAGTTAAATATTTACAGCGATCTTTTAAGTTACATTTTATAAAATAATATTTCTGGGTCGAAAAACGACTCTTTGAGCTGCGGCTTATACGCCGGAAATTACGGTAAATATTCTTTGCATTTTTCAACAATTAAAAAAAAAGAGTTCGTTATTAGCCATGTGAAAATTTCTTGGCATCAAGCAAAAAGTTTTTCGGATGCAATAAGTTTAAAAATTCACTCAATATTTTATGTTTCTTTAGATTTAAAAATTATTTTAATGAAATGCTAATACGTTTTTGAAAAAAAAATATATATTACAGATATCATTTAGAGACATTTAAGCGAAAAAAATTTCAAAATAAATGAAGATCTTCAGTCACGCAGTCATCAGTAACGCAGAATAATAATTTCTGTCTTAATAACTGAAATGTGCGCCCTTTATTGATTAATCATGTTTGGCATTCACGACTCGGTTAACTTCATTTTCAATTCAACTGCTTAAAATATCCTCCTGTCAAACAGAATTCATGAAGCAATAGATTTAAGATCTTTCAAATGCTAATCCTCGTTATGACACTGAAGTTATTTCATGATGAACGAAAAAAAAATATTTAACACGTTCACTGTCAGATTAAAATTACCGGAAATTTATTTTATTTAGAAAGTTCGAATTCGTACCAGAAAATGCTAATAGCAATAGTCACTTTATTTGATTACAGACATTTCGTGATTACATGAAATAAAAATTCTTCTTCCGAAATTTCCGGTACGAATTCGTAATTTTAGATTGAAAAACCACGAGTATACTCGTGGTTGGCAGCGAATTGGTTAATAAAGCATAAAAAATTGCATCACACTTATTCGAAATTAAGAATTGTTTGTTATCAGCTTAAAAAATTAATTCAAAAGAATGATTAAATTTCAGTCCTTTCGTATGGCATGTTTTAGAAGTTTTTTTTTCTTACAAACTGCATTCATATGATAATGTTGTTCTAGTTCTAAAAATTACTCTTATGAAATAATTGAATGAGAAATGTTTTTGAACAAGACAAATATATTTTCAGTGAAAATATATTATACATTTTTTATGTTTGTTTTTTTATAACGTAGCTTTTTATTAAAAAAATATATACATGTGTAACAAATCTATTTCAATATACTTATATATTCAATACCGTAAACTATTCGTAAAATTTTAACGGGTCAATAAAACTGTAACACCATTTAAAAGTTGTACAAAAATAAAAATTAAAAAACTAGACAGGTTTAAATGTTGTGATTTTTTTAAATCTCGGACAATGCAAAATTTATTCTTCTTATATTCATCACCCACAGAGTTTAGATACTTACCGTTTATGGATCGTTGTTTGC
The DNA here is from genome assembly GCA_963931845.1 of Maratus michaelseni. Taxonomy (NCBI): domain Eukaryota; kingdom Metazoa; phylum Arthropoda; class Arachnida; order Araneae; family Salticidae; genus Maratus; species Maratus michaelseni. Next base: position 168,381,825 of record OZ007586.1, read on the forward strand.
ATCTTTACAAGTGACTGCGTACGTATAGAAAAACAATCATACAAAAAATAAAGATATTGTAAATAGTAACTTATTTTAAATAAGTACAGAAAAATATTTCAGAATTGAAAATAATTAATAAAACGGGAAAGAGGCAAAAGGTAATTTCCAATGTTTCGCTGTAGCACTAAACTTTAGCACTTATAGCTTTGCATGCAGCTGTAAAAGCGTACAAAAAAGCGTAAAACCCTTAAAAATCAATGCGTAGAAGTGATAGGGAGGATTCAGTAAATTTATCCCCACACACAATTTGTCCTCCTTGTATGGTTGCAAAGTGACATATAGCGTAATCCAGCGGTTTTACGGATAACTACATTTAGGACACATTTCTTACATTAAGACGCACCAAAGTCAGAATTATTAGTACAATAATACTAAAGTGAATATTTCGTTGTGTTACTTTTCTTGTGGGAGAGCGAATAGGGAAACCAGATCAAAACCAAAATGGATCAAGTTAATTTTTTTGTTCAACCGAGTTTGAGACAAATTCTTTCTCTATGGATAATTATTTATTCAATGCTGTAACGAAGCAAGTTCTCAGTTGAAAATTAAAAAAACAAATGTCGCTAATCACCTATGATTCTGAATGAAATGCAGGAGAACCAATTAACTCCAAACACCGTAATTTCCGGCGTATAATGCGCGGATCAAACAATCATGTTTCGACCCAGAAATTTTATTTTATAAAATGTAACTTATGAGATCGATGTAAATATTTGACTTCAATTATTGAATAAATTTTCTTGGTTGAAAAAGAATTGTTTGATCCGCGGATTATAAGCCGGAAATTACGGTAGCTCTGGATAACTTTCGTCGCTACTATGTCAAACTATCGAAAACGAAAAAATGCATTTTCCATTACTTTTAAAAATGGGCCAATTGTCACCACTAAATTTTATTAGCATTCTTCGCCTAGTAAAAATTCTAATAAAATTTCTGTGAAGAACATGGTTACTAGTTTGACCTCCTTTTTTCTTCAGAGATACCGAATTCTTACCGGACATTTTGAGAGAAAAACTTTTACATTAAGTAATCACGAAATAGGCTGTCATTGTATAAAGCAAAAATTTATATTTTAAATTTCTGATATGGATTCGAAATTTCTGAATGGAAAATTAGGCCAAACTGGCAACCCTGAAACCCTATTAAAATTTAGGGGTGATAATCGTCCCAGTTTTAAAAGTAATGAAAAACGCATTTTTTCAGATTCGATAGTTTGACATGGTAGCGACAAATGGACTTGATCTACTTTGGTTCTGAAAGCCACATATGAACGACTCTTAGTCGGGTTTACATACCATGGAAATGTTCTAGCTATGGTACCTTAAAATATTTTTTCACCGGTATAGCAACGATTTAAAACGTAGTTCAACAGCGTAAACAATTTAAATTGTGGTTTTACAACCATGGATCATTAGAATATGCCTAAAAATCCTGTGTTTCTAGACCAGACTAAAAAATATAAACAAATCATGAAAGGACGGGAAGCTGTTGATAACAAGTCATATATATTCAAAACAAATGTTGGCTTCTTGCCAGCAAGATCCTTGCAGTCATATAGTGAAAGACATTTGGTTTATTGACATTATTAACGATCATCGTATTATCAGTGCAGTATACTAATGCTCCAGAAAGCGAAACTTCCGTACCGGTGAAAAATATGATGATTTTGGAACAGGAATGTTATAGTCTCCATTATGAAAACCCAGACCGCCGGCGGCTTGAATAAATAAACCGAGCACCTTTTGAGTGCCCTACCTACAGGTCAAACCACAGCACCCTGAATACTGAGCCTATAAACTGACCCAAAAATGGCTGCTGTCAGAGGCGATTTTTTTTTCATTATTTCTAAAGTCCCTTGAATATACCAATAATTTATAAAACATGGTTCCTACAGGCCAGTGAATTTTTCAGGTTTCTTATAGAAAAACTCGCTTTTAGTAATCGCACGATTACAAAAGATGAGTTTATCTAAATAAAATGCTGGTGTTACACCTGAAAATTTTCATGACCTGTAGAACCCTGTAAAAGTTTTCTTCGCCATGTCTGAGAATAAATAAGTAAAAGGAAACTTTTAGGAAATACTGGTGTTTAAATTCTGGTGACCGTACTAAAACAAAAAAAATCCGACTACGGCGGCCGCCATTTTTGTGTCTTTGCTTAGGCCTAGTATTCAGGGGTGGTGGTCAAGCATTTTATTACGACAAGCTTTAAGCTACTAAAAGAGGAATTTGGAGTTCATCATTTTGTTGACAATGCTGTCGTCGATACATTTTTGTGCAATCGGCGAGAGAACCAGACCCCTTCAATTTATAATAATGCACAATTGCCATGTCTTCCAATTTTTTACTGCCATTAATTCACAACAGAAATATTTGCTTTATTTATCCGAAGAAATTTGCGATTATGTAAAGCAAATATTTTCCATACAAATACAGTGGAAGTCAAAAATTGGGAGACATGTCATCTACGATAATGGAATTAAAAAAATTGCCTTTCCGCTGGGAAAAATTTGTTTTGAAATCATGAGATTATTAAAAAATATATATATTGCATCATCAATTTTGAATCGTATTCCAATAAATTTCAAAATATAAATTCCGGTTTGTATTTATTTGACTGTAGTAAACACAATTTAAAGTATATTTCTAGAAAAAACTTTTACGTAACAAATGATACTTTATAGAAATTACAAATAGACTAGCATAATTGTTTGTGTTAAGATATAAAATTTAATTAAAAATGCTTGAGAACATTCAAGATTACAAAAAAATTATAGACAAACTCACTTCTAATTATCGTATTTTTCGGCCTATAATCCTCTGTTCAAAAAATTCATTTTAAACCCAGAATTTGTATTTGGTAAAATGAGACTTTCTTGAACTCGGAATATACTTGACTTCAATTACTAAATAAAATTTCTGGGACTAAACTGAATTATTAGAGTTGCAGATTATACGCCGAAAAATAACTCATTTTCAGTTACCAAGCAGTTGGACTTTTATTAACCCCCCCCCAATATATATATATATATATATATATATATATATATATATACAGGGTGTTCCGTTAAAGGGGTCCAATATTAATAGGGGTAATAGAGGAGATCACATGGAGCATAAATCAGTATATAAAGCCTGGTCGGATCTCAATAGTTTTCAAGTTACAGCAAATAGAATGAAAATTCGGAAAATTGTAAAAGAACCCTCATTGCTAAACTATCGATAATGCTACATAAAAACGAAGCACATATTTAGAAAGAGCAGAAAAAACCTACAAAATGACATCAATTGTATTAAAATAGCGATATTTATTGACGAGTTACAAACCCTGAAACAGTGAAAAAAGTACGAAATCCAATATACATCAAAATAGTTAATCGTTAATTCCAAAAAGACAACTCTAGCTACAACAAGGAAAATGTAGTAAAATTTGGTCCATTCCGAAAACTTTCGAAAAAGCTTACAATGAACCATATCGGTTTAATTGTGTGAGAGAAATTAATCAGTTTCTTAGTTACAACTCCGCTTTCTTTGACACTAGCAAAGGTTAAACTCCGCCCATCACGATTGGAAACACCGCCTTTTTAATTACTCTCAACTATACATTTTCGATCATGCTTCTTCTGAGATGCAACATTTTTAATTATTCAAGAGTTGAATGAACCAAAATAACTTTACAATAATAGTCTATATTTTAAAGTGGTCTTTTATTGATATAAAGCTTAAGTTAAATTCCTTAAAATTAAACTGGTGGTGAAAATTCGGAAATAATTAAAAATATTGCGATTTGTAACTATGCAAGAAGTTTCAGTACATGTTTTACATGGACAATTATTGTATGTATATGTGCATCATAATTTATGATAGGAAATAATAATAACAAATAGCATAATAATTTTATTAATTATAAATTTAAAAAAGACACTAAATTTTAAATTAATTCATACAAACTTTGTAATTTACAATTTGAGTACACCACAGTCTGTGACTTACAAAATACTGTGCCAAAAAGTGTTGAAAATAAAAGAAAAATGACAAATAAAGAATTACATTCCACGTACTTTATGACATATGTGAAGCATAGTCTTCTGGCCTGCGCTGCACAGTTCAATGTCGGAAGGCAGACGAACGGACATTATTATAATAGGTGTTCGAAGTTGCGCCCATTAACAGAATCGCACAGCCGACAGCGACGTCGTAAAGATTGGCGAACACGCCGAAAAACTCCGACGGAGTTGGGAATGTCTCCTGCAGCGACAACGATTCGCGCTAGTAAATCCTCCGGTGTATCCACAGGCGTTTCATACACCAGCGATTTAAGGTGTCCCCAAACAAAAAAGTCTAACGGATTGAGGTCTGGAGAGCGTGCAGGCCAAGCAACAGGTCCACTGCGTCCAATCCATTTCCCAGGATATGTTGAATTGAGGTGATTGCGAACACCTATGAAAAAAATGTGCCGGTGCGCCATTGTGCATAAACCACATATTGTGGCGCAATGTTGCTGGCACATTTTGCAGTAACTGCGGTAAGATATCCGGTAAGAAAACCAAGTACGTACTGCCATTGAGTACATCTGGGAGTAAATATGGTCCTATGAGATAATCGCCGAGGACACCTGCCCATATGTTCACACTGAACTTTTGTTGTGCGTTCGACGGGAAAACAGTGTGCGGATTTGTATATGACCATGTGTGCATATTGTGCGTGTTTACCACGCCCTCTCTCGTAAATGTTGCTTCATCAGTAAATAAAATATTTTCCAGAAATTGTGGATTATTTTCTGTTACATTAAGCAGCCAGCGTACGAATTCTGTCCGCTGAGCACAATCTGTTACTGATAACAGTTGTACCCGCTGCACATGAAAGGGGTGCATGTTTTCTGCACGCAGAACACGCCACACACTTTGGTGAGAAACACCGACTTCAGACGCAGCAGCTCGTGTACTCGTGGAGGGGTTATCTTTAAAAATATTCAGTACATCTTCTTCCATTGCAGGTGTTCGTACATGTCGAGGTTTCCCTGCATCAATGCTTGCTGTATTAAACGATCCAGTCTCCCGTAATCGTCTATCGATTTTTATGAAGAGTTTCGAACTTGGGCAACGTCTCCTTGGAAATTGCTCACGGTACATGCGCTGTGCTAGACATGCATTTCCATGAGCTTGCCCGTACATCAGATGCATGTCCGCATATTCTTCGTTAGAGTATTCCGGCATAATTATTATACATCAACTTACTACAATCCCACTTACAACAGCCTCCCTTTAACATAACGCCCACTGATGACTGCTGTTTTATTACACTTTTCTTCCTATACACATAAAAAATTTGCATAAAAAGTACTTCTTCTTCATCATCCTGAAAGTTCATGGAGGAAACGCAGCAGTCACGGAGTTTGCTTTAAGACAAGGTGAGAGCTGCACAATATGTCATTCACTTGACCAGACTGAATAATGAAAGGAATGTATAATTGAAAGATATTAAAACGGGGTGTTTACAATCGTCATGGGTGGAGTTTCGCTCTTTCCGAGCGTGCAACAGTACAGAGTTGTAACTAGGGAACTGCTTGATTTCTCCCATACAATTAAACTGATATGGTTTATTGTCAGCTTCTTCGAAAGCTTTCGGAATGGACCAAATTTTATAACATTTTCCTTGATGTAGGTAGAGTTGCATTTTTGGAATTAACGATTAACTATTTTGCTAAATATTTGATTTTGTATTTTTTCACTGTTTCAGAGCTTGTAACTCGCCATTAATTCTCAATATTCTAAAACAACTTATGTCATTTCGTAGGATTTTTTCTGCTCTTTCTAAATATGTGCTTCGTTTTTATGTAGCATTATCGATAGTTTAGCAATGAGGGTTTTTTTACAAATTTCCGATTTTTCATTCTATTTGCTGTAACTTGAAAATTATTGAGATCCGGCCAGGCATTATATACTGATTTATGCTCCGTGTGATCTCCTCTATTACCCCTATTAATATTGGACCCCTTTAACGGAACACCCTGTATATATATATATCATCCGTAATATGTGGATTAATTTGATCCAGTTTAACAACGTTTCGAATCAGAAAATTTAACTTATTCATCTTTATTTATTTAATTTCAGATTCCTTCGTGCAGTATATTTCACTTCATTTCTTAAACAAAGGATCAGGGTCCATAAGCTGTGTTTTTGGCCCATGAAATAAGACTAAAATTCGATTTTGTTATACTGACTTAATTATTTCACTTTTTAATATTAGAAGGTTTATACTGTACGATTGTAACAATAGTTTTTGCATTTTTTCGGATTTATATGACTTACACAAGCTCAAATTTCGTATTATTCGTAGTTTTTGTTGAAAAATACGCAATTTCCCCTAATTTTACTTCAATTATTTATATGATCGCAATCGTGCACCACTTTCTTGTTTACATATATCATAAAATACAGGGTGATTATAAAGAAACTTTGCCAACATCTGCACTTCTAGCGCCCGTTCTATTTAACCGATCAAGATGAAATTTTAAATATAGTTGTTTGAAGGTATGCGCTCGAGATTCTGTGAATGGCAATACAGTGGTGCTCACGGTTACGGTTATAGTTACAGAAACTCGAAAATTTCGAATGGCAACGCCTACTTTTTCCTGTCTCAAAATGTTCAGCGCATGCGAAAACCCTAAATAGCGTTGAAACGGTACCGATATGTCCAAAAACCGACGTGTTATAGACATACAAACCGTTCTTTAAGGCGCACCGATCAATAATGCATTCGACAGAGACAAGAAACTGCTGAATGATGAGAACACATATCAGACAAAAGAAAACCTTTATTGGCATCAAACATTTTCCACATGGGTGCCATCACAAGCAATTACGCATTGCATGCGGGAGACGACGGACAATACCGCTGAACGCAACATGACGCGAGGAATGTTTCTAATCTCACGCCGTATAGAATCCTGCAAGCCCGACAATGTTTGCGGATTGCACAGGTAAACTCTGGATTTGAGATATCCCCAAAACCAGAAATCCATAGGCGTCAGATCTGGGGATCGCGCAGGCCACGGAATAGGATAATGGCGTGAGATGATGCGATCACCAAAATGCTGATCTAGGAGCCTTTTAACTGACCTCGCTATATGTGGAGGTGCACCATCTTGCATCCAAACAACGTCATTGAGTGCATTCCGCCGACGCAACTCCGGTAGTACAGAATTTTTCAGCATGGCTGCATACCGAGAGCCTGTTACAGAACATGTTGCAGGACCCGCTGGGGTCGTTTCCTCAAAGAAGAACGGGCCGAGAACAAATGTAGCTGTAATGCCGCACCACACAGTCACTTTGGCGTCAAATAATGGTACTGGTGCCACAGCGTGAGGATTCGTCTCTCCCCAGTGCACACAATTCTTTGTGTTAATGTTGCCATGTAAGGTGAAATGCGCCTCGTCCGTCCATAGTATGCGAAGTGGCCAGTCGTTATCAGCATCATATCGTAATAAAAATTCATTTGCGAAGTCCAGACGTTGTTGTGGGTCACCCGGCTGCAACATCTGGACGCGCTGAAATCGATAGGGAAACATGTGAAGTACTGAGCGCAAGAGCTTGCGGACCGTTGTGTTCGGAATATCCAACAAGCGCGATAATCCTCTTGCAGTTTCTGTGTGCCCTGTAGTCACTGTATGATGCACTTCCATGACAACGTCCTCAGAAACTGTTGGCCGTCCGGAGCGCGGTTTGTCACAGGTGCAGCCTGTATCTTCGAATTTGCGCACTAAATCACGCACAGCTTGCAGAGTACATGGCCCACGTCGTTGTCGATGATTGCGGCGATACACACGCAAGGCTTCCGCAGCGTTCATCCCATTTAGATAATAGAGTTTGATCAATTCACCGCGAACTTTCCCAGGAAGAGTCATATCGTCGGCATGTGCGAGTTCATGAATGACGACTTCGCATACCCGCTTGGTATTTTATAGGCTTCCTCCGCTGAATATCTGGCGAACGGCGTTCTGTGATTGGTATCTTGCCTGTGTCATATGCAAAGTTACTGCGTGCGCACAGATCGTGTTTTGTTGGCCGGTTTTCAGAACTCTTCTTTGTGTATGCATAACACGTTTGTTTTTGGACATATCGGTACCGTTTCAACGCTATTTAGGGTTTTCGCATGCGCTGAACATTTTGAGACAGGAAAAAGTAGGCGTTGCCATTCGAAATTTTCGAGTTTCTGTAACTATAACCGTAACCGTGAGCACCACTGTATTGCCATTCACAGAATCTCGAGCGCATACCTTCAAACAACTATATTTAAAATTTCATCTTGATCGGTTAAATAGAACGGCCGCTAGAAGTGCAGATGTTGGCAAAGTTTCTTTATAATCACCCTGTACATCAAAATGTACAATATATGTGAAAATAAAAGTGTTGAAAAGTTGCGCTCATAGTAAAATAATAAAAATAGGGAGTTAAGTAACTGCATTCCCTCACGTCATTAAGAAACTTTTGGATGCAGCAACGTGTTTAAACGTGCTAAAATGAACGTAACTATTGCTAATATGAAGGAATGCAATTATGCCCTATTTTTAATATTTTACTATGAGCGCAACTTTTCAACACTTTTATTTTTACATATATTGTACATTTTGATGTATTTTATAATATATGTAAAGAAGAAAGTGTTGCACGATTGCGATCATATAAATAATTGAAGTAAAATTGGGAGAAATTGCGTATTTTGCATCAAAAACTACGAATAATACGAAATTTGAGCTTGTGTAAGTCATATAAATCCGAAAAAAAAAATGCAAAAACTATCATTGAAATCATACAGCATAAACCTTTTAATATTGAAAAGTGAAATAATTAAGTCAGTATAACAAAATCGAATTTTAGTCTTATTTCATAGGCCAAAAACACGGCTTATAGGCCCTGATCCTTTCAAATGCGAAAAGTATTTAACTTGGGTCAATTTAACCCAAAGCCATTAAATAATAAGCCCAGTCAGATAAATGGGAAACTTTTCGCAAGTTGAAAATAGCTCCATCTAGCAGATGGGATGCTCGCATTCGGCACCAAGAATATTTTAATAAAATTTTGCTTCTGAAATTAAAGCTTAAAATAAGGAGTTCATATTTCCTAAAAAAGTCGTTTGTAAATTCCGGTGTCAGTCGGTAATTTCACATTTTACGAACAGAATTTGTCTATGCCGGAAAGGGTTAATTGCATAGTGATGTAAATTTCCATCACTTTTTATTTAACTTTTAATAAATAAATCAACTTCTTCGCAACCACTATATTTATATAGAAATATTAATCCAGTAAATTTCCCCATTTTTTTTTTTCATTATAGTTTTGGCTTTAATGTAAAAGATCCCAATAATTAGCAAGCTTTTAAAGGAAGTGCAAAAACAAAATATCGATACAAACGATAAAAATCGTATAAAATATCGATATAAATAAATCGTATCGTTTCTCTTAATCGTAAGCACTTCTGTTTCGCCTTCCTTCCGCAGCAGATGAAGTGGCGCTAGTGTCCCTGCTAATAAAATTTAACACTATCTGACTGGGCTTATTACTCAATGGCTTTGATTTAACCTACATATTGCGTAAGATCAGTGAGAGCTTCGCACCTCTGTTAACCTTTTGCTTACGGGTCAGAATTACCGACAGCTTTTACTTTCGATCGTACCCAAATTTATAGAATTTTTCTTTGTAGTGGATTTTTCTTGAAAATATTCCGGTATCAGTGTATTGCAGAGAATATTTTACAAAAAGGTGTGTGAATAGGATAAAAAAAAACTTGGATGTATATGTACCGAACCCATAATCAAAGGGTTAAAATGTAGTGCTAACAAAAAAGAGTAACTCTAAAAATCCAGTCATGAGCCGAAAATGGTTTTAAGCATAACTCATTCAATTTTAAAGATATGTGTATGCAGTTTTTAACACTTTCCAACATAATTGAAAAGTGTTTATGAATTCGGTTTGTCTGTCTGTCTGTCCGAGCTCTAACTCACGTAAATATATCTGGACAGTCATGCAATTGATATATGTTATTGAGGTTTACTATAGCATGTTCGGTATTGAAAATGAAGTGTGTAGCACTTATCCCTTTTTTTTACAGGGGCACTCAAAATCAGTGCATTTTAATGATGAGGAACTATTTCAAATATACTGAAATTGATATACATCACTGAAATACGCTACAAGATACTTACTATCGAACATAGTACGTCTATCACTTATAATTAGTTTACCGGGAAACTGAAAATAAATTCATTACATTATGGTTTAATGTAGAAAATCGTTTGCGGCGCATTTTAATCACATTACACTATTACAAACATAATAAAATTTATATCAATTTCTGAGATGCACTAAGACATGCTTTCTATAGAATATGGAGTGTAAAGCTTTTTTTCTTCCATTTACAGTGCTACACAAAACTATTCTTTTACATAATGGTCTACAGGGAAAAAACTGTTTGCAGCGTATTTTAATTATGTTACGCCATTTCAAATATAATTAAACCAGAGGCGTAGCGTCAAGGGGGGGCACGGATCACTTTACTACCAGTATTTTTATATACTATATTTGGTATTATTTAATTCATACCGTTCAAAGATTAAATAAGGCTAAAGGTAATATATAATTATACTGGTTGTAAAATGATCGTGCCCCCCCCCCTGACGCTACGCCACTGAATTAAACTGATATTCATTATTGATGTTTACTGCAAGATACTTGTTATGTGCATAGTATTTATCGATCATTTACAGGTACACACAAAATATTTAGGGTACAGTACTTTGTCCGAAGTATTGTTTATAAACCGTAATTGAAAGTGAGGTTTTAGTAAGGTATGCGTTTAACTAAATTTTTGAATGCTATGAGGTATGTATAAATGCTACTGATCATATACAGGGCTACACAAAAAATATTCGTAAGCATTACGGTTCATCAGCGTAAATTGATTAAAATTGGTTTTCAATCGAGTTATGCATTTTGAACGTGAAATCTATTTAGTATACCAAGAAAGGTTTGTCAAATATAAATAAAATCATATACATGGCCACAAAAAGAACTGAATACATGGCTGCCTATGTATGATAATTCCTGGAAGTGTGATTTCAGCGGGTATTTGCCTGAATTAAACTATAACTTAATATCTGGCGTGCATAAAAAGCTTAAGCTAATATATAGGGCTGTACAAAATAATTCAAGTATGTTCCCGTCTATTGGTAGAAACTGCTAAAGATAAATTTCCAACTGTGGTATTTGTTTTATTACTAATCTAAATTGTAGCATAGTACTATAGAGTATATACAAATATATAAATTATATACAGGGCTGCAGAAAAGAATTGGAGTACTTTTCCAGCTTTCGACGGTATTTGCTGAAATCTGGTTTTAAAATGTGCTTTGTGTTTTTCTGAAATGTTTACTTAGATACCTTATTTACCTTATTAAACAGCAATGGTTTGTTAAAGTATTCTGTTAGTCTTGGAAAGTGTTTCATAATCTTTATGATTGGTGCATAATTTTTCTTTCTTGTTTATAATGAACTTGTTGTAGAAAAAGGGGAAAAAAATATTGATAAATTTTGTCTTCGGCGGTCATATAAAAATTTCAAAAGTGAAACTTTTTGAAAATTGATAGCAGTACGTATAATACATGCAAAATAATTGATGTATACCAGAAAATATCAGTAGAAAAGGAAATTGACTTTAAAGTTGTGACTAGTATTTCGTAACTCGGAATATAATCTTATCGTTCAGGAAATGCGGTCTGTTTTAATATAGGTCGCAGTTGATAAAAAGTTAGCTTATGAGTTTTTAACGGTGCTTGTTCGAGATTTCTGCTATTGTATGTAATTAAAGTTTCACGAGTATTCACCAGGGTTCCTTGTTTGGTCTCTTTTTTTTATGCAGACGTTCCGAGTTCATACCAGAAATTTAAAATAGCTTTATTTAACCCTTTGAAGCAAAGCCATTAAATAATAAGCCCAGTCCGATAAATGGGAAACTTTTCGCAAGTTGAAAATAGCGCCGTCTAGCGGTTGGGAGTGCTGCATTCGGCACCAAGAATATTTTAATAAAATTTTGCTTCTAAAATTAAAGCTTAAAATAAGGAGTTCATATTTTCTAAGAAAGTCGTTTGTAAATTCCGGTGTCAGTCAGTAATTTCACATTTTACGAACAAAATTTGTCTGTGCCGGAAAGGGTTAATTGCATAGTGATGTAAATTTCCATCACTTTTTATTTAACTTTTAATAAATAAATCAATTTCTTCGCCACCACTATATTTATATAGAAATATTAATCCAGTAAATTTCCACATTTTTTTTTTATTATAGTTTTAGCTTTAATGTAAAAGATCCCAATAATTAGCAAGCTTTTAAAGGAAGTGCAAAAACAAAACATCGATAAAAATCGTATAAAATATCGATATAAATAAATCGTATCGTTTCTCTGCGACCCACTTCTGTTTTGTCCTCCTTCCGCAGCAGAGGTTTGGCGCTAGTGTGTCGCTAACAAATTTAACACTATCTGACTGGGCTTATTATTTAATGGCTTTGCTTTGAAGGGCACCGGTATATTATATATACCACTTAATTTTAATCCCAAAATGCCACAATGACACCAGAATTTTGTAATCAAATTTTGAATTTATAAGTTACACGAGGAAAAGCTTTTACTTATTTTAAAATAAATTCGTTCGTAAATCCTGGTGTCAATCAATCATTTCAGTATTTTAGCTACAAGAGTACTTTGCCCCTTAAGGGGTTAATGGCAGACATTTCGTGATTACATAAATTTAAAATTCTTCTGTCAGAATTTCCGATATGAATTGGGAATTTCTGAATTAAAAAGTATGTCAAATTCGCTACACTGGTATGTGTTCGTATAACTTTTTGTATGGGGCTTTTAGAATCTAAGTGCACCAAATCCATGATTTCGTTCAACCGTAACATGGATCGAAGGATTTGATTCAACACTTTTCCGATCCCTTACCGCAACCGAGTTTGAGGTAAATTCTTACTCTACAGATAATAACTTGCTTAATGTCATAATGAAACACGTCCTAGGTTGAAAATATGAGTAATTGATCTCGCTAGTCTAATGATTTTTCTTTGCGCTAAAATTCGCTTGTAAATTTCCCAGTATAAGTGTATCTGCATGGCAGAAATTTCAAAAAGTAGTACGAATAGATTAAAAAAAATAGTCACTGGAGTATACGATGTCCTAACCGCATAATCAAAAGATTAAAAACATCAAGGATAGAGTTCGAATTTCTCGCCTTTTTTTCAATATTTTTATGTTTATGTACTAATTGTGGCAATGTCACGAAGATATACGATTAGACAACCAATATAGGACAAATATTTTATTTACACATTGTAAGTTGAAAATATTTAGAATTTAATACCACATTCAAGGAGCATTAACATTTTATTTAAAATATTTATATAAGCGAAAACAATATTTTGCAAACATCTGTGTTTATTAGAAACTAGCAGACTTGCCCGGCGTCGCACGAGATTACATCAAAAACATCTAAAATTACCTTAAAGTAATATACAAAAATCTTTGAAATAAACATAGTTTAGGGGCCCTATTGATATCGGCAGCGTAATATTAACGGCTAAATTAAAAAAAAAGTATGTGTCTTAGGTACATTGGGTCCTCTCTTCGTCTATTTAGAACCAAATTGGCAGACTTCTACGTGCGATGGATTTCCCTTGCCATCGCGGACAGACAAACATCTACGTCTGAGTGCCTTTAAAGTTATCTTTAATATTATAGGTGTTTTCAATTTTATCCAAAAATTTCATTAGTACTTCTATTGGCGATATGACGAGTGTCATAACAATATTTCACAGCATTAGGCAAATAACAGCGAATAAGAAGAGTATTTACAAAATATAATAATTCCAATTTCCAATTCAGGTAAATAATTCTACAAATTTCTTCCATTATTGCACGAATTTCGGTTCACTACCACAGTATTTTAAAATATAATTATAACAAACAATACCAGGAACAGAGGAAATGAAGTGTAACTGAATAATCCTTCCCCAACAAGTCAGTTTATACAACTTGTTCGTGAATATATGTACGTACAGTACACATTATTGCGGAAACGTCAGTGAAGTCTTACTATGGAGACGCGAAAAGTTGTTTGTTTCCGTCTGTTTGTTTGTCTGTTTGTCTGTCTGTCTGTTCCGCGATAACTGGCGCAAAAATGATCCGATTAGGTTGATTTTTGGTAGGTATATTGGTGAGGTACCCGGAATTAGCTGTAAAGTTTTTTTGTCACATTTGGTTCATTCGTTCAAAAAATATAGAATATTTCTTTTTAGGTCATAATGCTTTCCTATGGGAATGCAGACGATTTTAAAATTTCATTTTTAACTGAAATGAAAATCGCATATTTGAATGTTGGATTTCAACGTAAAATAATGGATGCTAAATTTTCGATATGGAGGTTTTAAATATATCCAATAACTTTGAAAATTTGCCAATACATTTAACGTAATTTCCGGCGTATAATCCGGGGATCAACCAATCATGTCTCGACCCAGAAATTTTATTTTATAAAATCTAACTTTCTAGATCGCTGTAAACATTTGGCTTCAATCATTAAATAACATTTCTGGGTCAAACACAATTGTTTGATCCGCGGATTATACGCAGGAAATTACGGTATTAGAATATAGAAATTAATTGTTTAAATTATTGGAAAAATTTTTGCATGCGTTCGAGAAATATGAAACTTTTATTTTCATATTTTTTACAAATTTTAAAATGCATTTCATTGCACATTGCTCTTTAATTTATCAGTTGCTTAGGAACCATATTTCAAAGAATATCAAAATAATGAAATTCAAGTAACTCTAACTATTTTGCTGCAATACTTTATTAGCAAAATAAATTATTTTCAGGTGATTTTCGTATTCTATTGACATAAAAGAGAATTTATTTTGATACAAGTTGCCGTTTAACTATTATAGAATGATTGATGAAAAAATTTTTCAAAACGAAAATTACAAAAACATTGAAAGCGTAACATGGATTCAATTCTCGTAGTATGAGTTTATATTTGTATATGTATATTTCTTACATGAGATATTAATTTTCTGGAACAGATGTGGATATTTCGCCGTTGAAAAGTTAATATCATATTAAAAATAGGATAAAATCACTGGTATAACAAGGTGGTTAATCTAAAGAAATTAGAGTAGTAAAACGATCCTGAAATATTACAGTTGCTGGAAACTGAGAACATAAAAGCTATCACAATAAATACCTTAAAGCGCCAAATCACGTTTCTATTTAGTGAATTGGCAGTGGGCACGGTTACGAATGAACCCAAGAGGTTTAAAAGTTTCCAAATATGCCTATTCTGGGGAGATTTTAGTATTCTATTGCCATCGAGTTAAATCAGGATGTACTTAGATAAAATAAATATTATAAAATGACCATCAAAACTGTTTTTCGAAACAAAAATTGTAATAACGCTAGATTTTCTAAAATAGATATAATTGAAAATAGCAGATTCAGTTTACATTTTATAAGTTGCTTTTGTACATGATATATTATTAAACTTATTCATCAGATGCCGGTGTTTCATGGTTGGCAGGTAAGTAAATATATCTATTTGAGTATTAGGATAACATGAAATTATTTTCGAAATTGTCAGTGGCGTAGCGTCAGGGGGGGCACGATCATTTTACTA
This sequence comes from Maratus michaelseni, assembly GCA_963931845.1. Classification (NCBI taxonomy): domain Eukaryota; kingdom Metazoa; phylum Arthropoda; class Arachnida; order Araneae; family Salticidae; genus Maratus; species Maratus michaelseni. The sequence goes on from OZ007586.1 coordinate 168,397,593, forward strand.
CCAGTATAATTATATACTACATTTAGCCTTATTTAATCTTTGAACGGTATGAATTAAATAAGGCCAAATATAGTAAATAAAAATACTGGTAGTAAAGTGGTCCGTGCCCCCCTTGACGCTACGCCTCTGGAAATTGTTGCTTATCCTAATAAAACCACTGTATAGGACGAAATCCAAGATATACTAGAATCATTCACACAATCAATAGGAAATCACGGATATTAATTTAATAAAATTACGGGGGTTCAGGGGGCGGAGCCCTCCTGAAGAAATGAATTTTTTATCTAAAAAATTACAAGAATAAGAAGTTTATAAGAATTTTAGAATATCATTGTATAAACCGTGTTTAATTTAATGCTCCTAATTTCTGAAACCAACGAAGTATTTTACATGCCTATAAATATGTATGCATGATAAAAAAATTAAATTGCGGATTGTAAGATGCTAAATAATATGAAAAGTGAGATTAAAAAAAACAATGACTTTCAGAGCTGACGTTGAGGCTCCTGATCTGCAGATTTACTAGTATATATTTATATACACATTAATGTATGCGCACACATAACGTTTGAACGAATGCTCCGATTTTAATCATTCTTTTGTTGAAGGAAAGGGCTCGTTTCGGTGGTGGTCTCGTTTAATTTTCATTTGGATCCAAAAGTAGTATGTTTGTCCGTCTGTCGGTTTTAATTAAAAAAAAATTAGTCTCTAACTTTCGTAAAAATTGACTAATTTGAGAAAATTTGAGCTTAATCGTGGTACGCAGTGTAACGTATTCACACGAAATGGAGCGTAGTGAATATTGATTTTTGAATTATACAAAGTACTTTCAAAACGTTTACATTATAACGCAGAGTGTCCATCTTAAAACGTATACTAAATAACAGTCCAATGTACAGACCCCCATGGAGGGCACTCCCCTCCAGGGCCTATATCCCTCGAGTAGATAATCGGCCGTCATAAATCAACCAACCAGTCCGAGGTAAAATATAGTTCATATCCAGGGAAGCGAGATGCTTTTATACACAGTGACGGCTGGCTATACCTCGAAGATTTTGGTCTGTCTGCAGAATTTTCTCCGTGTCTCACAAAATTCTGCGGGAAGATCTATTGTCCGAGATAATGCTGTATCATCTTCACTCAAATTGAGACTGCCTATCCTTCTTTTACCCACTCTCCTGGTCGGGGGACGGGGAGTCACAACCCTCGAGTCCTTGATTTGTGCCTCTTTATTTTATTAGGTTGCTGAAGTTGGCATTGCCCTACAGTTCCTTTTAAAATCGTGAGAAAAGACACCAAGAAATTTTCTCAACGATTTTATCGCTAGAGGGAATGCCGCAAAACCAACTGCTTCCAATGCTGAAACCAATGCGCTGTTTTTCCAACCTTTCTTATACTTACATTTAATATAAGAATAAAAATAGCTATACACAGTACAAATAATAAATTACTTTCAACTTCGAATTTTTATTTAAAATTTGGTTTTAACCCTTAGCATAGGTATCGACTTCACGAGGGCAAAGTAGACAACCAGGCGTACTTCCACCACTAGTATTGAAAAGTTTTTTTTGCCTTATTAATTCAAAACAATTTGTGATTAATTAAGACAAAAATAACATTTTAAAATTTGTGGTAGAATTTAGCCTGATTGCCCATTTCGCCCCCGTTAAGTCGGCGCCTTTGACACTTAGTATATTATGCAACTGAAACAGTCTTCAGGTTTATTATTTTTGTTTTGTCCTTAACAGAGGATGTATCTGAGTCCTCTAATTTAATTTATAAGCGAATGTAAGCCTGTTGATTCAAAAACTGATTCAATTTCACTTTACGATATCTTGAATTATGCATGACATACAAGCCATCTTTCGAATCTTTTGACGTGCCTGAATGTACAATATCTCCTTTTCAAATTTTACCATACTGGCTCTACTAGTTTCTAGGCCATATACGGGTGAAAATTTAATCTTTCCAGAAATTCTATTTGGTTTCTTAATTTCCTACAACCTGATAGATTATGCTCTAATATTTTCAATTGGATAGTAGCAACCGTAGAGACTTCAATCAGTGACAAGCCTTCCTTCGAGTCATCTTTCATTTTACATTTTGGGCAATTATACTGATTACCTAATTTTAAAAGTTCAGGCTATGTGACCTTTTCTAATGCCTGTTCTAGGTACCTTACTTTTTGATTGATTCCTAACATGAAATCCATAATCTGATCAAAAGTATCACTCTTTCTTTTACATTTTCAACAAATTATCCGACTCCTAACATTTCCTCCAAAAGTTTGATCAACTATCGTAGATTCTTTATTATACCCATTTTGTTTATTCAAATCTGCTTTCCCCAACTGGTCAACATAATAACGCAAAACTTCATGTACATCGGAGTGTATTCCCCATTTAAATTCATTAACTATCTCTTTTCAGTGGCGTAGCGTCAGGGGGGGGCACGATCATTTTACTACCAGTATAATTATATACTACATTTAGCCTTATTTAATCTTTGAACGGTATGAATTAAATAAGGCCAAATATAGTAAATAAAAATACTGGTAGTAAAGTGGTCCGTGCCCCCCCTTGACGCTACGCCTCTGTCTCTTTTAATTTCTGATATAGCTTTAAAGGGTTATTTACCGATCCCATTTCCCCACGTGCCTTTTTACATGATCCCTGAACATACATATCCTGGCAGCGGCTGCTTTGGTACATTTAGAAACATGGTCCTTATCTTGTAGATTGTAGAAGATAATTTGAAGAACAGTGTTCATAAAACGAGTATTACCTAAATTTTTCATCCTTGCACAAATTAAAGTTTCTGAATTCCGATCTGTCTGAAAAATATCATTTGGTGATTTAACTTTTAAAATGAAATTTTCCCGATCAGTTTCACTTTCATTTTCTTCAACCTTTGTCTCGTTTTCCTTATGCTTTTCTATTTGACTCCATTTACTAATCGAAATATTATTTAGATTTTTATCAATTATAAAATTCGTGCATTGCGTTTTCAATTTCTTATCCTTTTCCACATTTGAATTGACAAATAAATACTCCTTCCATTTTATTTCTACACTTTCTGAATTCAAGTTTAAATGCTCTTGTCACAAAAAGCTGCGATATATCACTCTCACTTTCAATACCGATTCTCGTTTTCCCAACAGTATCTGAAACTTCTTCGTTCTCTGTTTGTCCTTGTCAATGCAGTGGTCGAATTGTTGAATAAATCCTTGAACTAAGCTACTAAGTCACTTTAAATCTTCAACAGCTGCAGTTTCAAAAGGGACTCCATCTTTTTTTGACAGGGAGATCATCGCCCTCACCTTTTTTCTCTTCCTCCCTAGTGGGCGATCCTAATTCGGAAACTTCTCCGAACTTCTCAATGTACATATTTCTCAAAACTTCTCAGTGTACATATTTCTCGAAACTTCTCATTGTACATATTTCTGCCTTTTCTTGGCTTTGTATAGCCCGAGCTATCAACTCAAATGACCATTTACCTAACAAATATTACTTCATGAGGACCGTATTTTCAACTACAGGTCATGACAAATGCGGTCATTATTTTACCGCATCCTTCATTTTCAAAACAAATATTTGTGATTTGTAACCAAATACATTTACTCTCCAAAGGTTGCTTTACCCACACCTTCGTTTTTCAAGTTCATTGGGTTAATTTGATTAATTGCAACTAAGTCGACATCTTACCCTGAATGGATAAGAATGATTGTTTCGACTCCATTTACTGTCGCTTTGTTAAGATACGAGAAGAATGACGGACCTCGCTCTTCAAGCGTCATTAAGTTATTAAGTCATTAAGTTATTACGTCAAGATTTCGTAGCGGACTCGTACTCGCCTAATTTAGCAGTTAACAGTTAGAGATCTTCGGTCTTAGTCCATTCGTTAATGAAATGGTCTTTCATTGCTAAGGGCGTTATTTTAATTACTTGATCTGAGATCATTAATTATTTAGTGCGTCGAAATCATTGAGTTCAATCCCTTCCAACCAACCGTCTAAGTAATTCCTTAGCTTAAAACTTAAGTATTTCCACCGTGCTCTTGGGCGTCTCTAGGGGTGCACGAATTTCATTCTGAATGTCTCTGGTCTTAACTTAAAGCAATTTAACAGTAATTTCATGACGCTTTCAAAATCCATACTATCTTCTCGAATTACAATTTTGGCTATGTCTACTGGTAACAGCGTTCGAAGCTGAGTCGCCATTTTTCTTTCTGAGACTTGAATCTTTTTGGCTTGACGTTCTATCAACGAAAAAAATGGAGCCATATTCGATTTAGCTGGATCAAAACTCCGCATTATGGATTTTAATTTTTCTTTCGGCCTGGTACTTTCACTTTGCACCAAAGTTATGCTGACAGTTTCTGCAGTCTGTACTTATCTCAATTTTTGTTAAATCGAAATCTCGAATCGCTGCGGCTTCTGCTCTGAAAGCCTCTAACTTAACCCTTTTAGCTTCTAACCCAATCCTTTCTTGCATTTTTTCATCTTCGATTCTAACCCTTTCTTGCTCCTTTTCAGCTGCTCCATTTAACTATTTTTTTTTCACTTTTGCCTCTTCTTTTTCCCCATCTTCTCTAATTATCTCTAACGTTACCTTTTTGTTAAAATTAGGCGATTGTTCTATTTGCTCTATTACAGGATTTGCACGGCTCCTGGAATTTTACGACCAGGAAATTCTTCGGTACCAGTATTTTCTTACAGAAAATCTCCGTTTTAAAGAAGGTGAAGTTTCGCGAGTTTAACCTAGATTTCCCTTTCTATAAAGGAAATACTGGTGACACTCCTGGAAAATTCCCTGATCCGTACTAACCCTGTACTATATTTATAATGCAATCACTGTATATTACATCCACCCCGTAATCGTACGCGAGGGTTTTCAGATCCGCCTTTATATAACTTCCTAACTCCGACAAGTTCACAATTTTCTAGGAATACGATAATACAACAGATAAATACAAATAAATGATAACAGTATCAAATGTAATGTGAAATACCCACTCCCGCACTCGTAACACATACAATATCAATTTTCCAAAACTTTTCCCCACCATTTAATAAGTACAATTTCCTATTACAATCAGTTTTGTATTATAAGATAACATACATGCAGTTCTGCCAATCGGTATATACAGGGTTCGTACGGCTCCTGGAATTTTGCGACCGGGAAATTCTTCGATACCTGTATTTTCTTATAGAAAATATCTCCTTAAAAGAAGGTGAAGTTTCGCGAGTTTAACCTAGATTTCTTTTTCTATAAAAAAAATATTGGTAACATTCCTGGAAAATTCCCTGATCCGTACGAGCCCTGCATATAGCAAATTAAAATAATTCCTCCTATTTTAATACACACAGTTTATGTTATGGTTACTTTAACTCTTAGATGAATAATCTTTTTTTGCAGAATTATGATATGTAAATTTCTAATTAAATTTTACATCCATAAAATCAAACTTAATTTAAATGTTTACTTTTTCTCCAGAATAAAATTTCAATTCTGAACTAGATTATTTACATATTCATTCGAAAAATCATTCGAAAAATTTCTCCTAAATTAAAGCTTGCTCTCAATTTAAAATTTACATCAAAGTTAAAAAAATTTCTGAGTTTTAACATCACAATAATTGTAATATTTAATTTTTCAAGTAAACACGTGAAATTTATTACTGAATTTTTCTTTAATAAAATTTTGTTTATACCCTGCATTAATTTAAATTTTTACGCAATTATTTCAAAATTCTTTGCTTGTAGCTAGTAAATAATCAAGGTTACCAATAATTATCGTCAAAACCTTTTCTGTTGTCACTCCTTCGGGGGGTCGCTGTTCTGACACAAAGTATAAAGACTTTCCTCCAAAAATCCAGGGAACAGGAAAGTCTACGTCGATCTATTTTTCTTCCGCGAGTCAGATCTCTCGACGAACTCTGCTCTCAGAGATGAGATTTCTCCGCTTCTTTGCATACCAGTATAATTTTAGAGAAAACGTTGTTCTCTTAAATCGCAGAATGTTCCAATTAAATACAAAAATATTTTCTGTAAGATTATACTGGTATGCAAAAAAGCGGAGAAATCTCATCCCTGTCTGCTCTTCTCGGGACGATACTGTTCCACATTCTCTGCTTCCAATACGGAACGGGGCATTCAATGATTTTCTCCTTACTCGCTGCTTCCACTCCAGAACAGGGCGTTCGGTTTTTTTCTTTGTAGTCACTGCCTCAACCCCGAATTTTCTACACATTTCGGCAGGGGACCTGCAAAGCTCTAAACATTTCCTTTTCTTTTTAATTCCGGTGTTGTCACCAGCTAACTATATGCTGCAACGGGTAGGGGAATTGGGATGTACGCTAGCGGGAGTACGAAGATATAGCTATCAGATTGATTTAAGTGTAGTGAAGATTTATTTCTGGATTAAGCAAAATATTTTCCAAAAAATTACATTCTAACACAAAGCGTCGATCTTAAAAATATATCGAATAACAGTCAGGGTAAAATGTAGTTCATATAAACGGGAGTGAGATGCTCCTACATACAGTTCAAATCCTGCGAACCAAGGTGCTTCAGTAAACAACGATGGCTGTTAACTTCGGAGAGTTGTGTCTCTCCGCCGAATCAGGCCCCGTGTCTTTTCCATGAAGTTATATGGGATGATCCCTGATCCGAAATAATGCTCCATACAAATCCAGGTTGCTACCTTTCTCTTACCCACTCTCTTGGTTGAGGGAGAGGGTGTCACAACCTTCTCGTTCCTCATTTGTTCTTCTTTCTTTTACCAGGCAGCTGAAGTTGGAATTGTCTACGGTCTTTTTAAAACCGTTGGAAAAGACACCAGGAATTTTTCTCACCTTTTTCCTGGCTAGATGGAATGCAAGGAAATGCCAGGGAAATACCACAGAAGTACGTGCTACTTTACGCTATTAAAATAGTCGTCGTCACGTGTAAACTTTTTTTACAGGGACACCTAAAAAATTGTAACAGATCACCTACTGAGCGTCAAAATGAGCAACATTAGCAACAATGAGATTTAAAGTGAATGTGGATAACAATAAAAAGTTTTTAAGAAAACGTTCTGCTATGCCAAATCATTCTCACTAATCTTACGCTAAATGGAGTGCAAGAAGTAAATATCAATGCAGCAATGTAAAAAAAAAAATCGCTTAAAATCGGTTTTGTATTTTTTCTTAAAAAGTATACTTGTAACTAGAATTATTATTATCTTAAGGAAATTCTTGAATTAACATTCCTATGCATTGAGAAACAAAATAATTTGAACAATATAACTTGTTCAATATAATCAATAAATATTCCTAATCTGTACTTGAACATTTTCAGTGAGACAAATTTCTGAAGCGCATCATTGAACATTCATAACATAAATTATTCGGAATAACTTACAGATAATAGGTAAAGAGATAATTAAAATTAAACTAGCATTCAGAACCTATAAAATTACTTTAGGTAGTACACTGTAGAGTAATTCTCTCTCTCTCTCTCTGTATTTCACTTTGTTAAACGAAAACAAACGAAACATGTTTGTTCCGCTAAATTTAGGCTTTGGTTGAGATTAAAGCGTCTTTATGTATCAAAAGCATAATTTGTGAAGTAATTGAATAAGAGGTTCTGTAAAATCGGTGAGGTACATGAACTGTATGTGTATAATACGAAGAAATAAAGACACTTAAAGAAATACCAGAATAATTATGTTTTTATTAAAACACACAAATATATTCAGGGTTTCCACCGGTCACTTTTATGGCCAGTATTTTTTCAAAACAATAATGTTCGTGGTAGATTTCTACAATTTGCAATAGAAATCTACCATGAAGAATACTGCAGGTATGATCTGAGTAGTTAATTAAAAAAACACTGTTTGCGAAATTAAAATTTCCTCCCAGACATATGGTTACTCTCTTATTTTTTTAATTGACTAATATCCTGCTATAAATATTAAGTTAACATAATGCATGTTCTTATTGGGGTTTACCAGGTTAACAACCATTAAAATTAACCTAACTAAATTACATTTAAAATAAGAAATCGCGTTGTGTACTTTCAAGGAAACTCCAATTTATGAGTGAAAAAGTTAGTGAAATTAATTCCTACACGAATTAAATATAATATTAAAGAATGCAATATATTAAGCCTTTTATTTAAAATAACTAATACACATTATTTAACAAAAATAAGATAACAAATTGAAAATTAAATGTATACAAGTTCATTTACAGTTTAAACAAACATATACAAAAACACACATCACCCAGAAATTAAGTAAATACATTTGAATTAATGTTTCTATACCTTATTAGTTCAGTCAGGTAGTATATAATTATTTGGAAAGATTGATTTTTCTTTAATAATACATAATATATAAAATCTTCATGTTGGAAGGGCTGAAATTTAACTCTCAAAATATTAATTTAGTTATTTTTTAAATAACAAATTAAAGCAGTAACAATCTTTTTAAGCTTATCATAATTAATTTAGTCTGCTTGAGAATTTTCCTTAAACATACATAATTTTAATACATAATAAAATCATCCATTGACACCGCCACTCTTGTTGCTCCTCAGGTACCGTCCCTACACACACATTATTAAACAAATTACCGTACCGTAATTTCCGGCGTATAAGCCGCAGCTCAAAGAGTCGTTTTTCGACACAGAAATTTTATTCAATAATTGTAGTTAAATATTTACAGCGATCTTTTAAGTTACATTTTATAAAATAATATTTCTGGGTCGAAAAACGACTCTTTGAGCTGCGGCTTATACGCCGGAAATTACGGTAATTTCCGGCGTATAAGCCGCAGCTCAAAGAGTCGTTTTTCGACCCAGAAATTTTATTCAATAATTGTAGTTAAATATTTACAGCGATCTTTTAAGTTACATTTTATAAAATAATATTTCTGGGTCGAAAAACGACTCTTTGAGCTGCGGATTATACGCCGGAAATTACGGTATTAAAACATTACCTTGACATCAGTAAAGAGCTGGTCGACCGTTTCCAAGACACTCATCGTAGTCAGATGAGGAAGATTTAATGCTTTGCACCCACACACAAAAATGCATCCTATATTTTACGGGACCTTCTGGCCAAAATTAATTACACATTTACTCATCTCTTCTATTTATGCAGGTGGATTACAACACTGATTCATAGTACAGCTCGCACTGTAAATTCGAGAGTGAGCTAGCAAGAATTCATCTTTGACGTTAAAAGAAAAGTAATCAAGCCATCCGCTTTCATAAGAAAAAGCGGGTAAAACAAGGGGCAAACCTGTGAAATAACTTTGCAATAATGCTTTAAAAAGTGGTGAATGTTGTCCTGTATCAGAGATGTTCTCCAATTTAAAACTTTAATTCAGGGCTCTCCAATCAATCTCCATGGCTGTGACTGGTACAGTATTGTGTTCTCAGTCATTGGCACGGCGCTAAGCAGCAACACCTACCGTCTAACAGGCAAACGATATATCATCTTCCTAGATGCCTTCACCCTTGGTCATAAATCTGGGGAAGTTATAAAACTCTCAAACCTTTCGTATTATAAAAGAAACTTCGCGACTTCTTGATGACACCCAGATATAAATAAATTTTCTTATACATGTAACTCCCATAGGGAACGAATAAAATTTCATAAACATATCCAAGTAATATTCAAATAACATAAAAATTAGTACACATGTAAATTAAATTATCCTTTACCCTTGTATACAAAACCGTGCAAATATCTCCATTAATTTGAATGTTTTGAGCCCATAAACTATGCATTATTCTGAAATCGTGCTACTAAAAAAAATGTGGGGAGAATTATAGAAAGTCTGATTCTACACATCAATAACTGTTAAACAAAATAGTGGTAACCAAAAATGTGACCAGTGGGCTCCCTGTATATCATCTTAGCGTCCTCCCATGATAACTTGGCAGATGACATCGAAAGAATTTACGATGCTACGGAGAAAGAACGTTCTAATAGACACAAAGTGTGCAGGAAATGCAATTTTTAATTAAAAAAACTAGATTCTGGTAATGGCTAGAAGGGATTGTCACCTTGATTAACGAATAAAATTATATAAATTTGCATGACTCATCTGCCATGTTATCGTGGTAGCAGTATAGGGAAAAGTGGATCTGCGCTTTTCTTTAAAAACCAGACAATTTTGAGCAATACATAGCTGCCAATGGCGACTAATTTTTTTATAACTTTGTGTAACACTATTTTGAAACAAAAATCTTCGTGGTAGATATTTGCTAATCTTCAAGCTAAATAATAAAAAAAAAAAAATAATCGCCAGTAGAAGACCAGTAAAGCGACTATCCAAAAAGCCTCAAAAACATACTTTTGAGATTTTTACAAATATGATTATTACTCATTTATATTTACTAGGGGCGGAAAACCCGCGTGCTAGATGGCTATAGACAGTGGCGTAGCGTCAGGGGGGGGCACGATCATTTTACTACCAGTATAATTATATACTAAATTTGGCCTTATTTAATCTTTGAACGGTATGAATTAAAGAAGGCCAAATATAGTACATAAAAGTACTGGTAGTAAAGTGATCTGTGCCCCCCTTGACGCTACGCCTCTGGCTATAGACAATAGCTATTGAGATATAGATAGAGATAATATGCCAGCATTTTTTTGGAAAAATATTCTTCGACTTATTCAGACCCACCAGTGGCTGAGAGGGCCTGCTCTCAAAACTGGTAGATGGGAGGTGCTGGGTTCAAACTCCTGTCGGTTCGAACCCAATCGCAACCGTTGGCCTAATCGTTCGGAGTTTTCTGTGGTTTTCTTCGAACCTTGCGTTAATACGGGTTAGGATCCCTTAGAAAGACCCCCACGGAGGGCACTCTCCCCACTAAGACCTACATCCCTCGTGTAGATAATCGGCCGCCATAAATCAACCAACAAACTTCGACTTATTCAATGCAAGCAATTCCGATATCAAATAAGGCAAAGGGAAAATGGGGCAATTTGCCCTCTAGCACACGGTCTCGCCGGATCTGATATCGATAACATTTCTATTTGAAAAGCTCTGATTTATATTTAATTTTTGAAACAAAAAGAAATAATTGTTTTTCTAAGAATAATAATCGAAGCCTTTCATTGCATTGGGAAATACACTGGCATCCAAAAGTTAAGGTACAACCAGTTTTTTGACGCTCACTATTAAAAGAATAAAAATAAAAGTAAAAAATATGGTTTATATGAATGATCTTAAGTAACTTCAATAAAATCTTATGAAAAAATTATACCCATCTCGATTATTTTAATGTATTGGATACTTATATGTTTGTCAATAAGAACTGCGAATATCCCACTTCGGGAATTTCTGTGAAATTTTTTTTATGGTTGATGATCTTAAATTGTTGGTACTAAAATAGTGTTGTCCATGTTTAGGAGATGTCGTTTACTTGATTAGTTAAGATGGCGGGCAATCTAATGGATGGAAATGGGATTATCACAAGCTGGTGCTGCTAGACGTCTTAATGTGTCTCGTAGTGTGGTCTAAAGACTCTGAGATCAATTTGAATAAAAAATTCAGTAGCAAGAAAACTTGTTCCACGCCGCACATGGGTTACAACCCTGTACAAAATCGCTTTCTAACTCTTTTGGCCCAAAGGAGGAGTGTCACTACTGTGACTCAGCTCATTTCAGATCATCGTTAAGCAACAGGGATGATGATACCTGCGATTACGATGCATAGACATCTTCACAATTAAGGACTCTATGCAAGACGGTCCGTTGTGTGTGGCCCTCTTAATCTACAACACAGAAGTGCCCTTTTATGTTGGCCAAGAGAGCACGTTACCTGGAACAAACAACAATGGGCTTTCGTATTGTTCACAGATGAGTCCCGGTTTCCTTTGGAGAGTGATTCAGCTCATGTGCTGATCTGGAGAGAACAAAGCATCAGATTCTACCTATGTAACATTGTTGAAAGACACAGTTATGGAGGAGGTGGAATCATGGTTTGTGCTGGAATCTCTCTTTTGGTCACAGCAACTTCCATGTGTGCCATGAAAGAATTCTGACTACTGTGAAATATCCGCACAAGATCCTTGCTCCGTCTGTCAAACCGTACAGTGGTGCTACTGGTTATAAATTAATCTAAATGGTTGATAATGCCCGATAGAATTGAACTAGAGTCGTTGATGAATATCTAGTGGATCAAGGTTTGGAGCGAATGGAACGGCTAGCGCAATCTTAGGACTTTGATCCTATAGAACATCTTTGGGACTATCTCAGCAGACAGGTGGCTGCAGTAAGTCCTCCTTCAAAGTCGTTAAATGAGCTGGGACAAGCGTTGCTCCATGTATGGGAGTTGTTTCCCTTTCTAGTGTCCGACAACTTAATTGACAGTATGGAAAGTCAATGCCACACATTCATTAGAACTAAGGCCGGACACATGCCTTATTAAAATCCGTTTATTTATTTATTTTTTTCACAAAAAACTGCTATTCATTTTTTATTAAACAGTGGACTTCTGCTAAAAATGCAATTTTTTATTTGTAAATCATGCCTGATGTTAAAATTAAGTAAAATTCGATAAATAACTGTTTAAAGCACAATTATTCTAAATTTCATGTTTTTATCTTCATTTGTTTTCGAATTAAACACAAAAGACTGGTTGTACCTTAACTTTTGGAGGCCAGTGTAGAGTTCTTTCCTTAACTACCATATGACTGGAGAATAACTACCATCTTTTCCTCTTTTTTCTTACCACTAAAATTTAATAGTAACTTTTGCCTTATTTAACAGGGCTTCCACTTGTCCGTTTTTGAAATCGGTGAAATCTGTGATGAAATAAGTCAAAATGTTCTATTAAATTTTAGTGATAACAAAAAAGCGAAAAGTTTTCAACTATGCTGGAACAGCAATAGCCGCTAAATATGAAAACTTTATAGGGGGTACTTGGATATTCAGCTCATTAGATGTTCACTTCAGTTGCTCTCAGTGTTGCCAATTTAGCAGATTTTTTATTCAGATATTGGAACAACATACCAGAAATTCAGTATAGTATGTTTTGCTTTATTTAATTACCGACATTCCGTGTTTACATAAAGCGAAAATTACTATTTTGAATTTCTGGTATGATTTCGGAATATCTGAAAAAAAAAATTGCTAAATTGGCAAAACCGCTCTCAAATTAAAACTTAGAACATATTGTGTTTTTATTATAAAAGTAAAAAGGAAGAAATAAGACGTGTATCTTTAATTTAAACCCCTCTGTGTTTCATACATTCCTACCAAAAGAGCTAATGTTGTCTTACAGACATTGGTTCAAGATACGGCAGTGCAGTGGGCTAAAAACAATCTTTACATTTACATAGAATATGCGTAAACATTTCCTGTACAAGTACATGAGAGTGTGACCATATATAAAAAAATATGACGTATAAACGGTCTTTTTGTGGTTATCGTATATAATCGCGTATAAGTCGACTCCCAAATTAGAGATGAAAACTGTTTTGATAACAATATTTTACAATACTTCGCCTTTAATAGCCGTAGAAAACCATTCTGAAGGTGTTAAACGTGTTTTCATCTCAAATTTTGGGGTCAGCTTATACGCGAGTATATATGGTAGTACTTTTTTCTTATTAAAGACTATTTAGTGTTTCTATAGAAATATTTTAGTTATCCTAAAAATTAACCGAAAAAGTAAATGAACTGAATTTCAACATAAGATTAACTTCAGATATTATTTTTACGATATGTGAAAAAAATAATCTAGTTTAAGTTATGAAATATATATTTCATAAACTACTAAAAGACGTGATTGAAATGTAAAGATTTCTTTTTTAAATATTAAGTTTATTCGATTTCATAAGTTTACCGATTTTTAAAATCTTGCTTGAATTTGACTACTGCATTTTTTTCTATGAAAGAGAAAGAATTTTCCTTCTTTGAAAGTTGTAAAAACGATTACATATCTTGCAATATTCCCTGAATTACTTCAAAAAATTACTGATTATTGCCTCCCACCTAAAAAGCAGAAAAATATGAAAAAGCAAAAAGCAAAAAGTGATAGTTAAATTATTTATCTTATCAATTATATAAGTCATATTTCTCCTTAATTTGTTGCTTTTTTTTAAATAAATCAATTTCAAAGAACTTTTGCGTTTGTGTTTGTAGAGAAGTACTCCTTAACCCTTCTTTGCATGAGTTTTTCTTTTACAATTGTGTTTTTTTATACATATATTAAATATTAGACACCAGAAATTTTAAGATAGATTTTTAACTTTGTTCAGCAACATAGTTCACGGGAAATTTATTGGATTAATATTTCTATATAAATATAGTGGTGGCGAAGAAGTTGATTTATTTATTAAAAGTTAAATAAAAAGTGATGGAAATTTACATCACCATGCAATTAAGGGTTAAACATGAAAATAAAAGTAAGTTTTATTTTTTGTAATCCCCGAAAAGATAAACGTTTCATATTTGTTTGAAGCAGAGTCGTTTCAATGCATAAAAAGCAGGAGCTTAACATTACTAGAATTTATTATTATAATATTGAGCCATAATTAAAAGCAATAAAACAATAAATATTATAATTCCAGATATTTTTATTTTGTTCCTTATATTATATTTTTCGTACTGTTGTTACTTTTCGGTGCAATAATTTATTTTCGGTACCATTATATTATAACTATTCAAAAAAGCAAATACCTGATAATGTTTCCTATATAGATCCTTACTTTTGAGTACTTCTATTTGAGAAGTGTAATCTTTGTCTTATTTAATCGCAGAAAACTGTTACAAATTATGTGATTAAATAAGGCGAAGATAGGCGATTTGCAAATAGCGGTACTCAGAAATATGAAAGGTACGTACCCTGTTATCTAAACTAATAAAAGAAAGTTTCGCTCTGTGGGTCTGTGTGTCTGTTGGCGATGGCTAGGAAAATCTGGCCCACCTAGAAGGCTGGAAATTTAGATTTAGGTAGTCCAAACCCTCTCCTGTTGCAACATTACTTCAGAATTTTAATATTTTAATTACTTTCTGAAATATTAATTAAAATGCACAAAGAACTCTCATTAAAAATACGCTTTTATTCTCTTGGGTTGGTTGGTTCACTGGTTGGTTGCATCGATTCTTCACAGAAGTAATTAAATAAACCAGAGTAGCGATGCATAAATAAGGATTTCTAACTAAATAGTGTGAACATGGATTGAAGTTATCAACGTAGAGGAGCCATGCGATTGTCGCGCCACCTGTGCATGACAAATTACACATACGTCCCACTGATTGAAATATTTTGCAGGCATATTTTTCTTCATGACAATTAGTCGGGTTAAAGTTTTTTTCTTTTCTTTTTTACATGATATTTATTTTTATGATGGAGATTAAAACTTTATTTAACAGATTGTTTTTTATATTTGTGGGAATGAAGAGGGGCAAGGGTCTAATTACATTTAAGCTTCAAGGTGTATTTCTAGAAAGCAGTTACCAGAATTTCCGAATAATAGTGTCAGCCAAATTTCAAATTAAATTCCTAGCTTAACCAAATGAATCAATCATTAAAGATGTATTGTGATCCTCCTAATTAGTTATTTGCTGAAGGCCACTTGAACAACCCCCCCACCCCCCCACCCCTCCCGGCCCGTCTTTCAAGGGTTTTTTTCTAACTCTGCTCCGTTTCCATATCTCAGCAACTATCTTTCCGATTTCAACGCAAGTGATTTCAAACATTATAATTAACTTAATAGTCACCCTTTAAAACATTAAACTAAATTTATGAGTAGCGGTTACCACTATTTACGAATAATAGTTTAAGCCAAATTTGTAATTAAATTCAAAGCTTAAGGAAACGAACGAATTTTGAAAGATGCATAGTGGTCCTCCTAATTAGTTATTTGCTGAAGGCCACTTGAACCCCCCCCCCCCACCCCTCCTGGCCCGTCCTTCAAGTTTTTTTCTCTAACTGTGCTCCGTTTCCATATCTCAGCAACTATTTTTCCGATTTCAACGCAAGTGGTTCCAAACATTATAATTAACTTAATAGTCACTCTTTATAACATTAAACTAAATTTATGAGTAGCGGTTACCACTATTTCCGAATAATAGTTTAAGCCAAATTTGTAATTACGTTCCTAGCTTAAGCAAACGAACGAATTTTGAAAGATGCATAGTGGTCCTTCTAATTAGTCATTTGCCGAAGGACACTTTAACAACCCCTACCCCCCCGGCCCGTCCTTCAAGGTTTTTTCTCTAACTCTGCTCCGTTTCCATATCTCAGCAACTATCTTTCCGATTTCAACACAAGTGATTCCAAACATTATAATTAACTTAATTGTCACTCTTTATAACATTAAACTAAATTTATGAGTAGCGGTTACCACTATTTCCGAATAATTGGGTAAGCCAAATTTGTAATTAAGTTCCTAGCTTAAGCAAACGAACGAATTTCGAAAGATGCATAGTGCTCCTCTTAATTAGTCATTTGCTGAAGGGTACTTGAACAACCCTCCCCCCCCGGCCCCTCATTCAAGGTTTTTCTCTAACTATGCCCCGTTTCTATATATCAGCAACTATCTTTCCGATTTCAACGCAAGTGATTACAAACATTATATTTAACTTAATAGTCACCCTTTATAACATTAAATTAAATTTATGAGTAGCGGTTACCACTATTTACAAATAAGAGTTTAAGCCAACTTTGTAATTAAGTTCCTAGCTTAACAAAACGAACGAATATTTATGCATGCATAGTGGGCCTCCTAATTAGTCATTTTCTGAGGGACACTCGAACATCTCCTCCGTTCGGCACCTCACTCAAGGTTATTTTCTCTAACTGTGCCTTATTGCAATAACTGGGCTAATAATGTTCCAATCTTCTCGAAACCAGTTCAATTTTGTAGTGCGCCTACTATACAGTAACGTAGGCAGCGGGGACCTGTCTCAGAAGTTCGTTCGGAAAGAGGTTTGTTTAGAACAGAATGCTCCCCAACTCCCCTGGCGGTGGTAGGGGGAAATAAAAGATTTTCTAGAGCGTACGAGCATGCCGGGTATACGGTTCCGACGCTATCGTAGACCGTGGCCAGAGTTCCGTTTTTTAAGAGATTTAAGTTTATTACAAGGGCTCGGGCAACGCCGGGCGGGTCAGCTGGTATATAATATTTTATCCGGTATTTTTGTATTTTTCCCTTAACATTTAAATTTTATCCTTTTGAGGGTTTATCCCTTAAAACCGGAATTATTTTTTTCTTTAAAATTGAAAATTTGCATTTCATACCAATTTTTTAAAGTAGCAACTTTAGTCTCCTTTTTTTTTTATGGAGTTTCTGTCATCAAATAAAGAAAATATTTCTCTTAAAATATACTGGTATACAAACAACATAATAGATGGCAGCTATTCCGTTACCATATAGTAACAGTAGGCTTTAATGGGTTAAAGAAAAAATAGTTAACTCATGTCTTAGGACTTAAGAAATCGTACAAATCACAATCATGGCAAACTTTCGTACTAAGATTGCATACGACTAAAATTGTTCATTTAAAAATAAGGTAAATTTGCATATTTTTGCAATAGAACCCAAAACTATTTGTTTTTATTCCCATGGAGGACATTTATTGCCAATGATGTCACATTATTGATCAAAGTTAAACTATCTTGTCTAAGCCTCGTCACTTTCTTAAATATCCAAAACATCAGATCATAAACATGTTTTTGTATTTAGCATATATCTTAAAAGTTTCAAAATATGCTGAAGTATCATGCGAGTATTTTGTTAAGTAGAAGGATATATTTCTACAGAAATAATTTATATACATTAACAATAATAAAACTAAAAATAATAATTAATTCGTCAGTAGTTTATACTTTATTACATAATAAAAATATACAAAGACTGAAGATGTATATAATTAGGTACAGATCATAAACCGCTTGACTTACAAAACATTGTCTAGACAACATAAATAGCAGATTAAAATGCTAAAATGCATTGTAGAGAAAGTAATTTAAAGAATTTTCTACTAAGTGAATAATTTAAATTCCATATAAAATTATTTTAATGCATCTGCATTAGAAAATTGGAGATTTATCGAGATTGAACGTATTACGTAACTGTCAAACTTCCGTTTTTCCTCCCCCAAGTCAAATAAAGAATATTTGAACCATAAAAATCCTGTAATGAAATGTTTCTTAATTTTAAAAGGCGTTATTAATTAACTTCTTTTACTTTATAAAATTTCTGGTTTAATTTGAATTGGAAAATAATACCGGAAGGTTGGTAGCAATGGCACTAACCAGAAATATTGTTTATAATTTTGAGTTAGCCAAATTAATTTGATAACGACGGGATTTAATTTCAAACTCCACTTGAAGTTTACCGAAACAGATGAGGCAACTAAGGAAATTTTCTCCTAATCTGGCAATGGAGAGATAATACATAAAATATCTTTAAAATATTCTTTTAAAACAATTCTTATTCTCTTTTAAAATCTATGAAAGTATTTCCGAACATTTTAGAGTATATTCTGGTCAAATCAGGGTTTCAGAAAGATAGAATTTAACCACAGGATTAATATGGAAAGGTTGAATCTGCACCTAGCCACACGAACAATAATTCCTGGATCTCATAAAAATATCAGTACGTTATTCAAATATTAGATAATAATACCTTAATCATACTACACTTTTCAATTTTTTAAGGCTTATGGATTTTAGGGTTATGAAAAAAATATATTTTAGAGATTAAGATCTTTTAAAGATTCACAAATTAAATTTCATATTATTATTAAGCCTTTGATTACGGGCTAGGACCGGCGACTACTTTTACATTCAATCGTACCACAATTTACAAGATGTTTTCCTTGAGGCAGCTTTATCTTGAAAAAATCCTAGTATAAATAAGTGTATGACAAAGATTATATTTAAAAATGGCACGAATATACCGTAATTTCCGGCGTATAATCCGCAGCTCAAAGAGTCGTTTTTTGACCCAGAAATATTATTTTATAAAATGTAACTTAAAAGATCGCTGTAAATATTTAACTACAATTATTGAATAAAATTTCTGGGTCGAAAAATGACTCTTTGAGCTGCGGATTATACGCCGGAAATTACGGTAATAAAAAGAAAGTCGACTGGGGCATGTGTGTCCCAACCCGTAATTAAAGGGTTAAAGCAATTAATTTGAATTATTAGTTTTCTATTTGTACTCTTTGATGAAATTTTAGTTTATGTGCTATATGTTAAAAATTTGGAAAGTTCATAGCTGCCAACATTTATGCTTTATTGTTACCGCTAAAATTTAAAAGAAATTTTCGTCTTATTTAATAGCAGATTTCGCTGATTAATTAAGGGGAAATTTATTTCTAAATTTTTGTGATAACAAAAAAGCGTAAAAGTTTGTAGCTATCCAAGTGGAAGATAGCAAGCCAAAACGCATTTATTTAAAAATTGATTAGTTTCGAATTTCGCAAATGAAAAGTACGTAAAACGCATTTGCAATCGGTATATTTTGTGCTGAGAGAAAGTACATTCTACATGAAAAAGTGCCAAAATTATGGAGTCAAGTGTTAGTAATTATAGATATAACATCGCTATACAAATGTTTCCAAACAGCTAGGTGTACGCAGATGACCATTTACAGTGGTTTATGCTTAATTGAAATATTTAGATGAAAGGGAAATTTTAACAAAGATAGAACAAGGATGAGTGTGTTACAACATGTTTAACCTTCTAGCTCATGTGAGCTTCTTATGAGGCTCCTAACTTAAGGATAAAAACAGGTGCTTTAAAATCGGTTTTACAATACATTTTATTTTTAGTCATTTTGATTAAATATTCAGGCAGCATATATAGCATAAATATTTTTTTACACAATTTTGTATAACATTTTAACTATACAAATTAAAAAAACTATTTGGGGAAAAATCATTAGCGAGAGGATTAAACTCTTTAAACAAACACATTGAAGTTATTTTTGTAGGAAAAAGTTATACATAAAAAAATCTACATATTATGAAAGTCAAAACTGCAGAATCAATGATTTACTGAGACGTTGCAAAAGCATTACAGTAAACACAAATTGTAACGTTCCGCGTATATTTCATAAATGTTTTATTTTTAATCCGTTTTTATAATAAATGACAATTCGTTGGAAAATTCCGATTTTCTATTCTGAAACATTAATTGCAGAACTACTGTCATTAAGTAAGTTCAAGTTTAACATTAGAAAATGATAGTGATAATTGGCCCGCTAACAGGGGATTTTGAAACCCCTGGCGTAGACAATACGCCGTCCGTGTTCTTGCACTGTCCGAAAATTCCAAGAACTCTACTTGGAAATATTGGACAATTGTGTTGCTTGATATTTGAATCGAACGTTTCATAATTATTCAGAAAAGTTCCTGTTATTTCCGAGAAAAGATCCTAGATTTATTTACAGTGCAATATCGATGCTAAAACGCAATGAAACTTTTCCTATGCATCTCTAGTGATATGAACGATATACTCTATTTTATAAGCTGTTAGATCTGGATTGAATTTTGACTGTTGATTGCTACAAGTAACAGCTGCTGCAAATAAATTAGGAAATTCATCGAAAATTGTCATTTACTGGCAAAGAATAGAAATTTGTAAAATTCACAATAATGTTAGATCATAACTCGAAAAAGTGGCCAAGAAATATTTTTTGGCGCATAGGTGTGAATTTTTGTTTAGCATTATAGTATCTGAACCTGAAGTATAGTTTTCTACTAACTGTCATTTCTTCAGTTGCCGCTAGAAATGTACCTGGTGTACAACGTTCAAATGAAAATTAAAAACACTAAAGACAAGCACTAAAATTGTATTATCTCTACCAGAGAAATAAACCTCGGATCTCACTGAAGCAGGTTGTTTAACCTTCTGAGCGTTTTGAAAAAGGGTAAAATTGTAATGTTGTTTTCTCTGCATTTTGTTTTAAATGCTAAAAAAATATGATTCTTTCAGCATTATAAATAAAACTTAATCACAAATATGAATGTAACCCTTGGGAGTATTAATCATTCTTCAATACTTTGAAAATTCATTAAATCTATAGAATTATATTATCTTAAACATTGCATACATTGCAGTAAAACCTGGAGCTTAGTGAACGGAATATTACGTTCCACACGCTTAGAGGGTTAAGCTTTCTGATCACCCTTTCTCAGAAAAATGTGATTCTCGCATAACACCCTGAAAGCATGAAACAGTGAGAGTTCGTTCGGGTGCTGAAAGTTTCAAAACTGTTTGGTATCCCGCGAAACAGTCCCAATATCTTCAATCCAGAATAAAGATAGAACACGTCAAGGTTAAAAAGGAACAGGCAACATTTCCAGAAAACAGATAATTACCATAAAGAGGATTGGATGCATTTCGAACTTTTCGATGAATAAAGTCGCAAAAAAGATAAAGATAAACCAGAAGACGGTTCAACAAATGGTGAAACATTTCCATGGATACCAGTCTAAAAAAAATAAAACATCGCCAGAATCTTACAGTGCCCAATAAAAACATAACACTTAAAAACGGGAAAGTACAAATGAAGCGGGGCTGCTCATTATCTATCACAAAATGTTTTCCAAATTTTTCACAATTGAGCTGGTCCACAATCGATACACCAATTAAATTTGATCAAAGTATGCTGTTATTCCGCCAGCCATTATCGAAAATAGGCAAAAATTTCACAGGGTTATAGTTTGGGGAGGGAGTTTCTCAACCGGCAAAACACTGCTCTCTTTTCACTTTCTTCTATCCAAACAAGAAGCAAGTATTGGTTTCGTGAAAAGTTTTTACTGTCGGATTTTGACAGATTTATACGTTTTAGAAAGTGCTGAACACGCTTTGACAGTTTTTAGAAAATTTCTGTCCGTGAGTCTGTGTATCTGTCTGTATGTGATACAAATTTTGTGGGTGTTCTAACTCACGAACTACTGCGTGGAATATCATGAAATTTCATATGAAGTTCTATTCTTATGTGAACTGGTGCTAATTAGTTTATGGGCAAAATTCCCCAAGACGGGATGCCACAAGTCGATGATTTGTTCGATTTATGTTATGCACAAGACCTCCTTATCATAGTATCAGACCTCTCAATCAGCAAGTTGCCTTTGACCGCTATACTTGTCCTGCTACTAGCGCCATCAATCGTCAGTAATAGTATTTACGACACGAAATCACACGAAATTTTTTCACAGCTCCATTTGTTCTATGCATTTGCTTATGAACTAGTAGTTTTCCTACCACTAAAATTTTATAGTAAATTTTATCTTATTAAATTGACAAGATCGTGTGATTACATGACGAAAAAAATTCTATTAAATTTTAGTGGTAAGAAAAAAGCGTAAGAGTTGGCAGCTATGCGGTAGCAGACCAGCTAGATTTTTCTATAGATTTTTCTATTATATTTTTGGATACCAGTTTTTTAGTAGAGACAATTTTGTTTTGTTTGATCGGAGAATTCTGGGATTTAAAAGAACAACATTTTCTCTAAAAATATACTGGTGTTCAAAAAGCCCGAAACATGGCAACTGTGTGGCAGTATCCACCAGGCGGCGATACTTTCCGGAGAAAGTCAATTAATAAGTTGGCAATTACCACGGACATTTTCTCCCATAGACTTTCTCCGGATTGTCAAGTCTGATCTATGATAAGGGAGTCTTGGTTATGCATATGCCAGTTTGTCCTCCTTTTTCATTCAGAAATTTTGAATCCATACCAGAAATTTAAAATTTAAAATTTTCATTTATTTAATGATAAACATTTTGTGATTACTTAAAGTAATTTTTTTTTCTCAAATTTTCCGGTATGAATTCGGCATATCTGACTGAAAAAGGATGGCCAAACTGGCAACCCTGCTCCTCACAGAAATTTTAATAGTATTTTTACTAGGCGATTAATTCTAATAAAATTTAGTGGTGACAATTGGCCTATTTTGAAAAGTAGTGAAAATGCATTTTTCATATTCGACAGTTTGACATGGTAGCGACGATATCTCCAGTTTATATTCGCAGAATTCAACAAAATATCCAATTTTGATTCCTCGGGATATGAATAAATTTTCAATCAATTTTGGTTGTGGTCATCCAATAGGAGGTACCGAAATTCGATGATTTGTTCGAAATATGCGATGCCTATATCACCAATTTAGATGCACAGAATTCAACGAAAGTTCACGCTTGGAATCCTGAATATGGGAATATACTGCCATTCAATTTTGGTTGCAGACATCTAAGTGGGGGTTCAGAAATTCAAACATTTGTTCAAAACATGCGAACCTATTTTCTAAAGGGATGTAATTTCTTGTACTTTTTAAATCATTTACTTGATTTGATTTATATAGAAGACAGTTTTGTGATAGCTACAACATACTAGTTGGATGAAGGCGTCAAAATCAACCAGCAAACGAACTGCTAAAACATTTTGATGAAGGTTTTGCTTCACTAGCTTAAAGAGCATTTTGTAAATGAAAAATAGACTCTCCAGCAAGATTCTCTTTCAGGATACAGAACAAGATGAATACAGGAATGATGCAAGTTACATCTGAGAGACTTTTAAGAGCAAAAAAATGGCCTTTGTACCCTCTAGATATCAACCTAATGTTTTATCCTTCATGATTATCTTACAGAAAAAATTGCTTTAAAAAATTATCTCCAGGAGGAATGGCCAAAATGTCAGGAGAAGAGTTGCGACCCGTTGCTGAAACATTTATCAAAATATTTCCTTTCCACATAAAAATGAAAGGCGTCCACTTTGGAACCAGCATTTTTTTCGGTAAATCTGCAAAACTGAATTTTGTCTGTTAGCCATATGATTGTAGTTTTTGTGTTTATTAAAAGAATTTTAAACAAAAATATCTGCCCGAGTTATCTTTTGCCACCCTATGTTTTGGTTATTTCTTAATTAGTCTGTATTATTTTGATTGTGAAATGGAAAAAATTCAATTTGGGGGAATATATATATATATATATAATTGCATATTTTTTCCATCTCTTCGTCAATGTACGTCAATATATTTTAAGCTTTAATTTTAGAAGCAAAATTTTATTAAATTATTCTTGGTGCCGATTATCATAATGCTTGAAACATCTAAAACAATTTGAGATTTTCCTTAGTCTGCTATTTAATCATTAACATGTGTTATTTAAATCGTTAAATTTATTTTCTACTTTGAAGAAAAAACACACAATTAAAGGAAAAGCGTAAATAAATGTAAATTTTGTTTAAGTAAAAATAATACAATTTTATTTGTTTAAATAAAGAAACACACTCAGTTTAGTCTATTTCTCTTTTGCGACTGGAGAAAAAATGTCTATCGTTAAGAATATTTACTTTTTTATAATTATTCAATACGTAATTTAGATTATTAACGCTGAACGCTCTTTTAAAATGCTCGAAAATGTTTTACGTAGCGTAGATTTCCAATTAATTAAAACATTTGTTTTGATTATTTCGGGAAAAACAATGCGACTGATAAAATATTTAGTTTTAAAGAAATAAAAAAGAATATATTCATCAAACAACTTTTAAATGAAACATAAATTTTATTAAATATTACAAATAATTTTATTATTTGCTATAATTACTTTTCAAACAAAAATGCACCGTTGTAGAAGGTTTTTATTAAGAGTATTAGTAATTCTTTTGCTGTGTAACTGAAAACTAAAGATTTAGTGTAACTATGTTTGCAATATTTTGATTACCAGTTTGTTTTTGAATTTTTGAGAATAAATCTAACATATATATATAGCACATTATGTATTAAATGTATTCGCCAGACCCAGAATTACGCACCATAATTAAACTAGGAATAAATAACAAACATAAAAAATAAACAGATATAATCTGAACAAGAAAAAACCAAGAAAATAACCAAATGTTCCATTGCATTTTTTGTTCGTCTTCATGAGTACTATCATCCCTCAAAGTTTGTTGAAGCATTTCAGTTACACCCTATATATATATATATATATATATATATATATATATATATATATATATATATATATATATAATAGGAAAATATACCGAAGATAATTTTAAAAGAATACAATTCAAAATTTATAAAAATAAGTATGAGAATAAGATTAACATATAAACTAAGAATAAAAAACTAAAAAATAGATTAATGAAAATATCTCAAAGTTAATTAATTCAGGGTTTGTACGCATAACCCACAATTTTTTAATAGAATTTTTCTATTTTATATTTAAATAGCAGAAATAGCCAAAGCCATTAAATAATAAGCCCAGTCAGATAGTGTTAAATTTGTTAGCGACACACTAGCGCCAAACCTCTGTTGCGGAAGGAGGACAAAACAGAAGTGGGTCGCAGAAAAACGATACGATTCATTTATATCGATATTTTATACGATTTTTATCGATGTTTTGTTTTTGCACTTCCTTTAAAAGCTTGCTAATTATTGGGATCTTTTACATTAAAGCTAAAACTATAATGAAAAAAAATGTGGAAATTTACTGGATTAATATTTCTATATAAATATAGTGGTGGCGAAGAAGTTGATTTATTTATTAAAAGTTAAATAAAAAGTGATGAAAATTTACATCACTATGCAATTAACCCTTTCCGGCACAGACAAATTATGTTCGTAAAATGTGAAATTACTGACTGACACCGGAATTTACAAACGACTTTCTTAGAAAATATGAACTCCTTATTTTAAGCTTTAATTTTAGAAGCAAAATTTTATTAAATTATTCTTGGTGCCGAATGCAGTACTCCCAACCGCTAGATGGCGCTATTTTCAACTTGCGAAAAGTTTCCCATTTATCTGACTGGGCTTATTATTTAATGGCTTTGGAAATAGCAGAAACAGTATAATTTCAGAATTTGTAATACTTTTCTGCATTTAAATAAGGCGAAAAATTCTATTAAAAATTGTGGTAAAAGCGTACGAACCCTGTAATTCTAGCAAGCAGATGTAAAGGCTGATTTGATAATGCATAAATAGGGAGTGATCGGTTCTTACTTTTGAGTAAGGTACTTGTACCTTGGTAAGGATATGCTCTTAACCAATTAATTCTCGCTCCCGTCAATATCACGGGCTGAGGTGTCGTTCGTTATTTCTCGTGCCCGTCATATTTCCGGGCTCAAGATTTAACTGCTGGAAAAAACTTCTGAAACCAGAAAAATTTAACTGATTTAATCAACAGAAAACAAAACATTTTATTGTGTTTCACAAATTTTCCACGTCACACACGAAAACACGTTGCATGCGGCAGATGGTGGATAGCACTGAATAATAAAATGTTTTATTTTCTGTTGCTTCTCTGTCCTTTATTGGTTGTTTTCACTTTTCTTCTTAGTCTCTCTAGCGCCGGCAATTTTCGTGTTACAGGTACCGTTTCAACGCTTTTTATGGTTTTTCACTATGAAGATCACATTCCAATAAAAAAAATAGGTGTTGCCATTTGAAATTTTCAAAATTTTGTTACTGTAACTGTAACTGTTAGAGTTTAACTGTTGTTTTTCATACGATTCTTGAGCGCATACCTCAAAATACTTAAAACCAAAATTTCAGTCAGTTTCTGTGAACGGTGTGATAGTTAAGGACTCATATATCGGGATAGTTTTTTTATAATCACCCTGTACTTCAACTGTTGAATAAAAATTAAATGACTTCAATTATTGAATAAAATTCTGGGTTGAAACAAAATTTGTTTGATCCGCAGATACATTGCGGCGCTATCGCGCTTCATAGCACTCAAACGGTTAATAGCATTTTTACTAGGCGATGAATTCTAATAAAATTTAGGGGTGACAATCGGTCTATTTTGAAAAGTAGTGAAAAATGCATTTTTCATATTCGATAGTTTGACATGGTAGCGACGATATCTCCAGTTTATATTCGCAGAATTCAACAAAACATCCAATTTTGATTTATCGGGATATGAATAAATTGTCATTCAATTTATTTGTACTTTTTAATAATTTTGGTTGCGGTCATCCAATAGGAGGTACCGAAATTCGATGATTTGTTCGAAATATGCAATGCTTATATCACCAGTTTAAATGCACAGGATTCAACGAAAGTTCACGCTTAGAATCCTGAATATGGGAATATATTGTCATTCAATTTTTGTTGCAGATATCTAAGTGGGGGTTCAGAAATTCAAACATTTGTTCCAAACATGCGAACCTATTTTCTAAAGGGATGTAATTTCTTGTTTTTTTTAAATCATTTACTTGGTTTGATTTATATAGAAGACAGTTTTGTGATAGCTACAACTTACTAGTTGGATGAACGTGTCAAAATCAACCAGCAAACGAACTGTTAAAACATTTTGATGAGTGTTTTGCTTCACTAGCTTAAAGAGCATTTTGTAAATGAAAAATAGACTCTCCAGCAAGATTCTCTTTCAGGATACAGAACAAGATGAATACAGGAATGATGCAAGTTACATCTGAGAGACTTTTAAGAGCAAAAAAATGGTCTTTGTACCCTCTAGATATCAACCTAATGTTTTATCCTTCATGACAGAGGCGTAGCGTCAAGGGGGGCACGGATCACTTTACTACCAGTATTTTTATATACTATATTTGGCCTTATTTATTTCATACCGTTCAAAGATTAAATAAAGCTAAATGTAGTATTTAATTATACTGGTAGTAAAATGTTCGTGCCCCCCCCCCCCTGACGCTACGCCACTGCTTCATGATTATCTTACAGGAAAAATTTCTTCGAAAAATTATCTCCAGGAGGATTGGCCAAAATGTCAGGAGAAGAGTTGCGACCCGTTGCTGAAACATTTATCAAAATATTTCCTTTCTACATAAAAACGAAAGGCGTCCACTTTGGAACCAGCATATTCTGTATGTGTTTGAACGTGAAATATGTGAAAAACAGAAGTCCCCTAATAAGGCGTCGCTTCATTTGCCAAGCAAATCGTGTCATACATGTGTCTGCCGTGTCTTTGTTCAAAGTATAAGAAGTATGTCCGTGAAGAATGTGTAGGACTGACTCGAATTTCAACAAACAAGTACTTTTTTCTACCCCAAGTGTGAATAACTTCATTTGGATTTCTTCATAAAATAATAATGATTTTAATTTGACTTTTTTATGTGTGCATATTTTCTTTTCAAGAGTTAAAATTATTTTGTTCTTTTTTGGTGTAATGCCTGTAAAGTATCTGCTAATTAAAATTAAACCATACACTGTTGAATGTATCCGTAAAAATACAGGATATTTTCCGAAAAATTCACGAAATCGTTTCATTTTTCTGAAAAACAGTTCCGTAATTAACATTTATAGAATACAAATCCGTAAAAGTGCAGAAAGCTTTCCATAAATTTAATTTAATTTTTCCGTATTTCTTTCAAAACGGTGCAATATCCGTAAATGACGTTTAGAGGTTTGCGTACAGAAATCGCTTTATTTGAAATGCGAATTAAGAGTGTTGTATATACTAGAATTCTTCACGGACCCAAGCCTGGGGAGAGGGGCGTATCTGTTATAAAACAGAAATTTAAAAACTGATATTTTAGAAATTATGGAAAATTTCTTGGAATTAAAGGATTTTTTTAATGTTAAAATACGGAAATAGTACTGGAGTCCTGATTGCAATTTCCGCATTTTAATGGAATTTTTTTTATAGAGTATAATTAACAAATTACACCCGTTAGCCTTACTTAGAACACATACTCCTAAAAAGGCCACTTTAAGTTGTCCTTTGCCTTGAACTATGCTGTCCAAATTTCAACAGCAACAAGAGTATGCATTATTTAATATTGTAAAAATATCTATAAATATTACGTCTAACAACATTTTAAACATTAATGCTGATATAACACATTGTATCGTGATCTGAATCCTTATCGTGGCCTTATTTGGTACAGGTACCATACGACTATATGTAAACAATAATATTCACATTATTTAGTAGCTTAATTATTAATAATTTTGTTCAATTAAATAAAGGAATGATTTTTATTCAGTGTTAGATTACTACAATAGTGGTACTCAAAAATTAAGACCGCATTCACCCTGTTAAAGAATAAAAAATAAGGTGAAAACTTGCAAATATTATCTTTTAAACATTGGATAAACCAGGGTTCGTACGCTGTTACCACAATTTTTTAATAGAATTTGTCGCCTTATTTAAATGCAGAAAAGTATTACAAAACCTGCAATTAAACGAAACGTCTACAATTTCGGCTATTTAAATATTAAATAGAAAAATTCTATTAAACAAATTGTGGTAAAAGCGTACGAACCCTGCAAACAGAAAATGTTGTTACTCTTTCTTCTATAAGGTTAACAGTCTAAATATTACAATATTGTTTTGCAATTTTACTTTTATTTTATATTTATCAGAACTAAAGAAATTTTTAATGATGGATCAATGCACAAAGAAAAACGCAACTTTGACAATAATAACCCGTGACTAAAAATAATGCGAGAAGGTGAAGCAGTATAGCTCAGTGCTGTCAGATCACAAATATTTTTATGTGCATACAGCCAATTTAACAATTAAAAATATATTGTAGATTAGAACTCTGCACGGCTTACTGCTGACATACAATAGCAATTTATCATCTAATAGTAATAAATGTTCAAAACAGCTAATTCCTGAAGATATTTGCAGTAACACCAGGGTGCATATGATCCTTACATTTGAACACAAATATTTTCAAAAAATAGATTATTTAATTACAGGATTTTTCTGTGATTAAATAAGGTGAAGAATACTTTTTGGAAATAGTGGTACTCAAAACTAAAGAGTGTACGCAATCTAAATACGAAAATTCAATATCTTAATCTTTGTTATTATGATTCTAACATCAGTAAGGCGCTGTTGTCAAGCAGACAATTTTTGTTAAATAAATTAAATAAATTGAAGTAAATGTAAAGTACAGTAAAAATATACTTAATTTTGTTTTTCTACCGGGGTAAAAGGCATGTTTAATAAAGAAAAAAATATTCGGAATATGTAGATACAGAAGACGTGAACGCGACTTTCTTAGAAATATCGTATATATTCGCCTATAAGCTGACCCCCAAATTCGAGATGAAAATAGGTTCAATATCAATATTTTACAATAGTTTTCTTCGCCTTAAATAATTTAAAATTAAATGAGATTAAATAATGTGTAGAAAAACCTTCTGAATTACTGGTATTAAAAACCTGTTTTCATCTCGAATTTGGGGGTCGGCTTATACGCGAGTATATATATGGTAGTCTATGATTTAAAAATAATTCCAGATATACAGTTTCAATTATTAGAATGCTGCGTAATCACTTTACAATAATTTTTTGTGATAACTTCCAAGATTTTATTTTTACTTAGAGAAAAAATATTAATCTCCTTTTCTTTCCAGCTTTGTGTTTTTTAAAGTAGAAAATAAATCTAATGAGATAATTAACGCCTGCTAATGATTAAATTGGCAAAAAGAAAAAAAAACGAGAAAAGAAAATATCGAATCACAGACCTGAACGATGAAACATACACACGCACTTACGAACGCGTACTTACGAAAGCACCCACAAAAATTCCAATAACAGGAGCAAGACCTCCTTATCATAGTAACAGACCTCTCAATCAGCAAGTTTCCTATGACCGCTATACTTGTCCTGCTACTAGCGCCATCAATCGTCAGTAATAGGAGTATTTACGACACGAAATAACACGAAATTTTTTCACAGCTCCATTTGTTCTATGCATTTGCTTATGAACTAGTATCGGTAGCATAGCTGCCAACTTTTACGCTTTTTTCCTACCACTAAAATTTTATAGTAAATTTTATCTTATTAAATTGACAAGATCGTGTGATTACATGACGAAAAAAAATTCTATTAAATTTTAGTGGTAAGAAAAAAGCGTAAAAGTTGGCAGCTATGCCGGTAGCAGAGCTGCTAGATTTTTCTATTCTCTTTTTGGATACCAGTTTTTTAGTACAGACAATTTTGTTTTGTTTGATCGGAGAATTCTGGGATTGAAAAGAACAACATTTTCTCTAAAAATATACTGGTGTTCAAAAAGCCGTAACCTTGGCAACTCTGCGGTAGTATCCACCAGGCGGCGATACTTTCCGGAGAAAGTCAATTAATAAGTTGGCAATTACCGCGGACATTTTCTCCCATAGACTTTCTCCGGATTGTCAAGTCTGATCTATGATAAGGGAGTCTTGAACAGGAGTTCCGAGGGAATTTGAAAATCACCATTTCCGAATAGTAATATTTGCCTTGTTATAAGGCGAAAATTGCTATTCGGAAATACTGATATTCAAATTTCCTACCCATAGAACCTTATAATAAAATACAAAACATATCAAAGTATCCGATGCGGCTTTATTTCTCAAAATGCCTGCATACGCCGATAAAAATTAAGATTTATTTAATTTTTATGAAATAAACCTTTTGTAACTACCACCATTATAATTATTTAAAGCAACATTATTTTGAAATAGTCATTTCAGTAAAGGAAATGTCATCAAAAGTTCCTACAGGGATTGCTTATTGGATACAATAAATCCTTATTTGTTCTAAAATCACCATCATAGTAAATACTATGTAACACAGTCGTACTAAATTAAGGTTAACCCCTTCAGGGGCAACGTACTCTTGGCGCTAAAATATTGAAATGACTGATTGACACCAGGGTTCACGAACGAATTTATTTAAAAATAAGTAAAAGATTTTCCTCATGTACCTTATAAATTCGAAATTTGATTATAAATTTCTGGTGTCACTGTGGCATTTTGGGATTAAAATTAAGTGGTATATATAATATACCGGTGCTCTTCAAGGGGTTAAGTTGTATTATAAAAAAGTAATCACAGCCCGCAGAGTTACCACTTTTTTATAATACAATTCTTAACTTTAATTTATTTCAGAATTTCTGTGATTAAATAAAGGGAATATAATTTTACGCAAAAAGCGGCATGAGAATACTTTTCAGAAAAAGTAATGGGCACCTTTGATGTAACAATTTTTATCAAACGAATGTAGCTAAATAATTTACCAAAGAGAGTGAATAAAAATAATACATACAAAATAATATAAAAAAAGAAATCAATACATTAAAAAAACAAAAAAGGACAATTTCCATACAATAATTTTTATACAGTTTATCAGGAAAAAAATCAGTATAACAGATGTTATGCACTATTTTTTCTTATTTCTGCTGTTATTTAGAGCTAGATAATATTTTATCAAAACTTTTGAAGTAACAACTTCTTATTACGACAGCAGCGAGTCAGAAAAAATTCTTTATGGAAAATAAACGAAAGATAAGAGAAGAAGTAAATGTGGAACTGTAAGAGAAAACTGATCACGAGTCCGTGATGCAGATGCAATGCAAAATATTTGAAACCCAAATATCTCGAGGCAGAACTAAAAATACTGGGTTGTTATAATATAAGTATCTGTATTTGGAGCTGTCTGTAGCTTGAAGGAATAACCGGAATGAAACCAAAATCGGTACACTTTCTATTCGAGAAGGGAGAAGAAGAATGGAACGATAAAAAATAATTGCAATAATCGCCGACAGATGGCGCTTTTGAGTTTGAAATGTAATGTGTAATATTGTGTACCATGGTGGTGTCGCAAACCTCAATGACTTTACCGCATATCACAACATGTGAGAAACATCACTCCTGATATGTTACATTCCGCAGTTGAGCATGTCGTGCACCACCTGGATTGTGTCCTCCAGCACAATGGCCATGTGGAACCTGATCATGATCGACACCGCCATGCGAAAGCGTAACCACATTCACTGTGACATTTTCCAATAAATTAGGTGTGCCATCCGGTTTGACTCCTTAATTCTTTATTCTTGTATTACACATTAAGTTTCACACTCGGTAGTGCCATCTGTTGATTATTGCAATTTTTTTTAAATTGTTCCATTCTTCTTCCCCCTTCTCTAATAGTAAGTGTACCGATTTTGGTTCCATTTGGGTTATTTCTTCGAGCTACAGACAGCTCCAAATAGAGATACTTATATTATAACTACCCTGTACATAAGATTCCAATAAAGCAAAGTGCGATACATACAATGTACACCTATAAATGATCGCATCATTTCTCAACCGCTAGCACGAATTTTTTTTTATTCCATAGGAGTCCTATTGACTGGCATTTTAAAAGAAGGAGAAATAGCGTATGCGTGCAAGTTTAATACAACCCCATTTGTTGCAGGAAGAAATTACCTACTATAGGAATTTTCCCATCAATCATGCACTTATGAGTTAATCTCATGGAAAAGTACATTTTCATGGTCCAAGAATAGGCAAAACTGTTACAAATGTTTTGTCGCAAAATTCTTTCTTTCTACAAACTTGGCGAATATTGGCAGGGTATTAGATAATTTCAAAGCGATTTTAAAACTTTTTTTTATATACCTTTTATAGGCTTTTTAATTTGCCAGTCCACAGACATGACTTGTATGTCCATAGAAATCTTACTGAAACTGTACGTTTATAGGAGATTGGCCTTTAAGAGACTATTTCACTCACACAAAAACACCCGCTCGCTAATGTAAATCCTGTGGGGAGAAATATTTTAAGATATCTCGTTAGCATTTCAATATTTAAAATGATTTTCTTTTTTTTTTCATTGGATAGCTGGTATCGATCTCTATGCAGGCACTTTTTTACTTTTTCGATTTTGATTACAAGTTTTTTTTATTAAGATACTTTCACTTTCGGAACCGGCTTCGAAAGTGAAAGTATCCTCAATAAAAAAATCTGCAACCAAAATTGAAAAAGTAAAAAAAGATTCGTTTGGAATTTTTTTACAATAATTAATAACAAGGCGCGCACATGTCAGAATTATGTATTCTCAGTATATATTATGTTTTTGTGGAATTTACTTTTATTTTTTGGTTGTCTTAATATATTTCAACTATCCTGTGATTTTTTTCGATATGTTACATGTAGCTTAATGTTATCATTTTCAGGCCTTATACCAACAATATTCGATGAAATAATATACCTTCACTATATATATCGGAAAACAAACGCACCTTTTCCTGAATTTTTTTTTCAATTTAAATTGTTGTTTTTCAATGCACAAATTTAAACATTTAATGCAATTGAAAATCTATTTTTCCTGAAATAAAAAAATTATCGCTATCACAGTTTTTGATGATAAGCAAAAATGTGCTAATATTTATTGATTACGTGGTGTTTTCGATATGTGAAAAAATATATATAAAGCTTAAATTTAAGCGCACATCTAGTTAATTTTGCAGACAAAGAATATTTAACGCCCACATTTATAATGTAAATCAAATATTTAAAAATCAAATATTTTACAGAAAACATAAGATGTCATTTTATTAAATTCAGCAAAGAAGTTTTAGTAGACAAAAATTAAGAGCGAAATATGTAACAAAAATTAAATTTTTCACACACATTAATATCTAAGCATAGAAACTAACAGTAGCTTCTTAAATTTATTACTTCAAAATATTACTTATAAAAAGATTTAACTCAATGCTTAATTTATTTTACTTTAAGAAGAGTCTAGACTAATTTCAAGCGTTAATTAAAACTTAAAAGAAAGTGTCATAAAATTTTACCAAGATTTAATTTTACAATCATTGCTTTATTTTAAAATGTAATAAAAGTGAAAGATCTAGACATTGTTACGGCACTTAAAACATTTTATGCACACGTAAAAAGATGTCCTTTTTGCCATAAATTCCCACTAACCAATTACGCAAAAAATTGCCTCTTAATGGAAAACAAGCTTTTAATTTCCATGTAGATAACTAAGTCGGAAGCTTAATCAGCAGCTTTGTTATGGAATTATTTTGCTGTGTACAGGTTCACAAAGTTTTTTATGTATATATTTTTTTATCTTAAGATAAGTATGTTTTAGAAACAGAAGGAATATATGTTTTGTATGTATTAACCCCTAACGATCCAGAAATAATTCAAGTTTACTTACAGCTGGGTCGAAGTTTGTTTTCAAATGAAGCGAAATTATGTACTAATGATTATTATATCAAATATAAAATAAAAAATACTTCGTTTTTAATGAAGACTTATAGATGGTATTTAAAAGTAATAAGATAAGTCCCACTAATATATGCATAAACTATAGAAAAAGGCGTCTTCTTCATTCATTCTTTAGAGAAAACATTCAGAAGTGGAAAATTAAAAAAGGTCCAAGAAAGAACAACTGTATCTAAAAAAATGTTTTAAAAAACTAAAATGAAATAAAACTCATTCACAATACTTCCAAGTTACACCTTTTTACTACATTTACCAAGCTACTATCATTATATAAAAAACTCCTTACAATTACTAGCAAAAACCAGCAAGAATTTATTAATTCCACCATGAGTTAAAATTTCGCAGAATATATTTAAAGACTTCGTAGAGTACGTCTATAAACTTCTCAATTCCACTTTTTACAATAAAAGATATGGCATCTCTTTTATGAATGGATTAAGATTTCGTCGCATATACAACTCATAACAAACATTTGCAATTAACAATATATATCTACAATGATAAAAATAATAAAATATACTTGTCGCACTATACCCGCCATTTCATGTAATAGAAAGAAGTATCTTGCAGAGCATATTACAGTATTGAACTCTTAAGCACAATACATTCATAAAAACCTAATAAAAAACTGTTATTAAATGTGATCTAAAAAAAAAATCAAAGTTTCATAAATAATGCTTTAGGTGTCTTTCATATTTCCCCAATTTTAGATTCATTAATAACAACAAAAGTTTATTCAGATCAACAAGTAGAAAATTTCACGAAAATGATAAAGCCTTTCTTGATCGAATGTAACAGTAAATTACTGAAGTCGTTCTTGAAGCTTATCACGTTCTTAAAACTTGAAGATGTGTTTACATTTTCTGTAGTGGTCAATTTTTTTCTACCATCATTCAGAGTAAAGAACACTTATTTTTTCGTTTCGACAAATTTCCCAGGTCGGGAAACCATATTTATAAAAAAATCTATATACTCGTCATCTTGAGGTTTATAAAACTTTGTGATTTATAAAACTTTGTGATGTCCCTTCGGGACGAGCGTCCTTTACAGAATTTTTAATCTTTTACCACCGGTTTTTCAAAACAGAAATTTTCACCTAATTGAATCACAGAAATGCTAAGATTTAATAACGCAAATCTTCCAATAAAAAATAACTGGTGGGAATAATCGAGGATGCTGAACATCTTATGCGTCACGTATACTTGTCCATAGGTGCCAACCTCTCATTAATATTTCGTAATATACGTGTTAGTTTGACCCAGTTTAACAACACTTCAAACCAGAAAACTTATTGGATGAATCTTTATTTATTCAATTTCAGGCTTCTACGTGGAAATTATTTAATTTCTTAAAAAATTTTCTGGTGCGAGACGTGTTAAACCTGGGTTAAATTAACCCGCATATTACGGAATATTAATGAGAGGTTGGCACCTATGCTTGTCGCTCGTCCCCAAGAGGTTAACATAGAGACTAACTGCTTCCTTGGTCTTTCTTACCTTACACTTTGATAAAAAGGACGTCTTCGGGACGATAAAAATCTCAGGCGTTTTAGAGTTTTTGGGAAGTCAGACTCTTCCTTGGATGTTTTGAAAACACAAACTCTTTGCTACTGTCTTGTATGGAGTCCGAGGAATTTTATGAGGTTGATTCTTGGAGTATTGGGGGAGGAGGCACTTGAGAGGTTGGATTTCCTGATAGCTTATAGTCAGTGTCGGCTCGTGAATGGCTTTATTTGGTGCACTAAAGCATGGTTGCTAAATTTATTCTTTTCTTACCACTATTATTAAAAAGGAATACTTTATTTTATTTGCTGTCAGAAAGTTCTGCCATTGAACAAGTCCAAGATTTTTTGTAAAAAATAATGGTATGCAAATAATATGTGTTTCAGACATGCATTTAGTGCTCCAAAAAAAGACAGTCACGAGTGTATCTTATAGTGTTTCTAATATAGCACCAAAACTATTTTTTTGAAATTAGAATTATTACAAAAGTTCCAGCGAAAAATATGCGGTTGCGTATCGGCAAGTAAAACTGGTCAAACGGCTATTGCACTTAGTCGACCTTTTTTGTGAACAAAAGTTGTTTTTTCAGTCAACTATATTAAGAAAAGTATCATAGAATTTTCATAAATTAACTATAGAAAAATAAAACTTTTAATTTTAAACACATTTTCTGAAAACTGCATTTTTCACCTGACCACTTGGAATCCCCGAGAACTGCTCGACCGATTTCCTTTTAATATAAAAGTTCAGAATTGAATTCACTGTGACGCTACGAAAGTTTTATTTTTGTATTTTTATCTTCCACAAGCATTTTAAAGCCATTTTTATGGGGACAAATTTGTTCTTTTTTTTTTTCACAGATATTTAAATTTTGAAAAATCCATACGCTACGCCATAAGATTTGTTTTATGTTTTAGGAATGCTCAGTGCATGATGCGAGCTGACACTCTGCATTTTCAGACACTCGCGTTTACATGGATGCAAAGGACGAAGTATGAAATTTTCTTTATGATAAAGTTACGAAACGCCCTCAAAACATAATTGAATGTATTGCAAAATCTCTGACAGTTTACTTTGTTATTGAAATTCACAAAAATCCCTTAAGTTTGACCTGTTTTTTGACGTTCAAACTGGTGTGCCTACTTAATCTGGCCTTCTTCTAGGGACATATAGCTGCTGGATCTTAAGGGACCGCTTCAGTGAAACTCTCCAATCACAAAATCCTATGTTAACCTAAGGGAAAATAAAAAGCGCGATCAGTCGTTACCTAATCTAATTATTAAAATGCGGGTTTCACCATCAGAAAGTAGACGTCAGATGTCGACGATGAGCGTTTTTAAAAATTATCTTTGTCAATTTTAACTATTTTTAAGAAGATGATAAAATTTCATGAAGTGGAAATTTCAAAGTTTATAGGGATTTTTCAAATACTTAAAATTGACGGAAACAATTTTTAAAACCACACATCGCCCACACATTTTAATAATTACCAGAATTTTTGAAGAAAATTTTTCTTAGTAGGTTTTTACAACATTTGCAACAAAAACAACTTTTTTGATGGGTTTCTGCAAAATTTGCAAGAGAAATCTAAAATGAAGATTTTTATTTCAAAAAAGTGGTAACAATAGTTTCAGGGTTCGTACGGGTACCGTTATTTTCCAGGTGATATACCAGTATATTTTTCTAAAAAAATACATCAAGTTCAAACGTGCGAAATTTCACCTTATTTAAGAAAAGGTCATCTATAAGAAAATACTGGTACCGAAGAATTTCCTGGTCTTAAAATTCCAGGACCCGTACGAACCCTGAGTTTTCTACTCACAGGAGGAGTTTTGGAGGGATCAAATATATGTTATTTAGTATCTTGAACGCAATCTTGAAAGTATGAAAGCAGTGATGACTTGAACGGGTGAATTTGAACATTTTTGAACATTTGAAGGAGTGTTGCTTTGAGACCTATAGCTACACAGCCTGTTGTCTCGAATGATCCATACACTTATTTCGACACTTACATAAATCTTCTTGATGAGGACGGGATAGACACAAGAAATTACATCACCGAAAAATTACAGCCCGGACCTCCACAATGAGTGTGCAATGGAGGTAACGGGAGTTGAACACGTCGCCCTGATTCCTACGCTCTCAAGCGATTAGCGGAGTGGTGCCTTAACCACTCGGCCACGGAGGGCTCAAGCAGTCATGTAAAAAAGTAGCAATTAATTTCCCAACTTTTTATCATGTTAATGAACTGATAAAAGAACAAAGATCTTAAAAAATCTAGTATACATTTTTAAGACGATGTTTTTTGTCATTTCATGAACTTTTGTTTATTTTCACCTCACCCTTTCGATTCACTCCACTTTACGGCATATAATTACTGTGTAAATATTAAACTGAATAAATAAACAACAAAATATGCAAAATATTTTGTGCCAATTAGTTGAAGTTTAAAGACGTTATTAGCAATTGCATCTGATATGTCAATGTACGTAATACTTGAAAGTTTATAAATTTGTTTTAATTACTGGTACATTTAGAAAATAATTCATTATTTTGCAATAAATTACGGAAATAAAAATGAAAAACTTGAATTATTCATAGGACCTTTTAGTACAGATACATAAACGCATAAAATATTAATAATAATGTTGGCTACAATGTGTTAAAAATATTTAAAATTGCATTTTGATATGCAGAACATTAAATCTTTTGAATTTGAATGGTTTAAAAAATGCAATAAAAGTATTTTTGTGCAAAAAGAAGAATTTCTTTAAAAAGCAGACACATGTCATGTAAATTACTTGAAGCCCGCACTGGATTACTTATCGTTAATCTTAAGTAACTCTGAATTTCAAATTCTGCTTAAGTAGTTTTGTACTAAATGTTTAAAGCACAAGTAAAAGGTTTTCGATTTTTGCACACTTAGGAATTCAATTTCCACTTAACAGCCGTTTGAAATTTTAAAGGCAGTGTGCAATTTGCATCTTTAATTAGCCATTAAGTCAATTTAATGAAAGTTTATTATTTTTGCTCTGAATAAGTCAATACATTTTAAAGAATTTTTAGACCACCCAATGATTTAAAATAGTGCTAAAATTTTGATTGTCGGAGCTCAATTGTTTAGTTTGACACGGGGAAATTGATAAGAGAAAAATAATTTTTATTATGATGGCAGTTTAAAAATTTGTCACTGGTGTTTTTCAGTTTACAATTGTGTAATTTAAAATACGTACAAGTTTCTAATAGTAAAAACAAAACAAAAGCATTTCGTTTATGTAATATTTTTAGAAATAATATTGAGAAATGAAATAATTAACAACAACTATGAAATATTTTATGTGCCTGGAATCTTCTAATTGTAGAAAGAAAAAAAAAGGAAGAAGAAGAATTTGGTATATGTAAAATTTTTATGAATACTGTATAGCAGTGCTACTCACTGGGCCACAGATTTAATACTTTTTAAAAAGAAATATTCACCATATTTAATCGCAGAATTTCTGTTATTTAGTAAAGGTGATTTTGTTTTCGCAAAAAGCGGCAGGATAATACTTTTCACAGAAATTAGTGAGCATCCGTGCTATAAATAAATTAAATAATCTATGCTAATAAAAGAAAGTTGTTTATATCACTCTCTCTGTGTGTGTGTCTGTATGCGTTAGATAGCGAAACCTACACTCTCAGAAATAAAATACTCAACTTTGACGATTCGACAATCCTTAAGCTTTATTTCGTTATTTTTGAGAATCATTTCGTCACAGAATCACGTAGTTTTTGACGAAACGCGAAACCTTAAATATCTGACAAAACTGTTTCCTCACTGTCAAAAATAAAACTCTCACTTCTGACGGTTCAGCAATTCTTGAACTATATTGCATCATTTTTAACACCCATTTCGTCTCAAAATTAAGTGATTTTTAATGAAATGGAACCTCTCAAATATTTGACGAAACTGTTTCCCCATTCACGGCCAGATTATTTTTGTTACAAAATCGTTCAAAGAAAAAAAAATTCAAAATTTCAGGAGCTCTTTTTTATTTAAGAAATTTATTCATACAACAATCAAATTTAAAATATGCATAACTGATTCCTTTCCCCTCTATAAACAGTAACGTGTTAAAATCTTAATCCTCGATCATCTAAAATTGAAAAACTCTCATCCAATATGCACTTCAAAATATATAATCTCTGACCAACGAATTAACTAGACCACATTCTAATCATTCATTGAACAAAGGAAATTTCTCTAAAAAATTATATTAATCAAGCCATATTCTAATTATTTATTAACCATAGAAAAACTATAATAATAATCTAGCCTTGTTAATTAAAACATGCAGAAATTATAACAGCAGCGATAAAAATACAATTTACCTTCTAAAAATATAAACACACATCATCATCTCGTAGATACATTTAAAATCAAATTCACACAAGGTCCCACTGGCGAGTTAAACAGCGCGTTGGTCTCCCACACCAAAGGTCGCGAGATCGAGTCCCCTGAATACTTGTGAAAAGCGACATAATTTCCCCCCCCCCGTCAAGTACAGATGCTTCTAAAATTGTCAATAAATGACACCACCGGCCTTTTTTGCACTTTCGAACAAGCAATTTGACGAAATTTACTCGATTTGACGAAATATTCGCTCGGAGCATTTCCCAGGAAACAGTTTCTTCAAAAACGAAGAAAATTTCATGGAATTTGAGTATCCATTTCTGACAGTGTACCGCACGTAGAAGTCTGAAAATTTGGGTGAAGATAGTTCAAGGCAGGTCCTCATGCACCTGAGGCTCAGATTTTTAAAATTTTTGATAATTAGCCGAGATATTAATTAAAAACTCGTCGAAAAAGCTATCGTTTTTCGCAAAAATTGGACGACGCGTGAGCGATTTACTCAGTTCCTGCTTTTCCGAACCCGTAGAAAAGAAGAAAAAAATGCTGTATTTGTTTGACTGTTTGCCTTTACGACCTATGACTGAACTGTCCTGGATACAGAAAACGGAAGACATATTCTTAAATTTTGTACTTTATGTTTTAAACGCCGCAATTAGTTCGAAAAATTAGTGTTGGTAACCCTTTGAAAAATAATTTTCAAAAAGGGTAGTTTTCACTAATGACTTTTCTTCCATCTGGCGATGCTCTCCTAGGGTTCGATTTCAGATTGTACAAATTCACAAATTCACAAAAAAAAAAAAAAAAAAAAAAAAAAAAAAAAAAAAAAAAAAAACTTTTAAAGCTGAGATATTTTTTTCTTCGACGGTGCAATTGGTTTTGAAATATATGAATTTTAACCCTTTCGAAAAAATCCAGCACTGCAGGTCACTTTGCGCCTCATGAAGACGATATTTTTCTACGCTAAAAGTAACTAAATTTCAGTATTTTAATAAAATC
Organism: Maratus michaelseni; assembly: GCA_963931845.1. NCBI lineage: Eukaryota > Metazoa > Arthropoda > Arachnida > Araneae > Salticidae > Maratus > Maratus michaelseni. The sequence goes on from OZ007586.1 coordinate 168,439,464, forward strand.
ATTTTCGAGCATTTTGGCAGACTGGATTTACATCCAGGGATGAGATTTCTCCGCTTTTTTGCATGCCAGTAAAATTTTACAGAAAATGTTTTTTTATTTTATCGGACCATTCTGAGAACAACGTTTTCTCTAAGATTATACTGGTATGCAAAAAAGCGGAGAAATCTCATCCCTGTTTACATCATCTATGAAAATTATAGAAAGTATTTAAAAAAAAAATAAAATCTGAGAAATTTTCGATGCGGCTTCGGGTCATGTTTTCACTACTAAATATGCATATTTTTAAGGAAATTTTAAAGACGGCTTGGATACAGTTATATTTATAACCGAGTGAAATTTCAGCGAATTTAGACGATGATAACTATTTTTTTTCTTATGTTAAAGACCCAACACGAAAACAAAACAACAGCAACAAATATCTAGAAAAAAACATATTTCTTTTTGACGCAATATTTTTTGACAAAATTTTTATACGGGCTGCAAAACCATTATATTTATAACAAAGAAAAATTCCAAAGAGCTTGGACAACAAAAACTATTTTTTTAACTATGAAACGTCTTTAAGTGAAAAATCAAGAAAGTGTCTTCTTACGAGCTCTTTTACCACTAAATATTAATATTTTTTCGCAAATTTTTCATTTAAAAATAGAAATTCATACAAAATTGGGTTAATGATATATAGGTGCCAACCTCTCATTAATATTCCGTAATATGCGGATTAATTTGACCCAGGTTTAACACATTTCGCACCAGAAATTTTTTTAAGAAATGAAATTATTACATTCCACGCAGAAACCTGAAATTGAGTAAATAAAGATTCATCCAATAATTTTTTTGGTTTGAAGCGTTGTTAAACTGGGTCAATTTAACCTGCATATTACGGAATATTAGTGAGAGGTTGGCACCTATGATGATATAAAATCATACAAATTTGCGGTTTATTTAAGGTAATTATCACGGGCCCGATCAATGCCGGGCGGGTCAGCAAGTTAACAATAAAAAATAAAATACAATTTCAAGATTTCCTTTTGCGTACAATATCCATGTATGCTATAGAAATTAAATAATTCACTTTTTATGCAATGCATTTGTTTTAAATTAAATAACTGTCTGTTGTTAAATGTATACACTCGGACACGAGGGTAATCGATATCAATGGGCCGCAGCCACATGCAGGAATCAATGTACAAAGGAAAAACATAAATTTAAAGCAAGCAATACAGATGGGCATTAGAAGCAAACAGCTACAGAAACATCCATCCCAAAACACAGTGTCATTTCGATCTAAATAAAAGAGAAATACTTGCAGTTCTTTACATTATAGTATGTCGAACTGTTTATCAGTTTTCTGAGAAGATGGGATCACATACAGGATGTCCTAGAATGGACTGAGGGTTTTTAAATGGCAAATAATGAGCAAACGGTGACAGATATTAAAGTTATTTTGAAGTATATTAATGTGTAAAGTCGGGAGTTTCTGTAGCATGCTTCCTTGCTTTAGTACCATAGGTCACAGATAGATGGCACCACGTCTGTCTCAAACTGTAAAGATGCTCAAGGCTCAAGCTACGATCCAAAAATCACTATACCCATGATCCCGCAAACTTCTTTATGAATGAAAGCGCACATCTACAATCACAGGCGAAGGCAAATCAATTCATGTGAACAATTGTCAAACACGATTTCTATTTAAAGATTATTTTTAATTAGAAACTGCGTAGGAAGATAATGCCATTTTTCCACCGTGACGCTGTCGTTAGAGGTGGGTGCTTCATTGTTTAAAATTATTTCAAAACTTCGTCTTACGTCTAGGTGATTAGAAACTAGAAATATGCCAACAAAAATGACGACTCAAAATTTGGTGAACAAATTTAGAGACACGGGTGCTGTAATGGTCAAGCCTAGATGTGGTCGGCCTAAAGTGGAATAACAGATTGCATAAATTAGGAAATGGTTCGCATTTTAAATTTTCACAGTGATTCTATTCTGTTGTACATGAATTGATCCACGTTTACCTGCAAACGTAGGTATGCACTTAAAACGTTCACCCCATAGAGGAGAAATAAGGATGGAGAGCGCTTCCCGTAGAGATTTTCGCAGAAACGTGGGGTCAAGATGACCAGTGTTACTGATAGCGGAGAGATAAGTAGGTTTCCATATTTGGCGCGTTATCGCTTGCTTGGCAATTTCAAAAGTGTCGCCGGTCGTGAAAATATTATAAAAACTAACTGACCCCCGCCCGGCGTTGGCCGGGCCCGTGATAATAAATTGAAAAAAAAAACAGGTTTTTATTATTTTATATCTTTAACACAATTTTGTATGAAATTATATTTTTAAATGAAAAATTCGCGAAAAAATATTGATATTTAGTGATAAAAGCGCTCATTTTCTTGTTTTTTTTTTTTTTTCGTTTCATAGTTTTAAAATGAAAAGTTATTTTTGTCCGAACTTTTTGAAATCTTTATTGGCGATAAATAAAACTGTTTTACAGCCCGTGTAAAAATTTCGTGAAAAAAATATTGTTATCTAGTTGTAAAATAAATATTTTCTTCTCGTTTTTTTGTTTGTTTTCGCGTCGGCTACTTTAACATAGCAATAAAAACATAGTTCTCATCTTCCGAACTCTCTGACATTTCAATCGGTTATAAATATAACTGTATCCAAGCCTTCTTTAAAATTTTGCAAAAAAATATGCATATTTTGTAGTGAAAGCATGAGTTCTTAAAAAAAAAGAAAAAAAAAGCTTTAGCTTTTAACCTCAGAACAAAACTAAATTAGAAGGTCTATGCTGTCAATGCAAGGTATGGTTTCATCTGTTTTCAATCAGCCCTTTCCGATCCCCTTGCTAAACAGGTGAGGGTTAGGTTAATCAGGTTTCCCGTTTCTGAGGGTAGAAGAAAAAAAAATCTCAATTTTAAGGAGATTTAAATTTAACTTTTTCTTATTATGCCTTATTTCCCCCAAAATACTTCATTAAATTACAATTTATTACATACCAGCATGAAATCACATTACATATAAAATGTACATAATAATTGTATTTTTATCTTTATCTTGAGAAACTGAAGCTTCAACGTCAGATGTTCGTTTCTTAGGCGATTTTCTTTTAATTTTTTTATTTACAAGATGGTCAGGAAAATCGAAGATAGTTGGAATGGCATCTTGCTTCAGCCAAGTTCCACCAAATCTTGTTTTGTCGAAACATTCTGCTTCAAAATGCTTTGAACAAATTCTTGTTGAATTGGTGACTTTAAAATTTTCACGTCTAAGCTGAGCTTCCCATATTTTCCGTCTATTTACATCTTTGGGAAATCTATAAATTTAGAAAGATTTCAGTTAGTTTTTATGAATGTAAATTTTGTAGTTTTTTGTTTTATAATTAAACATTTATTAACTAAGCAAGTTAATTGAAGTTTGCTGAACTTCTTTTTACTTAAATAAATTATTTAGTCTGAAATTAAAATTCAACTTTTAATAAATTTTGAGCAATTAATCATGGTTTTTACTTTAAAAATAACATAAACAAAAAATTACATTACATAAATTTAAAACCATCACTCCTACATTTAATTTTTTAATCGTTTTTCACAAAATTGTTTCCCAAGTTATATTAGCAAATGTTGATGACTGCACTAGCTGTAATAGATGGAATCTTTAAAATATAATAATTTAAAAAGCCCTTTTTGTAGAATTCCAGCAAAAAGAGGAACAACATAATATTAAAAACGTGTTTATCATTTACATTTCATAATTTGAAAATAGTATATTCAAGAGAAAACAATTTCATAGCACCCTTTATTAACAATATAAACTAAAAATTTATGAAATGAAACTATGGAGTAAACTACTGCAAAAATATAAACGCAGTAAAGCAAAGCAACTTAATTTTTTCTTAAAATAGTAAAATAGGCATCTCACTTTAATTTAACGATACTGCAATTCGTTTATTTTCATTTTGCAAACATATGTAATATGGTAGCTCTTGGCGATAAAAGCAGACGCCAAGTTTTGTTTTCGAATCGTTAAAGAAAATGATAAAAGAAAAGAAAAGAATATATTAATATGCATACATATATATCTATTAGAAGAAATCTAACATTAAATCACTATTTGGAACACATTATATAAATATTTCATCAATAGTTAATTCTAAAAAAGAATATTATGAACACAACTGAAGTTCAGCATGGAAAGTTAATAGAAAATAATAATCAATTTCATATAAAAAAAATTATAATGTCAAAAATATTACTTACGAGTGAAACGTTACAACTCCTCCTTTTGCAAAACTTTCTTTACAACCATAGGCACAGCAATAAAGGACCATTTTCAAGCTGGTATAATTTCAAACATTACGTATTGCTTCTAAAACTCCATAGAAATACATTACTGGAAAGTAACTCGGAAGGAAAAATTTCTCTTCGGCGTACTATAGTCACGTGACTGTTATGTTCGCTCCATTTTAGGTTTACTAGAACGCACTCCACCCTTATCTCTTCTCTATGGTTCACCCATTAAAACGTAATTAGCAAAATTAAGGGTATGTTGACGTTTTGATCATACTGTGTAAAGATGGATCAAGATTCACTCAGTTTTTATCTTTCATTCTGCTTAGCTCTTTAAATACGAAAAAGATATTTTTTCAATTATTTGTGAAATCTGTTAGTGACATTTGGCAATAAACTATGGAAGTAAGCTTAAGAATTTCAAGACTTCACATATTAATCTCCCACAGTATTGCCAGTCTTTTTTTTAATTCATATTGCTTGATTACAACCACTTTTTTGAAATAGTATAATTTGTCTTATTTTCGCCTTATTTAATCTACAGTAAACCTTGTGGGCTGTGACAGTGTTGCCAGTAGGCTATTTTTCTAAAATTCGGATTGTTTGATTCCCACCACTTTTTTAATGTAATATAATTCACCTTAATTTCGCGTTATTTAATCTGTTATTAAATAAGACTAATTACGCTATTTTAAAATAGTGGTGGGAATCAAACAATCTGAAATTTAAAAAAGTAGCCTACTGGCAACACTGGGCTGTGACAACGTTTACAGAGTTCGTACGCTTTTACCACAATTTTTAATAGTTTTTTTCTATTTAATATTTAAATAGCAGAAATTGCAGACGCCTCGTTTAATTGCTTGATTTGTAATACTTTTCTGCATTTAAATAAGGCAAAAAATTATATTAAAAAATTATGGTACAAGCGTACGAACCCTGATTTATCACGCTGTAACATGTATTTTTGAAAGAGACCCTATCAAAATGTTAAAAAGGTGAATACTACTATTTCAAAAAAGTAGTAGCAATCAAGCAATCTGAATTTAAAAAAAGCATCGATTGGCAATACTGATCCCCTATAAGAATAACTTAACCCCTTGAAGGGCGGTGGTATATTATCTAAACCGCTTAATTTTAATCAAAATTTGAACCAGAATTTTTAAATAAAATGTTACATTTATAATGTGCATGAACAAATGGGTAAAATTGCATTTGTTTATTTTCAAATGAAACGTTTCACAAATTCTTGTATGAATTCAACATTACGCAGGGCCCGTACGCTTTTACCACAATTTTTTTAATAGAATTTTTCGCCTTATTTAAATGCAAAAAAGTATTACAAATCCTGCAATCAAAAGAGGCGTCTACAATTTTTGCTATTTAAATATTAAATAGAAAAATTCTATTAAAAATTGCGGTAAAAGCGTACGAATCCTGGTTACAGGCCTCCCACTGGTCCGTTTTTTGAAAACCAGTATTTTTTCAGAAATAAATTTATGGTAGGTATTTGCAACAATTGCAACTAAAACGAGCTTCGAAGTTAGTTTCTATAAAATTTATAAACAAGATTTTTCTTTAAAAAAAAGTGGTGTTCAAAAAACGGACCGAGTGGGAGCCCTGTGGTTACAGCAACACAATTACTTGTCTCTGAAAGGGCTGCCGACATTTGCTTGGTATCCTATTTTAACTTTCCCAAGGACGGTATTTGCATGGCGCGAACGCTTAATTTTAATTCCAAACTCCCAAGTGCCAGCCATAATTTTTCAATAAAATTTTGTTGTCATAATATCTGTAAAGAAAAGCTTTAAATTGTTTCAAATAAATTTGTTCGTAAATTCTGGTGTCAGTCAATTATTTCAACATTTTAGCAGCATAAGTGCTTTGCCACTGAAAGGGGTTAAATCGTCTGTCCATTTTGGAATTACTTATACTCTCCCTTTTCAAAAATAGATAGGTATGCGGTAAAATGATTTTCCAATTTTATTATAGCACAGGAATCGCTCAACACACTAGCTAGCATGCTGGCAACAAATATACGGACCTCGGATCCGAATTTTGAAGTTGGATTCTACGTAAGTGTTGTGGCTATATGAGATTTTAAGGGTTTTCTTGCACAACGAAGAAGCATACGTTCACATTTATTTAAAAAAGTATTTGAATTTCCAAAATTTCTCCCTGTTTTTACTCATTTAGCAATATGGCCAGTTGCGGCTAATGACTAATAACACAAACCCTCTTCTAAATAAAGATAAAATCTATTTTTCTAAATAAATTACTTATTATATTTTAATGCTGTTATTTTCCTTATATTATCAACGCCTCAACAATATATACCCAAAACGTCATTTTTTTTTTGAGCGAAGTAATGTGATAAAAGTTTAAAAGAAATTGCAGCAACCGATGCAAACATGACATCATTTGGCAGGTTATTATGGTTCTTTTCCTTTTAAACAGTTTAGTGTATATTAAAAGTATATTCTACGTATTTAAAAACACTTACTTCAAAAGAAAAAAATGGAGTTTTAATTAAAAGACACATTTTTTCGTATAATCAACTACTAACCTGGTAGGTATTCATTTTTTTTTCATTAAATAATTTTAAAGCAATTTAAGATACGTCAAACGTTTTATCGTTAAATGCATACCCATGTACACATTTTTAACCCTGATTTTTTTTAAAGTAAAATGCTAAAGAACTTAAAACAAGATTTTAAGGGACTAAAAGATGCAAGCGGTAACTTCAAAATGTTTAAAATACTTTTCACTTGAGTTTGAGATTTCGGAATTTACTTGCTTTTATAATAATTATTATCTTGTGCAACATATTTAAGAGATTTTAACTCTACTTACACAGCTTAAAGATATTAAAATAACACATTTTCCAGAACTTGCTTTACGCACCTTAATATTGCAGCAGATATAAAAAAATAATATTTTTATTAATTAAAGATGTTATTGTTGAAGAATGTTACGAAAAACACGGATTCTGTTTTTAATCAGTGTTTTTTTTTCTGATATGTATGCTTAAATTTCAAAAATCTACAAATAAAGTACGGCAGTCTTAAAAATGTTTAATTTAACCTTAATTAGATTTAATAATATTTGCATGAATTCTAAATAAACTACTTGTGTGTTTATTCTATACAAAATTTTTATCACACTTGTGTAAATTTCATTTTTCTTATTTTAAATACTCGTTAGGCAAATTCATAAGAATGTATAAACAACTATATAATAGTTAAACACATATACACATATATTTCATACGTCATTCTTCTTTAAGTTTTTACGGCTTTAAAAAAAAAAAAAAAAAAAAAAAAATGAAAAATTTAAAGAGATATGATGAAATAAGAGTATTCAGAGGAAACATAGAATGGGAAACATAAGAAGTAGGCTTTTCAAAACTGTTTATGAAAACAAACAAAAGAAAATGTAAGTTAATATTTAACAGTTTTTGCCTGTAATTTTTATTATTGTGTTAGACCTTTAAAATAAAATGTGTAAAATATTAATTAATTTTTTTCGTATATATGGATGTGTATTTTTATAAAATATATAAAAATGAATTACATTTTGAAAGCAGAAGTAAGACACGAGTCTTGCTCTTGCTTTCAAAGTGTAGCACGCCATCTTTGCGCCTGATGAACAGAGACAAAGTTCTTTCGAAATACTTTTATATTTCCCTATTTTTATGGTGTTATTAAGAAGGTTTGCCTTCATTTAAATTATATTTTGTTTACTTTGGTATGTTTTTTCAATTTCTTTAGAAATATAATATTTGTTATGCTTTAAGAAAGATAGTTTTAGAAATTTTTTTCGAAATGCTCTTTTTTCTAAACTACTGAAATTAATTATAAATACTCTAAATCAGGAACGGCTAACCCGTGTGCCCGAAGGCTAGTTTTCATATCATTTTTCGCCTCATTTAATATCAGAATTTGGTTTATTAAATAAATCTAAGAATATTTTTTTCAGAATAGTAGTGTCCATAGGTCTTTTGGCACAGCAGTTCGCCGTCCGTGCTCTAAATCCAAGTAAAAAGTAAGGTTTACAGTTTTAGATTGTAAATATTTCTCGTTTGAAAAAATTATGCATTATGAAACTATTTCATCTATATTAACCCATTAACTGCCAAAACTATGTGGGCGGAGTCTTCAATATTTTTACTGAAATTCGTTTCCCACCAAATATTCTGAAAGATAATATGTGGTAAATTTAATAGCAAAGTTTTTATCATCAAATAAAGTATTTTTTAACATATTAAAATAGTGGTGGCAGGGCAGTTTTTTTTATCATACACTTTTATTTTGAATGTTGACAACCACGAGTATACTCGTAGTTGGCAGTGAATGGTTTAAGGGTTGAAAAGTTTTTGTTCTTAGCTGTTACTGGAAATAAAGTAAGTGCTGGTCATGCATAGCAGTCTTGTACTGTTGTAATTACAAAGTTCTGATTGAAAACTTTAATAACCAGAATTATCAAACATTTAAGGATATTTGGATTTATTAAAGTAGCAGACGTCACTTAATCATGTCAAATTTGTGACACAAATTTGGAATTCCCTTAAGGCACAAGTAATTGTGTTTCTGTAATGTTGAATTCACATAAGCATTTTCGAAAAGTTTTATTGGAAAATAAGAAAATGCCATGTTACAGCTTCTTCCACCAAAGTTATAAAAGTAATGTCGTTCAAAAATTCTGTTACAAATCTTGATTAAAATTTAATGGGATATAAAATACCCCACCACCCTTCAAAGATTTCAGAAGCCTGTTTCCAGTACGCCGTAAAAAACATTATGATTTGTGTTTTGTTCCGAATCATTTGATTCATAATTATTATTTTATTGAACAATGACTTATTCTTTTAACACGGGTTCTTTATACACGGGATTTTATACCGGGAATTTTACTCGAGTTTTATAAATTATTTCATACCAGAATTTTTTTTTAAACTATCTAACTTCTTTATTTAACTTATCTCTGTGTGATTTCTATTTTATTTATTTTATGAAGAAATTTCTGGTTCCAATCCCAATATTTTCATTTGGTATCAGTGATTACCGGTTTGTGGTATGTTTAGTGTTAACAAGAATTTCTAAACGCAGTTATCATACAGTTTTTTCCACTTTATCTAACAATGTTCAGTTTAAGTACTTGAAATGTTTATATCGCGTATAGTTTTCAACGAAAATCATAATCCAGTCATGTAAAACGCATTATCTACTTACTTTAATAGCTAATACTTATATTTACTGTTGAAAATCTCCAATAATGGTTACGTTTGTGTGTAAATAAAGAAACACGAAGAACATTTATTTAATCGAAAAAAATTAACCCTTTCAGCGGCAAAGTACTTATGTTTCTAAAATGTTGAAATCAGTGAATCACACCGGGATTTAAAAACAAAATTGATTTCAAAATAAGTAGAAGCGTTTCTTCACGTATAATATAAAAGTAAAATTTGATTCCAAAATTTCGGTGTCAATGTGGCGTTTGGGAATTAAAATTAAGTGGTATATATTATATACCACCACCCTTCAAGGGGTTAACCCTTAATTGCATAGTGATGTAAATTTCCATCACCGTTTATTTAACTTTTAATAAATAAATCAACTTCTTCGCCACAACTATATTTATATAGAAATATTAATCCAGTAAATTTCCCTTGAAAAATCTATCTTAAAATTTCTGGTGTCTAATATTTAATATATGTATAAAAAAAACACAATTGTAAAAGAAAAACTCATGCAAAGAAGGGTTAAGAAAGAAAAGTAACTATTATTTTGACCAATTCTACTGTTTTTTTTTTTTAAATCTCGAAATGGTTAGTGTTTAATATAGAGAATATTTACTTTCATGAAGATTTCATTAAAAAATGACTGTCGAATTTTCAAGAATAAAATGATTAAATAATAATAATAATTCAAATATTAAATATTCTTTTATATTTCTCTTTTACTTATCTCTTCGACTTTCTGTGAGTCATTTTCAAAAAACAAAAAGAGGTGATCTGAAATAAAAAAGTCATTTGAAATATTCTGTTTTGGTCAAAAATGCAAATATAATAAAATAATTAACTATATGGTATTTGATTAATGATTTGCAAAATATAACTTCGTAAAAAATATAATAAAGAAACTAAATTACTCGAAAACTTGATGTACGAGATCTAATTAATTTCCTGGATCAAATGAAGAAATTTATTGGTTTAAATAGAGAAAATTAATTGCATACCTCTAAACAATAGCGAAATAAGAAAGAAATTCACTGTAGCGAAAAAAAATTAAGCTTAGCAGAAATATCGCACAAATAAGGTGAAGTTCAGAAGAGAATCTTCCATGTGTAAGAAAAAGTAGCAAATATTTGATCTCACATTTGAGATTAATAATATAAAAAAATACTTTTGTAGTTACAGCTTTTCTTGAACCAATTTAGCATGTGCATTTTGACTAATTGTAAAAAGATTGACTTACTTAATATTAAACAGTATTATTTAAAGAAAATTATTTACATTGATTAAACTGTTTGAAGTTAAAAGAGGTTTTTACATAATTTTTGCTAGTTAAAAAGATTTTACTTAAGTATAAAATACTGGAAGCTAATATTTGTAATGAAATCTGCCCCAGTCTGAAATTACCACTTATTTAACTTGTAAATATAATAAAAATCTATTTTTTATATTGAATAATACATGTCAGTATGCATGAATGTTTGCATATAATGTGTGATGTGTACTTTTGCTTTAATTTGCTTACAGACTTTTAATAGGTTTCTGAATGTTAGCAAACTCATCATTGCGACGAGAGGATACAGAAAATAAATCACTCTATTCTCGGCAAATTTATATTAAGAGCATACGCTAGTCACGTAAATACTCTCGCAAGCTAATGGTTGGGTTCTTTGCAAAATTTTGGTTGCAGATATTTTTTCTGAGGATGGTTTCAGTTTCACAACCGGTACCGATATTCATGAATAAAATCCTTTTGAATTAATCCTATTAACCCTTTCAGGGGTAAAATACTTCTTTTCGTAAAATGCTGAAATGATTTCGCGACACCAGAATTTACACACAATTAAAAAATAATAATAATAAAAGCTTTTCTTCACGTACTTTATAATAGGAAAGTTTTCATTGCGGAATTCTAGTGCAAATGTGGTATTTAGGAATTAAAATTAAGTGGTCCACAAATGAACCACCGCCCTACAAGTGGTTAAATTTATTTTAAATATTGAATTGCAAACCAGAAATTTGTAAAGAAAACTGCCTTTGGTTTAACATTTTCTCACGTCGGCTACAATAACGTCATAACTCAAAAATCCTAACTTTTCAGCATGAGTAAAAAAACAAAAAATGAAAACTTTGAATCTTTAAGGAGCCCATCCATTGACAGTTTAAGGGAATTGTCCAATGTTGGAAATGTACTTAGACATTCTAGGAATAATGAAAAATAATTTAAACTCATTTTGATTGACTAGGAAGAAGGTAGGGGGGGTGGGTAAGAAAGTTATAAATACTGGCCGATTTTTACAAAAATTAGATTTTCATATGCAGAAAATTTTTCTACATATATGTGGTGAGTTTTAAATCGATACCTTAAATATTTTTCTTAATATTCGCAAGTTAATGAAAACAAACCACTTGTTAGCATCAACAAAAGATAAATAATTTTATAAAGGATAAAAAAAATAATATAAAAGATAAATTTATTTCGAAATGATTTTAGCATGCAACTGCTTCAAGGCTTCAAAACAGCTGCCCCTTCTTCAGTTTTCAGAAGTTCGACTTTATATTAGAAATGTGACGAATAATCGGCCACTATTCGGCCCTATTACCGAATACTGAACAGTAGCTGGCCTAGTATTGTTGGATATATATATATATCGGGTTGTAACGAAAGTTTCCCGCCACAGCTAATATCGTCTGCGCAAATAGTTCGCGCTGACGTGTTTGCTCATATTTAACAAACGATTTTTGGCATTTGAAAGAAAGGACATGTTTTAGAACACTGTGTTGTGAAATTTGTAAAAAAAATACCGTTTTCATTAAGTACAAGTTGTCTGAAATGGAACTATCACGCTACCAGATTAGAACCGTCATTTACTTCCAGTTCTGTTACAAAAAGTCAGTTACAGAATGTCACCGAATCATGTGTACAGCTTTAGGTACTACTGTTGTATCATATGACACTGTAAAAAATTTGGTACTGAAAGTTCAAAAACAAGGATTATGACATTCAAGAAGCAGAGCGCTCTCTCCGGCCTACTGATGTTGATTAGGCCCGCCTGCGAGAACCTGTGGAAGAAGGTCAGTATGCAACCACTCGAGAGCTAGCTAAGGTGTTAGACGTTAGTGCCATGTCCATTAATCGCGCTATGCCTCGCATAAACTTGACATACAAGTTCAATCACTGGGTGCCGCATTAGCTGACTCAAGCAGATAAGGACAGACATGTTCGGGCCTACAATAATCTGCTCGAATATCAACGCAAGGACAAAATTCTGGATCTGATCGTCACTTGTGACGAAAAGTAGATTTACTTCAACAATACAAGCCGAAAAGGTGGTTGGTCTGCGCCCGGTGAGGCCGTCGGCAGCGTCGCAAAGAGCAATTTGACTAACAAAAAGATAACGCTTTGTATCTGGTGGGATTTCCATGGTATTATCCACAAAGAGCATCTGGAAAAAGGTAAAACCATGGACGTTAAGATGTACAGCAAGATGCTAGTCCGTGTTGACGCTGCTATCAAGGCAAAACGTCAAAATGAGTTCCGGCGCAAGAAGGTAATGTTTCATCAAGATAATACTAGACGACATGTGTCTGCATTCACCGGCTGGACTCTGTATGGACTCGAATGGGATCCTTTGTCACACGCACCATATAGCCCGACATTGCTCCCTCGGGCTTCTACCTTTTTTCGCACCTGCAGCTACATTTTGCTGGTGCTATCTTTACTTCTCCACAGGACGTCCGAAATAAGGTAGATCTGTTTTTGGACTCGCGGCCTACAAGTTTCTGGCTCGAAGGGTTTGAAAAACTACCAAAACGTTAGCAGAAAATCATAGATTTGGATGGTGATTACTACCCGCACTAAAGGAACTGCTTTCATGTTTTTTTTCTAACGTTATTAAGAACTGTTTTTGGCGGAAAAAATTTGTTACAACCTGATATGTATATATATACCGTAATTTCCGGCGTATAATCCGCAGCTCAAAGAGTCGTTTTTCGACCCAGAAATTTTATTCAATAATTGTAGTTAAATATTTACAGCGATCTTTTAAGTTACATTTTATAAAATAATATTTCTGGGTCGAAAAATGACTCTTTGAGCTGCGGATTATAAGCCGGAAATTACGGTACATACATACATACATATATATATATATATAAAGATGCATGCATTCTGTTATATCTTTTGTTATGTAATGCTTTTCACAAATCCAAATTGGGCATTTTCGGACACATTTCTGAAGCCATTTTCATTCTTAAATGCACTTAAATGCGCATTGTTTCGGCTATCTAGTGGCCGGAATTTGATAATGCAGAAATGTGATTTCAACGATATTCTTTTCTGTATGAATTTGAAGGAAGGACATGCATTTTACACAGCGGCGAAAAATTATGCTTTTTTACTACGACTATTTCCGTACAGAAATATTTGTTTAATTTAATAATATACTTTCTGCTTTTAAATAAGGCAAAAAATATTATTTGGAAATAGTAGTGAAAAAAGTGTAAAAGTTGACAGCTATGTTGTTTTGAAGAAGTTAAGGAACGAAGAAAATTGCGGTGGGATAGCAGCAACCAGAGCTATAGGAAATATAAGATAATTAGTTTTCATCTACATTTTGAGAGCTATTATTTAATTACTCATACTTTCGAAAGCTTTCTAAAACAAAATTAAACATATTAAGGCAGCACAACACTTATTCCATTTAGAAGGAATTGTATTTGATCGTTCGAAATCCTTTTGAGAATGATTATTTCAGTACTTAAACTCTCGCAAGCGTTGTATTGATATAATATGAATTATATTAAAGCAGAGCAGCAATTTGATTTGTGAGTTTGACACATTGGCAAGAATAAACTGAGCGTTTGCCCGGTGGATTCAATAAAGAAAAATATTTTCTTTGAAATTCAAAGGCTACATTTTGCCAAATTTTTATTTGTAGAATGTATGCATATACATACATGAACACACACCACACACACGTGGACATGTACTAGAGATGCATATTTACGTGAATTTATGTACAACGTACATTAAAAATCGCCGAAATCGTGAATTTTTGGCACCGTCAGGACTATTTTCCTCTAACTAGTACATGCAGGATTTTGATTTTCATAAATAACTTTTATTAACCCTTTCCGGCACAGACAAATTCTGTTCGTAAAATGCAAAATTACTGACTGACACCGGAATTTACAAACGACTTTTTAAGAAGATAAGAACTCCTTATTTTAAGCTTTCATTGTAGAAGCAAAATTTTATTAAAATATTCTTGGTGTCGAATGGAAGTTTGGAATTAAAATTAGGTGTGCCCGGAATGGGACCACTGTGCCGGAAAGGGTTAAGACCTCTTACAGCTTTAGTATTTTTATACATTAAATAAATAATGATATAACTGAAAGAAAAAGGTAAAAATGTTTTGATTATGCTTTAATTTTTATTTTCTAAAAGATATTTTCAAGATTAAAAAAGTAATAACTTCTATTGCGTCTTGAAATTATGAATTTTGTATTTTCCCGTTATTGTAATTCAGATACAAAATTACTGCTATAATAAAGCGATTATACTTAGAGCGTGCGCAGTCCGTGTTAAATTTGTTAGAACAAACTAGGGCAGATTTCCTCTCAAACGGTCGGTGGTCAAAACAGAAGTGCGCTGCAGGCACAAAATATGCAAATCTTGTTTGCGTATATGAGCGCCACTTATCTCTTTGGTTGGTTGGTTGGTTTGGCCCAAGGGCCTGGTGAGCAGCTTTTTATTTCTATACAGCTGACATGATCCATATAACACTGAAACTAGTCTCCTAATTTTGAACCAATTCCAGATGAGAGACCTGCATCTGGATTGGCACCCCCAAAGGTAACGTTTATATAAAATTTGGAGGACATTAGAGCCACGAACAGATTTAACGTGCACCAGCTCCCCACTTATCTCTTCTGAAGCGAGTTGTCAAAGCAAAAAATAGATTTTCAATGTTGCCAGTGGGCTACTTTTTTAAAAATTCAGTTTGCTTGATTGCCACAGATTTTTGAGAAAGTAAAATTTGCCTTATTTAATGACAGATTAAATCAGGCAAACACAAGGCAAATTATGCCATTTAAAAACAGTAGTGCCAATCAAGCGATCAGAATTTTTAAAAAAGTAGCCCAATCGTAACACTGCAGCTATTAGTAAATCATAAATTCACCATAAGCCTTCTCACTGACTTTACAAGGTGCATTTTTAATCGAGTGCCCACGCTCATTCTAGTCTTTCAGTCTCATTTGGATTAATATTTCTGAATTTCTCTTTGTGACTTTTCTGGTGCAACCTTTTACTTTTCCAGCATGCAAAAAGAATATCAGTCGTAAGGGACTTTTTTCAAGTTGGCGAAATTTCTTCAATTTATTTGCTTAGGCTTAATATACTATTAATACATTTATTAAATAAATTGTGTATAAAATAATTTCATTATTCATTATGTCATTATTCCTTTTTTCAATACTCAAATATTTTCACGAAAAATACAATTAAAATTTCAACTGAATTTTTAAATAAGCTGATTTTCCTGGGAGAAGCATAGGCTTAGGTTTGAAACTTTGAAAGGAAGATTTTCAAAGAAATCTGGTTCATAGTTCTCTTAACCTAAAATTAATCTGCAAATTAAGATGGCTTGTGGTGGTTTGTGCTAGTGGTTTTATAGATATACGATCTCTTAAAAGATTCTGATTAAAGAGAAAGTATTTTTTGAAACCAAAACATAATATTCCACGAAAAATGTCGGGAAACAGAAAAAAAATCGTTACGTAAAAAGACATAAAACACTAATAAATTAACCGAACTGTAAATGCATGTTGCGAATTTGAAAAAAAAAAAAAAAAAAAAAAAAAAAAAAAAAAAATGGTTCATTAGAGCAGGGCAACACACAGTTGGGGTTTCTGGGATTGATCCCCAAAGATTCCCACAGTTACAAATAAATACATATTTAATTAAATAAAATTCTTAAATATTAAGGATTTTTATAGACTGCCACCTCTCTATCGAGAATATGACGATGTTTGAATTGCGAGGCATCCCATTGTAATAGACTATCTATCTCCAGTATAGAGAGAAAGAGCCCTATGCGACGAATTTAATACACCGCCTGTTATTATAATGCGACGAATTTAATACATATCGCCTGTTATTATTCTGCCGTAAAATTTTCTACTTTTAATTGTGGCTGTGCCAAGAAGGGTACATATATTTTAATGAAATAAAAATATTTGTATGGAAGCAATATAGAAATATATAATATAATTTCACTCTGCCTAAACGAATTTTATTCGATTTAGTTTTTAAGTTCATTTAATGTACACATACAATTATAGAGGACGAAATTTAAACTGCAATGCATAAATTCAGCAAATTGTGTCATATCTAGTTTGAGGTATATTTGTTTATGTTGCACTTCATAAAGTGCATTTAAGTCAATATTTGTCCCAAATTAGCGCTATAAAATGATAAAGTGCCTTTTAGGACAATATTCATATGTAATCAGCCAGGTAAAACGATGATTAATTGCATCCAGTGTATTCGAAATGAGTATAATATGACAAAACAATATAAAGTCTCAGTTATTTAAAAGTACATATAATTGTTTGATAATGTCTCAGTAAAAATATATTTATCAATTTGTATAGGCTTTTTAAAATAAGATTTGTTTTATTCGTAGCTTATTTTTTTAATATATGTTCATCTTGATAATTTAATTATAGTTTATATTCATATAATCTTTTACGGCTCTAATCTACGCTCTCACAAAGACTTATTGAAGGAAGATATTAAACATACAATTATTTTTCCCATTAGAAAGTTATCAAGAATTTCTATATTTTTCTATATGATCACATTAAAAGTATTAATTTTTTTTAAAGAAAGCTATATTTTATCAGCAGTCATCAAAACGTCAAAACATTCAACAGGGTTCCTACAGGTCAGGGAATTTCGCGACTTTAGGTCATTGTGTACCAGTATTTATTCAGAGAAAAACTCGCCTTATGCATTTGCGCGATTGCATATGTCGAGTATGTCTATAAGAATATACTGGTACATGCCCTGAAATTGTAGGAACCCTTTACAAACATCAATAATATCCTGCGTACCATCACAAGTATTCTGCCCTATAACAAAGAGCAAACTTATTAATCTGAAATTATGTCTTCTACATTCGTCGCTACCATGTCAAACTATCGAATGTGAAAAAAGTGTAATTTTGATTAATTTTAAAAATTGGCCGATTCTCACCACTATCTTTTATTAGAATTCTTCCCCTTAGTAACAATCTTATTAAAAATTTTTGCGAAGAACACGGTTGCCAATTTGGCATTATTTTTTATTGGAAGATGCCGAAATCATACCGGAAAATTTCGAAAAAAGTCTTTTTACTTTAACTAATCACAAAATGTCTGTCATTAAATCAAGCAAAAATGTCATATTGAAATTTCTTGCATGGATTCTGAATTTAAAAAAAGGCCAAACTGGCAACGCAGGTGAAAAACACTATTAAAATTTAGTGGTGACAATCGGCCCATTTCTATAAGTAATGAAAAATGCATGTTTTCACATTCGACAGTTTGACATGGTTGCGACGATATATCATCGCTACTATATCAAACTATCGAATGTGTAAACATGCATTTTTCATTACTTTTAAAAATGGGCCGATTGTCACCACTAAATTTTAAGAGGGTTGCAAGGTTGCAACTTCACCATGGTTGCCAATTTGACCTCCTTTTCTATTCTGAAATTTTGAATCTATACCAGAAATTTAAAATAGACATTTTTTTCTTTATATAATGACAGCCTATTTCGTGATTACTTAAAGTAAAAATTTTTCTCTCAAAATTTCCGGTGTGAATTTGACATCTCTAAATAAATAAGAAGGCCAAACTAGTAACCCTGTTCTTCACAGAAATTTTATTATTATTTTTACTAGGCAGAGAATTCTAATAAAATTTAGTGGTGACAATCGGCCTATTTTTAAAAGTAATGAAAAATGCATTATTTCATATTAGATAGTTTGATATGGTAGCGACGATTAAGTTAAACGAATTCGTCAGGTATACAACTATAAGTATAAGATAAAAAAAACTATATTTATCAGGGATGAAAGCGCTAAACCAGATGGGCTGATTGTTACCGCTAAATTTTACTGGTATTCTTCGCCATATGAAATCTTAGAAATTCTGCCTTTAAATATGACAAAGAATACTATTAAAATTTAACAGTGACAATCGGCCCATTGGGTACGCGGTGCTTTCATCTATGATTATGAAATTCATTTGAATTTTTTCTAGAGCAAGACATTCTTAAAATAAGATGTCTTTTATATATTTTCGCAAAATTCATTTCAATAGGTTCTTCTCTTGGTTCCTTTTATGTAGATGTAAAACATCAGCACAGACTTTTTAAAAGTACAATGTGTCCCAAATTAAACTTTTGTAACCCAATTAATAAACACAAATTTCCGAGAGAGCTACAGTAAAAACTGTTCATCAGAAAGTCATGAAATTTGTGCACTATCGTAAGGAGAGAATGGGAAATTTTTCCAAGCAAAAAAAAAAAAAAAAAAAAAGGGGCTAGTTTGTAATTTAAAAGATTTGGTCTTCCGTGATCCCATATCTCTCTCCGATCTTAAAGGCAGCATTAGAACGCCGCGCCCTCCACGTAATATTCAGACACATTCACTGCAATCAACCATATTGAACATGCTACGTTACAATTCCAAAATGTAGCAGACTATGTTTTGTCCTCATTAGCCGGGTAAATTGTGTAGTTCCTGTTATATATTCTGTATAAAGATATTATACGTCCACTATTGGGGGTTTTTGGAAACAACTTTTTTTGTCTAGGAAACATTCTCATTATTCTCTTTTATTTCTCAAATTTCATGATTTTCGGATAAATAATTTTATCTATAGCGCTCTTGGAAATGTTTAGTTTAATTTGGAACACTTTGTATATATACAAATTTCATGTAAAAAAATAAAATATGTAAATTTAACTTAAAAAAATACATCATATAATCGAAATTTTAAGACGCGGTTTTTGGCGTTTTCCGCGAAAGAGAGGATGTTAATTCTCAAAAAAGGCTCAACTTCTTAAGCGGCCACGTAATTTGTTTCCGAGACAGACGACGAGATCTTTGTCTGGATATGAACTCCAGAAACTGATAATTCATGACTAGAGGACTTTACTTCTACAACGGATTTAATATACACTATATGCCATTAGCGTACTCAATGATATTTTGAGTTGTTGAGCCTCAAACCCACAATCTTCCGATCACAAGTCAGATTCTATTTCCATTAACGCGGGTCAGTAAAGACGCGAAACCTGTAGAAATTAAATACCCCCAAAAACTATTCATATTATTTATTTATTAATAAAAAAATATTTACCAATATTACATAGTAAAAAAATTTGTCCGTTTCTCAAATAGATTTTTTAATCCCCGATTTTGTATAGAAAAATTGGACGCTAAGTTTTTCTTTTCTAATATAATTTTTTTCTATCATTAAACAAACAGCTACTGCTGAGAAAACACTAAAATTAATTTAATGATGATGATCCCTTATCATGGCATTTAAAACTGAAATGCGATATTGCCTTTTTAAAAAACTTCTAAGGTGATGTAGAAAAAAGTATCCACACATTAAATATATTCTTATCTGAGAATTAATGATGAATTGAAAGACTTTTTTTTTTCACCGCAAAACGTTTAAAAAAATTCCCGTTTTGAAAACAAAATCATGCAGATTCTCTCTTTTTTAAATTGAGATTTATCTTTCGATTCAGCATTTTTTAGAAGGTCAAAGATTAATTTACTGTGAATCTGCCTATAAAAATACAGAAAAGACCTAAAAAAATATTGATGTTGACAGGTTATAGTTATAGGCAGTGTCAATGTTGATTCACTGATCCACACTTTAAAGTAAAATATTAATAACTATATTGGATGCAAGAATTATTAAGCATTTTGTAATAATCTTAATAATGAAAATTATTTTATTTTAAAAAGTAATCTTTAGAAATGTTAGCTATTATAAATCTACATACAAAATACATAGCATGAATGCAATTGCACAAAAAGAACTGAAATGAGGCAAAACTGTGTGTGCCGAAAAAAGTGGAGATTAACACAAAGGATTGATTATATAAGATATGTTACATTCTTTGAGGGTTAGACAACTCTTTGTAGAAAGCTGCAAATTAAGCTATTGCCACAAATTGTTACACGAAAAAATTTTCATATTGTTTTATGCTTAGTTTCAACCTATTTTCTCTTTATAAAATTTTATTTTTCCAGCCTCCTGAGAATCAATATGACAGTACAGCTCATTTTAGTTCGTTAGTCTACAAAATCAGTGAATTTTTATATAGTTCAGATACAACCAAATAAATGACTTCTACGAAAAGTTAAAATAGTTCTTATAAACAGATTCGCAAATAAACGAACTATTGTAATAGACAGATTTGCTATACATTAGTTCTAGTAGAAAATCTACCAGGGTAGAAGAGATGTATAATGTTATGCACAGGTTTTACTGCTTTTAAACGACTTAAAAATATAAGCTTCATTTGTTGAAAGGATTTTGGGAAAAACTTTAGTGATGAGAAACTAAAGTGCCTTTATAAATAAGAAATTGGCGACACACGGGCAATTAAATTTGATTGATGAAGATGATTTTGGCCAATATCGTGAGCGATGAATATCTAGATTGCCTTTGTATATAAGGTACGAGCAATTAATTTTTTTGATCGAGAGGATTTCGTACAAAAAATGAAAATAGGCGATGTTAATACCAGGAGTTTTGGGCAGAACTGCAAGCAAGTCGTCTATTAAGAAACAGTAACATGAAGTAGCGTTGATTTTTGTTGTTTCAAATACATGTTATAGCATGTTATTCTGTCAAACAATGCGTTCATCAGTGAATATTAAACACTTGGCGACGAAAGCCGCGTATACGTGCCAAATAAAGTGCTCAGGATCCTTGATTATTCCTACCAGTAATTTTTAATTGAAAAAATTGCCTTATTTAATCAAAGCATTTTTACCATTAAATTAGACATTTTTTTCTATTCTGAAAAAACATTTTCGATAAAAGAACTGTTTTTATAAAAGAATTAAAATTCTGTAAAGGATGCTCGTTACGAATGGGTTAAAATCTCGAATTTTCTTTTTCTCCTAAAATGATAGAGGTGCATGCGATATACGATAAAGATCGATGATTTGATATAATAATGTAAGGGATTGGCTATATATTCTGTACTGTTCCCTGAATATATAATGCCTTTCATATAAATATCTCATTTGCCATTTGCTGGAAATGTATTAATGTTTGAGAAAAATACTTTCGTAAAAAAGTATAATATGCATGTGTTTTTGTCCCAATGTTAAGACATAAGAAATAGGCATCACACATCGTATTATTACTTATGTTTGATACTTTGTACAATCATTGTGCGTACACTCCATGGAATTTCCAAGGAGTCTGGCACCACTATTTTAGATTAGAAAATATCTATTTAATATTTCAGTGGTGGAATTCGTAATCACCTCGTAGAATCGCAGAATTTGTAATAATTTACTGAGATTTAATAAGGTGAAACATTCTATTCAAAAATTGTGGTAGAACTGTACGCATCCATCCTGTACAATATTTATAATTACCGCTATATTTTTATGTTTGTTCCAGCCACCTTTAATTTCTTCAGCCACATACAGTGTTTAGCCAAAATTTCAGTTTTTTAAATTTCGATTGTAATAATTATGGTGAGACTAAACAATATAATTTTCTATTTGTTCTCCCATTTTCCCATAATGGAAAACAAACAAATGAATAAATAACTAAACTGTAATAGGAGAATAATCGTGTGAACGGATAATGTGAAACGATAAAATGGATCAGAGATGCATATAATTTCTGCCATTATTCTATGGTACGAAAGTGTCATTTCACGTCTAAATTAAATTGCCTCTTCAATTCTATTATATATAAACAGCCACAAATTAAAAATCAGATAGTGTTTTATACGAGTTGAGGGTAACATTTTCGTATTTACACTACAATCAAATTTCCGTTATTTGCCAGTGCAATCTCTGTAATTTTACTGGTCTTCGTATGAAAATGACTTAGTGTCAGAAAGTAACGAATATCTATCTATTCGAGAAAATCATAGACCGATAACAGTATACTAAAATTCTTTTTAAATTGTAATTTTCACTAAGGCTGTAAGATTTATTTTTATCTTTACACTGTAAAAAATTCCATATTCCTCCAGTACAATTTCCATATTTTTACAGATTTTGTTTTTCAGTGTAAAAATAAAATAAATTTTACAGCTTTGGTGAAAGTAATTATTTAGCACTGCTGTCTGTGAGGATTATGCTCAAATCCATCTTTGCTTCTTTCTGATAACATTCGCAAAATCACTCTCATCTGCAAAAGATTATCCAGAAAAGTAAGGAAATTGTATTGGTAAATTTCTTTTCCTGTTATGTGTATAATTTGAGGAGGTGCAGAAGATCGATTTTTTTGTTGTAGACACGTGTTCCTTAAAGTGACTTCATTTGGACTTTCTTCATTGGGACTTTGTTGGTTCAGAATTGATTAGACTCCAGGCCATAGGAGAACCCCAGGTCCCTTTTGCCATACATTTGGGTTGTTACCCTTCATAAATGGTTTTTCTAAATGTGTATGCTTTTATTTTCAAGCAGTAATTTAGATTGTATCTTCACTACAAAAATTATAGATAAACTTTCACTATATTCAAATAAAAATAAAGAAACTGAATTATAACGCAGAAAATCTGTAATATCCCAGTCTCAAGTTTCAAACTTATTTCAAAATATAGTAAAAATATTAAATCCAGAGAATATAATACAAAATTAAAATTAATATACTGAAAAAGAGTCTGAAACTAAAAATACCCTTTCACATTGTTCTACTGAGAAACATGCTTTAATTAATTATTAAAAAAATATTTTAATAATTTTCCTTATGATTAAAAATATGATTCGAATTGTTATAATTTTCCGATTAATCTGGGTTAGTACGCTTTTACAACAATTATTTAAGAGAATTTTTCTATTTAATTTTTAAATAGCAGAAATTGTAGACGCCTCGTTTAATTGCAGGATTTGTAATACTTTTCTGCATTTAAATAAAGCAAAAAATTCTTTTAAAAATTGTGGTAACAGCATACAGACCCTGTTAATAGAATAATTTATCTTTTTAAAAATATATATTCTAATAAGCGAGATTGACTGTATAACGGCATTTTACCTTCCGATCTTCCCTATGTCTTTCTTAAAAAATAGATTTTTCTTCTTTGTCTTTGCCCTATTATTCAGTTTTATACAAGCTGCAGAATCAATTTCCTCTATTCAGAAATTCGAAGAGAAATCGATATTCACAAATTCTATGTTTGTATTGTGTGATATAATTTCAGTTTAACCATAAGTAACGAATAACGCTGTGTACGATGATTGGTCATAAAAGCTGTAATACTAAAGACAAAAGACCAAATTAGAAGGAAAACTGTGATTTATCTGGTATGTTTAAAGGGACTACTTCAACAACATTCAAATTAAATTAGAGAAAAAAATAAATCACCTTAATTTTTCAGGTGAAAACGTCTTATACATTTTAACGAGTCAGGAAAATTTGTTACGGAAATTAGCGAAAAACCTTAGGGAAGAAGCAAGGTAAAAAGCTAGACAAACCGAAAACCAAAAGAAAGTGATTCTATGGCGTAAATGTAAATCGAGAGAACTTGGAGCCAATTCTGAAGCCTCAGATAACTGCTTACTATATTACGTAATATTTATATTTATTAAAAGTATTTATGGGCTTTCAGTTTTCAGTTAGAAGTATGGAAACCTCTGATTTGTTAGGATGAGGGAATACTATTGCATGCTTACAAATTTAACACTAAATATACCAACAACCGGTCATCCGACCCATACCAAATGAAACTTTTTCGATTCGAACCAGCAATTTCTTCTTAACACATTGTTGACCCGTCACGAGTAAACTCGCATTAGTCTCACCAACCATGATTGAGTAAAGGCGTGGCTTTCAAATTACAGAAAATGAGTTTATGTTATGCTGTCCATTTATTTTTTTAGATTGTAAAGCGTTTTATATTGAATGATATTTGCTAATGCATAAATTTGAAAAACCTATCTAGAAAACCATTTAAACCGTATTTTTACAAACAAGTGTCAATGCAAAAATCTATGACTTTTTCGACGTGCTCTTAAACGCTGCATCTGATATTTTCTGCTGAGATTAGCAAATTGTTGTGCAGAACATATATGGCGCAAAGGAAGCAAATTACAATCACGTGATTTATAGATTGGTACTCTTTTTCATGAAGTAGAGTCAGGGTCAGCGCTCGCTACAAACTACTAATTATTTATATCGCACTTTTCGATGCATTACATTGTTCAAAATGTAGTGCTCTACACTACAAACTACTGTAAAATGTAGCGACTACTGTAGTTTTGTTATTTGTAGCCCTCTACTTTCGACCACTACTGCCAATAATACCTTCATCGGAAATACTTCCAATTAAATATGGATTTATATTAGAAATAATTGTAATAAAATTCCACAATTGAAAATTAATTGGCTTTACATTAAAAATATTTGCAGTGAAATTCCACACTTAAAATTAAATTTACAGAGATTTCGTTCAACCAGTGATAAAAAAAAATATCGTTCAGCATTTTTTATGAATCTAGTAAATTAACCACAATTTTCTCTATATCCAAACACTTCACAATATGGCTAAGTATCCAATATCGATAAATGCGATTGAATGATTGAACAGATTGCTGCCGTAAAAATGACAACGATTTTTTTTATATAAAATAGTGCAATACATAATATTATCCGTAAAAAATATGTTGATATTTGTTATATATTGATGCTTTACAGTGAAAATATTACCAATAAAATAATAAAACATTTATTTCCAATAATGGCGCTATATTTGACAAAAAACTCGAATTTAGGTCAATCACTATATAAAGTTTGCACACATTCAAAAATCACCAACATCGAAGAAGATTCTAATACAAACAATACTAGCTCTATATTGTTTTGCTGCTAAGGATTAACTGTAAAATTTTTTTATTAAAATATATATTAGATTCAATCACATAGTTTCTCGAATTCAAATTAAAGTTTATGTCATAAATTGAGTTCCACGCAAGAAACACGCATTAAAAGAAAAACTCTTAAATAAGAGCTTCTGCCCCTAAAATATTTGGAATTTTTTTTAACAGTCCGTTATGCTTAAACTTATTACTTTTATGATTTTTTTACTTAGCAAATATATTTATACGTAGGGTATTAATTTTTTTTCTGATTTATGTGCATAAAAATAGGGATATACAAACTATAGTTAACTAAAAATCCAAAATATGCATTTATGTGAAAATTTTCTGAATACCGTTAGCTCGATTATTACTGAAGCGCACAACTGTACCATATTCACGATCTGAATTCCATAACTGAAGTGTTTCTCCCCTTCTTAGCTGCTTTTTATCTAAAATGTCGTTATTGATATGCTACGTTAATTCCTTATGTTATAAATGCACAGATAAACATCCACATGCATATTTATGGACGTACAAATATTTATAAAACAGATTAGACGAAAATCATACTTCTTACATTAAAAATAACTTCATTTATGCATTTTAAATATTTGATAGATAACGAGAGTATTCAAAGCAAAAATAATCTCTACTATACTGAAGATATTTCTTTGAATTTTTAGAAAAGTTGAAGCGTGACATTTTACATTTTATATTTAAGATGAAGTATACGCAAGAAAAAATATTTATAAAAAATACTTATAAAAAATAATCTTGTCGATATACTTTTATCCTCGATGAAAAGATGCTAATAAAATATGCGTTGCTCTTTCTAGATGTTACGCAAAAAGTAAAATTAAACAGAGTTTCTCAAAATAAATAATTTTATTTTAGTGCTGCACCAAAAGTGGAAACTTAAGGTTATGAAGAAGAAAAATTTTAAGGATAAATCGAGAAGTAATGTTGTCTTTTCATATTAAAATAAATATATTATGAAGACAGAAAATTATCAAAGTGTCAACATTATAGTTAAGCGTTCGTTTTTCCTTTTCAGAATTATCCAATGAGCATGGTTTTTGGTAAGATTTCAAATGTAGGATTTTTATAACGTTGCTTTTTATTTTCATTATCTCCAGTATTAATTTTTGTAGCTAACATATTCATAGTTAGCCACGAGTTAAACACAAAATTTTATATTATAATTACTAGTTGGTCCAACCTAGACTTTTTGGAATATAGAACTTAGTTGAAAATTATTTTTTTAAATTTAAAACTCAAATATATTTTTTATATTCAATATATTTTTGTTAGATTGCTCACTAATAACACCAAAAAGCATTTTTATATGAAAAGTATGAAGAATGTATTCAAAAATTTTTTTTAATTTATTCAAAGCTATTCTTTTGTATTAGCCGCGTGTCTTGAGTTAATAGCCAAAGATTCCGCTACTTACAGCAGCTTTTATGGCTCTGATAATTTCAATGGTTTAAGCGAGTAGTTCGATTACATGTCTGTTAAATTTGTGTTTTACTTATATTATTTTATTTATTTATTGATGAAGTTTTAATTTCGTTATGCAATATTGGACGGAAACAAATTATGAACTATTTATTTTGTTTTAAGTGTAAACGGGAAAATTACGACAGAGGGAGCTTTAAAAAATATATATGTTTGAAAATTATTTTAAAACCATAATAATTTGAGATACGGTTTTTATACAAATTGTATTTGAAAATAATTTATTTTCTACTTGGCGGTATAAAATTTGAAATTGTGTGATAGAAGTTAAAAAAAAAATCGCAGTAAAAACGAAATTTATTGGTCAGGTGTTGCCACCGTCAATATGCTGCCAACGTTACTCACGGACACGTTTTTGCTTTATAATATATATTCGTAACATTGTTTACAACATTTGTAGAATTTATTTTCTTAAGATAAATATTTTTAGGTATATATTTTATCTTAAATCTTATTTGTTTTTGAACTAATATCATAGAATAATATTTTAGACCTAACTGGAAACAGTTTTCTGTGAGACTTCTGTGTTAATACATCTACCCATTATTCCGAAATGTTTCAAATTTTAAATACCCCTGTTTCTGCTATCGCATTAAAAATTTGGTAGTGCATCGGTATTGAAGAATAAATATTTTCGATCTGTTTATGAAAAGTAATTAAGAAGTTTTGTTGTGAACTGATATTTCGCATTTCCGATGAAGGGTTAAGGGAAATATTCCCGACGAGAAAAATATCTTTCTTTTATAATCTTTAAAGCCATTTCTTTACATATATAAAGTTACTAGAAGTGATAGACTTAGATTAAGGTACTAATGTTGTCATTGGAAATAATTTGTGCAAGTACGAAACCATCGGTACAAGTGTTTTAAGATAGTCACCCAAGTACCAGTCATTCAAGAGCGAAACGTTTATTTGATTTGCGATATTAGACCTTCACAAAGCAACAAATATCATAAGATGGTGCAATATATTTATTTTGCAATATAGTCCCAAATCTTTAAAATTAACTGGAATAAAACAAAAGTTTGGAGGGACAGGGAATGGCTCCGAATCTACATCAACTGAATCTTTTTGTAAATTTTAGGATATTTTATTCTTAATAAATAGGAGTTATTATGTTTTATATTTTAGAACAAAATATGTATATACGTATAAATAGATACGCACAAGAAATTTAGACAAACTAATAAATTATGCATATGTCCAATTGTACGAATGTAATGAATTGTCCAGAAGATATGAGCAGTTGTTCAGTTATGAGAAAGAATGAATAAGATTCATGTATGAAAATATATCAGGGTTCGTACGCTTTTAGCACAATTTTTAGTAGAATTTTTCGTCTTATTTAAATGCAGAAATGTATTATTAATCTTGCAATTAAAAGAGGCATCTACAATTTCTGCTATTTAAATATTAAATAGAAAAATTCTATTAAAAAATTGTGGTACAAGCTTACGAACCCTGCATATGTTATGTGGCTTTAAAATTAAAGAAACACTTCTCAGGACAAACATATAACTCAATGTAATCCCTCTCATGAATTAGTAGTTAACCGCTATAAGGTAATATATTCTTTTCAGAAATTGAAGGTTTTTATAAATAGTAAACAGATTTCAATTATATTTCATTCCTACTATCGTAATATATCTGCGGCTCCATATTTGCGACAGCTATTTTGTTAATAAGTAAAAATAAATAGATATTAACTATTATTATTGTTAAATTTTCTTGTGTAGAATAAGATAAAATCTTCGTTAAGCAGAAGTACTGCAGCAATTTTATAACCAGAAGTAGCTACACTCATGTTTATAAAGGACGAAAAAAATGCATGGACTCGGTCCGAGAAAGAGAAGATTAGGCGCTCGACCATACAATATTATCATACAGGTGCAATGGCTTTTGGAAGATGCCACAAACTACTGTGATCTCCAAAATCAAGATCACTTCTGTGTTTAATGAGCTCTGATTAATTAAATGCAACTATCGGCATTATGAAATAATACCACATTTCGTAACAACAGTGCTTCTTCAAAACTTTGGTGAACACGAAGAATAAAACAAAACCATGCCTTAGATAGAAGCAAACTATCATATCGTCACTACCATGTCAAACTATCGAATGTGAAAAAATGCATTTTTCATTACTTTTAAAAATGGGCCGATTGTCACCACTAAATTTTAAGAGGGTTGCAGGGTTGCAACGTCACCATGGTTGCCAGTTTGGCCTCCTTTTCTATTCTGAAATTTTGAATCCATACCAGAAATTTAAAATAGACATTTTTTCTTTATATATTGACAGCCTATTTAGTGATTACTTAAAGTAAACATTTTTCTCTCAAAATTTCCGGTGTGAATTCGGCATCTCTAAATGAATAAGAAGGCCAAAGTAGTAACCCTGTTCTTCACAAAAATTTTATTATTATTTTTACTAGGCAGAGAATTCTAATAAAATGTAGTGGTGACAATCGGCCTATTTTTAAAGGTAATGAAAAATGCATTTTTTCATATTCGATAGTTTGACATGGTAGCGACGAATAATGATTTCTATTGATACCTGACTAATCTGACTATCTTTTGACTACAGCATTTCTAAGAGTATCAAATAGAATTTTGTGCGCGTTTTCTTAACTTTAATTTTCATGAATGCAAATTTAGACTTATGTTTCCTAGTTTATCTGTTTATAATTTTTCAATACAGAATTTTTGGTTGGTAAAGAAAGCTAACAAAATAATTCTTGAAGAAGTTCTATGAGGCAGGTAACTTCAATTGTGTTGGAAATCAGCCAGGGATGAGATTTCTCCGCTTTTTTTAATACCAGTATAATCTTACAGAAAATGTTTTTTATTTAATCGGAACATTCTGCGATTTAACATAACAACGTTTTCTCTTAGGGTATTATACTGGTATGCAAAAATGCAGAGAAATCTCATCCCTGAAATCAGCATAAGATTGCGGATAGGATGAATTTACAGTTTATATGGGGAACATCGGCTGCGGAGGACATAATCAGCTTAAAAGTTCTAACACTCATTCCCACTAAATTGTTTTATAATTGAAGTTATGTTACGGGAAAGTTAACAGTTTTTTTATTTCATAGTGGCATAGATTTTTTTCAAACGATGATGAAGAACTTCCCAATAATTACTACGAAACTAATAAGATTTAAATTATGCTAAAACAGAGGGTAGATATTTATGGAAATTGCCTTAATTTTCGAAAGAATACAAATTTCTATACAGTCCTTAACCCTTAATTGCATAGTGATGTAAATTTCCATCACTGTTTATTTAACTTTTAATAAATAAATCAACTTCTTCGCCACCACTATATTTATATAGAAATATTAATACAGTAAATTTCCCGCGAACTATGTTGCTGAACAAAGTTAAAAATCTATCTTAAAATTTCTGGTGTCTAATATTTAATATATGTATAAAAAGACACAATTGTAAAAGAAAAACTCATGCAAAGAAGGGTTAAAAACATCATCTCTCAAGTATGTTGGATTCAGGGATGAAATTTCTCCGCTTTTTTGCATACCAGTATAATCTAAGAGAAAACGTTGTTCTCTTAAATCGCAGAATGTTCGGATTAAATAAAAAATATTTTCTGTAAGACTAGACTGGTATTCAAAAAAGCGGAGAAATCTCATCCCTGGTTGGATTATTGTTCTTGTATAAACATCATACAACGACCATATAATAAAAATTTCCATTACTTGTTCGGTAGAATAAAAAAATATAATATTCTCGTTATTCTCCCTGTAAATTTTACATCACAGTATATAGATATCCTACATAGGTTTATGGCATGGCAAGGATGCTGAATATTTAGAAATATAACAAGCTTGATTATTGCACCTAGATTTTATTTCAAAGTCATCAATAAATTAAAGATTTTATTTAGTCTTATATAACACATTACTGCTATTAGTATTTCATTTATTGTATACATACATTGTTTTGACGTTTTATGTTTAAAATTTCGTTTAAAAGTTTGTACACATTAAAAAACTATTTTATGCTGTAATATTTTAATTGATAAAAACCTATTGAATTTTACACATTACATAAAATTTAATTTACAGCAGTATAATAAGAGATAACATAACATAAAAATAAATCACGCAAATGTATTAAAACAGAATCACAATTTTAGCTACATTGCATGTTTTCTCTTTAGTCCACCGCCCCCTGAATACTAGGCCTGAGCGCTGACAACAATGGCGGCTGTCGCAGGCCGATTTTTTTTTTTCAGCGTTTGAACGGTCCCTAGAAATTCCACACCAATAATTTCTAAAAGTTTTCTTCGCCTTGTTTTTCGGAGATCAAATAAGTCAAAGATAACTTTTAGATATTATTGGTGTTGAAGTGCGAGGGACTGTACAAATGATTCCGCCTGTGACAGCCGCCATTTTTTCCAGCGCGCAGGCCTAGTATTCAGGGGGCGGTGTTTAGTCCCTTCGTGACGAGCTTCCGACGTAGGGGACACAGGAATTGTGCAGAATCTTATAGATTATTTCTTCTAGTAATTTTTAATTATAAGATTTGCCTTATGTAATCAGAGAATTTCTGCAAAAAAATCAGGACAAAATTTCTGTTTTAAAAAGCGGGTAGTAAAAGATAAAAATTCTGTAAAGGTTGCTCGTCGCGAAAGGGTTATGATAAACATCATTTATCTTAATATACATTTTCATACAATTCGAATACTTAATTAGTACTCTATTTTGAGGGGAAATCTCCGTGAAGTGAAAACAACTATATATCTTTGAAAATGCCCATCACTGCAGTATTTCTACGCATTTTAGAGAAAATAAATAGGTGATTAAGAGAGTTTAAGGAAAGGGTCTTTCTGTGTGTTTTATGTTGTCATTCGAATGTGATAATGCTTTGAAGAAACTTAAAATAATTAGCATATATTTACGGAAGGGAAACGTCCGTCTTCACTACATATGTTATGCATGTTTCAGTGCAATATCACTGTATTTACCGCAATTATTATGTAATATATATTCTCTGTTTTGTTTTTCATGCGTAAATATGCAATTATTTTTTATATGGATTGCAATCAATTGATACATTGTTTCTTATCCACCCCTAAGTAAAATTAATTTATTTCATAAAAATTGTGAAATCTTTAGTCATTCATTCACCTGAATGAAATGGATTGCTTTTTACAGATTTTAATTATAATTATCAGTAATTCTTTTAAGTAGTTCATATATGTATGTGACAGTGTCCAAAAAACGGACCTTATGCTAAAAAATCGATTTTCAAGTTTTGATGATTTCAATAACATTGAATGTTCTTCTTTTTAATACAATTTACGGCACATCACTATTTTTTCTATAAAATAAATTATTAGTCATTAAATATAGTAACTTTATTATTAAGAAAGCAAACAATTTCTTCCTCTGCAGTCGGAAGAATAGGTTGATTTCTTTACTTTTTCTGCAGATACATCTATCAAATTTAATACATATTACACAAATTAGTCTCACTCCTTCAAAGTTTGCCATTTTGGCGAGAAAAGTAATTTGGAAGGGCATTTTAAATTAAGCTTACCAAATGCAACTGAATGGCTATGAGGCAATTCCATAAAAATACTAAAGATTTGTTGAAATCGTAGTTTAAATATCGCTTCTAGGCTGTAATATAACCCAAACAATTCAATGAATAACATCGACAATTTTGTGTGTCTCTGTAAATGAATTATAAGAGCAACATACTTAATTAAAGAAATCATCAAAGATACTTGCATGATCAATACACTGTCCCAATAAAGTTTGAATTGATTCAGTATTTCGGAAGTTATCACGATGACGTTTTCGTGTTTTTTTGTGTTTGTCACTATAAACAAAATATAAGAGCTACTTACTTTATTAACTAACTAATCCAAGATACTTGCAATATCAATATGCTGCCCCAGTTAGATTAGAATTGGTTCAGTATTTCCAATGTTATCTGATGTCAAATTTTGCATGTGATTTGCTTTTGTGTGTCCGTGTAAACAGTGGCGTAGCGTCAGGGGGGGGGCACGACCATTTTACTACCAGTATAATTATATACTACCTTTAGCCTTATTTAATCTTTGAACGGTATGAATTAAATAAGGCCAAATATAGTATATAAAAATACTGGTAGTAAAGTGATCTGTGCCCCCCCTTGATGCTACGCCTCTGCGTGTAAACAATCTGTAACAGCTATATACTTGGTTAACGCACTCATCCTAGATTCTGGGACAATCAATGTATTGTCTCAACTATTTTCGAATTGGTTCAGTATTTCGGACGTTATCGTAATTACAAGATTTTCATTATATACATAATATATACAGGGTGTTCCGTTAAAGGGGTCCAATATTAATAGGGGTAATAGAGGAGATCACACGGAGCATAAATCAGTATATAAAGCCTGGTCGGATCTCAATAGTTTTCAAGTTACAGCAAATAGAATGAAAATTCGGAAAATTGTAAAAAAACCCTCATTGCTAAACTATCGATAATGCTACATAAAAACGAAGCACATATTTAGAAAGAGCAGAAAAAAACCTACAAAATGACATCAATTGTATTAAAATAGCAATATTTATTGACGAGTTACAAGCCCTGAAACAGTGAAAAAAGTACGAAATCCAATATACATCAAAATAGTTAATCGTTAATTCCAAAAAGACAACTCTAGCTACAACAAGGAAAATGTA
The DNA here is from genome assembly GCA_963931845.1 of Maratus michaelseni. Lineage (NCBI taxonomy): Eukaryota > Metazoa > Arthropoda > Arachnida > Araneae > Salticidae > Maratus > Maratus michaelseni. The sequence continues at coordinate 168,473,331 of OZ007586.1, forward strand.
GTAAAATTTGGTCCATTCCGAAAACTTTCGAAAAAGCTTACAATGAACCATATCGGTTTAATTGTGTGAGAGAAATTAATCAGTTTCTTAGTTACAACTCCGCTTTCTTTGACACTAGCAAAGGTTAAACTCCGCCCATCACGATTGGAAACACCGCCTTTTTAATTACTCTCAACTATACATTTTCGATCATGCTTCTTCTGAGATGCAACATTTTTAATTATTCAAGAGTTGAATGAACCAAAATAACTTTACAATAATAGTCTACATTTTAAAGTGGTCTTTTATTGATATAAAGCTTAAGTTAAATTCCTTAAAATTAAACTGGTGGTGAAAATTCGGAAATAATTAAAAATATTGTGATTTGTAACTATGCAAGAAGTTTCAGTACATGTTTTACATGGACAATTATTGTATGTATATGTGCATCATAATTTATGATAGGAAATAATAATAACAAATAGCATAATAATTTTATTAATTATAAATTTAAAAAAGACACTAAATTTTAAATTAATTCATACAAACTTTGTAATTTACAATTTGAGTACACCACAGTCTGTGACTTACAAAATACTGTGCCAAAAAGTGTTGAAAATAAAAGAAAAATGACAAATAAAGAATTACATTCCACGTACTTTATGACATATGTGAAGCATAGTCTTCTGGCCTGCGCTGCACAGTTCAATGTCGGAAGGCAGACGAACGGACATTATTATAATAGGTGTTCGAAGTTGCGCCCATTAACAGAATCGCACAGCCGACAGCGACGTCGTAAAGATTGGCGAACACGCCGAAAAACTCCGACGGAGTTGGGAATGTCTCCTGCAGCGACAACGATTCGCGCTAGTAAATCCTCTGGTGTATCCACAGGCGTTTCATACACCAGCGATTTAAGGTGTCCCCAAACAAAAAAGTCTAACGGATTGAAGTCTGGAGAGCGTGCAGGCCAAGCAACAGGTCCACTGCGTCCAATCCATTTCCCAGGATATGTTGAATTGAGGTGATTGCGAACACCTATGAAAAAATGTGCCGGTGCGCCATCGTGCATAAACCACATATTGTGGCGCAATGTTGCTGGCACATTTTGCAGTAACTGCGGTAAGATATCTCGTAGGAAAACCAAGTACGTACTGCCATTGAGTACATCTGGGAGTAAATATGGTCCTATGAGATAATCGCCGAGGACACCTGCCCATATGTTCACACTGAACTTTTGTTGTGCTTTCGACGGGAAAACAGTGTGCGGATTTGTATATGACCATGTGTGCATATTGTGCGTGTTTACCACGCCCTCTCTCGTAAATGTTGCTTCATCAGTAAATAAAATATTTTCCAGAAATTGTGGATTATTTTCTGTTACATTAAGCAACCAGCGTACGAATTCTGTCCGCTGAGCACAATCTGTTACTGATAACAGTTGTACCCGCTGCACATGAAAGGGGTGCATGTTTTCTGCACGCAGAACACGCCACACACTTTGGTGAGAAACACCGACTTCAGACGCAGCAGCTCGTGTACTCGTGGAGGGGTTATCTTTAAAAATATTCAGTACATCTTCTTCCATTGCAGGTGTTCGTACATGTCGAGGTTTCCCTGCATCAATGCTTGCTGTATTAAACGATCCAGTCTCCCGTAATCGTCTATCGATTTTTATGAAGAGTTTCGAACTTGGGCAACGTCTCCTTGGAAATTGCTCACGGTACATGCGCTGTGCTAGACATGCATTTCCATGAGCTTGCCCGTACATCAGATGCATGTCCGCATATTCTTCGTTAGAGTATTCCGGCATAATTATTATACATCAACTTACTACAATCCCACTTACAACAGCCTCCTTTTAACATAACGCCCACTGATGACTGCTGTTTTATTACACTTTTCTTCCTATACACATAGAAAATTTGCATAAAAAGTACTTCTTCTTCATCATCCTGAAAGTTCATGGAGGAAACGCAGCAGTCACGGAGTTTGCTTTAAGACAAGGCGAGAGCTGCACAATATGCCATTCACTTGACCAGACTGAATAATGAAAGGGTATTGATAGAGGTTGATCAGAAATGTATAATTGAAAGATATTAAAACGGGGTGTTTACAATCGTCATGGGTGGAGTTTCGCTCTTTCCGAGCGTGCAACAGTACAGAGTTGTAACTAGGGAACTGCTTGATTTCTCCCATACAATTAAACTGATATGGTTTATTGTCAGCTTCTTCGAAAGCTTTCGGAATGGACCAAATTTTATAACATTTTCCTTGATGTAGGTAGAGTTGCATTTTTGGAATTAACGATTAACTATTTTGCTAAATATTTGATTTTGTATTTTTTCACTGTTTCAGAGCTTGTAACTCGCCATTAATTCTCAATATTCTAAAACAACTTATGTCATTTCGTAGGATTTTTTCTGCTCTTTCTAAATATGTGCTTCGTTTTTATGTAGCATTATCGATAGTTTAGCAATGAGGGTTTTTTTACAAATTTCCGATTTTTCATTCTATTTGCTGTAACTTGAAAATTATTGAGATCCGGCCAGGCATTATATACTGATTTATGCTCCGTGTGATCTCCTCTATTACCCCTATTAATATTGGACCCCTTTAACGGAACACCCTGTATATATATATATAACCGAAGTGATTGCAATAGGTTGATTTCTAAAAAAATCGACCCTTTAACCTGTTAACTGGGTATGTCGAAATATTTCGTCTTACACGAACTACTATTGCAATATTTTGAACGCATTACTTGTACCTTGTACCAGTAAAATTTTAATAGAAATTTTCGTCTTATTAAAACGCCCTATTCATGCAAAATTACAGCCATGAATAAGCAAAAAATTTCTATTATTTTTTACTGGTGGAAGTGTGCCCTGTTGGTAATCAGGCATATCAGTTGAACAAAAGTTTATTCCCAGGTTAACAGGTTAAAAGACGTAAAGTTAAAAATGCAAAAATTACGATCATAATACAGCATATGAATAACGAAAAGTAAGCATCGGGAAAAGTTACAGAATGAACATGTTTCACATTTCGCACACAGTCAGTGTTGTGAATCTTTAAAAGATTTTTTTTTAATTTGCTTTCAACAAATTAATTTTAGACATAGGCTCCTTTTTTCGGATACTGCCACATAGTTCATTCACTTTTGTAAAAAGTTCATAAAAATCATGTTTATGTTTCATTCTACAAACATGCATCCCTAGACGACAATTTAAGCCCTGTTATGAGAAAATGTTAATTAACTTTTATTAGGGAAAATGTTTAAAATTATGCTGCCAATTTTTCCAGCCTGTTGAAAGAATTCTAAAACGTTATCATCATGAAGATGTTGTTTTTTTAATAGGTTGAGTGCATCAGTAATTGAACGCTTAATGGAAATTAATGAAGGGTTTTGTCTAATATAATTATGAACACATTTGTTTGAAAATATGCGTAAATGCCTATAATGTATGAGGATTAGTAATCCGGAAAGAATTACCGTTTTCCTTTCTACAATTTAGACTACTTAACAGTATAATATGGAAAAGGAGATTGTACCAGTAATTGACCACTTGTATACAGTAATTGACCATAGGTGAACCAGTAATTGACCATTTCTTTTCTAGTGTAAAAATGCAAATATGAATGTTTATATTAAAGCTAATGCTAAAGAACATATGTATGGAGTGGTCTAAAAATTATTTAATGAAGTTTTAATAAATCATTGAATTGAGTATCACCAGCTTTATTTTCATGAAAGGAGTTGGTATAGCCATTACATAGCTGAAATGTTTTACGCTATTTTTGAATTAAAAAAATATCTTATTTAGTTATCGAAAATTTTGGATTAATAACGCAAATTTTTGCGTTGAAAAATAACGGTAGGAAAAATCGGAAAAGTTGGCAGCTATGCCATTAGCATATTACAGGGCTCCCAAATGGTCCGCCAACTGAATACCAATAATTTTTAACAGAAAATTTCATAGTAAGTTCCTACAACATTTCCACAAAAACTTACCTCCGAAGGTGGTTTCTGCAAAATTTGCAAGAAAAATCTAAAAATAAAAATTTTCTAAGAAAATTCCGGTATACAAAAAGTGAGCCATTTAAACCATTTGGGAGCCCTGATATTATTTCTTGAAGTGTTTCCAAAGGCATTCTGTTTTCTATAGTAATATTTGTGTGTGTGTGCAGGGCCTGATTACCAACGGGGCACACTTACACCAGTAAATAATAATTTACTGAATTAGAAATTTTTCATTTATTCATGGCAGTAATTTTGCATGAAAATAAGACGAATTTTACATTTAATAAGACGAAAATGTCTATTAAATTTTACTGGTGGAAGTGTGCCCCGTCGGTAATCAGGGCCTGTGTGTGTGTGTGTGTGTGTTTGCGTTTGAATGTGTTCTTGCGCAGAATGTGTTCTTGCTGAAGGTGTAAGGATTGTTGGAGGTCCCATTTTTCGTAACTCGTGAATTTTCGTGTTATTTAATTTATTAAATTAGAATGAGAAATGTTACATCTTCTGGAACATCCGAATTTTTCTATTTTCTTTCTTATTTCAATATTTGTAAATTTCAAGTTCCCTTCAGAATACTTTAAAAATACTTTTACTAATTCTTCCATAACTGCATTCAAATGTTATATATTCTTAAACAAGTAAAACATTCTTATAACTTATAACTATGTAGTTACTTCTTGTTTATTTTATTCATACTAGTTGATTTGCAAAAATTCACTTTAATCCGAATCAGACTTTATTTTTATAATATAGAAAACAATGACTTTTATGTATACTTATACATTTAAAATAATCTATATTTGGAGTTTTTAATAGTTAAGTCTTGTATAAAAAATAATAATAAACTACTGGAAAATGCATTTAATCTGTAAATGAACAAGAAAATTTACCAAATATAAAATCTGTTTAAATATTGCAGAAATCCCTTCTTCCTCATTAAAATAAGAGAATACCACAATGCAAAAAAGAATCTTTATACTGATTTTGGTTCCTAAACGTAAGTTTTAAAAATAAACAAAAATTCAGTATTTATTCATTCTGGTCAGCTACCAGCACCGTTGACATTTTGGTGATCCAGTAATTGACCAGACTCTAATAACTATATAAATAATTATTTTTTAAAGAAAAATATTTTTATTTACATAAAACAAACATGAATGAACTACATCCCTCAATTAATGAGCCTGCGGAGTTTAATTGAACTAGATATAAAAAATGTAAAGATAATTTTTTTCATAATAGTTGGATTTTCTTTTTCGAAGATGTGGGGGAAAGCTTTCTAATTGATCCATTTTATTCTCCAATCACAGCTTTAGTTTCAAATATAACTTTGGTTATTGGCAAAGCAAAAACAACGATATAACATCCATATTCTGGTTTTATTTTATTTGAAAATAAAAAACGGAATGATGGCAATTACCGTAATTTCGCGCGTATACGCCGCACCTCAGACAATTCGATTTCCTACCAGAATTTATTTTAAATAAAATGTGACTTACTTCTGCTTAGCACTTATTTGACTTCTTATTTTCAGTAAAATTTCCGGTTTGAAAAAGACTTAACTAGGGTGCGGCGCATACGCGCGAAATTACGGTATGTATAATACAGAAGCACCACTATACAGTAATAAAAAATAAAATAGCAGTAAGGTTTTGAAATAAAATATTTTTTTACGAATAAATATAGGGTGGCTGGACTAATAGTTGATCAATTAAGAGTATTTTTGGTTTCCAGAGCTCCTCTCCTTTGCTCTGCTCTGCCCATCGTAAAAATATATTCAATGTATTATTTTCTTATTTTTTTAATTCTGAATAAACTGTGTATAACACATTCGTCTACGGTTCTACGCTCTTTATTTGTAATTCTGTTCTGAGTATAAACAATAAAGTTTTGCTAGTAGTTGATCATTCTCTGCCATTAATTAATTAAACAGGATACATATGTTTTAAATGCGTCTTAAGTAAGAGTATAACTAATACAAAGCAAGCAGTAAAAACCGTATGTACAAAGCATCAGTGGATATACATATAATATTAACTTACAACTAGTAGGGAATGATCAAAAACTAGTGCAGTCATAATATTAACTATTAATCCTTTTGATATATCCTTTATCCCTTCACAGTAAAATGCTGAGCTCAGATTTTTTTCAACGATACAGACCCTCATAAGCCGTACTCATAGGGAAATTATATGGGTTTCCTCTGAAACTATATCATCAAACAAGACTTTAGTATGTTGTTTGAATTTTTTTATAACATATTATATACTATACAGGGTGTTCCGTTAAAGGGGTCCAATATTAATAGGGGTAATAGAGGAGATCACATGGAGCATAAATCAGTATATAAAGCCTGGTCGGATCTCAATAGTTTTCAAGTTACAGCAAATAGAATGAAAATTCGGAAAATTGTAAAAAAACCCTCATTGCTAAACTATCGATAATGCTACATAAAAACGAAGCACATATTTAGAAAGAGCAGAAAAAACCTACAAAATGACATCAATTGTATTAAAATAGCAATATTTATTGACGAGTTACAAGCCCTGAAACAGTGAAAAAAGTACGAAATCCAATATACATCAAAATAGTTAATCGTTAATTCCAAAAAGACAACTCTAGCTACAACAAGGAAAATGTAGTAAAATTTGGTCCATTCTGAAAACTTTCGAAAAAGCTTACAATGAACCATATCGGTTTAATTGTGTGAGAGAAATTAATCAGTTTCTTAGTTACAACTCCGCTTTCTTTGACACTAGCAAAGGTTAAACTCCGCCCATCACGATTGGAAACACCGCCTTTTTAATTACTCTCAACTATACATTTTCGATCATGCTTCTTCTGAGATGCAACATTTTTAATTATTCAAGAGTTGAATGAACCAAAATAACTTTACAATAATAGTCTACATTTTAAAGTGGTCTTTTATTGATATAAAGCTTAAGTTAAATTCCTTAAAATTAAACTGGTGGTGAAAATTCGGAAATAATTAAAAATATTGCGATTTGTAACTATGCAAGAAGTTTCAGTACATGTTTTACATGGACAATTATTGTATGTATATGTGCATCATAATTTATGATAGGAAATAATAATAACAAATAGCATAATAATTTTATTAATTATAAATTTAAAAAAGACACTAAATTTTAAATTAATTCATACAAACTTTGTAATTTACAATTTGAGTACACCACAGTCTGTGACTTACAAAATACTGTGCCAAAAAGTGTTGAAAATAAAAGAAAAATGACAAATAAAGAATTACATTCCACGTACTTTATGACATATGTGAAGCATAGTCTTCTGGCCTGCGCTGCACAGTTCAATGTCGGAAGGCAGACGAACGGACATTATTATAATAGGTGTTCGAAGTTGCGCCCATTAACAGAATCGCACAGCCGACAGCGACGTCGTAAAGATTGACGAACACGCCGAAAAACTCCGACGGAGTTGGGAATGTCTCCTGCAGCGACAACGATTCGCGCTAGTAAATCCTCCGGTGTATCCACAGGCGTTTCATACACCAGCGATTTAAGGTGTCCCCAAACAAAAAAGTCTAACGGATTGAGGTCTGGAGAGCGTGCAGGCCAAGCAACAGGTCCACTGCGTCCAATCCATTTCCCAGGATATGTTGAATTGAGGTGATTGCGAACACCTATGAAAAAATGTGCCGGTGCGCCATCGTGCATAAACCACATATTGTGGCGCAATGTTGCTGGCACATTTTGCAGTAACTGCGGTAAGATATCCCGTAGGAAAACCAAGTACGTACTGCCATTGAGTACATCTGGGAGTAAATATGGTCCTATGAGATAATCGCCGAGGACACCTGCCCATATGTTCACACTGAACTTTTGTTGTGCTTTCGACGGGAAAACAGTGTGCGGATTTGTATATGACCATGTGTGCATATTGTGCGTGTTTACCACGCCCTCTCTCGTAAATGTTGCTTCATCAGTAAATAAAATATTTTCCAGAAATTGTGGATTATTTTCTGTTACATTAAGCAACCAGCGTACGAATTCTGTCCGCTGAGCACAATCTGTTACTGATAACAGTTGTACCCGCTGCACATGAAAGGGGTGCATGTTTTCTGCACGCAGAACACGCCACACACTTTGGTGAGAAACACCGACTTCAGACGCAGCAGCTCGTGTACTCGTGGAGGGGTTATCTTTAAAAATATTCAGTACATCTTCTTCCATTGCAGGTGTTCGTACATGTCGAGGTTTCCCTGCATCAATGCTTGCTGTATTAAACGATCCAGTCTCCCGTAATCGTCTATCGATTTTTATGAAGAGTTTCGAACTTGGGCAACGTCTCCTTGGAAATTGCTCACGGTACATGCGCTGTGCTAGACATGCATTTCCATGAGCTTGCCCGTACATCAGATGCATGTCCGCATATTCTTCGTTAGAGTATTCCGGCATAATTATTATACATCAACTTACTACAATCCCACTTACAACAGCCTCCCTTTAACATAACGCCCACTGATGACTGCTGTTTTATTACACTTTTCTTCCTATACACATAGAAAATTTGCATAAAAAGTACTTCTTCTTCATCATCCTGAAAGTTCATGGAGGAAACGCAGCAGTCACGGAGTTTGCTTTAAGACAAGGCGAGAGCTGCACAATATGTCATTCACTTGACCAGACTGAATAATGAAAGGGTATTGATAGAGGTTGATCAGAAATGTATAATTGAAAGATATTAAAACGGGGTGTTTACAATCGTCATGGGTGGAGTTTCGCTCTTTCCGAGCGTGCAACAGTACAGAGTTGTAACTAGGGAACTGCTTGATTTCTCCCATACAATTAAACTGATATGGTTTATTGTCAGCTTCTTCGAAAGCTTTCGGAATGGACCAAATTTTATAACATTTTCCTTGATGTAGGTAGAGTTGCATTTTTGGAATTAACGATTAACTATTTTGCTAAATATTTGATTTTGTATTTTTTCACTGTTTCAGAGCTTGTAACTCGCCATTAATTCTCAATATTCTAAAACAACTTATGTCATTTCGTAGGATTTTTTCTGCTCTTTCTAAATATGTGCTTCGTTTTTATGTAGCATTATCGATAGTTTAGCAATGAGGGTTTTTTTACAAATTTCCGATTTTTCATTCTATTTGCTGTAACTTGAAAATTATTGAGATCCGGCCAGGCATTATATACTGATTTATGCTCCGTGTGATCTCCTCTATTACCCCTATTAATATTGGACCCCTTTAACGGAACACCCTGTATATAAATTATTATACGTAATATGTAATTCTGTATTGAACTAAAATAGCTATACATTACTTTCCAACTCTCTCGTTTTTAAAGGGAGACTTCCGTTAAATAAACATATGACATCCTGACGAATAAACATATTTAAACCAGATATTTTATTTAATGGATGACATCAAGTAGCTTTCAAATGATAACCTCATAGACGCACGACACATTTACGTAATTAAATACATTTTCTATTTCAAAGTACATTTTTTTTATTTAAAAAAAAGCAGTACGTTGACCAGTATGGATATATGAGTTGTAATTTTCCAACTGGGCGAAATATATCCGGACCAGGATTCGAACCTGAGATCTCTTGGCTGAAGCTGCCAGTGCACTACCAACTGCGCCATCTCGGTCGAATCTGGAGGACCTAATTCATCCAGTTAACCTTATTGATCACAGCATCTGGTCTGATATCTGAATCAGCTCAACAGAATAAATCGCAGCTAATTTGGAACTCCAGTAAACGCTGGATACGTGATTACACTACATTAATCTACAGCATGGATATAGTTTAATTTAACACGTTGACGGACACTTACGGCTATAGCCGCCAAAGCGAAGTTCACAATGTGGCATGACGGCTATAGCCGCCCAAAACGAAACGGTCGTTTTTAGACACTACGGCTATAGCAGCACAAATGTGCATTTACCGGCGTACAAGTAGAAGCCCAGTGTTATGTTTTGGAAACAATTTTTTAGGTTGAAGTTCGTTTTCCACCTGTTATACGAGTTGCAGCTTCAGTATGCACGTCGTGTTTGTGAAGGGAGAAGTGCAACCTAATTAAAGGTGCTGAATTAATCAAAATTAAGTTTATTTAAGCAGAAAGAGTAAAACTATACTTCTAATATTCTAAAAATTACAAAAAACATATAGTGTCAATTTTCGAACTTCACTTGATCCTACTGTCCGTCAATGTGTTAATTGTATATTTCTAAGAAAATGAAATAGTCTGATATAGAATATAAAAAAAAACATTCTTGTTAGTATATTGTAATAAGAATGGTAAAGAGACGAAGTAAGCTAAAGGTACGAATTGATGCGACAAAACTGCTAATAAGAGCTAAATAGCGGCTCGTTAAGGATTCTGCACCACTTTAATACCAATATTTTCGTATACTATTATTCACCTTGTTTAATCGCAGAGTGTTCAATGATTAAATGAGGCGAAATATGTTACTGGCCTTATTTAATCACAGAAATTCCATAATTAAATAAGGCATGCATTACAATACGAAATTAGCGGTATTCAAAATTCAATTGTAGATTACCTTGGCAAGCCAGTGTGATAGAGTGATAGATAGAGGAATGTTGCTCGTGCATCGACACCATGAATCCTTCGACTAGTAACGCATACGTGACTAGTGATATGAGACAATAAATAAGTTACTAGTGACGCATATTACGTTACTAGTCACGTACATTAAGCCGAAATTTGTTAGTCTGGTTTACCCTTTCAAGGGCAAAGTACTTCTATTCGTAAAATGTTGAAATGATTGAATGACAGCAGAATTTACAAACTAATTTATTTGAAAATAAGTTAAAGCTTTTCTTCACAAAAATTTTCCTTCCAAAATTATGTTGTCAATGTGGCATTTAGTGATTAAAATTAAAAGATCCTAAAATAAACCACCGTCCTTCAAGGGGTTAAACTATGGGCTGATCGTAAGAAAACATTGTCAAAACACATAGCTGCAAATTATTACGGATTTTTGTTACCATAATATTTTAATAGTAATATTTGCCTGATTTGATCTTAGATTTAATAATATTTAATAAGACAACTTTTACTTTTGAAAAATAGTGGTAGCAAAATCTGTAATAGTTAACAGCTGTGCCTATATATGAGCCCTTATCAGGAAAACACGTCATAGTGTAATAATGAAAAAAAATCTAAGTAAGCAGCAATCGAAAAAGAATTATGAAACGTGTTTTTTGACACATAAATCATTTGCCATCGTCTCTTCGTTATCGAGACAAAAAGTCATAGAGTTTGCTAATTTATTTATTTAATTAAGGGAAAAGGCGTGGTTTTGATTCAGAAATTTTAATAATCAGATTACTATGAAATACAAAACATAATTAAATATAGTAATATAAAAAAGAAAGAAGCCCATAAAAAATATGCAATTGACAAATATGACACTGAACGAACAAATGATTGAAGCGTATAAAATCGTGGCACCAAGAGAATTTCATGAACTTAAATCTAGTGCAATCATTACAATGATCAACCTCCTGCGAAAAATAAATTTGCAAGGGCGTTTCAAATGCAAGTGGCCGAGTTTGAACTAACCCAGACTTGTAACAAGCATAGCGAATCATTTCGGTGTATTACGGCTTACCGTAATTTCCGGCGTATAATCCGCAGGTCAAAGAGTCGTTTTTCGACCCAGAAATTTTATTCAATTATTGTAGTTAAATATTTACAGCGATCTTTTAAGTTACATTTTATAAAATAATATTTCTGGGTCGAAAAACGACTCTTTAAGCTGCGGATTATACGCCGGAAATTACGGTACTAAACTGAAAATGCACAAGTGACTAGCATTTGATGATGTTGTTACATTGAAAATGTTAACGACTCCTCCTTCAATCTTATCGATTCCTCCTTCCATCCTATTAAATCTATAAATTAGCAAATTTTAAGAGATTATATTCCGACAACGGGGAGACGAGGGCAAATGATTTATGCGTCAAAAAACACGGCCCTTTCGATGCCTTCCCTCTTAATGCCCTTTCGATTACTGCTTATTTAGATTTTTTTCATTATTACACTAATGGCGTGGTTTCCTGGTTAGAGAAAAACGTTTGCGGAAACGGAGTGAAATTTCAGATGTAGATATTTCAAAGCATGCGCTGGAGAATACAGTGAAGAACAACAAAGTCTCACTGTTGCGGTTACAGTGAAAATATTTAAAAATTTTCAAATGACAACATCAAATATTTCGCATTGCAAAATCGTGTAAAATACTCATGGAATACTCATGAAAAAAATATCAATGACTGTAACGGTCATTTCATCTCACTCCAATGGATTTCTGGCTCAGTGGATAGTTACCGTAATTTCCGGCGTATAATCCGCAGCTCAAAGAGTCGTTTTTCGACCCAGAAATATTATTTTATAAAATGTAACTTAACAGATCGCTGTAAATATTTAACTACAATTATTGAATAAAATTTCTGGGTCGAAAAACGACTCTTTGAGCTGCGGATTATACGACGGAAATTACGGTAAAATTGAAAGTATATAAGTTGAATTCGTGACATGTGTTTGACTTTAAATACACCAATAAACATGGGATTCTTCTGATACCCCATGTCATAATACATTTGCACTTGATGCCACAATCTGCCGCATGCAATTTGTCATAATTTGTTAAAGGTGCTACGTGAAAAATTTGTAATATAGATCAATATTTTTGATTTTCTATCACTCGTTTAACCTCATTTGTTGTCCCCCACTACTCTACTTTACTACAACGCCTAGAATAAAAAGTGTGAAAACCGGCTACAAATTAGTACTAAAAAATTAAATCCGATAAATGTACCACGGTGCTGAACGATAAGAAGTCGATCACAGCGACATCTTCTTTCAACGTAAACATTGTATAAGAATCAAACTGAGAAACGTTTCGGCTAGTGGTAAGTATTTTAAATACTTAAATTGTATCCTGTTTCCTCTGACTTAGATTGTGATTTTCATAAGCTTTAAAATTATGAAAGATAGTGATCATGGCTAAAAAACGATATTTACTGAATGATAATTTACTAAACTTTTGTTTACGTTGAAAAGAGCTAGCAGATATCGCTGCGATCGCCCTATTATCGTACAGCATCGTTGCACATTTATCGGCTACAATTGTTTAGCACTTTTTAAAGCATTACTGGGATAGCCGATTTCCACATTATGTATTCTAGGCGCTGTAGCGTAAATCTTGATGTTGTCATTTAATGCTTTCAACATTTTGCCACTGTAATCATACCTGTGAATGCCCGATTCTACTTCTTCACAAAATTCTTAAGCGCATATCTTGAGATAACTACACCTGAAATTTCATTTTGTTTCCTAGGAAAGTTCGGCTGTCATAGGATCATCGGGAAAAATATTTTACAATAACTTTTTACAAAAAAATAAAATTCCATATTAGAAGTGAAGTTAAAAATATGGAAGTAAAAATGAAAAACAGAACATTGAAGTCAGCTAACCGGCATGTACAATTAACCCCTTAATCGTCGCGCCCTTTAACTGTAGGCTACTTTTTAAAAATTCAGAGTGCTTGATTACCACCAATTTTTTTAAGTAGAAATGTTCGTCTTATTTAATAGACAGATAAAATAATGCAAGAATAAAGCCAATAATACTATTTAAAAAAATTGGTGGGAATCAAACAATCTGAATAAAACAGGCGTAACCTACGTTGCCCGTGAATGTCTCGGGCACGACGATTAAGGGGTTAAAGTCTTGAATGAGTGCAATCTATAACTTTTTTCATAAAATTGAAATATTGTGTTACAATTGGGTCAAAATAAGTAATTTTTATTTACTTTTTATCCTTTCTGCTTCGAGATTAAATTTCATAAAATATTGCCAATTTTATACTCGCGTGCAAAAGTCTTTGGTCAAACACAATAAATCGATTTTCATTACATAATATATATATATTGATTTCAGTTATTTCTCAAATTAAATTTTGTGTTTATCAACAAGTTCAGAAAGTAAGAAGTTCTAATTTAGTACATTCAAATTCGAATATCGATTATAAACATCACAGATATTATAGCAACCGCATATTGGAATATTATTTATGTATAGGAATTTGCATTTTTTGTTTCTTCATATCAACTTTGGTATGTATATTGATAAATTTAGTTAAATATACTAATTTTACAATGGTTACTTAATATTAATTTATGTTTTGCACTTCTAATATTTAGCATATTTAGAGATTAATCAACATAAGTTCTCTTTTTTGTTCTATATAAGTTCTCTATTGCAGGTAATATTGATAACTTGTAAATATTTTTAAAAAATGAAGAAAAATCTTGATTAATCAATCGAATTGCGTGGTAAAATTAAAATTATGTCTCAAGAAGGTTATACCCATGAGAAAATTCCAAAAAAATTACATTCCCATAGTCAAGCGCAACATACACATGAAAAAATTTAACTTGGAAACGTTGTAGACGGACTAAGTGTACATCACGTAGGGAAGAGAAACAATTTGTGATCATAAGTAAGCGAAATAGAAGACTTAACCCTTTCCGATACAGTGGTCCCACTCCGGGCACACCTAATTTTAATTTCAAACTTGCATTCGACACCAAGAATATTTAATAAAATTTTGTTTCTACAATGAAAGCTTAAAATAAGGAGTTCTTATTTTCTAAAAAAGTCGTTTGTAAATTCCGGTGTCAGTCAGTAATTTCTCATTTTACGAACACACCTTGTCTGTGACGGAAAGGGTTAAAGCAATTGAAATTAAAGACAAGTTAAATAAAAGTAGACGATCTCCAATATCCGTTGATATAGTTCAGAGTCGTCTGCGTGCTGTCGATTTGAATGGCCACATAGCTTATCTAAAACCTCTACTACTTTGACGTATAAATAAAATAAAACGTTTTCAGGGGGCTAAAGATCATCAATCTTGGACGCTGAGTGAATGGAAAAAGTGTTTTGGACTGATGAATCCATGTTTCAATTGTTCGAAATAAAAAAAACGCCAGGATGTTCGAAGAATAGTCGGAGAGCGTGTACGCGAAAATTGTTTAAATCATATGGTGAAACATGGAGACGGTCACGTCCGGATTTGGGGTGGTTTTGGAGGAGGAAAAGTTGGAGATTTGGTACAAGTTAAATCGGCAATGGATAAGGAAATATATCACGGTATCTTAGTACATCATGCAGTTCCAGTGGAGGCTCTTGACTGGATTTAATTGGGGTACTAAATGCATGCTGCCAAATTTATTATTTTCGCACCATTATTTTTCAAAAGAAAACTTTGCTTTACTTATTGGCAGAAAGTTCTGTCATTAAACAAGTAAAATATTTCTTTTAAAAAATAATGGTACGAAAAGAATAAATTTTACAGCTATGTATTCAGTGCCCCAAAAATAGCCAGTCCCAAGCCGCCACTGTGCAGTTCCATCTGGTACTCGAAATATTGGAAGAGGATTCAATTTTGAGCAAGACAACGACCCAAGAAGCACATCTAAACTATGTTTAAATTATATGAAAACAAAGAAGAAAAAAATGTTTTTAAAATTATGTAGTCATCCGCAGTCATCGGATCTCAATTCTATTAACGAATTGTTGGTGGAAATGAACAGAAAATTTCGCATGCTGGCTCCAACAAATCTTCGAAGTCTTTGTGAATGTTTGCATGATACCTCGAGAAACACAAACCCCGAAACACTGGAGAAATTGGTGTCTCGAATGCCAAAATTGTGCAAAGCTGTAATGCGCACTAAAAGGAGGCCACATCGATGAAAGCAAATTATGAGTTCAGCTACATTTTTTATGTTAAATATTTAAAATGTTCACCTATATTTTGTTATTATATCATGTATAATATCGTTCTATATTAAATTCGTTACTATTTCTTTATACTTTGTTCTTTATTTTTCATTTATACGTTTGACCAAAGAATTTTGCACGCTATTGTATGTAAAATAATGTAATTTTTTGAGTGTATATCCTCAAATTCTCTACCAAATTACACAATAAATAGTTTAAATTCGGAGTGCACAACCACTGGTCCACGAGTCACCAAGATACTACTATATTTACATAGAATGATTTGCCTTACTTAATGACAGAAACTTTGCTGTTAAATAAATCGAAGATTACCTTTCGGATATTGTGGTGACACACGACTTTCAGGCAAAAATGTAGTACAGCAGCAGTCATAATGATATATTGTCTATCGAACGTCAGTGTCACATTTTAGTGAAACTTTCATTAAAATCTGTGCAATAGTTTTTATAAAACCCGACAAACTTACAATTTTACTTAGTATGAGTACTTGTTTATTCCTATTTTTTTATGAATTTTAAAAATAATTTTTCTTTTCGTTACCCTTAATATTTTCTACATGAAAAATTCAATGATAACTTATAAATTTTTTTTATCCTTTCAGTTTTGCATGGAAGAAATAACAAAAAGTGTGAAAAATAGTATATACAGGATGACGCCCTAAAAGCCGAACCGCCTGCTTATTACAAATGCTCCTATACAAACAGTTACATTTATAAAATCATTGCTGATATATTTGTGAATAAAAAAGTAAAAGAAATAAGAAAATGCAAAGATCCATATTACTATGTACTGAATTGAGTTTACCGTGCGTCTGTTTGTAAAAGGTGTTGAATATAATTGAAATATAATATCGCTTATATCTTGTAAGTATTTGAAAACGTAAGCTCGAACAACAATTGCTTCGTTGCTTAAGTTTTTTTCAAACTTACCGAAAGACAACAACGCAGTTGTTACTTAAACAACGACACATAAGCTTAAGGCAGAATATAGCAACCCCAATTTTTCTCCAATTTCCGAGTTTTTATATAAAAAATACAATTAATTTACATTTTCAGAAAACTCACAAATGCACAAAATAAGCGTTGGATGTAGAAGAAGTTGCGATTTTTTTACGCAAGAGACACATGATGTCATTTTCCAAATATGGCATCAGAATGTAGTTAGTTATATGCGCTCAAATGATTGATCAGTTCGCCTGATTACGGTGCACTAACAATGTACAGTAAGATAAGACTAAAACAATTTAACATTCTGCAAAAATCTATTTAGATCTTTGTCAAAGCTATTCTAATCAGGCGGTTAAAGTCACGCTAAATGTTAGCGATTCACAGGACAGAATAATTGTAAGTAAACATTTGTTAAAGTTATTTCAAAGCAAAATTTTACTCATGCAAATCTTGTAAAGAAATCTGCATACTTTCACACATTGGAATAAAGAAAAACGCCTACAAACCTCGAATGTATTTTCGAAGAAGTTATACAACCTTTCATAAAATATCTTTAACCGCTCTAAAAATATCCAAATTTCCAAATATTTACTTTGATTACGAGGAACTTAAGGACTGCAAATAAGGATTCTAAAAAGAAGGTTTGAAATATCTAACCAGGTACAACTATATATCAGGGTGGTGCAAAATTTTAATTAGATTAACTATTGAAAACTAACGATTAAAAGTTTAATCATGACTAAAGATTGACCATTGAACTTTATCGTCAATCTTTAGTCATGGTTAAACTTTTAATCGTTAGTTTTCAATAGTTAATCTAATTAAAATTTTGCACTACCCTGCTATATATATGACAAAATAATAATTTTGTCCTGATAATCTGCTAAAAACAACAACATTTTATATGATAATACAAGCTTTTCATCAAGAATAAAAACATAAAAAAGTGGGCAGATTATTAGAATAAACACTAAAATTTCCTTAACTGTATTTTTTGTAAAGAGGTATTTGTTATAATATCAGCTGATAACACAGCCAATAAGCGCCATAAAATGCAAAAAAATATCCATTTTATTAATATATTTTATTAATGAATCTAAACTGTATTAATATGAAACAAACCAGAACATCAGAAATAAAACTCATTTCATGTCTTTGCTTTAAATCCTAGCCCGAGCCGTTTTTTCTTGTTCCGAATTCGGATGTTTCGATTATTAATTTAGGTTTAGTGAAAATAAAAAAAATATCTATGTGCCATATAACTACAGAGACAGTGTTTCTTCCATGAACAGCACCTCAATTAAAACTCGTAATTTCGTTATGTTACAAGGCTGAACATCTTTTTTTTCTTTTCTTTTCTTTTTCTGTTTTTTTTTTCTTATCTTTTTTGATAGACAAAACTTTGGATATTAGGACACTGACTCGTTCTGAAGTTTCTTTTATAATTAAATAACATGTATAAATATTAAATGACCATTTTATCAGTGCTGACAGTTTTTTTTTCAAATTGTTTAACTGTTACCACTATTTTCTAATGGTAATATTACCCTTATTTAATCTGTTATTAAATAAGACGAATATTAGTGTTTTAAAAAAGTGGTAGCAATCAAGCAATCTGAATAAAAAAAACCTCCCAACTGGCAACACTGCATATCATGCTTTTTTATTTCATATATAGTTATTTTGACAGCCCCAGTACAAATGTGGAAATTTTCGATAAATTAAGTACTTACTTCAGCATCTAATTTTGAATCTAATGCAACGGAAAGAGTACAAAATTTTGTTCTCTGTAGTGTTTGTAAAATGTGCTTGTAATGAATCATGTTGCGCATGAAAACGGGATACAAACTTTTTTACCAACTTCAATATTTTTTCATTTTGTGTATAGTATAAGAAAACAGTAGTATGACGATATCGTAATCTGATAGATGTTTGAATAACTTACTCAAAACACAAAAGATACAATAAAATGAAATGAATTTTTCCAATAATGGTTCCTTTGTTCAAACAAATTTAAACTTAAAGCTGGTGTATTAGATATTTACTATCTATACTGAGTTTTCACAGTTGAATAAATTGTCTGTGCAATTCATTTATTTGTTTTTAAAATATTCTGATTTAAAAAATAAAATGAAATATTGTTTTGCGTATAGAAGTGATTAATTATAATAACGGTTAAAAATTCACAAACCGTTCAGGTGTGCTTATATAATATTTTAAATTATATGGATAGCTTTTGCAGTGATGGAATAGTGGCGCACCATTTCGTCGGTTGTCACCACTAAGTATTAAAAATATTCCTTGGCTTAAAAATAACAAAAATTCTGTCCTTAAATAAGACCAAGAATACTATTTAAATTTAGTGGTCTCAATTGGTTCTCTGTTGCGCCACTGTTACACTGTTCTCTTGGTATTAAAAGTAATTTAACCCATTCGCTGCCAACAACGAGTGTCATATACTCGTGGTTGTCAACATTCAAAATAAAAGTGTTTGATAAAAAAAAAAAAAACTACCTAGCCACCACTATTTTAATATGTTAACAAGAACGAAAAATCATGCATCAAGCATAGATTATGTAACACTTTCCAACGCTTCCAAAATAATTTTGCAAATCATACCGTTTAATAAGCTGAAAGATAACATGTAAGTACACAATTTGAAAAATGCATAATATATTTAAAAACATAATTTTAGGAATTTCCAACGTATACAATATTCGTAAAAATATCCGAATACTTTTATTCAGCCCTGTATATGATCTATAGATTTGTATATATACTACATAGGACGCTAAATTTTAGTTCAGTTAAGAAACGCGTAGCACAGTTTAAAATTCTCCTTCTGGAGTTTCTGACAATAAACGGAAATGTGTTTGCGAACTTTTGTGCTTCCCTGTATATGATCTACAGAATTTATACGCACCACGTAATAAACAAAAAGTGAGTTCAATTTAAAATCGCGTTCAGTAACTTAAAACGCAGGAATTATTGTTAACAGACAGTAGAGAATTCTTTTGTGCGTCCCTGTAAATGAACGATGACTGCTATACACACAATATTCTGTAGTAAGCCTCTTGTAATGCACTTTAGTGATATGTATAAATTTCAATGCGTTTAAAATAGTGAAACATTATTTAAATAAATCGCAGACGATTTTTCTCCATAGACGTAATGTAACGGAATTCTTTTGACTGTCCCTGTAAATTAACTATAAGTGCTATGCATATCCTATTCCATATTAAGCTTCTTGTAATACACCTTAGTGATATATATCAATTACAATGTGTTTGCAATTGTGTAACATCATTAAAATAAACCGCAAATGATTTTTCCCCATAGACCGTAATGTAACAGAATTCTTTTGAGTGTCCCTGTAAAAAAAACTATAAGTGCTACACACTTCAGTTGAAATAGGGAACGTGCTATAGATAACGACAATAACATACAAAAATTGCAAGGCAATCCGAGCATATTTACGGGAGTTAGAGCACGGACAGACGGCCAGACGGCAGACGGCCAGAAAAACCGAAGTCATAAACACTTTTCAACTAGGTTGGAAAGTGTTAAAAAATACTCCATTTAATGACAAAAACTTTGCTGTTAAAGTTACCAAACATTGTCTCTCAGAACTTTTGGTGGGGAACGAATTTCAGTAAAAATATAGACGACTGCGCCCACATAGTTTTGGCAGTTAATGGGTTAATGTTTCGTACATTTTTAATTACAAAAAAACTTTAATGTTAATTATTCGACAGCTAAAATGGAAATATCATATTGTCTTAAATATATAGGTTTTATATCCCTGCTTATATAAAGTGAAAAATTACTTGAGCTAAAGTGCTACTTTATTTGTTCTACTAAAAACGAAACCCAATCCTAGACCTTTTTTTTCATATTATATCACCAAACTAAATGTTGACATAAAATAAAATAATGTAACTAGGTAGTAGTTAATATTGATACATGAAAATAAAAATAAGTTCTTCACAGTGAAACATAATGTAAAAAGTATATTTTTGGCGAAAAGAATTGATGGCCTTAAAACCAAATAATTCGCTATAAAATTTGGGCTTTAAACGTGCTTGCAGTGTTTCTATTAGATTTCTATTTTTTTTAATTTCTTATGACGATTCCCAAAATACTTTTCTGGATTATAAGTGAATGAAGCTTTTATGAGATTAAGTGAAATCACATCAAAAACATTTTTATTAATAACATAAGAATAACTACATCCAATAATACAGTATAAGATAAAACGTCATAGGAAAATCTATATAGATGTATATATGAGTAAAATATAAAGTTCTGAAAACGTCCTAGAGTAACAAAAATAAAGCATTTAGGTATTACGAATAAATAAAATAAATAGTTTCGAGAAGATTTTTTTTTTTTTAATAGTTTCAAAATTTATATAACATGTGGAATTTTAAAACTTTTTTCTTACAATTATATTCATGCTAAAAAAAATTAGGAATAAAGGAATAAAGTTGAATAAAACAAAATCTATTTAATGGATTTGAGTGAAATTTACAAAGTAGATTTTTGTGAGTAATCTACACTATATACTAAAATGTGAATAAAAAAATCGAAGGGCTACCTAGAATATGGTTATCACATTTGGACAGGCAAATTTGCTATTGAGAATGTTCTGTAGGAATAACTCTGTAATTGTGTGGATGATACCCTTTAATTTAAAACACGAAACGCCGTTATCTAATATGCGGTTCAAATTTGATATCTTGTTGTGGCCTATTCTTGTAATAATGCTTACAAAAACTCTGTAAGGTTTCCTGGTGGAATGTTCACCCAGCATATCCCACACGTCACTACCAGACACAGGTGTGTGGATCTTCTAGGATGCACCATATCGTCACTACCACGTCAAACTATCAAATGTGAAAAGTGAATTTTTCATTAATTTTAAAAATGAGCCGCTAAAATTGTCACCACTAAATTTTAATAGGGTTTCAGGGTTGTAACATCAACAGGGTTGCCAGTCTGGCGTCCTTTTCCCTACAGAAATTTCAAATCCATACCAGAAATTTCAAATAGAAATTTTTTACTTTATATAATGACAGCCTATTTCTTGATTACTTAAAGTAAAATTTTTTTCTCAAAATTTCCGGAATGAATTTGGCACCTCTGAATAAATAAGGAAGCCAAACTGGTAACCATGTTCTTCACAGAAATTTTACTGGTATATTCATTAGGTGAAGAATTCTAATAAAATTTAGTGGTGACAATCGGCCCATTTTTAAAAATAATGAAAAATTCATTTTTTCATATTCGATAGTTTGACATGGTAGCGACGAATGTTGAATTTTTCACTTACCTTGAATAAACTGAACTCAATACAGTCGTGCATTATGGTCTATAAAGAATATTTCAGCATTTTAACATTGGAGCAATAATTGACAAAAAAATAATAATAATAAGACGTGGAAGTTTCCTCACGGTATTGGACAGCTAATATTGAACAAAAAGAAAAGAGATGTAGATCAGTGGAAGGGCTCATTCCTGTTTCTGCCCACAATAGGAAATTACCTTCTGTGTAATGGCACCTTTATACGCTCTTTTTTACGAAGTTGGCTGTTTGAAGTCTGTTCCTCACATATGTTTATAATCCAAAGCAATAACTCTAGGTTTTGAGGTGATTGTATTTCTTCTTTGTAACTTCTGTTACTCCAAGATGTTTTTAAAGATTATTTTTTAAATCAAGTGTATTTTAAAACGTTATAAAAATAGGCACAAATAAAGTTTACATAAACAATTAATTTATTTACTTGTATGCAATTTTGAAGATAAATTTTTTTATTTATTAAATGTAACCTCTGCTACAATAGTTTTACACTTCTTACTCCAAATATAACTTTAAAAAGCTGTAATTTAATTTTAACACATGTACATAGCCCTCTCAGACATGACTTCATATGTAGTAGTTTTATAAAATTACCCTCAGAGAAACATGCACATTTCAATTTTAAACCTTTATGACTTAGGAACCTCATATGAAGTTCAATATTACTTTTGAAATGCAGCAATAATGGTAGAACCATTTTCATTTCGTATATGCTGTTGGAAAATTTTCTTTTAACAAATATGTTTCTATTTTGTATGAGAGAAGATTTTCTCAAAGGATTTCTGCTCTTGGATCTAAACAAGAACACGAGAAAAAAATGCGTTTTTTTGCTTTCTACTTTGTGTTAATGTATAAATAGTTTAAATTATCACAAAAAATAGTTAATAACTAATAATAATAGTTATGTCATGTTTGACAACTTCATATGAGCTTCGTGTTGTAATTTTGCAATAAAAGTAAGAATTTTCAACATTATTTATTCTTAATTATACAATCTTAATAATATTAATAATACAATTCTTAATTGAAACCCAATTCTTTATTTGTTCTAAAAAATCCATATTAAAACTATTTTAATTGCACAATATTTTTTCACAAGCTTAACCCTTAATTGTATAGTGATGTAAATTTCCATCACTGTTTATTTAACTTTTAATAAATAAATCAACTTCTTCGCCACCACTATATTTATATAGAAATATTAATCCAGTAAATTTCCCGTGAACTATGTTGCTGAACAAAGTTAAAAATCTATCTTAAAATTTCTGGTGTCTAATATTTAATATATGTATAAAAAAACACAATTGTAAAAGAAAAACTC
The DNA here is from genome assembly GCA_963931845.1 of Maratus michaelseni. NCBI lineage: Eukaryota > Metazoa > Arthropoda > Arachnida > Araneae > Salticidae > Maratus > Maratus michaelseni. The sequence continues at coordinate 168,496,785 of OZ007586.1, forward strand.
ATGCAAAGAAGGGTTAAAAATCATTCATACGTGAGACGATTAAACAATACTGCTTTTATTCTGTAAAATCTGTATCTTAAGAAAAGGACTAAAAATATCGTGAAAAGCTCATTTAAAATTGATTTCACCCCTGAATACAAGTTAGTTTTTATAATTTTATTACTCTGAAAATAGATTTAATAAAAACTTGTTTATATACTGCCCAATATGTAGAAATTTCCTACAAATCGTCGTAGAAGATATATTAAAAAATTCAACATGTAATTCAGTAATATTTCTTATCACGTGATAGAAGAGAAAGTTAAATTTTTATATAGTAATTGAAAGTTAAAATATACTACTAATAACGGAGACGGTAATTTTCAAAAATATATATAACTGGAAATTTAAAATTTAAACTATTTGTTTGTCCACTATGTTTTACTTTTAAGACTTAGTATAAAACTATAAGTAGTAAGGAAATATTTCAAATGATCATAATTCCGTGAAGCTTTTAATGGAACAGATTCTGGAGTAAAAATGAAAAGCACTACAAAATAAATATAAAGAAATGAGACCCTTTTGAAAGGCTTTGTGAAATATTTAATGTAAAATTAATAATAAATTCCTTAAAAAATTCAGAAAAAAATCAGTAATGTTACATAAAAATAGTTTGTGTAACTTTTCTATTCGACTAAAGATGATGTCGTTGATATAATGTAGCATTATCAAACAGAAAAAATGTCGTTTTTCATGATTTGTTTTCTTTTGGTGAATAGCCTACAGTGGCAAAATTTTGAACGCAAAATCTCAATGGAAACTTTTTAAACAATCTTAACAAAGCATAGTAGATTCTTTTGCATTCTAAATTAAAATACTTTTCTTTATCTTATTGAAATTTTCACATTCAATAGCCCAATATTTTATGACGATGTAAATCCAAAGGAGTCTGTAAGCAGTTAAACAACTTCCATACAAAAAATAAACAATTTTGATAAATACGACATAGTCATGTATAACACTTTTCTACGAAAATAATATATGGATATCTACAAAATAAGAATACCGACAAGCCGTTTTTCAACTTTCTGGCTTTATGTGTATGGGAGCACTCACACACACACACACTCGACAACCTCTGAGTGCTGGTGCCATTAATGCACGCGAGACTTTCGCAAACGCTATGCTGCTGAAGTTGGATGTCTGCGAAATCGATGTTGAAAACACTTCGTTCTCTGACGAAGCGTACTTTTTTCTCGATGGCTTTGTTAATAAGCAGAACTGGCGCATTTAGGGAATGGAAAATTCGCATGTAGCCGTATCTTCATCTCTGCATCCACCAAAAGTCATGGTTTGGGACGCCATTCCTCCAGAGGACTTATTGGGCCCTTCTTTGGACACCAAACGATTACTTCAGAAAAATATCCGGACATCCTCCATGAATTTGTGGCCATTCAAAATGCTTTGGAGGACGGTAGGAATAGCTCGTGGTTTATGCAAGACGGTGCCCGGCTACATCGAACGGCTGCAGTGTTCGATTTTCTCAACGAACATTTCGGTGATCGTGTCATTTCCCTTGACTACGAAAAGCATACGCAAAGTGGCATGGATTGGCCTCCCTATTCGCCAGATTTGACGCCATGAGATTTTTTTCTTTGGTATTATTTTGGTATTTTTCTTTGGTATATTTTTTCCTTGTGGTACTTGAAAGACCAGGTGTATCGTCACAATCCACAAACTGTAAATGAACTGGAACAATTCATCTCTGCTGCTTGTCAGAACATTCCAACCGAAATGTTTTCACGGGTAACTGCGAATTTTGTCCTCAGACTGCGCTACGTTGTTGCTTCAAACGGTGGTTATCTTGAAAACATTGTTTTATAGTTTTTCCTAGTCAGGAGCGCTATCTGTTGACGAACTTTGTAACTAATTTTGAACATTGGTAAGAATAAATTCCCTGGTTACCTAAGCAGAAGGCAGCAAACCGTACATTTCTATCGCCATCCGTTTTCTTTAATTGATTTTTCAAATCATCGGTCATTTTTGGGACATCTGGTATATATATATATATATATATCATTCTCTCTGTAAACACACACATACATACAAACACAAACACATATATATATATGCGTGTGTGTGTGTGTGTGTACATCTTCTGAACTTCTTTTATACCACTCTTCTGAGAATTTCTTTAATACCACTCTTCATACTTATTTTTCATAGCGCCATGCGCACCGCTTTTTATGCCAACAACCAGATTAACCGCTCTTATGTGATGTGGGATTTTTTTATACTGAAATTTCCACAAACGCCAGCTTTCTACCGATTTTGCTAGTTGCTACAAGTCTCTTTCGCATATTTCATAACTCTCTGCACCTAAATGTTTTCCGTTCTTAAATTTAACATGCTGGTGCATATAGCCTTAAAATATCATATATTATATACATATAAATACACACACACACACATATATACAGGGTGTTCTAGAAAGGACTCCCCAACTTTGAAATGACATAACTTCGAAACAGTGAGAGATAGAAATGTGAAACAAGTTGAATGTTAAATAGATAGGTCTGGAATTTGTTATACACGGATTTGAAAAAATAGTTCCAATATTGGATAATAGGTGGCAGCACAAGCACATGGAACTTTAAATGGTACTCAGAAGTACAGAAATTTCATTCGTGCGTCTGTTTCATTGCTGACACGTGTAAAAAAGTTGTATAGAATTAGAGAATAATTCGGAATTCAAGAATATCATGCCGTATTCCTTGGAACAACGAATTTTTATTGTACTTGAATACCATCGATTAAATCGAAGTCCGACGATGACAAAGCGAAGTTTTCAAAAAAAAAAATAATGTTAAAAAAGGTCCAGACTTCAAAACAATTCGCAATTTATTCAACAAGTTTGAACGGACGGGCAGTGTGGCCGATGATTTAGGCGGAAATGTGGGATGCAGTCGATCAGTCATGACACCTGAAAATGTGCAAGCAGTCGAAGAAATTGTTAGACGTTGTTCTCGAAAATCCATAAGGCGAGTCGCTGCTGAAGCAGGATTGTCAAACACCACTACGCACAGTATAATGCGAAAAGGCCTGAAGCTGTTTCCCTATAAAATACAGTGCCATCAAGCGATCACAAATACAGCTCTACAACAAAGAGAAGTTTTTGCAAATGAGTTACTGCAGATGATTGATGAAAATAAAATTGATGTCGGTCATGTATGGTTCACCGATGAGGCCCATTTTCATTTAGAGGGATATGCGAACAAGCAAAACTGGCGAATATGGGACACTGAAAACCCGTTTGTGTGTCTTTCAAAACCATTGCACTCAACAAAAATTACAGTGTGGGCAGGACTGTCCAGTAAAGGAATCATTGGGCGCTTTTTCAGGAGGGAAACGATTAACGCATCTCGATATATTGAAATTTTACGGCAGTTTATTGGAACATTTCAATCTCTAGAGGATGCACCAGAAATTTCATGGTTTATACAGGATGTGTCCCGACTGCACCGTACTACTGCAGTGTTTGAGTTCCTCGAGGAATACTTCAGTGAGAGAGTCATTGCTTTATATTATCTCAAAGTGACAGGTATTGGTATGGATAGACCACCATATTCCCCGGATCTGAATCCATGCGACTTCTTTTTGTGCGGTTACTTGAAGGATGCTGTTTATTCTAAGAATCCCCAAACGTTGGAACAGCTTGAATAATTCATCTGTGAGGCATGTGCATCCATTTCAATAGAAGTATTGCAACAAGTGATTTCGAACTTTACCTGTAGTTTGCGTCATGTTGTTGCTGAAAAAGGTAACCATATCGAAACCATTGTAATGTGATTTTTATCTCAGTTCAAACAGATCACTTTCAGGAACTATTTCAAAGACACAGCTTTGTGATTGCAGCTCTCTCTCGTGTCCAATATTGGAACTATTTTTTTAAATTGATGTATAAAAAATTCCAGACCTATCTGTCTAACACTGAACTTGTTTCACATTTCTATCTCTCACTGTTTCGAAGTTATGTCATTTCAAAGTTGGGGAGTCCTTTCTAGAACACCCTGTATATACATATACACTGTCTGCTTTACAATATACAATTAATTAGATATACATATAATTTGATTTTGCAATGCAAAAAACTATTGGAGCACACTTGAAAAGTGATCTAACTGCGTGACATTCCGTAAAAATTCGGTACAGATCAAATGATTATTTTAACAAGAACAAAAAAATGAACAATGAATATTCATCATAATAATCATAACAATAGTCATTAAAGCTTCAAATGAAGCTTTCTTTTAAAAATAGTTTAGATTGATTCTAGCTAACAATAATTCAGTATTTTTATGTCCTTATACTTTTTAAGCATACTATTTATTATTTAACAAAGTAATCTTGCCTCAATATAAATAAATTTATGCTCTTATCTTTCTTATATATCACATTCTTTTTTATATCAGAAAATGTAGCGCAAAACTAATCCTGTTAGAATACTTTTTAACACTTTCCAACATAGTTGAAAAGTGATTAGGCATTCGGTTTGTCTGACCGTCTGTCTGTCTGTGCTTTAACTCGAGTAACTATATCTCATAATATATCTCGAGCAATATATAACTCGGATTGCCATGTAATTGATACACGTTATTCAGGTTTAACCCCTTCAGGGGCAAAGTACTCTTGTAGCTAAAATATTGAAATGATTGATTGACACCAGGATTCACGAACGAGTTTATTTTAAAATAAGTAAAAGCTTTTCCTCATGTACCTTATAAATTCAAAATTTGATTATCAAATTCTGGTGTCAAAGTGACATTTTGGGATTAAAATTAAGTGGTATATATAATATACCGGTGCCCTTCAAGGGGTTAACATGCCATGTTCTTTATTGAAAATGAAGCATGTAGCACATATAGTTCGTATACAGAGGCACTTACAAGAGCTCCGTTATATTATCGTCTATGGGGAAAAATCATCTGCAGTGTATTTTAATTATGTTACATTATTACAAACATAATGAAATTGATATGAATTTCTGAAGTGCACTAAAACATGCTATCGGTAGAATATGGAATGTAAAGCCTTTATTATTCATTTACAGGGCCACACAAAATTATTCGGTTACATAGTAGTCTATGAGGAAATACTGTTTGCAGTGTATTTTAATTATTTTACACTATTTCAACTATAATGAAATTTATATACATTACTGAGGTTTACTATAAAATACTTACGGTAGAATATGCTGTGCATAGCAATTATCGTTCATTTAGAGGGACACGCAAAAGATTTGGGATACAGTACTGTATCCGAAATATTGTCTATAACCAATGATTGCTGGAAGTGCATTTTCAATTATGGTATGCGTTTTTAATTTTAACTAAATGTTTGCATACTATGGTGCGTATAATTGGTACAGACCATATACAGGGCTACACAAAAGAATTCGTAAGCGTTGATGAGTATGAGTGCGAATTGCTTAAAGGTGGTATTTAATTGAGTTATGCATTTTTCAAGCTGAACTATATTTAGTATACTAAGACATGTTTGTAAACTATAAATAAACTCATATTCAGGGCCACGCAAAGAACTGGATACATGGCCGCCTATGAATGATAATTTCTGGAACTGTGACTTCAGTAGTTTCAAGGGTGTTTTTACTTGAATTAAATTTTAGTTTAATATGTGGCGCGTATAAAAATCTGTAGGTAATATACGGGGTTGTACAAAAGAATTCAGGTATGTTTTCGTCTATTGGTATAAATTGCTGAAGGTGAATTTTGAACTGTGTTATGAGTTTACTACTAAACTAAATTTTAGCAAACAATGTAGAACTAACTAGTGCAAACTATGTGTTTGCTACTATGTAGAATATATACAAATCGATAAATCATATACAGAGCTGCAAAAAGAGTTTGAGTACTTTTTCAACTATGGACGGTTATTGCTGAAATCTGATTTTCAAATGTATTATGCGTTTTCTAAAATCTTCATTTAATTTTCTTTTTTACCTTATAACTCAGCGAAGTTTTGTTAAAGTATTTTGGAAGTGTTGGAAAGTGTTTCATAAACTATGCTTGAAGCATGATTTTTCTTTCCTGTTTAATCATCAACAGATCTGAATGACTACACCAAAATTGCCATAACAACATACTTCCCAAAATATTTTTATGTGTGAAGTGAAAGTTAAACAAATATAAAAATGTGTATTAAAAGTTGAGAGATCTGTTCTTCAATAAATATTTCAATGCTAGACGTCGTAAAAGCACGAAATTGTCCTTAAATTTCAATATATCAGGTCTTTCAAATGATCCATTTTTAATACAAGTATTTTTGAAGAATCATTTTCGTGATAGTTTTACAACATTTACAATTGAAAAAACCTTCAAGGTAGGTTTCTACCAAATTCCCAAAATAATCTAAAAAGAAGATTTAAAAAAAGGAAATGGTATTCAAAAGGGACTACTGTATATGTTTAGTCGCATTTTTATACTATAATTTTCGGTGGAATTAGGTGGTGATCACTTTTTTCCAGGACCGTACGGTAATTCTATGGTACATTAAACTTAACGATACAGTATATGTATTCCCCTTTAATTGTAAACGGCATTTATACTGTAAAACAACTGTTTGCTAGTAAATATATGGCATATCTATCGCTAATTATTATCTAAATTGCTATTGTAAAATTGTGTTTCCAACATTTTAAGCTAAAAGCGATGTTTAAATATACATTTTTTCTGCTCTGTTGATTTCATGCCTATTTGGCGCTGGCTCCTCCTTACGCATAAGAGGTTACCCCGAGCAGAGACGTCTCTTTACACTCCTGAAGGGTTTCCAGGGATGTATTTGTGCTGGCCTTGTATTTCAACAGTTAGTATTTAGTATACAAAATATATACCGGTTTCAAATGTTTTGACAGTCTATGTACCGCGTATTTACTATTCGGTATAAATACCAATTGCAAGTGGTTTTGCAGCATATATATGCAGTATATACTGTATAAAACTACTTTTACGTTGTATATGTGTTAAAATAACTTATGGCCCATGTACAGTTTATCTGAATTACGGTACATATACTGGTCACATTGCTGCCAGAACGTACACATTAGTTTAACATAGAAATGTTTCAGAGTGTCGATCTGTCTAATTATTTTTAATTTATGTAATCACTCAGATGTTATTAGAAAATATTACTTATTAAAATATTATTTGGTAAACTTTCCTGGAGTTATATATTCTATATATATCTTATTGATAAATACCTCTTAATACAAATTTTTATAGTAGAATACATTTTTCAAAAATTACAAAATTTTATACGCTATCCCTTATAAAAATATCTACTTAAAAAATCCTAACTTTTGAATTTATAGTGATATCATAAGATGTAAATAATTTTTTTCGGAGAATGATAATTTTTTTTTTCGAATTTTATTTTGAGGAATATCTTTTTAACTCTTCTGCTTCAACAATATCTAAAATTATTGATCCCTTAGCTTTTCATTAAAATATGACTCACGTGTAAATGTACGTGCTTTAAAGTAAGTTATAAATTTATTTTGTTTATTTATTTCATGTACAATTGTGGGTTTGAAATGAATTTTTAGCAGATATTTAACTACTTTCTGTTCACGTAAATTAAGAAACTTTAACATTCTGTGTATCCATGAATGATCCAATTTGTTTTTAATATTCATTATTTTAATAAACAACAAATATTTAATTTCTTTGGTATTTCAAGGGCATAATAACGATTGCTTAAAATTATTTTAAGTAATATTACTTTTTTTAATATATAAAAATTTTAATAAAAACAGTAGCTTCTAGGTCTTTGGTGCACTTAGTAGTGAAATACCGTAGTAGAAATGCGCTGCATCAGTTAAAATCAGCAAACATTACAATAAAATCATCATAGAGCAGTGAAATTAAATTTTAAATAATCCTTGAATCGTCATGTTTCCAAAACCGCGGAAGCTCTGAAGTTTTACATTTCGCCTAATTTTAATACTTTGGTAATAAAATAGTATAAATCCCTCTTTTGGAATACAATTTGTCTACCGCATACTCAAAAATTTAATTTACTTGAGAAGATATCTAATTAGATTAAAATTATTTAGGTCTTCTGAAAACTGATTTTAAGAAAATATATTTGAATTATTTTGCTATTCTCTGTTTTAGTACATTAAAATAATTTAATAACGTATTTAACCTCTTGAAGGGTATAGGATATTATACTCGTATATTCCACTTAATATTAATCCCCAAAGGCCTCAATGGCACCAGAATTTTGTAATAGATTTTTCATTTTGTAATGTACGTGAAGAAAAAGTTGTGCTTTCAAATAAATTTGTACATAAATCCTGGTGACATTCAGTCATTTTAACAACAGAAGTACTTTGCCCATGAAAGGGTTAAGAGGTTTTTAAAGTATTTTCTTTATGTATATCGCATTTGCTTTTGTAAAGACAAAATCAATTAAAAAAAGTCTGTTATTTGGCACACTTGTTAAACTTACTTATCAATATTTTTAATCATAAAATAATAAATATTTGTTTATTATGATTTATTTAGTTACAAATGTAAAATTAACTGAAATATTTAACTTTTTCAACAAAAACAGGGCTCCCAAATGGTCCGCTTTTTGTATACCGGTATTTTCTTAAAAATATTTTTCTTTCGATTTTTCTTGCAAATTTTGCAAAAACCACTTTCGGAGGTAAATTTTTGCGGAAATGTTGTAGAAACCTACCATGACATTTTCTGTTAAAAAATATTGGTATTCAGTTGGCGGATCATTTGGGAGCCCTGGCAAAACCAACTTCTTTCTGTATTTACACCAGCTCAAGCATGAGAAAATTGCTCCAAAAAACAAAGTGATTTTACATTCCTGAAAACTTTGATAGTATTCTAGAATTATACAAAATTACGAAAAGAAATAGTTAAAATGATGTGGATATCTTCTTGCTCATGAAATAGAGTTAAATCACGGTAAATGAAACATCAATGTAAAGTGAAAATAAACAGATAATAAAAGCAGTCTTCATATAACAAAATGTTAAGATGACAATTTTTATACAAAATGATGTCGCTTAGTAATAATTCACATTATATTAAACTTATATGCATGCACTATTCTTCTCTCTGCTGGAGTTCCAGTGTTTTTTGTGAAATTCCTTGCAAATCAAATATCACAGTGCTCTCTGTCAATAAATAGTGTTCTATAAAAATCAAAAATCAATATATATATTTTTTTAACGTAATTCAAATTTACCCATGGTTTGGTAATCTGTGATTCTGTTTCAAGGCTTCTAGTATAGAAATCAGTAGAAATATCGGAATTCCACGGAATCACTGTCACTCTTTAATTCTTTATTTGTCTTCTCCTCTTTCCTTAGCCGTTCATAAATTATTATACCGTTCTTAGAATCCAATGATAATTGTTTTTAACTGATTATTTGTCAAGAAGATTTACTTCAAAAAAGAAACGTATAAAAATATGTACTTTTTTTATATTTACTTTTCATTATAGCGCCTAGAATACATAGTGTGGAGAACGGTTTTACCGTTTTTTAATTCAAAATTTTCGAATTCAAACCGGAAATTCTGAAAGAAGAATTTTTACTTTAAGAAGTCACGAAATATCTGCCATTTAGTAACGAAAAGAACATTATAGGGAATTTCTGGTATGAATGCGAAATTTCGGAATTAAAAAAAATCAAGCTGGTAATGCTTTAAAAAGCGCTAAAAAATTGTAACCGATAAACGTGCAACAATGCGGTACAATAAAAGGGCAATTGCAGCGACATCTGTTTAAAAATAGATTTACCTCTAGCAAAAGTAGCCCTTTCACTATTGACAACATGAACATAATTTCTGTTAATAAAATCTTCTTGTAAGTGTATATTTCAGATGTAACTGATTTTGAAGTTAGTTTTATATCATATCAGGGAATTAATCTTTTCCACTCTTCTAGCAGAGATTCATCCGTTGGTATGATAAATAGGGATGGTTTCTAGTTTGCTGTCTTGTATCGAATACTGCACCCAGGCACAAAAGAATACGTATCACGTTTTTTGGCCATGATCAATATCATTCATATTTTCAAAGCTTATGAAAATCACTATCTAAGTAAAAAAATAGGGTATAATTTAATTATTTTAAATATTTACTACCAGCTGAAACGTTTTCTCAGTTCGATTCTTATACAACGTTTGCGTTGAAAAGAGCTAGCAGATAGTGGCTTAGCCAGACAGGAGTGTCCAAATGCTCTGGAAACCAGTAATATTATAAAGCTTGCTTCGCCTTCAATATCACAGAAAATTCTCTGATTAGATAAGGAAAAAATATTTTTATAAAATTAACAGTATCCAAACCATCTGGACCTCTACCCTGTCTACGCCACTGCTAGAAGATATTGCAGAGATCGACCCGTTATCTTTTCAGCATCGTTCTACATTTATCGGATTCAATTGTTTAGTACTATTTTGTAGCCGTATTCTAGGCGCTGTACTTTTCATGTGAATTTTTATTTTCATGCATTTAAACTAATGGAAGTAGTGATGTTTGGGGATAACTATCTCCATGCATACGAAAATGTGCTATAGACAAACAGTTTCATTCTTGTAGCAGCTTCTCACAAATAAAATAAAAATATTCAATAACAATAAGCGAATATTTTATCTTATAATTTCTTTCAATAAGACTTCTCAACAAAAATTCTATCATAATTATCTTTATTTTATGGTATTTCCTTACATAAATTTTTCAATATTATGTACCATAATTTTATTTATGTTCTATATTATGATATTTCCAATTTACATTTATCAAAGCATGTGCCTAATTCCAAAACTATTAATATATTTTATAAGGAAATGTTATCGACATTATTCAGTTAGCATTTAATATGGACTGTCTTGGATTTCTAAATTTTAATTTGTAAATTAACGCTTTAAATTGTTAAAGATCCAATAGCTAGAAATAGTATGCCATATCTAAATGTAAAATACATGTATTAACACTAGACCTACCATGAGCCGTCATTTTGACGGTTACCAAATGAATATATTTCGATTCGAACCAGAAATTTATTTTTAAAATAAATTAAATACAAAACTCACAGAAATACGTTAAATTAATAAGTTAAGTAGTTTCAAATAAAATTTCTGGTGTGAAATAGTTTTAAAAAACTTGAGTAACATTTCCGGTAGTTCTAGTGTTAAGCAAGAACGAATCTATTCCATAAGCTTTTTCTTTAATTGTTTTGTAGTTATTAATGACTGAAAATTCAAATATTTAAATAAAATTTATTAGGAATGAAACTTTATTGAAACTGTTAATTATTACTTTAGAGGTCATAAGTATCAATATTTTTGTCATAAGTATCAATAATATTTTGTGTCTTTTGATTTAATACACTATTTTAGTATAGCTAACAATTGTTTTATGTTAAAAAATCAGTATATTAAAAATTTCTTAACTTCGCAAAAATCCACAGGCAGCTGAAAATATAATGAATTTTTTTAGGATTTCATGTTATCAATTAAAAAAAAAGTGAAAAGTCTAGCAGTATAAATGTAGTGAATTGGCTACCTAAAAAGATATGTAAAGTTCTGTATTGTTGTATCATCTTGAAATATACACGATTTATGCATGTTTCGCTACCTCAAGTTGTTTAAATCTTGAGAAATAGAGCAAAATACAAGTTGTCCCAAAAAGAATGCTTAAGAGCCTACACCAGTCACGGGAAGAAACACTCAAGCTAATATTAAGTCTATGGGAAGGTTCTTAACAGATTTCTCGCTCGCATTTTAATATTTTAAAATGATTTTTTTTTTGCACAGGATAGCTGAAGTCGATCTCTCACGTTGTTAGTTTGTACTTTTTTTATTTCAGTTACAGTTTTTTTATAAGCGGACATTTTCAATTTCAGAACCGGTTGGAACCGATTCTGAAAGTGAAAGTACCCTTATATAAAAAAACTGAAACCAAAATTAAAAAGTAAAAACTAACAACGTGAGGGATCGGCCTCAGCTATCTTGTGCAAAAAAAAAAATCATTTAAAAATATTAAAATGCGAGCGAGAAATTTGTCAAGAACCTTCCCATAGACTTAACATTAGCGTTCGAGTTTCTTCGGATGACTAGCGTAGGCTCTTAACTTTAAAAAACATAAACTAAGAAGCATATTTATAACGTACTTCATTATATTGCATGCTGTAGAAGAAAAATATGTCAAGTTTAGTCAATAAATGGCATTGCGTTGATTCAATTTCTAAAAATCTACAAACTAGCTCCAAAACGCAAACCATTTATTTCATGTTTTAACGACTAAGCAGATTAAAGAGTAACAAAAAAATAAGCGTACTTCTTGTAGCTTTATACTTTAATGAAGCATTCAGTCAGTTTGAGGCAAATTTGAACTATTTAAAAAAATACTCTATTTAAAATTTCTGATATATATATATCACTTTTTCATCGTCTTATTTATTACTATTATAATTAATGAATTATTGAAATTTAGAGTTCAAAGGTTCTTTTAAGACACTGCAGGGTTCGTACGGATCAGGGAATTTTCCAGGAGTGTTACCAGTATTTTTGTAAAGAAATCTGGGATAAACTTGCGAAACTTCACCTTCTTTAAAGGAGAGATTTTCTGTAAGAAAATACTGATACCGAAGAATTTCCTGGTCGCAAAATTCCAGGAGCCGTACGAACCCTGGACACTGTATGAGTGTACAAGGTTTTGTAATGCCTCATATCCTGGCAATTAAAATTCAAATCTAGTAAATGTAATCAAAACAAACTCTTAGATAATGTGTTAGAATATAATATACTTTATCATAATTTGTATATGATTGCATCTATTTTCAAATTTGAAAATGTTTTATATTTTTTAAAGAAAAATTTCAGATCAATGATTTCTTTTTGCTTCATTTTCATTTATAGGTAAGTTTTAGCATACATAACGTACATCTTAAGTGCTACTATATTTTAACAACATTTGAAACTAAAAACGAATTTGAACTATTATTTGAGTAAAGTACTAAAGTTATATCATATTTCCTTTTTGTAAACTGAAACCAAATTAGTGAAGTGAATTTTAATTTATATTAAAAGTGTTATTATTAAAAATAATCATGTTCTACAATTGGGTGACTTAGTCGTTATTTCTATTCGCTTTTTACTTAATATATTTTATTCTTCATTAAAGTCAATTAGCAATCGAAATTCGATAAAAATTCATTTAAATAAATACAATACAATTAAACTTAAGTTTTACATACTGAAATCCGTAGTACGTTTATAATGTAGTATGCAAGATTTTCAGTATATTTATATAGACGTTATATCTGTTATATAAACTCCCACTAAAAGTCTTTCACTATAAGAAATTGAAATTTATTTATTTTTTATTTTTTTGCAGTAACATATTTTTTACTGCTTAACTTTTCTGAGTAATCACAAATCAGCTTTCAACCCACATTGATGTCACTAATCTGCTTTCAGATGTAAACCTCGAACATAACATACGTTTTGGACAAGATATCAAATCAATAAAGAAGCGAATGGTTCAAATCCGTTTTTCAGTTCAGAACTTAATAAGATTTGGTAGCATTATATTTGCACGATTGACATATGAAAAAGAAATAACTAAAATTTAGCCAGAATCAACGATTAAGAACACATTTTGATGTCATTTCTAAATACTGCATTATATTTTTAAGTCTCTTTAACAGCTATTCTGAAAAGTGCATAAGAATAAAAATACAGTTGTTGATTTCAAAGTGTTTAACAAATTATTTTTTAACTCTCAGTCGGGTGAAATTGTCCTTGCTGCAGACCAGCTTAAACTGCAATATTTTTTGTTTTACTTGCTTTGAGATTAAAAAATGAGATTTTTCAAATCAGATTTCGGATATTCACTCTTTGATCATTGGTCACTTTAAGAGCATTAGAATTGAGTTAATTCGGTGCTAATGCGCCTGCCAGACAGCTAACAAGCGCCTGTCAGACGCACTGCGTCTGAATCCGGGAACCCTAGAGGTGCGTCCGACGGAGGGTTAATAAAATTCGTACGAATAATGCCAAGTCTTATGAGTTGTAATTTTCAACTACACGAAAAATGTCCGGGCCAGGATTCGAACCTGGGATCGCTTGGCTGAAGCTGCCAGCGCTCTACCAACAGAGCCATCCCGATCGAATCTGGAGGTAGAGCACTAGCTCAGTTGGTAGAGCACTGGCAGCTTCAGCCAAGAGATCCCAGGTTCGAATCTTGGCCCGGACATTTTTCGCCCAGTTGGAAAATTACAACTCATATGATTTCTTTACCAATTTGAATAATTATGTTAAAATTAATCTAATGTAATCACCAGCGTTTACTGGAGTTCCATTACCTGCGATCTATTCTGTTGAGCTGATTCAGATATCAGACCAGATGCTATGATCAATAAGGTTAACTGGATGAATTAGGTCCTCCAGGTTCGACCGGGATGGTTCAGTTGGTAGAGCATGGCAGCTTCAGCCAAGATATCTTAGGTTCGAATCCTGGCTCGGACATTTTTCGTCCAGTTGGAAAATTGCAACTCATATGATTTCTTTACCAATTTGAATAATTGTGTTAAAATTAATCTAATGCCAAGTCTACCTGCTTTTCTCGTTCTTAAGTATTTGTCTATTATTCGAAATGTTTCCGAACGAAATCGCAAGTCAAGCTTAGATGCTTGTAGTGGAACAGTTCCACTGTAAATGGAAATTACGGCCTGTTTAGGTTTTTATGCAAAAAAAGTACCGCATCGCCCCATACCACTTTTAAAAGAGACGACTAATAACTATCAACAAGATCTATTAGACAAATGCAACTGAAGTAGAACTGCTAAAAACATAGAGGTTATTTTTAAAACAAATAAAAAAATCAATCCAAAATTTATGAAAAAAAACCATGTTATACTCTAAAATGTTATCTGAAAACTCACTTAAATTTCATATAATTAAGATGATTATTTTCACAGCTATAAGATATTAAAAAAGGCTTTATGCACCAATATTTTGTTTCATATATCAACGTCATACGAAGAACACGTGGCAAATTTTACGTATATCTATATATTGAACTCATCAAATAACACAGGGCTGTTTAACCTGGCGCCCGCTGCTCACCAGAAAATTCTTATAGAAATATTTTCTTTATTTAATCGGAGATATTCGGAGATTAAATAAGCAAATATTTCTGTAAGAATTTTCTGGTGAATAGCGCGTGCCAGGTTGGACAACCCTCAGATAACGCATATTTCAAAATAGGTTTCACCCGAAGAGTTAGTTCAGCGTGCTTACCCTGCTAGACTGTTTGCACGAATATTGCTCAAAATGCTTTTTTTTTCATGCAAAAAATCAATGTGCCTTACCAACATAGGCAAAAAATTTAATTAAAAAAGTTTCATAACAAATAACGTCTTCAAGCAACGGGAACGGCTATGCCGAACGTAAACCCGTTCAAGCTATATCTCTTTTCTTGCGCTTAATCTGTCGTGTGTCAATGGTAATTTTGGAAAATCAAACATTGCCACAGCACCGCCCGAAAAATTATCGTCTACTGAAATCCTTAAAACACATTTTTTCAACACAGTAGCAATTTATCTGTTACTTCATCATCCCCAAGTTTCAAGCCCGTACAGAGGAGGGTACAGCCACTACAAATTACCAGCGTCCGTCTTCGGACCTGGTTTTTAAATAAAACACCAGAAAAAGCAGAGACGTATATTTTTACGCAAAGAAAATAAATCAAAATAACTAACATAAAGTCACATAAAATTCAAAAGTCTAAATTTGCTAGACTGTCTTTATGGGTCGGCCAGGGGATGGGTGAGGGTCACAGGGCCCGTGCTTCTGTGTATGTATATATTTGACAATTGGACGTTTTAGTTCGAAAAATAGCCCAGCTTTTATTTAAAATAAGAAGAATTCACATAGCAAATACCCAGTCATTAGGCATTCGGAGCCGGTGAAATATAAAAAACCCGCATTTTAATTATTACCGGGGCCTGGTGTATCTCTGTACGACCCTCCTGGTTTCAGTTTTGAGAAACAAAGATTAGAAAGGGATATTTTTTACATCTGATCCATAGAGTCGTTCTCTTTCACTCGCTTTTCTCCTCTTAGTTAAAGCTAAAATTGAAGTAGTAGAATTTACAAAGAAGAAATACACTTACTTCAAAGCCTGAAGATATAGAATACAAACTTGTGATAGACAAAGTGAAAAAAGCACATATTTCTTATTAAACAAATAAATATATATATTTTTTTAATCAGAGCAGATTTTTTAAGTTATTAAAAATATTGATTTGATTAAAACATATTACGAATATATTATGAATGATATTTAGGAGTCGATTTAAAGTTGTACATATAGCCAATTTGACAGCCCAATTTAATAGATAAAAATGTGGGAAATCGATCTAACTGAAAAAAATTAAACAAAATAGACGACAAAGTTTGTTTAAACGAAAAAATAGTTTTTTTTTTTCCTATGAGATGACAAAATAAATCTTTATTGCTGTGTTTGTGAAATAAAAAAAGAAAAAGAAAAGAAAAAAAAGAAAAAATGAAGAAAGAAAATTTGCTGTGGACAAAAAAAAGCTTACGTAAAATTCGTATATCAGTAGGTTTTTTTATACGACAAAGTAGGGTAAAACCGCATATCGTATTATTAGTTGCTTCTTGAAGCCGTTATTTCAAATAGATTTTAATCTAACTTTGCGTATATACTATGCACTTATTAATATTTTTATAAATGTATGATTAGTTAATCACATTTTTATTAATAAATGCCTTTTTAGAAAAAGTCAAATCATCCGATATTATCTCACCGGTGGTGTAAAACTTCATTGATATTTTAATCTTACAGGAAATAAAAAAAAATAGACTTTCTTTTGAAAAAGAGCGGAATATTTTAATTTACAACTTTAACTAAAGAACGGAACTAACAATATTTTGAAAGACTTAATATATTAATACAAAATGATAATTATCTTCATATGAATTTCAGTAGTTGTTGATTAGAATCTAATGAACAGAGAAAAGCACATTCAACTAGGTAAATTATATCCAATGGTTGGAGTATCATAGTTGAGATTTTTTTCAACAGAGCGCAAATATGCCGGGACCAGGACTAGAACCTGGGTACTTCGGTTTGCCGTACCAACGCTCTCCTTACTGTGCTATCCCGACGATATCCTGAACTGGCATAATTCACTTTTTTTTGTTGTACAAGGCTGCGAACTACAGCGCTAATTTCATTCATCCGAGCTATAACTATAGCATTTACATGATGAATCTTGAAATGGATATAATTTACCTAGTTGAATGTGCTTTCCTCTATTCATTATGACCTAATTACATGGTATACAGGAGTTTCCGTGTTATTTCAAGATTCATCATGTAAATGCTATAGTTCTAACGATAGTTATAGTTCTTCTATCTATATAGTTCTTCTATAAATGCTAAACAAAATTTTATCATTCTATGTAATGTATATCCAAATCATATACAAGGCTGCAGAAAATAATTTGACTACTTTTTTGACACTGGAAAGTAAATGCTAAAACTGGTTTTTAAATGTGTTATATGTTTCCTAAATTGTTTAGTACACATCTTCTTTCACCTTATTTAACGGTAAAGTTTCGTTACAGTTTTCTGGATGTGTTGGAAAGTGTTTCACAATCTATGCTTGACGCATGATTTTCAGTTCTTGTTTCTAATTCGTTCAACTTTGCCATTATTTTCGCTAATTTAGGAGTTATTTTTTTTGTAGATTTCGTAAACTTTACCACAATTAATGAATAATCTATGGATGTTCGTTATTTTACATTCTTTTTCATGCTCTTAAGTAAGCAGGATAAACATAATAATAATTAAAAGCATAATAAAGAGATACTTAACGGTAAAAACGATAGCTTAAACTGTTGATTTTAGTGATAGGATGATTTTTTGAAGATGAAAGAAACATCAAAAATTAAAAAAGTATAGCTTGTATATAAAAATGGAAATAAAAAATAAAGTTTGAAACCTATCATATGATAAATTCTTTTAAACTTTTTTAAAAAGAAGATATAAGATAATATTTACATGCAATTAATAAGAAAAATGTTACCTCTGAAAACAAAACAGAAAAGGCGGTTCATTAATTTAAAGAATCTTTTTCGCTATGTCATCAACTCTCACATTCGGATAAAATGAAATTCTACAAAATTTTAATAATCGTTTACATTAAATAAACTAAACATTTATACTTGATAAACGAATACAAAAACTCAAAAACTAAAATAAAATTTGATCCAGCAACATAAATATGAAATGGATAATATTTTTAAAATATGTGTTTATTTTATGACGATAAAGAAATATATTATACATGGTATTTACTACCCAAAAATGTAATGTTTCTTTGAATTTTAACGTTTAGCACTGCACTTAATAAAGCATCAAATTCAAAATTACTAATTCAAAAGGGTTTTCTATTCATCGAAACAAATAAATTAGAAATAAATAGCAGATATACAGGGCTTGACAAATGCGGTCGCCAGGTCGCCACTGGCGACCAAGTTATTTAATCTGGAGTTTTTATTATTTTTTTTGTACAAAAAATTGACCTAAGAAATGAGTACAAATGACATTTCTTCTAATCTTTTCCGGCATTTTTGATTTGGTAAAAATAACTTCAAGAAATGCAAATTTTAAAATAATAAAAACAGAATTATTTGACCGACTTCGACAGTAAAATATGCAAAAAATATTTCCCTTTTTTATTAAATTCATTTTTCAGCTCCGAATTACGACTATAATCATTGAATGATAACCAGTGAATTTCTATCCTACTTTTCAAAGCGTAAACCAACATAGTGAAAAATATCCAAGCCGGGGATCGAACCAGACACTTGGAATAGCGCTCCAATGCTCTACCTTTGAGCTTCAAGGACGATATCCAGCCTGGCATTTCTCACTTATATATGTCGGTAAGGTATATGTCAGCACATAGTTAACTATGTTTTGTCGTATGCTGGGCTTTGTATGTCGTCTCATGTTTTCCGCAAAATCTTGCGTGCTCATGATGACATTTCCATCTTGAGCTGCGATTGCAGTCTTACCGACATACATAAGTGAGAGATGCCAGGCTGAGTATCGTCCTCGTAGCTCAAAGGTATAGCATTGGAGCGCGGTTGGATCCCCGGCATGGACATATTTCACTATGTCGGTTTGCGCTTTTAAAAGCAGGATAAAAATTCACTGGTTATTATTCAATTATTTTCCAGTTTCACTATTTCATCAATTATTTTCCAGTTTCACTATTTCATCGATACCCCCTCATCAGATATAGATTTTGCAGCACTCAACTAGCCTGACATTTGAAGCAATCGGCATTTTCCGAGCATGCCGGTTAATCGAGCCTTTACAGAATTTCTTTTTTTCATAGATAAATAATTTTGATAAATTTCATTAGAAAACTTGGTTTATGTTATCTTTCTAAATTATGTAACTAATAATTCAAAACTATGCCTGTTATTACATTTCTCAATTAATTCATAAAAAAAAAAAACTTTTGTGTTTTTTGAAAATCAGGTGCAGGGGAAAGAGGGGGAGGGGAATATTTTTTACTGGTGATTAGAATGTTTTGCTGGCTACCAGATTTTGTCAAATTTGTAAAGCCCTGGCAGAGAAGTTAAGCATGTTTACAACTGATCTTTATGCAAAAATGAAAGATGAATAAAAAAGTGATTTTAATTGTAAATTTTTTGTAGAAAATGTGCATTCAAAACATAATTAAACTTTTGCTTTTACATGAGAAATTAGAAGATTTTCGAAAATAAAAACCGCACAGTGTCTATCAGACGGAAAAAACTGATGTTAAAAACTTTAATTCAAATCAACCGCACACACACAATATACGTATCGGTGGTCGGCGAGATCACTTATTTGGCGCCACTATTTGGAAAATACAATATTCGTGGTAGATTACTGCAAAATTTGCAAGAAAAATCTATTACCAAGATTATTGTTTGGTAATAGTGGTAGATACAAACAGCACCGGCCTATATACATAGGTGCCAACCTCTCATTAATATTCCGTAATATGCGGGTTAATTTGACCCAGTTTAACAACGCTTCAAACCAGAAAAATTATTGGATGAATCTATATTTATTCAATTTCAGGTTTCTACATGGAATTTATTTCACTTCATTTCTTAAAAAAATTTCTGGTGCGAAGAGTGTTAAACCTGGGTCAAATTAACCCGCATATTACGGAATATTAATGAGAGGTTGGTACCTATGTATATTTGAGACGTGAAAAGCTAAAGTGGATCAAATCCATAATTATAGTTTTGAGATAATCTAGGTTTAAAATTTATTAACACCAGTTGAATTGTAAGCTGATTTAGAGGATAATTTTCGTTTTATAGATGTAAAATGAAGACTAACTTAAATATGGTCATAATTGGAAAATTAAAAAACAATAGTTAAAATGGCAATTCACTTTTAAATAAGAATTTGCTGGACTTGATACAGTTTGGCTTTGAATTTTTTTTTTTACGTTATGTCGATATACGACACAGTGAAAATGGACTTGGTTCACTATGGCTCTGAAAATATATACCATTAGCAGGTATTAATCCGCGACATATACAAATTTTTATTTTTTTAGACTTGATCCACTTTAGGTCTGAACGCTCCATATACGTACAGGTCGGTGTATGTATAGGTATATTTTATGTGCATGATAGTCTGAGAAATTTAAAGATTTCCTTTCAACATTTAAACAAAATTGAGAAATTAAACTTTTTCATATGTTACTGATGACATGATTTAGTTGTTACGCGCGATTTAAAATTTATTTATATTTGATTTTTATGTGCATACTGTGATGCAAAGTTATAGAAACATTTTTATAAGTATTTCGCTTGAAGAATATCAAAGAAATATCATCTTCATCTCATTTGCGTTTTAGTTTTCAATCATTTTCATTAGGATAGAAAAAGAAATCATTTTCACTTGCGTTATAACATAACAACTTTATGATTGAAAGACCGCTAGCAATTAAATTTATTTAGTATTAATTAAATAAAGAACTACACACATATTTCATCAATTTATAAATTAAAATACACTCCAAATGAAGTTCATTCACGCATTCTTCAATAATATTAACTAGAGAGGTAAACACAAATCAATTGTCGTCGAAAGCAATCGGAATTTCTCATAAATACATTAGTGGTACATAGCAGTGTGTCAGAATGTCATTTATGGTGACTTATGAAATTGTCAGACACCAAATATTACGATTTTGCTTTTATATTTATATTTGACGCACTTAAATCTTTAAATTTTAGGATATTCATGAGAGAGCTAAAGTGTTCAGTATTAAAAATAAGTATTAAAAATAAGTATTAAAAATAATGTCATTTTAGATTTTTAATAAGAAAATGATTAAAAAACTAATAAAAAATCTTCATTTCAACACTAAAAATTCTCTTACAATAAAAAAAACTCTTGGTCACAATTTTGTGCTGCAAATCTGATAATAAAATTGCTATTTATATGGATAAATAACGAATAGGATTATAGTATAACACTTTCTTCGTACCTAATATAGAAATATGATTACACTTGCCAGTTAAAGCCCTATAAAATGTTTTGTAAATCCAGACTAATGTAAGTAAAATTTAGTATTTTCTGAAATTGGAAAAAATGCAGTAAAATATTTTTTTTTCTACTTCAAGGAGTGAAAACGATTAAATTTTATTTAACTATTATTGAATAAAAAATTCCTGCATACACATTCCATCGCTTTATAAATTAAAACAGCCTTCAAATGAAGTCATTCACGCATTCTTAAATAATATTAACTAGAGAGGTAAGTACAAATCCTTTGTCGTCGAAAGCAATCAAAATATCCATAAATGCATTAGTGGTACATAATAGTGTGTCAGGATGTCATTTATGAAATTATCAGAGAGTAAATATTACGATTTTGCTTTTGTATTTATTATTTGTAAAATTTAAGGAAGGTTGTTTAACCAGTGGCCTCGTCTTATTTAACATCAAAAAGTTTGCGATTAAAAAGGAAAAGATTTTTATTTAAGAAAAACTGGTGACTGACATATTTCAGGTAAAATGTTTGAACACCCTTGATTTAAGGGGACGGTAGACTTTGAAGGTCAGTAAAATTAATTTTTGTTTAATTAAATGGAAAGACACTAGGAATCAATGTTTTATTACATTTTTCTTTGATAAATCATCTATATTGACCTTAAATCAGTCTGAGTGTGATTTTAATTCGATGAACTTTTTAACGAGTTTTATGTATACATCTAATTAATTTTTTTAGCAGAGCTAAAATTACGCTGGAAATGAATGAATACAAAATATGTGAATTATCACTTACTAAACAGCGTACAACCAACAGAGTGAAAAATCCCCGGTCTGCACATTTTTTCACTCTGTTGGTTGCACGCTGTGTAATAAGTGATAATTCACATCCTCAGTCATAATTCACAGTTTTATGTAGGTTTATAATTTCACTTAACCAAGGATTAAAGTGGTCGATGCGAATTATTTTTCTCCGAACACCGTTCCACTTTCTGAAGTAACATAAACGGTTTTATTTTTCATATAAATGGGTATCCATAGATAAAACAAAAAATCATTATCAGAGTTTTAATCACAAAAAGCAATATAAAGGGAAAAATTGAGAAATTTTGCCCAATATGCGGTACATATCTCTATATTTTTTTAATAATCAATGTATATAAAAACGAATGCTCAAATGTAAGTATTTTTAGGTACTGGGGTTAAATTAAGTAATCATTGGTTTTCAATCATTTTGGAATTGCATGGAGAATTTTTAAATATGAACATCATATGTATTAATTTCTTTTTTCACACTTTTTTCGTATAGGAATTTTATATATTTTATTTCAAAACAATCTACATGCATGTTGAAATACTTGTTTAATGTCAGTTATAATTCATAGAGCTTTTAAAAAAGAAGAGAAAATATTTAATTTGAACGTCAACCATCCTCTTAAAGCCTAAAATTTTAGACAATTCATGTGCTCTGAAGCTTGCAATATTCAAAATCACGATATTTTACATTTTTAACCCTTTAAGCTATTTTCGCGTATTTATTCGTTTTCCAAAAACAACTTAAATTATTTGTCGACAAAAATGTTTTTAACAGAATTATATTTTATGATATAATGTAAAACTAGTCGTTGGGGGCTCCTGTAATACTTGCCCATCATAGATATACATAATATAAAATATGAAAATACAACCTGTCTAATCTATTTATAAAATACATTGCAATTCGAATAAAATCCTATCTTGATGACGTCATAAACTTTAAATGCTCTATTACTGAATTGCGTAAAAGAAACATCCTTATAACTCCAAAAATGATAATCATATTAACTAAGAGTTTACTACGTCGGATTAAGCATCTTATTTCCAATTAAAATATATCTTTTAATTGAAATTTGAATGAAATACAGGGTCATGAAAAATCGAAGATTGTGGGAAAAGGGATTACAAATATCTCGGCAACTAATTACCCGATCGACTTCATTCTTAATGCAAAATTTATGTTTTTTTATTGTATTTTATTTTCACTCTTTAAAATAAACAATTTCGAAAATTTTTATATACCTTCTCTCCGACCGAATATTTCGAGAGTCCGAAAAAAATAGTTCCGTATAATCGAGGTTACTGAAATTCAGGATGCTTCTTCCCATTATTACATACTAAGTACACATCGAATTTCAAGTCTCTATCCCAATTTGTTAGGGATATAGAGAGTTTACAGACACACAGATACACACACATATAGACGGACGGCAATTTTTTTTTTCTAAAAATATTTGTTTCGGAATCTCCAGTGTCTGAAACGTGTAAATCCGTTAAAATTTTTTTTTCGATTTTTAAAAAGATTACAAGACTTATACTACGTATACCCTACTATACTAGACCCTATACTACGTATGATGGGTAAATAATAAAGATATCTCAAGTGTATTTTAGAAACAAACAGGGGCAGAAAATTTAAATTAATCTTTAATTTTACGACTATTGGAGAATTATTAAAAAAATTAAGATAAAATCAACATTGTTGCATGAAAACTCTCTTAGAACAGATAGATGCTTTGACTCAATCTTACGCTTTTTATCTGATCATACAAATTCTATTTGTATGGGTAAATAATGGATAGGTTTATTGTTTAATACGATGTTCGTACCTATTATTCGAAGATATTTATACTTACTAGTTGAAGAAAATTTACTCATTTTACGCAAACCAGTAAAATGTTTCCGTAAATCCATGCTATTTTCATGAAAAATTAGTATTTTTTAAAATTTGACAACATGAAATAGTTTCGAAGTCATACTATTATTTAAATTTTTTGTTAAATTTCTTGGAATTTTGAAACCCCCTCGAATTAAATATTTTATATAGCAAAATAATATTCTGTAGTAAAGATTAGAAATAAAATTATTTAAAAGAAAATATGTAAAAGTAATTAAGCAAATAAATAAATTGAATAATACGATAAACAAAATTAAAAAATAAGTCCCATTTTTAACAGCTGACGTAAACAGAGAGACCACACTCCACAGAGAGACCACAGAGAGGTCACTTTGTTTGTAATTTGAATACCATTATTTCCGAATAGTAGTCGTCCCTTATTTAAACGCAAAATTTCTTTGTTAAATAAAGCGAATATTACTATTCCAAGGTGCATAGAGGTGCTTACATTTTACTACCGCTATTTATGCACAGTAATGTTCGCCTTATTCAAACACAGAATTTTGTAATTAAATAAAGCGAAGATTATCATTTGGTAATATAGTGGTTGTCTAATGTAATCACCTCTATGCACCCTGTATTCAGAAATTGTGGCTCTTCCGGTTCTTCTCCGGGTTCTTCCAGTGGCGTAGCAACCCTTTAATTATTACTTTAACTTTCAACCAGTAGTGGTCCAATGCTGAGCCGATACTATACTTATTGACCTAACTTTGATTTTTTTTTCAACGCCAATATTTATTGAATAAAGAATTTTTTTTTAAATATGCAATTATCTCTTTTTTACTTCTTATAATTAAACGATAGTGATATTTCATTGATATAACTCGAAAATGATGCCAACGTTTCTATATATGAAATTGTATTTAATTTTTCAATTAATTTCCAGTATTGAAATTCGCCCGAAATTATTGAATAATAAACACGCGAATTATTTATATTGCTAACTAAGCGTAAAACCGACAGACAGAAAAATGCCCAAGACGGGAATCGAACCCGGACCCTTGGAATAACGTTCCAATCCTCTACCATTGAGCTACGAGGACGATACCCAGCCTGGCATCTCTCACTCACATATGAAGGCTGCATCCACAGCACAATATGGAAAATGTCATCAAGAGCACACAAATCCTGCGGAAAACTTGAGACGACACATAAAGCCCAGTATAGGTCAACACATATATATGTGTTGACCTATGCTGGGCTTTATGGGTCGTCTCAATCTTTCAGGGGTTTTATGTGTCGTCTCAATTTTTCCGGGGCTTTATGTGTCGTCTCAAGTTTACCGCAGGGTTTAAGTGCTCATGTTGACATTCTCCATCTTTTGCTGCAGTTGTATCCTTACCGACATATGTGAGTGAGAGATGCCCGGCTGGGTATCGTCCTCGTAGCTCAGTGGTAGAGCATTGGATTGTTATACCAAGGGTCCGGGTACGATTCTCGGCCTGGACATTTTTCACTTTAACGGTTTGATGCGTAGTTGGCAATTTGAAAAATTCACATGTTTATTATTTTCTATATGTATATATATATAATATAAATTTAGGAATATGGATCTACGCATTTGTGAAACGCAAACAACCTAATAATTGTAAACTCTTACAGGTTTCGTACGCTTTTACCACAATTTTTAATAGAATTTTTCTATTTAATATTTAAATAAGAGAAATTGTAATACTTTTCTGCATTTAAATCAGGGGAGAAATTCTATTAAAAATTGTGGTAAAGGCGTACGAACACTGCATTATACAAACTTGTTAAAATATCAATTAACATTTTCTCCAATAATTAGCATGTCACTAGAATTCTAACTTAGTAAACACAATCATGATGTAAAGAAAAGTGTATTTAACGGCTTATGCCACGGGGGGAGGGTGTCCAAAATCCTTGAATTTGGACACCAGTATTTTTGCATAGAATATATCGCCTTATCTAATTTCAAAATTTTAGCAATTAATTAAGGCAAAAATATTTTCCAGAAAAAGTGGTGCAATAAGAAAATAAATAAAAGAAGTGTAATTGATGCCGGTCGTGAAAATGTGATGTCCCCGTAGCGGGGTCTTTCGACCGTTAAGCGTTAATATGCCATTCCAATTTGAGACACCATGCACATTTCTGGTTGTTAATAAAATCGATTTTTCCCAAATTTAGTGGGAATAGAACAGTTTCTAAATTAAAAACTTATGTTCCCACCTCCACTGGTCTTGCAATCTCGTGAAATTATGCTTTAAAATTCTGAATATATAAACGTTTTTTTAAATTAAATTTTGTATACATATCTTCGAAAAAGTTTTCACAAAAGATTTCATGTTCAAGTTTCGTACGCTTTTACCACAATTTTTTAATAGAATTTTTTTTTTAAATATTTAAATAGCAGAACTTGTCGACGCCTCGTTTAATTTCTGGATTTGTAATACTTTTCTGCATTTAAATAAGGCGAATAATTATATTAAAAAATTGAGGTAAGAGCGTACGAACCCTGATGTTTGTCAAAGTGTTTGATTTGCTAAGAAATGACCGAATTTAAATTCAGCGATTTAAGTGAACATAAAATACGTACAACACTAAATTTAAGGTTGCATCCATCAATAACCTGAAATATGAGCTTGAAAAACTGTTAATCAGATAAATTAAAATAAATTAATATGCAACAGATTTTATCACTTCTCAACTACTGGTAATACTTCATTCTAGGTCTACGTTAATGGAGAATAAGACCGCTAGTTCGCCAATAACTAGAACGAGAGCAATATAAACTGTCAATCAGAAAATGTATCTGATGTTATAAAATAAATTAATTTGTGGAAGGTTTCCCTTTATCGCTGTTCGATGACATTGCCATTTGACTCTAGGAAAAGGTTGGTGATTTATGACAGCCGATTATCTACACGAGGGATATAGGCCCTAGGGGGGAGTGCCCTCCGTGGGGGTCTTTCTACGGGAACCTAATCCGTATTAACGCAAGGTTCGAAGAAAACCACGGAAAACTCCGAACGGTTAGGCCGATGATTGCGATTGGGTTCGAACCCAGCATTCCAGTTTTCTAGGTCTACCAGTTTTGAGAGCAGAATCTCTGGCCACTGATGGGGCTCTAGGCCAAGGACTTGACTCTAAGGCTAACGGTGAATCAGACAATTACATATATTTTTATTTATTTAACTTTATCTGTGCTGTCTTGGTAAAATATGTCACCAATAAAACGTTTTTTTCCCCTATATTATAGTTTTTTTTTTCAAATTCTCCTGCAAAATTATAACTGAATTTTAAATAACATTTAATCTGAACGGATTTTTAATTAGATTTTCAATCAACCAATTTTTTCTATTTTTAAAATATTAAATTACGCTTTACATAAATTAATAATAACAATAGTAGATTTTGCTACACTCATCCAGCCTTATTGCATAAAACTACTCTAAAAGGTGTAAAAACGTTACTGGATAGATCTTAAGATGAAACCCATGATAGTTAAATTCTTTTCTCAATGTAACACACGTTTTAAAGGTTACGCAGGATTTCACAGAAAAAAACATTAATATATATAGCAAAACTCAATTAGAAATCATGTAAAAACATATCTAGTTTATTTGTTAAATTCAGTGGCGTAGCATGATCTTTATCTGTGGGAGGTTTTGAATCATTAGTACTCATAAAATAAACAATTTCGTCATTTTACATGTTTATAAAGTAGATTTTAATAAATATGGGCATATGAAAATCAATGTAATGAAATGCTTGAATAGCAAAATAAATTTAGCGTTCAAATGTTCCAAGGCTTCAAAAAAGAAACCCCTTCTCCAATCTGTACATCACAATAAAAGAAAGGTAGTAAGATACAACAGAATCTGTAATACACATACTTTGCTGCTGGTATTTTTCGTTATCTTTTTCATTCCCTTTGCACTGAAGCAGGAGGTCATACAAAGCCATGAAAGAATTGTATGCTCAAATAAGTTTGGATATTTGTGCGTTTATTTTTATTTTATTTTACACATAATTTTTTCATCTTAACCATGGGTGGCAGCGCCCTGTATTTTTTACATATTTGCTACCGCTATTTTCCAACTATAATCTTACTGGCATGGATTCCTATTGCGCATGTTAATGAAATCTACCACGAAAAGTATAGTTTGGAAATGGTTGTAGGAAATATATAAAAAATATAGGACGTTGCGACCTGAGTTACGAGGAAAAAACTGAGATTTAATGTTAATACCGCTATTTTCGTACAGTACTATTCGCTTGATTTAATCTAAAAAATTTCTGTTATTAATTAAGTCAATTCTTTCTCTGCTAAAATAGGGGTAATCAAAATAAGATTTTAGCATTTTTCTGGCAACCCTGGCTGCGACCTCTGTCTTAATACATTTGATTTTGTATGCATCTTATCAGTTTCTAAGAATTTTGAGGTGGGATTGAGCCCTAAATCCACTGGCGTAGCCAGGAAGGGAGTCCAAATGCTCTCGATACCAGTAATATTCTAAAGCTTCCTTTTCCTTGATTATCACCGAAAGTTCTCGGATTAGATAATGCAAAGAAAACTTTACAAAATTAGTGGTATCCAGAGCATCTGGATCCCCACCCTTTCTACGCCGCTGCCTAAATCCCCCCCCCCCTCCTTTGTTACGCGAGTGTAAATTTTAATAAACTTCATCCAAAGTAAATCTTTTAAAATCTTGAATAAAAAAGAAAATGATTCTGAAAACTAATTTTTGAAAGACTTTTTAATTTTCTCCTGAAAGATTTCATAGAAAAGCTTATAGATTTCTTATAAAAGATTATATATTTCTTATATATTTGTTATATAAGCTTATACATTTCTTATAAAAGCTTATATATTTCTTATTACAGACTTTAATATTTCCTGTACTTAAAAACTTACTTCTCATATCTAAGCTTTTTAGAATCGTAAAACAAATCAATAGCCTTCAACATATTAATATACACAGATTTCCTTAGCCCTGTATAACGTATCACTTGGAAATATATTTTAAAGGCATAAAAGAAACTCATTCTGTCTGACGAAATACTTTCACGAAAATCTTCAAGTGTAGAACTTAATCTCTACAAATTTAGTTCAGACATAAACTTGCGCATGGAAAAATAAGATACGCCAGTAAATAGGAAACAAATGAAATATACTGTAAAAAATAAAGATAATAACTTACAAAGAAAAAAAATGCTTTACTTTTCTTATTCTCAGAGAATCAGTCTTGAAAACGCAAGCTCTAACTTGCTCATGATTGGCCGATATTGATTGAGAGGAGGAGTCTGATGAGTTTAAATGCAAGATGCTCCCAGTTGAAACTTTCAGTCCGGAATTTCTGAAAAAGTCATGGAAGGAAGACGTCTAGCTCAACTGGTGGTCATTATCACCTTGTTTTCCGGTTTTGCCCAAAGCCTTTCGGTGAGTTTTATTTCTTTTTCTTAATGCATAATTTTAAGTGTGATTTATTATTAAATGCATCTTGTTCTTCAAGTAAAAAAAACAAGCTGAATAAAGTATAAGTTCTTTGCTATATAGATATCTAAATAGATAGTTGAGTAACATTTATTTCATTTAATGTGAAATTCTGTGGCTTGGTTTAAAAAATAATGTATTTTTTTTTTAATTGAAAATTATCATCTATAAAACAGGGTACTCCGTTTATGCATTTTTTTAAAATTATTATTTATAGGTTTTCGAGTTCAGTTCGCAGTTGATTCATGTGTAAACGAGTGATAAAATATTTTGTTTAATGTAAAATTTTTTTAATTGGCGTAAAAAAACTTCATGAGAAATGTTTTTTTTTTTTAAAATAGAAAATTATGAATTTAGAAACAGTGCTCGGTTCATACATTTCGCATTTATGCGTTTTTTTTTTTTTTTCATAATTTATAAGTTTTGGAGTGCCGCTCTCAGTTGATTCTTGTGTGGTCCAAGTATAAAATATTTTGTTTAATGTGGCATTTTTTATTGGCTTAAAAAAGCTTTATTAAAAATGCTTTTTTTAATATAAAATTATCATATTTAAAACAGAGTGCTCTGTTTATACGTTTCTCATTTATGCTTTTTTTTAATATATGTTTTTCAGAACAAAATGATTTGTAATGAACTCCCAACTGATTCTTATGCCTCCCAGTGATAAAATATTTTGTTTACATGTTGAAACTAATTTTTTTATTTCAATTATACGTCGCCCCGTAAAAAGGAAGGCTGAAATTTATTTTTGAGTAAAGGATTTCGTCCCCGTTTAATTTTGTGTGCTTTTTTAATTTTTTTTTTGTTCCCCCCGATATACTTTTTCTTAGTAACTGAATAAAATAATTTTTGTTCAAGATTGAAGAATAAAAAAACTACATTAATCCCTTGGGGACGAGCGGCACGTATACGTGACGCATAAGATGCTCAGAATCATCGATTTTTCCCCCCAGTTATTTTTTATTACCTTATTATATCTTAGCATTTCCACGATTCAATTAGACGAAATTTTCTGTTTTGAAAAACCAGTGGTAAAAGATTAAAAATTCTGTAAAAGATGCTCGTCGCGAAGGGGTTAAAGATAGTAGTATTTATCCAGGGCTCGCAGCATTTATAAAATGTTGTATCAGTATTTAAAAAAAAGAATTATTTGTGAAAGATTTTTTTTGGCAACAGTTAACCCTCTTACTGACACGTCCATGTTAATACGTTCACTAAGCTACAGGTTTCACTGCAATACAAGCATTGCATAAATTAATATAATTTTGCGAACCGTATTTTTCGGCGTATGATCCGCGACTCAAGAAATTCAGTTTAGACCCAGAAATTTTATTTAGTAATTGAAGTCAAATATATTCCGAATTAAAGAAAATAGCATTTTATCAAATACAATTTCTGGATCTAAAATGAATTTTTTGAGTCGCGGTTTATAGGTCGAAAAATACGGTATATAAATGCAGTTTTAATATACTGAGTAATGATTGATACTCTCTAGGATTACATTCATATATGTAATTACACTTTTTATATAATTTTGGAATAATGGCTTTTTTTTAGAATTTAAAATAAAATACGGAGAAAACAACATTATAATTTTGCCCTTTTTCTGGGCAGTCAGAGGGTAGGAGTATACGATGGAAAATTTTGTTTTTAAATAGTGATAGGAAAGTTAGAAAATTTAAGGAACGCTCCAAACCCTGTTTACTTTGTTTAAATTAATAGATATTCAGGGTGTGTACACATCTTAGATTTCCATACCTCTTAATACCACTATGAAAAAATATTTATCTTAGATTTATTTAGTCACAGTAAATTATTCTACATTCTGCAATTAAATAAAAAAAAATGCTATTAAAAAAATAATGGTATTTTACTTCTTGGAAATCCAAGAATTGTACGCACTCTGGAAATTTCATTAAAATATTGTAACCTTATCTGTAATAACATTGTACATATTAAAAATATATATTATTAGAATTTTATTATAGATTAATATGCTGAAATTAAAATAAAGTTGAATAATGGAATAACAAACACTTGAAAAATGTATAAACCGTGCTACAATTTATTATTTTCTGGAAAGATATTATTAGAAATTAACGTGAGAATTTTTCCTTTTCATTTTATTTAGTATTTGTATTGTTGATGATTTGTATGCAGTAGTTAAATAAGAATTATAGGAAATCATTTCTCTTAAATAGGAGACATTCGCTATATTTTATCAGTGTCATATTTTTATGTAACATGAATTCCATATTGTAAATGTCAAATCAATATAACAAATGAAAAATACATGCATTTTCGCTTTATTGCATTATATATAAAAATAATATTATGATTACTGTATTTGGTTTAAATTTACTTCA
Organism: Maratus michaelseni; assembly: GCA_963931845.1. Taxonomy (NCBI): domain Eukaryota; kingdom Metazoa; phylum Arthropoda; class Arachnida; order Araneae; family Salticidae; genus Maratus; species Maratus michaelseni. Next base: position 168,528,953 of record OZ007586.1, read on the forward strand.
TTTAATTTTACTATTGCATGATTCTTATATATTAAAAATGTTGTATGTTTCGAAATATTTTTTTAGAAAGCTACAGAATTTAGGCAAAATTTAAAGATCATTTTTTTCAGAAACCAAATGATAAAAAATAATTGTAATCGTTAAACATTAATTTATTTGAACTTTTTACAGATTAACTACATATTTTTCACCATAACGATTTCAAAAATGTCTTGCAATTTCTTATATGAAATTCTCGAAATTCTTTATGTTTTTTTTATGTCTAATGATATCAACTTATTTCTACAATTCTTTTTTTATAAGAGGGAAAATGTTTTAAATATCTTTAATGTGTTATATTATTTCTTTTATATTAATCTTCGATAATTTAGTTTTTATTATAACATTTGCTAAGTCTAAAAAAAAACTACATTTTTTGTATTTTTAGAATATCTAAATGTCATTTTTTTTTTCGGAATCGTTTAAAATGTTTAATGTTTTAATATTAATTTGTATTTTAAATAATAATTGGAAGCTTCTGCTTCGTTTTTAAAAGGCATGGGTCATCGTTATTATAGAGTTACTGAGCAGGTGTAAGTGGTGCGAATTTTTTACTTTTAACAAATTTCATATCAGTCACAGAACATAGACTAGAATCTTTTGTTCTGGCGTTATGTTAACCTAAATCTACATATAGACATACACACACACAAAAAAAAAAAAACCTACATACATAAATACATGGAGCGTATAGCGGGTATTTCAAAATAGAGATTATGACGATTATCACTTAGACATATGGTATAAGTGACTGGCTACCAATTATTAAAATTGGTAAAGAAATCATAAAAGTTGTAATTTTCCAACTGGACGAAAGATGTCCGAGCCGATTATAATTGTGTTAAAATTAATCTAGTGTAATCACGTATCCAGAGTTTACTGGAGTTCTAAATTACCTACGATTTATTCTGTTGAGCTGATTCAGATATCAGACCAGATGTTATAATCAATAAGGTTAACTGGATGAATTAGGTCCTCCAGATTCGACCGGGATGGCTTAGTTCGTAAAGCATGGCAGCTTCATCCAAGCGATCCCAGGTTCGAATCCTGGCTCGGACATTTTTCGTCCAGTTGGAAAATTAGAACTCATATGATTTCTTTACCAATTTGAATAATTGTGTTAAAATTAATCTAGTATGTCTTAGGCAGTTGTTGATAGAAAGATATTTCAAATCACAAAATGTTTTTAAATCAAGTACGGCTTTTACATATGGAATTTGTTTTTTTAAAGAAGATATATATTAAAATGCGATTTTTACTTATGTAGCCCCCTTTTCCTATAACTTTGCCCTGCGACTAAAAAGATGGTTGGTTGGTTGATTTTATGACGGCCGATTATCTACAGGAGAGATATAGGCCCTAGGGGGGAGTGCCCTCCGTGGGAGTCTTTCTAAGGGATCCTAACCCGTATTTACAGCAAGGTTCGAAGAAAACCACGGAAAACTCCGAACGGTCAGGTCGACGAGCGCGACAGGGGTTTGAACCCAACACCTCTCGTCTACCAGCTTTGGAAGCAGAACCTCTCAGCCACTGGTGGGGCGCGACTAAAAAGAACATAAAAAAAAATTCTTCCGTTTTCGAAAACAAGAAAGAAAAAGCATAGATTATGGAACACTTTCCAACACATTCATCAGTAGCGGTTCGCCAGGGGTTCACAATCACATTACTACCAGCATTTACAAAAACGAAATTTCTCCTTGTTTAATCGAAGAACATTCCACGAATTAAACAGATTAAATTTAATATAAAGAAATTTTTGGTAATATAGTGATTGTGACGATCCGCCACTGACATTCAGAATACTGTACCAAATTTTTGCCGTTTCATAAAGTGAAAGATGATATCCAAGTAAACAAAATGAAATGAAATGAAGTCACCCACTCGTGGAGAGTCAGTCGTTACGCATAAGAACTTTTCTCCACGAGGGGAAATATTTAAGGAAAATTTATATTTTAGATTACAGATGTTGAATTCTACATAAGAGATTAAATTAGTACAAATTTAGTTTTACAATTCAAGTTCAGTATCACAACATTTCTTAACATAACAAAATGGAAGAGGCATGATATTTTCCCACTCCTAAAATCTCCTGAACTGTTTACTTAAAACTATGACTTAAAACTATGACTAATTACGTAAAAATATTTGCTTATGACTATGCGTCATATCAAACTGCGATAAATAAACATTTAAAAATTTTATGTGATACGAAAAAGTATAAAGATAATAATTACAAAAATTATACGAAAAAGTAAATTAATGCGTAACACATCTAGAAATTTTTTGCATGGCAGTACCAGTAAACTATAATGGGAACAATATGAGTACAAAAACGTGAACACAATGTGAACTATAATATAAAATTTTCAATAATATTATAGCCACTATTAAAACATATTTTATAAAAATGGGAAAAAGAATCGTCGTAGATTCTTTTTCATAAAGGAAAATGTTTATTCTGAATATCGTAATTTTCTTTTAGTTTACCATACTTTAAAGAATCAAACAGGATTTTATTCAGACTTTGTCTCGCTGTGACATTTTTATAAAAATTGAAATTATGTCTCATTAGAGAACAATTTCCATATATGTAGTGTAGAACAGTTCCTGAGCTTTTTTTTTAAGCAATTTTGAAAGTGCATAATATAAGAGTTCCAATTTCAATCCAATTTCATCAATTACCATCTACAGTCCTGTATGTGATCTATAGACTTGTATATATATTACTTACAAGGAGAGGACCAAACTTGGTAATCACAGATTTTGATTAATTTTATATAAGTTGTAGGGTAGAAGCCCCTTAGTCTCAGGTTCAACTTATTTTATACAACGCCCCTTAGTTCTCGAGAAATAAGGGGGGGGGGGGGTCTAACATTATAACACAACTTAAATACTTATTTTGTAACGCAATTACTTTGTTGGTCGTAGCTCAGTTGTTATGGCTTTTGTTCACAGATCCGCGAGCCCGGGTTCGAGACCAAAACGCGCTACGTTTCTTTTTTTCATTTTTTTTATAATTTTACTTGTAATTATAATTTGATAATCTCACAATTAAATATTTTAATATAGTACATTAATTATATTAACATATTTAAATTTTTATTTCGAATTTTTATTTTTAAGGCATTATTAAACATTTCTCATCATTTAAAGATATTTTTTTTAATTTGATCTATTATTGACTAGTGAAAATTCCAAAATCTTTCCAAAATCATACCTTATTTTATTAATAACATCATATAAATTACAGTCACAAAAAATATGCAAACACAATATGTCGTCATAAACAATTTAATTATTATGCTAATTTTCAATACAATTATGCTTCTTATTTAAAAAAAAAAAGAGTAGTATTATCATCACATTGAATTCCCTTGATAAAGCAATATATAAATGATGTTTCTTTAAAATCACGAATTGATACAAATGTTCAATATCATTGCATTAATAAAGAATACATTTTAAAAATGATTTTTGTTTTTTAAATTAACCGTTTAATGATGTTTTATATAACGATTTAGTTAGAATTTTAAACATATATAGGTTAACATTATAATTAATATACAAAATTATAATTTTTAATTTCGATTATTAAATTATAATTACAAGTATATTTATAAAACAAAAAAATGAGAAAACAAACGTAGCGCGTTCCGGTCTCGAACCCTGACCCGCAGAACAACGAGCAGACGCCATAGCAACTGATCTACGACCAACGTAGAAACTGCGTTACAAAGTAAGTATTTAACTTGTGTTTTAATATTTGACCCTCTATTTCTCGAGAACCTTAGTTGTATAAAATCCGTTGAACCTGAGACTAAGGGGCTTCTATCCTACAACACATATAAAAATATTCAAAATCTGTGATTACCAAGTTTGGCCCTCTCCTTGTTAGTATATTAAAACTTAGTTCAGTTAGGAAACACATAACACAGTTGAAAATTTCCCTTCAACAATTTCCGCCGATAAAAGGAAATGTACTCGGATTCTTTTATACAGCCCTGTATATGATCTCAGAATTTAAACACACCAAGTAATATGAAAAAAAAAAATAGTTTCATTTAATTTACACATATCACAACTGAAAACGCACTTCTAGCAATTATCGCTAGAAGTGCGTAGTATTGTAAACGAATTATTTTGTGTGTCCCTGTAAATGAACGATGAATGCTATGCCCACCGAATTCTACAGTAAGCATCTTGTAGTGCACTCAGAGATATATATCAATTTCAGTATGTTTGAAATAGTATAACATCTTTAAAATCCATTGCGAACGATTTTTCCCTGTATACCATAATGCAACGGGATTCTTCTGAGTGTCCCTGTAAATGAACTATAAATATAACACACTAGTTTCAATACCGACCATGGCATAGTAAACCCCAATAACATATATCAATTATACGGCAATCCGAATATATATACGCGACTTAAGCCGCGGACAGACAGACGGATACACAAACCTAAACACCAAGTAATATCCAAAAAATTAGTTAATTTTCATTTACACATATCACAACTGAAAAGGCACTTCTAGAAATTATCGCTCATACGTTGTACTGTAAACGAATTCTTTTGTGTGTCCCTGTAAATGAAAGATGAATGCTATGCCCACCGTATTCTACAGTAAGCATCTTGTAGTGCACCTCAGAGATGTATATCAATTTCAATATGTTTGAAATAGTATAACATCATTAAAATTCATTGCGAACGATTTTTCCCCATATACCATAATGTAACGGAATTCTTCTGAGTGTTCCTGTAAACGAACTATAAATATCACACACTAGTCTCATTACCGAATATGCCATACACTGTTAAAAATTTGCAGCAAACTGTCCAGTCATTTGACCGTTTTTAGAGAAAACAGTTACATAACCATAATTTAACACTATTCGGACCATAATATGAGCAATAATATGGTCAGAATAGTGTTAAATCATGGTTATGTAACCATTTTCTATAAAAACGGTCAAATGACTGGACAGTTTGCTGCAAATTTTTAACAGTGTAGTAAACACCTATAACATATATCAATTACACGGTAATCCGAATATATACGAGGGTGGGCAGATAAGTTATCGGCCTGACACAAAGGTGGAACAAGTATGACCAAATGACAACGATGTTTGTAAAATATGATCCTTTAGATGACATGCTGCCGAGTTTCAGACGAATGGGTTTATTGGTTATTGCTTGGCGATAAATTAAAGTAAACAAGTTTTGACATTTTCTAAAAATGGAAAAAATTGAAGTTCGAGCTGTCACAAAATATTTTGTTAGAAAAGGTTTAACCACCATGGACATACAAAAAGAGTTACATTCCACCTTAAAGGATTCTTTTCCTTCATATTCGACGATAAAAAAGTGGGCTGCTACAATTAAACATGGTAGGAAATCAATTCACGGTGATGAACGCTCAGGACGTCCAAAAACCGCTACGACCGATGAAATCGTCTCAAAAATTCACAATGCCGTATTGAATGATCACAGATTGATATACGCGAACTTGCTGACATTGCAAGCATCTCGATAGACCGTGTCCACTACATTTTTACAGGATATTTTGGGTATGAAAAAGCTTTTCGCTCGATGCGTGCCGCGTTTGTTGAACGTCGACCAAAAACGCCAAAGAATGAACATTTCTGAAGAGTCTCATGAAATGTATTGTGCTGCAAGTTGAAAAATAAAATGAAATATTGTCAAAAATCTTGTATTTTATTTGTTAGGTCGAGAACTTTTCGAACCACCCTCGAACAGGGCTGCACTAAAGAATTCGCACACCAAGAGTGTGTCTTAAATGTATTAAGTTGCAAAGAGACTACATTGAATAATAATAGGAAATTTTGTCAAAAATCTTGAGCTTTCACTGTCAGGCCGAGAACTTATCAGCCCACCGTCGTATACGCGAGTTAAAGCGCGGACAAACAGAAGGACCCAGAAACCAAATTCATAAACACTTTTCATCTGTGTTGGAAATTCTTAAAAGAAAACTTACCGAGTTATGGTACTAAGAGTTTTATGAATTATCAGTATTTTCTTGCACTGAAAACAAAAAAACGCGCTATTAGTGCCGTAAAACACAGAAAATTCATAAAATGCAAAATATCGTAACTCGGTAAGCATTTGTCACAAAACAATGGAATTAATGTCCTTCTTAGACATTAGATAACAGTTTTCTAAGTATAAGTTATAGAAAAATGGAACCGTATTAAAAATTAAATATAGTATTGTATACATAATTAGTATACATAATTTAGCATTTGTATACATATATTTTGAATATATAGCATTACTTCCCCTTGTAAAACAAATGTCATTCCTAAAAGCTGTACTTGATTTGAATACATTTTGTAGTTGGAAGTACGTTGCTATTTTCAGCGGATTAAGATATAACAGTCATAACCTCTATTTTAAATATCCCGGTAAATTCGATCTAGATAAGAAAGAGTTTAATCTGGCATAAGAACATTGTCCTACTTTGTCTACAGTAAAAATATGTAAGAATACATTAAATTATTCACAAAATTCAACGGAATTTTTAGCCGTACATTTTTCATGAGAATAAATTTCATTCAGTGAATCTTAAAAAAAGGTACATTTCTAAGTGTAACATTGTAATTAGTGTCGACGCTCGTTAATTCGAAGAAGGTACGGAGATGAAGTTCGAATTATCCAAGGCTCGAAGTTTTAGATTAAAAGAAAGAAAAGGACTTTTTATTCTATCATTAAAGAAAAGTACTTAATTTGTTTCTGTAATTCGAATTTAATCATATTAAATTATAAAAATACATATTGCATTCTAAAATTAAAATTATTAGAAGCATTATGCCTCTCTAGACTTGCCATCATGTCTATTTTGGAAATACTTACAATTTTAACGGCATATTTAAGCCCACAACGTAAGAAATACACATGTAATGAGAGGTACATTGTAAAGTATAATTTCGTATAAGTTATCAATAAATGTAAAGATTTCTTTTGTTTACATCCAGCTTTACCATTGAATGCCTAAGGGGGGGCCACTCGGCCCAGCAAAGTCAGGCCGTAGAGCGTTAGCACCTCCCCCGGGATGTTCCCCGGCACGCGGGGATTCGTTTTGGGTGATTCCAGCCACCGGCGGAAGGGAAGGCACGACGCCGAGACCGCCAGCGCACGCGCAAACGGCCCAAACAACAACAAAAAAGAAAAAAAAGAAAATACAAACTAGGCCAAAGGCCGGCACTGCCAGGACAAGCCTAAGCGCGACAAGGGGCAGGCAAGAAAGCTAAAAACAAAAAAAAAGAAAAAGAAACTGAAAAAAGCCTGAACCGCTGGAGCCTGCACTCCCTCGCGACAGACAGCGGCAGGTGCAGTGATGAAGAACTTGTAGGTGAACAGTCCTTAACGCTCCTGCGTCATGACACACAGTTCGCGGCCAAGGCGGTCCTTGGATAATAATGATGCGCCGGAATCTGAGAACTCAGTTCCCACGCGACAGATGACGCCACAAGTTGTTGCGTTGGAGAGATGAGGCCGCTTCTAAAGACTGCGAAGGGAGCACAGCAAGGTGCTCAAACACTGACAAGGTACAGCCAAAATAAGGAAAAGTCAGGAGAAGGAGGGTAGGTAGATCAATTACAGTACTGATTGGTGGTGAAGAATTTAATATGTTTAGTTAAAAATTGATAAAAGCTAGAGTTGGTTACTTAATTTGTTAAGTTCGATAAATCCATTAAGAAATTAAAAATATTTTTTAATTTTTTTAGTAAGATTGGTCTTGTTAGAATATTGGTTAGCCAAGAGGGTGGGGGAATTTCGGGAGATCTGAGATGCCAGGCAACGGTCAGTGGGCAGTCAAAATAGTAATGAGAAGGCAAGCCCCGCTGGCCACATGGACACACATTGGAGGCTGCACGTTTATAATATGCATAATCAACCGGTAGTATTATTCTTCCCTTTAAAACATCATGGGATCTTAGAGTTTATAATAATTAATAATTTTTCGTAGCCAGCCATTTTAGAAGAAAACAAAACAGTATTTCTCCCTTTTTAACACTTTCCAAGGCAGTTAAAAAATTGTGTATATGAATTCGGTTTGTCTGTCTGTCTGTCTCTCTGTCTCTCCGTGTTCTAACTGGCTTAAATATATTCGGATTGTCATACAATTGATATATATTATTGAGGTTTACTATGGCATGTTCGGTATTGAAAATGAAGTATGTAGCAGATTTTTTACAGGGACACTCAAAATAATTTCATTATATTACGGTTTATTTTAATGCTGTTACACAATTTCAAACATATTGAAATTGATATATATTACTGAGGATTGATATATATGACTATAAGAGGCTTACTATAGAATATGGTGTGCATAACTTTTATAGTTCCTTTACATGGACACTCAAAAGAATTCCGTTATATTACGGTCAATGGAGAAAAATCGTTTGGGTTTTATTTTAACAATGTTTCACTATTTCAAACATATTGAAATTGAGATATATCACTAAGGTGCATTACAATAGACTTACTAGAACATTGTGTGTATAGCATTTATCGTTCAGTTACACGGTGACAGAAAAGAATTCGGTACTATCTGTTAACAATAATTGCTGGATGTGCGTTTTCAGTTGCTGAAAGCGTTTTTAAATTTAACTAATTTTTTGTCTATTACTTGGTGTGTATAAATTCAGGCAGCACAATAACAGGGCAGCACAAAAGTTCTCGAGTACATTTCCGTTTATTGACGGAAATTCCTTTAAAATTAAGTAACTTGAATGCAGGGTTGCCAAAAAAATGCTAAAATTTTATTTTGAATAGCAGTAACTTCTTATAGTATTGTTAGTCTGATTTAACCCATTAACTGCCAAAACTATGTGGGCGGAGTCTTCGATATTTTTATTGAAATTCGTTTCCCACCAAAAATTTTGAAAGACAATATTTGGTAACTTTAATAGCAAAGTTTTTGTCATTAAATAAAGTGTTTTTTAACATATTAAAATAGTGGTGGCTATTCAGGGTTTTTTTTTATATCATACACTTTTATTTTGAATGTTGGCAACCACGAGTATACTCGTGGTTGGCAGTGAATGGGTTAAGGGGTTACATACGTTAAAGGCGGCAAAAAATTGACATTTTTTGGACTTTTTTTTAGGAAGGAAGTAAAATTAATTGAAAAACTAATAATTCCACATTGTAATTTTTTATTGCATCAAGTATTTAAAAGTATTTTTTTTATTATTAAATTTGGTCTCATATTACGTCGGAAACCTGCAGCCGCGTTGACCTGTACCAAAATATCCGGGCTCGATAGGCAGCATCGTAAGTTCCTGTAGAAACAAAAAATTATTAAAATCTTAGTTTCTCGTAGTAAAATTAGGTCGTAGCTGAGAGCCATCGGCTCAAATTTTTGAATTTTTGAAAAATAAGAAAATTTGCTCTATTTTGAAAAAAAAAAAATACATTTTTCGTCTAAAATTTTTGTTTTTAAAATTATTGGAAAAATATAAGAAATTAAAATTTTCAAAAAATGGCTCAATGGCCCTTAGATAATTTAATTATGCGTAGATAAGAACAAATTTTATCCAAAAATGTTAAACATTGTTCAAGTTATCATGCTGACCATGTTGAAAAATGTAGTTTTCAGAAAATCGCGCTTAAAATTTTAGAAGAAAAAAAATATACTGATATATTTTTTCAACTTACACTTAATTTGCTATTCCTGCGCCATACTTTAAACCCTTCTTGTGCCATCTGCAGCTTCAATAAGGGAGTAGAATCTTTAGTAGAATCTTTTCGGCGAGGTCGGTTTTATCGATCGCGCGCGCGCTCACATTTTTGCTCATATCTTTCTTAATAATTGAGATATTATTTTAAATCTTTTCGCCCATAATTCTATACACTATATAGATTTAATTTCCGTCAGATTTTTTGAAAGTTGAGAAAGTATTAACTCCTTAATCTCTAACTTCCTGTAATTAAATAAGGGGACTATTTCTCTACAAGAATAGTGGTAGAATTAAATTTTAGTATTTCCCTGGCAACCGTGCTTGCATGGTAAAAGTTCATAAAAAAGTGCAGATTCGTTTTGATTAATATTATATTGTTGTAAATAAGAAAAGAGTGATTCTGCCAAATTTTGAATGTAAGTACAGTGAATGTCTTCATTTACATCAGAGATATAATCATATATAATTTGAAAAAAATATTATTTTTTGATTTAAATAGAGCAAGCCAACCTCAACTTAAAATCCACAATATTCATAATACTTCTCCATTCATTAGCTTTGTTCATGAAAGATTATTTTAGAAAATTATCTTTGTAGTTCGACTTAACCGATGTGATAAAAACAAGACATTATGAGAGACTTATCTTCTATTCTACGGCGAATGGCCATCTACAGACAATTTTCATGTCAATCAATTATTAAAATTTTCCTATGCCTATTTTGAAGATTGATTTTTCATTCAAAAATTGTTCTTTTGATATTTAAATACTGAATTTGGAATAAATTAATATATTCAATTAAGAACTTTTCAGAACTTAATTTCTCAATTAATTAATTAATTTCTTAATTTTTCAGAACTTTTCAGAACCTGCTTAATTCCCTCGGGACGAGAATATCAACCAAAATCTTTAATTTTTATTCAAAACTATTTTCAAATAGCATTCTTTGTCTTTTTTAATCGCAGAAATTTTGTAAATTAATAAGGCAAAAATTGCTATTTGAAAATAGTAGTATGCAAAATTACTGCCTACACGGCACGCATATTTGAAGCTCGTCGCGATAAAGTTAAGATAGCTCACCATGTTAGAAAACAATTTTTTTTTAAAATAAAGCGAAAATGAATGTAATACTGATTGCTCAAATAAATTTATGAAATACAATTTCATTTGTTAAATAAATTATTCTGATGCAATGTATTGTCATTTTAAATATTTTTAAGGAAGAATAATGCAATATTTGACACTTATCAAAAATGTCCTCATGACAAAAATAATGATAATCTAATTCAACTTTTTTCAATAAATATAACATATGAGGTACTAAGAATGCAATGAAATACAGTATAAGCCATGAAATAGAAACGTCCATAGACTTACCCATTCAAGTTATTACTCTGATGATTTTTTATATATTTTCTGTATGTCTATAAAAAAAAGTAGCTGTAAAATTTGAGAAAATTCTCAGATATTTAAATCGATCTTTTTTTACATCCCATAAATTGTTGGAAATCAGTTTTATATAAATGTAACTATAATTTTTGCTGATAGAATTTTTTTTTCGGAACTCAGGGCTCCCACTGGTCCTTTTTTGAATACCATTATTTCGAAAATATAATTAGCGTATTTTTTCTACAACATTTGCATTAGAAAGTTACACGTTTGTTTAAAAATATACTGACATTCAAAAGAGAGGCCAGTGGAAGTCTTGGTAGCTGATTATGTATGAAAATTATGCTTTTCGAAAAAGGCAATTAAATTTTTATCTCTGAATATCTATTAAAGATATTCACCTCAAGTTCTTAAAACCCTCCAGAATTTTATGTTTTAACCTTTTTAATATTAATATTAGAAGGTTTTTTTAACATCTTAAAGAACAACTTTCGGTTACTTAAATACACACTGTTGGTTACTTGAATGCACACTTTCAGTTATTTAAATTCGCACTTTCGGTTTCTGAGCAGCAGAAAAACCAGCCATATCTATATATCCAATGACCGTAAAAAAAACTGTTTTGGATAACTAATTGTACAGTATTTCAAATAAAACAATAAAAATATTTTGATACTTGCTCAAAACTGCATATCCAAACGAAGCGTGATGTTCGAAATAAAATCTTGCAACTCTCTGACAGAAATCCGGAATAATTTTCATCCATGCATGTAGAAAATATACCGATATTCTTATCCAGGCACTCAAGAATTGAATACGATTTCCAAATTTTCTTGTAAAAGCAATGCATATGTCAGAAAATATTAGAGACCGTGTTTCAAAGCTGGAGTTTCATAATCACGAAAAATGTGGTAATGATGTCATTATAATATTAAATCATTATCATATTACAATATTAAATGTCATTATATCATTATTTAACTATAATTAAACGTGAATCATATTTATAGGAAAATGAAAATCATTATTTGAATTTTAGTGCCTGAAATTTTCTCGTATTGACATGAAAATAATTTTGTAATCATCCCAGAATATTTCGTGTTTTAGAGCATGAGAAAACAAAATTCTGAAAATTATTTTAATGCATCCGAAATTCGGAGCATAAAGATTAGAAAAGTGATACGATTTATTTTCTTTTTGCCTTTTCATCAAAAGGGCATAAGTCAACAACGTTAAAAATTAATTATAAAAAAATGGTTTCCAAGTTTACTATAACAGAATTTCTTCATTAGCCGCATACAGATTTATGAATATTTATCAAAAAAAATAAAACAGGTTTTTATATATAAATTTCTTTTTTAAACTTACTGAAAGCTTGTGACTGGTGCCCTTTTGAAGAAATCACATTCAAGTACACTCATTATTGGTTTAAAATCTTCTTTAAAATGTTGTTACCTTTTCACGCAAATACTCTTTATAATACTCGTTTTCCTTGAATTTGTCTTGAATTTTTTTATATACAAGCATGAACGCAAATATAAACTGAATTTTTAAACTTAAGGAAATGTTTAACACTATTTCTATCTGTGTCAAATGTCACTTTTCAAGATTTTTATTTAATAGTTAATCATTTGTGATTTTTAAATTATAACTGCTAGCAATCAACTTTATTAGATCGAATGCTTATTTCCAGATTTATCAAGTGTAAAAATTACAAAAAAATACTCATAATTCAAAACCTTAAAAGTTATCTTTTGACACCTTTGGAAAATTGTTAATAATAAGTTTTATGATAGTTAATAAAAATAACACTTTTATATGATACATAGTTAGAACTCATGCTTTGATAAACATTACAGCAAAAAATCGGGCCCTCCTTTTTCTCTCGCACTAAAGCTGTCTCTAAATATATTTACAAAGAAATCTTAATTTTGAACGCATTTTTCTTTAAAATCATACGAATTCTCTTCTCGTAATTTACACGATGTCGACATCCGCTTTGAAATCTTATGAATAATTAAAAGAGAGAAACCATGAAAAGTTCTTCGAAATACTCAGACAGAAAAACTGCAAATGAAGGAAGAAAAGGATGCATAATTAGTCAAAATAAATTACTATTAAAAAAAGACAAAATCTGAAATTTTAAAATAATGAAGTTTTTCTAAATGTTCATTTCGTTGACTTAATTTGACATTCTTCCAAGTATCAATAGCGCAATGGTACCAGAAATAGGATATTAATTCAATTTGTATGAAATTTTTAGGCTTTTGTTCTATGTATGTATGATAGTGGTATTTGAATAGCATGAGAATAATTTTATTTAAGGTAATTTTTCCAATAATGGTCCATCTGCTTTGAAAAACGAAAACCGAGCTTATATATCACATTCAAAAGCAACTAAAAGACCGGTAATAAAGTGACAGGTTTAAAACAATATCTTGTTTGTGAATGTGATATGAGGTGTTAAAGGGAGGGGGGGGGGCAGAGTGGATTATCCCACAATTTTTTGAAAAATAAGTTTGAATTCTCAAAGCATTGTATGTCATGCCATCTATTGGCTGTATAACGGTTTCTTTTAATTTCGGAACTATTTGAGTGATAGAGCCAGTTTAACAGATGGCCCAATGTAACTTGGATATCAAGTTGTCAGTGCAAGAAATGAATCAAGTGGCTTGGTTTAATGTTTTTATATTTAAAAAATATCTGTCTCTTTCTGAACTTAAAAAGACAGAAATATAAGAAGTCACTTTAAAAACTAGCCTAAATCAGTTTAACAAAAATTTGAACAATTTTGTAAAGCAATTTTCTCGAAATCACGGCTGGCAAGGTTGGTCCATTTTGTTTCTCAACGCTTTATATATAAACTTGTTTCTCATTTGTCAAATGCAGGTGTCCTGTTAGAGGGTCCCACCAGTGACTGAGAGGCACTGCTCTCAAAGCTGGTAGACGGGAGGTGCTGGGTTTAAAACTTTGTCGCGCTCGTCGACCTAACCGTTGGGAGATTTGCGTAGTTTTCTTCTAACCTTGCCGTAAATACGGGTTAGGATCCCTTAGAAAGACACCCATGGAGGGCACTCCCCCTAGGGCCTATAACCCTCGCATAGTTAAACGGCCGTGATAAATCAACCAACCAACCTGTTAGAGGTACGCTCGTGTAAAAAAAAAAAAAAAATACAGCCCTACTATCTCTGTAGCGAATTACCGTATAACAATGTGACTGGAATCAATCGATTAGTAATAAAGTCTACTAATCAATGCTATACTTAAATTTTGCTTAGTATGTGTTCTACATATGGAAATTGCAACAAAATTTAAATTTTTCAGTACTATCACCTAAATTTGAAATCATATTTGGTTTCTTCGACAAATGTTATCTTCGGATACCAAACGAGAAGTTATTCAGTATCAGTTTATGAATCATGCAGGTTTAAATTTTGAAACTTTTGATGTTAAATTAATATTTAATCGTGGCCAAATAGATTGCAATGGGAGTAGTGTTTTAAGTACTTCTGAAAAATTACTTGGCGAAATGAGCTGTAATTTTAGATAGGCATTTTTGAAGCTTCAAAAATCGATTTATGTTAAACATTTTATCGATTACAAATGATACTTTTTTTCCAAAAATTAATTTCAAAATCTATATATTTATTCGAAAAATTATTTTCGAAACCAATGCGAATTGTAACGTATGAATTTTTTAACAGAAATAGATTTCTAGACGCTTCTAATATGCTAATCCAAAATGATAGCTCATTCCGCCAAGTAGTTTCTAAGTTACGGTTAAAAAAGCTACGTGCAATGCGATCGGTTTTGCATCGATTAAAAATAAATTTAAAATGAGGAGTTCCAAACGCTAAACCAGCATATTTTCCAAATTACTTGACTAAATGATTTCCCGTTTGGTATCTGAAATAAAATGTATCGAAGAATCCAAATATGATGTTAAAATTAGTATTGATAAAATTTAAAGTTTGTTACAATTTTAATATGTAGATGGGCTATTACTAATGGATTGGTACCAATCACATTTTTATACGATGGTTTGCGCAGAGTTAATAGGGATATATCTTTTTTACACGGGCTGTAAACATGGCCAATACCTGGTACAATTGCCTTAAGAGTCATACAGTAGTAACGAGAAAATACTCGCAAACTAATGCATCTTCTCAAGGGTAGCGTTCTTTTCAAATTTCTCGTTTGCATTTCAATATTTTAATATTTTTTTTCGCATAAGATATCTGAAGTCGACGTCTAACCGGGTATCTTCGTACTTTTTCGATTTTTGTTGAAATTTTTTTCTGGGGACACTTTAAAGTTCGGAACCGGTTCCAAAATCGAAAGTGTTTTCAGAAAATAAAAAATGTCTTCGAGTTACTAGCGTAGGCTCTTAATATGTTACTGCTGAAAGATTTCGACAATTGTTTGACAGTTTTCGTTAAAATTAGAAAAATTCAAATTCTCTAAAAGTAGAATAGTAGATATCGCCGCTACCATGTCAAACTATCGAATTTTTATTACTTTTAAAAATGGGCCGATTGTCACCACTAAATTTTATTAGAATTCTTTGCCTAGTAAAAATACAAAAAAAAAAAAAAAAAAAAAAAAAAAAAAATCTGTGAAGAAGAGGGTTACCAGTTTGGCCACCCTTTTTACTTAGAGATGAGGATTCATACCGGAAATATTGAGAGAAAAAATTTTACTTTAAGTAATCGCGAAATATGCTGTCATTATATAAAGAAATATTTCTATTTTAAGTTTCTGGTATAGATTCGAAATTTCTGAATTGACAATTAGGCTAAACTGGCAACCCTGCTGATGTTGCAACCCTGAAACCCTATCAAAATTTAGTGGTGACAATCGACTCATTTTTAAAAGTAATGAAAAATGCATTTTTTTACATTCCATAGTTTGACATGGTAGTGACGATGTGATAAGTTTATCTTAAAATACATTATTTTATAGCTGCAATACCATAGTGACATTTTTAAACCACTCAAAATTTTAAGAAGGTAGAGCTCCATCTATATTAATATATAGAAATCCATTTTAACATAGTAAGAGTGGGGTAATATCTAAAAAGTACACTTGAAAAACGAATTAAAAGTTATTTCGAATTGCTAAAGACCAAACTGAATTAAAAAAGAGGAAATTAAATATTTTAAAAAACAAAAACATAATAAGTATTTAAGTAAAAAAAATAATTAATTAATTAATAAAAACATAAAATTTAAGACTTAATCGAAAAAATTTACATTATAAATGTAAAATTTAAGGCTTAAAATAACAAGAACGATAAATCATGCATCACGGTATAGAATATGAAACACTTTCCAACGCTATCGGATTATTGTTAAAAAATTTCATTTTTGTTCATACAATGAAATGAGATATCTAAATAAACATTAAATATAAAACACAACGCAATCAAAAATTACATGCAGCAATGACTATCCATTGCCGGTATTGTGTGTAATTCTTTCGTGCAGTCCTGTATATGATCAACACACCTCGCGATGCACAATAAATAAGTTAGTTTTAAAATGCATATCACAACTGAAATCACACATCCAGCAGTTACGGCTCATAGTCAATCCTATAACCAAATTCTTTAGAGTGTCTCTGTAAATAAACGACAAATTATACGTACTCAATAAGCTATAGAAAACATGATGTAGTGAACCTCTGTAATGTATATAAGTTTCATTATGTTTGAAATAGTTTAGCATCATTAAAATTCACTGAAAACGATTTTCCCCCATACATCAAAATTTAATTAAACTCTTTTGTGCGTCCCTGTAAACTATCTGTAATTGCTACTTACTCGATATTCCACAGAAAACATATTGCCATCCACCTCAATGAGGTCTATCAATTTCATTATGTTTAAAACAGTGTAACATTATTAAAATGCACTAAAAATGATTTTTTTCCCATTGACTGTAATGTAACTGAATAATTTTGCATGTCTCTGTAAATGTATTATAATTGCTACTTACTCCATACTCTATAGATAACACGTTGTCGTCGAAAGTCATGGTGAACGTGAATAGCATATATAGATTACATGGCAATGCGAGTTTATTTACGCGAGTTACAGCACGGCTAGACAGACGGCCAGACAAAAAGAATTCATAAACACTTTTCAACTATGTTGGAAAGTGTTAAAAATAAGGCTATAATGTTTGAGGCATAAAATGTAAGTCTTAAATCAGACGTATGAGAATAATCATCATAAGAAAAAACTCCAAGAAAATTCTGATAAGTGCTACCATTGTAGAAAAACTGCGTAGAGTTTCTTACAGCCATTGTCTTTCATTATATACTGAAGCACGAAAGTGTCTAAAGATCCCTTGCATCATTATAAAAAATATTTAAAAAAATTTTTGCTTGACGCAGAATGTGAGATAAATATCTTTATGTAATTTTTATTCCCATTCAAAAAGTTTTTTGTAAAATTAACTAACGTGTCGTTTGGAGATTTCTGATTATAATTTCAGATTGGCGGAACTCTTTCATCAGTAAAAATTAACGTCACATAATTTTATATTTTATCATATTACTGAAATTTTGTTTGTAACTGTGTCAAAATAACATAATTTTTCACTAAGTATTTGCATCGCCAGTAGTAAAATCAAGGCCTCTGCTTTGTAATTTTGGAACTGATAGAATTGGGAGTCTGTAAAAAGACGTAATTGTGAAGCATTTACATATAAAATATACATAGCAATTTTATTAATTAAAATCTACGCTTAAATACAGATTGTTTTAGATGAACATATGAATAATTATATATTTTTGTAAATGAGTAAATGCAAAAGGTTGTGCACGTAAAAACAAACAAACAAAAAACACACACCGAAAATAAGACTTAGTCCGTCTTTTGGAGAAAGAAATTAATATAAAACCGAACCTTATATTCATGGAATT
Organism: Maratus michaelseni; assembly: GCA_963931845.1. Lineage (NCBI taxonomy): Eukaryota > Metazoa > Arthropoda > Arachnida > Araneae > Salticidae > Maratus > Maratus michaelseni. The sequence goes on from OZ007586.1 coordinate 168,547,018, forward strand.
CATTCTCTAAAACTATAATAGATACAATAAAAAGTTCAAAGACAAAATTATAGAGCATCGTCCGATTTTGTAAAAATGGATATATTGCGCACGCAAATATGATAAATCGACACTAGTGCAGACGAAAATATCAGAAACCAATGTGAGATATTTTGTTCGAGATAAATATATAATGGCAGACGAAAAATTTATTTTGCAATTTTAAACACTAGTGTTTGCAGATAAAATAGTCTGAGTTCTAAACAATAACTTTTATAATATAAACAAAATTAACAGACTTGTTCTATACCTATAGTAGAATTACAGAAAACTTTTATTATAGAATTTGATTTTATTTATGTTTTTTCTGTGAGAAGAAAAAATGAGTTACTATTTAATATTCTGATTTTTTTTGCATAAGGTTATAATAGGCCAATTCCATTCGTGGATGCAGTGTCAGTCACACAGATGTAAATGGCTGCGGAGGTTGACTACCACTATTATAGTAAAGGAAAATTTGACTTATTCAATCCCATATATCTAAAATTAAATACAGTGAAGAATTAAAAAATATATACCGGTGGCCAAGAACAATAAACTTTTGCGGCTATGTGACTTACACTACATTCACGCATGGAATTAGCCAATACAAAGAAACCGAATTCTAAATTTTAGTGAAAAATAATGTTTTCGTGCAGCGAAAACTTAATGCAAGTTAATAGGTATAACAGGGTTCGTACGCTTCTACCACAATTTTTTAATGGAAAATTTCTATTTAATATTTTAAATAGAAGAAATTGTAGACGCCACTTTTAATTTCAGGGTTTGTAATACTTTTCTGCATTTAAATAAGGCGAAAAATTCTATTAAAAAATTGTGGTAAAAGCGTACGAATCCTGTATAGGCATTTCATTAAAATTATAACCAACCAACCAACTTTTAAGCCTGAACTATACAGCAGCTATTAACTTCTTCATTTAACAATCCCATGGCTGATAGCTCAGTAAAGTTACACTTTCGCTGCTCCAGAAGTGGGCCAACAGTGCAAAAACCTTGCCCGCTTTCCTTTTGCCAGTTCCTCTTATTTTTATTAATTTCATTTTTAACAGATTTTTAAGTACTTAACACTGCATTATAATTAAATAATGAATCATTTAACATTCATACTGTAAACATTAACCTCGACATCTTATAAACAAGAATTAACAAATGTATGACCAATACAACATTAATATTTTCAAAACAATATTTATTACTGATTCTACTGATCTAACTAATTTCATGAAATAAATTTTCAATGCTTAGAAATTCTGTGAACGATGAAGTTGTTCCTCGAATTGCACATTTTTTTCCCTAGCTACCAGTTTTTAAGTTTTTTTTTTTCAAGTCAAATGAACATAATTTGAAACGGAAAAAATACTTAACGAAAGGTTTCTGATTTCTACATGATTAATTAATTTTATATTTATAAAATTTCTGGTTACCTCAACCTCATACATAGCTGCTAAACTGCCCCAAAAAGTGAATACTTTAACTTGACCATATGTAGTTGAGTGAAAAATATTTTTCTGTGAGTGTGCCAAGATGTTAGTCGACAAGTTTTAACATCCTCGATAACTTCTTGAACTTCTGGGACATTTTAGAAGCTCCCTAAGCAACCTATGAATTACATCGGACAAGAAAAGTAAAAATAGTAATGGAATTGCACTAAGTAATCCATGTTTATTCAATACTAAAAATCTCTTAAAATAGTAAATGAAATATAACTAAATACAATAATTCTGACCATTTTCTTTCATTTCCATGTTAACAGGAAAAATTGGGAAAGGACACTTTTGCGTTGCCCATAAACTTTGGATTAAAAATTTGATCTATTGGTCATATTTCTCTATTCTTTGCATAAATATATACATCTATTATTATGTCAAATGTTTGATTAAAATTTTATAAAGGCATTATTTTTTTATAATCATCATTTGAAATGTGTATTTATGGACTCAGCCAAAGAAAAATACTAATATATCACTATGTGAAAATTTCTAAATATACCATTTTAATAAAGTTCAATTATTCACAATTTCTGCTTTTTGCATCATTTTAATTTAATATATGAAAATAGTACACAAACGTACCTTTTTATATATGCTGAAATGAAGGATCGGTATTTGAAGGATACAATTTGTCGCTAATGGATCCATCAAAAAATCAGACACTAAAATGCGATGCAAACTTTAGAAAACTTTTGTTTAAAACGTGTCATTTTTTCCGCTTTCACTTCTGGTAGATGGAGTAGACCTTCAATGTCGTGATGTCAATGGGGTGACTTGACATTCAAAGATAAAATACAAAATGGTAATCCAAATTTCGAGATTATTCTCTGCATTTAGGAAGTGGTTTCGGAGTTTTCTAATTAACGATGTATACTGCTATGAGAAATAAACGCCTTAAGTGCTGAAAAATTATTTGCGTTTTGTTTCTGAAATGCAGATATTTGATAATGTCACTTTTATACAAAAATTGTGTTGCTGTTTTAAGCACTGGAACTTTATTGCATTGGTCGTCGCATTTAGGCCCATTGACTTTATTTTTTTATTACGATGTGAGCCAAATTATAATTCATTATCTGAATATTTATAGACACTAGAACGTAACTGCCAAATTTTCGTCTTTTGTGTTACTACTATTTCAGAATAGCAATCTTCGCTTTATGTAACCGCAGAAATACCACATTTAAATAAGGCGAAAATATCTATTCGGAAGCTGTGGCAACAAAAAAGCTACTCTAAAAGTTCGAAGCTATTCTAAACTTGTATACTGACACATACAAAAAATGATAAAATCACTCAATTTCGTCCGTTTTTAAAGACATTTATACGTGACTTTAATGGCAGGCTGGAACGTTTTTTTTTTTTAATTCCTTTTAATGGCACAAAAATGGCAGGAATTGCTTATGTTTCTTTACGAATGTGTGCGCAATAACTTTCTCACCCAAGTAATAAAATAAGTATTACTTTACCGATATTATTATCGATTTTCATTCAAATTTTATGCCGTTTTAATTGCAACACATATATATTTACGGAATCTTATTTATATGTTTGCACTTAAATTAAAATAATGTGTCAGCGTATTTTTAAATTCATTTTTCTATGGATATTATTCTGTACTGAAATATATACTTGCGAAATCACTTGAGAATTGCCATACATACAAAATTCAAGGTAAACAAAAATTGCATTAAAGAAACCCTTATTAGATTTTGATCGAATTTCTATTCATATCAGCTACAACTCAGAAAGCTTCAGCTGTCGGCTGATCTTACAAAACTAAATTATTCTGACGGATTTAGCTTTATTGAAATATACGCCTTTGAAAGCGACTATTTTTCTACTATGTTCACGAATCACCTGTTATCTCTTTTATAATAATGTTTAACTTTTAGTCTCTCTGCGATTATCAGTACTGTAATTTCCGGCGTATAATCCGCAGCTCAAAGAGTCGTTTTTCGACCCAGAAATATTATTTTATAAAATGTAACTTTAAAGATCGCTGTAAACATTTAAATACAATTATTGAATAAAATTTCTGGGTCGAAAAACGACTCTTTGAGCTGCGGATTATACGCCGGAAATTACGGTAATAATAATTTCATTCTTTTCAGTAAATATCACGAGATTTCGCTTCTTAAAAACATATACACTGATGTCCAAAAGTTAAGCAACAAACACAAAATGCTAAATTTTTTAGTTGTGAGTATTCAAAAGAAAGTGATATAAACATCAGTCATAGCAAATATGCACTATACCTACAACACAGCCAGTCAATGTGATGTCCCTTTTCCGTCACAAATGGTTATTAGTGTTACAATCACTATGGTGAACCAAAATGTGTTATCTCTTATTCATCTCATTATTACTCTCAAGTAAACGTGACTCCACTGAAAAAGCTTTGTAACGAGATGCCAGGTGATGTTAAAATTAAATCACTTTGTGATTCTCACGTGATCTTCATTTGAAAACTCCATTTTTAAGTCATCATTTACGTTGTATTGTGAAGAGTGACCAAATAACGCACAACGAAATCATATAGTGATTCTCGGGTGACTGACATTTGGAGACTACTGTAAAGTCACCTTGAATGCTGAAGTCAGAAAATGACTTCATTTTGCTGTCACGTGGGGACTCCTCACAAAACAACTATCATTGTGACTTTACAATGGTATCTCCAAATGACGGTCACATGATAATCATAAGGTGACTTGTAAGTTCGACATTGTAATGTTACCTGGGGGCTCGTCATAAAGCAACAGTTGTAGTGATTTTTCAATGCAGTCACCAAATGACCTTTATTTGAGCGTAATAATGATACGAATGAACTATATCATATTTTGAATCATCATAGTGACTGTGACGCTTCTGACCATTTATAGTGTGAAAGTGACATCACATCGACTGTCTGTGCTGTAAGGATAGCATCTATTTGCTACACTTGATGTTTAAATTCCTTTTTTTTTAATATTCACAAATAACAAAGATAGCATTTTGTGTTTGTTACTTAGGTTTTGGACAGCAGTCTAAATAAATAAATAAAAATAAGATCCTCAAATTCTGTAAAAAAATATTGATATAGATGTTTAAATATGGCAATTTAAAAATATTACTCCAAAGTGCTGTAGTTCATATGTTGCTATTACTTGATGAGCACCTTAAAGATGCTATTTTCAAGAAACTTTTACGATACAAAATAGTAAGAAAGTATGAAAATTATTTATGTGTTCAACTTTTCAGTCTATCAGTTTGTTTGTTCGTCGTTAATATTTTGAGAAATAATTGATTTACAGTAAATCTGTTTACATCACTGCAATAGAGTACAAAATATTCCCAAATAAAAATGTTTAACTTTTATAGCTCTTATATATGTTGCATAAAAGAATTCGAACATACAATTGTGTGTTGGTTGCTACTAAGGAAATTGCGTTTTAATTAGTCTTTTTAAAACTCTACAAAATTTAGTTTGATATTAAATGTTTTTTTATTGGTTCGGTATTTGATCGGTATGTCTCTTCACTCGCCTGTCCGTCTGTTCTCTTACTTTTGTAACAATTGCTTGGATAATGCAGGGCTCCCAAATAGTCCGCCAACTGCATACCAATATTTTTTAACAAAACATTCATGGTAAGTTTCTACAATATTTCCGAAAAAAAAATTACCTCCTAAAGGAGTTTACACGAAATTTGCAAGAAAAATCTAAAAATAAATTTTTCTAAGAAAATACCGGTATTCAGCGGACCATTTGGCAGCCCTGATAATGGCAAAATCTGGATATGTTTCTTAAATTAGCTTCAGTGTATCTTCTATTGAAAATATTCATTTTGATATGAGCTTTTACAGGACTGCATAAAAGGATCCGTATTACATTATCGTATATGAGCTATTATTGTGATTAAGTGCATTTTATAATGTTTCATTTTCCAATTCCAACAAAATTTTATTAGGCTATTTCTAATGCTTTTGCGACTTCTCTGCCAGTCGATTTTTGAATGTCTGTGTAACTGTCTAGTAGTGTTCATTCGTAGCCGTAATTTAACAAGGAAATCTGCTTATGGTATTAAAAACAATCACAATATATTTCTTGTTGAAAATGTTCGTACTTAAAGGAAGAATTGTTTGACTGCCCAACGTAAAAATAATCTTTTATAAGATTTTATTATTTAAAGTTCTCTTTACTATACTTATATTATTTACTATCAATGAAATAGTATATTAACTTAAAAGTATTATACTTTATTTTTTGGTTTTTATCTACGATCGTCCACAATGTCATATATTAACATGATAATTACCTGTATTACCTATTACAACAGTCATTAATTTATTTTAGAAACACATAAAAAAAGACATTGACTTGTTTTGATGTAGTTTGAAAGTGTTTTTTGAAGCATGTGCACTCAGGGATGAAAGGGCTGCGCCACGAATGAACAATTTTCACTACTAAATTTTAATACCATTCTTCGCCTTATTAAATTTCACAAAGTCTGTCATTAAATAAGGTTCTAAATACTATTAAAATTTAGTCGTGACAATCAGTCATTTGTGGTGCAGCACTTTCATCCCTGTGTGCGCTGATTTTTGATGGGGTTTTTTAAATAAATTAATGTCTGTTGTAAAATAGGTAGAACAGATAATTACTATTATACTTCTGTTTTCCTGTTCGTGCTTAAATAATAAAAAAACTATTCGACTACAGAAAATTTTTGAATATATGTCTGAGGAGCACTTTCGTTAATTACAGGGTTTCTACGTGTCAGGATATTTGAATGCCAGGTTTTTCGAAAAGAAACATTTCCTTATTTAATGAAAAAATTTCGAGTTTAAGGGCGACCGTTACTTCTAAAAAAAAAAACTATTATTCCAGTCCTCCGAAGGGTAGGATACTTGAATTATTGTTGAAATTCGTCGCTATAATGAATGCAAAATTTATACAGCCCCACATTCCTGATTAGAATCAGTTATTTTGTATCGATGTTTGCTGTTTCAATTGTCTTTTAATGTGATTCTATTTTTACGATTGAAGATACGGGTGAAAGAAAAAAAAATAATTTCAAGACAATTGAAGGGAAATATTTCTGTTGTTCCTTAAAATATAAATACAGGTGGTAATAAACTCTTTCAGAAAAATGCATTAATAATTACCGTAATTTCCGGCGTATAATCCGCAGCTCAAAGAGTCGTTTTTCGACGCAGAAATTTTATTCAATAATTGTAGTTAAATATTTACAGCGATCTTTTAAGTTACATTTTATAAAATAATATTTCTGGGTCGAAAAACGACTCTTTGAGCTGCGGATTATACGCCGGAAATTACGGTATTCATTAAATATTAAAAATTATTATTAATGTATATATTATTTAATGTAAAAATTTTAAATAATAAAAAATATCGTTTCATAACTTTAAGAATAATTTAAATCTTAGTTTTTTGGCGTTACCATATTACAGACTGTTTCATAACATTTTCATCCGTAAAATTAAGCAATTTTTGAGAAAAAAATAACGGAACAATTTCTTTCACTCATAACTCCAATTAATAAAATTTAAGTATTTTTACTGTGGACTGTTTACTATTCTGTGTTGAAAATGTTTACTGTTCTTGTAACAGTTTTGGTCAAGACAATTTTTTTTTAAATCATAATCGCTATATGCAGTTTATACTTCTGCACATTAATAAGTTTTTTTTTAAAAGATTAGCTTGATCGTTTAATAGATTAAAACTAGTTCCTGCTTGAAGGGAAAACTTCAGTCTTCATAAGTTTGTTTGGGTTAACATTGTAACTTTGTAAAAGCAATATTGAGTGGTAGTGATTATTTTTCATAATTTTCGCCGCAGTTAAGAAGTATATTAACCCATTTGCATCATCAGCACATATATGCGGGCATTTCAGGAATTTATTTTTTATTCAGAAATTCCGAACCCATAATGGAAACTCCGAATGAAGAGTTTTTACTTTAAGTAATTACGAAACATCTATCATTAATTAAAACAAAATTACTATTCAGAATTTCTGGTGTGAATATGAAATTTTTTGAATAACAAACAAATACCTGAAATGCACCCATTTATCCGCAAATAATGCAAATGGGTTAAAGAGTTAGGGAAGTAAATTTTTTGATAAGGAATTGAGTTTTGGTAATGGAGCTATGAATAAAGATGAAGAGATATATATCATAGTGTCTACCAGTTGCGAGTGAAGTAAGTGTAGTGACAAGATGGCGGCTGTTGCTTGTTTACATCAGATCAGGGTCTGATTACTGCCAGGGCAAACTTCCACCAGTATTTTTGAATATAATTATTTTCCTTATTCATGGAAAATTTCTGTCATAAATAAGGCAAAAATTTCTATTCGTTTTTACTGGTGGAAGTTTGTCCCGTCGTATTATAATATCTTTCACTGACATTCACAGGAAGGTTGCTTATGTAATCAGAATGTGGTGTAACCGCAAGGCCTGAATAGTGCCGGGGAAAACTTCCAACACTAAAAACAGATCGAAAATTTTGCCTTATTTATGACAGAAATTCTGTATGAATAAGGCACTTAAATAAGGTGAAAACGTATATTGAAATTTACTGGTGGAAGTTTGTCCCGGTGGTAATCAGGTCTTGTGTAACTGTTTACAGTTAAATCTTCTCCATTTTGAGGCCATGAAGATTTTTCTTTATTCATAGTTCTATGTTTCATACAATTATTGTGATATTTTAAATATGTGCTGTTCATTTATGTCACAAATTACAAAAATAATGCTTTATTTAAATAATGTTCTTATCAGCGAGTATTAACTTCTTGAAAGTCTTTGCAATCTAGTATTTCATTCATGAAGAGACATTATCAGATAATATCTAAGTTAAAATAACCAATTCCGCAATAATGTCAATTGTAACTATTTTATACCTACTTAAGAAAAAGTTAATACAACTTCTGCTTGCCTATCATACATTTAAAGAACTAGCGTACAGGTGCTGCACACACTAAACGTTACATCTTCTATTTATCATCAAAGGACATTTTTGTAATGAAATAAAGGCAATGGATCGAACCTTCCGTATGGTCAAACATCCCCAGTTACCCGTACATGATAGCTCCCAAATCTCCAAATTTTTCACTACAACTATTTCCAAAAATAAATATTAGCTTTATTTAAAGATAGGAATTTGCGATTAAATAAGGCGAAGATTTCTATTCGAAAAAAGTGATATTCAAAATCGAGAGAACTATGGTATACATAGTGTATACATATGGTATACGTACTGTTGCAGACAGTTGTACACTTATTTTGTTTTTAAACATTGTACTCCTATTTGCAAATTCGGTTCTAGAATCAAAAAGGTTTTAAATCAAATTTGTTTTATAAAACTTACTGTTATGTATGTATTCATATATAACAATTAAACAGAGCAGCGAAATGCCTTTTAAAACTCCTTTATATTAAATTCCTGTTTTATTTCAATAAAATGTGATTTTACAATAACTTTCATTAAATGTGTTTGTCATGAAAAAAATTACGGAAACTTTACCATTACATTCTTATTTTATTTTTATTATTTTCCATCCAAAATTAAAGGAATATGATACAGATTTCAATCTCTTAATCATTTTTAGGTTTTCAATTCTTTGCTATTTTTTTTTTTCAATTCAAAGAAATTGCTGACAACTGAAAAAAAAGAATCCCCTTTCTTTGACTTGCTCTTTTCAAGCGGTCAGTATGAGCTAAAGAAATATAAAATTTGATTTGAGGATGACACTAGTTTGAAATTATCTGACATCTATTAAACAACTTATTCGAAAGTTAAAGTGAATAATTCCATACAAAATCGGCATCAAAATTTCCATTATATTATTCTTAGTTTTTACACCACTAATAAAAAATCATTTTACTAGTAACATGAAATGGATAACATCATGACGTATTTACTTTAAAATATATGTATAATTATTCTTATATGTATATAGACGACATTTTTTGTATTATTTTCTCTACCAATATTTCCAACCAACGAGCATTGTGGTAATTATTTAGTTATAATCTAACATGAAGATTATTGCTTCGTAAATGCGATAGACAAAATATAAAAAATTAGCCGCCTGTGGTAAGTGTATATCTATATATATGCGAACCTGTTGAGAGTATTATTGCTTTTGGGAGATGTAGGGCAGTGGAGTTTAAATTGCCTTTCCATCCACTGATTAGTAAAAGGCTAATCTATCTGCTTGTGCTATTTGTTTGCTTTTGCGTTTGCAGTATATTTTATTTATATATATTATGTCATTGTTCATTATTTTCATCGTTAGGTTTGCTTTATACACATACTTCTAATTCTCAGAAAGTTTGATTTCATGCATTGATTAGGATATGTATATATATATATATATATATATATATAGAGAGAGAGAGAGAGAGAGAGAGAGTTCAGTTAATACGGTGGACAGTCAGAGGGTACTAGTACGTGTCAATCCAAATAAATTTTGCTGTGGGTCGTGTGGTCACAATCCACTTATAAATTCAAAAATTCAAGGTGGTCTACTGTAAAAGAGTTTCCGTTAATAACTTTGAGAAAAGTGAATACATTGTACTGAAAATTTGAAGAATATAACTTGCTTAATTCGAAACGTAATAACACCAAAACAATTTCTAGAAATTCGAACTATCGGCGTCCATGCAGCGCGAACTCGACGCTACACATTTTTAAATGTAGTTACCAGTGCGTATATTGTCACTGATTTAACCCTTTCCGGCACAGTGGTCCCAGTCCGGGCACACCTAATTTTAATTCCAAACTTGCATTCGGCACCAAGAATATTTTAATAAAATTTTACTTCTACAATGAAAGCTTAAAATAAGGAGTTCTTATTTTCTAAAAAAGTCATTTGTAAATTCCGGTGTCAGTCAGTAATTTCGCATTTTACGAACAGAATTTGTCTGTGCCGGAAAGGGTTAAATACCACTGACGTCACTAGGATGAGGCGAGGCTAACGAAAAGGAAAGGCTACCGCGGTGCTTTACGCGTATATTTTTTTACAGACCGCCAGATTCACGTGATGCTCGAATGCACCAATGGAGGTGTACGAAAAGAGTACACGTCACTCTAGCGGTCTGTAAAAAAAGATAAATGGAATGCACCGCGGTAGCCTGTCTTTTTCGTTAGCCTCGGATGAGGCCAGGAGTTCGCGTCGTACCACTTTTCTTTAAAAGTAAATTTTTATTTATTTATTCGCGATTTTCAGTGCCTAAACAAGAAGACGTTTTTTTATTAAAAGATTATTATTTGTTTATTTTATTTTATTTAATAAAAAGTGGTATGATGGCACTCTCTTCCGTGACTCTAGGAACACCCTTGTTTAATGTTATTTGTTTCTAGCACTTTTCTTGATATTATCACCATTCAAACAAAGCAAAGTAAATCTCTTCGAATTTCCATTATAATAACTTAACATTTTCAGACTCACCAAGAAAACACGAGTTACGTTAGAGTGAAATACCTTGCATTATTGATTGAATAAATGGATTACAATCCGAAGCCGCATTGCAAAAAGTTTTCTTCTTGACGTACGCTATTATTCTTCCACAGCCCTCTGAATACTAGGTCTACTGCTTGACAAAAACATCGCGGCTGTCGTAGGCGGATATATTTTAGCGTTTGTTTGGTCCCTTGAATTTGAACACCAGTATTTTCTAAAAGCATTCTTCTCTTTTCATTAATCTTAGAAAAGTAACGCGAAGAATAGTTTTAGAAATTACTGGTATTCAAATTGTACGAGCGCTGAAAAACATCCGCCTACGAAAACCGCAATTTTTGTGTCAGCGGGAAGGCCTAATATTCTGAAAGCTGAAATCCTTCTGAGTTTATCTTCATAATAACTGAACACTCTGTATACCTATTTATCTGTATATCTCAAAGCCATTAAATAATAAGCCCAGTCAGATAGTGTTAAATTTGTTAGCGACACACTAGCGCCAAACCTCTGCTGCGGAAGGAGGACAAAACAGAAGTGGGTCGCAGAGAAACGATACGAAATTATTTATATCGATATTTTATACGATTTTTATCGATGTTTTGTTTTTGCACTTCCTTTAAAAGCTTGCTAATTATTGAGATCTTTTACATTAAATCTAAAACTATAATGAAAAAAAATGTGGAAATTTACTGGATTAATATTTCTATATAAATATAGTGGTGGCGAAGAAGTTGATTTATTTATTAAAAGTTAAATAAAAAGTGATGGAAATTTACATCACTATGCAATTAACCCTTTCCGGCACAGACAAATTATGTTCGTAAAATGTGAAATTACTGACTGACACCGGAATTTACAAACGACTTTCTTAGAAAATATGAACTCCTTATTTTAAGCTTTAATTTTAGAAGCAAAATTTTCTTAAAATATTCTTGGTGCCAAATGCAGCACTCCCAACCGCTAGATGGCGCTATTTTCAACTTGCGAAAAGTTTCCCATTTATCTGACTGGGCTTATTATTTAATGGCTTTGGTATATGTGGAGTATGTGTGTGAAGAAGGGGTGCACTTTTTCAGCGCACTGTTTTAGGCTTAAAATTGTTGCATAACTACAGTTTTTTTTTTCTGAACTTTTGCATGTAACTGAAAATTGTATAAGAATCAGTGCACCGATTATTATAAACGTAAATATATTCTACAAAATAAACAACTATTTAAATTAAGGTTTTACATCATCCTTTTTACATGAAAATTGTTAGTCACCGGATATACCTAAAGGTAATCTTCGTCTTACATAATCGGAAAATTTCAGTCATTAAATGAGTCAAATTTTTCTATAATAAAATAGTGGTACTAGTGTGGCCGCGGCTGCAGCTTGAAGATCCCTAATTTGAATAAAATCATATTTAGAAGCGTTTTCAAGAAATTTTAATTTTCAAAAGAGAGGTTTTATATTTCTAATATAAAATGTCTGATAATTTTCCTATTTAAAATTTAATAATGCAGAAAAATCAAAGTTTTTTTCCGATGTTTTTATTTTGACACTGCTTTTTTGGAATACAAATTGGCTATACAATTTACAGACATTTCGCCTTCATTATTCGTTTAGGAAAAAAAAAAAAAAAAAAAAAAAACAAGAAATTGGCGAACATTTTATTGGGGTGATTGTTCTTGAATACCAAAAACTAAAATTGTGAAATAACATTTGGTGAAAATAAAATAATGCAAAATGAACATGCAGAAATTAGTCCATAATAAAGACGCAAAATAAATGATATGGTAGCGTTATTGGGCCTAAATGTCTTTGAAAATTCATCCTAAAAAAAGTAAAATTTATTGGTTCATCTTGTTTGATAAAAGTTGTTACACAGAGCACATAAACGAAAGCATCAAAAATGAACAAAACGGATTTACTAACTCAAAACTTTTATATTGCATCATGCATCATTTCAACTGAAATTCTCAATTAAAATATTTTGAGTAATAACGCGCATAATATATAACCCCCTAAAAAGAAAGTCTGTGATCTATAACACCGAAAGGGAAGAACCTGCAATTACTTCCAGTTTTCAGACCTGTCTATGTAAAGTTTTCGTGACATGAGTAATTAATTACCTATGACAAGCAGAGAATGAAGACAGCACATATCTTCTTTGGTTAGCAATGACCCGATATAATCAAAATTGGCAGCAGGCATCTGTGCATCTCGATTTGCAATATGTTGGAATGTTGTATGCGAATTTTAAAAGGTGCATATATTTTCAAATATGGAATATTTATATAAAAGTTAATTTTTCTATTCTATGAAGTTCCACTGGTGCTTCAAGGATACATTTATATAAAAAATGTCTATTCAAGACTATATTACTTTTAGAGAAAATTCAGTATGCATAATAACATAAAGATAACTTTTAACACAGCATAAAATGTATTTTTTTATCTATGTTTTTTGAGAAAAGATAGCAGCAGCTTTTCCATAATTCATGAAGAATTCGATTTCATACTTTTGGAAAAAATATTTGACATCTTAACACTTTTCAAAATCTGATGGCTGTGTTTCTACAGATAAGACCCCACTAACAGTTATTAAAATTTTGAATACACTTCTTTTTATACAGAAACTAGCCTAAATTATAAAAAAAATTCAAAACAAATACTTGTAACTCTTTACTTTTAGAGTAAAAAAATATTACATGTAAACGAAAAAGAAGAATCAAAATGCCTTAAATTTAATTTCGTAGTAAGTTTAAGAAAAAAGTGTAATATATTTAAATAAGTATTTCCTATGCTTTTTTTTATTAAAAATAGCCTTAATTTTAAATAAAACCAACACCAGACATGTAAGATTTAGTTTTAAGTTACAAAAATTACATGCAAACAGACTTGTAATGATCAAAATTTTCTCAATTAATTTACTAGCAAATTTAATGAAGAAACGCTTATTTTGAATAATTATTTCTATACTTTATATGTTTTACTAAAATTACTCCTAATTATAAGTAAAATAAAGACAGAGACAAATAAGTTTCAGAGTAAAAAACGTTACATATAAACAGACTTGGAAAAATCAAAGTGCTTTAAAATTAATTTACTGGAAAATATAACGGAAAAAATAATAATTTTTAATAATTTTTTCCATGCTTTAGTGTTAACTAAATTACCTCTAATTATAGATAAAATCAGCACACACAGACGTAAGCTTTATTTTAGAGTAAAAAAAAAATATTTTATGTGAACAGACTTAGAAGAGTTAAAATAGTTTTAAATTACTGACAAATTTAACCTGCTTGAATTTTAATGCAGCACATGTAAAAATGACATTTATATCTTTAATACACAATAGTGATCGATATATTCTATAAAATATTGCTGCAGGAAACAATGTTCTACCCGAAATTAAGCAAAAATGCTGTTGAAAAGAAGCATTTAAAATCTATAATTTTAAAATGTTGAAAAATATTTTTTATCGAAATAAATTTTCATTGCAATATTTTAGCATAAAAATCTTTATTTCAATATTTAAGCTTTTTTGCATTCATTCTAACTTTATTATTAAATTAACTTTTTTTCGTTTTCTAATCTCTTTATTTAAATTTTGAAAACAATTCTTAGGCATCTGCTTTATTTTACGCATTTTAAATTCATAAATTGTTGAATAATGATGTTCTAAATGATGATTCCCAGTCAACAATTCTTTTGTTAAAGTCTCTTGTGAATTTTTATTACATTATTATTTTTATAGAAAGGGGAGTATTATTGATTTTTAAAAATATATACCACTTTTTTTTATTTATTGTTTATTGAAATTAGAATTCAAGCGTATGCTTTATATTATGGATATGAATCGAACACACTTTTAAATGTTAACGTTTTTGTTTTTTAAAAATCCAGATACCAGATTGGAAGTTAGAAACGTTTCATATATTTTTCAAAGAAAAAAAGGATATCGTTTAATTATTATTTTGTCTTTTTGCGGATTAAATGTTGATGTTTTAGATTTCTCATGCGACGTTATTAAAATACCGTATATACTCGTGTATAAGCCGACCCCCAAATTCGAGATGAAAAGAGATTTAATACCAATAATTTACAATGGTTTTCTCCGTCTTAAATAATTTAGAATTAAATGAGATTAAATAAGTTGTAGAAAACCACTTTGAATTACTGGTATTAAACGTGTTTTTGTCTCGAATTTGGGGGTCGGCTTATACACGAGTATATACGGTAATACTGAAATTTTTACTCGTGAATTCTGCTGTTCGTTATTTTACGTTACTCGTATTATCATAAGATGTCAACTTTTACGCTTATTTCTTACCACTAATATTTAATAGCAAATGTTGTCTTATTCAATCTCCCAAACCTGCGATTAAATAAGGCAATTTTTCTATTAAATTTTAGTGGTGGCAGAAAGCGTAAAAGTTGGCAGCAATGCATTATACATTTGTTTAAAAAGTCGTGAAAATTGGTTAACCCCTTGAAGGGCAATGGTTCATTTTTGGACCACTTAATTTTAATTTCTAAATACCACATTAGCACTAGAATTTTGGAATGCAAATTTCCCTTTTATTAGGTACTCAAAGAAAAGCTTTTGCTTATTTTCAAATAAATTTGTTTTTAAATTCTGAAGTCATTTCAGCATTTTACAAATAGTAGTTCTTTGCCTCTGAAGGGTTGAAAAGCTGCTCGTATATTTGTTTTACATGTTTAATATTTCGTTCAGGACTGTCGTAAATTTTATGACAAACGTGATTTTTCTTGCTCTTTATTCTAACATATTTTTCCAAAAATTAAAATGTAATTTTTACTACTAATATAATTCTTTATCTAACATGTCTCTTATTACTATTATGGAATATCTTGCATTAATAAGTGTGATTGACAGATACAACACGCGCCTACTGCTGCAAAACATTACATCTTGTCCGCTGACAGGTTTAGTACACAGATTTTTTGTTTTTCAAAAAATATTTTGTTGTGTTTCCAGAAATGCCAACCATCCGGATTTTTAAGTACAACTATATCCGATAAATAACATTTTTCTTATTTAAACGCAGAATTTCTCCTTTTGAATAAAGCGAAAATTTCTATTCGAAATTCGTGTTACTAAAAACGCTAGGAGGTTGGCAACTCTGTATTTCATACTTTATATTCCAGGAATTATTATTTTTATTTCAGAACAACTAAATATTTCTTAATTTGCTGTTTTACTGCTAGTGTTATTTCATATCGTTCTGGATGTTGTTCATATAACTTCAGAATATTCTAATTCTAGTCAATGAAACGAAAATGAGTGCCGATATGATTCATTATAAATATTATAAATAATAATAATAATAATAAGTTATAGATATATATGGCTTAATTTTACCTAAGGATCTCTACGCATTAAATCTTTGACAGGCAAGGTAATTTTGTTGATAAATTATTGAAATGATTGCATGCTACCAGAAATTCCAAACGATTTTATTAGAATATAAATAAATGTTTTTCTTTACGCGCATTATAAAAAAAAATTCAAAAATTTTGGTTTAACTTTGACAGTTAAGAATTCAAATTAAGCGGTCAGACCTTAAGACCAACGATCTTGATAAGCTTAACCCATTTCCATCCGAAGCGTGCATTTCAAAAATTTCTTTTTTTATTCAGAAATTCCGAATTCATACCAAAAATTTTAGATTGTAATTTTTGCTTTATTTAACAAAGCCATTAAATAATAAGCCCAGTCAGATAAATGGGAAACTTTTCGCAAGTTGAAAATAGCGCCATCTAGCGGTTGGGAGTGCTGCATTCGGCACCAAGAATATTTTAATAAAATTTTGCTTCTAAAATTAAAGCTTAAAATAAGGAGTTCATATTTTCTAAGAAAGTCGTTTGTAAATTCCGGTGTCAGTCAGTAATTTCACATTTTACGAACATAATTTGTCTGTGCCGGAAAGGGTTAATTGCATAGTGATGTAAATTTCCATCACTTTTTATTTAACTTTTAATAAATAAATCAACTTCTTCGCCACCACTATATTTATATAGAAATATTAATCCAGTAAATTTCCACATTTTTTTTTATCATTATAGTTTTAGCGTTAATGTAAAAGATCCCAATAATTAGCAAGCTTTTAAAGGAAGTGCAAAAACAAAACATCGATAAAAATCGTATAAAATATCGATATAAATAAATCGTATCGTTTCTCTGTGACCCACTTCTGTTTTGTCCTCCTTCCGCAGCAGAGGTTTGGCGCTAGTGTGTCGCTAACAAATTTAACACTATCTGACTGGGCTTATTATTTAATGGCTTTGTTATTTAATGACAGACGTTTCGTGATTACTTAAAGTAGAAATTCTTCTTTCAGAATTTCCTGTGTGGATTCCCAAATTCTGAATAAAAAAGAAATTCCTGAAATGAACGCGTATTCGCGCTAATGTTGCAAATGGGTAAACCTAAGCTTTTAAACGCTGAATGACAACACTAATATGCTATTACATATTTAAATTTAGCATGTAAAATGTAGAAACATTGGCTTTGAATCATTGGTTCGCTAAATATAAATTACTGAAGTTGAACCGGTTAATGTTAAATAGAAAAGTCGTTTATATAGACTTAAGTTGTAAATAATATATGGGCTTTATTACTTTTTGATTTATATAATATTTTTTAATGTCCTAAATGTAACACGCCTGTATATTTTGAATTACACTGTTTTCAAATATTAATTATTCATTAATAATGCAATTACAAAAAATGCTAAATTGACATATTTTTTGACATTTGACGGAAATTGCTTTGAAACCAATAAGCTACAAGACTGTTTATCTCGAATGATCCATATTTTTTACTCACAGAAACACATACATGACTTTGACAATTACATAAATCTTCTAGGCAAGATAGCACAAGGAAATAACAGAGAATTGCTACCGGGAACTCCACAAAGTGCGTGCAATGGAGCTGACGGGAGTCGAACCCGCCGGAAAAATTGACATATGTATTTAAGTATATAAAGTCATAAACAAGTAACTTCGGAAAAAATGACTTTATTAAATGACTTTTAGAACTAGAGTAATGACGTGCGCTCGATATCTTTTTCATACTGTATCTACAAAATAAACATGCAGAAAGATACTGCCACGAGTTTCATGTGTACTTCTGAAACTTAATTCAATAAAACGAAAGCGTGTATTCTGAAATGTTATGAAGCAGGGGTTTCAAACTGTGATCCGGCGGTTACCATTAAAATTTTATAGTAAACTTTTTCTTATATAATCATCGGATTTCTGCGATTCAAGATGCCGACTATTTCTTTTAAAATTTAGTGGTATCTGGAGGGCCACAGTTGACACCCTTGTTATAAAGATTACAAATTAATTCATACTGCTGTATTTCGGATTTCTAATATACCGTCATGAGAAAACAACTTAACCCTTTTAAGGGCAAAACACTTTTCTTGCTAAAATGTTAAAATGAATGAATGTAACCCGAATATATGAACTTTATTTGCAAATAAATAAAAGCTTTCCATCGTGTACTTTATGACAGTAAAATTTGATTCGAAATGTCTGGTGCAAATCTGGCATTTAGCGATTAAAATTAAGTGGTATAAATAATGTTTACCATCGCCTTTGAAGGAGTGGACTGGGTTTCCTTTAGTGTTTTACCAAAGGAAGATCCAGTGTGTTCACATTCATGTCGATTATCTCAAATTTAAAACGCCATAGTTTCATCTTTCTAACAGTAAACCATGATGTAATACTTTTTATGATACTATAAGCTAGTCATTGTTATTGTTGTTACTGTTTTTTTCGTCTCCAAATTTGAGGCTACCAGAGTCTCCAAGAAGGACGGAGTTCTTAAGTGGTCCTGTAATTTGGATCCTGGATCTGGCAACATTACCCTAGGCTCTTAGATATACCGGAAACAGGCAATTCATACACCGAGGAAATGAATCTATAGGAGTTTAAGCACCAAACGTCGTTAGCGTACGCTGCAATATATTGCTTCTTCTTGCCTAAAACCAGTAATCCTCCAAACTTTTTCCAGATGCTCAGCCAACTGGGCTTTCGCGACCCTTATATCTAGTTGCAAATCCGTATTATTGAAATGTTAAACCAAATTCCAACGCTATTGCGCTACTATTGGATGCTTATATTTTGGAACTACAGACAATGTACTGTTTTTCACGGTACATTTCCAGTACTGGTGACGCCTTAATTATTGCCAGACTAGTGAAATATTGAAATAAAACTGCAAATACTAGCAGTGAAATTTTAATAAAGACAGAAAGATAGTTTCGTATTGGTAATATTTTTAATAAAATACAATTATCAATATTTCAATTACATCTCAAATATTCTTAATATATAATCGATAAATATATTATTAATGCTACATTAACAAGGCTCCCACTCGGTCCGCTTTTTGAACACCACTTTTTTTAAAAGAAAAATCTCCTTTATAAATTTAGTAGAAACATAGCTAGAAAGCCGTTTCTGTTGCAATTGTTGCCAAAACCTACCACGAAATGTTTTCCTAAAAAATACTGGTTTTCAAAAAACGGATCAGTGGGAGCCCTGCATTAGTTTACTAATATTTTAATAGCAACAAAATAGATCAAAATGCAACTCTTGTTGCTGTCATTGTCATTAGCTGATGTGGAATACGAGTCCTGTGTACGTCACTGTGAAGTCCATATATTCAATTTGGCAATGAATTCTAAATGACCTTCACAGTGGTGTCACGAAATGACGGCTTTTTGATAGTAATTACGTGACGAGTTAAAGAAATCATTTTTGGTCACCTTTGTGACTGTGACCATTTGTGCCAATTGTGGCGCCACAGTGACGTCATATAGACTGGCCGAGGCTAACAAAAAAGACAGGCTACCGCGGTGCATTCTACTTACCTTTTTTTACAAACTGCTAGAGTGACGTGTGCTCTTTTCGTACACCTGCATTGGTGCATTCGAGCATCACGTGACTCCGGCGGTCTATAAAAAAAGATACGAGTAAAGCACCTCCGTAGCCTTTCTTTTTCGTTAGCCTCGGACTGGCTGTCTTATTATGGTAATATGTGCACAGATGTGAGATGTGGTATGGTGTTTATAAAGTATGCAGTAAAAAATCTTGTCATTTATATTCTGAGAAGCTAGAAGCTGCATCCAACGAATAAATTTATTAAAGGAGATGGGTAGATAAGCATTGATTTAGTCACCCCTTATCATCTCCCTCCCCCCTCCCCACGAAACGATAAAAACATATTTGATATTTTTTCTTGAGATGTTTTAATTATTTAAATCTAATTTAGGATCTCTATTTACTGCCTGTCTGATTGAATTTTTTTTTAAGATTCTTTAAATGGATAATACAAGATCAGCAACAGGTTTTAGGCTTATACGAATATTGATATGCATAATTGATATGCATAATTGATATGCATTAAAATTTGCTAAATAAACCAATGTTTCTGTTTTTTTTTATAATACAATTAAATAATCTTCCAACAAAATTCGTCAGAC
Source organism: Maratus michaelseni (assembly GCA_963931845.1). Lineage (NCBI taxonomy): Eukaryota > Metazoa > Arthropoda > Arachnida > Araneae > Salticidae > Maratus > Maratus michaelseni. The sequence goes on from OZ007586.1 coordinate 168,567,513, forward strand.
AGGCAGTAAATAAAGATCCTAAATTAAACGAAAACAATCAAAACATCATGAAAATTGTTTTTGACCTTATCGGGAGCCAAAATTTAATGCCTATATACCCATCATCTTTATTTAGATTATTCAACAGAACGTCTATCCAAGTTTAACTATAGACTGGTATAACATGTTTACATAGCTAGACTCGTTTTCTTAGGAAAAACAGTCATTAAGAAACAAACATGAACGAAAAATCATGCGTCAAGCTTAGATTATGTTACACTTTTCAACACTTCCAAAATACTTTTAGAAATATTTACCGTTTAATAAGACGAAAGAGGATGTCTAAGTAATCTATTTGGAAAACGCATAACACATTTAAAAACTCAATTTCAGGAATTAACAACAATATTCGGAAAATTATTCTAATTCTTTTATGCAGTCAGCCCCGTATATGATCTATAGATTTGTATGTATACTACATAGAATTCTAAAATAAAATTATTTAGTTCAGTTAGGCAACGTATAGCACAACTTAAAATTCCCCTTCAACACTCTCCGTCAGTAAACGGAAATGTAGTCTAGATGTTTCGTGCTGTCCTGTATATTATCTATAGGATTTATACACATACCAAGTAATAAGCAAAAAAACAATTAAATTTAAAAACGCGTGCCGCAACTGAAAACGCACTTCCAGCAATTATTATTAACAGGCCGGATTTTTTGTGTCCCTGTAAGTGAACGATGAATGCTATACATACAACACTCTATTGTAAGCCTCTTGTAATGTCCCTCAGTAATGTATATCAATTTCAATCTGTTTGAAATAGTGAAACATTCTTAAAATAAAACACAAACGATTTAGACCGTAATGTAACGGAATTCTTTTGATAGTCCCTGTAAAGTAACTATAAGTGCTACATACTTAATTTTCAATCCCGAACATGCCGTATTAAACCTCAGTAACATATATCAATTGTATGACAATCCGAGTATAGTTACGCGTGTTAGAGCATGGACAGACAGACAGACGGCAGACAGACAGGCATACAGACAGACAGACTAACCGAATTCATAAACATTCAACTATGTTGGAAAGTGTTAAAAAGGAGAGATTGTTAACGAGTTCTGATTAAGCAGTGATACAGAGACTCTGCACAGAATCTCTTTGTAAGTGCAGATTGGTAGTTTCTGACTTTCTAAAATGCCAGTAATTGTAGGAGTGCAAATCATTAAAAATAGCCATTTGTAATGACTCCTGGAGAGGCGAGAGCGAAGACCTCGGCGCCAGGTCGGAAGACCGACAAGGCGTCGAGGGCGGCACCCAAAGGTATTCATCCAATACTGGACAAGACCCACTCAGCCTTGCTACTTAAAAATCCGGGCCTCCTGCTATACGTACAAAAGGGCCGGATCAAGTCTGGTTTCCGGAAGAGGGCTCTTGATATCATCATCCCAGATCCTTACTGCAGATTCACTGGAGAAACCAGGGACTCAAGAACTAATCAAGGGCTTCCTCTCGAGATTTTATCTACCCCTTGTTCAAATCATAGAAAACCTACAGAGGTGACTACTGGCTCTGTTCCATAAAAAAATATCAAACTTATTCACTAGATATATATAAAAAAAATATAAGAAAATTGGTCCTCCACCACCTTCAAGACCCTGGGTGACTAGGCCCGGGCGCCGTATGGCTGAGTAGAAAAGGCAACAAAAACCTGGAAACGTCCATGCTCCCTTTTCTCGCCTTCTCTAGATACGAGACCACCTACTTTCCATGTTCTTATCCAGACGCACCACACCAGTGGCCCCAATCTTCAACGGCACGTCTCCGGCGCCCCCGCCCGGTCCCTGATACCAGCTGAGAGATGCATATTGGCTAACCTCTGGAGTGACGAGGGCAAATAGGGGCCGCACGCCGCTGTATCAGGCCGCATAATGCCGCATCCGGATCAGACTACCCCGAGGAGTCCTGGAGTCCGCTAGACACGCTCAGCGAAGGTACAGCACGTCCATGGACTCGGAAGTGGAGACTCTGTGGTACCTGCTCCCATCTGGGACCCCACATAACATTCTTTGGAAAATGAAAGGGACCGTCACGGCGTCCTCGGCCAAGCTCCCACTTCTCCTCAAGAGCAAAAGCCGGGTTGAATCGGGACCACTTGGAGGAACGCCCCTTTAGCCATTTTAAGCAAAAACTTTCTTAACCTCGTGCAAGGCGTTTGGCCACTTAATTTTAATCCCCAAATGCCACAATGGCACCTAAATTTTTTAATGAAATTTTCTTTTATAATGTACATGAAGAAAAGCCTTTACTTATTTTCAAATAAATTTGACCGTAAATCCGGGTGTCATTCAATCATTTAAACATTTTAGAAACATAAGTTTATTGCCCCTAAAAGGGTTAAACATGAAAAACAGGGTCGGCGAACCCGCGTGCTAGAAAGCCAATTGTCGTTACTTTTCCTGAAAATATTCTTCAATTATATAAAATATAATTATATAAAATCATCAATTATATATCAATTATATAAAATATTCGCCTTCTTTAATCACAGAATGTCTTTCTTTAAATAAGTCGATGATTGCTTTTTCGAGATAGTGGTGGCAATTGGTCTTCTGACACGCGGGTTCGCTGACTCTGATATAGAACAAATAACTGCTGACTCAAACTAAAAAAAAATAGGCAAAGAAAACACTATTTATAGAATTTGTCTTCACATATTCCTATGCAATTTCTACTTAAAACGTAGAGATTGTGTAAATTATTCTGCAGATAGAGTCTGAAATCTTTATATTTTTAAAGCTATTTAAAAGATATTTACTAAAACAGTATAAAAAGTGACGGGACTGTCAAAAGTGGTGATTAAAATTAAAAAAATATAATAGCAGTAAAGGTTTAATATTCAATTGGGGATAATTTAGTTGTTAATAATTGTAATAAATATTTAAAATAATAGGACAAAACAGAAATTCATAAATTGTAATCGAATAAAAGAAGTTCAAAATATATAGAAATAGATGCAAAACCAGGATGTAGATCATTTTTTGAATACTGTATCTCATATCACAAAGTCATACGAAAAAACACATCAGCTTTCATGATTTATATGCGAAATATCTCTTGGGATATTAAGATACATTATTTTGGTATTCAAGTAATGCAGTTCAATATCAGCTTAACGTGGTGTATCGGCAGCGACCTCTAGACCATTAAATAGGCTTGTCTGTTTTTAGCATCTGATCTAGGTACCTTTTTCCGAGTTTTGCCTATAAGCTTTAAAAGTGTTCGGAAAAAGTTTGCTTCATGCAAACAAGGCGGATAAATAAAAGATTTTTATTACCAGGAACTTCGAGGAAAACCAGATAAATAAAATATAACTCTAAATAAAATTGATCTTCGTCACCGTCTAAAGTAATGATTTTCTTAATGTAAAATATATAAAATATATATTATTTATATAATCTCTCAGATACTTACATTAACTACTTTAAAGTGAGTTTTGAAAATTATTAATGTAGATTTTACAATGCATTAAGCAATGTAAATGCTTATCAATTATAAATTTAACTTTATTCGTCTTTTCAAAGCAGCCTGGAAAGCCTACTGTAAAAAGAAATTTGTTATTTGCGAGTGTAGTTTCCGTAGTTTTACGTATTATTTTTTCGCATGAAAGTGATTTTCAGAAAGTGTCGGAAAATACTATACACGGATTTGAGAGTATCTTTGATAAACAACAATGTTAGAAGTCCATTTAAAGAAATTTGTTATTTGCAAGTGTAGTTTCCGTAGTTTTACGGATTATTTTTTCGCATGAAAGTGATTTCCAGAAAGTGTCGGAAAATAGTGTACACAGATTTGAGAGTATCTTTGATAAATATATTTATCAATATATTTAAAATATTTTAAAATTTTAATTTGAAGGGTTAAAGCTGTAATATTTTTTACAATGTTGAAAAAATAGTACTAAAGTTGTACAGGTTCAATTTAGAATATTTTTACAGAGTAAAATAAAAACAAATCTACAGCGTTTGTGTAAATAGCAATTTAGCTAGACTTTTAGCACTTTTATCTGCTCAAGTATATTCTCATATCTGTATTCGGTAATTTATGACAGGTCATGAAGTACCTTTCCTTGAAAATGAAATTGGTAAAAATGCGGAAAATATACGGGGAAAATACGGTATATTTTTTTTTTTTACAAAGCAAGTCATCTAAGCAAATAAAATTTGGCAACCTCGTTTTATACATTGGGCTTTCAAATGTACTGATTAATGTTTTTCTCCTGTTTTTCTCATACAACTTTTGATAAATTTCTGGAATGTTATTATTTCTGCATATGGTTTTATTTTTTACGTTGTCATAGTCAAACTTAACAAATCTCAAAGTAATAAAATAGTAAATATGAAAAGTTTACTTTACGGCTATTTTATTGTTAACATGTACAGCTGAAAATTTAAGTTCTTGTAGTTTATAATATAGAATATAGCATGTATTTTTTGAATATATCAAATGCTGCATATTAAAACCCCAAATATAAATATAGTATAATGTAAAATATTTTTGAAAGTATCTTTAACTTTTAATTGGTAGATACTAATTTTAAAAGGAAAAAAACATTTCGTTTGTTCGTTTGGATATTTAGATGTATGAATTTCTCGGAGAGATTTTTTTTCTTAAAAAAATATTCTTAAAAAAATGAAGTACAAAATATAAAACAAAAATTTGTCTGTAAAATCACGGTTAGAGAAACAACATGGTTGCTTTTTGGTTACCACGAGCATTTAATAGAAATTTTTGCTTTACTTAGTAATAGTAGATTTCAACGATTAAATAATGCAAAATTTACCGTTAAATTTTAGTGGTAAGGAAAAAACATAAAATTTCTGGGCTACTGAGCTAGAGGTTAAAATATTACAAATTTACCCATTTATTTGCATCATATCATTGTACAACTTTTAAAATGTGGAAATCCGTAAACATAATTTTTCCAAATTTTGTCTACGAATTTCAGTATTTTTGCTCAACATACAGTCAATTTTGATAATTATTCAAATTTTTCAATTTCTTTTTTTTTTTTTACGTGTCGTAAGCAACGCTTTACCTTTGTGATAAATGAGTAAGAATTTTATATAAAATCCAAATAAAGTATAAGGAATAGCATAGTAGGAAATAAGTCTATTTTTAAATGCTTAGTTTGTTTAAGTTAATCTCATTTCTGTCGTCTGAAAAATTGAAACCTGAAATGAGTTATAGATAATTCGAAGCTTAATTATATGGATACAAACAGAAATATTTAACGCTGTAAAAATATTAAATATTTGTATTTTACATTTTCTTTTTAGACCTCTGCAATAAAATTATTGTATATCAGTAACTAAAATGTTTCTAGATAAAAATCTTATTTTATTTTATAACACTGCAAATTTTATTTTGTATAATATTTGAAATTATAATGATAAATTTTCATATTGTAACAAAATTATCTAATAAAGATTTGCTTTAATTCAGATGAAATAATTTTTTTTATATAAATGCATAAACTGTTATTTAACTAAACGTCATTTTTGTTGTTTCGATTCTTCTGATTCAGAAGATTTTTGTTTTAAATGTATAAATTAGTATTTAATAAAATACTAATGTAATTTTTCCGTTGTTCGTTTTAGCTAGAATGTTTCTATGAACCTGATATCAAGGGTTTTAATACAAATATTGTTTCATTAAAAGATTTTGATAAATTTTCAATTATTTCATTGCCAAAATAATCACCATACAGATGGTTATTTTTTGTTTGTTGAATTGATTCAGGTTTGTTCTAAACATTTATAATAAAAATACTTTTAACATACAAGGTTAGCGAAATGTAAGTAACCTACTTCAGCCGGCAATGGAGTGCCTTTACTGCTTCGAATGAGAAGAAATTTAAAATGCGGATAATTTAGATTATGTGCTAATCTTTTATTAGATGAAAATTTGTCGAAATGTGGCATTGTAGTACTCAAGTATTAGGCTTATGCATTTTAATGTACAACGTGCCCTTACATAAACCTTTAATATGTTTATAATAAATACTCATTATGCTCTTCTTCATTGTTAGCAACGTGGTGTAAGCGAAAAATGACATTTTCTTTAATGAGCGAAGTGAATCTGTTCCATTGTCCTGAATTTAGCCACAGAGGCTTTCTTTTATACCTGTGGCAGGACTGCGTCTTTTACGGCAGTAGTTGTGTTTTAGAAAAAGCACACAATCAGAAAGTCGCACAAGATGATATCAGGTGAGCCAAGAGAAAAATCTGTTGAAAAAATGTCTGATGAACATTGCATTAATGAAATGATGAATTAATAATTTTCGTATTGAAAGAGCAACATGGGGAGGTGCACCATCCTCCACGAAAGTTATGCTATGAAGGTACCCACGTTGTTTCATTTTCAGGATTAGAAAATCTATCAATATATCATGATACAATTGTCTTCTGCAGTAAACTCTTTTAAAAAGTGATATAATAACCCACGTGGCTGTAAACCCACATAATTTTTCAGGATGGAAGGTCTGCTTCGTGGATCATATGAGGATTTTCAGCTCTTTAGACTCGACAATTGTAGATGTTAACTTGGGGGGAGGAGTAGGCTTTGTCAGTCCACAAAAGGTTTTGTGGCCAAGTGACATCAACCGCCATTCGAGAAAGGAATTGAATGAATAAAAATTCAAAATAGTTCTCACTTTGTTTACAGCACTGTACGATATATTCACAGCACGGGGAGCAACTCGCAAACTCATACTGCGATATGACAACTGATTACTGCTGGAGTCGGAAACGGGTAAGCCGCTTCTATCTACTTTTTTCGAATAGTAATTTTTGCCTTTAAATAAATCAATAAAATTTTGCGAATATTACTATTTGTAAAAAGTGATAACAAATAGACCACTGGTTTCTGCTATTAAATAAAGTTAATATTATGATATAAAAATAGTGATAACAAACGGCCCAAATGACTATGGACGACTCCTGGAATATCAGCTACTATGATTTCTATAGCCACATCTTCCACGCAAATGACTACAATCTTTTTCAGCATCTATCTGAGTATGCATAAGTTCCCAATTGTTTCAAATTTCTGCTTCATCTTGCGCCCAGCCATTAGTGAAAGCATACTTCTTTTGTAAGTGCTTCAGACAATGATTTTCTTTAAGAACTGCAACGTATTGTTATAGGTTTTGAGAGTACAGTTTTATTTGCAAAACTTTTACTTCCAGTATAAGTAAATAGGGTTGATAAGTGTACTAATATTCTTGCACAACCTACTTTCTACTTTTATTCCACCTACAAGTCAGTGAAGATGCGCTGTTACATCAATGGTGCTTCACTTGTCCAGTTTATGCAAATGAGTACCATTAGTTTATCAACGTCCTCTATTATTGAATTTGCGTTCTAAAAAACTTTATTTAACAAACGATTAGGGCGTAGTTGGAATTGCTTGCAGTGTCATCTCATTTGGAGCAATATTACGCACGCCAGAGCCATCTGAACTGGGTAAATTATTTTCGTTAACACTGTACCTTCAATATTTTCTATAACGATATATGAATTGATATAGCCTTCGGATCAGAATTATAAAAAAAAATGAAAGAATTTTTGAAAAGGCCGTCTGCTTTTCAGAGAATTAAAATATTTAAGTTATAATTAGAGGTGCGTGCAGAGTTACCATATGTTTTTAATATAATATTTCACCTTATCTAACCGCAGAAAAATACTAAAAAGTTTATGAATAAACATAGTGATTACGAATTTTGCGATTTAAATATTAAATACAAAATGTCTTATCTTAAATAACGGTGTCAGATCCTTGGAAACATCAAGGCGTGTACGCACCTTGTAATTAGCATGCAAAACATTTAATTTATACATATATTTTCACACTACACTACCATTTACAGACATTAACAACAAATGTCCCATATAAAAAGCCAATGTAGATACTATTTACCAAAGATATACATTACTTTCCTCTAAACAGAAGAAGTCAGTCCTTTTAAAAACATTTAAATGTGCTAAAAAAATATTTTCGCCCATTGTCTTGGGCATCTTGAGTTTTTCTGATCTTCATCTTCGCCTCTTGATGTCATTCTAACTTTCCCGGTTTTTTCCAAATGTAACAGATATCGCCATCTATTGTCTATTGTCGCATGCATAAGATCATTGCAAGTCTCTGTTTTTTCTGTATCTATTTCAATGGCTTCACGCATTAAAGCATAATTTAAGTTGTTGCAATTTCCAAGTTTCTGTACTTTTTAAAAATTTATCTGTATTAGGGATTTTTCGTTTAATCGGGCTACTGCTGTGGTTTCTTCTTAACTTAAAAACCATTTAATTTATATTTATATGTAAATGCTCTGTTAAAAACTAGCAATAAATGGTTTAAAATTTAAATTTACAACTAAGAAAATGAAATAAAATTTTTGTAGTTTTGTATTCTTTAATATAATCATGTTACACATATTGTATATTGGAAAAATATGTGTAATACATAATATTAATTAAAAAAAATAATTTTAGCCAAAAACTGTCTAATTCTGCTAAAACAAATACTTTTGTGTATTAAGCTATTGGTTGTTCTTAATTTTAGATATTGTCACACGTTCATCAGCTATTTTAATTCAATAGTTTTAATTTAATTTAGGAAAAAATAGTTTTAAAAATAAACATCTAAACAGAAGCACAATAAAGACTTAGGATCTTGTAGTGTTTTAATAACGAAAGTAGAATTACAAATAAGATGAAGATAAAAAGTTGTTACATTTACATAATAGGACTATTACATTAATAGGTTTTAAACGAAAGATTTCACAACGAGAAGTTTTCTATTTATAAAGAATGCTTAGTATTAGAAGTAAAGAATATAACACAAAGAAAACACACAAGAAAAATCTGTGCAAACCATTATATATAATTAATGGGAAACCTACATAGTAGAAATGTGTATATCTTTAATTCATAAACATGGCAGAAAAACAAATAAATCACTGTTAAAACTTTTCAGCACAAAATAGATAATTCTATTTTTATATATTCTGGTGAATCAATTTGCTGTTAAATAGTTATTTGGTCAATATTAAATGTATAATTCATGAAAATTGATAAGGCATAGTTTAATATTATTTTAAATTGCATGGCTCAAAAAGTAATATATAGATATACATTATATTAAATATTCAGAAAATCATAGTTTCATCGTTTAATCAATGTAAAAGACAGTGAAACCGACCATTTTATATAAAATACAAAATCTGGAAGAATTTTCTATATATTTTTAACTATAATGTATGCATGTTAAAATAATTATTCTGAGTTTCGTATCATGTTTAAAACAACACATATTTTATCTCTAAGCTGTGTATAATGTTTAAAGCATTAAACCCGAAAATCAGAGGAAAATGGGAGCAAAGGCAATACATTTGAACAAACAAAAATTACAACAAGAACAAAAAAACAGGCGTCAAGCATAGATTATGAAACACGTTCCAACATATCCAAAAAAATCTGTAACAAAACTTTACAGTTAGATAAGGTGAAAGGGAATATGTAACTAAACAGTTCAGAAAACATATAACACATTTAAAAATCCAGCTTTCGAAACTTTCATCCATAGTCAAAATGTAGTCAAATTAATTTGTGTAGCTCTGTATATGATCTATAGATTAGCATATATATTACATAGCATGCTAAAATTTAATTCAATTAAAAAATTCTCTTTTAGCAATTTTTGCCAATAGATGGAAATGCACTCGATTTCTTTTGGAGAGTCCTGTTTATCATCTAAAGACTTTTGTACACACCGCACAATAAGCTAAAATTTAATTCAGGTAAAAAACCCATAACACAACGTAAAACGCGCTGCCAGCAATTACAAACCATAAACGGCAATGTGTCTTGTTCTTTTCGTAGCCCTGTATATGACTATATTTATATTCCACAAACTTCTATTAGTATACTAAATATAGTTCAGCAGGAAAATGCATAACACAATTAAAAAAACTACCTTAAGCAATTCACTCCTATAGTCAGTAATACTTTCGGATTCCTTGGAGTAGCCCTGTATATGGTCAACAGAATTTATACACATCACGTACTATGCAAAAATTTAGTTAAATTTTAAAACGAAAAACAAAATTGAAAACGCACTTCCAGAAATTATCGCTCAGAGACAGTACTGTAACCGAATTCTTTTGTGTGTCCCTGTAAATGAATGATAAATGCAATGCACACGGTAAGTGAGTTTTCGCCGTAGACCATTATTTAACGGAGTCCTTTTAAATGATTTTTTCCCATTGACCACAATGTAACTAAATACTTTTAACTGTCCTTATAAACAAATTATAAATGCTACACACTTAATTTTCAATAGCAATCGTACTATTGTAAACGTCAATAACATACAAAAATTACAAGGCATTCCGTATATATTCACGTGAGTTTGGGCACGAACAGGCGGCCAGACAAACTGAAGTCAAACACTTTTCAACTATGTTGGGAAATATTAATAAGTAATAATGATTGGCATGTTTACACGTTTCCATGACATGATCAACCATTTTGCAATCAAGATCGAGACATGCCTGAAGAGGAAAATCATCGTGATTATATGCGTTCTTCCTGAGTTTAAAGAATTCTCAAGAGAAAGTGTATATGTCTGACAGGGAGATTAGTATAATTTAGATTACTTTATCCAGGTGTCTCAGCGTCAATGTGCAGAGGGTTGAGTTGAAGTTATCTGACGAGAAAAGTCTGAGAGGGAGATTAGAATAATTTAAATTACTTTATGCAGGTGTCGAATTGGCAAATTTAAATTTAATTACATTAAAAACTGCAATTTCGTGATATCAGCCATTGACTGATAAAATGTCAATGAAATGCCATAGTCGTAGACGTAAGAAATGTCCATAAGAAAAACGCGATCATTGAATTTTCTGGTGATAATCATGATTGATAGACTCCAAAGCTCTCTGATATTGCATGTTAATTGAGAACATTTTTGTTAATCTGACCTCATTGTCTAACTTTTTAAACACATTCCATAGCTGTGTGTCATGGTGCGAGTCATGAAAATTCTCTCTCTCTCTCTCTCTCTCTCTCTCTCTCTCTCTCTCTCTCTCTCTCTGTATATATAAGGTCTGTCTCAAAAGTTTAAGTACAAGCATAAAATGTCGATTTTCAAAGAATTATAAAAGTTAAAATGAATAAAAAAATTTTATTTGCAGATTTCGCAACATTATTTAAATAAATGATATCAAAAGTAGAAAAAAAATAAATTACATAATTGTAAAAAAATATAATTTAAAAAAAATGTTAAAAAAACTGTCTCAAAAGTTTATGAACAATGTCAAAAACAACCAGATTTATAATTTTTACAGAACTTTTACTTACAAATTATTTTTTCGTGATTTCGGATTAGTTTAAATAAACGTGCGTCCATCGAAATTATTAGTTTGTGTAGGGTTTCTGGTGACAAAGAGCGCCATGCTTTCTCAATAGCCTCTTGAAGTTCTTCAATAGAGTCATACTGCTTTCCATTGCCATAAACCTGGAGGGTTAAAATACCCCAGACATTCTCAAACGGGTTTAAGTCTGGACTTAAAGCTGGCCCGTCACGAACTTTAAAATTTTTCTGTGAAAGACAAAGTTTTGTAGAATGTGATACGTGGATTGAGGCATTGTCTTGTTGAAAAGTCCATTCAGGACCTCCCAAAATGTCACCGAAAGGAAGCAAATGTTGGTTTAGCGTCTCTTGATATACTTTTTAATCTTGTCTTCCTTTTAGAAAACCCAGAGAGGTCTGGCCATTGAATCCAAAAGCCCCCCAAACCGTAACAGATTTACCGCCTTGCAGCCTGCTGAAAAATTCAATTGGTTCCTTTCGTAAATCATTCCAATACGCGTTCCAACCATCAGGGCCATCTAAGTTCCACTTTTTCTCGTCGCTGAATAAAACAGTAAGCCATTTGTCCCCGTAGGACATGTGTTTTTTAGCCCAATTCATTCTTGCCTGTTTGTGATGTAATTTGAGAGACGCTGTGCGAGCCATTTTCTTTAGTATGATGTAATCACACTCTTTAATACGTCTATGTACAGTGTCTTTGGACACCTGTACACTGAGATTATTTTTAATATGACGTATGGACATATTTTGTCTAGATACCAATCTCCGTATTATTCGATCAGTCTCAACGATCGTCATACATGGTCGTCCACATCTTGGTTTCCACTTAAAATTATCATTTCTAGAGACTACTTGATATATACCTCGCTTTAATCGATTTAAAATTTTGCAATTTCAGAAACAGTTTTATTCAGCGATTTCAATTTAAAAACTTTCAAAAACGAGAAGAAATAATTTCTCCACCTTTTATACTTATATAAAAGTGCAATATGATGTCATACAACGTCATTATACACGGCCAATGCCGTATTTCTAAAAAGATTAGCATAAAGTGCTTAAACTTTTGAGACAGCGTTTCTTCAAGAAAAAAGAAAAATTAAATAAAAATTAATATATTTTTTTATTTTAACCACCCAAAATGGCTTATTTTATTTTATTTTGATTAAATATCGAGTATATATTGTAAATTAGCATAAAATATTTTCTTCTTCAATTATTTTAAACCAGATTTTCAGAGTGCTTAAACTTTTGAGACAGACTATATATATATATATATATATATATATATATATATATATATATATATATATATATATATAATAAAATTGAAACAGCACCTGATATTGAAATCACTTCTGATAGGCGATCACTCCCACAGAGAGTTATTATAATAACAATGAGAATTATTCTTAAATGTTTCGCTGTTTTCTTAAAATTTTCATATTCTATTCTTATTTATTATCTTCTATTATTCTTACACTACACAAATATGTGTTTACTGTATTTACTTCTTTCTGGCTCGAAATATTTATTTCTAATGATTGCCAAGAATTTTTCGACCGAGTTATTTGTAAAATCCGCCTCTATATACCCTAATTGCAAAGTAATCCAAATGTGACCCAAAAAGGAAAGCACCGTCACCCAAATGCAACTCTTATCAGGTAAACTGAAAGATGAGTCCTATCCACTTCATGGAGAAGTCTATATGGATTGGAAATAACTACAAAATCGGTTACGGCGACTTCACAGTAAAGTTTCGAAGTGATTGCCACCCGAGAGTCACAATTCACAATGTAACGAAATAAAAAGTCACTTTTTAATAACCGTTTTGACTGTGACCATTTGTGATTATCGTGACGTCACTTCGAAGTCCATTTGACTTGCTGTGATATTAGAGTAAAAACTCACAGAATAAATTAACCCATAAAAGCCGGAATTATTTTTCTCTTTAAAATTCAAAAATTGCGTTTCATACCAATTTTTCAAAGAAGCAACTTTAGTCTCCATTTATTACGGAGTTTCTGTCATGAGATAAAAATAATATTTCTCTTAAAATATACTGGTATACAAACAACAAAATGGAGGGCAGCTATCCCGGTACCATATGGTACCGATAGGCTTTAATGGGTTAAGTACTAAAATCCTTATGAAACATCTTCAATTCTCAATTACATGGTTATTTATATCATTGTTATTTTGAATCATAAAATATATAATTCTTCATATTTTCTGCAATGTTTCTTTTGACCATATTGTATTATGGAATATTTAAATAAGAGTTTTTTGAAGCACATTTTACGCAGTTTGTCTTATACTCATACTTAAAAATAAAAAAATAAAAAAAAATTAAATATTTTTTTAATCTGAAATGCAAGTTTTTATCATCATTATAAAATCATAATTTAACATTTTTTTATGTATTTTTCTCTTATTCATTGTTGTAATTGTTCTGTGCTAATAATATGGAAGGATCTTCAAGTAACAGATAAATCCTATTTGCATCTTTTCAATTACAGACATTTCGAAGAATATAAAATATCGAACATCTTCTCTTTTTCATGAAAGATTTTTGATATGAAGCTTAATAACATTATTTTTAGAAAGATGAATTCAACTTAAAATATGAATGTTATTTGGAATCTTATATGAATTTTGTTTTTCTCTAAAGTTATAATTTATTTATTCCATGCGGTCATAGCGACAGAAAATAATTTGAATTTCAGATATAATTATCAAAACTCCTTGACATTATTTTAGTATAATTTTTTTGTCGTCAAATAAATTGAAGTTTGCATCACGAAAAACTGTAAATTTTATGAAAAAATTAATAAAAAAATACCTTTTTTATGAAATAAAAAATACTTTTTTACGTTTTTTATAAAATAAAAATATATTACTCATTAAGTGAAGAATAATAATCACACTTCATATGTGTAGATTGAACCTTGCTTTAAAAAAAATAATAACTTTCATTGCTAGGACTATACGCAGACATTTTTTATAAGAAAATTTTTATAAAATAATTTCTTATTAGAAAATATCAATGTGTTTGTACTAAACTTTCGTAGAAATAAGGTATTACTTATAACATTATTAATTTTTCTTTAGAGTGATCATTAGAAAAATATTTTAAATTACCTTATTTATAGATGAAGATATTTTTTTGTCACACCATTATAACTTTTTAATGGAAGTTTTAATATAAAAAATAATTTTGAGGACATTTATTTTATTACATACATATCAACGTTTCACTTTACGTTTTAGGAAAAAATTGGAAATGCAGAATACACAAAGATATAAACAGAATTAGTACAAGTGCTTGAATTTGAGTACCACTCTTCCCGAGTAACTGTCATTGAAACACATTCAACTACTCTTGACTTAAAATTTAAATGATGATGTTTTGCTTTTTAGTGAAGGAGTTTGAGCTGCAATTCTTCATCTCATAGCATCACAAATGTGTTCTATGGGATTAAGTTCTGGGATCATGTTATCTAAATTCATCCCCTATATCTGAATCTATCGCTATATCCCCTGATCCGCTTTGTCAGATACAAGATGTCCACTACAAAAACTCCATAAAGGGTTCCACTATCGTTCATATATGCTGCCTGTACCATAGAACAAGTGAATATGGTGTTTAACAACTCTTTTTAAAAGAGCCACACACCCATCATTTTACCAATTATGACTAGACGTAACTCTCTCCAACTGTTAACCATAATGCTTCCAAATACATTCGTACGGTCTACGCTCTGTCTTCCACGTTTTTTGTAGTTTTTACTTTCTATGTTATACAATTCAACGCCATATATAATAACGTTAAAGTCTTTCATCGAAGAATAAAACATTGGATCCTTGCTCCATGTTGTGTAATGTCGACAAAGATTAAAACAAAATCGACAATGATGTTTGTTTCGCGGAAAACAAATGACAAGTCAAAGTGTATATATTCCTATCTGAAATACAATACATCCACAATTCTGATTTTGCTATGATTTGGAGATGTCTTACAAATGGAAACCTGTTAAAGGTGGACAAATTACAAGCAGTAATATTTATCATTTATGCAGAATATGGGCTTCATTCAATTGAGCGAGTGAACATGCAATTTCTAAAAAAAAAAAAATGTTAGAAATTCTCATATTCCCGAT
The DNA here is from genome assembly GCA_963931845.1 of Maratus michaelseni. Lineage (NCBI taxonomy): Eukaryota > Metazoa > Arthropoda > Arachnida > Araneae > Salticidae > Maratus > Maratus michaelseni. The sequence continues at coordinate 168,583,083 of OZ007586.1, forward strand.
TGAAAATATTGGCCTGTAAATCCAAGATTAGATTGCAACGGTTTCCAAAAAAAAAAAAAAAAAAAAAAAAAATTTAGTTTATGTTGTTTTCCAGTGCATCAAAGAATAGAGTCATAAATATTAATTTTACACTCTTTTGTTCAAAAAATTACTTTCATTTAAATTTAACTATTTTCAACTTCATTCACACATATTTTGTTTACATTAAAAAATAAATGTTTTACTACTTTGATTGTTACTTAATCAACTAATCACTATATTCCATTTCTGAATCCAGTGTAAAGCGAATAGTTCGGAGTCCCAATGTCCCAAATTGAGGACGGTATAAAATAATACATAAAAGAATTTCCTCATTTTATACATCGAAGCCATGGATGGCAAAATATACAAAAAAGTAATTTAAAGTATACCTGGGTCTTATTTCGGCCTGTAAAACGTTAAGCCAACTCTTAAACCTATTCATCATGGTAACAATAAATGATATGCAGCTTAATATCGCGTTTCCGAATTCCTTGTTGTGTCATGCAATAAACCTCTATTGTGTGTTGACACCGAGTATGTTGATAGAAATAACTTATTCTGAGTAGCTGAATCGTACGTTATCAATCTCAAAATTTCATTAAACGAATCTATTCAGTTAACTAAAACACATAATTTACTCAAAATTATATTACTTAAAAGGGTATGCTCAATGGAAATACAGAAATTATATTCAATAAACTATAATTTTAAATATACAGAGTGGAGTAAAATCCTTCAGATAGTTTCAGTACGAGAGTGCGGTTAGACGAAAATGCTTCTCATGATCAAACATTTTGTTTAAGCAAATTAAAAAGTAGTTCTAAAAATTGCCCACTGATGGCTCTATATTTGAAAATCGCGAAAAATCATAAAAGAAACTCAAGATAAATAGCTACAGTCTTTATTTCTTACAATCTGCTACCATATTTCAAGGCCCCATCAGTTAGAATAGGCGTTGACAAGATTAATCGGCGCCGACACTAATCACTACTCATGCATCTACGATTGGTAGAAAAACTAAAAAGGGGTTTTGCACCACGCGCCAAATAGAATTGTTGCGGTGCTGCCATATTTCAACGTGTGGAACGTGTCGTACATGTCTTTATGAATACTCTTCTGAGTGTATAATTAGAGCTACAACAGGGTCACACATTGAAAAGTATAACAGATTGTAGAAAATATATGGTCTGTAGTTACTTCTCTTCGTTTAAGGATGCTTTTGAAGGTATACCGTTTTTTGTGGACAATTTATTAACTAATTGTTTTTTAGTTTCCTTAAACATAGCTTTTGATCATGTTTAACCGTTTGAGTGCTATGAAGCGCGATAGCGCCGCAATGTATCTGCGGATCAAACAAATTGTGTTTCAACCCATAAATTTTATCTTATAAAATGTAACTCACTAGATCGCTGTAGATATATAACTGTTGAATAAAAATTAAATGATTTCAATTATTGAATAAAATTTCCGGGTTGAAACAAAATTTGTTTGATCCGCAGATACATTGCGGCGCTATCGCGCTTCATAGCACTCAAACGGTTAAGCAATGCCAGTAGTTGCTGGAGTGTTTCGTCCAAACCACATTCTAATACACCATTTACCTGATTTTCTATTGAATTTAAAATGTAGCAAAAAATTTGACCCACCCTGTATATATTGCAATTAAAAGAGCAAAAAACTAGATAAATTAATTTCGTATACTTATAACCTATAAATTTTACAGTAATGTAATTAAAGTGTGCCACTCAAAGTATCCAGAGATAGAACAATTAATTGCACCGCCATTTACTACCTTTGTTTTAGACATCTACTACCTTCTTCATCCTTATTACTTCACTTTATTTACAGCAACTTTTCTGTAGTAAACAAAAGCAACATAACAACATTTTAGGATCGAATTAAGCATGTTTATTGCGTGTGTTTACCCAAGTAATGAGTCATTCTATCTCAATTCGGACAAACACCTGAAATAAGAGGCCGCTAACTTATTTTTTGTCAAGCTTACAAAGGATACTTTTTTTTTCTTGTTACTACGTATTCAGCAAATTATTAATTAAACAAGAACTGTTACAAATTAAATTTTCTTTATATTTTACATATGTTTAAGATATTCTAGCGAAAGGTTGAATTTACCCTAAAGTAGTTGAAATTTCAGCAATGAATAGAGCAATGTTTTATTAACCCATATTCAGCCAAGGTCACAAAAAATTAAAAGCTAATTTTTTAAAGTTACTTTTATTTGGCATGTCTTTATGAGTACATTCAATAATTTTGTGAATTATAGCCAATATTATTGGAATTTTGCTACAGGGCCTTGTACGACCCCAAACATTTACCTACAAGTTCCAAAAATTTTTGACCTTTGTATTCAATCGACCTATATCTTCTGCACTTTTAAATAAGCACTGTCAAATAAGGAACGTTCAAGGTCGATGTTTCACTATCTAAACAAATCGAAATTAATTTTGGAAAATCATCCTATGTAAATCTGAAAAAAATCATTTGTTGCTTTCCTGTACATTGAGTGCTGTAGTAAAGTTTATGAGACATTTTTCTCGTTTTTCTTAACATGACTATAAAATACAGACATCATCATACAACCCAAATAAAACAATGCAACGAAGGAAATAAAACTCCATGGGTCATACACAACCCCCTGGCCTAAAATGGGTTAAGGGTTTCTTTCAAATTAAGTTTCTTTCAAATAAATTGACAAGAGAAAAATTAATTTTAAATAAACTACGAAAATGTCAGTGATCACGGGTGTTTTTAGAACAACTCTCCTTAAATTCGTACAGTTCTTTAATTACTTAAATTTTCCTTGAGTCGTTTGAATACATTACGTAATCACTCAGTATGATCAAACTCAACCAAAATATTCTAAACCACTAAATTTTAAAATTTTATATTAACCTTTGAGCAATAGAACAATATCTTTAAGAAGAATCTTTGATGACTTTTCTTCAAATAAATCGGCAAACGAAAAATAAATTTGACTTTTAATAATAAAATTACGTCTGTTAATGCCAGTAATTGCTGAAGTTTTTAGAACATCCCTCCTTAAACTTTTACCTCAGTACCTTTGTAAATTGAGTAAAACCCCATTACCTTATATTTTCTTCGAGTAGTTTGTATGTCTTGCGTAATAAATAAATCTGTTCAATCTTAACGAAAATATTCTAAAACACCGAATTCTAAAAATTAGATTGACCTTTTAGCAATAGAACAATATTTTATTCAGAAAATTCTTATATGATTTTTCTTCAAATAAATAGGCAAAAGAAAAACAATTGAATTTTTTAAATAAAATTACGAAAATGTCAGTAATTGCTGGCGTTTTAAGAACAATTCTCCTTAAACTCGTAAAATTCTTCAATACCTTAAATTTTCTTCAAGTAGTTTAAATGACTTACGTAATCAGTCAATCTGGTCCATCTTAGCCAAAATATTCTAGAACGTTGAATTCTAAAAATTAGATTAAACCTGATTAAATGAATGGAAATTTCACTCGAAATAGTTTTGGACATTATGAGAGTCTAATGAGTTAAACGAATTACTCGAAGAGTTCATTTGAAAACATCATTTCCTTTAGTCTTCCTCAGTAACTGTTGTAAGAGAGTTGCTAAAAGGATTGTACAGTTTATTTTATCTCTCTTTATAAAACAATTTTATTGTATATTCCATAGATAAGAGGAGAATCTTACAAGAATAATCTTAGTCGTATTCACTTTAAGGCAAGACTCGCAGCGTTCCTAAATTTTGTTACCTTTGCTACCCTTTTTCAAAACGATAATCTTTGTGGTAGATTTCAATTACAGATGTTAAAGGAATCTATTGCAAAGATTATAATTTTTAAATAGTAGTAGCAAAGTTAGAAAATTTTAGGAAGGCTGCGAGCCCTGCCTTAAAGTGAATACGAATGAGACTGTCCTTGTAAGATTCTCCTCTTAGCTATGGAATGTATAATAAAATGGTTTTATGAGGATAAAGTAAACCACACAATCCTTCTAGTAACTTTCTTACAACAGTTATAGAGGAAGATGAAACGAAAAATGATGTTTTCAAATGATGTTAAAGGAATCTAGCATGAAGATTATAGTTTTTAAATAATAGTAGCAAAGGTAGAAAAATTTAGGAACTCTGTGAGTTCTGGTTTAAGGTATTCCATTATGTTTAAATAGAAAACTTTGGGCAAACGTGAAACAATGTTTTATTATTTTGTTTGAAATATTGTAAAGGTATCAGAAATGTTTTTGTCTTCATCTTACGATCATTTGATGTATAGTTGTGACCGGGTTTTTTTTTCAGTATTCAAACTGGAAGTGTTTATTTTAATATACAGAAATTGCTGTTTAAAGAGCTTTCAGAATGAAATATTATTTTTTAATATTAATAATAAAGAAGATAAAACATGTAATCTCTGGAGAAATTTCAGAATAGGAGGTTAATATTTCTATTAGATTTTCAGAAATAGATTATTTACAAGCATTTTCGTAACAATTTGATTTTCATGAGCAATCAGTTAAAAAAAGATCATCTCGAAAAATTATGGAGTGTTATGAGATATCGGTTTAAATATCTGACAATTTCCTTAAATTTTAAATCTATTTTTATACATACAGAAAATACATGAAATATCAACACAGTCATAATTTGAAAGAGTATGTCTATGATTTTTTTTAGTCATAGAATGTAGTTTATAGCATTCTTAATAACTCAAAGTGTGTATTTAAAAAATAGTAAACTATATCCTTATTTTTGTCGTTAAGACATTTTTGGTAAGTATCAGACAGTATTTGTACGTAAATTTGTAAAAATGTAAAAACCAAAATGCACAAAATAAATTATTTAAACTGACACAGATTTCAATATACTAAATTATTTGAAACAATCAGTATTATACGCATTTTTGCTTTATTTAAAAAATTGGTGTCAAACGTAGAGGGCTACCTCAATTCTAAAGAAATACATTCTACAGTTCTATCTGAGACTGTGTAGCATGTTGTACAACTTGGTTATAGTGAGCTCAGGTGTAATGGTAAGAAATCGATATTAAATAGGTGCTAGTCAGAAAATTAATGGTTCAGTATCAAAATACACTGCAAGAAATTGGTTTCTTATGAATAAACCTCAGATACAACAAACAAAAAATTTTCAAACTCAAAAACTAGTTCCTTTTTTTTAAACAATGAATATTTTAACCTTTTAATTAATGGCCATGACTGCAGACATTTTTTTTAAATTCAATCGTACAATTTACAAAAAAAAAAATTCTTCGCGATAGACATCTCTTGAAAATATCCTAGTATTAGTGTATGACAGAAATATTTTTTTAAACAGTGGTGCGAATAGAATAAAAGAAAGTCGCTGGGACTTACGGTATCCCAACCCGTAATCAAAGGGTTAAAGAAACATATCATTTTACATTACATATGCATCGTTGATGAAAATAATGAAGACAAGGAGGATGACTATAATGCAAATGAGTAAGAAACCACAGCCCTTTAAATAATAGGCCTACGTGCTGACATTAAAATGGCGGCTATCGTAGGTGGATTTTTTTTTCAGCGTTTGTACGGTCAATTGAATTTAATACCAATAATTTCTAAAAGTCTTATCAGACTTATATTCTGGGTTTATGTAAGTCACAGAAAACTTTTAAAAAATGCAAGTGTCTAAATTCAGGATATCGTATAAACGCTTAAAAAACCCGCCTACGACAGCCGCCATTTTTCTGTCAGCGTGTAGGCCTATTATTCACCAGCGGATATTTCCAAACTTTCTTCGTAAGATGTTTGGTTCGCGATATAGTTTGTTCTCCACAGTAATGGCTTCCTCAAGATAAAGTAGCTCTACTAATTTTGGTGACTTCGCGTTGATTTCGGAAAAATATATTTGTTATGTTAAAAAATATATAAAAACCAAATTAATTGCCGGGTGTACATATAAAAATGACTTCGTTTCCGTTCAAGTATATTTAAGGTAGAAAGTTATTTTTTAATTAAATAGTTTCATTTTTAAAAATCAACTGGTATTTATGTAATATTTCTGAATATTATAACATTTTATACCCGTCAATATAAATATTATGAATCTCTAAAGATATTACATTTTTTTAAAATAAAATTTAGCAATCTCAAAAATGCATGAAAATCGTTAAAGTCGCGATTACTAACGCAAGTATGAGGATTTCGCGCTCATAAAAACAAAGCAAAACAAACATCACTGGATGTAGCAATCTCAAAAATGCATTAAATTCATTAAATCCGCGATGACTAACGCATGTATGATCGCTTCGCGCCCATAAAAACCAAGAATAAGCATCTCTGGATGCAGCAACCTCGCTATGTAGCAATCTTTAAAAATGCATGAAATTCATTAAATCTGCGATCACTAACGCATGTATAAGCGCTTCGCGCCCATGGAAACAAAAATAAAATCACTGGATGTAGCAACCTAGTCGAGCAGGTCTCTAAAGTTGTTAGTTTTTACTTTTTTGATTTTTGTTCCAGTTTTTTTTTATAAGCGGACATTTTCAATTTTGGAACCGGTTGGAACCGGTTCTAAAAGTGAAAGTACTCTTATATAAAAAAAACTGGAACCAAAATCGAAAAAGTAAACATTAACAACGTTGGAGATTGACCTCAGCTATCCTATGCAAAAAAAAGCATTTAAAAATATTAAAATGCGAGCGAGAAATCGCGCTAGAACCTTCCAATAGACTTAACATTAGCTTGAGCGTTTTTTTCGCGTGACTGATGTAGGCTCTTAAAGAAATGAAAAGTTTGTGAAGTAAGGGTTTCTTAAAGTTTCAGAGTAAAATAACCTTTATCTTTGAATCTGCTAATAATAATAAATAAATGGTACTTTTTTTCCCCTTTATTTATTGCATTGTTTTCTTTATTGATTTTTTTAAGAAATCAAATAATACAAGAATCAAATTATACACGCTATTATAATGAATAATTTATTTTCATACCTTTATATAAATAACAGAAAATTGCCTGTACAACTCAGATATTTCAGTTGTTTTTATAGATTTACACCCAAATTCTCATGTATTTTGTTATTTCCATAGAGTAGGAACTTTTTTATTGCGAGATCTTGGTTATAACGGGCTAATGCGTTCGTCGTTCTTGTTGTAATCGAATACAGCTGTATTATAATATCTTAATATTTGCTATTATTGCTTAAAATTACGCAGGGATCAAAATGATACTTTATTTTACACATACAAATAAATTATTTTAAACTGGTAAAATTAGTATATTTTCTAAACTTTTTAGATAGTACTTTATCTAGCGAAATTGCATAGGCAAATTAAACTATATATATATCAGATCTATATTTTTATGATTATCATACTGTATAGATGAATTCATAAAACAATCAATTGTTTGGTAAAATAAATTATCAACGTAAAAATAGCACAAATAAAAATATATAAAACGGCATACAGCTGTTTCAGAGCCTCTAAAGCTCCATCATCAGTGCCAAATTTAAAAGATTAAAAACTGATTTAAATGTTTAAGCCATTTAAGTATGCTTGCGTCTCCGCACGCGACCGAGAATTTTTACATAGATCATTTATTTTAATATAACGATACAAAGTTCGATCCATCTAATTTAAATCAATTGTTTGTTTTCCAATAAAATTTAAAATGGTGCGACGCATACAACCATATTTTTCGCTCTTCATTAAGGTGGTCCAGGATATAGAATTTTATTTTTGTGTTTACAAATAATAGTTACCCTATTTTTCCTTGAAGCAGAAACTTCATATTTTCGGCTTTCATGATGATAATCACCTCCCTGATGACATTTCACATGATGTAACCAATATTACTTCGTTCCTTTTACATGTTTCTTGTTGATTTATTTTTTCTTCTGTTCGTATTTTGTGTTTAATGTTGAAATTATATATATATATATAATATATATATATATATATATATAACTGTGGTCGGGCACATGCGCAGCAGTGGGACAATGGTCACCACTAAATTTTCATAGTATTCTTTACCTTATTAAAGCTAAGAAATTCTGTCAATAAATAAGGCAAAGAATACTATTAAAATTTAGTGGTGACAATCGGCCCACTGCTGTGCATCTGACCGACCACTGAAATATGTATAATGTTATATCATTTTTTAATACAGAAAGAAACAAATATGAATTTGTCTTTGGGATTTTAAAAAAAATTAATATTTTTTTTAATTAAAAATATATATATTGAGGCTGAAAAACATTGTGAAAAATGTCGTAAATTTATCTTTAATAAAAATTTAGATATATGAATTTAAATACGACAAATTTTAAAAATATACTTTCTGAGATAAATGTATTTAAATCCTGTTAGAAAGCAAAGACCTCGGACCGATCTCATTTTTGACCACCACTATTTCCTTACGAAAATTTTCGTTTTAGATTTATCTTCCAAATGTCGCAGAAAACTCGCTTCGTGATGAGCTATTCCTTGCAATTGTTGTAGTAATATCTACCATGAAAATATTAAAAAATAAGTGGTGGCCAAAAAAGAGGCGTCTTCGACACCTGAAGGCGTGGCAACCACAGACAATAAAGCATAAAAAGCATTATACTTTTTGATATAATTATCATATTTACATGTACTTTGTTAATTTTTATTCTAAAAGCTTTAGAGTATTTTTTTTAAATATATATATTTTTTTATTTGAGATTTTGGTATCACGGACCACCATAAAAGCTTTATGTTCGATTTCAGCGATGACGATCTATAAAAGTACCAGTAAACAAACAAAAACTGGAAAGGCTAAACACCAAAATTTATTATTATTATGTTTTAACTGTTGTTTAAATGTAGCAATAAATTTACTTCCTGTAATGGGTATAAGTAATTTTATATTGTTTGTTTTTCTTACATATTCTTATGCAATTTTATGCTAATAGAAATCGGTATATATTCAAAACTACAGGACTCAACCACTAAATTTAAATTAAAGCTTTAACTGTAATTTTGCTTGCACAATTCTAAATAATATTTCTGTTGGCTTATTATAAACTAAAGGCAGATAGAAAATTTAATTTATTTATTCCAGATATGCCTTACATATTAAAATTAGATGCAAGCAACAATGTCACAGAAATATTTAATGTTTTAATGTTATCACCAACTTAAACGAATTTAAATTCTATAATTTAAATCACACTTGTTCAATAAATCATTCTATTCTTCATTTGCTAAAGATACAGACTCTCTGTAAAACTATTTTGTTTTTTAAAATTTAGAAACATTAATCAAATAATTTTAAAAGATCATTTTATGAAGAATTTAAATTTTTCTCTTGAAAGACAAAGGAAATTAGTTGATCCGATAAATATATTTTGAATTCTCAAATTTTGAAAAGATATTTATTATGTTTACAAATTTATTACTAAAGCTTATTAATAAATTTTGCGGGAAATATTTAGTTTCTGCTTTGCCTCTAATTATGAATAAATATAATCTTAGTAAAGAAAAGTATTTCTCCGGGGATACGCAAATAATACATTTTTTCAATGTATATAAGTATTTCATATCGACAAAATATCATGTGGTAATGAAATAACATAAAGCTCAAGGGAAATATATGCATATACCTATGGGCTTAGTAATGGAAAGACTTAGTCTTTCGAAAAATAAGAAGAGCTGGTATGATTTCATAATAATCATTTACTTTTTAAGAACGTTACCAAATGACAAAACAAGTATGAGGAAATAATATTGATAAATGCATTTTGTAAGACATAAAGTCGTTAAAAATCATGTTCTGATGTTTTAATAATTTAAATTCGTATAATTAAAATCTGAGAAAAAAAATCAAAAATCTTTTTTAATGTATATTAAAACAGTTATGTATAACATCTATTGTAACTAAGTAGTGATATTTAAAAATTATCTAGTACCGTAATTTCCGGCGTATAAGCCGCAGCTCAAAGAGTCGTTTTTCGACCCAGAAATTTTATTCAATAATTGTAGTTAAATATTTACAGCGATCTTTTAAGTTACATTTTATAAAATAATATTTCTGGGTCGAAAAACGACTGTTTGAGCTGCGGCTTATACGCCGGAAATTACGGTATTTTAATTTTCGAAATTTGCATTTGTATAGAGAAACATATTTAATCATATTATGGTTGGTTGATTCGATATTTATGAATTTAAATATCGAAGAATTAAAATAACGTAAGTTTATACTTTTCTGCATGGGACGCTTCAAAATAATAACATCATTTATAAAAACAGTTACCAATATTTATATTACAAGAACATCAATGAATGACTTCAATATTTTAAATTTAGTTGATGACTGATGAATCACACGTGGAAATGTCTAGACATACCATTTATTTTTTCCCAAGTAAGCTCAAAATGCTTGGGTCAACATTGGCTAATTGTTGGCTAATTGTCTTTCAACGTTGACCCACAGTAAGAAATGTCCACATTGCCTTACGAATACCCAACTAACCATTTGTCAACAAAGACCTAATAGTGGTCCAACGTCTGCTGCTCACAATTCTGCCCACATACGCTCCAAATTCGTGGAATCTCTGTACCTACCATTTCCCAACCATGTGCCAACTGTGCCATTCCCAATCCCACCATTTCCCAAAGGTTTCCACAAACTGCCAATGATGGGCTGCTAACAAACTATACTACTTGGGCAAGCTAAAATGATCAAAGCGTTTGGGGGGGGGGGGGAGAGTCTTAGGCAAAAAATTAGAAATTTGTTCTTTAACATTTTGTTTTGAACATTAAATTTGCTAATTTAATCTTCAATTAAGTTTCAAGATAAAACTGAATATAATTTGATACTCTTGTCTCATATTTTCAATTTAAATTTGAAAAATAATTATCTCTAATTTTTAAAAATTCTACGGGTTTTCCTGATATTCTCAACTCAGAAGAAATCAATTATAACGATTTTAGGATCGCTTAACTCTACACTGTATATAAAATATTCACAAAGCTTAGCACTATTGTTAGTACATGTAATATACACTGTTATTTTTAAGTACAAATATGATTAATAATTAATAGGAAAATAACATATAATACATATTTAACTCCTCACCCCCCCCCCAAATATATATATATATACAGGGTGTTTTTCTTTAAACTGACGCTATTCAGAGCCGCCTGTAGCTCGTTCTAATAACTGGATTGATACAAAATTTTGTGAATGGACTAAGAAAACCATGGGAAAAAAGATTCCAACAAAAAAAATTAGTTCCAATCACCGCCGATAGGGGTAAATGTGGCGCTGTACATTGAAAAAAAAAACATCAGAAACAGACAAAATTAATAATTTGGATAAAATGCCATGTTTTATTCACCATTTAAACTTTCCCTTTCGTTGATTGCAGTTGAAACATCCATTATCACTTTTTCTGCCACCGGTTTACGTCCTCTGCCTGACCGAACTGCTAGCGAGCCTGTTTCTTCGAATTTCAGAATGATTGCTTTCAATACATTAACGGATATAGGTCCTTTGCGCAGTTTATGGCGTGTTCTAAGTAAACGAAGAGCGGCTGGTGCATTGCACTGGTGACAATAATAGAACTTCACAAGTAACGCGCGCTGCGGTAACGTGAGATTCATTTTCAACCCGAGCTGAAATTGTTTCTCGGTGTTTTTCGCATGCATTTATAACTTAAACTATTGGCGCTACTGTCACTTGCGTAAGTAAAAATTTGCATTTGCATTTATTGCCCGTATTTTATGCTAATTCTCAGTTGCATAAATTACCACAGTGCCACATTTCCCCCTATCGGTGGTGATTGAAACTAATTTTTTTTGTTGGAATATTTTTTTCCATGGTTTTCTTAGTCCATTCACAAAATTTTGTCTCAATCCAGTTATTAGAACGAGCCACAGGCGGCTCTGAATAGCGTCAGTTTTAAAAAAAACACCCTGTATATATATATTTAACAAAATTTTATAATTTTTGACTTCGACATAAATTAAACAAATCATGTTAAAAAAGGAAAAGATCAATGCCTAATCAATCATAATTAAGAATATGTAATATCATAATCATGCTGCTAAAAGTTTGTGAAACCATAAAATGAATAGGTTTAAAATTCTCCATTTCTACATTTCCCCCTTAATTTTTTCAGCTTCTAACATATCTAAATCACATATGCAAAGCGTCATAAGCACAAAATTTGAATAATGCAGTCGTTTTTCTGTTTGGACGCCATACGAAAATAATGACTAGGAAAGGTATAGTAAATATCTAAAGAAAACGAATTATTAAAACTTCTTTAATTCAAAGTAAATAAAAATATTATGGCAACTATATAGATATAGTATTTATTGTTTGTTTTATTTAACTTAGCTATTTTAAGTGGATTTTACACTACATTTAACAAAACTTATTCTATTTTTACTTCGATAATCAGACAAAAATTAAACAAATCATGTTACAAAACGAAAATATCAATATCCAATCATTCATAATTAAGGATTTTTAGAAACATAAACATGCTACCAACAAATTGGGGAAAACAAAAAAATAAAATAAACTTTTAAAATTTCCCATTCTTACATTTTCTTCTTCAATTTCTCGACTTCCAACATATTCAAATCAAATATATATATTATATAAGTTTTGAGTGCTTTAAAACCAATAGCATGTAATCACTCGCCTATTTTAGTCTATTCGATACATAATTAAGTAAGACCATTTTATTTGAGTTATCATTTCATAAATATAAAAATATCGCTTTTAGGGGGAATTCTCTTTGGGAATTCTATACAGAAATCTTTCTACTTAATGTTTTTTCCTCTTATGAATTCTTCATTGAATTTCATCCACAAATTCCATTTCATTCTTTTAACGTATTAAGTTTTTTATTAGCGTCAATTTTTTTGTCTTGGATTTTTGTTGAGAATTTCTTTAACTTGTATTATGAATGTCAAGACATTTTCCGGATTTTTTAAAGTAACTTTTGCATAAAATGTAAAAAAAAAGGTTTTTATTTGTATGTTATTTTTTTAACTCTATGGATCTCTCTTTACAAAACTAAAGAGCATAGGGTGCTTACCAGAATTCATAAATCTTGTTCAGGGAAGCCACTTGAGCATATTTTTAAATGAAATAAAATAATTGATCTTTATTTCGTATTACAACATGAAGTGAAAGCAAACAATTCTTTATTCATACTTTTTTATACACTTTTTTCTCAACTTTTTTTTAATCGAAAGATATATAGAATAATATATTGCTATTTAATACAGGGGTGCCACTGGCGATTATTTTGGATACCAGTATACTATAATCTTTATTATTATTTTCTAAAGCATCTACAAACGAAATGGACCACGAAGATTATTATTTCGAAATTGTAGTGTCCAAAATAGTCGTCAATAGCACCCTTGCTTATGGGATATTTTATTTATTTTCTGACATGTATTATTTAGAATTATAAAATATAAAGAGAATAACAAAATAAAATTAAAAAAGTAAATAGGATGCGAGATAAAATGAATGATTCAAAATCAGACATGTACTGTATTACGTAACATGAAAAGTATGTGCATGATTAAAAAATGAAAAAAAATATATGTCTTGTATTGCTCAAAAAAGAATTATAATTTTAAAATTGCAAGCAACCGAAAACAATCTTTTTTCTATAAAAAATTTTAGCTTAAGTTGAAAAGAATGCAAACTATTCCTTTATAAAGAGACATGTCAAAAGAGTAAATTCTCAGCTTTTCATATGTCTAAAACATTTAAAGTTAATTAAAAGAGACTGAAAAGGTAATGTGACTTCTCTTCTAAAAATAAAATGTCAGTATCTATTGCTAAAAATAAAAGTTGAATATAAATAATGTAAAATTAAATGTCACTTGGCTGCCTCTGAAAGGATGAATGGCACATACATTTTTATACTTTTACAAGCAATTATATTTATAAATAACTCAAGGCATGACATTTATTAAATCAGTTTTAGTTTCAGAATAATCTTTTTTTTTTCACCTTTCTCACCCTCACGCTCCTTCTTCCTTTTTCCAATGCGTAGTACATGGAGTAAGTAGAAATTTACAGTTTAACCCTTCTTTGCATGAGTTTTTCTTTTACAATTGTTTTTTTATACATATATTAAATATTAGACACCAGAAATTTTAAGATAGATTTTTAACTTCGTTCAGCAACATAGTTCACGGGAAATATACTAGATTAATATTTCTGTATAAATATAGTGGTGGCGAAGAAGTTGATTTATTTATTAAAAGTTAAATAAACAGTGATGGAAATTTCCATCACAATGCAAAGAAGGGTTAATGATAAAATATATCATACATCATTTTATCGGTTTATACTTAAATGCCATCAAATTTTGTATATAATTTTTTTAAGTTTTCTCCGCTTGTGAGTATTGCTATGGTAAATAGATACCGGATAATATTGGTATACACAGTCACAGTCCGTCAAAATAGTGCAATTGGTACAATTGTTATTTAGAGGACTTAATAAACTGTTGAAGGGAGGTGGTACATTATCAATTTTACTTAATTGTAATTCCCAAATGTCAAAACTGCACTAGAATTCTTGAATAAACTTTTGATTTTATAATGTACGAGACAAAAAGCATTTATTTATTCACAAATCAATTTTTTCGTAAATTCTGGTGGAAACTCATCATTTCAACATTTTAGCAAAAAAATGACTTTATCCATGAAAGGGTTAAATCTTGGGCAAACAATTAAGGCTCGATGCATAGCCCAATCAATATTACAACAATCACTGTTTTCTGCTAGTCATATATCTCTAATTCACACGACTATAATAACAACTAAATTATTCCTAAATTTTGCACAAACTTATAAGAAAGGTGATTTTGTTGCAAATTTTGTAAAAACCTAACACGAAAATTTTCTTCAGAAATACTCGTGGGAGCCCTGATAATTTAAGAAATTTCAAAAATAACCCTTAACTGACGAATGCCGCGATATTCGCGACAACAAATTTTTATTAACCATGTGTGTTGTTACCTACTGGACACCAGTATTTTTGCACAGAAAATTTCTCTTTATCTAATTTCAAAGTTTCAGCAGTTAAAAAAGTCAAAAAAAAAATCAGAAAAAGTGGTGCAGATACAATAATAATTGGGAAAAATACATTTGGACAATAAAAATTGGTTGTCACGAATATGGTAGCATTCGTTCGTTAAGGGTTAAGTTTAGTTAAATTAGTAATAAGGAGTGAAATTTTAAAAATTTATGCATTCGATGCATTAAAATCTGTATAAGAAATCTTAAGATTAATCAAAACAGTTTCACGTATTTCCTTTTTTCTTTTCTACTCATTTGCTGAAATATATTGCTTATTTTTCTTAATAATGTATTCTTTCATTTTCATCATATTATAAATTATCTAATTCTTCCCAGAAGCTGGAGTACAATTTGCGTTGTAATTAAGAATGGTTTTCCTTCTGGAAAAAAGAAATGTTTTACTAGCAATAATTTACGTGAGAATAATGAATGATGAAAAAAACGTTTAACATATCTCAGTTTATATTGCAATTTAGAAAGCATTAAAAAAAAAAAAAAAAAAAAAAAAAAAAATACTATTTATTTTTTTAAAGAATATAAGCACTTTTTTCTTTTTTTTCACAATAAATATAATCGAGTACTAATACAAAAATATAAATGAGTGTATTGGGTAACACAAAAATATTGAAAAAATATACAATTGTACACAAAATAATTTTCATAAACATAAAGGCAAAATTTAAAGCAATACCATTTCATTTTGTTAAATATATAGTTCAACTCTGAACTTTGTTCTCAATCAAATGCATGTCCTGTTTCATCTCTATAAAATTTTCCAGTTAATTATAATGACCTTTTAAATGTAATTCATTGATAAATTGATTAAATTTATCTCTTCTGTCATGAATTGATAGAAATCCTCTGAGCCAAATTTTAAAGACATATAAAAAAACATTCCTAGCTTTCTAAATTTAGTATAATAATTATATAAACAAAACTAATGGTTTTCATAAAAAACTGGCACTGAATATGTAAAATAGACATATCAAATTAAATAACTATTGCTTTTATAGCTAATTTTTTAAACAAAATGATGTATGTTTTGTTTATTTCCTGAGTGCAAGCTCATTCATTGCATAATAAAGTATAACGCATTTTTTATCACTCGATAGTTTTTTTTTAGTCTTAATTTAATTCTAACTGCATTGAATTTGTCTATGTCATACTTATAAATATTTGTAACAATAAGCATTATTATAAACCTGCATGGAATTTTCGAATTTTTCAGAATTCAAATGAGGTGAAATGAGAAAAATATTTTGCTTTTACTACAATTACTGGTCGGTGATGGAAAAGATAAATTTAAAATGATTAAGTAATAAATACACTTGACCTATGATACTGTACCCTTAGATGATGAAAAATAGCATAGCTCACTCAGAGATCTTATATAAAGCTATTAAAGATACAGTAACTGTGCTCAGAAAAAATGTTTCAAATATCTACCTGCCTTACTCTGCAACTTCCTTAACTTTCTAAAAGTATAACATGATTAAAATCCGATCTAAACATTTGTCGTTTTCTAAATTGAAATGCATTCGAATAATGTAATATGGGTCTATAACAGGGGTGGTTAACCCGCGTCGATGAAGGCCAAATATTCTTCAGTATATTTTCTGAAAGATTAAATATGCGAAAGAAAACTCTTCATGAAAATTGGTGGCAATTGGCCTTCTAGTACACCGGTTCGCAGTCATTGGTCTGTAAAGAGCTTTATAGATTACACTGGCCATTTTAAATAAGGAACATCCTATGTTTCATCATAAAAGCATATTCAGATTTATCCACTATTTAAAGAATCACATTTTTCAACTTACGTAGATAGACATACTGGCAGAATAACAGTTAAAATAACTCGCATAAAATATTTTAGAATGTGAAGAAATGAAAATGTATTTAAAAAGCAGAGACCTTATTAACAGTGTTGAACATTTGTCGAGAAAAAAATGGCAGTGGTCCAACCGGGCACATTTATAATATCACTATTTCCTAACAATAATCTTTGTGGTAGATATTTATAATATTTTCAATAGAAAATTACCATTAAGATTATTGTTTGGAAAATAGTAGTATTACGAAGATAAACGGTGGAAACCGACTTTTCTGCGAATAAAATTCAACCCTACATATTATGGTATGAATCCTATCACATAACTTTTCTCAATAAGGTGTTATAGAAGAATCCCTGCTCCTTTATCTTTCTCACAGCAAAATACGTTAGTTTTAAATACAATTATTTGAACAAAGATTAGAAAATATCTGCTTTTTATTTATAATATTTTTCGATCTAAACTCCCTATTATTTATTTGAATACCTATTCAAAGCATTTTTTTTTACTTTTAATTTTTAAAATTGTGTAAATTTATTTATCTATATTCCATTTCAAGTTGAGTTGAGGGTCACAGCAAATCATTTGAATTATGCACAAACTCGTCGATCTCAACTGAAACTTAATCGCATTTGCTTTACCCAAAATGTAACGGACGCCAGATCTTTTTTCGTAAACCGTAAAGTTATCTTAAATTTTCTTGAAAGGCTTAAGAAAATGTCAAATTACTGAATGATACTAATTCAAAAAATATATTTTTACGAATTTACAGGTTTCCAGCATAAAAATCTATAACTAGAATTACTGCATTACTAGAAATCTACAGACTTGACACAAAGATTAATCAATCCACAATTTTTGAACAATTTCCATTAACTTCTTTTATTAATGACAAAGCTGTGATTATAACTAATATATTAAAATGTAAATCAGTTAGAATGATAATGTGTATAAGCATTGCAAGGAAAAAACTAATCTTTTGTATTTTATTTAAATTATGTCATTTAAATTGAAGGTCCTAAACATAATGCTAATAAAGTGTAATACCCTCTAATTCTTTACATACGCATTAAATATTACTCTGAAGGCAATTAATTTAAATAACATTTTTGATTCGTCTTCATTTTGAATTTTAATCACTGAATTCAACTTATTCTCATCTGTATTCAGCGTATTTAAGAATTAAGATAGTGTAGAGAAATAGTTAAAAACTTTCGAAGTGAAACTTTTTTTTTTTTTTTTTTTTTTTTTTTTTTTTTTTTTTACAATAAACCCTCCGATATAACTATTGCATCTTTAGTATTCCATGAATAATTTCTTCATCAATACTTCATTTATCGAGTTTTTAGTATAAGTAATTTACTTAGTATTTTAACCCCTTAACAGGTTCTTTTTTTTTTTGGTACAATAAACTAAAAATATGGACAAAAAACCACTTTTCCCAAACTAAATATTTGCCTTGTATAATCGAAAATTTTCTAATAAAAAATTTTCTAAAAATAAATCGAATTTTGCGTTTAAAAATTAGTGGTGGCCAAATGATTTGGATAACAGAACAAGCAAACTCTTTTTGCACGTACGTTGTACGGGCAAACCACTTAAGGGGTTAATGTAACGGTCAAGAAATTATTATTACATTACTTTTTTGGTACAATATTTCCAGGTTTGATACACGATTACACATTATAACTAGGTTTTATTCGCACTAGTGTACAAAATGAAGATAATTTTCAGATTTGGTTAATTATCTCCGGAACTGCTGGACAGATTTTAAAGAAATTTGGTATGAACAAAGGTGGATATAATGCAAATAAAATAACCATTCAACAGTTATTATACACACGCATTATTGTGCGTAACACACATAGAAAACAGAAAGTGTGAAACAATGGTTAAAGAATCGAATTAAAAAATAGATTAATAGGAGATATGGCCCCCTCTTATAGATATACAGGCCTCACACCGCGATTTCATACTGGAATTAAGGCAGTTTATGAGTTCCTTTTGCAATTGAACCCACTCGTTCAGCAACGCTGTTTTCAGGCCGTGGATGGTTCTCAGAGGGGGGTTGCGAGTTGCAATTGCCCTCCGCAAAGCGTCCCAAACATACTCTATAAGGTTGAGGTCTGGAGGTCTGGATGGCCAATCCATCCGACGAATAATTTCAGTTTCCAGAAAATCGTCAACCAGATGAGCTTTATGTGACCGGGCGTTGCCGTCCATTAAAATGAAATCAGGGCCAACTGCACCTCTGTAAAGGCGAACATAGGGCTCCAAGATCTCATCACTACACCTCACAGCAGTCACAGTCAGTGGCGTAGCGTCAGGGGGGGGGGCGTGCACGATCATTTTACTACCAGTATAATTATATACTACATTTGGCCTTATTTAATCTTTGAACGGTATGAATTAAATAAGGCTAAATATGGTATATAAACATACTGGTAGTAAAGTGATCCTCCCCCCCCCCCTTGACGCTATGCCTCTGGTCACAGTGCCTCTTTCAAAGACATGGAGATATGTGCGACCGTCCAACATGATGCCTGCTCAGACTATGAAATCCCCGCTGCTATAATGGTCAATTTCTGGGACATTGGAGGGAAGGTAGTGGGTCCCTCTTTCTCTCCATATGAAAGTACGGCGAGAATCCGTTGTTAGGCTGAACTGGGACTCATCAGTGAATTGGACGATTGCCCATTGATCCCTGCACCGATCTCTGTGATCTTTGTACCATGCTAAATGGACTCTCCTGTTTGCAGAAGTGAGCGGGACACAAACAGCAGGTCGTCATGCAAACAGGCCTCTCTCATGAAGTCTTCTGGAAACAGTAACCTTTGAAACTCGTCTTCCTGTGGCCGCATAGAGGTCACGAGCGAGTTGAGAATCTGTAGCATGCATGTTACGCCTCGCTGTAATTGACAAATGACGATCTTCATTGGCCGTCGTGGCTCTTGGAAGACCTTGGCCAGGCTTTCTCTTGATGGATCCAGTATTCTGAAACTGTTTCCATAAGTTGGACACGACGCTGGGCGTTACATCGAATTCTCTACAAATCTGGACTTGATACTGGCCTACTTCTAACCTCTCGCGATTCGCCAGCTCATTCCATCATCTAAACGACGGTGATTACTAATTTTGACTGTTTGAATTCGAATTCAACCGATTTCTGCAAAAAAAACTCACAAAGAAATTCGCCGAGGTGTGCGAGCGAATGAAATGCGGATTTTGCCACGCGCACTTATAAAGGCTCTACTTCTACTATCTCCTCCCACACCAAGCTCTTTTCATTACAATAAAAAAAATAAAGAAATTTTCTTAATTTTGTACACCAGTGTAACTTACCGTAATTTCCGGCGTATAATCCGCAGCTCAAAGAGTCGTTTTTCGACCCAGAAATATTATTTTATAAAATGTAACTTAAAAGATCACTGTAAATATTTAACTACAATTATTGAATAAAATTTCTGGGTCAAAAAACGACTCTTTGAGCTGCGGATAATACGCCGGAAATTACGGTATTTAACTACAATTACTGAATAAAATTTCTGGGTCGAAAAACGACTCTTTGAGCTGCAGATTATACGCCAGAAATTACGGTATATTGTCTGACTATGCAGCTCAAATTTTGCAGTCTAATTTTAACACACATCATGTACTACAATTAACCTTTTTTTTTATAATGTGACATTTTTCCGGTGACAATACTATATGCTGAAAAAAATATATTTGAAATTTGCCTCCACCACCCCTCAGGGAGAATTGTCCAATAAGGGTACGTAAATGCCATCGCGTGTGTGATGACGTAAGTATCATTGATTGCAACAGAAATAAGCTGATGTTCTTCGATTGAACCGTAGCATGGTTGGTAAATGCGCTGTCTTTCAATTCCGCGCATGGATGTGGGTTCGATTCCAAGGAAGACGTTGATATTTTTTTTCTTGCCAGGAAGCTGGATTTAAAATTATATATCATTTTAAAAAACTGATAAAAATATCACTCAAAATTTAAGGTATCTGTATGCCTTCGGAACAATTGTTTTTAATTTTTGTAAAATTTAAGTTAAAAATTACTAATTATTGTTAAAAATGTCATAAAAATGTGACATAAACATACAAATAAGCAAAGTTGGTTTTTTATTTTCTATTTTAAAAAATAGCATAAAATTAACCAAAATGTTGCTATTTTCATAAAACTATTTAAATTTAAAGCTATTAAATATAAATACATTTTTCGAATTAAATAAAAAAAAATTTATACAGAAACTAGACTATTTTTATGACAATAACATGACTATTTTAAAAGTTATAGGTATAAAATGACAAACAACGCTGAAAATTCATGAAAAAAGTCAATAATTCATAAATTAAAACTGTGTAACTCATAAACTTTTCAATAATTCATCATAAGAATAGTCTACTTCCTTTATATATATATTTAAAATATAATTTAGAAACTTTGTTGTAATTGAATTTTTATTTATTGAGTTATGACAATTTTTCCAACACAATTTTACAATCAAAAACACTTTTGAGAAAAATCAAAAATCATAAATGACGTCACTTGATGCCGTCCCATCGCCCCCCTGAATACTAGGCCTGAGCCCTGGGACAAAAGCGGTGGCTGTCGTAGGCGGATTTTTTTAAGCGTTTGTACAGTCCCCTGAATCTACACACCAGTAATTTCTAAAAGTTTTCAGTGACTTATTTGATATGAGAAAAATAAAACTAAGAAATTATTGTTTTTCAAATTCGAGGGACCGTACAAACACCATATACGTCTTATATAATAGACCACGGATTGGTGACCTTTTCTTGATGCAAAGATCTCCTTCCCACCATCACGTGATGGTGCTGAGATAGCGCGCCAAACAAATTTTTTCCAGCCTAACTGTCATTTGAATTCCCGCTCCCACCTTTTTTCATTGAGAGAATGGAAACAAAAAGTTGCCAAGAAAGAAATAAACATCAAAAGACGACACCCTTTTGGTGATGAAAGCGGGATGATGTTTGTTTTAATTTTCACCCGGAGGAACAATGGAATCCGTACTCTAAACACTGAAAAAAAAATCCGCCTACGACAGCTGTCATTTTTGTGTCAGCACGCAGGCCTAGTATTCACGGGCGGTGTCCATCCCTACCCCCTCCTCGTGTCCTCCTTATTTAGCCGTGTCTTTCTTTAAAAACGGCTGATTTGACTACTCTCGGTTAAAGTCGAATATAGCAGACACAGGGAAGGGGTAAAAAATTCGTTTGTCGGAGAAGATTGGTATGTGATTGATATGATTGATTGACCGCTTCAATCTTTAAACAGTTGCAGCTTTTTTTAAAAAAAGATTAAGGAAAAATTTCAATGAAAATCCAAAATAAAATATTGAAATTTTATATTAATTCAAAACACAGAAATTTGAAATTTTAATCGGAATTGGTGTTTTAAAGGCATACATATACTTTAATTTGTTTCTTTTAAAAAAACTATTTATTTCAATCAATTGTCCTTTAATATTTTCTTTCCTTTTTAGTACGTTATAATAAAAGATGTGTGTACTTAAAAATGTTTTACTTATAATTTATTTCTTCTAATATATTTCTGAATAAATAACTTTTAAATAACTTCGAGCCTAAAATTCATATTTTATTCAAAAAGCTATGAAAAAACGATCTCAAGAAATTTAAATGACATCATTCTGAGATGAAGGATATTTGATGTATTGGTTAAATTCTGTATTTAATTCTGAAACTAGTCAAGATTTAAAAATAATAATAATAATAATAAGTAAGAATTAAAATAGTGTGAGACAGAATAAATAAACTCTTACGAGGAAAAACCTAAATTATTGGTGCTCAGCTTGTTTAACAAATCAGAACACTAATGCACACTCTTTTCACACTAATGGAACGAAGCTAAAATATTAAAAACTGTTAGCTTTTTCTCGAATTCAATTTCATTAAGATCGGTTTTGACAGTTTTTTGGACCAGTTTTGAACTGTTTTCTTTGGAGGAACTGAAATAAAAAGTAGTATCAATGCATATTGTATACGTTCTTTTATTTATTTAAGTTAAATGTACCAGTAATGGACTATGTAAATATAATGGGCCAGCTGCTTTAACAAATGAAAAATACATATGTATCACACTCACAGACAACTGAAATAATAGGTGATTGGTTGAATTAACAAATCATATGTTATTTTATTTGCTTCTGAGTTTTATAAATAAGCTTTTTTTCATTTGTCAAAGCATGTGGCTTATTATAGATATGTGGTCCATTACCGATCCATTTACCTTATTTATTTAAACTTTTCTCTTCTTTGTTCTTTATTTTGTGCCGATTCACATTTTTACTCTCTCTCTCTCTTTCTCTCTTTGTTCGTCATGATTCCATGATACAGAAGTAAGGTCACTTCTTCTAAACTAGATGTGATTTGATCGAACTCAAAATAGCTGCAACTACGAAAACAAAATTTATCTTCATTGGAAATTTTGTAGCCAGACATTTCTCGATTGCTAGTCTGGAGACCCATGATTAGTGATGGACATAAATGAATGATTTTGATATCCGAATGAATAATTCTTGCATGCGCAAAAGCATAGTCGCGAACCTATCTTTTTTAATCAATTCAAACAAGAAATTTTGTTGAAAAAAAAAGAAAATAATTAAATTAAGAGCCGCATAAAAAGAAGTTATTTTGGCTGACGGCAAAAATATTTTATACGTGAGAAAATTTCGGCAGAGGGAAGGGTGCAACACTCTTCAGTCCTTTAACCTTCCAGCGTACAAACGTTACGACAAACGTGATTTTTCATACACTTTGTTTTCGCAAATGGCATCGAAATTAAAATTAAATCTTTACTAGCGATTTGTACAATTTCTTTTTTAACATGTATATTATTGTAATGAAATATTTTGCTTTTGTAATAGTGTAACTAATATCCTACCCCACGTGCCTGCTGGTGCAAAGAAATTTACCAAGCCCGTTGAAAGGTGAATATAGCGCCAGCGGCTCATAAATTGGCATCTACAATTTTTTCACATCTTTCTTTTATTGTGCGAATCAGGTGCAAAGATTCATAGGCGCCAGATTAACTGGGGCAATCAGGTAAACTGCCACCACTAATTTTAAAATGTTAGTTTTATCTTAATTAATCACGGTGATTAAGTAGGGCAAGAAAACATTTTTTAAATTAGTGGTAGAAATATTCTTGATTTCCTATTTCACTCCCGTTAAGTCGGCGCCTATTCACTGATTTTTTGTTTCATTTCTCCTAACTTTTTCTTAATAAGGTTATTGCACAGTCATATCAATACAATGAAAATTGAGGTCCATCTCCATATACAATTTAAAATAAAATGTATTGTACATTTAGAAATAGCATTCTTTGATAATGGTCAGCTTTAGATTTATTCCAGTCGAATAGCTTAGAAATGCATACAAAAAAAAATCATTTGCACATGAAGAGTTCCCAATTTAGTTTTGATGAAAAAACATGAATCAGGAAGCCCCTCAGGGAACAAGTGATAAATAAATGTGACCACTTCAGTGGAAAGATTGAAACGCTCCGCATTTAAAGTTTTATTTTCTTCGTCTCAATCGAAGGTATGAAGAGATAGAATTGGAAAAGGGTGGAACTGTATATAAAGATAGGGATATAAATAAATGCAGCCTATTCAGTCTTAAATTTTCGGAAGAACGATTTTATAGGAAATTCTTATATTTTTTTTCTTATATTTTAATTTAATATGTCGCCTTAAAAATGAAAAATATAAAACAGAAAATTATTTTAAGAGTGATATATAAAGCAAAGAAGAATGTTTCCTTGCATTTAATTTAAGATGATAGCTCAGTTAGCTTTTTTAATGCAGTTTTTTCAGTAAATTTTGCAAAGACAAATAAATTAAATGTGTGCAAATAACACTATTATGAATGTTATGTTATTATGCACACATTAATTTACTGTTTCAAAAGTCTTCAATTGATTTATAGATTCATATATTTTTGTTCTTAAAAAAAAAAAAGAGATCTCTTAGTAAAAGAACAAAAGTAATTCACATTTTAAGAGAACTTTAAACATGAATTATATGTCTTGTGAATTATGATACTGAATATTATGTTTCATCTGAGTCGAATGCAACTTTCATTTCATACTTTGATTAGTTTATTTCATTAAAATACCAGAATTGAACATTTATATACTATGCATATGTGTCTTCAAAGGTACATACATTTTTTATATGTGTTCTAAATTAAAAAAAATATAGAATAAATCGATCTTTAAATGTAATCAGATTTTATTAAAATCTGTTTCGGATACCGATTAATAATAAGAAAGAGAATTTTTTTTTATTGAATTCCATTAAAGAATTGCAGAAAATGCTCTCTCTGAAAATATAAGTTGACAAATTAGAATTATGCTAATGGATTTTTGATTAGTTGAACTGAATTCTAGGTAAAATTAAGAAAAGATTTACGTTTAGTATCTGTTTTATTATTTTACTTTTAAACTTATAAAAGATATGATAATTTAAGAAAGTGTTATGTCACATGGGAATCGTGCCAAACTTAAGAACGCATATTTCTACTGTCACATTTAAATGGATACGTTCGATTTTCCTGGTGACAAATTTAGGTAGAATGAAAAACAGATGCAAGTTTTTTTTTTTTTTTTTTTTTTTTTTTTTTTTTTTGTATATACTTTGTGCTTTTCTTAAGTATTCGTGAAAGATGATGGAATTAAAAATAATAATAATTGCTTGTTGGGGAAGAGATACAATATTTGATTAATTCCATAAATGATATGACAGATTTCAGTTAGAGAAATGTTTCTCTCTGGTGGAATTGATGGCAGATTAAAATATCTAAATTAGAGTCCAAATTATTAGGTTTATATTAAGGTAAAATGAAGAACACATATGCAAGATTTAACACTGTTTTGCAAATTATAATGTTATGTAAAATGCGTCAAGCTTTCTGCTGCTGCAAAAAGATACCTTATCTTATGAAATTCGACAAGATGCGTTTTCGGTGAATTTTACGAAACACGGGAAAAAAAGGAAATACGAAAAAACAGAATTTTACCGTCTGTTAGTTGTTCTTTTGTCTTCTCACCTTATATAAGTAAACGGACCTGAAATTGCAAATATTGAATCTCATGAACGCAAATTCTGCACTCATTGCTCCTTTAATTGCATTAAACGAACATCCAAGAGTCTAATAATTAAAGACACGAATGGAAGAATTAATTGTTATTTCACATTGTTTCTCAAAAAGTCTGATTTTTTATGAATTAAGGTGTTATGAGGTAATTCTATCATATTTTAAATAAAAAATACTAAGATTCTAATTATTCTTGAAGATATCGGACATTTATAACATTTTATACTTTTTGTTTAATAATTTAAATAATAATAATAATTTTTAATATTTAATAATTAAATCTTTAATCTTGCTTTGAGAAAACTTTAAACGTTTACACGCAAATCCAAAAACTGTAAAAAACAAGAAATAAAATTCCTGCGTCAAGCATAGAGTATGAAACACTTTCCAACACATTCAGAATACTGTGACAAAACTTCCCCTTTTAATAAGGTAAAATAGGATGTTTGGAAAAAAAAGTATAACACAGTTGAAAACGCAATTTTAGAAATTACCATCTATAATCAGTAAAATCTCCGAATTATTTTGTTCAGCCCTGTATATGATCTATATATACTACATAGTATGCAAAAATTTAGTTCACTTAAAAAACGTATCATACAGTTAAAAATTCACCTTCAGCAATTACCGTCAATAAGCGGAAGTGTACTCGAAATCTTTTGTGCAGTCCTGCACATGATTTTTAAAAATCATACACATCATGAACTATGCAAAAATTTAGTTCAACTTAAAAACATTAACCAAAGTTGAAAACGCACTTCCAGCAATTATCGCTGATAAACAGTACTGTAAACGAAATATTTGGTGTACCCTTGTAAATGAACGATAAATGCAACACACACCATACTTTTCAGTAAGAAACCTATACTACTCCTCAGTAATTCATATACATTTCATTATGTTTGAAATAGTGTAACATCATTAAAATATACGGTAAACGATTTTTCCCCGTAGACCATTACGTAACGGAATTACGGAATTATTTTCCGTGGCCCTGTAAATGAATAATAAATACGTTGCACCCCATATTCTACAGAAATCATGTTTCACTGCACTTCAGAAACTCATAACAGTTTCATTATGTTGGAAATTGTGTAACATCATTAAAATGCACTTGAAACGATTTTTCCCATTGACCATAATGTAACGGAATAATTTTGACTGTCTCTGTAAACGAAATATAAATTTTATACACTTCGTTTTTAATAGCGATCGTGCTATAACTGCCATAATATATAAACATTTCAGGGAAATCCGAATATATTTACCAGAGTTAGAGCACGAACAGACGGACAGACAAACCAAAGTCCTAAACACTTTTCAGTTATGTTGGAAAGTGTAAAAACTGCTAAAACGCTTCCTGATATAGTTTATATTTTTACGAGAACTTATCATAACTTTGTAAAACTTCAGATTTGTCCATTTGTTTCGGGAAAACTTTTCATTTATCTTTAAAAACCATTATGAGAAGAAGCAATCGGAAATTTTTTTAAGCCGTGGGTTTCCGCGATTTACGGAAAATGCTGCCCGTGAGTTTTGATGCTCCATTATACGGAAATTTTCAGAACTATTATATTTCTTTTTTTTTTATCGGAAAGTCGATTATTTCTGATAGATTCTTTTTATCATTGCTAAGAACATCAAATTATTTTTTATTACAATGATTTGTTGCTCGCCTAAGATAAATAAATAAAACGTTTCCTAAAATTCACTTAAATGCGTAAAATAGCTATTCTACTAAAATTATGTTTTATTAAATAAAATGTGAAAATAATAATAAATTGGTTATCTATTTGCCATATGTTATATGTATTTTTGTTCGTAAATTTCGCAAATTACGCAACTTTGGTGATGTTCAAGTGCAGGAAATATTTGTTACTAAACGACATTCCAGAAGTACAAAAATGTCCACTTGCTGCTCGTGATTTTCGAAACACCAATATACAAAATTTTTAAACCCATTATATTTCTTTTTTTTTAATCAAAAATTCGATTGTTTATGATAATTTTATTATCATATTGCTCAGGACAAGTAGTGGCTAATCAGAGGATGATACATCACTTTACTACCAGTATTTTCGTATACTAAATTTGAGGTTATTTAATCGTGGGAACGTTCTGCGATTAAATAAGTCATAATTTAGTTTGCGAAAACACTGGTAGTAAAGTGAAGCAGCACCACCTGACAAGCCGCCACTGCTCAGAACATCAAATTATGCGGTGAATTTAGCATATTTTTTTTTTTTAGGATTTGCTCCTCAAAAATAAATAAATAAAACATTTCCTGAAATTCACTTAAGTTTCGAAAATATCTTTGCTATTAAGATGATGTATTTTATTAAAACCCTCTCACTGACAAGCTCGAGATAATACGTTCACTAAGCTCTAGGTTTCACTGCAATACAAGCATTATTTAAACTAATATAATTCTACGGATATAATGAAGTTTTAATACACTCAGTAATGATTAACCTGTTAACCGGGGGATAAACTTTTGTTCAACTCGTTTCACAATGGGGACTTTTTTCTTCATAGTGATAAGTAACATCATCAAGGCCTGATTACCAACGGGGTAAAAAATAGAAATTTTTTGCTTATTCATGACAGTAATTTTGCATGATAGGGAGTTTTAATAAGACGAAAATTTCTATTAAATTTTTCTGGTGGAAGTGTTCAAAATATTACGAAAAAATTCCACGACGAAAAATGCCGTCATGCCCATTGCAGTAGTAGTTGGTGTATGACGAAATATTCGTCATACCCAATTAACAGTTTAATACTCTGAAGGATTACATTCGTATATATAATTGAATTTTTTACATAATGTTGGAACAATCACCTTTTTTAGCACTTAAAATGAAATACAGAGAAAACAACATTACAATTTTGCCCTTTTAATCAGACGTACTTTCAATATTGTACAATTTTGCCCTTTTAATCTACGTACAATCAGAGGGTTAAATATTAATACAGTAAAAATAACAAAAAATTAATTTTCGATTTACAATAAGTTACATTTACGTTTTAATTCTCAAATTTCGTAAAGAACCTGGCTCTGGATTGTGTTCGAATGCAGGAAGTATTTGATACTATAGGAATTTCTAGGAATAGAAAAATGTCCGTTTGCTGCATAATAAAAATAAAAAAATAAAATTTTTCCTAAACACCATTTAAGTTTGTAAAATATCTGGTCTACTATGATACTGTATTCTATTAAATAATAATACAATAAAAATAACAATAAATTCATTTTCTATTTAACATAAATTGCATATGTTTCAGTTCTCAAATTTGTTAAGGACATAACTTTGGATGATATTAAAATGCAATAGGTAGGACTTGTTACTAAAGGACTTTCTAAAAACAATTTGAACGAAAACGAAATCAATATTTTAATTTAGATGTTACTGAAACGAAATAAGAATTGGGGTATTGCGTTTTTTAAGTAATTATTAATATGATGAATCGATTCAAAGATTCTTTTACACGCAATATTACGTAAATTTTCGGCTGAAAAAACCAATTTTAACAAGTGTATTTTAGCAGCTTTGTCATAAGTTTAAGCATTGTGGTAAAAATATGCATATAAAATTTTAAGATAACGTATTAGCATGCATATTTAAACAAGAAATTATGGTGCAACACATTTTCCTGTATGAAACGTTTCATATGTTGCGTGTACTGTTGCACTTATCACGAATGTACACAATATTTGGTGATATCTGTATATTAGAGGTCAAGGTTTCCGCAGCAAAAGTTTTATTTTAATATAGCTCATTTCCATAATTTAGCATTTGTTGGTTAAAAAATAAAAATAAATAAATAAATCTTTAGTCTCTAAGTATCGATCATCTATCAAACGAAGAAATTTTTAAGTAAAATAGGCTTAAGCTTTATTGTTTGAATTAAGAATTGTTAATGTTTTTTTTTTTTTTCCTTTCTATATTGTATTATAACTTTTGTTGTATGAATTTGAAACTACCAAATTACATCTTGATATATAGAGAGAATGTTTTAGAAAACAATATTAATGTGTAATTTGCACTAAATTGTTGCTCTGTACACGAGGGCGGCCTATTAAAAATGTTAGAAAACAAATTTAATTTAAAAAAACCTTCTGTAATATTTACATTTTTACAGTTACGTTAATTTGTAAGAAATAACTTCAAATATGTATAAACTTATATACATATATCAATTTAATAATTATGTTTTAAAAAAAAAGAACATTTATTGCATTAAGTATTGTCCAGATATTTTAGCATAGCTGCACACTTTTGCGATTTTTTCGTACGACTAAAATTTAACAGTAAATGTTGACTTACACATTCCTTTAACCCCTAAAGGGCGAAGTACTTTTGTAGCTAAAATATTGAAATGATTGTTTGACACCAGGATTCACGAACGAATTTATTTTAAAATAAGTAAAAGTTTTTCCTCATGTACCTTATAAACTCAAAATTTGATTATAAAAATCTGGTGTCATTGTGGAATTTTGGGATTAAAATGAAGTGGTATATATAATATACCGGTACCCTTCAAGAGGTTAAGGGGCAAGTAATTGTGTTTTTGTAATGTTGAACTCACACCAGAATTTTAGAAATATTTTATTTTAAAATAAAGAAATGCTATTTTACAGCTTTTTTTCACCAAATTTATAAAGGAAATTTTTAAATTTCAAAATTTTATTCATAAATTCTGGTGCCGAATTTAAATTAAGTGGCATAAAGTATATCCCACCTCCCTTCAAGGTGTTAGTTGGCGAAATCTGCGATTAAATAATTCAAAAATTTCTTTGAAATTTTTTGTGGTAACAAAAAAAAAGTAAAAGTTGGTAGCTATGCTTTAGTCCTTGTTATACTTATATATAACAAATAGTAGCATCCACAGTATGCTTAACATATATTTATCAATTTAGGCTATATATAATGTATGTTACACTTGCATTTTTCGCAAAATAACATTAGACCTTTTTCAGATACGCACAATTTGAAAAAACATAGAATTCTGTAAGTATTTGTTAAGTTTAAATTTATTTTTGAAAGTTCAGAATGAAACTTTTTTTTAAATAAACCTAGAAAAATCGCAAATATTTATGATATCTTGTGAAAAACACAAAACGTCCACTTAACAACTGAAAGTAACCATCTAAATTTTATCAAAATATTTTAAACCAGAATTTTTATTTAAAACTATTAAACTTTTTTTATTTAACTTATGTCTGTGTGATTTATGTTTTATTTATTTTATGAAGAAATTTCTGGGTCGAATCGAAATATTTTCATTTGTTAACGGTCAAATGATCAATTGGTGGTATATTGTGTTAAGAAAAACTTATTGTCTTGCGAATTTCGTAAAAAGTGTACTATTTCTTTTCTGGAAATAGAAACATTGCCTACAATAAACACGCTTTCACTTTGACAAATAAATGATGATATTATAAATTTGTCCCATCAACCGGAAGACTCTGCTAAAAATAGCATGTTTCCTTTTATCCATTAGATAACCGTCTTCCTGAGCAAACCGCAAGACAGAGTTTTCTCAATCAAATACTTAGACATCCTTCTACACCAGAAAAACACAACATTTCTGAAAAACAATATCTTCTGATTATGTTCAAACCTTTCCTTTAACTATCTAAGACATTTCCTTTTCGTATATCATTTCTCTTAAACTTCCTAGATCGAGAATGAAAGAGACATAGGTACAAGATGTTGAATCTAAAGGAAATAAACGCAACTATTTAGTATTTAGATAGAAATGACCATGTGGTTTTTCTTAAGAGATAGTCAAGGAAATTGTCTTATCTTCTTTCTACTTTCTTTTAAGTGAATCTATCTTCCTTCCTGCCTCATGAGAAATTGTTTAGAAAGCACGTTTCTGTGTTAAATTACTATATTTTTCGTGTATGCCGCGCCTTCGTTGTAACACACATATACCCTGATTTTTAATGCCTCATTTGCTAAAAAAAATATTTCCGATCAAAAGTAAAAGAGAAAATCATTTAAAAAAATATTTATTCTATTGAAAATCTTACAATTATTGCAAAATTTACACAGTAACCCAAAAGTATTGATTTGCGTGTGTGTGTGTTTAATTTAAATACAAACGAAATTCAGCAAATACATGCAGTGGCCATGACGAGTAGCACATTCGATGTAACGAGGTGGAAGATCCACATGTGCACGTCTTGTTAAATGTTATGCATTATTAGAAAAATATAAAGATAAATATAAATAATGTTATTAAATATAACGTGCATTTTTCGCTTACATCATTTGCTTCACTGCAGATTGTTGATACTTTGCTCCGAATGTAGAGTCTTACGGTTAACACGGGTTAGGTTAAGTTCACCGAGAAACACCCCGCAGAGGGCACCCACCCTCGGTCTATATCCCTCCCGTAGATAATCGGCCGTAATGAACAACACCAACATCGAATGGAGTGGCAGGCATTCGTACCCTTTCTGGTCAAAAGTATCCAGAACATCTAGAGAAATACTTGACAAATTGTACTTGAACGCCGGCACATAATGAGCATGTTTCACCTCATTTTTTTCAGCGAAGATTTAGCTACGAGAGCAATTAGGAGACCAACAACAAATTGAATAAGTAAAATAATATCTGCGATCACTCTATGTCATAAAATACACGAAATGATCTATAGCTGTAACAATTGATCACATGTTCATTGTACACGTACAGCATATTTATGCATTTGTTTAATAATAGAAGGTATTTACATGAAGATATAAACATTTCTTTTAAAAATTTAAAATAATTCTGCTTTTTTTTGTTTATAGCATGTAGGGTTTTCAACCAATTTTACGCCACATTCGGAAAACTTGACAATATATAGTAGAAGCATTATATTGCAATTAGAAAAGGAATATATTGAATATTTTATAAAATATGAAGATTTGTATGAAATAATTTCTAACTGCGTATGGCAAACAGTAGTAAATTTTTCCTTCTATAATTAATTAGTCAACTATACAGAATAATATATGTCATTTTTCGGTAAAAAGTTTACAAACTTTAAGAGGTGGTGAGGTACACTACAACAAACAATTTTTGTATAGAAAAAGAGGGTAGCAATCTACTCATTTAGTCAAAATTACAGGTTGCTTCACTTCCACCTGAGCCCGGACTTTTAGACGTAACTTTAAGAATAATGAAGATATTTTAACGATATTGACAACAAAATTAACTTGATGTGCGCAAAATGGGTTGAAATCCCGAAAAGTGCTAGATGTACTCAGTAATTAGGCCGGTGCACCGTATGTAATGTCAATTGTATTCCGAAAAGTATATCATATAAGTTAGCATTTATTGAATGCTGGTGGTTGCCTCTTCCATCACCTTAAATGATACAATATCACGAAATGGGCTGAAAGTGGCCACCATTTACATCCAATCAACGCTAAATTGGATTATCTACATTTCAGGATGTATTTGAGATAACATATGTTGGACCAACCAAATTACGGTGCACGTCTAGCCCTTTTTGTTATTTTATCGCATTTTGAACACAACATGTTAATTATGTTGCAAATAGCATTCATTATTGTTAAACTTATGGAGGAAACTCCACGCTCAAATTGAAGTGATAAAATGAATGAAATGATTTTAAAAAAGTAGCCCATTAGCAACACTGCATTAAGTGTTGATTAAATATCAACACCATTAGTTCTCCAAGAAGTCAATAGATGGGCCTGAAGTTGCCTGCGGCTATTTTTTCGAGAATTATGGGGCAAAAAATATGCACATCCTAGATGGTGCATTAAGGTAGGAGGGGTTGATCATTTGAAGTAACCTTAAAAATAAAAATATTATATAATACAATAGAACCAGATAGCACAAGACCGGTTAAATCGAAGTGTTGATTAAATCAAACATTTAAAAGTTCAATACAAATTGCAATATTTTCCCTTATACTATAAGGAATGCTGTGTATAACTATTATTGTGACTGAAATATGTCTAAAAAGTTCTCATTGAAAATCTATTTGCCCAATTGATAAAATCACCTCTGAACTGAAAATGAAATTACCAATTCGGAAATAATCGATTCAAAATGTCATTGAATCAAGTGACGATAAAGAGGATAAGTCACAACACTTAGTCCTTTCAGTGGCAAGTAATTGTGTTTATCTAATATTGAATTCTCACCAGAATTTTAGAAAAATTTTATTTGAAAATAAAGAAATGCAATTTTACAGCTTACCAAAATTATAAAAATAGCACTTTGTTCAAAAATTCTGGTACAGATCTTGATTAACCCGTTCGCTGCCAAAACTATGTGGGCGGAGTCTTCGATATTTTTACTGAAATTCGTTTCCCACCAAAAATTCTGAAAGATAATATTTGGTAACTTTAATAGCAAAGTTTTTGTCCTTAAATTATTTTTTAACATATTAAATTAGTGGGACAAGGTAGGTTTTATTTTATCATACACTTTTATTTTGAATGTTGACAACCACGAGTTTGCTTATGGTTGGCAGCGTATGGGTTAAAATTAAGTGTTGTAATAAATATCTCACCGCCCTTCAAGGGGTAACTGGTCAACAAATTTACACTGACATAGGTAACATACAGTTAACCATGTATTTTTCTGGTTTTCATTTGTAATGGAAAGAATATTTCATTCTACGTTCCAACACAAAATGAATAATTTCGAAATTATTTTTAAATCTTATTTTTTAAAATATAATATTTTGTTATTTTCTAATATTAAGAATTCACTATTTTATTATATTTAATATTTTTGAAGGCTTCCAGACTTACTTTAAAACGTATCCTATTTTAAAACTTCACTCATCTGTCTGCTTCGAGGAAACCTGTTAGCTTTATGGTTTATTACAGTAATAAAATTATCCGCATTGAATACTATGTTGGTAAAGGTTTTTGTTTACTGAGTATTAGACATTTTATCAGTAGCAGCTCGCAGCTCTCAATCACTTTACTACCAGAATTTTTGTACATTAAATTTGACCTTATACAATCGTAGAATGTTCTACTATTAAACAAGGAGGAATTTAGTTTATTAAAATACCGGTAGGAAAGTGATTGTGAACTCCTGATGAACCACTACTGCATTCTATCATGTATGGAATTGGAGTTTTTGAAATTTCTATTTGTTCGAAGAATCTTCAGTCATAGCTATTGTTAACTTTTATTTGAATCAGCTATTTCAATCAATTTAGCTAACCTTTTTATTTTTATAAGCTATAAATAAATCAAACTATTTTTTTAAATCTAGAAACATTTTAACCCACTAGTGAAAATTCGCACTGGCAAACATTTAAAATATCGGCGTTTTTAGAAAACATGCTTTCATTAAGTTGCATTTTTCATTAACAAAAAGAAATTTTTGATAAAAATAAATATCACAGTTTGATTTCTTGTTAAATTTCGGATAGGAATCATGTTATATTTCATTACCACTATTTTACCGACAAAGTTACACGCAGTTGAAATTACGGAATCTCAAATTGTTGCACTGGCGTAAAGTGTGTAGGTGCTGAACCGAAGTGTGGAGTCCACGGGTTACTTGTGTCTGCAATTATTGATTTAAAGTCTCATACTTCTATTACATTCTGAAGTCTTGAATTACTGACAATATATTTTTTTTCAGTCATAGAAAACTACGACATAAATCCTTATTAACACTTTCCAACATAGTTGAAAAGTGTTTATGACTTCAGTTTGTCTGGCCGTCTGTCTGTCTGTGTTCTAACTCACATGTACTTGGATTACCATGAGCTTGATATATGGTATTGAGGTATACCATTGGATATACTTTATTGAAAGAGCAGTGTGTACCATTTATGTTTTATTTACAGGGACACACAAAAGAATTCCGTTATGTTATAGGGGGGAAATCATTTACAGTGCACTTTATTAAAGTTGCACTGAT
Source organism: Maratus michaelseni (assembly GCA_963931845.1). Lineage (NCBI taxonomy): Eukaryota > Metazoa > Arthropoda > Arachnida > Araneae > Salticidae > Maratus > Maratus michaelseni. The sequence continues at coordinate 168,619,081 of OZ007586.1, forward strand.
TCAAACATAATGAAATTGATAGGCATTATTGAAGTGCAGCACAACATTCTTCCTGTGGAATATGGAGTACGTAGGATTCATCATTCATTTACAGGGATAGAAAACTGTTAGTTAAAAATGTTAAAAATAATTTTTTAATTAATTTTCGAGAAACATATTAATTTTAAACTATAATTTTTATAATCAGAAATCAATTTCTAGAAGCTTCAAATATGCGAATCAAGAATTACAGCTCATTTCACCCAATAGTTCTTAAATTATGCTTCAAAAACTACTGTTTTACAACGATTACAAATGAATTTATCATTAGGAGTTACAAACTTTAAACATTCATAATTCCTAAACTATTTGACCAAATAACATAATCCTAAGTTAAAATTTACCGAAAAAGCCAAATATGATGTCAAAATTAGATCTTCGTAATGAAAATTTCAGAGTTTAGTACAATTTCATTATGAAGGCAACCATCCAGGCCTTTTTTAGTAACATACATTTAACCCTTCTTTGCATGAGTTTTTCTTTTACAATTGTGTTTTTTTATACATATATTAAATATTGGACACCAGAAATTTTAAGATAGATTTTTAACTTTGTTCAGCAACATAGTTCACGGGAAATTTGCTGGATTAATATTTCTATATAAATATAGTGGTCGCGATGAAGTTGATTTATTTATTAAAAGTAAATAAATAAAAAGTGATGGAATTTTACATCACTATGCAATTAAGGGTTAAAGGAGACATAGTTTCCAGTCGAATGGCTATTTTCTTTTTTCTGGAGCAATTTGTTGATTAAAATGTATGGGGTGATCCTTTTTTTCGCTGATTACACACTGAGTATATGAAACTCAAGAAAAAAAGAAATTCAAGAAGTAAAGAAAGTTATGTTGCTCACCCATACAAACTCAAGGTTAAAGTGAAAACATTTGCAGCTGATAATGCTACTTATCAAACTCAAGTAATATCAACCCATATTCCGCGTGTTGTGTCCCAAGAATTTTTTCAGTTCACAATACAAAAATTTAAAAAATGTCCACGCGACTTACGTGTTAAACTTATAACAATATTCTGTGCCAATCTCAGAGGAATTTATCGAACATTCTTAGAAGGGGTGTATCAATACAAATCCTGAAAAATCAAACGTCGCCACATTCCGTTGGTTAACCATTTGACTACGAATTTTTTTTTATTATTAAAAATTACTATTTTTTATTTTATTCGTACCAGTTTTAAAAAAAAATCTTTGCTATGCACACTTTCAGAAAATTAAACGAAAAATCTTTTTGAAAGATTTTTTTTAAATAATGGTACCAGACCTGATATCGGTCAGTGGGACGCAGGGCTGTCCAACCTGGCGGCCGCTATTCACCAGAAAATTCTTACAGAAACGTTTTCCTTCTATATTCGGAGATTGAATAAGGCAAACATTTCTATAAGAATTTTCTGGTGAATAGCGGGCGCCAGGTTGGACAGCCCTGGTGGGACGTATATGTGTCGCTGTAGTCAAATGTTAAAATATTGGTAGCTTATTGGCCCATGTGCCACAAATTGATTCCTAGTCTAGTTCATCCATGTGGCGGTTCTAGCGTTAACTCGAATGCAGACTGAGATTCCTCATATTGCATTTGAGCAAAGTAATTAAATGACAAGTCTCAGTCGTCAAATGCATCCAAGGAATTAAGATGGGAAGGTCTATAAACATAAAAAATAAATACAACTTTATTTAAATCAGTACATAGTTATCTATAGCCTCCTCATCTTCGTGATTTGATGCAAAGACATACGTGTGTTAGAGACATAAAGAAACAACCCCGCTCTACGGAAACACATTTGCAGTGATTCTACTAGTCCCCTATTTAAATGCCGCTATTTTCAAACAATAATCTTCGTGGTATATTTCCATTACAATGTTGTAAAAATATACTACAGAGATTATTGTTTGGAAATAGTGATATTCAAAATTCGAACCAGTGGGAGTTCTGCAATTGTTCTTTCTCTTTCGTTTTTCCCATTGCTTCTTGCAATAGCTTTTCACTAATTTCCGCTTTCTTTTTCAACTTCCGCTGTGATTTTTTCCCGTTTCGCTACTGTCGTATAAGTTTCAATTTCAATAAAATATTTTGTACTTTTTTGTGTTATTCAACGCACAATAACACATTGCTAAAAAATAAACCTAACTCTGAAATTAAAGTTATAAGCTTTTAGATATCGTTCGAATAACGGCCTGCCTAATTTTTTCTTATTTTCCTAACATTAATGAAAGAGGAAGTTTGATAATAAACATTGTAAAAAAATGCCTTTAAAATTTTTGTCATTTTTCAAAAAAAAAAAAAATGAAAATAATAAAAATAAAAATAAAAATCTGGATTAGACGTACAAACGTGGAAAATATGAGCAGGGCTCGCATGGCTCTTATTTTTGAGAACCGTTATCTTTGAGTACGTTTAATAAATGATAAAAAAATAATAATAAATTACTATTTATTTATTAGATTCCGTAAAATAACTCAAATAAATCATATAACAATCAATAAAAGGGTACATTATAATAACTTTAAGAAAAATTCATAAAAATCTATTATAGAGTCTCAAAAGTTTAGACACAATGGAACCAAAATATATCATTGAACACTTTTACGTAGATGATGTTATTTATTAATACAGTTTCCTTGTTTGGAATAACTTAAAATAATCGTGTTTGTTTTGAATCAATTAGTTTTTTAAATATCGGGGCTCGTACGGGGTCCTTGAATTTTCAGGGTATTTATCAGTATTTTCTTATAGATAAACTCGGCATGTATAATCACGCATTTACATGAGGTGAGATTTTCTATAAGAAAATACTGGTAATTTCCTGAAAATTGGACCGTACGAACCCTGAATATTATTGATGGAGAGAATATCCTGTTTTTTCAATGGCCATTTTTTATTTTTAGTTGTCATATTTCTTTTACTTCTTGTATACGTCATGGATTAAGACACCCAAATTCTCTCAATTTAACTTATGTTTGAGATTACACCTGCATAATCGAAAACGTCAGTGGAAAGCAACGGTTTTATACTATATGTATTGTGGATTGAAGTATTGTAGTGCTGAAATCTCTTCTCAGGGGCCTTTAAGATCTCACTAAATGGGAGTAGATGTTGATCTACTGTCGCTTGATATTTTGTTGAATTTTGTTTCATATGGAGAAAGGCAAGGGACGTCTGGCCATAAAAGCCAATCGTTCCCCAAACTATGAGAGACTTACCACCTTGTCGTCTAATGAAGAGAGTACGCGGCTATTTCCTGGGGTCATGCCAGTTGGAATTCCACCATCCTGTCCATCCAACTTCCATTTCTTTTCATCGCGGAATAATATGCTGATTCAATTGTCCCCGTACGAACTGTACTTTTGAGAACAATCCATTCTGGCCTGTTTATGGTGTGATTTTAGACGCAATTTGCCATAATTTTTTTAAACACAATATTTGCATTATTTTATGCGTCTATGTTTAATTGCCTTTTGAGACATTGACACCCCAATTATTTTTAATTTGTCTAGTGGACATATTTTGTTTTGACGTCAATCTGCCACTTTTTAGATCAATCTGAACATTTGTTTCACGTGGTCGTCCGCATCTTGGTTTTCGGTCGAATTTTTTTAGCAGAATATATTTGCAAGGTACGTACACTCCTTGGAATTTCCAAGAAGTGTGCTACCACTGTTATTCTTTTGATTACGAGGCAAGACTGACGACTATTTTTATATTCAATCATTCCACGATTTACAAAAAGATTTCTTTGAGGCAAATATCACTTAAAAATATCCTAGTATAAGTGTATGGCAGAGATTATTTTTCAGAAAATGGTACGAATAGAATAAATATATAGTCGCTGGGACTTGCGTTATTTCAACCTCGTAATCAAAAAGTAAGTATTAGAAAATTTTTATTTAATGTTTAGATAGTAGACTTCGCAGTCACCTCGTTTAATCCCAGACTTTGTAATATTTTTCTGCAAATAAATAAGGCGAGAAATTATGTTAAAAACTGTGGTAAAAATGTACGCACCCTAGTATATGGTTTATTCTTCATTTTCAGCGTTTTAAAATTCTAGAAATTTCAACAAAGGGCTTACGTTTCTATTTCAACTTAAAAATCTTTTAATTTCCTCTTTTGTATATTCCGTAGTATTCGGCATCTTAAATAACCAACAGAAATTAAATATTCGCTTTTATACTTCTTAGGTAAAACAGCTGGTTGGTTGGAACGGTTGGTTAGTTGAAACAAATCCAGCATTTTTCAACAATTGTAAAATGTGCCTATACTATTGAGACAGTGGTTTTGTAACAAAAATAAAAAATGCTTTATTTTTTTAATAAGTAGTAGTGATATAACCATTAGAATATCTGTACTATGCCTCATTTCAATTATACAGGGTGTTTCTAAATGAATATCGGGGTTTTAATGCTTGGTAGTATTTATTACATAAAACTTAAAATTATAATTAATACATAAAATGAAAGAGCAACTCAAACAGTTTTACCTACAAGCTTACAAGTGTTCAATGTGAACACCTTTCGTCACACGGTACACATCAAGTTGATAGCTCAGTTCTATCCAAACGTTAATTAGTGTTTGTGGGTAATTGTTGCAACAGCTGCCTCAATTTGGGGATCACATCTGAACTTTATCTGGAACGCACGTTGCACAGTAACTACAGATTCTATCTTTACAAACTGCCTACAGATTCTGTCTTTACAGATTCTGTACTTTACAAACTGCAGAACACAAAATGCTTTCTGTTCACTAGTCGCCATTTTTGCTACTAGCGCTTTCTAACAGATGACGGAAAAAGCATTGTGTGCGTATGCTCATGCACAGGTACCAACAAACTGTTTGAGTTGTTCTTTCATTTTATGTATTAAGTATAATTTTAAGTTTTATATAACAGATACTACGAAGCGTTAAAACCCCGATATTCATTTAGAAACACCCTGTATTTTGAGAATTTATCGTGAAATTATTCCGTATATTTCTACTTTTAATTTTATTATTATATTTTATTATGTGGCAAAACTTTTGAGACGGATTGTATCGTCAAGTAACATCAGTAAAAGATGGGGTAGAAAATGACTAATTTCCGCTACTATTTTATTTTAATTGCTTGATTACCACCGCATTTTTTAATTAGTAATATTTGCCTTATTTTCGACTTTTGTAATTCGTCATTAAATAAGTGGAATATTTTTCAGAAATGTGATTTCCATCAAGCAATTTGAATAAAAAAATTAGCGGAAAAGTAGCATTTTCCTAGCCCTAAAATCAATATCCATTTCACAAGGAATGGGCCAGACATTAGAGTCACTGATTTGCTTAAAATGTTGTAAACTGGCAGAAAATCAAATGTATGAGATATCCTCGAAGTAATAAAGTGTACCTCTCAAAAATAAACATGTGATTTTTAAGAAAAAAATACTTCAAAAGATTATTTCTTATCTTATTGTACTGATATTTACCTTTTGAAGGCCATTTCGCGTATTTTAGGGTTTGGTTTGGCACAACAGAATAACCCTTTTTTGTTATACACAACACTAAAGATTTATAATAACTAAAAAATGCCTTACTGTAAAGAAATGTAATTTTTAAATAATTTTGATTTTGTAATTGATGAAAATGTCTAAAGATAAGCACGTTTGACCTTTCTCAAAGGAAAAGAATTAGCACAATTAAAATAAGCATAAAAAATGCAATTTTTGTTTTCATTTTGTTTTTTTCTGCAAATACGGAAACCGAAACTGGTATTCTGCTTTCACGATTGTCACAAAAAATTGTTCATTGTTTCAAAAACTCGTCCTGTTCGCTTCGCCCAGGAAATATCTTCAGCAGTTGTTTATCTGAAAATAATTTTAATGGGTAATTAGACAGTAAATGGGTAATTGGAAAAAAATGCAAGCTTTTATAAATACTAATTTTTGCTTTCAATAAACCAAGAAGAGGTTATTTTAGAAGCTACTGGGAGACTTCTGGGTTATTTTAAAAACTTAAATAAATTACAAGTTCATTAAGTAAATAATTACTTATTATTTTATTGACTATTTTATTAGGTTATATTTAATATTTGATTTCATAGAAATATGTAAATTTTGCCAAACTTAATAATGGCTTATACAAAAATGCAGTGCTGAAAACAAATATACATAATTAAAAAGTATAATTTTGTAATTGATCCAAATGTCTACGAGAGGAAAGACAGTTTAACCTTCTGAATCAAGAATAGGTTGTTTTAAAAGCTTCTAGGAAACTTCTAGGTTAATTTAAAGGCTTAATTAAATTACAAGTTCATTAATTAAATAATGACCTATTATTTTATTGACTATTTTATGAAGTTATATTTAATATTTGATTTCACAGAAATGTGTAGATTTCGCCTAAATTAATAATGGCTTATAGTATGGCTTATAGTAGTATTACAAATCCTGTAATTTAACCAGGTGGTTACAATTTCTGCTATTTAAATATTAAATAGAAAAATTCTATTCTAAAATTGTGGTGAAATCGTATGAACCCTAAAATCCAGTTTGACCTTTCTCGTACGCAATAGATGAAGCACAATTAAAATCAGCGTAAGTAAATGCAAATTCTTTTTTTTTTTTTTTTTTTTTTTTTTTTTTTTTTTACTTTTGTTTTCTGTAAATATGGAAACCGAAACTGCTACCCTGTTCTCTCCATTATTACAAAAAAAAATCCCTTTTCACTGATTCAAAAACTCACTATGTTCGTTTCGCTCTGGAAATATCTTTAAATGTTGTTTAATTGAAAATGCGTAATTAGAGTGCTTACATTTGTAAAATAAAGAACGCAAGCTTTTAGAAAACTATTTTTTTCACCGAAGCAAAAATAGATTTCTAGCGCTGTTGAGTTATTGGATACACCCAGAGGTGCCAAGCTCTCACTAATTGTCCGTAATATGTGGATTAATTTGACCCAGTTTAACAACGTTTCGAACCAGAAAAATTATTTGACGAATCTTTATTTAATTAATTTCAGATTTCTACAGGGAATATATTTAATTTCATTTCTTAAAAAAATTTCTGGTGCGAAACGTATTAAACCTGGGTTAAATTAACCCACATATTACGGAAGATTAGTGAAAGCTTGGCACCTCTGGATACACCTCTTCAAGGCTTTTTTACAGCTTTATTAACCCTTAAATGCATGAATTTTTCTTTTAGAATTGTATTTTTTATACTTATATTAAGGATTAGACACCAGAAATTTGAAGCTTGAATTTTATGTGACTTTTAGAAGATTGACATTTCTATATAAATATAGTGGTGGCGAAGAACTTGATTTATTTATTAAAAGTTAAATAAAAAGTGATGCAAATTTGCATCACTATGCATTTAAGGGTTAAATTAGAAGTACATCCAGCATACAAAAATAAAGGATACACCTGCCTTTACTCGCAGACTTTTATAATAAAATACCACCAAAAGTGGCATTAGACTCGGAATAATGTCTTCGTTTAGACTATGAGTGTCATTAGACTCGAAATAATGTCTTCGTTTAGACCATGAGTGTCATTAGACTCGGAATAATGTCTTCGTTTAGACTATGAATGTCATTAGACTCGGAATAATGTCTTCGTTTAAACTATGAGTGCCATTTTTGAAATAGGAGTCGTTCACATGTTCTAAATTGCACCGATTTCGAGTTTTCAAATTGTAACACACACTTTTGACACCATATTTCAGTTCCTCGGACAAAGGCATCCGGAAAAATGTATAATTTCCATGTTTTTCATTACGTCTTCATAGAGTTATAATAGAAAGTATATTTTTGGGATATATCCACTTTAGAAAAGATAAATTAAGATATCACACTAAAACTTCCAGAGCCACACTAGTAAAATTCTAAAGGCAATCAATATATAAACTAAAATAAAATAACCGATCATATTCCAAATTTTATTTAAAGAATCTTTCACATAAATTTTCTGGTTGCTGTTTTTGTTATATGTGATTGAAAAGTAGCAGAATACAGTCCCTTCTTTAGACCTTCGAAAAAAAAATTTCGCTAGATCTCGAAAAATAATTATTCCAATGAATTGTAAACTTACACCCCCATGTTTTTGACGATGCCCATTCTGCTTGCGTAAAAATTATTGTAGGTCATAAATCACATTTTTTAATTATGAATTTACTAATAATTTTCCTAATTAAAATTATGCTTTTGAGTAAAAAAAAATCCTACAATATATTTGGGTCTATAATGTATCTCAATTAAATCAAAAATTATTAATCGGATGATTTTTGGATAAAATATAATTTAAAGTTTGTCACTTAAATTTAACATTATTATGCTCAAATTTTGACCTCTTCTAACTCCGTGAAAATTTATCAAAATATATACTAAATGGTTTTCTGGGCTGATTTGATCCAAGGAACACAGAAAAAGTGTGAAAAGTGGGTGTTACTATTTGAAAAATTGAAGTTGGTGCAATTTTTAATATGTAGACCTCTTCAAAAACTGCATCCATATTCTGAAAGTCTAATTACATTATTGGTGTGATTTTATCGTAAACTGTCTACGAATAAAGGCAACTGTATTTTTTATTTACTGTTCATTAAGTAAGTTACTAGCTATTTAGTATATTGACAGTTTTATTAGGTTATTTTTAATGTTTGATTTGATAGAAATGTGTTTTTGTTGTCTAAGTCAGAGGTACCAAACCTACTGCCCGAGTATCGCAGAGCTACCATTAATTTTGCAATAGAATAACTCGCCTTATTTAATGACAGATATTTTGCGATTAAATAAGGCAATGAATTTTAAGCTGAAATAGTGGTTTCAAACGTTTTCAAAGCAAAAAGTTTGCACATAGCTGATCTAAATCAATAATTTCTTATATAAAAATACATTGCTGAAAATATAAAAGAGAATGATTTTATATATACAACAGAAGAATCATAATAATTAAAATCAGCGTAAGGAAATGCAAATTCTTTTTTTTTTTCGGTCAGTGTGGAAACCGAAACTAATACTCGGCTCCCTCCATTGTCGCAAAAAATCCTTGTTCACTGATGCAAAAACTCATTGTGTTCGCTTTACTCTGAAAATATCTTTAAAAGTTGCTTATCTGAAAATAATTTTAATGGGTAATTAGAGGGCCTGTGCATTTGAAAAAATAAAGAATGCAAGTTTTTCAAAAACTATTTTTTTTTCAATGAACTAAGAATAGTCGTCTAGATTATCCTTAAAGCATAAGTAAATTACAAATTCATTAAGTAAATAATTAGCCATTAGTTTATTAGTAAATTTATTAGATTGCTTTTAACATTTTATTTGATAGAAATGTCTAGAATGTGTTTAAATTTATAATTATTTAATATGAATTAATAAATGATTAATTGGAAGAAAATAACAATGTTTCTTATACGTAGAATCTTTTAATATTTTAGTAAAAGCAAAATATCTGTTTATCAAAATGATTTTATTTGAAATGCATGGAATATCATTTTAAACACAGCTAAATATTTTTCAGGTGATCCTAGATACAAAAATCTCAATAAAAATAACATATTTATTCTTTTTATTAAAACATATTTTAAAGTTTTTATCATAAAATAATACACAATCCACATGTATACACAATTTAAAAGATATCAAACGATTTAATACTTTTTGTGTTGTACTGCTTGTGGTTTCTGCATCTTCTTCCAGCATTTAAATGCTCAGAATCTCTTTTTAGCTCACAGGCTATCAAAGCCTGAGAGCTTATGTGCCCGCCCGTTCTGTATGTATGTATGTATGTATGTATGTATGTATGTACGTATGTACGTACGTAACGCGATAACTCTTGACAGAAATAACCGTTTTGCTTCCAATTTTGTTTATAGGTTCCTTGTGATAAGGCGCTTCCCTGATTAGTTTTGGGGATTGATTGTTTAACTATAAAGGGGGGAACGGGGGGGGCTAACCCCCCTTAATTAAGATAAATGGTTTTTTCATGCAGAATTGTCCAATTTTCTTCAAATTTTGTATAAAGGTTCATTGTGATAAGGTTCTTTCCTGATTAGTTTTGGGGGTTCATAGGTTAAGTATAAAGGGGCTAACGGGGGGGGGGGAATCCTCCCCCTTAATTTAGATAAATGAATTTTTCATGCAGAGTTATCCGATTTTCTTCCAATTTTGTTTATAGGTTCCTTGTGATAAGGTGCTTCCCTGGTTAGTTTTGGGGATTGATTGGTTAACTATAAAGGGGGGGAACGGGGGGCTAACCCCCCTTAATTTGGATAAATGGTTTTTTCATGCAGAATTATCCAATTTTCTTCAAATTTTGTATATAGGTTCATTGTGATAAGGTTCTTTCCTGAGTAGTTTTGGGGGTTCATAGGTTAAGTATAAAGGGGGTAACGGGGGGGTTAATCCTCCCCCCTTATTTTAGATAAATTATTTTTTTCATGCAGAGTTATCAGATTTTCTTCAAATTTTGTATATAGGTTCATTGTGATAAGGTTCTTTCCTGATTAGTTTTGGGGGTTCATAGGTTAAGTATAAAGGGGGTAACGGGGGGGGGGTTAATCCTCCCCCTTATTTTAGATAAATGATTTTTTTTTCATGCAGAGTTATCCGATTTTCTTCAAACTTTCTATATGGGCTCATTGTGGTAAGGGGCTTCCCTGATTAGTTTTGGGGGTTCATTGGTGAAGTGTAAAGGAGGGAAACGGGGGCTACCCCCCTCCCTTAATTCTGATAAATGGGTTTTTCATGCAGAATTATCCAATTTACTCCAAATTTTGTATATAGGCTCATTGTGGTAAGGTACTTCCCTGATTAGTTTTGGGGGTTCACTGGTAAAGTATAAAGGGGGGGAACGGAGGGGACTAACCCCCCTTGATATAGATAAATGGGTTTTTTAAGCAGAATTATCCGATTTTCTTCAAATTTTATATATATGTTCATTGTGATAAGGCGCTTCTCTGATTAGTTTTGGGGGTTCTTTGGTTAAGTATAAAGGGGGGACGGGGGGCTAACCCCCCCCCCTTAATTTAGATAAATGGATTTTTCATGCAGAATTTTTCGATTTTTTCAAATTTTGTATATAGGTTCATTGTGGTAAGGAGCTTCTCTGATTAGATTTATGGGTTCATTGGTTAATTATAAGAAGAGAAACGGGGGATGGTTCCCCCCTCTTAATATATTGTCGATTTCTTCATTTTTCGAGGGCTTATTTCAAATTCTTTGAAATAAGAATATAATTTACAGTTAGTGTGAATAGCCTGTGAGCTCAATGCCGTCAGTTTAACTGGGCAGTTTTCTTTTATTTAATATTTTTAATATTTAAATTGATATATTTAAATTTGTATGAACGATAAAGTTGTGAAACTTTGGACAATATTTTTCAGTTGTATATTCCTTGAATTGTCTTATAATTTTTTTGCTTTAACCTTCCTACCCTGTTGAAATTTTACTCAACCTTGTTAAAAACATTTCACACCAGAAATTTTATTTAAAACTATTTAACATATTTATTTAACTTAGTTCTCTGTGGCTTTTATTTAACTTATTTTATGAAGAAATTTCTAGTTCGAATCAAATTAAATAAATTATAGTAATGGGTCAATTCGACCCATTCATGGTAGGAAGGTTAAGAGAAAATTTTGAAAATATGCGTCTCGTAGTAATACGCATAATTTATTTTTCTTTTAAAAATTATTATTGTTTCATAAAATAACTATTCTTATAAATCCAGAAGACAAGCTAACATTTATTCTTTTATATAATCAAAAATGAGAAGTGCAAAACAGTTTTTTTTTTCAGATGTATCAAATTTTATACATAACTACAATTTAAATATTTCTAATAAAAAAATACGTTTTAAATTTTCTTAAATACCTTACATTTGAAAAGGAATATGTATATATACCGGGAGGACAGAATTAAAACACCCCTACTCCGACCTCTCTATATATCGAACTACTCAGTGTATAGGCTTCAAATTTTCTGAATATACTATTCAAGACGGATTAAACGATTTAAACGAAAAAAAATAGTTCAAGAAATACCGATAGATGGCGCTGTACAACAAAAATATGAAATAAGATAAGTTGAAGAGTTAAAGTGGATTATCATGGTCATGTCAGATTCTGTGAAGCGATGAGGCCCATCTCCACCTCAATAAAAAAAGTGAGCACCCATAATTGTAGCATTTGGAAAACTGCATTGTGTCGCAGTTTTCCAAATGCTACAATACTGCAAAACCTCTTCCAAGAGATTACAGTCTGGTGTTGATTCACAGCCGCATTTCTTCTTCAACTTTTCATTTTCGAACAGGCTATTCGCAATTTCCCTGTCACATGCATTGTGTCGGCCAACAGGTTCAAAATGATGTTCGAAATTTTTGTTGTACCCCATTTGCCAGCGCAGCAATGTCTTGACTCAATTACCTTTATGCAATATATTCATGAAAATTCACACATTCAACTCTGTGTACAGCAGTTTCTTCGACATCGTTTCACTAATGGCAGAGTAATCAGTCGTACGTTTCCGACAACCTGGCCATCTAGTTCTCCAGATCTTAATCTGTGTAATTTTTGGCTGTGGGGACACTTAAAAAATCTTGTTTATCGAGGGCGTCAAGCAATGTTGGGAGACTGGAAAGAAGGTATCACTATGCGTGTGAGAAGCATCTCAGTCGACCAGTTACGATCCGCAGTTGAACAACAGCATATTTTAAATCTTCAAGATGGGAACCATATTAAGCCATTCCCTACGTCGATAAGATACTTGTCACATGAATGTTGGTACGTTCATATATGTTTTTGTATCTTTTCAACATATGCCCAGCTGTATAGAGCCATCTGTCGGTGATTTACAGAACTATTTTTTTTCACATAATCAGTTTCCCCATGTCTTGAATAGTATGTGTTCACATTTGATTACACTGAGTAGTTCAATAAAGGTCGGAGTGGGGTAAAGAGAAGGGTAGGGTAGGAGTAGGGTAGGTCTAAGAATGGAGTTGTAAAGAGAGGTCGGAGTAGGGATGTTTTAATTCTGGCCACCCTGTATGTAGCAAGGTGCGTTTGGAGTTGTCCTTGGAATTTCCAAGAGTCCTTCACCATTATTTAAGGAAAAAATTCTATTTTATATTAAAATTGTATTATTCTTAATGGATTCGCTTATTCACAGAATTAGTAATACATTTCTGTGGTTGAATAAGGCAAAAAATTCTATTAAAAATTGTGGTATGATTGTACGCACCCTGATATAAAATCACATTTCATGAAAAACGCGTCTTTCCGTTTTTAATCTGACACACACTGAAAATTCATACAACTCCAAGTATCATAACTCGGTATGTTTTGGTAGTAAAATAATGGGGTTTTTTTTATGTTCTTCTTAGACGCAGGACAACATTTTTCTAAAATTAACTTATAGGAAATGGGGACCGTATAAAGCATTACTCATTTTAATATATATATAAACCCTTTTTAAAAATGCGATATTTAAAATCGATACTTAATTAGTATATTTGTTGTAATTGAAGGTATACTGTATGGCCAAAAGTCAGCGGATGCTTTGGATTTTAGACTTTTTGTCGAATATCTAGAGAAACAATATATTCTTTCGTAAATTTAGCCATGTAAAGAATATATTCGATCACATAATATTTTTCGGTGAAGGTTTGGTCACGAAAGGTTTTCTTCAAATTCTACTTGAAGTCAACCCGAACCCGAAGAAATTCAACCCAAAACTACCTCCAAACCCGAAATGAAGGAAAATTAATCCATATTTTAAAGGAATTATGAATAAATACTCTGTAACTATGTTTCTAATATCAATTTAATGTAAAAAATAAACTGTTATACACACACACTTATATTTATATATATACTCATTTATATTCAAATATATAGTTTTTTCATCTTAACCAATTCAGGGGCAAAACACTCTTGTAACTAAAATATTGAAATGATTGATTGACACCAGGATTCACGAGCGAATTTATTTTAAAATAAGTAAAGTCTTTTTCTCATGTACCTTATAAGTTCAAAATTTGATTATAAAATTCTGGTGTCATTGTGACATTTTTGGATTAAAATTAAGTGGTATATATAATATACCGGTGCCCTTCAAGGTGTTAAACAATATTGGGAACATTCTTTAAAAAAACGAGTTACCAATCTCGAGCCGAAAGAGCCAAAACCCACCCGAAACCGAAACAATTAGAGCCAACCCGACCCTGATCAAACCACGAATCAGGTGCGGTTCGAGTTTCCCGACATGATGCAGGACTTTACATCCCACATTCATTTTAAATATTATTGTTGTCAATATCGCTTAGTTTGACGCACAGCACGACGATATGTTACAATTTTTTAGGTGTTCCTGCTAAAACACCATACACGATACGACAGCTATTTTAAAAATGTAAAGTATCTGTGTTCGTTAAACTCATATTATAATTTCGTGATGATTGGTTAATTTTAAAGCCTTTAAAAAATAAAGACATCAAAAGAGAAACAGAGACAGACATATAATTTTTAAATCCTAATCATATGGAAATAGCACCATCGACAAGCACAGACCTTTTCAACAAAAAAAGTTTGAAAATCGGATCCTCCCTTCAAGTGTTATGTGTAGACATACACACAAAAAAAGATACAAAGTAACAGTGTTCCAGGGTCCTTCCTTGAAAGTCTGTTATAACAGGGGTCGCAGCGTCCTATATATTTTTTAAATAATCTCCACCACTATTTTCAAAATATAATATTCACAATATCCTTCTATTGCACATTTTAAAGAAATCTACCATGAAATTTATAGTTTGAAAATAGTGGTATCAAATATGTAAAAAAAAATATAGGACGCTGCGACCCCTGGTTATAAGCATCCCTCAACGAACTGTGCATATTTAAATTTTATTACTGTACCTCATGTAAATCTCATGTGCAGTTCAATAATACTTTTGAAATACAACAATAGATCGCAAAGCCATTTCCTTTTCGAATATTCAGATAGAAATACCACATTAAAAAAAAAATCCCTGTCCTGCAGGAGATTTAAACAAAACGTGTCTTTGACCAATTATTATTAATTTTTGTTTTTAGTTTGTGGTGAGATTTCCAGTTACAAAAATTCCAAGTGTTCACACTTTTTGCCTTAAAGACGTTTGTTACTACTACTACTGAAAAAAAAATTGTCTCATTTAATCGCATAATTTCTGTCATTATATAGGCCTATTTTACTCTTTACAAATATAGTGGTAGCTCTGTGGCCCTTGGCTGCAGGTTATACACACCTTCAAGAAACTATTCAATGATTCTCAATAACAGTTTTTTGTGCTTGTAAACATTACATCATTGTCTAATTTTGCAATAAAAGTTAGAATTATTTTTTAATTCAGCTTAATTTGTTCTTAAAAATTCATTTTAAATATTTTTAAGTGAAAAATATGTTTTCCATCTATTTAAAAATAATGAAACTTTTAATGGTTTCACAAAATGAACGCCAGAATCGTGATGGAAAACTAAACAAAATCTTTAAGGTCGCTATTATGCAAATACCGGATTAATTCGCAATTTAACCGCTACACGCTAAACGGAGCATGTTTCTCATGTTTACTTAAAACTTGCTTTGCTTGTAGCGATTTTATTCTCACACAGTTAAATTTAGTTAAATTTAAAAAGCAAGATAGTAAATAACGACTTTCATTTGAAATTATGATATTGAAGCTTTAACGGGCCTTATTTTGTTATCGAACAATGTAGACAGATTAAATTTGATATTAATTTCAGTCATATTTAATAATTGATTCGAGGGTATAATTACGATTATTAAACTTGCGACTAGTGTCATTATTCATTGCATTGTTTTGAGAAAGAGACATGCCGAAGACAACAGCGACAACAACAAAAATTGTTCGCATTAAACTTTACATCTAAACATCATATTACTGGATTATACCTCGATGAAATTCAAAGTGGCTGCCTTTTATGTTATTACATTTGTAAATTGTACTCATTCCAGCATTTTATCACGCTTGTAGATAAGGGCAAAGTGTTTCCAAATAATAATTTGGAATGAATGCATAATTTATGCGTCGGCGAATATTTTCATCATATTCAAATGCAGACTGGAAAATGATAGTATTATCTGCCAGTTTCAATCAATGAAGATTATAGCCGCGATTTTGCTAAGACTTTATTCGACATTCTACTGAATGTGAGATTTCATATTTAAATAAATATCTATTTCAGAAAATTAATAATAATGCATTTAAAGCAGTTTACATTCTCTGCATTTATGTATTTAAAGCTTACACAACTGTTGATAGATGCGTCTTTGAAACTTTGTATGCGAAGATTAAATCGTTATATAAATTGTAAATATGGCGTGTTGATTTATAACGTATTTGTTTAACGAAACAGAAAACAAAATATGTATAATAATATTCCCTCAGACAAAAGCATCGACTATCTGTAAGACTAAAATATTATTCTTAGCTATTTGTGATTTTTAACCCTTTCAAGGGCGGTGGTACGTTTATGAAACCACTTAATTTTAATTCCCAGTGCCACAATGACACCAGAATTTTGGGGTGAAATCTTACGTCTATTATGTTTGTGTAATATAGCTTTTTCTTATTTCCAAATAAATTTATTTCTAAATTCCGGTGTCTTTCATACATTTCAATATTTTAGCAATGAAAGTTCTTTGCCCCTGAAAGGGTTAAACTAATTTTTTTTCATGAAAATATGACTGGTAGTATGCAGTCAGTGGCGACTCGTGACTGCTTTTTTAATTTTTTTTATTTTTGGTTGGGGGGGGGGCGTGCACTAAATGCATGCCTGAAGCATATATTATTTTCATACCGTTATATTTTACAAGAAATCTTTTCCTTGTTTAATGACAGAACTTTCTGACAGTAAATAAAATAAAGTATTCCTTTTTAATAATAGTGGTAAGGAAATAATAAATTTAGTAGCAAAGTATTTAGTGTCCCAAATAAAGCCATTCACGAGCCGCCACTGTATGCACTTGTGGCATTATCTTTTTTACAGTTTGCGTTGGAATTTAACGGAGATTAACACGTCTATTAACACTAAATATACCAACAACCAATCATTTGGCAGGTACTAAATTAAAAGATTTCGATTCGAACCAGAAATATTTTCATAAAATAAATAAAATATAAATCCAACCGAATTAAGTTAAATAAAAAATTTTAATAGTTTTAAAATAAGAATTGTGGTGTAAAATATATTTTTTTTTATAAAATTTAAGTAAAATTCTCGGTGTGTTTACTGTTAAAGAAGAATCGCAGTTATTATCTGAGTGGATCTTTAACTTGTTAACAGAGGAATAAACTTTTGTTCAACTGATATGCCTGATTACCAACGGAGCACACTTCCACCAGTAGAAAATAATAGACATCTTTGCTTATTCATGGCGGTAATTTTGCATGAAAAGACCGTTTTAATAAGACGAAAATTTCTGTTAAAATTTTACTGGTGGAAGTAATGCGTTCAACGTAATACGGTAGTAGTTCGTGTATGATGAAATATTTCGTCATACCACCGCCCACCGAATACTAGGCCTAAGCGCTGACACAAAAATGGTGTCGCTCGTGGGCCGATTTTGCAAAACCTTTGTACAGCCCCCTAGTTTTACACCCCCGTATTTTCTAAAAGTTTTCTTTGACTTATTGAATCTCAGAAAAATAAGGCGGAGAAAACTTTTAAAAATTATTGGTATAGAATTTCAAGGGATCGTACACACGCTGAAAAATTTCCGCATTTGACTGCATAAATTTTTGTGTCAGTGCTCTGGCCTAATATTCAGTGGGCGGTGGTCATACCCAGTTAACAGGTTAAGTTCAACACGAATCTCGATGTGCACCTGTTGCTTGAAAAAAAAAAGCTGTTTGATATGGATTTCGTTCGTGAAGCTACCTGCAACTTTTTCTAAATGCTTCAGTTCTGCGCTTAACTTAACCATTGCGTAATAACAGAAGAGGTGAAAATCGAGATGACTTCCATAGTTAATTTTTCACTCGCTTCTTCAATTTGATTGGGTTTTCACCTGGTAATGTGATTTTTTCTGTGAAACACTTAGAAACCCTTCAACACCGCATTTCTCCCCTCTTGCATCAATGAAAGTTTCATGCAAAGCTTAAAATTTCGCGTGCATGTGAAGTCCGATGGAGCTTTCTTAACTTAACCATTCAATTACGGTCGAGAACTGGCGACTATTATTATATTCAGTCGTACTACAATTTACAAAAAAAATTCTTTGTGGTAGATTTATCTTGAAAATATTCCTAGTGTAAGTGTATGGCAGATATTATTTTTCAAAAAATGGTATGAATAGAATAAAACAATTGTCGCTGGGACTACATATGTCCCGGTTTCGTAATCAAAGGGTTCATATTTTTTTCTTTTATTCTTTCCGTTGGTGGTGAGGACAGTGGGCTACTTTTTAAAAATTCAGTTTTCTTGATTGCCACCAGTTTATTGAGAAAGTAAATTTCACCTTATTTAATGACAGGTTAAATAAGGCGAAAACAAGGCGTATTATACCATTTCAGAAAAGTGGTGTCAATCAAGCAATCTGAATTTTAAAAATGTAGCCCACTAGCAAAACTGGGTGAAGAATGCTTTGCCTATTGTAGATAATTATTAAAAAAGAATGTTTTCATTATACAGCTTCACATCGGTACCAACTTTTACAATTTTTCTTACCACTAAAATTGAAAGTAAATTGTGCCTAAATTTAACAGCGAAATCTGCGATTAACGAAGTAAAAATTTTCTCTTAAATTTTAGCGGTAACAAAAAAGCGTAAAAGTCGGCAGCTATGAGTTTCATCATATTCGAGTACAGACTGAAAATGATAGTATTATCTGCAAGTTTCAATCGGTAAAGATTATAGCTGCGATTGTGCTAAGACTTTATTCAACGTGCTACTGAATTTGAGATTTCGTATTTAAATAAATATTTATTTCGGAAAATTATTAATAATTTATTTAAAGCTGTTTATAATCCCTGCATGTACATATTTAACACTTCAACGTCTTTAAGTAAACTTACCGGATGGTCATAATATAGGGTTATTATAAAAGAATCATCGAGTTTCCGAAGCGTTTATTTCGGAACATGATTAGGTTACAACAATGAGTTATACATGAAAATAAACCGAACGTATACAAGATTTACGTCCGTACTACAGTTGTTCAATATGTGCTCCTTGAGTGATACGCAGAGGCGTAGCGTCAAGGGGGGGGGGCAGAATCACTTTACTACCAGTATTTTTATATACTATATTTGGCCTTATTTAATTCATACCGTTCAAAGATTAAATAAGGTGAAATGTAGTATATAATTATGCTGGTATTAAATGATCTTCCCTCCCTCCCCCCTGACGCTACGTCACTGGTGATACGGCAAATGTCAAGGCGATAGTTCAGTTCGCTCCACACATTACTCAGTATGGTCGCGTCGATGGTCGCGAATGCAGTCGTGATGCGATTTGTTGATTTCTTGGGACTACGGATGAAACTCTCTCTAACTCGGTTCACTGTTTCTTCAGTAACGCTTGGACGGCCGGAACTTTTGCCTTTGCATAAACAACCGGTTTCTTTGAACTGTCGATACCAGTGCAGAATGCTTTGTTGGGTTGGTGGTTTGCATTTGTATGCCTTCCGGAATGCTCTCTGAACGGTTATAAGCGATTCACACTTTGAAAATTCTAGTACACAAAACGCTTTCTGCTGTTCAGTCGCCAGTTTGAATATGACGTTCGCGCAGCAACTATGGCAACCACACGCGCATGACACATACGCAGCGCAAAACTGTAGTTAACGCCCTCTCGTTTGAGTTGTCATGGAATCATATACGTTTCCTAGTTCGCACGTAGTAACGTATCAAAACCCGATGATTCATTTGTAATAACCCTGTATAAGTATCTCTATATGGAACGGTCAGTAGCTTGAAGGAAAAACAGGAATTAAACCGAAATCGGTACACTTACTATTCGCGAAGGTGTAAGAAGAATGGAACAATAAAAAAATTAATTTCAATAATTGCTGACAGATGGCGCTTTTGAGTTTGAAATGTAATGTGTAATATTGTGTATCGTGGAGGTGTCACAAACCTAAATGACTTTACCGCATATCACAACATGTGCAAAACATCACTCCTGATGCGTTACATTTCACGTCGTGCACCACCTGGATTGTGTCCTCCAGCACAATGGCCATGTGGAACCTCAACATGATCGGCATTGCCATGCGAAAGCGTAACCACATTCACTGTGACATTTTCCAATAAATTAGGTGTGCCATCCGGTTTGATGCCTTAATTCTTTGTTCTTGTAGTGCAAAAGAATCTACATAAAATGCATAACTTTTCCTCCTACCGCAGATGTTCAAAATTATTATCGTTCTGGTCAATACACTGCTTATAACGGTGGGCTATTGGTTCACAAATTTCAACAAACATTTCATTTGGTGTTGTGGCGCATTCTTGTTCAATTGCAGTTCCGGAACTTTGTCTATGAACATCCATTCGTTTCAAACTTATCTTTTATCCGATGAATTGTAAGTCAAATAGGTGGATCTGTCTGAAACTCTTTGCTATATTGTTTTTGTACTTCTGGTGCATTTTCATACTTACAATAGTATTTTAAAATAAATTTTCTTTTGTGAAAAGTTAATCTTGGTCCACTCATTATTTCCAATTAATTATACTTTGAAAAGAAAAAAAAATTGGAAAGTTATGACCCTGTTAAACAGTGTATGTTTATATTTCTTTGACGCACCCTGTATATATTTTCCAATTCATAGGTTGCACTGTATTGTTTTCAGTAAAGAATAATAAAAATAAATTATCAAAAATTACACATTATCAATTAAGTGGTACACAAATTCCAGATCGCATCACAGCAACAAAAATGAATGAAACTCTCGAAATCCTACAAATATCAATTCAACATTTAGTTGACTTTAACATTCAGGGGAAAAATGAGACTTACTACTTTTTTGACATTTTTATCCCAAAAACGAAGACCAAGTCAAATTTTTGCTTGTTTGGAGAAAGTTCAAAACTGTGGAAGGTTATAGTAGGAAATCAGAAAATCCGAGAGATATGGAACTTTTTTATATGATTAGGTAAAATTTTCTAGATCCCAATAAAGATGCAAAGGTGCATATCCAATTAAAACAGGGTTCGTACGGATCAGGGAAATTTCCAGGAGTGTTACCAGTATTTTTTTTACAGAAAAAGAAATCTAGGTTAAACTCGAGAAACACCGCCTTCTTTTAAACAGAGATTTTCTGTAAGAAAATACTGGTACCGAAGAATTTCCTGGTCGCAAAATTCCAGGAGGCGTACGAACCCTGTTAAAATCTAAGCCTAGTGATCCTTTAAAAGACGTGTCGCCTTGAGGTGACAAAGGGCGTTGGTGGGTACTTACAGTAACAACTTACAAAACTGTTTGCAGATTCGTCTTTTAAATTTTGTATGAGAGGATTAAATAGCAACATAAATTATAAATATAGCGTCTAAATTTAGCGCATTTGTAAGAAACAAAAAACAAACTATGTATAGTAATTGCCCCTCAGGCAAAAGGATGTAGATGTAAGATTAAAATACTTATCTTAGATATTTTCGATTTTTTAAAACTAATCTCTTTTTCTGAAAATATGAGTAGTAATATAGCAGTTATGGACTAAAAATAGACTTTTTTCTTTTACAATTTACGTCTCAATTTAAAAGGGATAAATACATATATTACAATGCTTTTTATTCAACGCTGGTGATGCGAGATGATTTGCCCAATGTGTGTAACATTGGAGAGAAGCATTTTCATCATGTTTAAGCCCACATTGAAAAATAATACTGGTATATCCAGTTCCAATCAGTGAGGGTAATAGCTGCCATATTGCTATGACTTTATTCTGTATACTACTTAATATGAGATTTCGTATTTAAATAAATATCTAAGTTGGAAAATTAATAATAATTTATTTAAAACTGTTTATGTTCCCTGCATTTATGTATTTAAAACAGAGACGCACAGTCTGTGACTCGCAGACCCTTCATCTACTACTATTTCAAAATAAAATAATTTTCCTTATGTAACGACAGAAATTTTGAGATTAAATAAGGCGAAGATAACCTTTCGGAAATTATGGTGGTGAAAGGCTTTCACTCAAAAACATTGTGCAGCACTAAATCAAAGCTTACAAAACTGTTTATAAATACGTCTTTGAAACTTTGCATGTGAACATTAAATTATAATGTAAATTTTAAATATGGCGTGTAAATTTACCGCATTTGTTTAAAGAACTATAGAAAACAATACGTAAAAGAAAATTCCACTCACACAAAAGGATCTGGATTAAACTATTATACACTAGTGGAGCTTCACCTGCTTCGCTGGTCGATTTTTCAAAATGACCCTGGGGATGGAGGCCACACTGCCTTCGGCTGCGTACATCCACTCCGGTTTCAAATTAAATGAACTTTGAATTAGTGTGATGTTTTATTTTTTCACGAAAACTTTTCCAAACGAACTTAGGTGGGGGCCCCACTGCCTTTATATTTTTTTGCATTTGGTGGGATACAAAAATCATTATTTTTGTGTTATCTCAAATGCATACAGCGATCGACAAAGATCATATTCAAATTTTCAGCATCGTTGTTCAAATTGCTATAGAAACCAATTTAATATTCTTCCAATTTGGATTTAATCGTCACGGGAGTAGCAAAATTTGCAGGAGAGTTCTTTCCGTTTCAGAAAAATAATTTCTTCGCCTTACTAAATTTAATAATTACCGTAATTTCCGGCGTATAATCCGCAGCTCAAAGAGTCGTTTTTCGACCCAGAAATTTTATTCAATAATTGTAGTTAAATATTTACAGCGATCTTTTAAGTTACATTTTATAAAATAATATTTCTGGGTCGAAAAACGACTCTTTGAGCTGCGGATTATACGCCGGAAATTACGGTAATTTTAAACGATTTCAGTTTTTTTTTGTTTTTGTTTTTTTACTTTATTTTTCAAGCAGAAAGGAGATATTTTTTTTAATCTACAAAAATTCCAAAAATCGCTGTACCGAATAAATAGTATAGAAAAGAGCATAAAATTTACTAATATTAAAACTAAAAGATTAAAACCGATTTTTTTTTTTTTTTTTTTGGTTAAATTTAAAAAGTTGCCGCTAAACGCGAAACCGTTAAACTTTTTGGAAAGGGGAACAAAATTTACTGTATTTGGCCAAAAGATTGAAAGCGGATTTCTTAGATGTGGAAAAATAGCCGCGGAACGCAAAAGTGATTAGCATGCTTACCACAGAATGAAGAGCTTGGACCGATGTTTTTGGATTCGAAACCAGCGCAGCCTGGGTGGGGTGGCTGCAAAAGGTTTTCAGAATTTTTTCTTAAACGGGAACGATAATCTGGATCACTTTCCTTTCAAAAATTCTTCCTGAAGGCATCCTTTCTATTGAAATGTGGTAAAAAAACTGGCCGTGCGGCGATCTGGCGTTGAGGGTCATATACGGGCAATGATTTTACAGTCGTCCTATATTTACTTATGAAGTTATTATAGCAGACACAATGAATCCGACGTAGTTTAAAAGATAATATTTTTACTAAAAATGAAATGGTATTTTGCAAAATATAATCAAATACTTCCACACCAGTAAATCATTATGGCATTATTAAAAAACTATTTTTTGACGCATTCACCTGTGCATGGCTTATTGCTGTAGTTGAACTTGTCAAGTCGTTTCACTGCTTCTAAAGTGAGCAGTGGAGTAAAGAGAACTGTAGCAGATTTGTCACTTTCTGAAGTTTAGTGCAATGTTGGCAGGTATGCTATTATAACACTGGAGAAGTTCGATACTTAATATTGTCCCATGTGACTAGTGTAGAAAGATCCTAATGAGATCGCTGGATGTTTAACCCCTTAATCGTCGCGCCCGATAAGTGTAGGCTACTTTTAAAAAAATCAGATTGCTTGATTGCCACCAGTTTTTTAAGTAGAAATATTCGCGTTATTTAACAGACATATAAAATATTACGAGAATAAAGCCAATTTCACTATTTTAAAGAACTGGTGGGAATCAAACAATTTGAATATAAAAAGCATAACTTACGCTGCCCGTGAATGTCTCGGGCAAGACGATTAAGGGGTTAAAATAGTCCTAAGACCTAATCTTTTCATATGTAAGGTATTAAATTATACTTCAATACCTGTAATTTGTGCGAACATTGTTTTTTAAAGTATGATGTATAGTGTAACTAAAATTGTTTTCTCAAAATTGCATCGTTAAATTTTTATATTTTAAATTGTTTAAAAAATATAAAAATTTTATGGTTAAAATTTTATATGAAATTACTGCGCGCAAAATACTAGAAATATTTTTTAATACTTGCAAGAATATATTAACTAAATATTATATAAAAATGTTGACCCTTGAACTTGTAGTTTAAATGAAAATACCTTACACAGATAAATGTTTTTTATAAACGTAATTTTACTTTTTGATACCTTACACAGATAAACGTTTTTATAAACGTAATTTTACTTCTGGCATTATTAAAAAACGTAATATTATAATATATGGCAACGTAATATATAATAACGTAATATAAACGTAATATTATAATATAATATAATGGCATTATTATAAACGTAATTTTACTTTTTGATACCTTACACAGATAAATGTTTTTATAAACGTAATTTTACTTCTGGCATTATTAAAAAACTATTTTTTGACGCATTCACCTGTGCATGGCTTATTGCTGTAGTTGAACTTGTCAAGTCGTTTCACTGCTTCTAAAGTGAGCAGTGGAGTAAAGAGAGCTGTAGTAGATTTGTCACTTTCTGAAGTTTAGTGCGATGTTGGCAGGTATGCTATTATAACACTGGGGAAGTTCGATACTTAATATTGTCCCATGTGACTAGTGTAGAAAGATCCTAATGAGATCGCTGGATGTTTAAAATAGTCCTAAGACCTAATCTTTTCATATGTAAGGTATTAAATTATACTTCAATACCTGTAATTTGTGCGAACATTGTTTTTTAAAGTATGATGTATAGTGTAACTAAAATTGTTTTCTCAAAATTGCATCGTTAAATTTTTATATTTTAAATTGTTTAAACAATATAAAAATTTTATGGTTAAAATTTTATATGAAATTACTGCGCGCAAAATACTAGAAATATTTTTTAATACTTGCAAGAATATATATTAACTAAATATTATATAAAAATGTTGACCCTTGAACTTGTAGTTTAAATGAAAATACCTTACACAGATAAATGTTTTTTATAAACGTAATTTTACTTTTTGATACCTTACACAGATAAACGTTTTTATAAACGTAATTTTACTTCTGGCATTATTAAAAAACGTAATATTATAATATATGGCAACGTAATATATAATAACGTAATATAAACGTAATATTATAATATAATATAATGGCATTATTATAAACGTAATTTTACTTTTTGATACCTTACACAGATAAATGTTTTTATAAACGTAATTTTACTTCTGGCATTATTAAAAAACTATTTTTTGACGCATTCACCTGTGCATGGCTTATTGCTGTAGTTGAACTTGTCAAGTCGTTTCACTGCTTCTAAAGTGAGCAGTGGAGTAAAGAGAGCTGTAGTAGATTTGTCACTTTCTGAAGTTTAGTGCGATGTTGGCAGGTATGCTATTATAACACTGGGGAAGTTCGATACTTAATATTGTCCCATGTGACTAGTGTAGAAAGATCCTAATGAGATCGCTGGATGTTTAAAATAGTCCTAAGACCTAATCTTTTCATATGTAAGGTATTAAATTATACTTCAATACCTGTAATTTGTGCGAACATTGTTTTTTAAAGTATGATGTATAGTGTAACTAAAATTGTTTTCTCAAAATTGCATCGTTAAATTTTTATATTTTAAATTGTTTAAAAAATATAAAAATTTTATGGTTAAAATTTTATATGAAATTACTGCGCGCAAAATACTAGAAATATTTTTTAATACTTGCAAGAATATATTAACTAAATATTATATAAAAATGTTGACCCTTGAACTTGTAGTTTAAATGAAAATACCTTACACAGATAAATGTTTTTTTATAAACGTAATTTTACTTTTTGTAAATTAAGGCTATTAGTTTGCTGGATAAACATCAGCACAAACTACATTTGTTGCAGATATCTTCTTAACTTGTTGTGTAAGTTTTCCGATTCTAAATTGAATATAACATTTCTCAAAATATTTTATGTTGTTTCGAGATATAATGCGCGCAAGAGCAAAATTTATAAAAATCGAGAAAACAGCAAATAAATACTCAAAAATGGCCTTTTAAAGCACTGTTGTCAGTAAGCTACTTATTTTTAAGGACAGTGACGGACAGTATTTGGATACAATGTTATAAATAAACAACTGTATTTTGTAACTTTCAGTATAATTGTTAAATCCTTTGAAAATTTATATTAAATTTTAATATGTTCTTTAAGTGGGAGGTAGAGTTGATTTTGATTAAGATGATTCAATGTAAGTAACATAGTGTTATTTTTTCCTTTCTGAGTTGATCAATTTAAATATATTTCGCTGATAGTATTTTTTAAATTCATCGAAATTTCGCATTTTATTTCAACGCATCATTTTATTTGTATTTTAAATCAATTATTTTTTTTAATCATACAGCATAGTTTCCAATTTTTACACTTTTTCTTACTACTAAAATTTAAAAGTAAAGTTTTCCTTATTTAAACGACAAAATCTGAGATTAAATAAGTCCCAAATATTTGTTAAATTTTAGTCATAATAAAAAATTGTAAAAGTTGGTAGCTATGATATAGACATAAAGAAAGTGTGTTGATGTATTTCACACCTAATCCTTACAATACCCGATCTTTTGACAGCATGCTTGATTTTGCGAAATATTCCATGCCATAATCTAGAAAATTGGAACAATAAAGTGATTGATATGGAAAAAATATTCAAAATTTTATACAGCACAACTTATATATTTGCTATTGATTTTTTAAAAAAGCCCTGCTGTTTTGAATTATGTTTTACTTAGGGCCCTATAAATTATGCGGGAAGATTTTCGTAAATATGCAACATTAATGTGGCAATCTATTGAAATTATGCGGACAAAATGTGAGCTATTAGAAAAACATAATTACATACAAATATATATATAAGGATTCTCTCCCTTTTATCGCTGTCCAATTGCTAATTCCTGAACTGTTAGGTTAAGAGCAGGGGTATTCAACATGCGAGCACAACTATGGAATATGAATTTTTGCCTTTTTTAAACTCAAAATGTATTCTGTAATTAACCCCTTAACTTTTGGAGGTTTTTTGACACCATAAACTAAAAATGGACACAATATACCACTTTTTCAGTACTAAAATATTCGCTTTGTGTAATCGAAAATGGTCTGCCGATCAATAAAGCGAAGGTTGCGTTTAAAAATTACTGGTGTGCAAAAGCTTTTAGTAATAAAACAAGCAAACTCTTCTTGCCCGAACTGAGTTCTGGCTACACTGTTAAGGGGGTTAAAAAAGGCAAAACTTTCTAATCGGAAATTATGCTAGAAAGCGTCTGGAAAACCCATAGGTTGGACACACTCCTGTTTTTCATGCATGCATCCAATTTAATTTACATTGCCCTCCATCATATAAAAAGCAATTTACATCAAAATAATTTCTTATAAAAGTTACAAAATTTTAATTTTCGTACTGTCTCTGGGTTCTATAAGTTATATTTTTATTTAGTAAAACATTATCTATGCTGTAGCTAGTAACAAGAATTAATTTTGTTTCAACAAACTTAGCGAGATTTGATACTTTGAATTTTATGAATTTTAAACGTTTCCTGGCACTAAAAACGGAAAGATGCATTTTCATTGCAGGTTGGATGGTTTAAAATAAACTTTAACAAGTAAAGATGAAATAAATGTCGGAAAAAACGTCGAAAAAAATAATGTTCGGAAATTTTGAAATTATTCGAACAATTGTAAAAGATGCGGAATGCCGCATTTTCCGTATTTATCCCCAATTTATAGCGCTTTAGTTATATCCATTCATATTTTTTTTAATGTTATAATTGCGTGTCTGTATAAAAGTGAGAGACAATATATATTTTATTAATCGAATTTTCAGTGTATGAGACTTATTATATTTGCATTCCAAGCATATGAAAATATAACAATTCTTTTAGAATTTTTTTAAATAATCAAACTACAGCATATATAACGAAGAAAAGGTCTAAATATTCAATTGACATTCCTATATCTAATAAACTGATATTCCTCTGTGTTATTATACACTTAAGATTTCTTTAAAATCTCTGAATTATATTTTTAAATTGGATTTGAAATAGCTTTAAAGCTGTGTGTCATTAGCAACATCATTAAAAGGTTTTTTAATAAATGGGCTCAGATATTTAATGGCGTGAATTCAGAAGTAGGAAAAAAGCATTCAAATCAGCTTTTTTGAGAAAATATTCGAAGTAGCTTCTATTGAATTATATTCATAGAACAGCATAAAAGAGGATTTGGAGCGATGAAAAAATTGAACGATTGTTAGTATTGTTAAAAAAATAGCAATGAATGAATTTTCATTTTGGCATTTTCATATATCATTTCAAATGTGTAGTATTTCTTGCTTTGGAATGACATGTAAATCTACATTTACGTTTTGCACTTTTGCATAGTATCAATATACTTTTTAATATAAAATCAAATTTAATGTATTTCAAGAAGTCCTTAATCTCTTGAAAGTACAGTATAAATTGTTGAAAGCGGAACCGCAAAGAAGCGAAATATTTACTGATTTTCCGCATTATACAAAATAATGTACAAAACTTACTAAAAGTCTGGAGAAATTAGTTTTCTTACCTTATAGCAGGGTTATCCAACTTTTTAGTAAGCGCTGGTGCACCTCATCTAGATGCAAAGATTGAAGGGTTGCCAGTTTGGCTTCTTTTTTAATCAAAAAATCCGAATTCACACCGTAAATTCCGAAAGAAGAATTGTTACTCTAAGTAATTCTAAAATGCCTGTCATTAAATAAAATAAAATTACTATTCGGAATTTCTGGTATGATTTAAAATTTTTCTGAATAAAAAAGGAGGCCATACTGGCAACCCTGGTAAGGATATGCAAACGTCTAATAAGATGCACAGACACCTCACAATGTGAACCATAAAGCTCCCTATTATGCAGAGCTCGTTATTTTTCGCCAATAAAATAAGAATAATTATTCTGTCCATAGCAGGGATCGAACCCACACGAAAACCAGCACAGAGAAGAAACGCGTCTTTTACCACTCAGCCACTGTTTTCGTATTTGGGTGTGCTCTAAAACTGGTTAGGTTCTAGATTTAAGTTTACGCATGCGTATTGGGCACAATTTTATGTGAGTTGACGGAAAAAGCCTTTGCTTTTAAATATATAGATAACACTACGCCATATTACATTGTTATTTTAGTTTTAATTTTTAAGGTGTCTTAGATCTGTGTTTTTCCACCCTTAAATCGCGTCATTATTTTTCATATAGACAGTTCATCTTTTTATTTCACTTCAATTACCTACACTTTATCATTTGAAAATACTCCATTACTTCGCTCTTAGAAAATCAGAAATAAAGTGATCCATTAATAAGCTTCCCAAATACATTTTTGGGAAATGTTTAAACTTTAACCCCTTGAAGGGCAGTGATACATTTTTCACAAATTAATTTTAATCCTTAAATACCACATTGGCTCTTCAATTTTGGAATGAAACTTTTCCTTATATTAGCCTTTTGATTACGGACCAGGACCGGTGACTATTTTTATATTCAATTCAAAGTCATTATAAGCCTGAGCAGATGAATGGAAGACATTTCGCAAGTTGTAAATAGCGCACTCTTAAGACTGATTGTTTTTTGAATGCTGGAAAATAAAAGGTTTAAACCAGAAAAATCGCTAAGAGAAATTATGAAATAATAATCCAGATATCAATGGAAAACTTGGACAGGCGTAAGACCAAGGATTGAAATCCCACGCTGCTGTAAAGTAAGGGAGATGGATTATGGAACTTATTACTAGAAGCTATTCTCTTTGAGATGTGCAGACGTCTGATAAGATGCACAGACACCTCACAATGTGAACCATAAAGATCCCTATTATGCTCACCTCGTTATGAAAAATAATTGCAGAAAACCATAAATCACAGTAAATTTAGAATTACTTTGCCTGAGAGAGAGGCCTATCAAAATATTTTGTAGATAAAGGAGCCGAAAATTTAATGCCGCTTACAATAAAAAATCATGGGGAACAGAGGCGTAGCGTCAAGGGGGGCACGGATCACTTTACTACCAGTATTTTTATATACTATATTTGGCCTTATTTAATTCATACCGTTTAAAGATTAAATAAGGCTAACTGTAGTATATAATTATACTGGTAGTAAAATGATCGTGCCCCCCCTGACGCTACGCCACTGATGGGGAACACTAATGATTTTAAAGAAGCATATTTAAAAATGGATTTTTATTTAAAAAACTCCTAGTAACGAGAATCATTCAAAAGGGCGCCTTAAAAACATTCAAAGGACACCATGGCACCCGATGGCGCCGCGTTGGATAGTCCTGCCTTATAATATATTATAGTATTATATTACATTATAGTAATTAAAATAGTAGCATATTATAGTAATTTTACTATATACCTTATCTATGAGCGGAGATTTTCACTGATCACATCCGTTGTAAAACCTTGTATGTTTACCTATGCACTGCAGTGTGCACTAACAAATTTAACACGTACTCAGCATGCTGTAAGTATAATCGCTCTGATACAATCATATCACAATTAGATAAAAAAAAGTCTTTGTGGTTAATATCTCTTGAAAATATCCTAGATGGCAGAGATTATTTTACAAAAAGTGGTACGTAGAATTAACAAAATAGTCGCTGGGATAAACGGTTCCCAACTCCGTAATCAAAAGGCTAAGTACGTTAAAAAAAGCTTTTACTTACTTTCAAATATATTTGTTTGTATATTCTAGTGTCATTCAATCATTTCAGCAGTTTACGAATAGAATTGCTTCACCCCTGAAAGAGTTAACTCAAGATAAAGAATAACGCATCCTATAAATTACAAATTAATGTTTTCTATCACTACGGTTAACCATCAAAATGAAAAGGCCTAATAAGCAAAAGTCCCAGATATTCTACTTCAATGTTTAGACTTTTGCTGTTGGTGTGACAGTAATCAGCGCTGTTTTGATCTGAGGCTATCGTAACATTAGCGGTTTTTGAACGTTTATAAACAATTTAAAAACAAGTTGAATAAATGATTTGTATACTGATAACTTGGACGCAGTTAAGAGTTCTCATCGATTTTAGAGAAGAGTGGCACATTTCAGGGTTTGACCGCAAAAGATTTGCGTCCGGGTTGAGTTGTGCAGCCACATACTTGCTCTAAAATTAGTTGAGACATTTTTTTTTTCATCTTTTGTTTTCTTATAGATCCTGATTTTATTCTTTTTTAATTGAGTTAGCAGGCTGGAAAATAGACTATTTGAATAGTTAATTAATTATTTCTGCATTAATATTTTAACACATTTTCGCATTACGCACGTGGTTTTTGACGATTTCTTTAATTATTGCTTTTCGTGTTTCAGCGTTGGACAAATTTCATTTTATGCAAAAAATTAACAATACATTGCCTATTTACTCGGCCGGGACCATGAAATTATTTCAAATTCGACAAGTTTCCTCCTTATCCACGTTCTGATTAAGACAAAATTTACTGTACTTATTATATTTCATGTTATTTATTTTTCCAAATGTTCATCAGTACCGTAGCTAGGATTTCATTTCAGAGGTGAGGGGGGAGGATGGACAGGGATAATACCTTAACCCTTTCCGGCACGGTGGTCCCACTCCGGGAACACCTAATTTTAATTCCAAACTTGCATTCGGTACCAAGAATATTTTAATAAAATTTTGCTTCTACAATGAAAGCTTAAAATAAGGAGTTCATATTTTCTAAAACAGTCATTTGTAAATTCCGGTGTCAGTCAGTAATTTCGCATTTTACGAACAGAATTTGTCTGTGCCGGAAAGGGTTAAAAGCTCGAACAGATTGCGTTTTGCTTCAGCGGTATCTCTGATGTGGTCATTAGCTCTCTTTGATGTGGTCAGTCTACAGAAGCTCGTCTAGAGGTAGGAGGTTAGCGGAGGAGATCCCAGAAATGTTTATCACAGCCTATTTATTTTGTTGAGACTCTACTTTATTTTGTTGATGCCCTGACCACAGAACCTTTAGAAAAGAAAGGTCAGGGAAAAAATTTATGAATTTTTGTCGGAGATTTCTGAAAACGCGATATAAATGCAGCTTAAGTGAGGCTATGGAAATGGCCAGAATTTACCCATGCTTAGATAAAAATCATTGATTTCGAGAGAGGTCTCCAGCCCCCTGAGCAACCTCCCTATACAGCCCCTTATAGGCCTTATGTGGTTGCCTTCAAATACATCCTGTTTTTTCATCTGATAAAAGATCAATTTTACATGATCCGGAACAGCACTTTAGTGTGTATTGTATTCTTTTTTATAGTGATATCAACAACATTTTCAACTTTATTTACGTGACATTAGTTCTGAGTACTTTTTTGCTACTTAAAGTGACTTGGTTTTAAATTTCAAATAAAATACCTAAGTCTAGCTGCCTAAAGATTTATAAAATATACGCCTACATCTTTATTTAATTCTCATGCAACTCTAAAACATGACAATTTATATGTTGGTAGTTGTGTAAATATTTACTAGAGCTCCTTGAAAATTTGAAACTTCTTAAGATTCTAATTCAACCTATAATCGTATGAACTAAAAAAATGAACGTCCATAAATTTATGAAAATTGGCATATGATCCATCAACTCGCTCCTAGGTGAGCGACGATTAATTTGGTGGCACTTAAGCCTAATATTAGCATTATAATATTAACATTATTTTTTTTATAATCACAAAAAGTGTCAAATGGAACTCTTAGCAATAATACAGATCTAAAGAAAATGCCTTACTAAGTTGTAAAGATGGAAATACAATTTACTTAACACTTTACTTAATACAGATACTTAAAAGCACTAAACGCTCTAAAAGAACTTCTTGTATTCGCTAAACATAAGTGACATTGATGGATTACTATGCTTTACTTAATCTTTTACAGGTAATTATTTTCTATTTCATCAGATTTGTGTGCATTCTGAACACGGTGCTTATACGTTTTTTCTATTTGTTTATTATTATTACGTACAAAAAAAGGAGAAAAATTAATCCGAATTTGTTTTAGAATTCAGAATGTTCGTTTTCGTCAGTCAATTAATTATTGTTATTATTTTGCATACTCATTACACTTTTTGAGTTTACATTTGTAACGTATAATCTGCAGATAAATTAATTCTGTTTTAAACCAGAAATTTTGCTTTAAAAATTTTAAGCTATTCTCTACTACGTTCAAATAAGTTGTGTTTTACAAATAAAAATTTCTGGTTTTAAACGTGTTTATTTGGGCCGTGAATTATACCCCAGACATTGTGGTATATTGTAAAAGGATAAATTTACCATTTTTATTAGCTCTTATTTTGAAAAAATTCCAAACCTTATTTATCCCTTAACGAACGAATGTTGACATTTTCGTAACATCCAGTTTTTATTGTCCAACTGTGATTATACTTAGCAATTATATTTAGAGCGTGCGCAATAAATGTTAAATTTGTTAGCGCTCCCTAGCGCCACTTGCCTCTTCTGCGGTAGGTGTTCAAAATCAAAGAGCTGCGTGTGCAGCATATGCAAATTTTATTCACATAGGGCACCCTGTATGTATTGTTACTATACAGGAAATTCTTTATACCTAATGCAATTTTATTAACATTGATATTACACTAGACATATTGGGTCATCCGGAAAGTTCTGTGGTATACTTCTCTTGAGATAATATTCAAATGATTGAATGTCACCATAATGTACCAACAAATTTATTTCAAAATAAGTAAAAGAAGTTTCTTTACATACATTATAAAAGCAAAGTTTTATTCCAAAATTCCGATGGGAATGTGGCATTTATGGAATCAAAATATATCAAAACACCACAGAATTTTCCGGAGGACCTAATAGTTAGAATATAAATATGAATGTTGCATAAACAGTGGTTTTCTATAGAAAACTTTTACTGTTTTAATCAATGGTGATGTTTTATTTGGAAACATTATTTTGAAATAAATGTTGTAACAACATTTCACCATTATTTCACAATATTGGTTGGTGTATTGTCTATTTAAATTTAAAAAGTGTAAACACGTTAATATTTTGCAATATTTCATAAAATGAATCTAATATTGCGACATTATTAGTACGTAACTTGGAATCATATATGAAAACTCTGAAAACTGTTTAATGCAAGGTAAAGAAATTCGATATCTGTGCATTATCAAAACCACAGCATGAATAACACATTATTTGTTAAATTAGTTTAAACATCCAAATAAATTGTTTAGCACATATGAAAATTATTCCAGCGAATTTAAGAAAAATCAATGATATAAAAGTCCCTGAAAGCACAGCGTGACTACCATATAGACTATAAGATTAGTTTAAAATTCACATATTAATTCTTAGCATTGCTAGGAATACTATATTTTTCAGAAATAATTATATTACTAGAATTAATGTATCTGAAGTATGCGATCTACAGTTATTCTAATTTAATCGTCAAACATTAGATCAAGTCTCTTCTATTGTGAATAGTTTAAAGAGCTATAGTTAATAATCTCTAATGATTATGGACAATTTCGCATAAATTTGAAAGGACGATGTTGAGAATAAATTCCTGTCTATGCCATTATGTATGTAAACTTTATTTATATATATATATATCAATTAGTATGTAAATTAGTATGCCTTGGTATTCCTCTCAGCTGTTTTGGACGTTCGTAGGAATTAAATGAACTTTTAAAATATTAAATATACAGAAAACACTTTGAGATATTTCGCGTTGCCTCTTTATTTGGTGTCAGTTTTAAAAATACTGTACTATGTGATAAAATGTAAAAATTTAGAGGTTAGTTTGTGAATTAATAGAATTAGAAAAAATACAAGTACCGTAATTTCCGGCGTATAATCCGCAGCTCAAAGAGTCGTTTTTCGACCCAGAAATATTATTTTATAAAATGTGACTTAAAAGATCGCTGTAAATATTTAACTACAATTATCGAATAAAATTTCTGGGTCGAAAAACGACTCTTTGAGCTGCGCCGGAAATTACGGTAATTTGAACTCTCTATTTTCTTATTTTATTAAAAGCATAATATTGTTTCATTGAAAATGTATTTAATAACACTAAAACAAAGGTCTCTAATTACGCCCACGAACACGATGTATCTGGTTCATTCCAGCTGGTTGTTATTAATGTAAATTAAAATAATAATAATAATAATAACAAATAACATTAAATAAATTTCTATGACATATGCGATTTACAGTTATTCTAATTTAATCGTCAAATACAGATCAGGTCTTTCCTATTGCAAGTAGTTTAAAGATCTATAGTTAAGAACAGTTTTTAATGGTTATGAAAAATTGCGCATTAGTTTAAAATGACGATATTGAGAGTCAATTTTCTTCGATGTCATTATGAATGTAAACTTGATTTATACCTATAAAATGAGGTATGTTTCAGTTATTCCTATCCGCTCTTTTGCGCATTTGCAAGAAATTAAATTTAAAATATTTATCAGATAAGAAAATATTTGAGATAATTCCTGTTGCATCTTTGTTTTAGTGTCAGTTGTTTAGAAAAAAACTTTATGTTATCATGAACTATATGTAAATATTTAGAGGTTAGTTTGTGAATTTATAGGCTCAGAAAAATTACAAATAATGGTGAAAGTTTCTATTTTATAACTTTATTTAAAAATATTGTTTCACTGAAAATGTATTCAATAACTTTAAAATAAGGGTCTCTAAACTACGCTCTGCAAAGATAATGTAATCTAGTTCACTGCAGCTGAATGATATTGATGTAAATTAATAAAAAAAAATTATAATTAATAACAAATAATGTTAAATTAATGTTGATGAATTATAATATTTACCGCAGCCTACGAAAGAGACAGGTTGCGACACTTCTGCCCACATCTGCCTTCACGTGATCAAGATAGGCTGAAAAGCAGCTGAGACCGGTGGAGTGCCCTGGCCTGTCTCTTTCGTTGGCTGTGTCTTCTATCTACAATTATTCTAATTTGATATCCAAACATAGATCAAGTTTCTCATGTTGTGAACGGTTTAAAAAGCTATACACCGAAAAAAAATTGTTGATTTTAAGGTATAATACTAGCAGCTGGGGTTCCAGTGTTATACCGTAAAATCAACAATATTTTTTTGAAGTGTAGCTAACAATCTTTAATCATTATAGACAAATTTGTAAGGGCGATAGTGAGAATAAATTCCCCTTGTTGCCATTGTATATCTAAACTTATTCATATCTATAAAAAATAGTATGGTTTGGTATTCCTCTCCGATATTTCGAATATTTCTAAGAATTAAATTAACTTTTACAATTTTAAACAGACAGATAACATTTTAAAGAAATGCGTATTGTATTTTTATTTTGTGCCGGTTGTTAAAAATACTGTACGTCATAATTAACTAGATGATAAAATTTAAATTTTGAATGTTAATTAGTAATTTATAAGATCAGAAAAGTAACAAGTAATAAAGAACTTGCTTTTTTCCTATTTTTAAAAAATTCATGAAACTGGTTTGTTGAAAATTTGTTTAATTACTCTCAAATAATGTTTCTAATTCATGACCCTCAAACACAATATATCTGGCTCCATGCAGCTGGTTAGATATAAGCCAGGTACACAGATTTTACTTTTAACTATGCCAACTCACAATCAAATATGTTTGTTAAATAAATTAAAAATAAATAAGATTTAAGACAGCATCTTGTAACTTTTAGTATACATTATGTTGCAGAATTTTTTATATTCATATTTCACATCATATTTTTTTGAAAAAAAAAACCATGATGTAATTCACTTAACTAATCAAATTGCATCCGTAGGGGACTTTTATAAAAAAAATCCAGGAACGACGCAATAAGTACTTCTTTTTCTTGCATATCTCTATAAGGTAAAGTGTCCAAATACCGTCCCTTGAAGCAAAATTCGTAATTTTTGAAAAATAAGTAAATGATCATGAGCAATGTATTTGTGCGTTATAACTTTTTGGAGGTTAGAATCCCATTAACCCTGTAATAACTTCTATGTAAAAAAAGCGTTCACTTTTTTCCATATTTTGTGAGATGTAGAACATAGAACTTTGAGGGGTAAGGCACAACCTTTCATAATGACAATATGACGCCAATCTTCAAAAGGTTTAACATTATACTAAAGAAAACACAAATAGTACTCATTAGCATAACAGTGTTGTCGTAGAAGAAATACATGGAAGACAAAATTCATGGTAGTTTAAAAATGTCCATTAGTGGGGTAAAATACGCCAAAATGGCATCACAGGGGGTATTAATCATGCTTTCAAAGAACGCTATTTATACAGTAAGGACATTATCATTTTGCCTGAAAGTCGTTTGTTACCACAATTTCCAAAATGTAATATTTGGCCTATTTACTCGTAAAGTTTCAGTCATTAAATAAGGCTTGTTTCTTTTCTAAAATAATTTTATATTGTAGGCCCAAGGGCAAGCAGTTGTGAACCCCTATTATACAACAATGTGACGTATCACCAATATTGTAATTTCAAGAGGTGGATATAGAACATTACAGTCACGTGACCGCCAAGTCAAATTACTTATCTTATTTGTAGCATCGTACTTTGTGTTTACATAAAACTTCATATAGTGCTTGACAGGCGTGGTAGAGTAGTAGAAATGTCTATACATTTTTTTTTCTATTGGGAATAAGCTAAAAGTTACTGAGATGTAATACAAAATTCTCCTAAATTTCAGACGAACGGTATATGTATGTTTATAGATTTTGATCGAGACATGCTTTTTCAAACAGATTTTCTATAAAAAATGTACTTACTTATTCACTTCAAAAAATTCATGCGACACTTTCATACTATTTTGGTGGCAAATACAAAGCGTACCACAAATCTGATCCAATTTTATATCTGTATATATACCAATTTTATAAAACGACATCCCGACTACGACATGTTCATGAATGTGACAAATCGTGATGTTATTTCACGTCAGAAAGAATCATGATAACAATATTTGTTGCAAGAGTACGGTAGATTTAAGTATGTATAGGATTCATTATTAATCTCTCTTTTTCTATCTTATTCGATTTCCTCTTGATTAAAACTAAAAAAAGTAAAATTTCAGAATCGAAAATTTAAATAAATTCTAAACAGCTTTTTGCTTTGTCTCGAGCAGAAAGAACGAGTTATGGTTTCTAAAATGACTCATTTGCCTCATTAGCGCATATATGCGTCTATTTCAGGAATTTCTTTTTTTATTCAGAAAGTCCGAATCCATATCGGCAATTTCAAAAAAAAAGAATTTTTACTTTACTTAATAACGAACCTCCTGTCATTAAATAAAGCAAAAACTACTACTGGTCTGAATTCGGAACTTTTGAATAAAAAGAAATTCCTGTAATGCGTGCTTTGGATGAAAATGAGTTAAAAGATGTGGCAGAAAACTAAAATTCGAGGGTTTGTTTGTAAAAAGTGAACGTACTAATCAAGGTTCGTACGCATCAGGAGATTCGGGAGATTTTATGTGTTTTAGTACCAGAAATTTCGTAGAGTACTGGTTGCTATATCTAAAGATAGCATTTTTTTTTTTTTTTCATTAAATAAGCCAAATACTGCTTTACGAAAATTCTGGTAAAAAGTGCTTGAAAGAACTTGAAGCGTACGAACCCTGCTAATGTAAACCAGACACATACTTTAATCAAAAGTATATCATTTATATACAGGGTGTCCC
Organism: Maratus michaelseni; assembly: GCA_963931845.1. Classification (NCBI taxonomy): domain Eukaryota; kingdom Metazoa; phylum Arthropoda; class Arachnida; order Araneae; family Salticidae; genus Maratus; species Maratus michaelseni. The sequence goes on from OZ007586.1 coordinate 168,658,108, forward strand.
AAAACATTGACGCCGGTTTTTATTCCTTAGATATTGTTCATAGACTTATATTATAAATTACAAACTTAAGTAAAAAAAAAAAAGTACAGAAGTTTATGAAATAGATTTAAATTTTCATGGATTAAATATGAAGAAATACAAAATTTAAATTTTTATACTGCCCCCCCCCCAGTACAAAAAAATTCCCGATAAATAAAATGTGCCTCATACACTAATAAGCTCATGTACAAAATTTCAGCATTTTATCATAAAAAGTCGCAGAGATATGTTTAAACAAAGTTGGTGAGGAACTAATCATACTAACATCATCACAATTATTATTTTTTATGCAATCATTGTTTTTTTTTTCGTGATTTGTGTACGACCCCTGAAACGCGATCATCCGACATGATTTTTCTCCTTTTGCGAAATCATATCCATTCATCGAAAAGTGTTTTAAGTCAAGATTTATATATTTTCATATATCTGCGACTTTTTATGATAAAATGCTGAAATTTTATACATAACCTTATTAATGTTTGGGGCACATTTTACTCATTGGGAAATTTTTTGTACGGGGGCCGTATAAAAATTTTAATTTTGTATTTTTTCGAATTTAATCCACTGAACATTTTAATCGATTTCATAAAATTCTGTACCTTTTTTTACGTAACTTTGTAATTTATAATATAGGTCAATGATCAATATTTAAGGAATAAAAGCCAAGGTCAATGTTTTTGGGACACAATGTATACTCATTCGGGAATTAACTAAATTCAACTACTTCTGCTTTACAATAACGCATACGCTAAGTAATTTAAGAGTACTTTTTAAAAATATACGTAAGTGATATTATTTATATGCTGAAATCGTAGGGTTGAAATTATACTTTATTATTTTCATTATTTTCGTTTCGATGTGATAATTTCCTATCATATTCTTCATTATTTCACGGAAGATTTCTTTAATTATTAATTTATTTTGTTTCAAACGTTATATTTTCTTTGTAAAAAAATCATGAAATCCATATTTGGAAAGTTTGTTTTAGGCTACGATGCAAAAATTCTGAATAGTCTAAGAACATACTCAAAAAAAAATCTTACTCATATGTTTTTTGCTAAATCAATGCTACAAAGCATTGATCCGTGTGATCAGAATATCTTACTTTTATCTTCCATTCTTTTTCGTTCAACATACACTAGATTCCATGGAGTACGTGTGCGTTAGTGAATGGTAGATTACCTTCTTCTTCTTTTTTCAGTGTTCTTTTTTTATTTTTTTTATTTTTTGTTACTATCAGTTTTTGCATCAGCAGATTGATCAATGATCTATACCAATAAAACAATCGGCAAAAAGCTGCATACTATATTCTTTCTATTAAAAACAATTTTATTTTTCTAAAATAAAAATTTTGAGCTTGGTTCATCAAAAAATTTAGATTTTGAAAGATAAAACCTGACGGCATTAGTTTCTAATTTTCTTTCTACGAGTATGTATATATACAGGGTGGCTAGTGGTCAGGGAAAAATACAGTCAAAAAAGGTGGTAACACCAGTATATTCTTATAGAAAAATTCATGTTGATTATTCGATCAAATAATCAACGTGTATTTTTCTATAAGAATATACTGGTGTTCATCACTTTTTTTGACTGTATTTTTCCCTGACCACTAGCCACCCTGATATATACTCCTAGAAAGAAATTAGACGAAGTTATTCTAGGAATATATATAGACTCGCAGTATACACATTGGTGGTGGCTAGTTTTTGTCTTATAAACAGGAAGCTCCGCCAATGATCGTTACTCTTGAATGTTACATAAATTTTAAAAAATAGAAATTACATTATAGAAATTACATTATTGAATAAAAAAAAGAATAGCTGAACTTGTCATATAGAAAATTGTAACAAACAATTTTAAGTGGATTCTTACTTTAAAACTACTTAAGATTTACGGATTTTGTAATAATAAAATTTAATTAAAAAGAAACACATGATTTATAATGTTGATGAAATAATATCTACAACAAGTTGGAAATTGTACAGTCGTGGAAAAAAAAAACGGAACACCCCCACTAACTCTGCAACAAATTATAGTAGAAGGACGTGACTGGTACCAAACGATTGGAAATAAAGTCTACTTTTAAGTGATGTATCTAAAATTTGCTTAAGGGGCCATCTACATATTAAAACCAGCCTAAACTTTAATTTTTTCAATGGCAACACCCACTTTTGACATGATATTTTAAATCTTCGGTTCAAACTATGCCTAGATACAAAATTTTAAGTCATTTGGATGATAAGTTTTTGAGTTGTAAACATTCAAATTTTAGAGCTTCTAATGTTAAATTACATTTTCATATTTTTATTAATATCTCCTGAAATTATAATCCTAATGTGCTAACGTTTTGTTTGGTTATAAAACTCAAAAACCCAAACATAACTACGTCAAATTTGTAATTTTTAAAATTTTATAATATGAATTATGAATTATGAAATTAATATTCGAAAAAATTATGAATTGCAACCTACAATTTTTTTGATGGATTTATATTTATTATGTCCTGCTTTATGTGTATTCAAAATTTCAATTTTTTTTCCAAGTAGTTTTCAAATTATGCTTAAAAAACGACAAAATGCTGCTTTAAGGGGCCGTCTATGATGTGCATTAAAGCATAGGGATGGGAGCGCTGCGACTCGAAATCCCGATTGACACCACTAAATTTTAATAGTATTTGTTACCTTATTCAAGGACAAAATTTCTGAAATTCTTTACGTTGGAGAATACTATTAAAATTTAGTGGTAAGAATCGATATTCGGGTCGGAGAACTCTCATTCCTCTTTGAGAAAATATTATACTCATAGGCTGGGATTATAGTGACTTGATAAACTTAGAGATTAAGTCTGTCTTACACTATAAACAATGCGTAAACCGTATTTCAATGCTTCGTGATCTTACGTTAAACAACTCTGACAACGACCTGTGATTGTAGTAAGATATAAGATAGCGAGGCACCAGAACCCCAGCCTTTATTAGTATATATATATATATATATATATATATATTTCTTTTACTTTTTCAATGTCTGCTTTAAAATTTTTCATTAAAATTACGTAAAACGTATTTGCATGAGATATATGTTTTCATTTATGGAAAATAGTTTCGCTTTTATTTTTAAATTAATAAAGCTCATTTTTGAAAAATATGATCAGTTCTACCTTAGAAAAAACTTAATCATTTTTGTTACCTTTAAATGGATTTATAGCTTCTTTTCCAGTCTAATAAAGCTATATTGTTTTTTCTGCAGTATATATGTTTGAAGTGAAGTTTATTATAAATGCATATGTGTAGAGTATTTGCTGAAACGAAATGGCCCAACAATTAACTGAAGCAACGAAAGGCTAAATGATTGGCATGTGGCAAGCTGGAAGAAGTTTTCGTTATATAGCTGGGCATTTTCAAGTGTCTCTTCAAACTGTTTCAACATGGTTCCAACATATGTTTATATTGGTAGTTTATTGCGAAGAAAAAATTACAATATTTCTTCTATAACTTTCGTATTTAAATCTATTCGATTAAACAGGCTAATTGAAAAAAAATTACAAGTTATTTTTATGGTTTTCTGATGGGCAAGATTATTTCCTAATCGCTAGCAGTGTGCAAAAAAATCTAATAATAATAGTAATAATAATAAATAATAAATGTCATATGGCAAGTTTTCTTGCCAGGAGGCATTAATGAGTTAATTGTAAAATTTCAAATGAACTACCAGAATAGGTTTAATCATAGAATTATTACCCCTATTCTGAAGGAGAATAACGGATGTAAAGTTATTCAGATGTCTTTATAACATATATTTAGTTTTAGGTCTTCAAATAAATCGGAATGTAAATTCTGCGAACATATCTCAAAACAAGACACCCCCCCCCCCCTCTCGCTAATAAAAAAAAAAGCAATGTCTGGATTTATTTTCAGACTAAAAAACAATTTATCTGCGTTTTTTTTTTGTTATTTTTACTTTGTTTCATTACGCTGCTTTATACTATTTTTTTTTAATTCTAAATTTTGTATCTGTCAATATTATTCACGTTTCTGCCAATAAACTAAAGAAAAGGCGAGTTAAATAGATGCAAAATCTGAGAAAAAGCATTATAAAAGCACCTGTAAAATTCCAATAACATTTACATATTCTAAGACTATTTTAATTACAAATAATCTTATGGTTTTTTAATCCCTTCGTGACGAGAGTCTATTACAGAATTTTTAATAATTTACCACCGGTTTTTCAAAACAGAAATTTTCGTCTAATTGAATTGTGGAAATGCTAAGATATAATAAGGCAAAGCTTGCAATAAAAAATAACTGGTGGGAAAAATCGAGGATTCTGAGCATCTTATGCGTCACGCATACGTATCGCTCGTCCCCAGGGGGTTAAAATCGGATAATTCAACACTTGTAAACATTATCTTACAGCATATAACAATAACCGAAACTTATTAAGTGAGTAAAATGGTCATATCGGTAAAACATAATACATTAAAAGGTGACATTCTGCAGCATTTCAACAATCGAGTACCGAACTTCAATTTGGATACAGCCCCTTAAATATGCTCATTATAAAGTAATTAATTTCTCAGAAACTAATCGTAGGAATTTAATGAAATTTGGTATCTAGGCATAGTTTGAACTGCAGATTTCAAATATGTTGTCAAATTTGGGTCTTGCTATTGAAAAAAACAAAGTTTGGGTGTGTTTTTATATGTATATGGCCCCCTAAGCAAATTTTATATATATCACTTAAAAGTAGACTTTATTTCCAATCGTTTGGTACCAGTCACTTCCTTCTACTATAATTTGTTGCAGAGTTAGTGGGGGGTGTTCCGTTTTTTTTTTCCACGACTGTACGTCAAACGTTACAAACGAGGTGCGTTCGTACGCACGTTTTAGAATTAAATTCATGATATCCCGTGCGTAGAACGGGTTAAACAGCTAGTTAAGTATATATTTTATGACACTGTTCATACAAATATTCTAACTAGTTATATAAATATTCATATATATATGTATCAGCTAGTTATATAAATATTCAGATCTTGATGATTTTTAATTCTGTGAAATGAATTATATCGTCTGCAGATTAATTTCTGTAATAAAATAAGTATTTCGGTCGCTTGACGATTTAACATCCATCGGAAGCTCCTATAACAAAAAAGCACCGATTTTTAAAAAAAATCAAATTTCTTAATAAATATTTTTATTAATATCTCCTAAAGTTTTGATTCGATTTTAATAAAATTTGAAATGTCTCGACAAAATTCTGCAAAGATAATATATTTTAAATTGCAAACCATTTGGTTGGGTAGTTTTTGCGTTGTTATATGCGGACAGACAGACAGACGGACGGACAGACAGACGGACAGACAGACAGACGGACGGACAGACGGACGGACCAAACGACGACTATAGGTGCTACGTATTTATATAATTACGAACGCACCTAAAAATTAAAGTGCATATACTGCTGATTCCTATAAAAATAAATTCGAAAAACCTTCCATGCATGCGGTGGTTATGATGAATAAGTAAAGTTAGTATTAACTAATATAACGTAAAACTAGTCGTTGGGGGCCACCGTAATACTTACTCATCATGGATATGCAAATTATAAAATATGAAAATAAAACAAATGTAAACTGTTTATAAAATGCATTGCAATTTGAATAAAATCGCGGCTTGATGACGTCATAAACTTTAAATGCTGTATTACTGAATTGCGTAAAAGAAACATCCTTATAACTCCAAAATTGATAGTCATATTAACTAACGGTTTACTGCGTCGGATTAAGCGTTTCATTTCTAATTAAAATATATCTTTGATTTGAAATTTGAATGCAATACAGGGTCATGAAAAATCGAAAAGTGTCGAAAATATGATTACAAATATCTCGGCAACTAATTATCCAATCGACTTCATTCTTTATGCAAAATTTATGTTTTTTTTATTTTCTTTTATATTTATTCCTTAAAATAAACAATTTTGAAAATTTTATATACCTTTTATCAGAACGAATATTTCGAGAGTCCGAAATAAATAGTTCCGGATAATCGAGGTTACTGAAATTCAATAAGCTTCTTCCATTATTACATACTAAGTACACACCAAATTTCAAGTCTCTATCTCAATTTATTCGGGAGATAGAGCGTTTACACAGACGGACAGCAATTTTTTTTTCTAAAAATATGTTTTTCGGAATCTCCAGTGTCTGAAACGTGCAAATCCGTCAAAAAGTTTTTTTCGATTTTCAAAAAGATTACAAGATTTACCCTATACTACGTATGATGGGTAAGTAATATAATTAAGGAAGTCTAGCAATTAAAATTTTAAAATCATTCTGGAAATTGAAATTTTTTTCTTATTATTATACATTAGTTGAAACCCTATGTGTAAAATTACTCTCCCGTTAACAAAGATATGCCTAAAATTTCTAACGAACCTATTAATGTCGTAAGGTAATCAGTTGAAACGAAGCCCGCATATAATGAAGAATTTTCACCTTCATTTTCGTTATAAGTTATTTTCACTGCAGTATGGAATTTAGCTGGAATTTCATGCCATTTGAAATAAAAGTTTGTCTCATAATAATCCGCAAAACAAAAACTTAGACAGTAATACAGATTTAGGTTTAATTCACATGCTGAAGTAATGAATAAAGTTATAAATAAAGAGCAGAAGACAGATAGTTCGTACCTGTCAATCTCGCACAATTTTGCCGTAAAATGTCGGTTAATTTGACAAAGGTTAAACTTATTTCTAACCAGAAATTTTTTTGAGAAATGAAATCCAATAGTTATCACGCTGAAATATGTAATTAAATATATAATCACACATCAAATAAATTTTCTGGTTTATGAAAGTGCTTAAAATGGATCAAATTAACACAAATTTTAAGGAAGTTTAGTTTGAATGTTATATGGTTTTTGTTTTGGTCAAGTATATGGATAGTTGTGATGTCTAACGGTTGTGAGTGACGTAACTGAAAATGTAGTCACTAGATGGGGGCCGTTGTTTATTTACATCGGGTCAGCGCCTGATTAACGCAAGGGCAAACTGCTATCAGTAAAAATGAATAGAAATTTCTGCATGAATAAGGCGTTTAAATAAGGTAAAAATTTCTATTCAAATTTAGTAGGGGAAATATGCTCCGGCGGTACTCAAATTAATTGACGGGAGGATTGTTTATGTAGTCAAAAAATCGTCTGACTATCGTCTGGGCAAACTTCCACTAGTAAAAAGGAATAGATTTTTTTCCCTTAAATATGACAGAAATTTTTCATGAATAAGAGTTTTAAATAAGGAACGAAAATTCTATTCTAATTTACTGGCAGAAGTTTTCCCAGGCGGCAACCAAGCCCTGCGGAATGCGGAACTGGTTACAGACGAACCTTCACCATTTTGAAGATATGTCAATTCCTCTTTATTTATAGTTCCAAACTAACACATTCCCCTTAATGTTAATTGGACACATGAATGCCAGTTCAGTTAAAGGAAATCATACCTTGAGGATCAACACCTTTACTAATTATTAATCAACTTATTTATTCACTATTCATCAGAAATCTTGTAGTTGAACAAAAAACAAAACACATACGAAAAAGTTCATTTCCTTAAACGGCAAAAGTTTTCATATGTTTCATGTTTTATACTTCTGAAATTCGTTATTTTTATTCATTTACAAATGTGATCCTATTTTTAATATATTGAAGTAAATAAGCTGAGATCGGAATCCAAGCAATATAAGTGCTATTCAAAATATTTCGATAGAAATTGAAAAAGAAATGTCATTTATATTATGAAAAAAGGGATATTCTTAAAGATATTAACATTTTTACATAAGTACTCTGTTACTACATAAGTGTCTCTGTTAATATAAAAGTAAAACATAAAAATATAATATGCACTTATATATTAATCTTTTCACATGGACATTTCTTCTTTCTTCATTCAAATGGGAATAGGAATATTTTCGTTCCATATCATCCTAATTAATTACTAATGTGCAGACATTTACTAATTGTTAATCAATTTATTTATTGGGCTTTCTTATTGTAAAAATATATGCATGTAAAAAAACAGCAAACACACTCGCGAAAAATTCCAGTTCCCTAAAGACAGAAAGTTTTCAATTAGTTTACGCTTTATATTCTTGAAGTATGGTTATTTTATTCATTTACAAATGTGATTCCACTTTTAACTTATCGATATAAATAATCTAACAACAACACTCAAACTATATAACTGCTATTAAAAAATATTTCGACAGAAATTGAAAAAAAAACGTCATTTATATTATCAAAAAAGGAATATTCTTAAAGAGATTAATATTTTTACATGAGTGATTCTGTTAATATAAAAGTAAAAACTAAAATAGATTATGGACTTATATTTTTCCCCCAAAAGAACATTTTTTATTCTTCGTTCAAATGAGAATATAAACATTTTCACTCCAAGAAACACAATAAATAGGTGAAAAAATATCTACGAAAAGTTTTTCATATTTTAAATTAAATAATTTATGTTGATGGAAATAAAAAGAATAAATATTAGAAAATATGAATGCTTCAAAGAATATTTAAAATGATTTAATTTTAATACGACTCAATAGCGAAAACGCATTCTTTATTTTAATCACTTCTATAAAGAATTTCATGGGAATCATATGCATACAATACAATCCCAGACACTCTTAGGCTTAGTCTAGACTCCTTATTTTCCCATTGGGGTTTGGAACAGTTTCAGAGATTTTTATCATTCCAAAAGTTTTCTTGTGATGTAATTTTGGAGCTATCATCTAAATTTAAATCAATTTGAGCAAATAAAATGGTGTCCTCTACAAACTTTTGATTCAAACTTTGATTTTATAATTTGACTGGTACTCATTTCTAACGCTAACAGGTGTATTACAGTAATAATGATGATGGTAATGGAGAAAAGAAATGCGATGAAAATGTAGTATATTCATCTCTTTATTTGTGTAGGCAACATTAGATAATGGTTTTACGTAATTGCATATTTCAAATCGGGATGTTAATTGAACTTAGATAATGATATTTCTAATTTTTTTATTCAAATGTTGAAAATTTTAAAAACTGCATATTTTTTAACAGATTATAAGGTGTTTAAATATTTAACCCTTCTTTGCATGAGTTTTTCTTTTACAATTGTGGTTTTTTATACATATATTAAATATTAGACACCAGAAATTTTAAGATAGATTTTTAACTTTGTTCAGCAACATAGTTCATGGGAAATTTACTGGATTAATATTTCTATATAAATATAGTGGTGGCGAAGAAGTTGATTTATTTATTAAAAGTTAAATAAAAAGTGATGGAAATTTACATCACTATGCAATTAAGGGTTAAGGCTATAAATTAATTTTAAGGATCAGATGATTTGTGTGTGTACGTTGGATGAACCAGTGTATGAATAAGTGTTTCTCTTATTTGAAGGGTCAGAGGGGGGGGGGGGAACGATGATAGCTATTCATCGTTTATTCTTTTACGGGTATAGATTTTCATTGTTCCTCCCAATTATAACAAACTTCAACTGTGTTTTTTTTTTTTTCAAAGGATTTTTATCTTTCTTCCCTATTTATACCTATGTTAAACGATGTTTTCAAAAAAAGTTCTTTTATTTTTGAAAAAATTATAGTATGGCTCTCAAGTTAGCAAATGACGCTGCCATCTGAAATTTTACAAAAATATTGACTATCATCGATTTTTCCTTTTTCCTTTGATTATGCTTACTAAATTAGTATATAAATGAAGTTTGCATAATAATATTCCAAACGCTTTAGATACTGTCGGTGCAGTACGTTAAGTTTGTTACAAGATTATTATTTAATTAAAAGGATTAATGTAGTGACTATTATTTGTCAATCAACATTAGAAAATCAACAACAAAGACGACAATATCAGACAACATAAAGAAACGTTATTGAAAATATCCATATTTCCGAATGGTTATTAACTTTTGTTTAAATATATGCGTATGTATATATACATATATTTCGCGTTACTGTAGCATTAAATAAATTGTCACAAGGTTGTTACAATATAATTATTTAATTAAAACGATTAATGTGGCAATTATTATTTATCATACACCATTCTTTCTCTTTTCAAGAAACTTTATAAAAAAATCTACATTTACGAACTTTGGTTTATTTTTCATTATCCATTTAATATTTTTACCTTAACATGGCATATAATAATTTTTTAGGATAATGCAACTTAAAAAGGTCAATATGTCATTAACTAAATAAGCCTGATTTTGTGAAAAATCTTTTAACATTTTCGAAGAAATCATAAAGCAAATTATCCACCACTTCACTATTTTTAAAGTATTATTTTAAAAAAGTCTTCCAACTTCTACATTTTGTACAAGTGCCCTTAAAACAAAGTCATATTGTAAAAACTTTATTGTGATTTAATTTTAGGCTACTATTCATAACTAGAAGAAGTTTAACAATTTTCAGTGCATTAAATTCAAACAACCTGCAAAAATCAGGAAAAAATTTTCCAATCAAAAAAACTGCACAAATCCCATTAACGAATTTTGTGTAATAATAATCTTTAAACAATTTAGCCTCTTAATAAAAGATTAACCTCCCTCTTCTTTTCTAAAGAAGTGTGGTTTAATCCCATTATATAAACACTGAATGTTTTTAAAATCTAACATAAATGGTTTTCAAACTTGTTCCCACCAATACATAGCTGGCAAGTTTCTGAAATTTGAATATCACTATTTTCGTCTCAGTTAATCGTAAATTTCTGGAATTAAATAAAGTGAATATTTCTATTCGGAAATAGTGGTACTCAAAAATCGGGAGACTTCGCAGTTATGCCAATATGTTACGACAGTACACGCCACTAATTTCTATGCTTTTATATGCGTGTGTACGTGCGTGTATATGTTTCTGAATGCAAGCGAATATGACCGCACACATATTCCTTTATAAAATCAACTATACAGCTAAGAAAGTATTTAGTAAGATGCTACGATGATACTGCAGTAATGCAATGAGTGGAAGGGAAAATATGTAAACAAATGACAAAGGTGTAAAGTTAAATCGAATTTCAAGAAAAGTATCAATAAAGAAAATAAATGCAGCATGTAAATGTTCTAAAGATTCAGAACAGTCTTACTTCAGAAATGCAAAATGGAAATTATAAAAAAAGCAACAGAAATTGCGTACTCGGAGGCTATTTGGCCTTTACGTCAAAACTTGTTTTGTGCGTGCAGTAAAAATGCGCACTGCATTTATGTACTAAAAAGTAGAATGCAAGTTAAGTATAAAGAGCATGTTTATTTTTACACTAAGTACAAAAACACATGATCAGCAAAGAAAACATTATACAGTTCAAGACATCCTTATTATATTTTCATCTATAAGAACTTCCCAATCAGAATTCGCTTTGAGCCGCTTATTCTAATAATAATGTCGCCGTAATTTCCGGCGTATAATCCACAGATCAAACAACCATGTTTCTACCCAGAAATTTATTTTGTAAAATTTAACTTACTGGATCGCTGTAAATATTTTTGGGTTTAAACATGATTGTTTGATCCGCGGATTATAGGTCAGAAATTACGGTACTGATAATTGACACTGTCAATCGTCGGAAACAAATGGTTTAATAGCGATCCACATCCTTCTGATTATTAGGCCTTTGCGCTGGCCAAAAACGGCTGATATCTGACGCGGATATTTTTTAGCGTTTGTACGGTCACTTGAATTTCAATATCAGTAATTAATAAAGCATTCGGCGCCTAATCTTTTCAAAGATTAAATAAAGACGAAAAATACTTTTAGAAAATACTGGTGTTAAAATTCAAGGGAAAAAAATCTTCCTTCCACACCCACCATTTTTGTGTCAGTGTGTAAGCCTAGTATTCAGAGGACTGTGAACCAACAAGATTTCTCGTAGGTGATGCGTCATTAGAGAAGTCATGTAACCTTTCAACAAGACTAAAGAAAAAGACAGGCTACCGCGGTGCATTCCACTTATCTTTTTTTACAGACTGCGAGAGTAACGTGATGCTCTTTTCGTACACCTGGATTGGTGCATTCGAGCATCACGTGACTCCCGCGGTCTGTAATAAAAGATACGCGTAAAGCACCGCGGTAGATTTTCTTTTACGTTAGCCTCGACCTTTCGAATCCGAATTCGCTTTTGGCCGCGAATTCTGGTAACTTGTGTGGTAGGTGGCGCTATCAATCGCTTGCAACACATTGTTTCATTGCCGATAAGATGTCTCATTGGCGAAGCATTATTGGTCATATAGATGGTAAGGAGATCTGGATACAGATAATCCACTTAACTTTGTTTGGATCCAAGTCAATTTTTCAGTTAGGTATTTGGAAAAACCGACAAAAACGAGTTCCATTATTTTCGCGAGTTACACTTTTAATCTATAAAAACAGATGTATGATATTATGATGCATGGAAGGTATTGTCAACTCGGCGATTTTATATAAAAACTGACGTCAAAATGAATCTTTAAAAAAACTCTTAATAAAATCGATTTTCGACGTGAGACTGAGATTTCTATAAATGGAAACTAGTCAAAAGGTGAATAAATTTCTATTCATTTCAAATTGACAAACACATAAACTCTCTTTATTGGTGATACATGAACGGGAATTATAATTTCATTCCAATTGTCACGCCTGTTAAAGAATATAGCACATCCTTTAATTACAGAGCTTATTGAAAATACTAGAGCTGTAGGAGAACTAGAATTTGAATCACGAAATCATGCTTCAAAAAGATAATTGATCTACGAATTATCTACATATTTTGCGTCATTATCTGAATGACATGTATCGAAACAAATTGCTTGATAAGAAAATTCTGATTAATTAACCGGTTTGATCCTCATATTTGACTTTAAATGAATTCTTTTAAAGTGGCCATCTCAATTGTTTTATCGCGAACTGCAAACATATTCTTGCTATGTTAGGCATACCCGCAGCACACTATACTTATGTAGTAACATAAAAAAGTTATATAATCACAAAAGTAATTAAACTAACAAAAAAAATATTATAACAAAGCAATATAATAAATTAATAAAATCAATACTAGCTACATAATCACGACTCCCAAATGTCCAGGGTTGCTTTTTTTTTAATTCGAAATTTTTAATTCTCACAAGAAATTAATAGGTGTAAATTTTGTTTTACTTAATGAGAGACATTTTCTGATTTCTGTAGCTAATAATTCTTCTTTCAAAATTACCGGTAAGAATTTGGAAATTCTGAATAAAAAAAGGCCAAACTGGCAACGCTGAAATGGTCCGCTTTATGAAAACCGGTATTTTCTTAGAAAACTTTTGTTTTCAGATTTTTCTTGCAAATTTCGCAGAAACCATCATCGGAGGTAATTTTTTGCGGAAATGTTGTAGAAACCTACCATAACATTTTCTGTTAAAAATTATTGGTATTCAGTTGGCAGAATTCTCTAATGATAAAGATGAATGAATTCTATAGACGGTAGAGGGTTGAAGCTGCAGCCCGAGCATACGTAACCGATATTCATGCGCATCTCAAAATTTTGTAAAAATATCAATGATTATGGGGTTGCACGTAAAAAGTGTGTGAGTCAAAGATTGAACATAACTGTTTTAACTATCCAACACCCATTGTCACCTCTAGGTGTGATTGAAAGGACCTGTAGGCTTACAAGGAGAGTGCCAAGCTTGGTAATCACACATTTTCATTATTTTTATATATGTTGTAGGGTAGAAGCCCCTTACTCAGGTTCAATGGATTTTATACAACGCTCCTTAGTTCTCGAGAAATGGGGGGTCTAATATTATAACACAACTTAAATACTTCCTTTGTAACGAATTAACTGCTCAGTCGTAGCTCAGTTCGTATGGCGTCTGCTCGTTGTTCCGAGGGCCCGGGTTCGATACTGGAACGCGCTACATTTGTTTTTCTCATTTTTTTTATACTTGTAATTATAATTTAATAATCTCAATACAGAACAAAATAAACAATTTCGGGCACTTTAACAATGTGTTATTTCTACATTAGTTATTTGTTAGATTGCAATTCTGAACAAAGTATAAATTATTTTCATTTCGTTTGTATCATTAATTAAGCGGTGGGCGAGAGCTGCCCAGATTCTGTGCAGAAGAATCCTTCCTATCGGATTGCGAGATTCTTGCAGGAATCAAAGGCGTGGGATCCTACTTTGTGCTTTTGCAATCCCTAGTTTGCACATGTAAACGAGAGGAATGTCTGGGACAGAGAATTTTGAAAGAAATGTTTGTATTCATATGACCTCAGAAAAAAACTTCTCAAAACATCAGAAAATGAGACTGGCCAGATTGTAGTTGAACCACTGTAGTTGTTGTAGAATATTTTTCCTGTATTCGAGGTCTGATTGCCGCCGGGGCAAACTTCCACCAGTGAATGCGAATAGCAAATTTTGCCTCATTTAAATGCCTTATTCATGCAGAATTTCTATCATAAATAAAGCAAAAATTTCTATTCGTTTTTGCTAGTGGAAATTTGCCCCTGCGGTAATCAAACCCTGTCAGTATTGAATACCTTATCATTCTGCAAGTGATGTGGTTAAAATCTTAATTACAGGGTCGGGGCACAGACGTCCCAGCGACTAATTTTTTATTATATTCGTATTAATTTTTAAAAAATAATCTTTGCTATGCACTTATAATTGCACATTTTCAAGATAAATTTACGACAAAGAAATTTATTTGTAAATTGCGGTACGATTGAATACAAAAACAGTCGCCAGTCCTGACCCGTAATCAAACGATTAAGCATGCAAAAGGAGAGAGAAAAATGGAGATCCAGAGAAAACAAATAGTAAAGTTATAGTATAGTTAAAGAAAGTTATGTTGTTACTATGAAATCGTCAATATGAAAGAATAACGATCAATATGTGAAGACGGGAATTTTTTTTGTACGTTGCCTTGATTTAGTACCGAATATCACAGGTAGATGCTACTTCGCTGTATCAAACTGTAAAAAATGTTCAAACTAACGCATGCCTGCCAACTTTTACGCTATTTGTTACCACTAAAATTTAATAAAAATATTTTCTTATTTATTATTAACTTTTGGTGTTAAGAAAAAAGCAGACAAGATGACAGCTATGCTAACGTTAAACCCTTTCCCGGCACAGTGGTCCCACTCCGGGCACACCTAATTTTAATTCCAAACTTGCATTCGACACCCAGAATATTTAATAATATTTCGTTTCTACAATTAAAGCTTAAAATAAGGAGTTCACATTTTCTAAAAAAGTCGTTTGTAAATTCCGGTGTCAGTCAGTAATTTCTCATTTTACGAACAGACTTTGTCTGTGCCGATAAGGGTTAAAAGGTGGATAAAAGTTCACTCAGTTTTTAACCTTCATTCTTTTTAGCGGTTGAAATATTTTTAAAATGAGATTTCCATTTTGAATGTATAAGGTTATTTTTTTAGCATTCTTATATCTATATTCTTTAGTACTAATGTTATTCTTGACTTCACACATTAATCTGCTTAAACATAATTTTTATAGCTGTTATTGTTTGCTTGTTATTCCATTTTGAAAGCTCTCAGTCCATTTTAGTACACGCTGCTAAACACGATAAATATAAAATAAAATCGATAAATTTTAAAATAAAATTAAATTTTTCAGGTACTTTCTTCGTAGCAACTTGTTCTGTTGAAGTTCCACAGAATTTCAACAAATTTTCCTTTACGTGTCAGCACAACTTTTGATTTTTCCCATACGTTGTATGCGAAAAACTATATGGAAAGGAAGTTAAAATACATTTACAAAGAAATTCTAAACAATCTGTTTAATTAGAGGAGGTTGAAAATGCGATTTTGCACGTTTTTACAAATTTCAAAGGTTTATAAAATCTTGTATATTTTTAACTAATAAAGAAAAACAAAAAATTAAATAAACTTAAATCTACGCATATTTTTTCTATTAGAACATGTAATTTTTTTTAAATAATTGAGTTCTTATAAATATATTGAAATGTTAGTCAAAACGTCAGTTTAATAAAAGTTATATCTCATGAAGAGAAATTGATAACACCATGCATTTTTTATGTTTTGTTCCTGTTTCCAGGAACCAGGGACCCCAGGAACCAGTCCAGGGGAAAAAATCTGTCTGTTATCTCTTTACCCTTCTGAATTATAATAGTTTAAATTTTGAAAATGTTTAGAAATTACCGTTTTTGACATTACAGTTTTTGCAAGTTTCGGGTTATGACGCAAGAGATTTTGTCAGAAAAGGCGCGCAAATAATGTGTATAATATTTAATTTGCAGCTTACGGATTGATTTTTTCAGTTGGAAATTCATATTTAATAATTTATTCTGGTTTATAAAATATTATTAAACTAAAGATTTCACAACTAATTTTAAACCTATAAAACCCATACGTGTTTATTAAAATACATTATATGTCAATCTTCCCCTATTTCAAGAGCACAAGCTCGCATTTATTTATCTTTTCAAGTAGGAAATGTCGTTCTATTTTCCGTTTAATTTTATTTAAACTTCAAACAATTGTGTCATTTCTTCGAAGTATTTACATTAATCTGCTTTTGACTAAGATATTTTTCGCTTAAAAACAAAAATGAGCAGTTAATCTTGTTTTCTTAATAAAAGTTAAAACTTTCAGAAAAACCACTTAGAGCGCAATAAAATTAAGCATAGCAGTGTTTTCTTCCAATGTTGTGTATTTAATGGATCAGTGATGCTTTTTATTTTGTATAAAGGTTAAAAGGTACACTGTATTCATGAGGGTGCCTTGGTCAATATTAAAACATTTGCTTTTTATTTAGAAATCTTGCGTAAACATTGAATAAAATGTTTAAAATTTCGAATTCT
Source organism: Maratus michaelseni (assembly GCA_963931845.1). Taxonomy (NCBI): domain Eukaryota; kingdom Metazoa; phylum Arthropoda; class Arachnida; order Araneae; family Salticidae; genus Maratus; species Maratus michaelseni. The sequence continues at coordinate 168,675,018 of OZ007586.1, forward strand.
GTTCATCCTTTAAAACAGAAATAATATTAAAATCAGAAATGCTTAATCACACTGTTTAATTACTGAATGTTTATTATGATAATATTCACATGACTATCAAATCCTGGATAATTATTTTCCTAACGAAATTAATGTTGTAGTACAAATTTTTTAAGCTTTCTAGATCACACTCAGAATTCTCCATGAGAAAAATTAGTTTTTTTCCCCTTTATTTTAGACTACATGAAATAAAAATGATTATAAAATAAAATCATTTAGAAGTTTCGTGTTTTTCTTAATAATAGAATGTTTGAAATCGGTTTTATTTCTCTATATGAGCATGTCAAGTAAAATTTCATTGTCAAGTAACATTGTCATCTTTTTGTAATGTATGAAGTTTAAGTAACACTTAAATATAAATAAAAAGTTATTTTATTTTCATTATAGAAAAAAAAATCAAAAAAGAAAATAATGTACTTCCTTGAATTGAGTCGTGCTTCCGTTTAATTATTTATATATTTTTCAGTGGTTTCTCAAAAAATTGTTCTGCTACCTATCATCAAAATTTTCAATTATTATTACTTTAAACTCGAGTTAATGTAAATAATATAGCTTCCTTTAGATTTTTTTTCTTTTAAATTTATGAATATTTTGTATTACTCTTTTAGAATAATCAGTCAATGTAAAGTCACATTGACGTAGCAAACTGTCACAAATATCCCAAACACAAGGTGATCAAAACTTTACATCTTTAGTTAGCCATATTATGACTGAGTGATTGTCCTTTAGTAACTCCAATGGGAAGTAACCGTGATCGTTGATTCTTAATGGCATAGCTGCCAACTTTTACGCTTTTTTGTTACCACTAAAAATTAATAGAAATTTTTGCCTTAGAAAAAAAGCGTAAAAGTTGGAAGCTATGTTAATGGTGAGTTTCATACGGTGGAGCCACACGAAAGCCTCAGATTAGGCACTTTACAATTAAAAAGAAGTTAAAAGAGTTAATCCTATTAAGCACTTGTTTGTTATATTTAAATGTATACACATAATTTTCGGAACTTTGGAGGACTCGGGGCAATTAGTGATTCAACATTTACCATATATGCGCTAATGTATGGCAATAATAACAAGCGACTCATCATCAAAAGCAAAATTATTTTAATATTTAAGGTAACGCTACCAGTGATGGACACTGTATCAGAAATTTTGAACTGAAAAATAGGCTTTGAAAGTAGCGTCTCTCGTGGAGTTGCTGATACAACCCTCTCAAAGAAGCACATTTTGTTGGCCCATCGTTAACAGTTTGTGGAAACCGTTGGGAAATGGTAGATATGACATGCGAATAATAATCCAAAAGAGCTCTAATTTGGAGCGTGTTGTTCGACCAATCAAATTCCGACGGACCGAATTGTACGCATATCTGTCTGCTGACAGTCGGGCAACTGTTGGCCCTTTGTTTCGTTACCAATGATAGGGCAAGGTGAACATTTCTTACTGTGGGCCAACGTGCGAGAACAACTAGTCAACATTAGCCCAACCAGTTTGTGCTACCTGGGTGCAGTGTTAACCTCTCTAAGTACAGAGATTTCACGCCATGAGTTCCCTATTTAGGTAATTTAAACTCAAACAACGCAACTGGGCTGTCATTTTATCGTGATTTCTTGTATTTTGAATCAATGTAAACTTGTTTATTTTCTTGTTTGTGGCTACATTTAAGCAACTCTATTATACTTATTGCGTTAATATGATTAAAATTCATATGCAAAATTCATTTATTGTGCATATTTTTTAAATTTGCATCAGTCTGGTGCATTTCTTACGGGTCTCCACTACTTCGTACCGCGACATTTCGCCATAATCAGTAATGGACAACCCTGTCTTAAGGCTGCTCTTCAGTAAACTTCCCGATTCCCCTCGCTAATGTTATTCCTATGGGCGTAGGATGCATTCGTATTTTTAAAATATCTCCTCGGAAAATTAATATTTTAAACTTCTGTTTTCTTTGTACTATTCTTAAAGAATGTCTCTTTTTTTCTTAGTTGTCAATTTTTTTCTAAAATATATACTTAATTTTATATGAAACTTTAAAATCTTATTCATTTTCGCTAAGATTTTAAAACAAAAAATGTAAATTAAGCACATAATTTAGAAATATTTTGATAACTAAGAAAAAAAGAGACATTCTTTAAGAACAATACAAAGAAAACAGAAGTTAAAAATATTAATTTTCTGTCGAGATATTTTAAAAATACGAATGCATCCTACGCCCATAGGAATAACATTAGCGAGGGGAATCGGGAAGTTTACTGAAGAGCAGCCTTAAGCTGGAATCCTAGTTACAATGGACGACGTTGCAAAAACTTGCTACAACTGAAGACGGAACTGGATCGGGTGAACCTATTTTGCGAATAACCGACCATGGCGCAAAAGTTAATTGCATTTTTGCGGAGGAATCCGACAACATCATCACTGACTGTAATAAAAATAAGAAAATGAAGAAAAGTTGTTTGAATGGCTCGAGGAAGTTCACAGCTAATTGACAGAAAATAATTTTCATTCGATAATTTAAAATTCAAACATTTTCTCTAAATCCTGAAGCCAGTAAATTTCTCGCTTTAAAAGGGTACAAAACAGTTTACATAATCTTACTATTTTCAAATAGCAATCATCACCTTATTCAATTATACTAGAATAATACAAATATTATTATTCGGAAATAGTAGAAGCTAATGTCAAGGAACCGTTCGAACGCTGAAAAAAATTCGCCTACGACAGCCGTCATTTTTCGAGTCAGCGCATAAGCTTAGTAGTCAAGAGGTTGTGACTAGTCTTGTTTTTTTTAATTTATTACACAATGCTGTGATTAACATACCATTTACGCATTAAGACTTAATTGCAATAAAATACTGTGATTAAAACTCTGTTATTGAGATGTGCCATGTTACAAAGTTTAATTTGATAAACTTTTTAGAGACTATTTTTTCACTTTTTTTACAAGTTTATTTTTTTTATTGTATTAACTCATTAATGCAACAACAAATACCTTTTTGTTAATAAAATATCTTTTTTAAGCCGTTTTGTCTTATAATTTACATTGTTTCTGCACAGTCTTTTTGCCTAAAAGTAGTTTTCCACCACAATATTCGAAAGGTAATATTTGAATTATTTAATAGCAATGTTTCTGTCATTAAATAAGGCAAATTATTCTATATAAACAGTGGTAGCTTGGAGGCCAGCGGTTATGCTCCCCAATTTTACGTTTTCTGGAAGAATTAAAGCGCGTCCACAACTTGAACAGACAGGTGAACAGCACTGCTCGATTTTGCGTGTTTTCCGCTGACGGAAAATTATTTAAAGCAGCAAATGTTGCAGCACAGTTGTTTACAGTAAGTGTTAATAAAAAAATTGAACACTCGCTGTTGTCGCATTCATTAAATCTAACACGGAAACTACGCCATAGTGTAATAATGGAAAAAATCTAAGTACCGTAATTTCGCGCGTATGCGCCGCACCCTAGTTAAGTCTTTTTCAAACCGGAAATTTTACTGAAAATAAGAAGTCAAATAAGTGCTAAGCAGAATTAAGTCACATTTTATTTAAAATAAATTCTGGTAGGAAATCGAATTGTCTGAGGTGCGGCGTATACGCGCGAAATTACGGTAAGCAGAAATTGAAAGAGAATTGTGAAACGTGTTTTTGACACCTAAATCATATGCCCTCGTCTCCTCGCTATCGAGATATAAAGTCATAAAATTTGCTAATTTATTTATTTAATTAAGGTAAAAAAGCGTGGTTTGTAACAAGCATAGCGAATCATTTCCGTGTATTACGGCGTACTAAATTGGAAATGGACAAGTGACTGGAGTTTGATGAAGTTGTTACGTTGAAAACGTTAACGACTCCTCCTTCAATCCTATCGACTCCTCCTTCCACCCTATTAAATCAATAAATTAGCAAATTTTAAGACTTTATATCTCGATAACGGGAAGATTAGCGCAAATGATTTATCCGTCAAAAAACACGTTTCATAAAGGGGTTTGCCCTTTCGGTTGCTGCTTATTTAGATTTTTTCATTATTACACTAATGGCGTGATTTCCTGGTAAGAACGGTATGCAAAAAAAATAAGCGAAAAATTTTGTTAAAGTGTTCACTACTGGTAGAGTTACCATACTTTACAAATATTTTTGGGGAAATATTTCATGTACAAGGTCATTTCTAGCCTTTTACTTTTTATTGTAACCTGGTTGTTTTTTCCATATCACTCAGATACTCTTATTTCCCTTATTTTCTTATTACGAGAATTGTTCTTTTCTCTCGCAGAAAAGATCTTACGAATTATTCTATATGGATTCCATTCCTTAAAAGCTAAAGGCTTCAAAAATACTTTTATCAGTGTTGAATCCGGCTACTCAATCTGGGAATGCTCTTTCCCACCAGTTAGCTACCACAATTTACAATAGAATCAGTAATGTAGCCAGGGTGGGGGATCCAGAGACACTGGATCACACTTTTTGGAAGAGTTTTCTTTGCTTTGTTTAATGTCAAGAAATTCTGTGATTCCAAAGTAGCGGTATTTAGAGCTTCTGGATCAAACACCCTATGACTGCACCACTAAATAGAATAATTTGCCTTTTTTAATGGCAAAAACTTTGCGATTTAATAAACTAAAGTTTGTTATTCGGAATTTTTGGTGACTCAGGCAAAAATATTGGGCAGCCCTATGTTCGAGTATGTATGAATTTCGTAACTCTAAAGTGAAATAAAATAAAATAAAATAATATAAAAACTATTTCGTTACATAGATTTATTGCCATTTTATAAATGTTTAGCACAATAGCAACAGATTTCTCGAATTTTTAAAATTGACAAATTCTTTCCTGAATCTTGGCCTAATATGTGTTTTTAAATTATGATAAGAAAATATATATATATAACATTAAAAAAATTTTTAACTAATTTTTTTTTCTGTCTACAGAAAGAAGTGTAAAATGGAAATGTCCGTAAAATGAAAAGAATAAATATGCGTGAACAAACAACAATCGAAAACAAACTGGGCACAAAATTAAAATGAGATATAATACTAAAACGGAAAGTCTCACTGATGTGTAATATTCATATTGTTTGTACATAAAAAGTTTTCTTTTCGTTTTCTTTTGTGAATGTCGTTTTCTTTCTCTCTTCTTTATTGTATGTATATATCAGAAATATTGACTCTTTTCGATAATAAATAGTTCAAAACGACTGAAAATTCAATATTTTGTGTATTGACTTGAATGGTTCAAAAAGCTTTCTACACAAAAATGAGATAAACGATACATCACCAGTGAGCCACCTAAAACACCAGCGATGAAATTTAATCTGTTTTTTACTAGAGCAAATAGTAAAAAAGATAAAACTCTTTAAAATGTCATCGTAGCCTTATTAACGCACGGGCAAACTTAAACCATTTGAATTCTGAATAGTTATCGTCGCCTTATTTAAACGCAAAATTTTTGTCATAAAAAAGTCGAAATTTAATATTAAGAAACGGAGTGGGAAATTAATGCTGCACTAATCGGGCTTTAAATGTGATACATGTGGAATATAATTTCTTTTATCAAGTCAGAAACATTTTATAAAAATGAATCAATATCCTAAACTTTTGATCAGAATAACTTTTGATCAGCGTAAGATGAATTGAAACTATTCTTAAATCTTTGAGACTAATATCAGATATACGAGAATTTTGGGAAAATTTTCAAAGATGAATGTGGTATTGTTATCCCACATTCCTTTTTAATTAATATTATAAATGGTATTGTATTGCCCTATTTTAAACCATATAATATTTTTCAAGCTATCTTCTTTCCAAACCTGTTAATAATTTTGTTAAGTAAATTAATCCCTTTGGTTCTCATATTCATTCTTTTAACACTAGAATGCTCGGAATTTTTTACTCAAGCTTTATAAAAAACTATTTTACATCAGAAATTTTATTTAAAACTATTTAACTTATTCACTTAACTTATTTCTGCGTGGTTTTATATTTAACCCTACAATGCATAGCGTAGCCAATTGGCAACACTTTTTACTTAACTTTTAATAAATAAATCAAGTTCTTTACAACCACTATATTTATATAGAAATATTAACCCTGTAAAAATAACATAAATATGCCACTAAATAAAATTAAAAATCTATCTTAAACTTTCTGGCGTCGAATTCTTAATATAAGTATAAAAAAACACAATTCTAAAAGAAAAATTCATGCACTGTAGGGTTAACTTATTTTATGAAGAAATTTCTGGTTCCAATCAACCTTTAAACATTTGGTCGATGTCTAATTCAGTCCTGCTGAGCGTTCTAATGTTAAGTTCCTATAACTGTTCTAAAAGGCAAAGTATGTTTATCTTAACGCATTGCCGACCTGCAATTTTTATTAAATCTGCGTTTTAAAACCATAGAAGAGCCTCCCTCTTCAGAAAGTCTTTCGAAAATTGATTTCCGGGATAGGTTTCTCAAGTTTATGTATCAGTAAATATCTTTTAATGTACCGATTTTGTATAAAAAATCTTACAATCTAAACAAATATGGGCAACATGATACGAATGCATTTTCTGTAAGGTAGAAGCCATGTCCTTAGTAAATGATGTTTGATTGAATAAAAACGAGAATTCTCGTTCCCGGATGGCAATGTGTTAAAAAAAATAGAATATGTGCCGAAACGTCACAGTGAAGGCTTACTGTAGAGAAGAAAATTTTTGGTGTCTGACAGTGTGTATGTGTAGCTTAATTTTGTTTATATTCAGCGTCGCTCTCTTGCTATCTTACCCATAATCTTTACCCATACTACAAACTTTCCGGATTTTTTTCAAGCGAAAAACCGTGTTTGCAAACAGAAAATTTATTTAATATAGTTATTTAATAATGTGTCTTATTTATGTATGGTACTTATTTGATTCCATTTTTTAAGAAAATTGTCTGGTACAAGTATGTTTATTTGACTTTTAAAAACCGGAAAGTTGGCAGCTATAAGAAGGTAAATGCGGAGTCGCTGCTTTTTTCTATGGACCAATTTAACGTACAAAATTTCAAACCCTTCATAAAATTTGGCAAGATTATATCGCCATGGATCCCTTTACTTTAAAAAAAAATCTCCTATACAATCCTGTCTAAACAGGCATTATGGCAAACCTATGCTTTCTCCAAATGAGCCCCGCCCAACAGTGTCGTCAACCTAGTTTTTTACCTTCCTACCAGCATATATTTGTACAGTAATTTTTGTTTTATTTTATCACAGAAAGTCTTTCATTAAATAAAACAAACAATACAGAAATTCTCGTTTGATGTTATTATTTTTTATATAAAAAAGGAGCTAAGTGAACAACACTTCCGTCAAGTAAGAGTTGTTAACTTGGCGCGTATCATATAAGAAATTATTCACCCTCTGTTGAATCCTTCTGCTGTTTTGACGTTGTAAACATTTTGGGTACCACCCGTATTCCCGTCATTTTCACTATAATTACTCACTATATCTTCAACAAAAGTACTTATATTTTTAAAATTAAAGTTGAACTATTTTTCATGTATTTACTTTCATTGATTTCAATAACTTCATTGGTGATTATTTATCATAATCTGAGTATAACGACTAACTCTATAATGAAATTTTAAATTTCTCAAAAAACCCTTCAATAAAAACATTTTTTCTGAGGTACAATCGCCTAACAAGAGAGAGAGATAAATAATAATTACATTCTATTCGAACATTAAATTATCTCGGAGAGAACCTAAAGGTACCATTCGATTGGAAATCTCCCCTTCTGTATTTAAAAAAATACAGAATATTATTATAAATATATACATATATTATTATTATTGTAATAATCTTCATATTAAAATATGCATAAACTTTCAGTTTAGAACTACAATTCCCCAGACAGTATTTTGCACAATGAGTAAATGTAAGCTTCAGACACAAATTTTCATTTAGTTTGAAGAAGGGGTTTTAGAATTGTAAAATTTTGAATTCGTTATACTAAATTAATTTTGAAGGTCTTCACTTATATTTTTGCAATAAATAAATTTTTGTTAATAAATTAATACAATTTTAATATCTTCTTTTATAAATCATATGTATATATTTAATATTTAATTTTAATGTAGTGCTTGGTTTAATATTTGCTAAATATGTAACACTCTGTTTCATTTCTTTTCAGATACAACCTAAAGCCAATTTTAAATATAAAAATATCAATATCCGTTCTTGGGAAGATCCTTGGAGTGGTCCACATTCCGAAAGTTTGTTAGCAAAACCTTTAGATAAAATTGGAGATAGCATTATTGTTCGAGAGCTCGTCGAACCGGATCAGCTTTCAAACTCATCTTCAAAGAATTCAGAAAATTCAAAAAACTCTAATAATGATAAAGAAGCTGGTGAGATTGAGTTGCCTTTTATTAGCAGCAAATCATCTAATGTAAAAAATAATGTAAAAAGGAACTTCGACGAGATAGACAGAGCAGGATTCAGAAGTATGGGAAAGCGAGACTTTGAAGATCCAACTATCTCAGATTTATTAAGAAAAAGAAACTTTGATGAAATAGATAGGGCTGGTTTCCGCAGTTTGTATAAAAGAAATTTTGATGAAATCGATAGAGCTGGCTTTCGGAGTATGGGAAAAAGGAATTTTGACGAAATAGACAGAGCTGGATTTCGAAGCATGGGTAAAAGAAATTTTGATGAAATTGATAGAGCTGGATTCCGAAACATGGGAAAAAGAAATTTCGATGAAATTGATAGAGCTGGTTTCCGTAGTATGGGTAAAAGAAATTTTGATGAAATCGACAGAGCTGGTTTCCGTAGCATGGGTAAACGAAATTTCGATGAAATAGACAGAGCTGGATTCCGAAGTATGGGAAAGAGAGAATTTGCTGAACCAGATGCTTTAGATTTATTGAGAAAAAGGAATTTTGATGAAATAGATAGAGCTGGTTTTCGAGATATGGGTAAAAGAAATTTTGACGAGATCGACCGAGCTGGATTCAAAAGTATGGGAAAAAGAAATTTCGATGAAATTGATAGAGCAGGATTTCGCAGCATGGATAAAAAGAACTTTGATGAAATTGACAGAGCTGGCTTTCGAAATATGGGCAAACGAAACTTCGATGAAATTGATAGAGCTGGTTTCCGAGATATAAACAGAAGAAACTTAGATGAAATAGATCGTGCAGGTTTCCGAAGTATATTCAAAAAGAACTTTGATGAAATAGACAGAGCTGGTTTTGGAAATATCGGTAAAAGAGACAACTTCATGACCGATGACAAAAGAAACTTTGATGAAATTGATAGGTCAGGATTCAACAGTATTGGCAAAAAAGCTCTTAATGTATATAGTGTTCCTTCTTTAAATCATGCTGGTAAGTGATATATTTTTTTATTTAATATTTAATGTCTGTTTATTAATGGTTGTCTACATCAGGGGTGTCAAACTGTGACCCGCCTCATGCCACTAAATTTTAAAAGAAATAGTCGACTTCTTGAATTGCACAAATTCGATGATTAGATAAGGATAAGTTTACTATAAAATTTTAGTGGTATCCGGTGGGCCACAGTTTGACACCCCTGGCTCTACATGAATACGTACCTACCATCATGGTTGCCAGGAAACTACTAAAATTTTATTTTGTATACCACTTTTTTCGTATAGAATTATCCACCTGCTTCAATGGCATAATTTTTGTAATTAAATATGGCGACTATTTCTATACGAAAAGAGTGGTATTCTAAATAAAATTTTAGTATTTTCCTTGCAACCGTGCATTCCAGCCTTCCAGATTTTTAATCAAATAAGCATGCTTTGACTCAGAAAATCTGTTTAATTAAATATGTCTTATTTCTATGCGGTAGTCCCTTTTTAATTTGATCTTATTTGCTAAATAAAATGCATGGTTCAAATATAATTATTTGGTTTAATAAAACCAGAAGTTTGACAGTTATATGAATATATGCATAAATACTATACTGGTATTATATATTTATGAAATAAAGTTTCATTAAATTTAGGCAATGTCACACATAAATAAATTTAATAAAATTTGCTAATTTCTGTATATCTCATTTTGGAATATCACTATTACTAAAATGTCCATAAAATAAAAAGCGATTAAATCTAAAAACAGATTTTATGATCCCTGTATAATAGTGACACATTAAAAGTTGTGACTTTGAGATATCGTCGCTAACATGTCAAACTATCCAATATCTACCATGTCAAACTATCGATATATTTTTTATTACTTTTAAAAAGGGCCGATCGTCACCATTAAATTTTATTACAATTCTTCGCCTAGTAAATATAATACTAAAATTTCTGTGAAGTGCCAGTTTAGCCTATTTTTTTTTCAGAAATACCGAATTCATACCGGAAATTTTGAGAATTTTTTTTATACTTTAAGTAGTCACGCAATGTCCGTCATTAAACAAAGAAAGAATTTCTGTTTTAAATTTCTGATATGAATTTGAAATTTCTTAATGAAAAAGGATTCCAAACTGGCAACCCTGGTGAAGAATATTATTAAAATTTAGTGGTAACAATCAGCCCATTTTTCAAAGCAATGAAAAATGCTTTTTTCACATTCGACAGTTTGACATGGTAGCGAGGAATTTCGAATCAGTAATTTTTGTATTCTAATATTTTTTTATTTATTATAGTATAGCTGGAATAGATATTTTAGTGTTGCAGTTTCCCCGAAAACTTCATTATCGTTTGATACTGAGTTGAAATATTTGTATTCTGAAGAATAATTTTTATTTATTTTTGAAAAATCCCGTCGTTGTAGTTTCATTTTCAAATTTGTTCTTTAAAAATATATATATTTGTAAAACAGCAATGGCTGTATATAGTTTAAAAAATTTTACAATAAATGAGCCTGTTGATAAAGTTTCTATGTTGAAAAAAGGCGTTAGTACCGATGACAACAATATCTTCTGTTAGTTTTATTTCGATATCTGATAGTTTTATTCTGATAGTTCCAGGGTTCGTACGTTTTTACCACAATTTTTTATTAAAATTTTCCTATTTAATATTTAAATAGCAGAAATTGCAGACGCCTCGTTTAATTGCAGGATTTGTAATACTTTTCTGCATTTAACTAAGGCGAAAAAATCTATTAAAAAATTGTGGTAAAAGCGTACGAACCCTGAGTTCGATTCTGATAGTTTTATTTCTATATGAAAAATTTCGACATCAATCTTTTGAAAGAGATATAAAAATATTTTAAAAGATTAAAAGAATTAAAAGATTTTAAAAAGACAACTTGGCGATAGCAAGTTCTGACATAAGGGTAAGGGTGACATTATTTTTTAAATAATTATTTCAACACGAAAACAAATGGTCAAACGTGTTAATCATTACATAACACGTCTTCTGTTTAAATTGTTAAAAATGGATCGTTAATAAATAAAATGCAGTGCAGAATAAATACTGCATAAAAACTAATAATTTGCATTAATTTTATAAAAATTGCTTATTTTCTTAACTGATTATCTTATTCAACGTCATATTTATATCCTTTAAGCAATTAATTTATGCGATCTAAATAATTTTACTTAAAATAAATATAATTTCATAGACTTTACGTCATAATTTCAGACGTGCATATCTTTACGAATATAAACATTACAGTTAGTATTCAGGTGAATCTTGCAATTCTTCAACTTTCAGAAGCTAATGTTCTTTTGCCGGATTTTAATGGTTGCACAATGTTTTTACGCAGTAGAATATTAAATATAGTGTGGCATACAGATAGTAAAGGTGTTTAGAAATTGTTTACTAATACTGCACTGGGACAAACGAAAAATAGTTGGAATAAATACGATTTAGATCAGTGGTCCAACTGAGGCCCGCGAGGAATTATTCATTTCTTACAGAAAATGTCACCTTATTTAATCTCAGAAAATATGTGAATATAAAAGGCGAAAACGTCTGAAAGGACATAGTAGTATTACATGGGCCGCAGTTCGACCGTACTGATTTAGACAATGGAAAATAGATATAATATGAAACACTTACCATAATTTCCGGCGTATAATCCGCGGATCAAACCATCTTGCTTTGGCCAAGAAATTTTATTTAATAATTGACGTCAAATATTTAGAGCAATCTAGTAAGTTACATTTTATAAAATACATTTTTTGGGTCAAAACGTATTTGTTGGATTCGCGAATTATACGCCGGAAATTATGAGAGCTCCAAGGTGCGTACACTCCTTGGTAATTCCAAAGAATCTGCCACTACTATTAAAGATAAGAAAATTTCCATTTTATATTTAAATCACAGACTATTTAGACACATAGTTTAATCCCAGACTATGTAGACACATCGTTTAATCCCAGACTATGTAGATACATCGTTTAATCCAGACTTTATAATATTTTTCTTCAATATAATAAGGCGAGAACTTCTATTAAAAAATTGGGGTAAAACTGTACACACACTGTAGCTCATGTTTTCGCAATTAGGATTTTGAGCAGTAAAGTAGGCATAGGAATTAAAACAATTAACATTTTACGTTAACCCATTTATGCCTAGCGTCCCAATTTTGGGACGCTTTAGTAAAATGGAAAAAAGTGCATTTCACACCACTTTTTTTCTAACAGAAATTTGTTGCCTTATTTTATCGAGAAGTCATCTATAAACTAAGACACCAAATTTCTATTAAAAGAAAGTGGTGTAAAATGCACTTTTTCCCATTTTACTAAAGCATCGACGCTAGGCATAAATGGGTTAAGGAGCTCTATTTTGGACCCTGGTGGCAAACATGTGACGTTTTTGGTGTTATTAAATCTTTTCCCCATTCCCTAATCCAATCAGAGGTGTCCATTCTTGCCCGCCGAAATTGCGCCGCAGAGCTATTCGCATTTCCAAATTATAATACTCGTCTTATTTCATGATAAGAATAATGTGTTTGTATGAAGGGATAATTAATATTCAAAAACAGTGGTGACAAGTGGTTTTCAGGAAACTGTTATATTATTTACAGAAAATTCTGTTGCGTTTGTCCCCAGAGGCGTAGCGTCAAGGGGGGCACAGATCACTTTACTACCAGTATTTTTATGTACTATATTTGACCTTCTTTAATTCATACCGTTCAAAGATTAAATAAGGCCAAATTTAGTATATAATTATACTGGTAGTAAAATGATCGTGCCCCCCCTGACGCTACGCCACTGTTTGTCCCAGTATATTTCTTATAATCGAGCTCTAAAGTAGCGGTGTCCAATTCCGGGTCTGTGGATCCCTTCTGACGACTTTGTCTGGATAGTAATCTTCGACATATTTAATCGCAAAATATTCTGTGATTAAATAAGGCGGAGATATTTTTTTCGTATTTAGTGGTAACAAGCGGTACGCAGGCAAACAATTTGGAACCCCTGCTCTTAAACACCTCTACATTAATTATGCCCAACTATATCAATTTGCAAAAGAACAGAAATCGTTTGGCCTTTAATAACATAATTTTCCGAATTTTTTACTAAATTCGAGTATTTATGACTCGCCACATTTTGAGTTGCTTCAAACGTCATAAGAAATAATATCAAAATGTAAAATTTAAAAAACTCTTATTGATAGAAGTGATGAAGATATTTAGATAGAATGTCATCTAGGCAATAAGAATTAACGGTAAGTATGAAGAATTGTCGATATTTTTTTATGACTTTTTTCAAAAATTATTTTTGAGTTTTATCAGGGAAAAAATTTTCTCTCTTCAGTGTTATGAAAATAATAGAACCCAGGACGTTTGCTGCCAAAAGCAAAACAAGAATGAAAAGAAAAAGCAAAAATGCAACAAATATGTATTGGGCAAACTTACGAAAATCTCCTTTCGCAAAGTGTTGGAATATTTGCTCAGCTTTGAAACTAGTATAATTTTCATACATTTTTAAGAAAACACTCCTCGTAACACTCCCCACTTTGACTTCTATCTTTTTGTTTTTATTCTACATCTTTTTTAAATTTTACACGTGTTACACTTCTTACATTACATCTTCTTTACATTTCTTATATTATTTCTTGCATCTTTCTTACTTTTGACATTTGCAGTGTAGTAAAATTTATGCTAAAACATATCCGATTGTCCAAAAACAAGAAAGTACTTTATCATTCAATTGACTTCCATAGCTTTTCAGTATTTCCTCATTATTTCTAAATTTGTTCATTCCTTTGATCTATGAATGTTCTATAACCCATTTGCATCATTGACGCATTCAATTCTTTTTTACTTAGAAATTCTGCAGATGTACCAGAAAATACGGAATAGTAATTTTTGCTTTATTTAATGACAGACGTTTCGTAATTACATAAAATAAACAATATCCTTTTGAAATTTCCGGTATAGATTCGGAATTTCTGGATAAAAAAGAAATTCCTGAAATGCACGCATATATGCGCTAATGATGCAAATGGATTAAACTTAAACGCTGATCTTACTTTTAGGATTATGGAATGTTCCAAAATTTTTAGTTTGTTTCTTTTATAGATGAGTAAAACTATTCAAATCGCATAATATTTTAGTACGCAAAATAATATTTCTTAGTTCCCAATATCAAAAGCTTAAGGAAGTTTCGGCATAAAGAAGTTAGAAAATTTGTCTTTCTTATTGCTTATTTAAATCCCTTATATGACGATTGTTAGTATCAAAGAAAAGGTCTTGTCTTGAAGAACTGCGAAAGTTTGTCTTTCTTATTATTGTTCATTTTATTTTTTCATATATATCATAGTTGCCAACTTTTATTCTTATTTTAGTCCCGTTAAAATTTAAAAGTAAACGTTTCCTTATTTAAACGACGAAATCTGAGATTAAAATTTCTATTGAATTTCAGTGGTAACATAAAATCATAAAAGTTGGCTCGTCGCTACCATGCCAAACTATCGAATGTGAAAAAAAATGTATTTTTCATTACTTTTAAAAATTGACCGATTGTCACCACTAAATTCTAATAGTATTTTTTTCCATGGTTGCCAGTTTAGTTTCCTTTTCTATTCAGAAATTTCGAATTCATACCAGAAGTTTCAAACAGAATTTTTTGATTTATTTAATGACGGACATTTCGTAACGAAAGCAGAAGTTTTTCTCACAAAATTTCCGGTATGAATTCGGTATCTCTAAATAAATAAGAAGGCCAAACTGGAAACCTCGTTCTTCACAGAAATTTTATTAGTATCCTTACTAGGCGAAGAATTCAAATAAAATTTAGTGGTGAAAATCGGCCCATTTTTAAAAGTAACGAAAAATGCATTTTGTCACATTCGATAGTTTGACATGGTAGCGACGAATATGCTTGTCTTTATTTCTGTATGTATCTACATCCTCATGATTTTATTCTTCATTATATTTAAAAGTTTATGTATTTTAAATTAATGATGTTTTATTTGAAATATTTTAATATACATCTTGAGATGGTGCGAATTATGGATGTCATTTATAGAATCGGGTGAAAACACTAAAATAGTATTTCAGTTACACATTTAAATTTTAATGCATCTATAAACAGCAAATTTTCTCCTCATTTTACAAAATGAATTTTCTAACGTAGTATAAATAGCAAAACAAGGTTCAATTCGGCGGCTCTTTTATAAATATTTGCATCTCATTATGAAATTTTTTCATTGATAATATCCGTATCTTCAATTTCAAAAAATAATTCAGCTATCGTAATTCAAAATACTAAAAATGCGAGCAAGATACATTGTGAAATAGTTATCGAAAGACTGCCGTTTTTTATCTATAGTGACTTACAAGTTTTGAAATAGATCAGTGTCAAAAAACATTATAACGCAATATATCACAGCCAAAGCTTTTAAGCATGATTTTAAACTATCGACTTCTTGTTTTCAGTTTTTTTTTCTGGTTACTGACCATTTTTCTTTTGTTTAAACAAAACTCAGTTTAATGTACAAAGATATATTTTTTCCTTTTGTTTTTAAAAAGCATTAAACATTCTTAGAAAGTTGATAAAAGTACCAGTTAACGCGCTTACTCTTGTATGTCATTCAGTAGATTTAACACTGAAAAGGATTTAATGTTGAGTAAAATTTTGTAATAAAACTATAAACGGAGAAATTGAGTTGAAATATAATTATCTTATTTTTAATAATTTAAAAATTATAAAATACAGGGTGTCTCCTGCCCAAAAAATAAACCATAGTGAAATTTCGAAATAAATTACAAAGAAATCCCAAAAAAGAATTTATTTTTTCTAAACTACAATAGATGTTGAAATTTCTCTCCTCTCACTTCCAGAGTTCCAGACACGCATCTGCATGCTTAATCGCGTTCACGAAGACTTGTTTCAGCATGCCAGATTCTTGTATCATCATTGCGTAATCGCTGCATTATTCGATCAATTGCTGAGTTGGATAGCGTATACTGTTCACCGGACTTCTCAGGAAACATTCTTCTCACTTCTTTGAACAATTTCTTGTTGAAAAACAAACTTCGATTGCATAACAAAACTCTTTCGAGAAACACGCAATCTTAACGTGTTTCTCGTTGCGTTTCTCGTCATCACTCGTGCGCGTTTCTCGTCATCATTCTGAACTCCGTTCGCTATGCTGATTTAGACACTAACACAACAGATTCCATTGTTTCAAATAGAGGATTTCAAAAGTGTCTTGCGCTTCTCTTACTAACATAGAGATTATTTAAATGCAAACTAGGACTTTTATAGAATCTCTCTGTAGTAATGTTTGATATTTTAGCGTTTTTCTTAGATTCTATTTTCCCAAATTAAAAAAAGGAATCCGGTTTCAATCTTCTAGCCCAATATAATAATTTTGTTCTCTTTTCAATAAAGTTTATTCGGAATTCATCCATGAATTTTTATATTTATCGCGATTTTTTATTATAATTTGCAGAGTTTTTTCGGGTCTCGTGCTATTTTTTGATGGGATTGCGGAACGCCGGGCGTGTCAGCAAGTGATTAAATAAAACGAACACTTCTGCTACGAAAAAGTGGAACGAAAGAGCAAGCCCAGATTGAGTAGCAGGATTCGCATCTGCGAAAACTAGTTCACAATAGCAATGTCTAATTTTAATAATGAGCCAGTTGATAAAATCTCGCTGTTAAAAAAGGTGTTAAACTAATCCCCTTTTTCGACATCTTCTGTTAGCATACCTGTCAACTTACCGATATCTTCTTCTACAGCAAATAAACAAGCTTCGAATCAGTAATATTAAATATATATATATATGTATATATTTGACCTGGGTCAATTTGGAAGTTATTGATGATAAAATAAAATGTCTTTAACCCTTTGAAAGGAGCATTTATTTTTAATTCCAAACTGCCAAATGGCACACAAAATTTTTTAATAGATTTTCGCTTTTATAATGTACGTGAAGAAATAAATTTATATAATTTCAAAACAATTTTAACGTAAATTCCAGTGACATTCAATCATGTCAACATTTTAGCCAGGTTTTCTAATTTGACCTCCTTCTTAAATCAGAAAGTCTGAATTCATACGAGAAATTCTGAACAGTAATTTTTGATTTATTTAATGTCAATAATTTTGTGGTTACATAAAGTAATCTTGCAAAGAGGAAAAAGAGCTCTAATAACTTTTCTGCACTTTTTAATATCTAAATGCAGATAACAATTAATAAGTGCCTTCTCTAACTAATTTTATTAAGAAAATTGTAATATGCTAATATATAAACAAATATAAAATATTTACTTGGAACTTATTACCTTTCTTAATTTTACAATACCCTCAGTTATATTGCTTTAAGGATATATTTCTCAATTTTATTTTCTGACGACAAGCGCAATATAAAAAGTGGCAACTGTATTTACCAGGGATGAATTTTTCTATTCAAAGCGGGCATGTTCTTTCCCACCAGTAATTTCTAATAAGTTTTCGCGGTTAAATAAGACGAAGAAAACTATACAAAAAAAAACTGGTCGGAAAGAGCATGCGCGATTGAGTAGTAGGATTCTTGATTGGTATTGTCTCACCATTGGTAGCCCACTGGAGAAAAAGTGGTTAACCCTTTCAAGGGGCCAAGTGCTTCTATTCGTTTAATGCTGAAATATTTGACTGGAACCAGTATTTACAAACAAATTTATTTGAAAAGAAGTAAAATCTTTTCAAAACATACATGATAAAGGGAAAATTTTTATTCCAAAATTCTGATGCCATTGTGTCATTTAGGGATTAAACTTAAGTGGTCTAAAACTTAATCACCGCCCTTTAACACTTTTCGCTCCGTCGGTAATGGCACCGGGATTTTGAAACAAAATTTTTGGTTTATTATGTACGTGAACAAATGCATTTACTTATTTTCAAATGTATTTGAAAGAAAACTCCGGTGCCATTGAAACATTTTGGGATTAAAATTAAGTGGGAAGAAATTCACCCACGAGAGCGAAAAGAGTTAAGGGGTTAAACAAAAAGACTGCACTGCTTGAACCATTTCTTGAAATTTAAGTTAACAAGATCATTAAAAATTAAAGATCTTACAGATGAGTCTATGGTAACTGTAAACGTAACTGTAATGTGATACGTGAATGAATTTTTAAAGGTCTACAAACTATGTCTGATTGAATATTCATTTTCTTTGTTCTTAACAAGTTTTGATCAACACTCTCAGTCTCAGCAAAATACTCGCTTCGGCAAGAAAATAGCCGAACATTCGTCATCCAAAGATATTTTCTCACAATGTAATTGGGAATGCAAAAATTTAAAGTTTACGATTAAAAATGTCTATGAAATTACTATAAATATGTCCCATTTATGTTTTCTAAGTATCTAAATCGTTACAAAAAAGAGCATTTTAGTGAAAATTTTCTCTAATTCATTTTTTATTCACAAAATGCTATCTAAATTTTGTGCAAGCTAAAAGTGAAAAGGTTATTCAAGCTTATTTTATTGGAATCGAAATTTAGAAAAATAAAATAAATAAGCATAAATACATTTCCTGATTCAATTCAGATATTATTTTGAACTATTAACTATTAATTAAACTTATTAAATTTTGTCGTTTCGCTAATCACATTCGCTTGTAGCGTACCCGGTAAGGTTCCTTGTAATTTAGTTATAACTCAGTTTTAAGGTTAAAACTACTTTATTTAAGCTAAGCGGGCAAGGAGTGTCGTAGAGTCACTTGACGAATTTGGTCTATGTTATGCTTCAATTAACAAAGATTAGTCACTAACTCAATTTTTACTGAAAATAACTAGAAGATTACTAAATGTCAAAAGGTTAACTTACGTATAGATCACTGACAGTTCAAGTCACTATCAAATTCTAAATTCAGGTACTGATGTAGATGTAATGAAAAAGTTACTCTTTAGTAAATCTTTAGTATAATCTAAATTCTACTAAATTTAGAAACCCGTGGCTGCCGAAGAGCTTTATTTCAAACTATAATTCAGTCTCTTACCCAAACGACATATTTTCACTCAGTAAGATTTGATTCTACTCAATACGTGACACAATCACAACTTTATTTCTTCGACACAGGCCTTGATTACCAAATTGGCAGGACTGGACTAAATATGCCGATACAACCATTTGCTTCACCTTTTATATTTTGCAGATCGACCAACGAAGCTAAATTTACACAAACTAACAGAGAAAAACAGTAACCGCAAACTCCGGGAGCTCCAAACATGCTTCGAAAAATTAGAGAAAAATAAAGTACAGATGTTGTTTTTGCGCACACAGGTTAATGTTGACAACACGTTCGCATTCACAAAACTAGAATCCCTTTATAAGAGAGTTGCTAGTCCACTACAGGCTTTTCTCAATAATAAAATGCGTTCAATATGTTTAACCAATATCTGTGATATCAAAGCCTTGCAATCCAAATATCACGTTATTTTTTTCCAGATTTTTAAATAACTTGAAATTATACATATTTTTCCCTCGGATGTGAGAATGTTTTGAGCATGGTTGCTCTCTTTAGCTTCTAAATAAGAACAATATTCATGTTTGTAGCTAAGAATATATTGCTATAGTTTCATTCTTATGGTGTCACTGAAATCCTAAAAATGTATGTTTTCTATAGAATGAAAAATAAATGCAGAAAATTTGAGAAAATTCTTAAATTAAATGTTAGAAATGGACATGAATCTGGCTAACTTACCAGGAAACCACGCCTTAGTGTAATAATGAAAAGAATCTAAATAAGCAGCAATTGAAAGAGCTTAGTGAAACGTAGTTTTTGACGCAAAAATCATTTGCCCTCGTCTGACCGTTATCGAGATATAAAGTCTTAAAGTTTGCTAATATATTTGTTTAATTTAGGGAAAGTAAAATATAGTAATTTTGTGAATGCGAACGTGTTGTCAACATTAATCTGTTAAATAAAGTAGTTTTCACCTTAAAACTGAGTTATAACTGAATTACAATGAACTTTACCGGGTACGCTACAAGCGATTTTTCTGATTCAGAAATTTTAATAATCAGATTAATATGCAATACAAAACATATTTAGATACAGTAATATAAAAATGAAAGAAGCCCGCAAAAAAATGTTATTGACAAATATGGCACTGAACCAAAAAATCTTTGAAGCTTAGAAAATCTTGGCACCAAGAACATTTCATGAACTGAAATCTAGTGCAATGCTTACAATGATCGACCTCCTGCAAAAAACAAAATTGCAAGGTCGTTTCAAATTGAAGTGGCCGAGTGTGCACTAACCCAGACTTGTACCAAGTGTAGCGAATTATGTCACAGTATTGCGGCGTACTAAACTGGAAATTGACAAGTGACTGCAGTTTGATGATGTTGTTACGTTGAAAACATAACGACTCCTCCTTCAATTCTATCGACTGCTCCTTTCATCCTATTAATTAGCAAATTTTAAGACTTTATATCTCGATGAGGAGGTGACGAGGACAAATGATTTATGCGTCAAACAACACGTTTCACTATACTCTTTCAATTGCTGCTTATTTAGATTTTTTTCATTATTACACTAAAGGCGTGATTTCTTGGTTAGATTTTTAAAATGTGCCTAAATCGAGATTTCATTTTTATAAAATGTATTACATTAACCAGAGATTTTAAATATGGAAGTAAATTAATACTATTCGAAAATAGTGGTGACAAAATTCGTAGACGTTGGCAGCTATGCACACAATCTACTATACGAGTCAAATGACCCGTCGTAGTAGGTAGATTAATTTTCATATATTTATTGATAAAGAAATAAACAAGAAAGAAATAATTATTGAAAAATACATGACGTATAAATTATAATAAATGTCTTAAAGTCAAATGGCGATGTGAAAATGTTGTATGTAAGAAAATCTGCCAGCAATTGTAAAAGAGTCATTTGAAACGTCCTGGTAGTTTTAGTGTTAAAGTGATTTGAGTCAGCAAAAATATATTACATTATATGTAAGAACGACATTTTATTAAGAGGATTCAACTGTACCTAAATATAAAATGCGTTGAAATCAGTGTAAATGAAACGATAATATAATAATCAAAAGTCAAGGTTTAATTGTTGCGCGACTACATCATTTTTTCAGAGAACTGAATGAAGGTAATGGGTTTTAGGCTGAAAAAATCTATTTTTATAGTAAATAAGCATTGATATTTGGGAAAATATGATTTACGAATAACTTCAAATTTATACAAATCGACCATAATTATTGCGACCATTTCTAAACTGAAAATGGGATCTGCCACCCAATCTGGGTGTGCTCTCCACCACCAGTCTTTACGTATAGTTTTCACCGCCTTGTCTAATCGTAAAATCTTCCTAGAAAACTCATAAGAAAAAGTTACTAGAAATTAGAAATTACTGACAGAAATGAGCATGAACAGTTTAAATAGGCGGATTTGACCTCCTTCTCCTGAATACCAGGTCTACGCGTTGACACAAAAAATGGCGGACGTCGTAGGCGGATTTTTTTGTACGGTCTTATGAACCAGTATTTTCTAAACGTTTTTCTTTGACTTATTTAATCTCAGTAAAGAAATTCAGGGAAAATTTTAGAAACTATTAGTATTCAAATTCAAGGTACCTTACAAACGCTGAAAAAAATTCGCCTATGACAGCCGCCATTTTTGTGTCAGTAAGTAAGCCTGGTATTCAGAGGGCGGTGATTCGCCCCTGGGAGTATTTCGCTGATATGGAAGGCACACAATGATAGATATTTCATATTAAAAGGCAATTATATGGTTTTTATATTAAAGGTAATAAGTAATTTTCTTTCGAATACTCATAAGTAAAGATTCGTTCCTATACATATTTTCCCCATATTAAACTATGTTGTCAAATATAGCCACTGTTGTTATTGATGTTAAGTTTCATCATTTTCTTGGTATATTAAACTGTTACTGCAGTTTTCTTTTGTGAATGTCCTTTATGTTATTTTTGAAAGCCTTTATATGGATTTAAAACAAATATTTTTTTTTGCTTACTCTTTTCACAATTTTTTTTCCAAATGCCAAGAATACTTTCAGTTTTCAAAATGCCATTAGTACTAGAAAAAATTAAATTGTATAGTCCAATGCTTACCTTTCTTGAAGTAACGAAACATATTTGAAAATCTATTCTTGTGATACTCACAAAACTGTCTTTGTTTTTTTTTACTCTGGGGACTTATTGGGTAATATAAGTTCAAGTTAAACAATTTAACAAAGGTGTATAGTTAAAATATTTGATCTCTTAATGGCTACGACTTTTCTCTCAGATAAAAATTTCACACGGTATATGAAA
Organism: Maratus michaelseni; assembly: GCA_963931845.1. Lineage (NCBI taxonomy): Eukaryota > Metazoa > Arthropoda > Arachnida > Araneae > Salticidae > Maratus > Maratus michaelseni. The sequence goes on from OZ007586.1 coordinate 168,697,720, forward strand.
CCTTTATTACTTTAAGTGGATATCAACTTGAAGTCATTCTTATGTCCGTTGGACAATACATCTGTTATATAATTACAAAATGTAATAATATAATTTTACAATTTTATTTGTAATATATAAAGTTATTTGAGAAAAAAATGAAAAACACTTTTTTTTTTTATATTTTGTCAATTAGGTTTGCTATGTTTATATACAGAACTCATACGATTATTTAAGTTACGGAGCATTTAAGTATCACTCTATTTCCGAATTTTAATCTCCAATTCATTTAATCGTAGACTTTGCAATAATTTTCTATTATTGAATAAGGCGAAGATTACTATACGTAAATAGTGATATTGGAAAATAAGAAACATACGAACCCTGATGCAACAGAGAAAATTATAAGTTTTCCAAATTTTATCTTTTTTATTAAAAAAGAATAATATATATAAAGTAAAGCTTTAATAATAAAAAGTAATTCAAAATCGCATAAGCATAGACTTGTAATGATGATGTTTCTTTGTTTTCGTCGGGGCATGAATTAAAAATCTATATTGAGGACAAAATATTTTTTTTTTCTTAAGCTACATATTTTAATACATACTCTCTTTTATTATATGAAGAGATAATAGCTGAATGATTATGTGTTATTTGCAGTAAAGGAAACCTGACCATCAGTGTCCATACGCTCAAATTTAGAGGTTCAGGAGAGGAGTTTATGCATAAGGTAAAGCTAGGAGAGTCTGCGCACAATTCAAAAGAATAACAATAAAAAATCTAAATATTAATTTTTTTGCTAAACTATCCATGAATAATTTTTACTTCATTTGTCTTTTATGCATTTCCATTGCTATTTTGTTGTTATGTTGCAATTTAATAGAACAGTTGTAATAAAACCAAGAAACTTATTTTGCGCAATCTGTCCTTACAGGGTTGGTGTGATTGCGCACATGGGTAGGAGAGATTATTACTATTAATAACTACAATTAAATTGTTAACAATAATAGTTACACTTAAATGACATTGTTGTAAGGTTTTTGTGAACAAATATTATTGTATTAGGAGTGAATATTTCAACCTAATGATTAAAGAATCAGAAAAAGGAAATGATTTTAAAAATGATTAAAAAAATTTAATTAAAGGGAGAAAAAATTAAAGAATCAGAAGAAGCAAGTCCAGATAACATTACAAAATACCATTAAGTTACTTGATAACACGTTTAACTTAAAATTAGTCCATTTTCATTTTTCATTTTTTTACGCAAATTTACCAATAAGCTGCGTAATCTCTCCTTGCATGGAAACTAATGCGAACAATGCGCCATCTCTCCTAAGTAGCAGATGCGCAAACTCTCCAATTTCGGTAGGAGAGATTGCGCGGCCTTTTATTTAAACATGGACGCTACTAAAACGAACCGTTGATGTTCACATTGTTAATCTTGATTAGTAGCTTATGAGAAATCGTTTAAGTTTAAAATATTTTGTACTACTGACATTGTATAGAAATTCTGATGAATAGCTATGAAAATTCAAGCACTTACTTTGGGAAAACGAAACAAAATAGCAATGCTTTATCTTAGACGCTCAAAACAATCAACGTGAACTTTCAAGTAGACACTCCACTACTGCTGTTGTACAACTACCTGGAGTCACTGCGCGCTTTCTCTACTGCTTCCCCCCGCACCTCTATGTGCGCAATCTCTCCGACCGCGCCATCTCTCCTGGCTTTACCTTAAGACAAAAATACTTTCAAATGGTAACTTTAATACAGTCCCTCTCATGTCAGGCAACAGGGAAGTGATGAGAAAGTACAGTGACCATTCAATAAATAACCATTCTATAATATCGTCGCTACCATGTCAAACTTTCGAATATGAAAAAAAGCATTTTCAGACTTGCCAAGTCTCCGATTTTTCCCATAGCAGTATTATCTTAGAGAAAATGTTGTTGTTTTAAATCGCAGAATGTTCCGATTACATGAAACAACATTTTTTGTATTAAAATACTGGTATCCAAAAAGCCGGAGAATTGGAAGCTCTGCATTTTTCATTACTTTTAAAAATGGGCCGATTGTCACCATTAAATTTTATTAGAATTATTCGTCAACTAAAAATACTCATAAAATTTTTGTGAAGAATAGCGCTGCCAGTTGGACCTTCTTTTATATTCAGAGATGCGGAATTCAAACCGGAAATTTTGAGTTTTTTTTTTTTTTTTTTTTTTTTTTTTTAACTTTAAGTCATCATGAAATATCAGTCATTAAATAAAGCAAAAATTTCTATTTGAAATTTCTGGTATGTATTCAAAATTTCTGAATGAAAAATGAAGCCAAACTGGCAACCCTGGTGAAGAATACACTAATAAAATTTAGTAGTGGCAATCGGCCCATTTTTGAAAGTAAAGAAAAATGCCTTTTTTCACATTCGATAGTTTGACCTGGCAGCAACGATATCATCGTGAGATTCAATAACTTTGACACTTACCTTTGCACCATATTCAAAGTTCGTGAAGACTGGCCAATTTTTACCAAAACTAGAATCTTGTGTTGGAAGTGGTTATCCTAAATATTTATAGTTAGAAATTATCACTAGCAATGTAATAAGACTAGTCCAAGTACAAATATTGAATCTTGAATAATAATAACGGTAATGGAAAATTTAATTTTTAATAACTAATGAAAATAGTATTGCTGCCAACTTATATGATTTTTTATCACTAATATTTTTGGAAATGTAAACTTTGCCTTACTTAACAGCAGAATTCTGCAATTAAATTAAGCAAAGGTTACTATTCAGAAATAGTAGTGAGAAAAAATTCACATCAGTTCGGAGCTATGGAAAAAACAAGTTAAAATTACTTTAATCCTACATTTTAAATAAGTTTAAACATGAAAATATTTAAAATTTTGAAAATCATACCACCCACTTCACCAGAGTGGAGTAATTCCAAGGTAAAATTCCAACCTCTTGCTTTCTCAAATGTTAGGAGGTTAGAAATAACAAAATTATTACAAAAGATTTCTTAGACCTTCAGGTTGCCAAAAATGTACCTTTAATTTATATTTTACAATCATATATATATACTTAATATAACTTAAAACCGGGGTATGTAAAAATTTCTTAGTTTTTAAAATTCGAAAACCAAATTCTTTTAGTTTACAAACTCTTAAAAGCATTTTTTTTTGTGGGGGGGGGGGGGATACAAACATCAGTTTTCAGCCGAAAAGTAATTGAAAAAAAATAAACTCTCAATTATCTTTCCCCCCCCCCCCCCAACTCTATCCCATTTTAAGCAAAAATTGCCAAACGCATTTGAAACACTAACCAATCCTACCTAATTATGTGTCCGAAATCTTTGTATACCCCTGAAAAAATATATAGAAGTTACACTAACCATTTTTAAAAAGAAATGTACTTTCCAATACTTCATTAACACATTTAACTTTCATAGCGATCTTGGAATTTTTATTAAAATTAAAGTGCTTGAAGATTCACGATGTGAGAAAATGAAAAAGCGAAATGAAAAGAAAAAAAAAACTCTGTTTACGTAGCATACTTTCATTAAGTTTGGGAAAAAAGTGAGAAAAAATAACATCCAATTTCTTTTCCCTCCCAGTTCCCCCACTCTACTCTTTAAATATTTAAAATTGGAAGGTCCATTCCTCAAATAGTGTTATTCAAACTATCCATATGTGCAGAGTCTTGACCCAGAAATTTTTCATTTGTGAAATTCCTCATATCATCTTTATCAGGGTTCGTACACTATTACCACGATTTTTTAATAGAAAATTTCTATTTAATATTTAAATAGCATATATTGTAGACGTCTCGTTTAATTGCCGGGTTTGTATCATCTTTTCTGCATTTAAATAAGGCGAAAAATTCTATTAAAAAATTGTGGTAAAAACGTACGAATCTTGTTTATAATACAAACTATCAAAATAAAAAGTACAAAATTTTTACTTTTTATTTTGATAATAAAATGTGGTACAGTGCGAAGTAAAAAATTTTGTGGAAAGTTTATATGTGGAAATGCAATGTTTAAAATAATTATTTATAACAATTATTCAGAAAATAATTAAACCTTCTTTGAGGTATTGTTTCTTATCTTATTGCACTGATATTTACTTTTTACACGCCAGCTGGCGTGTTTAAGTGAGAGTGGTTTGGCGCAACATACTGTTTTCGTCGCGCCAATTTATTATTATACACATTCACTTTAAAGCTCATTGTTGCCAATATTGCTCATTTTAACGCGCAATAGACGATAATGTATATAAAATTTTGAAGCTTCCTTGTAGTAAAAAGAACTATGTACGATGCGACTATTATTTTTAAAACATAAAGAAGTAATATGTTAGGCGTGGAGAAACCACGTACCAGAGCTCCAATTATCACCACCATTTTCGAATATCTTCCTCTTATTTAATCTCAGAATTTTTGTCATTAAATAAGGCGAAGTTTATTATTTTAAAATAGTGGAGCTGGCACGTGGATTCACCAGCCTTGGCGTACCTTAACACCATATTCAAAATTCTTAAATATTGGCCAATTTTTACCAAAGCTCGGGTCTTTAAAGTTAAAAAACAAAGACCAACCACTGACAGACAATTATATACCAATGACAGACAAATGATATACAATTTTTGAATCCTAATGAAATTGACCGGCACCAAAAAATGAAAATAAGAAAGCAGAAAATAAAATTAAAATTGGAGCATTTGTTCGAAAGTTAGACATGCATAAAACACACACACACACACACATATATATATATATATATATATATATATATATACAGGGTGTTCCGTTAAAGGGGTCCAATATTAATAGGGGTAATAGAGGAGATCACATGGAGCATAAATCAGTATATAAAGCCTGGCCGGATCTCAATAGTTTTCAAGTTACAGCAAATAGAATGAAAATTTGGAAAATTGTAAAAGAACCCTCATTGCTAAACTATCGATAATGCTACATAAAAACGAAGCACATATTTAGAAAGAGCAGAAAAAAACCTACAAAATGACATCAATTGTATTAAAATAGCAATATTTATTGACGAGTTACAAGCCCTGAAACAGTGAAAAAAGTACGAAATCCAATATACATCAAAATAGTTAATCGTTAATTCCAAAAAGACAACTCTAGCTACAACAAGGAAAATGTAGTAAAATTTGGTCCATTCCGAAAACTTTCGAAAAAGCTTACAATGAACCATATCGGTTTAATTGTGTGAGAGAAATTAATCAGTTTCTTAGTTACAACTCCGCTTTCTTTGACACTAGCAAAGGTTAAACTCCGCCCATCACGATTGGAAACACCGCCTTTTTAATTACTCTCAACTATACATTTTCGATCATGCTTCTTCTGAGATGCAACATTTTTAATTATTCAAGAGTTGAATGAACCAAAATAACTTTACAATAATAGTCTACATTTTAAAGTGGTCTTTTATTGATATAAAGCTTAAGTTAAATTCCTTAAAATTAAACTGGTGGTGAAAATTCGGAAATAATTAAAAATATTGCGATTTGTAACTATGCAAGAAGTTTCAGTACATGTTTTACATGGACAATTATTGTATGCATATGTGCATCATAATTTATGATAGGAAATAATAATAACAAATAGCATAATAATTTTATTAATTATAAATTTAAAAAAGACACTAAATTTTAAATTAATTCATACAAACTTTGTAATTTACATTTTGAGTACACCACAGTCTGTGACTTACAAAATACTGTGCCAAAAAGTGTTGAAAATAAAAGAAAAATGACAAATAAAGAATTACATTCCACGTACTTTATGACATATGTGAAGCATAGTCTTCTGGCCTGCGCTGCACAGTTCAATGTCGGAAGGCAGACGAACGGACATTATTATAATAGGTGTTCAAAGTTGCGCCCATTAACAGAATCGCACAGCCGATAGCGACGTCGTAAAGATTGGCGAACACGCCGAAAAACTCCGACGGAGTTGGGAATGTCTCCTGCAGCGACAACGATTCGCGCTAGTAAATCCTCCGGTGTATCCACAGGCGTTTCATACACCAGCTATTTAAGGTGTCCCCAAACAAAAAAGTCTAACGGATTGAGGTCTGGAGAGCGTGCAGGCCAAGCAACAGGTCCACTGCGTCCAATCCATTTCCCAGGATATGTTGAATTGAGGTGATTGCGAACACCTATGAAAAAATGTGCCGGTGCGCCATCGTGCATAAACCACATATTGTGGCGCAATGTTGCTGGCACATTTTGCAGTAACTGCGGTAAGATATCCCGTAGGAAAACCAAGTACGTACTGCCATTGAGTACATCTGGGAGTAAATATGGTCCTATGAGATAATCGCCGAGGACACCTGCCCATATGTTCACACTGAACTTTTGTTGTGCGTTCGACGGGAAAACAGTGTGCGGATTTGTATATGACCATGTGTGCATATTGTGCGTGTTTACCACGCCCTCTCTCGTAAATGTTGCTTCATCAGTAAATAAAATATTTTCCAGAAATTGTGGATTATTTTCTGTTACATTAAGCAACCAGCGTACGAATTCTGTCCGCTGAGCACAATCTGTTTCTGATAACAGTTGTACCCGCTGCACATGAAAGGGGTGCATGTTTTCTGCACGCAGAACACGCCACACACTTTGGTGAGAAACACCGACTTCAGACGCAGCAGCTCGTGTACTCGTGGAGGGGTTATCTTTAAAAATATTCAGTACATCTTCTTCCATTGCAGGTGTTCGTACATGTCGAGGTTTCCCTGCATCAATGCTTGCTGTATTAAACGATCCAGTCTCCCGTAATCGTCTATCGATTTTTATGAAGAGTTTCGAACTTGGGCAACGTCTCCTTGGAAATTGCTCACGGTACATGCGCTGTGCTAGACATGCATTTCCATGAGCTTGCCCGTACATCAGATGCATGTCCGCATATTCTTCGTTAGAGTATTCCGGCATAATTATTATACATCAACTTACTACAATCCCACTTACAACAGCCTCCCTTTAACATAACGCCCACTGATGACTGCTGTTTTATTACACTTTTCTTCCTATACACATAGAAAATTTGCATAAAAAGTACTTCTTCTTCATCATCCTGAAAGTTCATGGAGGAAACGCAGCAGTCACGGAGTTTGCTTTAAGACAAGGCGAGAGCTGCACAATATGTCATTCACTTGACCAGACTGAATAATGAAAGGGTATTGATAGAGGTTGATCAGAAATGTATAATTGAAAGATATTAAAACGGGGTGTTTACAATCGTCATGGGTGGAGTTTCGCTCTTTCCGAGCGTGCAACAGTACAGAGTTGTAACTAGGGAACTGCTTGATTTCTCCCATACAATTAAACTGATATGGTTTATTGTCAGCTTCTTCGAAAGCTTTCGGAATGGACCAAATTTTATAACATTTTCCTTGATGTAGGTAGAGTTGCATTTTTGGAATTAACGATTAACTATTTTGCTAAATATTTGATTTTGTATTTTTTCACTGTTTCAGAGCTTGTAACTCGCCATTAATTCTCAATATTCTAAAACAACTTATGTCATTTCGTAGGATTTTTTCTGCTCTTTCTAAATATGTGCTTCGTTTTTATGTAGCATTATCGATAGTTTAGCAATGAGGTTTTTTTTACAAATTTCCGATTTTTCATTCTATTTGCTGTAACTTGAAAATTATTGAGATCCGGCCAGGCATTATATACTGATTTATGCTCCGTGTGATCTCCTCTATTACCCCTATTAATATTGGACCCCTTTAACGGAACACCCTGTATATATATATATATATATATATATGAAAACGGATTGTATAACCGCCTTTCATGGAAGTAAGATAAAAAATGAGTACTAAGCCCTCCCCAATCTTCTGTATCAATATATTCCATTCTCATATATACAAATTTAAATCTATAAATGTTTAGTTAGTTTTATTTCATATATTTGAATCATTAACGCATATATGCGTGCATTTCAGGAATTTCCTTGCCACTTTTATGTTAGCCGGGCGCAAATGTCACGAATATTTTTTCTGCTCGCTAAAAGCCGCTTTTATTTTTCGCATGTGAAAATTAGAAAAAAAATGTTTTGATGTTGAAATAAAATATTTCGGCTTATGATATTATTTCTTATTATTATTCATTTATTTATTTATCTATTTCTATTTTTTTATTTCTATTTTAAATGTATTTAATATATCTATTTAAATCTATTTATTTCATGTATTTGAAATGTATGTATTTTAAATAAAATGCAATACTAAATATGGCGATGTGAACAATATTTGGCCATTTATCACGTGCGTTCGGCTAACACAAATTTACCCTTTCTTTTTAATTCAGAAATTCCGAATTCGTATCAGAAATTCCGAATAGCATTTTTTGCTTTACTTAATAACAGACGTTAAGAGTTTACGCAAAGTAACAATTCTTTATTCGGAATTTCCGGTATGGATACTGAATTTCTGAATAGAATCGAAATTCCTGAAATGCACGCATGTATGGTATAATAACGCAAATGGGTTAATTTTTAGGATTTCGTTCATCTCACGAAACACTTTTCGTCTCACTTCTCTTTCTGTCCGTCCGTCTCAACGTTCGTACTCGGAAACTGTATAAGTTAGAAACTTGAAATGTTGTGTAGTTACAACTGAATACCTGCTGTCAGACGAGAAATCATAAAATTTTGAATACGGTGGTAATTAGCGTATATTTTAATTAAAAACTCTTTAAAGAAACTTAAAGTACATTCTTGCTTAGATTCGTACCATCCGTCGAGACTACCTAGATATGTTCTCTCACGGTGACCCCGAGAGAGGCTATTAATTTCGCACTCAAAGTGATAAAAACCGCAAAGAAGTCGGGATATTTCGGGCTCTATAAAATTATCAAAAATATTGCATTTACCTATTTGAAATTTACACATCTATGCATAGATTTGAATGCTTAATACAAATATCTAATTTTTATAAAAATCGGACGGTAAATACAAAAGATAATAATTTAAAATTATAACTTTTTCAAGTGAAAAATGATTTCTTTTTATTCACTTGTGCAGGTTGCAGACAATCGATAGCACACAGGATGGAATAAAAATTTTAACCACAGATAAAATTACCAGTACTGGGAGATTTTAAGGTATATACAAATTTTTAAAACTATATAAGATACTAATTTGAAATTTGATATTTATACGCAAAAGTATATGCCAATTAAAAATTTTGAAAAATCGAAAAAAATCGATCTGTAACTTTTCATTTTACAAAAATTTATATTTTTCATTTACTTTTGGATGCGAAAGATTAAAATAAAAATTTTAAAAAATGCTGAAAATAATTAAAAATTTCACTCACTAATTGTAACGCATGTTCAAATTTTTTAAACTGTGTGAGATTTGAAAATTAGTATATATACGCAAAATCATATTGTATTTAAGAAATTCGAAAAATCGAAAAAATCGACCGGTAAATTGTTATTTTATATTTAAAAAAACTGATTTTTTTATGGAAAAAGAAATTTATTTGGATTTATTAATTAAATGAGAAAGTGTTTTAAAAGTAATATTAAACGAAATCCTTTGTGCGATCTTCGATCACACTTACCGACTTGTTAATTTTAGGAATAGAAAATTCTGACTTTGCTCCTATGTTCGCCTAATCTAATAACTTATTTTCGCTCTTTAAGCATTATTATATTTTGTATATAAAGAAATAAAAACATACAGTTAATCTTAAAAGTATGCAAAAAATAAAAATAGAAAGCTTTCTAGAAGATTTAACAAAAGACAAATTTCTACTACCGTGTAAGCTTAAATTCACAAGTGACAATTGAAATGCAACGACTAAAAAAATTCCTAAATGCCTAAGGATTCACCGGATTGAGCCTCTTTAAACTTCGAAATAATTCTTTTAATGTTTAAATTGACTTACATATTTTGTCTTTAAATCATATAAAGACAATTTTATAAATCTTTCCAAGCAACAAACTTTTCTTTACAAAAAAAAATTATAAAATTCTTGTTCCTTTTCTTTTAAAACAAAAACCTATTTCAGAAACATCATTCTCAAAAAACAATAACTTATCATTGGGAATTGAAATGTTTAAGTTGTAAAAATTATGATCGGTTTTTTTATTACTTTCTATATTAAGCTTGTATTGCAGGGCCTTTTTTGTAACGATGTTGAAGTTTGAAACTTAACAAAATAAAAAGAAAAGAGACCTTTTTCTCTTTTGGCTCATTAATTAAAAGGCAAAACATCCAGTTTTTTTTTAATTGATATAGTTAATTAACTTTTTTTTTCTACTAAAAGTAACTAATGATTTTATTTTATGAACAAGTATTTAAATGATCTGATTTTTTTATTTTTGATACAAATTATTGGTGCGTTTATTTTAAAGAGGAAGAATTTTAATAGCTCATCAGCCAAAGGTACCTTTGTGCTTTCGGTCGCAGAAGAAAATATTTTAATTGTTATTTTTTATTTAAATTGCATAGTTAAGATATAAAAAAATAAGAAAATGTGATGTACTGTAAGACTGTAGTGTCTATTAGAATTCACGAAATATTGAGTTTTCAACATCACAAATATTTTTAGAGTAATTAAAAACATTTTAGTTCAACTTTAAATTAATTGGTATTCAACATTATATTGTTAATTTTTGTATTTATAATGTAAGGACGATAAACATAGCTAATATCAGGTTGCGTACAGTTTTATCACAACTTTTCACCTTAATAGAAAAATATTACAAATCCTGCGATTAAATGAACAAATGCAAAGTCTGCGATTTAAATATTAAAGAGAAATTTTCTATTCATAAATAGTGGTATTAGACTTCTTGTCAATCCCAAGAAATCTGACAAGATGTTTAGTATTATGTAGTATTCCTAACTTACAAAAGGTGAATATTTGCTTTTGTGGAAATGCTTACTACATTCTTGCTAAACTTTTAAAAATGTATTTGACATGCTTACAACGTGTTATTTCTTACGAAGATGCGTAATTTTTTTTTTTTTTTTATTTTAATGTGTATCGATGGAAATAATAATATAAAAACAGTTTTTTTTTCTTTCTTTGGTGTTCTGATTTTACATGATGTAGAATTATTCTGATAAAAACACCGATTTAGACAAATAAATAATAACTTACAGTTACTTTGAAAATTTGTGAAAAGTAGTGAATATCCATTTTAAGATTCAAATATCAAGTCACTTACCAATAAACTTTAATCGCTAGAATTTTCTTCAAAAAACAAATTTCATGTTAAAATTCAGATTAATAGTTAAAGCGCATATATGCTATGAATGTATTAGATAAAAGTCTACTTTTATTTATTGGGATGATGAAATTAGGAATAAGAAATCAATAATAAAACCACCGGATTTCATTTGAGTCACGTAAATGTGGATTTCTACTAAACGTTAAACAAGTTGGAAATTGTACGTCAAACGTTACAAACGAGGTGCGTTCGTACTATAGCTAGTTATATAAATATTCAGATCTTGGTGATTTTTAATTCTGTGAAATGAATTATATCGTCTGCAGATTAATTTCTGTCATAAAATAAGTATCTTGGTCGCTGGACGATTAAACTTCGAAAGCTCCTGTAAAAAGAAAGCACCGATTAAAAAAAAAATCAAATTTCTTAATAAATATTTTTATTAATATTTTCTAAAGTTTTGATTCGATTTTTAAAAAAATTGAAATGTCTCGACAAAATTCTGCAAAGATAATATATCTTAAATTTCAAACCATTCAGTTGGGTAGTTTTTGCGTTGTTATATGCGGACGGACGGACCAGACGACGACAATAGGTGCTACGTATTTATATAATTACAAACGCACCTAAAAATGCTTCTTTAAGCTTTCTATCACACTTTTCATATTTTTTTCTTCTCTCTCTGTTTGTGTGTGTCTCGATTTACCACTTAAAAGGTTTAAAGCTTTTCGTAAATTCTGAATCTCAGTTTTTGTAACAACAAGTGAAATTTTTTTCTTAATTTATTTTTTCAATATACTACCAAATTTATTATCCGAACTGTCTGAAATTATATTCTTTCGAGTCTTTTAATACTCCACAATGTAGTAGTAAAACATTAATAACTTCAATTTTCTTTTTTGCCTGTCCATCTGCCCACTTGTATCTATATGTCTGCGTTCTAACATACGCAAAAATGTTATGATAGCCTCAAAATTTATGTATGTTGTGGTGGTTGGTTACAGAATATTTTCTATTGAATACAATCTTTGTAACTTTTATAGTTCTTTTTCTATTTAAAAATTAAATTTTCGGATTAAAAATTTCGGATACAGTAAGTAGTTGTTTGAACTTGTTTGAAATATATTACCATGTATGGGGATAGCAAAAAAACACTTTTTATTCATTTTATGCTATTTTTCGAACTTATCGAAACTTTACTATAATACTTGAACAGCATTTTTTAATTTCATTTTTACAGTCTCTCATATCGTCGCTACCATGTCAAACTATCGAATATAAAAAAATGCATTTTTAATTACTTTTAAAAATGGGCCGATTGACACCACTAAAGTTTATTAGAATTCTTCGCCTAGTAAAAATACTAATAAAATTTCTGTGAAGAACAGGGTTACCAGTTTTTCCTCTCTTTTTATTCAGAGATGCCGAATTCATACATAAAATATTGAGAAAATAATGTTTACTTTAAGCAATCACGAAATATGCTGCCATTATATCAAACAAAAGTTTCTATTTTAAATTTCTGGTATGGATGCAAAATTTCTCAATTGAAAAGGACGCCACACTGGCAAACCTGGTGATGTTACAACCCCGAAATCGTATTAAAATTTAGTGGTGACAATCGGCTCATTTTTAAAAGTAATGAAAAATGCATTTTTTCACATTCGATAGTTTGACATGGTAGCGACGAATCGCCATACTTGCCACCCTCCGGCTTTTTTTAAAATAAAAAGAAATACTGTAAACCAGAAAATTTATTTAATTGAATGTGACTTGCTTCTAGTTCTTTGAAATCTACTTAGTTGCATTCTTTAAATAAATTTGTGAGTATGTTTTTTATTTATAAAAAAAGCCGGATGATGGCATATATGTATCGCCAATCCATCCACGCTGTAACTATCGCCGTGGAACATAAATATGTTATTCAAATGGAGTAAAGTATATTTCTTTTTGAAAATGATCGCTGTATACACCTACATATATCAAAGATTTTGGATGCGATATTTTCTAAGGATGATTACCGTTTAGTAATTAAGTTTGTCGATTTATGTTAGGCTATTTATGCTTTTTTTTTCTAAATCAATTTCTTTTTTACTTTTATTTTTAGTTACAGAAAGTCAATTTTATTATCATATTTTAAATTCTAGCTTTTGTAAAGAAATCTATTTTAGGTTTGTCTATTTTGAGGTTGACCTATCAATCAGAAATTACTGTGTTCTGTTTAAGACAGGAGTGTCCAACCTTATTGCTAGAAAATCGTTCACCACCACTTTTTCCGAATTAATATCTTTGACTAATTAAATATCAATATTTCTGTCATTAAGTGAGTTAACTTATTCTGTACGAAAATAGTTGTAGCTCTGCGGCCCACGTGCAGCATATTGGACATTCCAAGTTTAAGATTTTCATTCCTTGGTTAAAGTAATTTAAGACACAATACATTATGAGCGGGGCAAATTGGTGGTGAAATTAGTTGTTGTACCAGAAATTTTGTACAGAATAAAGCAGACATTTTAATTCAATTAATTTCCGTTCAAATTTTTAGTGTAACAGTTTTCAATTTATAGTGGTTTCCAGAAGTCCTATTCCAGCGTGTCTTTTGGAAAACCGCACGCTCTTGTAGTTTTAAATTGATATAATCGGTGATGGCGTTATATGTCTGTCTCGGCAGTGGCGCAGCGTCAGGGGGGGGGCACGATCATTTTACTACCAGTATAATTATATACTAAATTTGGCCTTATTTAATCTTTGAACGGTATGAATTAAAGAAGGTCAAATATAGTACATAAAAATACTGGTAGTAAAGTGATCTGTGCCCCCCTTGACGCTACGCCTCTGTGTCTCGGCATATATATAAAAACTATAAAACGAACACTAATTTAGTATAAAGGTTTCAATTTTCAGAAAGTTTTTTTTAAGACTATTAATAATTAAATTTGTGCACTGTTAAACTTGTTTGATGGATTTTATACTGGTTTCAAGGAAAGAGTTTTGAAAGTATTTATTTTCATCATTAAAATTCACTAAGATGCATTTATGTGCGTCTTTAATATGCGTCATAATCTAATCACAAATTAATGTGCAAAACTTATTTCAAACTCTTTTGTGCTCTTTGAAAATCAAATTAAAATTACTTTTCGACTCTTTTCAACGAATTAATTATTTTTAATTATTTCTTAGTGCGCATTACATAACAATGAATATATTTAAATGTATTCTTTAAAAAAGTTATCTTGAATAGAGTTCTTTTTAATGTTTTAAAAACAGCCAATACTAATTAATTTTGTTCAAATTTCGAACAATAATCAGAAATATATATTATTGAATCCATTGAAATGAAAGCGATTAGATAATATTTTAAATTATCTTAAAATATTAACAACTAGGAACTAGCTGCGCACTTCTCTCGTTTCTTTACCACTATCTTCGAATAGAAATCTTTGTAAACTTTGTCTTATTTTATTTGAAATTTCTGTCATTAAATAAAGCTAATATTTCTATGTGGTGGTAAACGCTGCGATCGTATAGAAATTTAGGATGTTGTGAATTTGAATATTTAACAATAACCAGACTATAATTATTTCGGTTATGAATAAAAATTAAATAGGGAAAAGGTGTTTCTTACAAAATCTTGGAATGATGTTAAGTAAAATTCGAGAATAACGATAATTTTTTGAATTTAAAAAAAATCTTCTTTGGTTGAATAACGTAATAATAGTAAAATGGCTTTCCACTTGGCCATTAAATATCTTGTAGAAAAACTTAATCTATTTCGAAGGAATACTCATAAATTTTTCGTTGGCTATCATCTTTGTTAAAATTAATCAACGGTATTTTTTTCAGTTAAGCACTGTATCACCTCTCCGGTCAGTAGCTCACAACTCCCACTCAAATGACACTGGTAGGTAGGGTCAAACTTACTTTTTTATAAAACGGGGTCAGAATAATTGTCAGGAAATCTTTAAAAATCATACGCTGAAAACAAACCTAACGGTCACGGAGGAGCGAAGCTAAGGTGCGTACATTCCGTGGAATTTCCAAGGAGTCGGCCACCAGTGGCGTTGCCAGGGTAGGGGGGGGGGTCCAGATGCTCTGGATACCACTAGTATTGTAAAGTTTTCTTTGCCTTATCTAATCGGAAAACTGTCTGCGATAATGAAGGAGAAGAAAACATTACAATATTACTGGTTGCCAGAGCATTCGGGCAACGCCACCGTCTCCAACCACTATTAAAAATTCAGAAAATTTCTATTAATATTTAAAACACAGGCTTTAAAGCCACCGCGTTTAATCCCAGACTTTGTAATATTTTTCTGCAATTAAATAAGGCAAAAAATTGTATTAAAAGTTTGGTACAACTGTACGCACCTTGCAAAGCTTACGAAAGCCTTTTCCAAATTTAATTCCTATTAGTTGCTATGTTTACATGTTAAATACGATGAATTGTTTTGATATAAATATCTAACTTTTTCACTTTAAGACTAAAACATCCACTTGCTGTCAGTCCCATGTCATGCTAGAGTATAACATAATAGATTTTAAAAAGGACTGCATGGCCTACTGGTTAGCTTTAAAATAATTAATATATTAGGCAGTGCAAAATAACGCGCTTTGGTATACTGTGCATACCCATTTAGAAAATTAATACAAAAAAAATACACTTGTGGTGCTTTTATGGTAACAAAAATGTTTTCACATTCCCCTGGAATATACCAACGTCATTTTCAAAAGTCATTTAATTTTTTTTTACCTTACATGAGTTTTGTTCAACAAACTATTAACAATTGACTATTAACTATTATCCTTTTGATTATAAGTCAGCACTGTCGACTATTTTTATATTCAATACACCACAATTCACAAAAATGTTTCTTTGTCATAGAGCTTTCTTAAAATATCCGGTATAAGTGTATGACAGAGATTGTATTTCCAAAATGTGGTGCGAATAGAATAAAAATAATAGTCACTGTAACATATATGAACCCATAATCCAAGGCTTAAAAACGGTTCATAGTAGTACTGAATTATTATCTCAGTTTATTTTCAAATCAACGCTCAGTTACGCAACCAACGAAAGAGTCAGCCCGCAGTACTTCCACTCATCTAGGAATGGGATGACACGGAATTTTTGTTAAACATCGCCCAGTTTTAGGCTTAACGCTATAGAAGGGGTGTTTTCAGGGAAGACTTTTGAAGGGAAAATGACGCGAATTTTTATTGTTCTCGTATAAGGAAAATACTGAAAACCTTCGAGTTAACCCGCCAAAGACGTGCAGTTATCGAATCCGAAAGCATCGGCCCAAACTTCTCATTTTGTATCCAGTATGCTAATCAGTGTACTGAGTGCCCCTTATACCAATCTCGTGTGTCACGTGAACAACATAGGCTGGTTCCCACCAATTCTTGAACAGATTTTCAACCTATCTTGAGCGATCGTTTGAGAGACGAGAATTTCGACGAGTATTTCGTTGGCAGTGGCTCCAGGGTTGCCAGTTTAAACTCCTTTTTTGTTCAAAAATTCCAAAAAGCAATTTTTATTTTATTTAATGACAGACATTTCGCAATCACATAAAATAAAAAAATTTCTTTTGAAATTTCTGAATGAAAAGGTAGGCCAAGCTGGCAACCACCCTAGGCGGCTCAGTCACTAAACCAGGGACGGAGAATCCACATTGCCACCACTTTACATGAATAGTTTTCTTCGCCTTTTTTATCTCAGAATTTTTTTATTAAATCACTCGAAGAATTGTCTTTCCAAAATAATGGTGACAGTTGGCCTTCTTTCATGCAGGTTCACCGTCTCTACACTAAGCGCTCAATACTCTTCCGTCGAAACACAGTCTTGGTCTGAGCATGTGAAAATATATAAGCTCAAGAAACTCTTGAAAACTTGTCGAAAACGGGCAATAAAGTTGAATATTGATCTGCAGGATGATTTATGATATTAAAACGTCTGCAATATGTTCTAAGAGTCGCAAAAATTCAGCGTTGATTTTCAAAATAACCTTTCCTTTAACAATATGGGATGAATGGTCAGTCTCCAAAATGTCCAGTTTCTAAATCTAAAGAAAAAAAACTAGATTAGAATTTATTATTTTTTTAACCGACTAGCTACTATTGAGCTACCTATACATTTAATATATACCGTATATACTCGTGTATAAGCCGACCCCCAAATTCGAGACAAAAACACGTTTAATACCAGTAATTCAAAGTGGTTTTCTACAACTTATTTAATCTCATTTAATTCTAAATTATTTAAGACGGAGAAAACCATTGTAAATTATTGGTATTAAATATCTTTTCATCTCAAATTTGGTGGTCGGCTTATACACGAGTATATACGGTATATATACCCTATACATTTAATAATAATATTTACATGCTTATTTGCCTTTAAATTTCAAATATTTGCACTAATTTTATAAAGAAGGGGAATTTATAATCATAAATATCATTTTATAAAGGTTAAATAAATATGTAAATAGAAAAAAATATGCACATGAAATTCAAATATTTTTGTGGAACATTATTTAAATACAAGAAGTTTTATATCGATCTTTTTAAGTGTTATCTGATACGTCCAAAATGTTAGATCTAATATAAACTTTTTGGTGTTTTTATTTCTTTGTGTAGGTATAAAAATAAAAAATAAACTATAGACAAACATTCCCAAGAGTACGGAAAGCTAATGAATGTTGTTATCACTGCTTTTAACCCACAAATATTCCAAGAAATAAGATACTTTAGAAGTTTTTTCGTCGTTTATGTTGTTTAGTGTTTCAGAAACCAGAAGTAAAAAATAAATTATTTATTTTATATAAATAAGAAAACTGGTATATAAAAAATTAACGCGATTTTAGATTGCAGTATATATGCTTACATATGCATATTGCATTTTTATAAATGGCTTTCTGATATCTTAATCACAGCCCTTTGAATACTATGCCTACGCACTGACACAAAAGGGCGGCTGTCGTAGACGGACTTTTTTTAGCTGTTTTCTTGCATCAGTATTTTCTAAGAGTATTTTTCGCCTTTATTTAATTTATAAAAATAAGGCGAAGATTACTTTTAGAAATTACTGCTATTCAAATACAAGGGACAGTATAAATGCTGAAAAAATATCCCCCACGACAGTTGCTATTTCTGTATCAGCGCGAAGGCCTAATTGGTATAGAGAGGGCTGTGATTTAATGATTATATATCAAAGCAAGGAAAAGTCTACCTCTGCTAGAAATATAAATAATGCTTTTTCAATGCGTTTTTCTTCTAAATAAAACTAAAAATTGTATCATTATTAAAAAAAATTAAAGATTTAGTTTCATGATAGTTTTGGAGAGAAGGAAATATCTATTCATTGAGGTTGTAGCTATATGACAGAAACAGTTTATTGTTACAAAAGCCTAGAGATCTCCATATCGCCATCCGTCGTTTAATTAAATTTTGGTACAATCACAAATCCTTCAAAAAACTGTTAATAACAATTCAGACCGTTTAATGAATTAAAAACCATAATTAACACTACCCTGTAAATTAAAAGTAGCCTATCAAGCTGAATGGTTATCTCATTCTTGTATTAGTAACCTTCCCTTAATTAAAATATTTGCCTGCACTGCATCTTAAAAAATACCTGAAATCTCGTTAAATGATACCCTGTTAGAAGAAAAAACTTGCAAAATACAATAATGCAAGGGTCACAATCTCCAATAATGTCTGCATCATGATATTCAAATAATAATCTTCGTGTTAGATTTCTGTTACACATGATCCAGAAATCTACCACAAAGATTTTTGTTTTGAAATACCGGTACAGAAAATATAAGGAGACTGCGACCCCTTAATAATACCATCCAATGCATTAAAATGGATTCCACAATTTTGCTGTTCGAAAATCAAAACAAATTAAATAAAAATAAATTTTAATGTAAATTCACAAAGAACTGTTGTGGACTAAATATCTAGTGAATAATTAAGAAATTTCTATGCAGTTCTAGAAAACGTAACTTAACCCTTAATTGCATAGTGATGTAAATTTCCATCACTATTTATTTAACTTTTAATAAATAAATCAACTTCTTCGCCACCACCATATTTATATAGAAATATTAATCCAGTAAATTTCCCGTGAACTATGTTGCTGAACAAAGTTAAAAATCTATCTTAAAATTTCTAGTGTCTAATATTTAATATATGTATAAAAAAAAACACAATTGTAAAAGAAAAACTCATGCAAAGAAGGGTTAATACACCAAAAATGTCCTTACTAGACCACAACAAAAATTCGCTGATTTTCATTTGATGTCTTTCAAACCTAAATGGATACCGATGTTCCAAAATTAGGTCATTTTAAAATTGTAAGTATAAATATTCTATTGTTAGAATAATATGTTTATTACTTCCCCTATTTTTTTACTAATCCTTTTTAACGTGTTTTAACGCGTCATTTGCAGGGGGGAAAAGTCGAAATATATTTTGGGATGGCCATAAAATGTGAAGTGCTCTCAGCTCTCAAGCGGATAATCTCTTGTACGAAATATAACACTATTTAGTGTAGTTGCACAGTGAAGCATGCAGTTTTAATTTCTAAAGAAGAAAATAGTTACAAAAATCACCACAAGTAGAACAATTAGCGCTGTCTTGAAAGAAAATGAATTTCTGCTGTCGGCAGATTTCAATACGTATTCTCCGCTAATCGATACGAAGTCTTTACAAATTGGTCTCTGTCGTCAATTTTCGATCAGAACTCTTTACTTATTTAACACAAAGCCTATATAAACTGCAAGAACTTGAATCAACATAAAATAATTTCGCTCTTTTTGAAAATCTCTCAAAATACAGGCTTCAGATTGGTCAAGCTGAATTCGAAAATAGCGAAAAATCAATCTATCTGGGTTCCTGCCTAAAATTCGAATTCACTTGGATTTGCGTAGTACATTTGAACAATAAATTGCAAAAACTCCTGAGCAACATTAAATAAAGTAAAAAATATACATTTATTTAAATGAAATGTTGAATCGCAGGAGCCGTTGCAATTTTCAATTACCGTAATTTCCGGCTTATAATCCGCAGCTCAAAGAGTCGTTTTTCGACCCAGAAATATTATTTTATAAAATGTAACTTAAAAGATCGCTGTAAATATTTAACTACAATTATTGAATAAAATTTCTTGGTCGAAAAACGACTCTTTGAGCTGCGGATTATACGCCGGAAATTACGGTATTAATTTAACAAATCTGTTATCTTAGATTGATGCAAGATCTTGGAGTTTGTGAAGACTTCGTATTAAATAAGTAAAAAGTTCGCATCGAAAACTGATAACAGCTGTCAAAATTTTCTTTTTCTTGTAAAACAGCTCCAAATTTTCACTGGTGGTGACTTTTGGTACTCATTTATTTTTTTAGAAATCGAAACCGTATTTTTCACTGTGCATTTACGACAAATGGTGATACATCTCGACCAGTAGATTGCCACAAGAAGCCATAGAATACTTCACGTTATTTTATGGCCACCTTGTATATTTCATAATTGAATCGTCAATTTAGAAACGAGCTCATATTTGAAAATTTAAACTTACCAGAAAACGAAGAAAACATAGACATCTGTTTCTCATTAATGAAATACTAAAAGAATCTCATTGAAACTAATTTTCTCTTTGAAATAAACAATACATGATTCATTTTCACTCAGACATGGTAAAAAGCACTTTTTGGAATCCAACTTCAGAAAAATGTTAAAACAGCTAAAATTGCAGATGATCCGTTTTCAAAATTCACGATTCAGATATTTTTTAAATATAGTTTATAGTGTCAGAAAATTGTACATTTTCTTGCACACGGTTCGTCGATTTTGACTTTAGAGCGAAGATGGTTAGTCTAGATTCTTGGCGTAAAATTCTATTGAGGAGTATTCATTTTACCGCCAATAAAACCACCAAAAATATAATAAAGCTTGAAGAGTGAAAATAAGTTATTAGATTAGGCGAACAGTGGAGCAATGTCAGAATTTTCTATTCCTAAAATTAACAAGTGGATAAGTGTGATCGAAGATCGCACAAAGGGTTTCGTTTAATATTCCTTTCAAAACACTTTATCCTTTAATTAATAAAACCAAATAAATTTGTTTTGCCCTGTAAACAAACTACGATAGCTATACACTTGATAAACGAACTAATTTAAGATGCTGGCAAACTCAATACATTATCCCAATTATGCTCGAATTGGTTCAGTGTTTTGGACGTTATCGTGATGTCACATTTTGCATGTTTTCTGCTTTTGTGTGTCCGTGTAAGCAAACTCTATCAATTACACGGTTAATGAACTCATCTAAGATACTCGCAAAATCAATACATTTTCCGAATAAGGTTCAAATTGATTCAGTATCTCGGAAGTTATCGTAATGACAATATTTGCATTATATATAGATAGAGAAAGAGAGAGAGAGAGAGACAAAGTTTCTAAAGAAATCAAACAAAAACAGCACTGTAGCACTGAAAGGTTTTAGTAAAATATGCTGCCACCTAAATTGCCAGCATTTTTGCCATAAAAACACAGGATTGTTTCTTACAATGTGACACTCAGATAAAAATGGCACTCAGCAGGGTTCGTACGGATCTGGGAATTTTCCAGGAGTGTCACCAGCAGTGGCGTAGCGTCAGGGGGGGCACGATCATTTTTCTACCAGTATAATTATATACTACATTTAGCCTTATTTAATCTTTGAACGGTATGAATTAAATAAGACCAAGTATAGTGTATAAAAATACTGGTAGTAAAGTCATTCGTGCCGCCCTTGACGCTACGCCTCTGGTCACCAGTATTTTCTTTACAGAAAAAGAAATCTGGATTAAACTCGCGAAGCTTCGCCATCTTTTAAGGAGAAATTATTTGTAAGAAAATACTAGTAACGAAGAATTTCCTGGTCGCAAAATCCCAGGAGCCGTACGAACCCTGACTCAGTAAGAAAACAAAACAATAAGTTGCTAACCAACGTATATTTTATTACGAGATTTTAAATTGAGATGTAAAAATTAAAACCACAAAACTACAAATAATACTTGACGTTTCGGTTTATCTTTAAAACCATCCTCAGGAGTTAATTTTCTTAAATATAAAACGGCGGAAAAAATATTTACATGTTACATAATTAGAGCAAAATTCAAACAAAATTGTGACACTCAGTGGTTGGTAAATAAAGGAACCTAGACATTTCACTAATTTCAGCTTAGATAATAAATAGAAAAACTGCATTAAAAAAATCCTGCTTTATATCAGGAAATGATTTATTATCTTCATTATGCCGTCTTTTTCTCTGCGCAAAATGTGTGAACGTGATCGGTAAAAGTGACCATGAACTCAATCGTGTAAAGATTAAGACACTGATATACTAATTGATAAATTTTATTTCATAAATCACATATGTAGGCACAAATCTTTGGTTGGTGTGTTCTACATAGGTGCCAACCTCTCATTAATATTCCGTAATATGAGGGTTAATTTGATCCAGGTTTAACACATTTCGCTCCAGAATTTTTTTAAAGAAATTAAATTAAATAAATTCCACGTAGAAACCTGAAATTGAATAAATAAGGATTCATCCAATAATTTTTCTGGTTTCAAGCGTTGTTAAACTGGGTCAAATTAACCCGCATATTGAGGAATATTAATGAGAGGTTGGCACCTATGACTACTTTTAAAAAGTTGAGAAGCGTCGGGATGTAAATGCGAATTATATCTATTTATATAATTATTTTTAAATTTTTAAAATGTAATTTATTCAGTAAGAGGAAGAGAAATTAATTGAGAAGTTCAAATTAATTTTCAAACTTTTGGTTGACAGAGAAGGCTTTTATGAGTTAATGCACTCTTGTAAAAACACTCAACATAATAAACTACTAAAGCATGAGTACCATCTTTTTAATATTTGGTCATATTTTAAACTCAATACTAAGAAGTTTAATTATTAAAAAATATGTTGTAATTAGAAAACGTTTCTTTTTAAAAACAATTAGCATCCTTCCGTGAATTATACTCTTTTTTCTGTTAAATGATATTTAAGTTATGATGATAGCGTTGAACTTCTATTTTATGCGCCCATAACTTATAAATTATCTATCATTTTAAAACGCTTTAATAGTCTATTACAACCAAAAAATACAATTTTACCTATTATATCAATTATTCCCAAAAGTTCCATCAGTATTGTGTTTATAATATTCTTTACAACATTTTTTAGTATACAACTACCAGTGTAAGCGTCTATTACATAAACGTATCGATAAATCATTTTTATACGATATTTTTCTACTGTCACATGGATTACAAATAACAAAGGATACTTCGTTTTACTTGATGCTATATTAGCAAATTATGAAAATGATCACGTTTACAAGAATATTTTCATTAAATTGATTTCATAAAATTAAAAATCTATTTTAATTAAAATAATGAAACAGTTACTAATTAACCCTATTCTTTCTTTAATTACCATTCAAGAAATACTAAAAATATACTAAATTCATTTCATAACATTAAAAGTTTAATGAAGCAAAAATGTTCAGTAGAACTGAAAGTATGTTTAAATTAAAAATTTTAATTGGAAATCAAAATTAACCAATCTCGTACAGGGAAATTTAATTAAATTGTATTTATTTTCAAAAACTTTTTATGGCCATAACTAGACAAGCTTTTGTGTCTTCATAAACATGAAAGATGATGATGTCATTAATTTAAACACTTATTAGCATAAAATAAAATATTACAATAGATTTTGGTATATTAACTAATAGTTATCTTAATTTTTGAATTTTTTTTTAAATTACAGATTATTAAGATACTCATAAGCGTTAAGTAAACCTTATAACAATATTATTTCGGCATGCAATGATTATCCTAATATTATCAGTTAAAGCAACTTTAAAATCAATTTACTTTACCTTATTAATTAATTTTCGTATTACATCTATAATCAGCACGTGACTAAAAATATTCATAAAATACGCAGCGCTTAAAAAGGAGAGCATAAAAAGAAGAAGAAAAAAAATGATGCATCAGGCATACATTCTGAAACACTTTCCAACACATTCAGAATACTGTAACAAAACTTCAGCGTTTAGTAAGGTAAAGAATGACACCTAAGTAAACAAATTTGTAAATGCATAACACATTTGAAAACCCCATTTTAGCAATTATTATCTATAATCGAAAACCTATTCGCATTATTTTGTGAAATCCTGAATATAATTTATAGATTTGTATATACAGGGTGATTATAAAAAACTATCCCGATATATGAGCCCCTAACTATCAAACCGTTCACAGAAACTGAATGAAATTTTGGTTTAAAGTATTTTGAGGTATGCTCTCGAGAATTACGTGAAAAACAACAGTTAAATTCTAACAATTACGGTTACAGTGACAAAATTTCGAAAATTTCAAATGGCAACACCAACTTTTTTCATTGGAATGTGATCTTCAGAGTGAAAAATCATAAAAAGCGTCGGATCGATACCTGTAGCACGAAAATTGCCGGCGCTAGACCGACTAAGATGAAAGGTGAAAACAACCAATAAGGACAGAGAAGCAACAGAAAACAAAACATTTTATTGTGTTTCACAAATTTTCCACTTCGCATACGATGGCACTTTGCATGTAGCAAATTGTGGATAGCACTGAACAATAAAATGTTTTACTTTCTGTTGCTTCTCTGACCTTTATTGGTTGTTTTCACTTTTCTTTTTAGTCTGTTTAGTGCACGCATAACACAGTTGACAATTCTCCTTCATGAATTTCCGTCAGTAAACGGAAATTATTCGATTTCTTTTGTTCAGCCCTGTATGTATATAATTTATCCACAGCAATTAATATATAAAAAATAGTTAAATTTAAAAACGCATACCATAACAGAATTATTTTGTATTTTAGTGTAAATGAACGATAGATACTACGCACACCCTATTCTATAGTAAGCATCTTGTAGTGTACCTCAGTGATGTATATCAATTTCAATATGTTTGAAATAGTGTAACATCATTAAAGTACATTGCAAAAGATTTTTCCCTTAGGCCATAAACGTAAAGTAATGGGAATTTTCAGTGTCCCTGTAACCGAACTATAAATTCACCACACATCATTTTCAATACCTAACATGCCATAGTAAAGATCAATAGTATATGCCAATTACATAGAAATCCGAGTATATTTACGCGAGTTAGAGCACGAGCAGGCCGACGTGACGGCAGAAAAACGGAAGTCATAAACACTTTTCAACTATGTTGGAAAGTGTTATAAAGAAGCCCGTTTATTTTTTCTTTCAGCTGAACTCTTATTTATCTGCTAAACATCAAATCGTAAATCAACAACTGATTGATTGGATAATCTCTCTCTCTCTCTCTCTCTCTCTATCTATCTATATATATATATATATATATATATATATATATATATATATATATATATAGAGAGAGAGAGAGAGAGAGAGAGAGAGAGAGAGAGATCTATATATATATATATATATATAGAGAGAGAGAGAGAGAGAGAGACGTTCGTGTTCCTTTGCAGCCACAAGTACCCAGCGCAGACCACTGGTGTTTGTGTGTGATAGTAGCATCGAGTCTCCCATCGTGCACTATGGTGGTACTTACGATTTTAGTTAATTTAATAGGAAAACACGAAGCTAAAGTGCGTGGAACCCAGTTAAAAAAAGATTCATTCCCAGTTCTCGTCAACATTGAATTTGAATGAGAATATCACCAAATTAGTCCTCTACAGCCAAGTTGGCTTCATTAGTGGCAAACTATTTTTGTCGCCAAATTTGGCGATATTTCGGCAACTGTCTCCAAGCTTGGCGAGAATTTGACGTTGGAGAATGTAAATATATAGTGTTAAGCATATAAGAATAGGAACAATGGTTACAACAATGAAAGAAAATTTGCCGAAACCATGCTAACTAAAACTCATAAATTAAATCCGTTTATGGATGAATTCTGCAGTCTCGTTTGAAAATGTCAACCACCCTAAAATTGTAAACCGCTATATCTCCGCTATTTTTTAAGATAGAGGCAAAACAAAAATTGCTCCGGATTCTCCGGATCAAGGCCGAACATTTAACGGAAAAAACGTTTAGGATTTCTAATTTTTTTGTAAATCTTTAAATGGCTATCACAGCGCCCCCTTCCAGCCTAATATCCCCACATTCAAGTAGGACCTACTGGCCACAGCCAAAAACATATTAAAAAAATTTGGTTTGATTATCTGCATAACATCATACACTTTTCGATGATACAATAGTAAAAATCGAACAAAAAATCGCGATCGCAGCGCTCCCTTTCGTCGAAATATCCCCAAATTCAACCTGGACCTGCAGGCTATAGTCAAAAACATAGAAAAAAAATTTGGTTCAATTATCTGCATAACTTCATACACTTTTCGATGATACAATAGTGAAAATGGAATAAAAATATCGATCACAGCGTCCCCTTTCGTCGAAATATCCCCAATTTCTAATAGAACTTGCTTGCCATAGCCAAAAACATAGAAAAAAAATTAGGTTCAATTTGAAGCATAACTTCATACACTTTTCGATGATACAATAGTGAAAATGGAGCAAAAATATCGATCACAGCGCCCCCTTTCGTCAAAATATCCCCAAATTCTGATAGAACCTGCTTGCCATAGCAAAAACATAGAAAACAAATTAGGTTCAATTTGAAGCATAACTTCATCCACTTTTCGATGATACAATGAGGACGGACAGACATTTTGTAAAAACATGTTTTTCAGAATCTCTGACCCCTAAAACGTGTAAATCCGTCGAAAACCGGAAGTTGAAAAAAATTTCGATTACAATACTTTCTTCTATTATAGATAGAAGAAAGTAAAAATATCGATAGTTGTGCTGAAATTGAAAGTTTGGGTGTTATAATAATATATATCTGCATTAAATTCAATATGCTATTTCTGAAATATTACTGCTGATTTTTTTTATCAAATTATAAAATATAATGATATTATGTTTTATTTCTTAAACGTTATTGCTGTTATTTTTCTAATTAAAACTTAGAAGAATCCAGGTGGCGAGTTTTATACATGCATGCGTACGTCGATCAGCGTCGAAGATCATTTTTGAACATCATTTATTCTTTCGGATTATTTCATTTTTATTATTGCTCACGTATTTTATATTATTGTTAATCTATGCCTAATTATGTATGAGAAAGATTTTGTGTGTGCTTGTGTGAGTGCAATTCCCTAACTTTAAAATTAAGTAATTCATCAATTATAATAAAGAAGGAATAAGGGAAATATTTAGCAAGTAGCTCATAACTTTTGTATGCAGTAATTGGAAAAGTATTTCACATTTTTATCAATAGATGGAGTCACGATGTTTCAAAGCTTAAGACTGCTCAAAGTAATTTGTAAAATTGCAAAACTGAAAGGAATCTCAATTTTTACTTTACATTCTATTTAACTGTTGAAGCGTGAAAAAAATGTTTGCATTTTGAAATTCTGAACAGTTTTACAAACAGAGACAAGGTAGCGCCATATATTGACAAAAATTAAACTATTTTTAAATTAATCGGTACAAAATTTATGATCTACCTGATAAGCACTAATTTCATATTTATATTTAATATAGTTTATGACATATTGAGTTTTAAAGATAGGGATTCCTTTATGAAACACCCTGTTTCATTCTGAATACCCTGACATATTTTACATATGTCATATGCATGAACATATGTTTTTTTTATATATATAATGAATTTTTTTCTTTTTTTACAGATGTCAACGACCTAGACAAATAGTCATCCTAATGTGCTTCAAGATCTGAAGCATCTCATCTAACATCATTATATCTGTTTCATGAAGAGATTATGCCAGAAAAATATTCTTGTTTTAGTGTATAGTACAAATGTGTAATGTGTAATGTGTAAGGATTCAATAAAAGAAAAATCTGGAACTGTTTGGTAGTTCTTTTACTTTGTTACATTTATAAAAGCAGATGCAAAAAAAATCTTTAAATTTGTGTTCTGCAGAAGTTTTTTGTTTTAAGGCAAAACGTCAATTTTGATCCTATAAAATATCATTTTTTATTCTATTTTAAAAAATATATATATAATACTGAATCAAACAAAACAGACCTCATGAAAATACTTAAATTAGAACCGGATCTACTTCAAATTGATATATCTACTTTAACATAGATTCCAATTGATTTTTAACCCTTTCCGGCACAGACAAAGTCTGTTCGTAAAATGAGAAATCACTGACTGACACCGGAATTTACAAACGACTTTTTTAGAAATTATGAACTCCTTATTTTGAGCTTTAATTGTAGAAACAAAATTTTATTAAATATTTTTGGTGTCGAATGCAAGTTTGGAATTAAAATTAGGTGTGCCCGGAGTGGGATCACTGTGCCGGAAAGGGTTAAACTTTGCATCCGTTTTTCTGCAAACTGTATTCTTGTTACTTGCACCATTAAAAAAATTGTTTGAAGACACATAACTTCTTTTGCACATATATTTATACTAATAAAAGAAAGTTTCGCTCTGTGTGTCTATGTGAGCGTCTGTCTATCTGTCGGCGATGGCAAGGAAAATCTAGCGCACCTAGAAGTCTGAAAATTTAGGTGAGGATAGTCCCAAAACCTCTCAAGGTGCACCTGAGAATCAGAATTTTAATATTTTGAAAATTAGCCGAAATATTATTTAAAACTTATTAAACATCGCTTTCAAAATGCCATCTTTTTCTGAAAATGGTGCAAAAGAAATAACAAAACCGCAAAATGGGGTCTGTGTTGTGTGGTTCTAGAAAGATTTTCGGTTTACATGAAAAAGGCCGGGCTACCAGATTAACTTTTAACTACGCTTTTTCGAAACACGTAAAAATAACAAAATTTATTAAGTCTATCGACATGAAAATTTGCAGATCTAGATTTTTTTTAAAAATCCGATTCAGAAAAATAAAAATTCAGAAACAAATCATCGGTAACTTCTCCAGATCAACACCAACAGATAATTGACTTTCCTTTTGAAATTAAAATGATTTTATCTTTCAAAAACGCCTGCTTTTCTTTTAAAGGCTATCATTTTCAAACTCAAAGTGAAACAAACCACAAAAGAAAATGGATAACAGAATTTTCGGGCTGT
This sequence comes from Maratus michaelseni, assembly GCA_963931845.1. Taxonomy (NCBI): domain Eukaryota; kingdom Metazoa; phylum Arthropoda; class Arachnida; order Araneae; family Salticidae; genus Maratus; species Maratus michaelseni. The sequence goes on from OZ007586.1 coordinate 168,727,073, forward strand.
ATACAATTTTTAAAAGTATATAAGATATGGATTTAAAAATTGGTATATATACTCAAAATAATATAGTGATTAAGAATTTCTAAAAAAATCGACATGCAACTTTTTATTACAAAAAAAAATTATTTATTTCAGAAAATGATTTATTTTCAAGTGAAAAGACATGTGGTGTTAGCTTCCCGGTAGGAAGGAAGGATTGCCGGACCAGAGCGATAAATGAATTAAAAGGACTGAGAATTTTAAAGTATATAGAATTTATATACTCGTAAGCAATACGTGATCTTCGCGTAGTGGGTAATTTCTGATGCGTGCATCTTTTTATTGAGAGCTAACTTTAGGTTTTCTGCCTAAACAAAAAGAAATTTACTACTACAATGAGAGACAAGGGTCTAAAATATCACTGTAGTTTGAAGTTTCCGTCTTAGGATACTTTGCATATAGCATGCAATATCCTCACATGGTGTTTTTGGAACACTTTTTATCCAAAATGCGATAATATTACATGCTATATGAGAAGTTTCCTGAAATGGAGACTTCAAACTACAGTGACTTTCACATTTCTCTGTATCAATAGTGAAAACATTTTTTGTTCTTGCAAAAAACTTGCAAACAAAATGCAAGCATTAGCAATTTCCCACTGCCTAAAAATCACATGCACCACGTGTGATTTACCTCGCTCATACCCAGCATCATATTTAAGAATTTTTTTCAGACATTAACCGCTGGGACCTTTTATCAATCAACATTATAAAAGGCATCCATCCCTAAGTAGCATGGACAAAACTGGCTGTTGCCTAGTAAATGTTTTTTATCTCATTTTATCAAAAGTATCCCAAAATATCAAAACACTCAAATATTTGGAAATGCAACTCACTAAATCCAACGACTATCGTATTAAACATCGATTTAAATAGATAGAAGACGAAATCATTGGCGCCAACTTCACGGGTGCAAAATAGGCAATCGGGCATAATTCTACCACTAACTTTAAAAAGTTTTTTGTCCTGTTTAATCACTGTGAGTAACAAGATAAAAATAACATTCAAAATAAAAGGTGGAAGTTTTCCTGATTTGACCCCGTCGCCCCCGTTAAGTGGCGACTATGGCCGAAATTGTCAAATTCTATTCTACGCGCCCTGAACAGTGTTACTGCTTAATGCTCGTATTCACCATCTACCTCAACCTAGAAAACTTCGGTCGATACCTCAAATGGTATTCATCGTTAATTTGATTGGACTTCGCTTTAATCAGGTCCAATCAGGTTTATCGTGAATTTCATTTGAGCGTTCGACCGAGGTTTTCTAGGTTGAGATACGGATATGAGCGTAAGATCTGTAGGGTTTTCTTTGCATCGAAATAAAAGTAAGTTTCATTTATCATGAAAAGGTCCTCCCGTAAGACTTTTATTCCAAGAAAAATATCATAGTTGAATGTGGCTAATGCCAAATAACACCACTCCTTTTCCTGGTTAATGATATTTTATATACCGTAATTTCCGGCGTATAATCCGCAGCTCAAAGAGTCGTTTTTCGACCCAGAAATATTATTTTATAAAATGTAACTTAAAAGATCGCTGTAAATATTTAACTACAATTATTGAATAAAATTTCTGGGTCGAAAAACGACTCTTTGAGCTGCGGATTATACGCCGGAAATTACGGTACATGTAGATCAATAGTTTACAAATATTAAAATAATTGTAAAGAAAAAAATCATTCCTAACTATATTCTGACCAACGAATAGATGCTGACTCAGTGGGGGCAGTCAAGCAGTCTTTTACCGCTCATTTTAAAATGTTATTTTTGTCTTAATTAATCACAGTAATTAAATAAGGCAAAAAATCTTTTAAAAATTTGTGGTGGAAGCAGGGGTGCAAAAATCTAGGCGCCAATGGGCCGATTCCCACCACTAAATTTTTAGTATTCTTCGAATAATAAGAATACTGATAAAATTTACGCGAAGTATACTAATAAAATTTGAAGAAGAATACTAATAAAATTTAGTGGTGGGAATCAGGCCATTGGCGCCTAGATTTTTGCACCCGTGGGTGGAAGTATGATTCGTTGCCTTTACGCACCCGTGAAGTGGGCGCCTATCGACTAACGGCATTCATCCTTTCTTCAACTGATATGTTAGTACTTTACTTGCTGTAAATGTAATTTAAGAGCTTGCTGCTAAAAGGAAGCAACTCTATTTTGATTAGATTTCGGCAAACAAGGAAAGGTTTTCAAAATTGAAAGACTTTCAGCAAGAACAGATTATTTAAAATAGGAGTATTGAACTTTGTGCCGTTATATTTAAATTATTGATCAACGTAAAAAAATAGCACAATTAAAATACATATAAAGTAGAAAACAGCTGTTTCGGAGCCTCTAAAGCTCCATCATCAGTTCCAAAGTTAAAAAGATTAAAAACAGATTTAAAAGTTTAAGCCACGTAAGTATGCTTGCGTCTCCACTCGTGGCCAAGATGGAATAGCAACAATCGTGCCGCAAAATTGACCATCTTGGCCGCGAGCGGAGACGCAGCTTTAGAGGCTCCAAAAAAGCTGTTTGCTACTTTACATGCATTTTATTTGTGCTATTTTTTTACGTTGATCTTTAATTTAAAGAAGAGGTTAGCTTAATTTTTGGCACTCATTGGGTCAATAAGAAATCAGCTCAAAGAGCTAACCCTTTCTTACTCCAATGCTACGATGGCGACAGCTCCATCTATTTAGAAACGCAGGAAATACAAGAAATAACTGCTGGAATTACCTTCGTCTTGCACCAAACAATTGTAATACAAACATATATATATATATATATATATATATATATATATATATATATATATATATATTAATAGAGAAAGTGCACTTAATTCAAATGTACGAAAAATGAAACCAAATCCTTCTTGCTGCAAGTCTTTCCCAACTGCACAAATCATACCCACTATTAACATACGAATTAAAAGTAGAAGCTATCTTATTTTTGCATCAACCGACAAATGATTTATTCTATCAGTATAGGATATATAAGTCATAACTTCTAAAACTGGAACTGCCACTCTTCAGCATAGAGAAGTGTTAACCCAGGAGCAGTCGCATGGGGTATGACATACCCCAGGGTGCGTACGGTTTTTTACAATTGTCACCACTATTTTTCGAAGAGTAATCTACAATTTACATTCTCATACAATTTGTAACAATTGTCTTAGACTGAATAAGGTGACGATTATTAATTGTATTTATTGGTGACAATGTAAAAACCATTCATTATCTGGGTATGCGCGACTTCTCCCGAGTTAAACACATTTATCGCGGTGAGAATGCAGGGCATGTTTTTAATTATGCTAGTCTGTCACTGAAATAACATAATGGGAACAATTCAATCTATCTTTAGGTATCTACCATGGGATATTATGGGATCCATAATTAACACTTTGATTATGGGATTCCTACGTAGAGGACAACAATATTTCGAAATCTTTTGGAAAACAAGTTGCTATTGAAGAATATTTTTCTCGGAAACTACTGAAGCGATTTCAATAGTTTTGTAATAGTTTTGGCAGTAGCCAAACTATACATTGATCTTTTGGCAAGAAATAAAAATAAAAACTGTAATAGTTACATGATTTCGCAAATATATTTTATTCTAATTAACGTTATTTAAAAGAGATTGATCTTTCAGAAAAACAAAATTATCGAAACATAGCTAGCTATAATACCAAAAAGATATACAGTGGTAGCCAAAAGTGTGGACATTTTTTGAAAGTTTCATGTTTTTCAACTTTGTGTGCTTGTAGAATATATTAATTTTCACTTAAATACAAACGTTTATATATCAAATTGAAGGTAATTTAATGTAAAATTTAATAATAAAAACAGTATTACAATATCTGTATTACAAAAAAAGTTATGAAACTAATAGTAAGATCTATCTTAGATTTGCATTTTTTTTAAAGTGATACTTACACAAACAATACTTAGTAGGATAACCCTTAATTTTTAACACAGCTTCCCACCGTCTTTTCATCGAGTGAACGAGTGTTTGGAGTTCATAGTTCGTAATCACATGGTGCCAAGAATCAATTGTAGCTTCAATAAGTTGTCTTTTATTGGATGGACGTTTTTTTTTCGTACAAAAATTTTCAAACGTCGCCACAATTTTCAATTGGATTGAGATCAGGGCTGTTTCCTGGCCATGGTAATATATCTATGCCTTTATTTTGAAACCATGCTTTGCATACTTTTGCTGTGAGGCATGGAGCTGAATCCTGCTGAAAAATAAATGGTGCGTTGTGGGGGAAGTGATGCCTGATGGAAGGTATCAATTTTGGTTCCTGGACAGTTTCGATGTATTTTTTGGCATTCGGGATGCCATCAATCACTGGAATTCGGCCCACACCACCTGCAGACATACATGCCCAAATCATGACATTTGTTGGGTTTTTTGTAGTTGTTTCAATGCAGTCAGGATGAAGTGCTTCTCCTACTCTACGTCTCACGTATTTTCTACCATCACTACCAAAGAGTGATATTTTACTCTCATCGCTCCAGATTACTTGCTTCCATTGATTTTCTGACCATTTAATGTGTTCTTTTGCCCACTTAACTCGTTTTTCGCGTTGTTTTTTATTTAAATATGGTTTTTTCTTTGGAATTCTAGCTTGTAGTCTAAATCCTGATAACCTTCTTCTTATTGTTCTTGAACTTACTACAATACCCGCTGCATTCATTTCACATCTAATGGCATCTGATGAAATTTTTCTATCTTGAAGGCATAGCCGTTTAATTTTTCTATCGGCAGTAGCACTTGTGCATTTTTTTCGGCCTGATTTGGCCATATTATCCACTGATTTCGTTTTTTCATAACGTAAACAGAACTTTCGTACACCAGAACAAGTCACTGAACCACCAACTTGTCTTGCAATTTCAGCATAAGAGAGGCCATTTTCTCTCAATATGGCAATTAGGCTTCTTTTTGTAGATGTCCAATTAGTTCTTCTTGTTGATGACATTGTTTAAAATTTGTTTAATTTAAAAAAAAGGACTTTAAATATTCAAAAACAGCAATACTATATTTAATTGTACTAGTATGCATCATTCCGCAAAATATTTCCACAATAATAACTCTTTTACCATCCAAATAACCTAAACTATAGTTACAGACATTTGATTGGTCCTCAGAACAGTGTTTGTGATTGGCTAGTACGCTTTTATTACAAAACACGTCCTTATTCAAAACGATTTGTGTTTGTTTGTTCTACTAAAATGAGCATAACTTTTTTGTAATACAGATATTGTAATACAGTTTTTATTATTAAATTCTACATTAAATTACTTTCAATTTGATATATAAACGTTTGTATTTAAGTGAAAATTAATATATTCTACAAGCACACAAAGTTGAAAAACATGAAACTTTCAAAAAATGTCCAAACTTTTGGCCACCACTGTATATATATATATATGTGTGTGTGTGTATATTGAAAATATTTCACTAGTACCCCAGAAAAGATATGTTAATTTTGGCTGTTTTCCTTAGGATTTTGCAACTGTTATTTCCACTTTTATCCTTTTCTCCTCCTTTTCTGAGTGTAACTCGAAAACTATTGTCGCTAATACTAATTAAATAATAATAATAATCTCGTCGCATATTTCTAGAACATTTGTAATAGGAAGTTACCACTAACAATAGAGTATAGAAATAGTGGTAGCAAAATGGTGATCGCTATTTCGAAACTGTAATTTCCAAAGAGTGGAAGGGGTCCTTGAAAGATGCTTCGAACAATTGTGGATTTCTGGCGGGCGTTTAGACAAAATGTGAAGATTTAAAATATTGATGGGATTTGAAAATATTTAGTCATTTAGTGAATTACAAAGCTTTTTCAAAACTTCAGAATGGTTTTTCATGTTTTGAGAGATTAAATACGACTTAGTTTTCAGTTAAAGACACTAATGACTTATTTTTAAGTATAAAAAATAATAATGGATATTCTCTCGTAAAAGTCTTTCATGTAATCATTCTGTTTTTAAGAAGATCTTACTCAAGATTATTAAATTAATTATTAATTATTAGTCTAATAATTAATTATTAGTCTTAGTAATCTAAAGAGAAAAACACATAGAAAAATCTTCTGCATATCCTAATAAATACAAATTTCCTGCATTTTAACCCCTTGAAGGGCAGTGATATATTCTATATACCGCTTACTTGTAATCCCCAAATGACAAACAATAGCCATACCAGAAATTTAGAATAAATTTTGCTTTTATAATTTACGTTAAGAAAAGTTTGTACTTATTTTCGAATGAATTTGTTTGTAAATCCTGATGTTGCACAATTATTTAAACATTTTAGCAACAGACGCACTTTTCCCCTGAAAAGGTTAAAGAGAGAAAAAATAACTACCAACTTCATTGACAGAAATTCAACTTTACATATCGTCGCTACCAAGACAAACTATCCAATGTGAAAAAATGCATCTTTCATTACTTTTAAAACTGGGTCGATTGTCACCACTAAATTTTAATAGGGTTTCAGGGTTGCAACATCACCAGGGTTGCCAGTTTGGCCTACTTTTCTATTCAGAAATTTTGAATCCATATCAGAAATTTAAAATAGAATGTTTTGCTTTATATAATGACAACCTATTTCGTGATTACTTAAAGTAAAAGTTTTTCTCTCAAAATTTACGGTATGAATTCGGTATCTCTGAAGAAAAAAAGGAGGCCAAACTAGTAACCCTGTTCTTCGCAGAAATTTTATTAGACTTTTTACTAGGCGAAGAATTCTAATAAAATTTAGTGGTGACAATCGCCCATTTTTAAAACTAATGAAAAATGCATTTTTTCATATTCGATAGTTTGACATGGTAACTATAATTAATAATACTACATAGTGACATAAAAATCAAAGAATGTAAAAGATTCTTTGTGAAAACAATTAGTTTTACAAACAACACTAAAATAAATCTTAGTTAAAATTAACATAATTACCAAATTTACATAATAAATCAGCATTTCTAAAAACATAGAGCTTCGTTGCAAAATTCACGGAAATCCTCAAAAATCCACGCATTTTTTAATACCAGTATTTTCGTACAGAAGTTTTTCCTTTATTTAATCGGAAATTTCTGAGATTAAATAAAGCAAAATTTTCTGTACGAAAATACTGGTGGTCAAAAATAAGGAGACATGTCAGCTTTGAAAACATTCAGCTCTCAAAATTAGTTTCAATACAATCAACAGGCAGCCAACTTCTGCGCTTTTAAAATCAAATAAACAAATTTGTACCAGAATAATATAAGTTCTACATTTTATTAACTGAACACAGCATATTTTTTATTTTTTTTATTTATTTATTTTATTTTTATTTTTTTGTACAAAACATGTTTATATGATCTAAAAAGCGAAGAAGTTGGCGGCAACTATTAATCAATGTATAGCATAAATGAAAAAAAATGTAAATTTCACGCCATTTTTAAAACTCCTGTTTTATATATATTATATTTTTTTATCCTACTGAAAACAATTAAGATAATCTAATAAATTCTGAAACGTTTAAATTCTTGTGTAAGTTAATTTTAGTTGTTTGATAAAAATTATGCTAATTCTCAACAATTATATTCTTATAAAATCTGCAATGACTTAAGCAGTGATGCATATTTTCAGAATAAAAATCACGGTCTGATTCCTTTTCTATCGCGAAAAGTTAATTAAACAAGGTATAATAACACCACCTGCAGATTTTTATTAATTTAATCCCATTTATATCTAATTAAATATTCGGATTGAACTAGTTTTTAATTTTAGGTAAAAATCAAATTTGAATAATATTATTTCATTAAGTTTCTTGAAGACGTTTATTTAAATAATAAAATAAACATAGAAAAGCGAAGTTTCACAGTTCCAAGATTTCAATAAGTTTTGTTTAATATTCCAAGTCGCAATTAAACGAAGATGCTGACTGAAGTTAAATTATTCATTTTTTAATCCTGAAAAGATCCAGCTTCTCAATAAAGTTATTTACATTTTTTACATGTAAAAAAAAAATTATTTCATGTTATTTATTGGGTCATCCGGAAAGTTCTGCGGTTTTACAAAGCGAAGCACCGTTTCGTCTACTTATATTTTGCTACTACTGATAAGGAGTGACCTTGAATGACCCAGATATTTAAATTCGGTCTTTTCTGCTTGCGTTGCATAATTCTTGATTGGGTTGTGGCATAATTTTTGTTTCAGTGCAGTGCTAAGAATGGAGAACAAAAAAATTAATTTTCCTCAATTATGCTCTATTATTTCAAGAAAGGTAAAAATGCTAGTCAGACTTCTCGTAAAATTTGTGTTGTATATGGATAAAGTGCCGTTTCAGATTATGCAGTTCGAAGGCGGGTTTAAAAGTTTAAGTGCGGAAATTTCAACTTTCAATATGATGCCCGCTCATCATCTGAAAAGTAGGACTTTTTAAAAGAAGTTATCAAATGATCATGCACTGTACTGTTTGAGATACTTAGTCTGTATGATAGCACCTGAACTGTGTAACGTGTATTTTAAGGGATAGCTTCTTTTAAGGGGTCCTCCTTTACAGATGATGGTCGTCCACAGCGGCTTCATCTTCGAGGCTGAATTTTCCACGCTTAAACTTCTCAAACCACCTTCGAACTGTGTCATCTGAGACAGCACTTTGTCCATATACAGCACAAATTTTACGAGCAGTTTTACTGGCATTTGTACCTTTCTTGAAATAAAAGATCATAATTGACGAAAATGAAATTTTTTCTTCTCCATTCTTAGCACTGCACTGAAACAAACATTGTGCCACAACCCAAGCAGGAATTGTGCAACGCAAACAGAAAAGACCGAATTTATATATCTGGGCCATTCAAGGGGACTCCTTATCAAAAGTAGCAAAATAACTAGACGAAACCGCGCTTCTGTTTTTAAAACCGCAGAACTTTCCGGATGACCCAATATAATAGTTTCAGAACGCCTGAGTACGTCGGTTTCCTTCTTATTCATATACGTATAGGAACTGCTCGAATAATTGGAGTTACTTTCTGATATCTTTGTCTGTTCCAAACATTTTCCCGAATAACGTAACAGACAGATTAGAATATAACAGGGTTTGTACGCTTTTACCACAATTTTTAATAGAATTTTTCGCATGCAGAAAAGTATTACAAATCCAGCGATTAAACGAGACGTCTCCAATTTATTCTATTTAAATATCAAATAGAAATTTTCTTTTTAAAAATTGTGGTAAAAGCGTACGAAACCTGTATAGAAACGTGGCTGCCAACTTCTAAATTTTTTTTAATCATTTAATCGCCTTTTGAACCAAAAAAAATTATCAGTAGTGACCCAAAAATGAAACACTAATCGAATTTTCTCGAACATGTGACTTAGTCAAATTGCCTTCTCGTAATCTAAAGTGGTAAGATACAAAATTTCGTGAAAATCGATTCAGCCGCTTTTTACATAAAATTAGCTTGACCGTGATCCGTAGTGACCCAAAATGACCCATTAAACGAATTTTCTCGATCGTGTGACCTATCCCAATGGTCTTCTCGTACCTGAAAATGATAAGATACCAAATAATTTAGTCAAAATCGTTAGATCCGTTTTTTAGATAAAATTAACCTGACCCGTAGTGACCCAAAATTGACCCACAACTCGAATTTTCTCGAACATGTGACCGAACCCAATGGTCTTTTCGTGATTGAAAATGGTAGGATACAAAATTTGGTCAAAATCATTAGAACCGTTTTTTTGGATAAAATTAGCTTGACTCGCGGTGACCCAAAAATGACCCACTTATCGAATTTTCTCGACCATGTGACTTGGCCCAATGATCTTCTCATGCCCGAAAACGGTAAGGTACAAAATTTAGTTAAAATCGTTTAAACCGTTTTTAGATATAATTTTCTTGACCCTAATCCATATTAACCCAAAATGACCTACTAATCGAATTTTCTCGAACATCTGACCTAGCCCAATTATCTTCTTATATCCAGAGCCTGATTACCGACGGGGCACACTACCACCAGTAAATTTTAATAGAAATTTTTGTTTTATTAAAACGCTCTAATCATACAAAATTACTGCCATGAACAACTAAATAATTTCTATTATTTTTTACTGGTGGAAGTGTGCCCCGTTGGTAATCAGGCCCTGCTTATATCCCAAAACGGTAAGATACAAATTTTCGACAAAATTCTTAGAGCCGTTCTTAAAATAAAATTTGCATATATACAGGGTGTTTCAGTTAAACGTTTCAGAACTTCTAAGAGGGGTAGGGTACATCCTGACAACTCGAAATCATATAGCAATGTGGGGTCGGAAATGCTTTCCTGAAGCGGTGTTGTACACAGAAGCACCATAAAGAAAAGAGACCGTAAGTGAGAAATCGTTTTAATAATACATGAAAAGAAGCAAAAGGTACATGGATTAAAGTAAGTGTTCGAAGTTGCTTCCACGGGCTACAATGCACGCGTCACATCTCCGACGCATGGACATCCGAACATTCTGGAATACTCCAGGCGAATTTCGAATTTATCCGGCAGCTACTGCGATTCTTGCAACCAGCTCCTCAGGATTGTCAACAGGGGTGTCATAAACTAGCGATTCCATATGACCCCAGAAATAAAAATCAAGACATGATAGGTCGGGTGACCGAGCAGGCTAATACACGGGACCACCACGTCCTATCCACTGTTGACCAAATGTGACATCCAGGTAGTTACGAACAGCTCCGCTATAATGGGCAGGGGCTCCATCGTGTTGGAACCACATTGTCTGATGCGTCGATGCAGAAATCTGTTCATCTCTCAAAAGTTGTGGCAATACTTGCTGCAGAAAGAGCAAGTAGTTATCTCCGGTTAGACGACACGGTAACAGGTAAGGTCCGATGAGGTGATCTCGCATAATACCGGCCCATACGTTGACCGAAAATCGAATCTGTGCTGCATGATGTCGTATTGCATTCGGGTTCTCGACCGCCCAGATATGGTCGTTATGCGAGTTGAAAATTCCTTCCCTTGTGAAGGATGCTTCATCGAAAAACAACACTTCAACAGGAAAAGTGGGATTTGTAGCACATTTTCCAAGGTACCACTGTGCGAAAGCAATACGAGGTGCATAATCCTCCGGTTGCTGTGCCTGGACACGCTGCACGTGAAACGGATGCATGTCTTGTTCTCGGATAATCCTCCAGACGCTGCAAGGGGAAACCCCGACTACGTTTGCTAGACTTCCTGTACTCGTTCTTTGATTCCTCTGTACATGCTGCAGCACATTCTGTTCGACGGCTGGAGTCCTTGCTGTTCTTACCCTGACCCTGTCAGCTCTTTCAAATGAACCTGTCTCAGCTAACCTCTGGTGCAGTCTTACAAATAAATTATGACTGGGAATACGCCTCGTCGGATATCGTTCCGCGTACAAACGCTGTGTGGCTGGTCCACTACAATTTGCAGCCCCGTACACCAAATGCATATCGGCTAATTCTGCGTTCGTGTAATTATCTTACTAACTTGGCTTTCTTGTGCGAAATGAAGATTCCCTGCACGAAAGCTCGGAACTTTCGCACAACGCCATCTACCGCGTCAGGAAAGCATTTCTGACTGCCCATTGGTATATGATTTTGGTACGTCAGGATGTACCCTACCCCTCATAGAAGTTCTGAAACGTTTAACTGAAACACCCACACACACACACAAGATTTGCTCGTATTATAATATAGGATATTAAAAAATATTTTCTTTATTTATGTTTTTTTTTAAATATGCATTTCCGGTTATTTAAATGTACACTTCCGGTTAGAGAGATGAAACAAAACTATCCATAATTACACTTCTAATGATAGTACGATGAATAGAAAAACTATTTTGTATATCTCACTGTACAGTCTTTCAAATAAAACCGTAAAACATTTTTGTGATATTTGCCGAAAAATTGCTATTTAGGCGTGGAGAAATACCTTAAGATGATTCTAAAGGAAAATATTTTTCCTCACTCACCAACATGACACTTTCTGCCACATTCACGGAACCATTTTTACTTTCTTCTCTCTTTACAAGAAGAAAGTACTGGATTCGTGAAAAATTCGACTTCCGGTTATCGGCAGATTTATCCGTTTTAGAGGGTCCTGGACACGATTTAACTGTTTTTAGAAAATGTCTGTCTGTGAGTCTGTCAGTCTGCATGTGACAAATATTTTGTGTGCGCTCTATCTCAAGAACTAATGCACGGAATTTAATAAAACTTTAGATTCAGTTAGTTCCTGATATAAATTGCTGCTGATTAGTTTTTGGTGTAAATCGCCGAACAGGTGACGCTGCTATGCTATTTTTTCACGATTTTCATGATAGCTATATCTCATGAACTAATGTACAGAATTTCATCAAACTTCAGATTCTGTTAGACCTTGACATAAATAGATACTGGTTATGTTTTGATGTTAACAGCCCAACAGGTGGCGCTGCTATGCTACTTTTTCATGATTTTCATGATAGCTATATATCAAGAACTAATGCACAGAATTTCATCCAACTTCAGATTCAGTTAGACGTTAACATAAGTTGTTGTTAGTTAAGTTTTGGTGTAAATATTCCAAGAGATGGCGCTGCTATGCAGAGTTTTTCGGGATTTACACGATTTTGGCGAGAGTCATATCGCAAGAAGTAATGGACGGAATTTAATAAAACTTTTGATTTGTTAGACCTCGACATAAATTGGTGCTGTTTTGTTTTTGGTATATGTGGAACTTGTATGAGACAGAACAAAGTTTTGGCATTAGCATATCCGACTAGTTTAAGCATGCAATTTTCATCCGTGAATATTGAAGTAATGGGGAAATTAATAGTGTTTACAGTTTTTTGATAAATGTATTACATCTTGAGTTTTAAGCGATTGGTGTCTCATAGCTACCTTTCTCGAGCTGTCGCGTCCAGAATTTTCATTCAAAGTATCAACTTTGATAGCATTTTCTGGGAGAGCATTTTCTTTTATCAAAAAAACTGGAACGCTAATCGATGTCATAGCTTATGTATTAAATATAAGCAGAATTTTTGAAGATAAAACGTGTTTTCGTTTTTTATTGATCATGAAAATTATGTTTTATCAGAAATCGCAAATTTCAACCCCTGCCAATTTTATGCGTTTACAAATAAATATAAATTTAGAAAGAAGCCAGAGTTTGAATTGAGAACAGCCTTAAAGAAAAGCTATTTTTTTGAAGCACCTAGAGATTGGAAAAAATGGAAACTTACACAGTTGCGTCATTTGGTAAATAGCGTTCTGCAAAGTCTTTCGTTGTACAGTGGTACTGGCTTATTACTTTCTGGACATTAAAAAAATAAATTAAATTAAAGATAGGAGACTGGCAAAATTGCCGTAGAAAAGTGCGTATGAGTAAGAGTTTTAAAGTTGTGAATTTGAAATGCAGTGTAATTTGACCATATTAATTAACTTATCGCACAAAAAGTAGCAAATCAAAAGGATTTCAATTTTTAAAAGAAAACAAAATTTAAATATACTTTTCCTTTCCCAAGAATTCATACGGCGGAAAAGAAAGTTAATCAAATTTCAAATTACTTTTTAGCATTAACAAATTCAGGACTATCTCTGCGCCATGGTTGATTCACTAGCTGCATACAATCGCAATCCCTAGCAATCAGCTGTTATTAAGTCTCACACAAATTTTACTTCAGAGAGATTCAAAGAAAATAGCCATATGATTAATACCATAAAAACTATTTACAAATTCAACTAGCTATACGGTAATTAGGTAAATTACGTCAAACGCTTAATCAACTGGGGATTTGGGGAGTATCCCTAATTCAGCCTGTGTAAACAAAATTATGCTTTACGTGACAAAAGTATGCTTACCTTTTTTATGGGTAATTTTATTAGCCGCATTTTTTCTACTTGTTTCGGAATAACTTTTTTTTTTCATTGCTGATATTTAATATCCGTATCTGTTTTTTTTTAATTATTCTTTAAATGAATATTTATAATAATTTCAATAAAAGCTTTGTATACAATATTTTCAATAATTTGAATACGATTTAAACCATGGGTGTCCAACTTTTTTTACTGGAAAACCGTCAGTCATCATTATTTTCAAATAAAAAACTTCACCTTATTTAATCACCAAATTTCTGTCATTATGAAAGGCGATTTATTCCATTTGAAAATATCGGTAGCTCAGAGCTTCCACTGATCCGTTTTTTTTTTTTTTTAAATATCAGTAATTTCCGAATAGAATTTTTTGTTGTAGGTTTTCAGAACAATTGCAATAGAAATAATCTTGGGGATTGGTTTCTACAAAATTTGAAATAAAAATCTAAAAATAAGTTTAATCTTGGGGAAAAGTGGCATTTAAAAAATGTACTGTGTGGAAGCCTTAGCAGCTCTGCCACCCGTGAGCCGCAGGTTGGACACCCCTGATGTAAGCAAAAACTATTGTGGCGAAAAAATGGAAGTTCTGAAATTTAGTAGAAGGTGTTAGAATCATTTTCTATTAACGAGAATTAAGTAGAGTAAGATTACAGCTTAACTCATAATCCCCGTCGTTGAGTTACAGGAATTTATATATATATGATTTATAAAAAATTCCTAATTATCACAGGGGCAGCTTACACTAGTATTTCTGAATAGAAATCGTCGCCTTATTTTAACACAAAATTTATGTTATAAAATAAATACGAAAATTACTATTTGGGAAAAAGATGATGGAAGTTTGCCCCTGCAGTAATTCAAGCTTTTCTTCACAATGCACAAGAAATTCACGACGCAACTCACGAGTTATTGTAGATCCCGCTTAAACCACTTCAAACATGAAAGCATGGACCTAGACTCGAAGCCGGTATCCCTTATCTAATGTCAACTCCATAATAGACAAGATGGGGGACAAAATCAGCAGGTTTTTATTTTCTGTCTTGAACTGGAAATGTCCTGTAGTATGGAAAAGTTTACACAAAAAATATACCAGGAAAATTAAAAAATGACACTGGATATTGGTGTAACTGTAAGAGGTGAAACCTAGAAAAGTCCAAATCTGAAAGCAAAGGAATGATAAATCAGGGTTCGTACGCTTCAGTGGATTTGAATACCAGAATTTTCGTAAAGTAATGTTCGCCACATTAAAACGCGGAATATATTTGCTAAATAAGGTAATTACTACTTTACGAAAAATCTGTTATTCAAATTCCCTGAGGCGTATGAACCCTGTAACTGTACACAGGGCACTGTACCCTGTGTACCAACTGTACCCTGTGTACCCGGTACACAGGGTATTTCTAAAATCCATATGAAAAGTTTAAAGAGATGTATATAACGTAGACATGAACAATATTAACAGGAATGCATGACAGGACACGGCGAGCCCGCGCTGTAAGCCAGCACTGTAAGCCAGCTATTGAATTTGGCTTGGTAGATCTGTCACATGGCTCCAATATTAACCTTATTAGAAATAATCCTGTCAGGTTTACTATTTTGGTCACCTTTTTTATTTCGAAATTCGGAACTCATACCAGAAATTCCGAATAGCGATTATTTCTTTATTTAACGACAGACAATTCGTGATTACTTAAAGTAAAAATTGCTCTTTCGTAATTTTTGGTATAAAGTTGGAATTTCTGAATAAAAAAGAGGCAAAACTGGCAACCCTGGGCCCTGTGTGCAAAATGCCCATTGTTTCTTATATGGACTTCGTAACAAGAATCACCATTACATAGCTACCAACTTTTACGCTTTTTTACCACTAATTTTTAGTGGTAAATGTTTCCTTACCTAATCACAGAATTTGTGAATTATTAAATAAGGCAAAAATTTTCATTCAAATTTAGTGGTAACAAAAAAGCGTAAAAGTTGGCAGCTATGAAATTATCCACAAAACTCCCAATCATCTTTGAAAACGTCCATTAATTTATGTGGTATCGGTAACAGATGGTGCGAATAATGGAGCTATGAATAAAGAGGAGGAGGTATATAGTGTGGTGTCCACGAGTGGCGAGGGAAGTAATTGAGGACGTAGTCACAAGATGGCAGCAGTTGTTTGCTTACATCGAATCAAGATGGCCCAGTTAACGCCAGGAGGAAGTAAATTTTAAAAGAATTTTCTTGTAATTTAAAGCTTTATTGATGCACACCTGCCAACTTTCAACTAAACTTCCGTACAATGTGAGTTAATTTGAACCAGGTTACAGACGTTTCTAATCAGAAAACACATCGAAAAAATAATCTACATTTAGTTACATGTTCTTACGTGGAAGCTATTTGATTGCATTTCTTTTAAAAAATTCTGGTTTGAAACGTGTTTAACCTTGGTTAAATTAACCTACATTATACGGAAGTTTAGTGCGATGTTGGCAGGTACGTTGATGCAAAATTCCTGTCATAACTAAGACATAAATATATATTCGTTTTTACTGGTAGAAGTTTGCCCCGGCGGTAGTCAGGCTCTTTGGTTCGGCCATATTGTGACAACTCAAACAATCCTCCTGTCAATGTCAATGAAAGAGATCATAATACCGCCGGGGCAAACTTCCACCAGTAAAAACGAATAGATAGTTTTGCCTTAATTATGACAGAAATTCTGTCTGAATATGGCGTTTAAATAAGGAGAAACTTTCAATTCAAATTTACTGGTGGAAATTTGCCCGTGGGGAACCGTTTACAGTTTAAGCTTCAGTATTTTGAGGATATGTCAATTCCTCTTTATTCATAATTCCATGGTGCGAATAGGCGGAAATTTAAACACCTCACATGAAATTTTATTCCCAGGCTACAACTTGCTGTACTGGTTATACGTCACTGATGAGGCGGATTACGCTTCTTTCTGTATTACTTACCCACCATACGTAGTATAGGGTAAATCTTGTAATCGTTTTAAAAATCGAAAAAAAAATTGACGGATTTACACGTTTCAGACACTGGAGATTCCAAAAAACATATTTTTAGAAAAAAAACTACATTGCCGTCCGTCTGTCTGTGTGTACGTCTGTAAACGCTCTATCTCCTGAACAAATTGAGATAGAGACTTGAAATTTGGTATGTACTTAGTATGTAATAATGAGAAGAAGTCTATTGAATTTCAGTAACCTCGATTATCCGGAACTATTTTTTTCGGACTCTCGAATTATTGGTTCTGATAAAAGGTATATAAAAATTTTCGAAATTGTTTATATTAAGGAGTGAATATAAAAGACAATAAAAAAACATAAATTTTGCATAAAGAATGCAGTCGATCGGATAATTAGTTGCCGAGATATTTGTAATCCTATTTTCCCCCACTCTTCGATTTTTCATGACACTGTATTTCATTCAAATTTCAATTCAAAGATATATTTTAATTGGAAATGAAATGCTTAATCCGATGCAGTAAACTGTTAGTTAATATGATTATAATTTTTGGAGTTATAAGGATGTTTCTTTTACACAATTCAGTAACAGATCATTTAAAGTTTATGACGTCATCAAGCCACGATTTTGTTCGAATTGCAATGCATTTTATAAATAGTTTACACATGTTTTATTTTCATACTTTATATTATGTATATCCATGATGTGATGGGTAAGTATTACGGTGACCTCCAACGAGTAGTTTTGTTTAGTGATGGACAGAATTAATGATTTTGATAGTCGAATGAATCATTCGGTCATGTGCAAAATCATGGCTGCCATACGGTTTAAAAATCTCTATTATAGTATGTAGAGTTGCCTAGCAAAATCGCGGTGCAACTAGTTTCAACTCAAAATTTAGGACAATTTTTGTTCACTCTCTTAGTTTATATTTTAAAAGATAAATGCTAAAAGCAGATATCACAGTTCTCTATTTAAAAAAACATAGGGCTGCTTTCTGAACTCTGGGTACGACTAGTGGCAACCCTCCAAAAATTAGGGCAATTTTTGGGCACTTCTTTAGTTCATAAATTAAACGATTCCACCGACGTTAAAATGTAGAGCTTAATAATCTCTATTGAAATATATAAGTTTCTCTTGTGAAATCGAGGTGCAACTTGTGGCAACTCTCCAAAACTATAGCGTATTTTTTGTAACTGAAAACTTGACAATTTTTGTTCACTCTCTTAGTTTATATTTTAAAAGATAAATGCTAAAAGCAGATATAACAGTTCTCTATTTTTAAAAAAACATAGGGCTGCTTTCTGAACTCTGGGTACGACTAGTAGCAACCCTCCAAAAATTAGGGCAATTTTTGGGCACTTCTTTAGTTCATTAATTAAACGATTCCACCGACGTTAAAATGTAGAGCTTAATGATCTCTATTGGAATATATAAGTTTCTCTTGTGAAATCGAGGTGCAACTTGTGGCAACCCTCCAAAACTATAGCGTATTTTTTGTAACTGACAACTTGACAATTTTTGTTCTTTGATTGAAAGCTGAAACCAACGCTCTAATACGAAGAGCTTAAAAATCTCTATAGATATTTTACTTTAGATTATTACTTTAAGATACTAAAGTATGCAGGGTTGCTTATCAAAATCGCAGAGCAACTAGAGACAACCCTCCTAAATGTTATGTAGGTCAATTTTTACTCACTGGTTTAGTTCATTGATTAAAATATGAAACCAATGCTAAAATGAAATTACACAGCTATACGTATATTACCCATCCAAAAATAATTACTCTCTGGATCTGACGCTCTCCGCCAGAGTGGGCAATAGACGAAAAATAATTATCTCTAATTTTTCAAAAATTCAATTTGAGGTTTCTCCTTCTATCCAATATAATAGGTAACAAAATATAAAAAGGGGTTTTCAGACTAACAGAATGCCTATAAAGACAAAAATTGGCTAAATGATGGTCATATCGTCGCTACCATGTCAAACTATCGAATATGAAAAAAATCATTTTTCATTACTTTTAAAAAAGGGACGATTGTCAACCACTAAATTTTATTAGAATTATTCGCCTAATAAAAATAATAATAGAGTTTTGATGACGGACAGGGTTGCCAGTTTGGCCTTCTTTTTTATTCAGAGATGCCGAATTCATACCGGAAATTTTGTAAAAAAAAAAAAAAAATTATTTTAAGTAGTCACAAAATGTCTGTCATTAAATAAAGAAAAAAATTCTATTTCAAATTTCTGAATGAAAAAGGAGGCCAAACTGGCAACCCTTCTGAAGAATATTATTTAAATTTAGTGGTGACAATCGGCCCATTTTTAAAAGTAATGAAAAATGCGTTTTGTCACATTCAATAGTTTGACATGGTAGCGACGAATCTCCAAAATATGTATGCTTAAAGAGGTAAGCAAATGGGAAAGAAGTATTAGTATATTCACATTTATTTTAAGAAAGTAGTTTTTAAAGTATTATCTAAAGATTGGAAGATTGATTTATCAAATTATGATGACACAATGCTTATTTCCCCTTAAAAGAGCACTTATTTTGTTCAAATGTGACTAATAGATGTCAGCATGTGACAATTTAACAATTAAAGCTCAGATATGTTGATGATATTTTTATAATTTGGCAGCATAGTCTTGATGAACTTAAAATATTTATAAATCAACTAAACTCAATCGACAATAACATTAAATTCACTATTGAAATTGAACATAATAAAAGTCTTCCATTCCTTGATGTTATGTTAACAAGAACAAATAAATCTATCGACAGAGCTGTTTTCCGGAAAAACATGGCTAACCAATCTACCATACCAAATAACCCATGTTCTCCCTTTACATACAAAATTTCAGCCTACAGATTTCTCATAAAACGAGCCTTTATAATATGTACTGAAAATAAATTGAATAATGAATTAGATAATATTCGTAAAATTGCCTATAATAATGGTTTTACAGTACACCATATTAATAAATTAATCATAGATATCACCAATAATAAGTATTCAGAAAAGAAATTTGATTCACAAAAATACAAACTTTATACTCTGCAATATTATCCAAGCTTTTTCGAAAAATTAAAACACAGCCTTAAACGTTTCAATATCTGCTTAGTAGCCAAACCACCTAAGAAATTAAAGAATATCATTTGCAGTAAAATTGACCCAATTAATTTTGAGAATTATTCATTAGTATATGAAATACCTTTTATTAAAGAAGACGGATCCAAGAATTACTACATAGGCATGACCAGCAGGAAATTTAATTGCAGAAAAAAAGAGCATATAGCTGATATTAAATACAATAGAAAAACTACAGCCCTAGCAAGATTATATCAAGAAGAAACCATCCAAATAAATTTCAATGAAAGTAAAATAATATTTCCCTCCAGTCTACACTATCCATCCATAATAAGAGAAACCATAGAGATACTCACGCGCAAAAATACAATATGTAACGATGCGGCATCTTTTAATTTACCGAAACTGTGGCTAGAATTACTCCATGCTCAAAGATATGAAAATAAACAATCAAGTAAAAAATAATAGATAACGTGCGTAATTTTTTTAAAAAGTACATGTAAATAATAACTTCAAAGCCCATGCAGCTTTAGAATATTCTCATTTTGTTTTTGAAAATGACTCAGAAGAGTCGAAACATGTAAAACAACTAATAAAAATTATTTTAATTTATATTATAGTTGTTAATTTTACACCTTTAGCATTTAAAAGTAATATACTATTACAAGGTGTTATATTTTATTATATTATTATATTGATTACTTTCTTTTTCAGTTAAATTTTATATCTCGCGCACAGTCAGTCGACATTAAAGAAAACAACCCATATATTTTTAATCACCAAATTGCCAGAGAAAAAAAAATGAAAATAGACATCGATTGGGAATTATATCTTTTATAAATTTATGTTTTTTTAAAAAGGCCTAGGGAGCGGTCTTCATAAATTAATTGTAATAAACTTTAACATTTTCAATACGAGCCCCTAATGTTGATATCATATGTGGATGTTTCTGAAAATTTTACAATAGGATACCAAACGGAATGATTTTCGGTGAAGTAGTTTTTGAATTAGGCAGATGTAAAATTTTGAACTAAGAATAATAAATTAATTTTTAATAGTTGGAATGCGAACGGCAATGCGTGCAGTTTTTTAAGAATAACTCAAAAACAAATTTACGGAATGAGCAGTAATTTTGGATTCATATATTTTAAGTTTCAAAAAATGGATTTCTGTTAAACTTTTCTATGTCATACTACATATTTAATTTCAAATTTGAATTTAAAATATATAAATATGAAATAAATAAATATTCGAAGAAATATGTATGGTAACCTTTAAAAGTCTTAACCGAATCGATTTCTAGAAGAATATATGATATGAATTGAAATATATGAATCCAAAATTCCAGCTTATTCCAAGTAGTTTTTGAATTATACTTAAAAACCTACCTGCAGTGCAGTTTGTCTTACAACTAATAAAAATTAATTTCGGATTCAAAAGTTTACATCTGCATAAATACGAAACTACCTCACCGAATGACTTCCCATTTGGTATTCTAAAGAGACAATTTCCCAAAAAATCCATATATGGTGTCAAATCTAGGTATTCGTATTAAAAATGTAAAAGATTGCAACGTTTTTTCTATGAAGGCGGTCTACTAAGCCTTTTCTGTTTTTAAACATAAATTGAAAAAGACATAATTCCCAGTCGAATAGCTATTTTTGTTTTTTTCCCTACTAAATTTGGTTATTTAAATGCATGGTGCTCTTTTTTAGGGGGGGGGGGGATGCCGACTTTATCTATTCGCAGCAATCACATATACAGTGTCGTTATTCACAGTTATGTTGGAGATATATTCTGTTCCCCTTGTTTAACATTAATTTTATGAATTAATTTATCTTTAAAAAGAAGTTTTCTGGTTGAGGAATTATTCATAGGAACTCAATTCTTTTCAAATATCGCTAACAGATGGCAGCATCTTTTTTTTTATTATAGAGTTCGTAATATATTGCACAAAATAATCCATTTATTTTTAACTTTTATAATTTCATTTTCCTTTAAAAATATTTAAAACATAATTTTAATCAACAAATAGTTTATAAATATATTTTTTTAATTTTTTATGAAAATTATTATCTATCATAAATTTGGTTAAAAGCTATAGAAATTCAAATTCAGATAAATTTTCCTTTGTGAGATATGTATCATTAATGTCTCCTGGAAAAGCAAATTACGTAACTAAAATAATTATGAACAAGTTCTAAGGCAAGGTAATGGTTTACGAAGGCACTCAAAAGAATCCTGTTACATTAAGTTCTAAGCGGAAAAATCATTCGCGGTGTATTTTAATGATACCCAGGTAGCACAGAGGTATCGGCCTGTGCCCTACCAGTATTGGTCAATATTTCGAAAGTCGCTGAATGTCGTACATCTAATTTACATCTGCCGATATTCACGGATAAAAAAAAAATTAAGCATTTCAGCTTTTGATTTCGGGTCTGGTACACCGTATGCCCAGCGACTATTTTTTTATTCTTATCCTGTCATTTTTAATACATAATCTCAGCCTTTCACTTATACGAGAATATTTTCAAAAGATCGAAACCAGAAAGATTTTTTTTTGTAAATTGTGGTGCGACGACTGGATATAAAAATAGTCGACAGTGTCTTGTCTCGTAATCAAAACGTTAAAGGGGTTGCTTGCATTTATTATAACATTATAATCCAGAAATATTATTCTAAAATATAAAATGTAATAAGTTTGCGGATTTTAATAAACTTATTTTTTCAATGCCTTTTATTTAACCCATTTATGCCTAGCGTCCCAATTTTGAGACCTATCGACATTCGTAAAAACAATGTCATTTTTCGGACATTTTCAGATATCTATCGACATTCAATAGATCTCACGAAGTTTGTAATCTTGAACGAATTGAACTAACAGTTCTGAAGGACCGCCCATTTGTATAGTTTATATCAAGAAGCGTGTGATGAAGGCTTTGCACAGAAAGAAAATGTCTACATAGAAATTTATAGGAATCTATTGAAGGAATCTTTAATAATTATTTATATAGAAAAAATTATTTTGAAAAATTTTACATAGAAATCTATAGAGATTGCTCTGGAAAATTTTCTTTAGAACATTTTATATATAAGTTTATAAAGTGCTATAGAATAGTTTATAAGTGCTATAGAAAAACAATCTTTAGAAATAATTTATATTAAAAACTATAGATGTAATAGAAATAGATTTATTGATGTAAATCTAACTAAATAGAAATTTTATTAAAAAAATCTGCAATTATTGCTCTAGTATTATTTCTATTTAAAAAAAGTAATGTATAGCCTACAGCAGGGTTCGTGCGCATTTACCACAATTTTTTAATAGAATTTTTCTATTTAATATTTAAATAGCAGAAATTGTAGACGCCCCTTTTAATTGTAGGATTTGTAACACTTTTCTGCATTTAACCCCTTGAAGGGCACCGGTATATAATATATACCACTTAATTTTAATCCCAAAATGCAACAATGACACCAGAATTTTATAATCAAATTTTGAATTTATAAGGTACTTGAGGAAAAACTTTTACTAATTTTAAAATAAATTCGTTCGTGAATCCTGGTGTCAATCAATCATTTCAATATTTTAGCTACAAGAGTACTTTGCCCCTGAAGGGGTTAAATAAGATGAAAAAGTCTATTAAAAAATTGTGATAAAAGCGTACGAAATCTTGTACAGCAACATTAAAATATTACAAAAACTAAAGATGTGTTTTATACATAATAATGTTTTAACTTGGAAAAAAAATCATTTTATGTAATTTTTAAATTGATACTTCTTTATTTTTTTTGTTTTTCAATTTCTGATTTGAACTTAATAATAACTGGCCAAAATACTATCACTTTATAAAAATTTATAATTGAAAAAATCATTTACAAAACAATGTGAAAAAATAAGTCTATTGCGATTTCAACACATGACAGTATGTGACAGAATTAGATGGTAGTTTTATCAGACATTTTCTTTTAACAGAAAAATCCACTCCCACCAATTTACACTAAAGTCTTTTTATAAGCATATTTTCCCCTTGCCCACTCATGTTTATGTAATATCAGGGAGTTCTTTCGTCTTCGTATTGTTAATTAGTGTTTCCAGTAAGCTACATACTTTTATTTCAAATTGTTTGATTCCCGGCATTTTTTCAAAACAGTGCAATTGGCATTACTTAATCTCTCTTTAAATAAGGCGAATATTTTTACTTAAAAAAGTGGTGGCAATCAAACAATTTGAATTATAAAAAGTCCTTCCGGCCTGTACCGGGAGGAAAAGGTAGCTTTCCTATATCTTCGTTTTAAAATTTTAGCTAATGTTACACGAAAACAGCAAGTTAAAATGCAAAGAAACGTTTACAAAAGATTCGTTAATACTGAATTTGAATAAGAAATTCGCCAAATTATTGAGCAATAGCCAAATTGGCTTCATTTATGAAGACTTATTTTGGTCGCCAAATTTGGCGATATTTCGCCAAATGTCGCCAATTTTGTCGTCAATGTCGCCAATTTTGGTGCTAACGGATATGAATATATAGTTTTATGCGTGTGATTGGGAAAATTATTACAACAATGAAAGAAAATAATTTGCGAGTAATCGCGTTAATGTGCTGTTTTGTTTCAAAATGTCAGCCACCCTAGAATTTCAAACTGCTCTATCTCAGCCATTTTTTAAGATAGAGGTAAACCAAAAAATGCTCTGGAAACCTTGTATCAAGGCCTAACACGCAATTAAAAAATAAATTTTAATTTTTAATTTTTTTGTATATTTATTTTAGTTTTAAATTTTTAAATGGCCGCCATCTTGAAACAAAATGGCGGACCAAGCTGGCCAACGAACTCGGTCGAGACATTGGTGAGCTTAATACACACAATTAGTTTCATCAAAATCGATTTATAAATACGAGCGTTATCGTATGACATAGATCAGATATATATATATATATATATATATATATGGATATATCTATATATATAAATCAACATTTGAACGGAGGGTGGTTTTGGGGTCTGGGGGTCATGATCGGTGAAAATATATCGAAATTTTCCGGAACTGCTTTCCTCCGAACGGCTGCAATAGGTAGCTTTATACTTTTTAGTATTGAAAGCTACCTAAAAAAGTAGCCTACTGGCCAACACTGTGAAAAATCGCGAGATAGACAAGTTTCCCATTAGCAGAGACCTGTCCTTGCGTAGTAAAGGGTTGGCGTTCAGCACAGTGTTGCCAGTGGGCTACTTTTTTTTAATTCAGTTTTCTTGATTCCCACCAGTTTATTGAGAAAGTAAAATTCGCCTTCTTTAATGACAGATTAAATAAGGCGGTCGCAAGAAGAAATATATCATTTAAAAAAGTGGTGCCAAACAACCAATCTGAATTTTATAAAAGTAGCCTACTGGCAACACTGGTTCAGCACGACATCTTCAGATTGCAGTATGAAATTCCTTGGGTGTGCTAGAAAAAGTATCATTTGATATCTAAAAATGTTATTGAGTAATGTAAAATAATTTTAATATCTAAAAGTGTTATTCAAGAATGTTAGAAAAATATATCGCTCAATGTTGAATGGTGATATTCAGCAATGACAGAAAAAGATATCACCTAATGTCAAAAAGTGATATTCACAAATGTTGGAAAATATTGGCAAACATTGACAAATGTAAAAAAATAAATAAATAAATAAAAATGATATTAACGAATATCATTTAGAAAAGGGTCATTTTACGTTGACCAATATTTGATATTGGCCGATATATTTGTGTTACCTGAGTGTTACACTATTTCAAACACAATGATCTTAATACGCATTTCTGCGATGCACTAAAATATACTTTCTGTAGAATATGGTGTGCAATGAATTTATCATTCATTTACAGGGTCACACAAAATAATTCATGTGAAGACAACACCGAAATATATGTTATATAAATTGAAAGAAGACAAAATTTCCAGTCGAACCGCTATTTTAGTTTTTTTTTTCTTTGAAAATTTCATAAATAAAATGTACGATTCGTTTTATTTATTTTTTTTTTGGTCGACTTAAGAATGGATTTTTTTGGTGGACTGTACTTAGGAATGAACATTTATAAAATAACTGGGAAATTTTCTTCCATAAAATAAACAGGTGTTGTCATTTTGAGATTATTCATAGTAAAATATATTAACATATTTGCGACCGCTGACGTAAACTTGCGTCATTTGGATATCTGTACGGACGTTTACCTAACGATGTTTCTTTTTCCTTTTGTATGTTATATTATTTCAATAATATACACAATATTCGTATGTATACAATCAGTGACATATGCATATGAATACATCGATTAGAAACAGTATCATTATTATCTATGTACACGTAACACAAAAACCGATACAGAAAATATTCTTTTTTAGATAATATCAGCAAGAGTGAAGTTTTAATCACACGTACTATCATACGATCTGATATACATGCTATTGGCGATTCAAGCCCTCGAATACGCCATCTAGTGGAGAAAAGATATAACTTCTCGCTTCAGGAAAATCCCATGTAAGCACATTGAATTACCGTAATTTCCGGCGTATAATCCGTGGATCAAACAAGCATGTTTCGACCCAGAAATTTAATTTTATAAAATGTAACTTACTAGATCGCTGTAAGTATTTGACTTCAATTATTGTATAAAATTTCTGGGTTGAAACAGAATTGTTTGATCCGCGGATTATACGCCGTAAATTACGGTACATGTATTTTTAATTTGTTCAAAATGATTATTTTTTGCATAGTTTCAGATCTCATGTGACATTTGTGTTTCATGTTAGATGAAAATGTAAAAAATACCCGAATTTAAACATCGAAAACTTTCAAACGCATTTACAATAAAGAATGATTTCAATGGCACTTTAGCATTAGTTAACCCATTAAGGACCAAATCATTTTTCTCAGTAAAATACATATATTGCGATTCATACCACTTTTATATTATAGCAATCTAAGAGTGACTTTATCGTGGTGTTTCTTGCATCAAATAAAGCGAATATTTATTCTAAAAACAAACTGGTGTTACCTTAAAACCTGGTGTAAGAACATAATGTTGCAACGTTAACGTTTAATTAGTTAACCCCTTGAAGGGCACCGGTATATAATATATACCACTTAATTCTAATTCAGAAATGCCACAATGACACCAGAATTTTATAACCAATTTTTAAATTTATGAGGTACATGAGGAAAAGCTTTTACTTATTTAAGAAAAAATTCGTTCGTGAATTCTTGTGTCAATCAATCATATCAATATTTTAGCTACAAGAATAGTTTGCCCCTGAAGGGGTTAAAGAAACAATTATCCTGTACCGTCGGCTGCGATCAGCGCCTCTATAGGCCGGTTTAAAACCCGTTTTAATTTGCCTTTCGCATCCTTCCAGCGGCTTATTCGCGCTGCAAGTAGGGTTATTTTAAAGAGTGGATGAAACCCGTTAATGTAAGCAACACGCAGAAAATTTGGCGAATAATCACTTATACGTGTTTTAAAAAGTTGTGTAAGTCCAAGAACTGAGAACAAGTATTTTTAGAGCTCTCTGATTGATGGAATTCGAGCTAATATCTATCGTAGGAGATAAAAATTGCAATAAGTTCGTCATAAATGAATTTACAAGAGGTAAAATATATCACATGGTGTGTTTTCTTCCGTTCTCCTTCTTAAAAATCTTTTATGAGGAAATAACTAATAATATTGTCTATGATAGCATATCATAGCTGTTTACGCTTTGCCTTTAAAGATTTTACGCTTTTATCCTACCACTATTTTTTTAATGGTAAGAAAAACGTAAAGGTGGCGGGTATGGGATAGTGTGTGTGTTCGCAGCTTTAGCGCCAATTGCGAGAGTCAAATGTTTAATTGATTATTATTACATATTTGATGATATTAGACCCTCTTGAATGTATTCTCTATGCTGTAAGCAGTGTTGTCAACTTAAACCCCTTTTTATTCAAAAATCTACCGTCCAAGAAGAATTTTTATATAGTAGCTTTGTGTTATTTAAACACGGAATGTCTGTAATTAAATAAAATAAAAATTACTGTACAAAAATTCAAGTAGACTGGTAGCTGTTCTTTATATTATATATAAAAATAAAAGGGTAAGTCGGTAAGTTTTCAACACATGGCTTTAAGGCTAACCAACCCCAAACTACAATTTAGAAACCTATGCCTTCAGATAAAGACATTTATTTAACATTCAGATTCGGATCAAAAAATTAACGATAAGACCAGGGAATAGAAATTACTTAATCATTCACAATTGCACATTTTATGGTGTAGAAAAAATAAAATAATAGCGTTTCATAGAAATGTTTCAAAAATATCTTTGACAATGCTGTATATATGACTGACAGACCTGCATAGTCGAAATCTATTGGAAAAACTCTTTTCATCTAGATTTATTTTAACCCTTTATATACCAAATTATGAATCAAGAAATAGCTGCACCTCAAAAATTATATGCTTGGGTCCGTTAAGACTGCGCTGAAATCGAAAATTGTTGCTTTTCAATACATTTATAAATACATTTTGCTTGAATCTTACAGGGTTTTTTTTTTTTTTTTTAAGAAATCATGTAATTAAACAGTTTCTCTATTTTTTCAGTAAAGGTAGAAGATCTTTGACAAAATGCTGTCGAATTGAAAAATTTTCAACCGAATTTGCAGACACTACAGCTCGGAAAAACGAAAAAACGGCCGCTATAAAACAACAATCGCATGGAATTCAAGAAGAAATTAATTTTTCGAAAAAGAAAATTATTATATTTGAAGAGCACAAACTTTGACATGTAAGAAGACTTTTTTAGAGGTACACTATCACACGGTAAGTTTTTGGCCGTTTTCTTCCTGAAAAAACTTTTTACGAGGATACAGCTGATATTGTCTGTGATAGCATAGCAGCGCTGCCACATCTGGTGGATTTTTTATTCGGACATTCCGAATTCATTCCGAGCTCTAATTTTGCATTCATATATTTAAAGCTTCTAGAAATCGATTTCTGTTAAAATTTTATAGGTTACTTACAATACATTTATTATTTCTAATGTTAATTAAAATATATATAAAATATGAAATAAATAAATATTTGAAAAAAAATATGTATCGTAACCTATAAAAGTTTCAACAGAAATCTATTCCTAAAAGAACATATGATATGAATCTAAATATGTGAATCCGAAATTCTAGCTCATTCCACCACTTAGTTTTTGAATTATGTTTAAAAACCTACATGCAGTGAAGTTTGTTTTACAACTATTAAAAATGAATTTAATATTAGA
The DNA here is from genome assembly GCA_963931845.1 of Maratus michaelseni. NCBI lineage: Eukaryota > Metazoa > Arthropoda > Arachnida > Araneae > Salticidae > Maratus > Maratus michaelseni. The sequence goes on from OZ007586.1 coordinate 168,756,294, forward strand.
AATTCAAGTTTATACATCTGCATAAATCCAAAACCATTTCATCAAGGGACTTTCCGTTTGGTATTCTAAAGGGTAAATGTTGCGGAAATTCCAAATATGTGTCAAAACTATTGGGTCGTTCAGAAAATCTTTCCGTTTGGGAAAGTTGGTTCGTACCGAAAAATTCTATCATATAATTGTTAGGCATTAATTCCGATAGCGAATGTCTAATAATTGACGGGCAGAATTTTCCGGTTCGAATTGGTTTTCCCAAACGGAAGAAACCTTCCGAACAACCAATAGGTATTTGCATTAAAAATTTTAAAGATTGTAATAATTTTTCTATGAAGGTGGCCCACTAAGCCTTGTTTATATATATATATATATATATATATATAACATAAATTGAAAGAAACCATAATTCCCAATCGAATAGCTAGTCTTTATTTCTTTTCATTTTTTTCAGGGTGAGGGGATGACTGTACATATTCGCAGGAATCACAAATACTATAAAGATATTCACATTTATTTTCGAGATATATTCTGTTCCCTTTTTTAACAATGCTTTAATGAATTAATTTGCCTCAAAAATAATAATAACAAGTTTTTATCTTTATGAGGAATTATTCATGAGATCTAAATTCTTTCACAATATCATTAACAGATGGCAGCATTAGTCGTTGATTACAGATTTTGTGTAATAGGTATATTACACAAAATCCACAATCCAATTATTTTTAATTTTTATTTTTAAATAAACGTTCCTTTACAAATATTTAAAACATAATTTTAATCAACAAATACTTCATAAATAAATATTTTATCCGAACTTTTTTGCTGTCGCAAAGAAAATTATCATAAATTCAATTAAAAGCTATAGAAATTCAAATTCAGTTAATTTTTATTTTGTTATGTGAGATATATATCATTAATGTCTCCTGGAAATGCAAATTACGCAACTAAAATAATTGGGAACAAATTCCAAAACAATGTAATGTTTCAGTTCAGAGTACATTACAGGGGGTTTAAATTTTGGCTCCAGAGAGCGTATTCGTGTACTTTTAATCTACATTTTAACATTTCCACTATAGTTGGAAAAGTGTTCTTGACTTCGGTTTCTCTGACTGTCGTCTGTACGTACTCTAACTCTCGTAAATCACTATAGGTCTCAAAGCGCTCCTTCTTCAAATTTCAACTCTCGTAAATATACTCGACTCGTATTGTCATGTAATTGATTTATATTATTACGGTTTACTATGAGATGTTCTCTATTGAATATTGAGCTTTCATAGATCGTTTACGGTAATACTAAAAAAAATCCTGTTACATTAAGGTCAATGCGGAAAATCGTTTGCAGTGTATTTTAATGCTGTTACACTATTTCAAACACAATGAAATTGATATTCGTTTCTGAGGTGCAATAAAAGATGCTTTCTAGAATATGGAATGCAAAGCATTTATCATTCACTTACACTTTACAGGTTCACACAAAAGAATATTTAAAGACGAACTCCTAAGCTTGTTTTAACATAAATTGAGAGAAGACATAATTTCCAGTCGGTCAGCTATTTCCGTTTTTTTTCTTTGACAAATTAATGATTAAAATGCACGGGTGTTCTCTTTTTGTTTTTCCCAACTGTATTTAAAAATGCGTATTCATAAATTTACTGGGAAATATCTTCCATAAAATATAGAATTGTTTCCATTTTCCCATTTTTCATAGTAAAATATATAAACATATAAGCGACCGCTGGCGTGATTTCACGTCTTTTGGATTTGTATGTTATATTGTTTCAATAGTATACAGAATATTCGTATTTATACAATCAGTATAAATACGTATGCATCTAAATACATCGAATCAGATAAATACATCGATTAGAAACAGTATTATTATTATATATATTCACTAGTATTATGAAAACGAATACATAAAATAATCTTGTGAAATAACATCACATCGAAAGAGTAAAGTTTCCATCACACGTACTATCATACGATCTCATATACTACTGTGGGCAAAAAATAGTAAGACTTTTTAATTTAAATTTCGCGCGAAAACCCATTCGTCGAAATATTTTTTTTTCTAGGTTGGTATGACTGTCAGTGACATCTGTGCCAAATGTCACATCAAAATAATCATTAGTGTTTAGTATATACTTGTCTTTCTGAAGTACAAAAAGTGCATTCGGCGATTTTTATAATGAGTGAAATTATTCAACAAAGAAGTTTTTGTGTGCGGAATCAAATTTCTGGTGCCGAAACGTTCAGAATGTTGCAAAAGGCCTTCGGTGATAATTGTTTGTCGCGAGCAAGTGTTTTTGATTGGTACAAATTATTCAAAGAGGGTCGAGAACGCGTTGACGACGAACCACGTACAGAACGGCCATCAACATCAGCTTTTGATCAACACGTCAATAAAATCAAGGAATTGGTGCTTGAGAATCGACGATTAACAGTCAGAGACCTTACTGGCATCGTTGGAATATCGGAAGGATCAGTGAAAATCATTTTGAAAGATGCACCGATAATGCACCGTCGCATACTGCATTAATTCTTCGTGAGTTTTTCGGCAAATTTTCAACCAATATCGTGCCGCAACCACCGTATTCGCCTGATTTAACTCCGTGTGACTTCTGGCTATTCAGCAAACTCAAATGACCGCTCCGAGGAAACCGTTTTGAGTCAATTGAAGACATTAAACGTGAATCGCTACGCGCATTGAAGGCTATTCTTGAAATTGACTTTAACAACTGTTTCGAGGATTGGAAGAAACGTTGGCACAAGTGTATTGGGGCCAGGGGGGATTACTTTGAGGGGGACGAAATAGATTTGGAAGAATAAATTAAGAATTTTAAAATTATGAACAAAGTCTTACTATTTTTTGACCACAGTAGTATATGCTATTGTTTTTCACATCCTTCGACCAGCGTTTTCGCGCTGCTAATAGGGTTATTTTGAAAGAGAGAATGGAACCCGTGCATATAAGAAACACGCAGAACTTTTGGCGCGTAACCGCATTTAAGTGTTTTAAAATGTTGTGCAAAGTTCACGAACTGAGAACAACTATTTTTAGAACGATCTGATTGGCGGAATTCGACCTATCGTAGGACATACAAATAGAGAAAAGTTCGTCATTGACAAATTTTTTAGAGGTAAACTATGACACGGTGCTTTTTCGACCGTTTTCTTCCTGAAAAACCTGTTTATGAGAAAATAAACCATATTGTCTATGATAGGATAGCTGTGTTGCCACATCTGCCGGATTTTTTTATTCAGAAATTCCGAATTTTTACAAGACATTCTGAAAAGTTATTTTTGCTTCATATAATGACTAGCTGACCCGCCCGGCTCTGCCCGGGTACAATACTCTATCTTAAGTACATCCAAAATCAATGTTGAATGATTTTATATTATTTAAACGGAAATCTTTCTAAACGATTCTAATCCCCACTGCTTTAAATAGTCAACACCCTCGATTTTGTATGATTTTTTTTAATTTTCAAATGAAATCTATCCAAATGAACTTAGAGGTGCCTAACTGCCTTCAGCAGCGTACACCGGGCATGCTACGCACGATCCGGTCTGTTTTGATTTTATATATTTAAACGAAAGACCGGTGTATAGCCCTTATATGTACAATGTACGGCAGCAAAAGTGTTTTCTTCTCTCTTTTTTTCTACATTGGATCATAAATAACCCGAATATATATATACTATATAAGTTAATAATTTAAGATATTTAATAATTTAATATTAAAAAAATAGTTCTTAATGTCCAAACGCTTTCAAATTTTTATGAGTAATAAATATAGTACTACCAAAACCTGTGAATAATTTTCGTGCTAAAATATTGATATTTAATTGTAAAAAGCAGCTTCTAACCTTTTTTTTTTTTACACATAGAAATCCGACGGAAAAATTTTCTATCTTCAAACTGATTATTTTACCCCTAAATGTTATTATATATAAACGAAAATTTTAATGGAATAACAGCATAAAGGTTAGCTTAACGTATTAACATTTCAGAGCAATTGTGAAGAAAAAAAGTTTACGCTATTAGTGTAAATAAAAGTGTCCTATGGGAATTTTTTTTTTCAATCTGATTATCCCCCCCTCCCCGACCTTAATGTCAAAATTTCTGAACAAAATTATACAACTACTCTATCATTAGCTAAAAGGTTAGTATATTGTATTAAAATTTCAGAGCGATTGTATAAAATTAAGTGTTTTTTTTTTTTTTTATCAAAATCCGCGTTCCGTTGGAAAAGGCGCGAAAAAATCGAAATTCGCCAAATATGACTTTTTGAAATAAAATTTTTTCAAAGAGTTAATATTTCTATTTTTTGAAACTGAAGACGTCTCTTTAAAGATAAATGTACGTTCGTTAAGAGAGTGTGATTTGTTATTTTGTATTTCGATTAAAAATTCTAGAGGCAGAACGTTAAATATTGCACAAAACACGGAAAAGCGAAAGTGACTTACGGTTGGTTAGTTATTTGTTACGGCCAATTATCTGCGCTAGGGATATAGGCCGGCGGGGGAGTGTCCTCCGTAGGGTTTTTCTAAGGGATCCTAACCCGTATTTACACAAGGTTTTTTAAAATATTTAATTAAAAATTGCATTAAACCACGGAAAACTCCGAACGGTTAGGTCGACGAGCGCGATAGGGGTTTGAACCCAGCACCTCCCGTCTACCAGCTTTGAGAGCAGAACTTCTCAGTCACTAGTAAGGCTAGTGATTTACGGAAACGAACGTTTTTGAAAGTGTTAATATTGATATTTTTTTAAATCGACAGCGGTATTTAAAAGAAATATGAACGTTAGATAGGGTTTGGTATCCTTGGTTTGTCCGTATTTTGCCTTCTTTAGCCAATGCCAATTTTTAAATATTTCACAAAAATACAAAATTCGCGTAAGTGACTTTCGAAAACAAATTTCTTCAAAGGGTTAATATTCATATTTTTCGAAACAGATTGCAGATTCAGAAATAGAAATGAACGTAGATATTATCTGGTAATTTCAGTTTTTTATATTTTCAACAAAAGCGCTGATACAGGTTTTTAAAGATTACAAAAATCGCGAAACGGTGAACGGAAAAGAACATTTTTAAATGGTTAATATTCATATTTCTTCAAACCAGAGGCTTTGTCGTAACTGGAAATAAACTTAGACGTGGTTAGGTGTCTTTGGTTTGTTTATATTTTTATTTGCGAAGCCGATGCACAATTAATAAATATCGCAGAAGAAAGGAATTTGCAAAAGTGAGTTTTGCAAACGACTTTTTTCAAAATGTTAATATTTGTATTTTGCAAAACGGTATGCAGATTTTGAAACGAGCACAAACGTAAATATGGTCTGGTATTTTTTTTTTTCCTATCTTGATCGGAAGCGCCGATACGGATTTTTAAAGATTGCGGAAATCGCAAAACGGCTACAGAAAGTAATTTTTTTTTCAAAAAGTTAATATTAATAATATTTAAAATCAGAGGCGGCGTTTTAATTAGTAAAGTACGGTGCTTTATTTTGTATAATCATTTTTTCCCAATTTTGGTTATTTCGACGGATGCGAGGTTTGTAAAATGGGGAAAAGGAAAAAACAAGAATTCAAGATTTGATAATTAATTTTTTGAAAGGGTTAACTTTAATATTTTTTTAACAGATTGCGGATTTTAAAACGCAAAAGTATGAAATTTAAGAATATTTCCCTCGTTTTTCCGTATTTTATATGGTTCGGCCTTAGTGCGTTAAGAAAACGGCAAAGAAAAATAGCTGATCTCCCACTTTGCTTTTTTCCTGCGTGGCCGCTTCGGAAAGCTCGGAACTGAGTAGGTGCGAGCACGTTTGCCAATTGTGAAAAAATGCTTTTTTGATGAGTTTTTATTTAATATATCGGCTAATTATCAAAAATGGCAAATCTGAGTCTCGGGTGCATCTGGGCCGGACTTGGACAATACTCACCGAAATTTTCAAACTTCTAAGTGCGCTATATTTCGCTAGCCATCACACAAACACAGACCGACATACGAACTCTCTACTTCCATTAGTAGAGATAGACATTCCTTGAATAAATTAAAATAAAATTACTATTCAAAAATTTCTGCTTTAAAATTGGAATTTTTGAATAAAAATTCCACCAGATTCGGCAACACTGTAGAAAAGTACGTGCGATCGCTACATTAGCGCTATTCTGAAAGTCAAATGTTAAGTTGATTTTTATTATGTTCCATCAGATTGGATACTCTTGAATGTTTTACCTATGCTGTAAGCAGTGTTGTCAATTTAGCCCCTATTTTATTAACGCCTTAACTGTCGCGTAAAGTTCGGAAAATTCCTTCAAAAATCGTCGTTTTTTTTTTTAATTGCCCCATTTTATTATTCATAAAATTCTGAGTTAATTAGTAAAAGAAACAATGTTTTTTTTTTGTTTTTTTTTTCAAATTTAAAGTATTTAGGATGGACAAAAAAATTTTTTTTTAATCACAATTACCTTATATTTGGCTTTTTTTTTTTTTACACCTGCTATTTTTTTTTTAATTCAGATTGCTTAATTGCCGCCATTTTTTTAAATAGAAATATTTGCCTTATTTACTGACAGATTAAATAATGCGAGAATAAGGCCAATTACACTATTTTAAAAAACTGGTGGGAATCAAACAATCTGAATTTTAAAAAAGTAGTCTATACTATCCGTGAGGGTCACGGGCGTGACAAAATTTGTTTACAAATGACTGCTCGTGAAGGTATCGGACTGAAGGGGTTTTAAAGGGGTTTGATTAAGGGGTTTTAAAATAATCTGAGGAGTGATAAAATCAGTCAATAAACCATAATATCACGGCTGCCACTGGAAACTATTTTTATAATCTATTAACACCACTATTCTTAAAATATAAATTTTGTGTTATATTTCTCTTGCAAGTGCTGTTAAATTGTATTAAAATATTATTTGGCTTTGAGAAAGTAGTGCGAGATATAATTAAAATTATGAGGAGCTCGTGAAAGTTATGGGCGCGACAAAATTTGTTCACAAATTTTGCCCTTGAATGTATCGATTACGACGATTAAGAGGTTAAGAAAATCATCCATCCTAGCAGAAAATTCTGTATAGTAGTTCCCTAGTATCTTTATGTAATTTAATCACGGATTGCCTGTCATTAAATAAAAACAAAAATTACTATATAGTAATTCTGGTAAGACGGTAGAATTTCTTTTTTAATTAGATAAAAGTGTTAAGTTGGCAAAACTGCGTGTAAGTGAAACAAGTACCACACTAATTATACGAAACATGTCTTCGGATGGAAGCATTTATTTAACATATCAGAGAAATTGAACGAAATAACTCAACAAATTTCGAGGAATAGAAAGTATTTAAATAATCAAAATTAAACATTTTTTGGTGTAGAAGTAATAAAATAATAGTCTTTCATAGAAATGTTTCGAAAATAATTTTATATCCAGGACTCTCACCGATTCGTTTTTGAATACTACTATTGACATAGAAAAATTTTCATCGTAAGTATTTACAAAAATTGCAGCATTAATAACCTTCAATGTAGGTTTCTACAAATTTGCAAGAGATATCTAAAAAGAAGATTTTTCTATAAGAAAAGTTGTATTCACGGTAACTGACTGATTGAGAGCCCTGTATATGGTGTAGCGTTAAGTCGGACCATTTATTTAAATGTTAGGATAGGTGTTCTCAACTTTTTTTCTCTCCAGATTTTTGAATACCATCAATTTCAAATAGAAAAAATTGTCATTTAACACCCGAATTTCTACATTAAAAGAGCGAAAAGTTTCTATTCGAAATTACAGGCATTTAAAATTCCGGAGGGTTGGAATATTTGCTTCCTGTTCTTCTTGCCGTAATTTCGCCTGTGTTCTTCGCCCTGTGGATGTGTGATCTGTAACAAGGATTACCAATTTCGTGTAACAGGCAACCGGAAGTAGCCCTAATACGGGAAAATATAGATAACAAACTCTGAAAGGCATTCATATCGTTACTACTAGTTAGAATTCTAAAGGTTAAAGAAACTTCGTTTCTGCTAAGAGGTATTTTCATGTAGTCAGTCTTCAGAAGTTTGACTAGAGGTCAGAGGTCAACGGAGGAGATTCCATACATGTTTATCTCCGTTTATTTATTTTGTATAGACTCTCCTTGCTTTTGTTGATGACTACGGTACCTTTGGGAAAAAAAGGCCAAGGGAATTATTTTCGAGATTTTGTAGGGATTCAATATAAACGCATCTTTGTGGTCCAGTAGATAAAGCTGTCCATTGATTTATAGCACCTCGAGGTGTGGGAAGTTTTGCAACACAAGACATCTATAAGTTTTCAGATCAGTTTGTGATAACGGATGGGTGAGATGCGGAGGTTGAGATGGAGGGGGCGAAATATTGCTTTTTAACTTAAAACATTGTGACAGGCTTTCGTATTTTAATTTTTAAAAATACAAGTATATTACATAAAATATATGAAACATTTTCAGCATGATATCACACTTAATAAACCTTGTATAAGACCACAATATGATACTAAATAAAAATCTCAAAATTTAACCTAATTTATTTTGTTTGAATTAAGAAAGTCCAACATTTTATTATATTCTATAGTTTACCTGAAAGAAACGCAGGGTAAGATCACCAATGATGGTCCATATACCAGTGATGGCCCATTTAATATTCCAACGACGCTAAAGGCCAAACGTTTAACATTCGAACTGATCGCATATCATGAGTGATGAAATGACCCTTCGACTCTAACGTGATGCGTTTGTTTTAGAAAATCATTGCCCATCACGTGAGCGGGCGCTCCTCTTACCGAAGCTTGTATTTTACTCCACTTTCGGCACTGATTTGCTAGCAAGACTTTTAATAAGCAAAGTTGGTCTTCATGCAGTGTACGAAAGATTCAAGAAAAATAAACTAAGAAAGGTGAGTTATAATGAATTCAATAAAGTGTAAGGAACATGTAAACATGTTGGTATTATAAAAATAAGCTTATTAAGCCAGCTAGTGAGCAGGGCCATTACTGGTGTCGCTCTTTCATGAAAGCAGCGATGATGGCCCATACTTACTTTTTATACTTTATTTCTATGTGTTGTCACGTACTGAAGTACCTTTATTGAGTATAGCTATTCTTTTGTACATTTGAACCAAATTATTTGCATACGAATTCCTATTAACCTATATCTCTTGTTTTTGTTCACATTACACCATTCTGTACTCGCGACGTTCTTTTTTAAACAAATGGCATAGTCGGTTACTCTTTTAGACTAGCGTCTAAACACCGACTGTCTAACTTCGGCATCCCAAATAGCATCTACAGCAAGTTCTGAAAATTTAAAATACAGCTCTGCTCTACGCTTTCTCGATTGACTACAAAGTGGGTCAATGGTATGACGTTTGTTTCCGGTGCTTTAGACTAGGGTTCGTAAGTAGTCAGCAAATATTTTGAAAAGTAAGAAAGTTCTTATTTTCCAATATTTTAATTAAGTTATAAAAAATATTTAAAACAATATTAACTTTAATAAACTTTTCTAAACATTATATCTGTACTAATATTAGCGAGTACCGGAGGGTATTACAAAAGCCACTGGAAACGTCCCAGGACATTACTGAATTGCTGAAGAAAGAAAGTGTTTTCGAAGACTTGCTGGATTCAAAAAGTTTTTAACGCTGACGAAATAAACTTCAAACTTTGAAATGTAGGGTTTTGGAAGAGAAGGGCACCAAAGGTGCCTATGAAATTGACCAAGCTGACTCCAAGTTTTCCATAACTTTCATGTTTGCATTTTCGGCCTATGAAACTAAGTGGAACATGTTTGAAATAATTCATGCACAAGTGATTCACAGCGTTCCTCGATCATGTGGCATCGGTAGGAGCAACAACGGTTTTATGACAACGATAAAGTTTTATAAATGGATAGGAAATGTTTTTGCCCATTTTCTAGTGAAGAATGTTGTTCAGCTGTCGGTGAATGTGTTTGTAGGCGGGCATAAAACGCACCTTATGCGATAAACCCTCGAACTTTGCAAATCTCTACAGATAGATTTGATTGCTTCATACGCAGACACTACCCATATTCTTCATCCCATGACGTTGCTGCTTTTCGTCTTCTAAAAGCTCTATTAAACAAGGCCTTTCTTCGCTGGGGCAAGAACCATCCACTCGAAGTTGCAACTAAAGTGACCATCTCCCCGATCCTGAAAATTGTGCTACAAAATGACATGATGATGCCAACAAAAACAATTTCAGGACAAAGGGACTTTATTCATTCAATGTAAATGCTATAGACTGCTCAAAGTGCAAGAATCATGTCATCAACAATGTTTCAACTAGTACCGCTTGTAATTAGGTCTCGTATGCTACACTGCAAAATCTATAGATTGAGGACTTCCGATAAGTCGTGAATATAATGAAGAAATTTGGAAATACTCAACAAGCATCATGTGGAAAACTTGAAGATTTATGCCATTTGTTTAAGCTTCAGGAGAAAAAAATCAAACATTCAAACTAGGCCTACGGAAATGACAACTGTCTCAGCTGAAGAAGATTACAGACTCAGTAGTTATCATGACACCCAAACCAAGTATGAACTCCAGTAACAGCAATAACTTCGAAAAAAATTCCTGTCAATATGAGAATTGTTCAAAAGGAGCCGAAAACTTCCAACGAAAGAGTCATAAGATCGGCCGAGTCGGCCAAACATCTGACTTAACTCTGGCCGAAAGAGAGTTTTTCAGGGCCAGAAAACTCAGACGCTTCCTCTTCCACAGCAGAAAACCGCTTTCATCAGTTAAACAAAATCCTTGAATGTCTGCATAGTCTTGAAAGCAAAGGGAATAAGATATTTAAAAGAATGCCTTTCGTAATGGCATCGCAAAGAGGGCACGAGTTGCAAAAAAAAAAAACAAGGAATGAAAAATAGAAGAAGCCCAACAAAAATAAGTAAAACAGAGAGAAAAACGGTAAAACGAGCAGCAAAAGAAGTTGAGAAGGCCTACAAGAAAACCCAGAAGGTCAACAAAGAGCCAGAGAAGGCCAATCAAAGGCCTTGGACCAAAGCTGGCAAAAGTTGTTCACAAAAAGAAGTATTGACATGTGTGGGCCATCACTACTGCAGCGATGGGCCATTACTGGTGCAATATGGGCCATCACTGATGTTTCTAGACTTTTTTTTAAAAACAAATCATGCCAAGGAATAATTTTTTATTTTCTTGATTTTCTTGACTCTAAAGTATTCTTCCATCATTTGTTATTAAATTGTGATCACCACCATGACAAAAATGCGCGCGGTGTAGGAATTAGTAGCTAAAAACCGAAACTTCGTCTTTAGCCGGGTCATCACTGGTGTTTTTTCCCCCATATTGTTATAATTTAATTGTAATCTTTTGGCAAAAAGTCATGAATAGTAGTTTGCTTTTCTCAATATCGTGTTTATAGGAAGACATATTTAATTCATTAAAATACATTATTCCATTTAAAAATATATCTATCCCTTTTTCAGCCAGACTCTCGATAACTTTAAATTTTCAAAAGAGTTTGAATAAATTTGTGATAGTTAGCAGAACCACCACCGTAACCGTTTTGTAATATGCTTCTACAGCCATAAATTCTTAAAAATACAATTGTACGTCTTTTAATGAGAAAAATTTATAACTTTTACTCAAATATCTAAATTTCTTTACCTGTAATGTTAGCAATATAAGTCAGAGTGTAGCTTGTGAGAAATATATTAGAAGTTTATATTTTAATTTAAACATTTTCCTGTTGTTTTTGTCGGAACTTTGAAAATGCTGTATCCATATAACTGACAAGCTTACATAGTCGGAATCAATTGGAAACTCTTTTCATCTAAATATATTTTAATACACAAATATAGAAATATGAACAATAATTATAAGTGAATGATTAAAAACAGCGAACTAATTAAACTACTGCATAGAGAAAAAAATGTATCTTAGCGAAAAACGAATGTGTATAGTTTGTTCAAGATACAAAAATGATTTATAAAGTTATGCAAATATTCTTTGAAAGAAAAATTGTTCTGTTTTATTCTAGAAATAAATTCAAGTGTCAAAACAATTATAAATTAAAAAATAATACTAACAAATGCCTACATTTTCTTTCTTTTTTTTATAAATCTAATACAATTGTAAAATGTTTCTTTATGCATTTTAGCCATTACATATCTTGTTTTAAATTTTAATTTTAAAACAATGCACAGTTATTATTTTAACTAAGAGTTTTCTTGTCATTATTACTGTTAGAATTGCCAAATAATTGTAACATGAGCAGGAATCTGTTTAGGAAGAATTTGGGGTCCGTTAAAGCTGTGATCAAATTGAAAATTGTTGCTTTGCGACATATTTATGGATTCATTTTGCATGAAATTGACAGGTGCTCTTATTCAGAAATTATATAATGGAACAGTTTCTCTATTTTTCGGTAAAAGTTGAAGATTTTTGGGAAAATGCTGTCAAGGCTGCCGTTTTGAAACTAATTTCCAGACACGACAACGCGGAAAAGGAAAAAAAAAGTCGCCATAAGACAACAATCGCGTATAATTCAAGCTGAAATTATTTTTTTTTTGAAAAAGGAAATAATTATATATTGAGAGTATAAACTCATATGTTATTGATATATTGATTTTGATTGATTGATTTTGATTAAAATCAATCAATCAATCAATCAAATTCAAATCATTAAATCAATCAATCTAGAATTCAATCTAAAATTCTAGATTCAATTCTAGAATTCAATTCTAGGATTATATTAGGATTCTAGAATTCAATTCTAAAATTCAATTCTAGAATTCAATCAATCAAGAATTCAATCAATCTAGAATCAATCAATCTAGAATTCAATCAATCATCAAATCAATCAATCTACGACGAATTTTTTATAAATAAACTATTACAGGGTGAGTTTTTGACTATTTTCTTCCTGAAAAACCTGTTTATAAAGATATAACAGATGTTGTCTATTATAGGATAGCAGTGTTGACACACATCTGGCGGATTTCTTATTCAGAAATTCCAAATTCTCAACAGAAATTTTGAAAAGTTAGTTTAGCTTTATATAATGACAGACATTCCGTGAATAAGCTGAAAGAAAGTTACTATTTAAAAATTTCTGGTATGAAATCGGAATTTCTTAATAAAAAATCCGCCAGGTTTTGCAACACAGTAGGATAGTACCTGTGATCGTAATATTAGCGCCTATTCTGAAAGTCAAATGTTAAGTTGATTTTTGTTATATTCAATGAGATTGGGCACTCTTGAATGTTTTTTCTATACTGAAAGCAGTTTTCTCAATTTAGCCGCATTTTTTATTTAAAAAATCATCCATCCTATCAGATTTTATATAGTTTCCTAGTAGCTTTGTGTTATCACGCATTGCCTGTCCACCATCCCCTGAATTCTAGACCTGCAAAAAAAAAATGGCGGTTGTCGTAGGAGGATTTTTTCAGCGTTTGTACGGTCTTATTACTGTCTCTGTTTCCATTTTATTGCAATATCTCACTGATTTACATTTCTAAATTGTTATATGATCTCCATTCACAATGGTCAATTTTCAGTTATGCCTAACTCATTCAATTTTAAAGTTACAGCAGTGGCAACAAGTGGTTAGAAAAGAGGTAAAGAGCAACAAAATCAATCGGAAAAGTTAGTGTTGGGCGATGCCGAGATGTTTTAATGGATTGTCGCGATTGTTTTCGATTGTTGAATCGATGCTTCTTTCTAATTAAGATGTCGAGTCGATGAGTTGCTATTAATATCCAAGGGTGCCCACAAGGGGTGAGACAGAGGATGGAGGGGGGGGGGGGGGACTCGAGCCTATATGTTCTACAGCAAATTTCTTTATCACTTTAAAAAAAACTTAAATAAAGGAAACCTCTTTTAAAGATTCTTTAAAGGTAATAAGATACCTTTAATGAAATAATTTTTGTATTAATGGCTAACTGTAACTATCGAACTTCTTTTATTTAAAAAATTATTTGCATCAATCCGCTATGAATTTACTTTCAAAAGTACGACAATGAATTTTAGGTAATAATTTCAACGTATCGTTATTACTTTTGTAAAAGTTAACGTTCTATTGATAAAGAGGGGAACTGGGTAACACTCTGACTCACAAGGTCTTTTACTTACAATAAACACTGTAGATGATGTTTCAGTCATGTCTGAAAATCATATCTGTTAGATATCTATCAATCTGGAGTCAGTTGCAAAACAATTTTATTTTTAAGTAATCGCTACAAAATTTTATGTGGATGAATTGATCAAAGTAAAATTCGCGAAACCGACAATACATGCGACGGTTACGATAGTGCTTATAACTAATATTAAATAATATAATTTAAAATATAACTAATAAAATCTAATTTAAAAAATTGTAATCATTTTGAAAAGTAAATAGTTGTTTTTGTTATTATATATTATTCCAAAATTTTTATGTGCAATTAATACTTTGAGATGTGCCAGACGTGTGAACAGAAATGTGTCTAAATTTTTTCGTAAAGTTATTGATGTTGTAAGGGAATCAATTAAAACAAAACCCATACATAGCGAATAACTTTTACGCTTCCTTTGGCTTCGTTATAAGCAGTTTCTACTCTAAGATTAAATTAAATTGCATATTTAAATGTTAATAATATCATTAAGTACAAAATCTTAATAATTAATATTTAATGTGGCTTACAAAAAAATAAGCAGTTTCTACTCTAAGATTAAATTAAATTGCATATTTAAATGTTAATAATATCATTCAGTATAAAATCTTAATAATTAATAATTAATGTGACCTACAAAAAAAATGGCGGTTGTCGTAGGAGGATTTTTTCAGCATTTGTACGGTCCCTTGAATTAAATTATCATTAATTTCTAAAAGCTTTACCCGCCTTATTTTTATGAGATTAAATAAGTCAAAGAAATCTTTTGAAAAATACTTGTGTTTAATTTCAGGGAACCGTATAAACGCTTAAATAAATCCGCCTGCGACAACCACCATTTTTGTGTCAGCGCGCAGGCCTTTTATTCAGGGACGGTGGCCTGTCATTAATAAAGATTACTAAACAGAAATTTTTGTAGGATGGTAGACTTTTGTTTAACCCATTCGCTGCCAATCACGCGCCTGCGCGTGGTTGGCAGCGAATCTCTAAATTTAAAATTATAAATTCGTACCAGTAATTACGAAAGAAGAATTTTTATTTCATGTAATAGCAAAATGCCTGTAATTAAATAAAGTAAATATTTCTGTTAGTGTTTTCTGGTATAAATTTGATTTTTCTAAACAAAATACAATTCGGTAATTTTAACTCGGCAGCGAATGTGTTAACCTTTTGACTGGTATTTCGTCATACACGAACTACTACTGCAATAGGCAAGACGACATTTTTCGTCATGGAAATTTGCCGTAATGTTTTGAACGCATTACGGCCTGATTACCGACGGGGAACACTGCCACCAATAAAATTTAATAGAAATTTTCGTCTTATTAAAACGCCCTATTCATGCAAAATTACTGTCATAAAAAAGAAGAAAAAATTATTCTTTTTTACTGGTGGAAGTGTGCCCCGTTGGTAATCAGGCCCTGATGATATTACTATGTAGAAAAAAGTTCCCATTGTGAAACGAGTTGAACAAAAGTTTATTCCCCGGTTAACCCACTAAAGACTGACGTTGCGTTTTCACAACATTTTGTTTCTTACACCACGTTTTAAGGTAACACCAGTTTGTTTTTAGGATAAATATTAGCTTTATTTGATGCTAGAAACACCATGATAAAGTACCTCTTAGGTTGCTATGATATACGAGGGCTATCCAGAAAGTAGATTACGTTTTCGTCTGTGTCCGCTAGGGGCGGGGCTAGCGCGGCCATCTTGGGGTCAGAGCGTTGCGCAGCTCAGTCGGCATCTAGCCGTGCTAGTGAGAGGTTCGTGCTGTGCTCCGTTCAGATACTGTGACGGTTTGAAATGTCTGCGTTAATTGAAAATCCCGCGAGCTGCGAGGTGCGTGCAGTAATAAGTTCACAATAACGGAACTTTCTTTGAGTTTTCCACAAATTTCGCGAAGTTTGTTGCACGATATCATCAGCGAAAAGCTTGGTTACCACAAGTTTTGTGCAAGATGGATTCCAAAAATCTTGACAGAGGACCACAAAAATCAGCGAATGGCTGCAGCGTTGAACTTTTTGGACGCTTACCATAAGGATGGTGACTCTTTACTCGATCTCATCGTTACTGGTGACGAAACATGGGTGAAACACGTGAACTGTTGGTTGAAGGCGCAGGCGGCCGAATTTTTCGACGAAGGCATTTCCAAGCTCGTACATCGCTACGATAAATGCCTTAATTTGTATGGTGACTATGTAGAAAAGTAGTATTTGAGTGTGGCTTTCATCTGTATATAATAAAATTTGTTTCCTATACTTTGTTTATTTTTTATTCCAAAACGTAATCTACTTTCTGGATAGCCCTCGTAAAAGTGGTATGAATCACAATATTTGTATTTTATTGAGAAAAATAATTCGGTCCTTGATCGGTTAACAAGTTAATAAATAGAAGGGGTAAGTCGCCAAGACAGGTTGGAAGACCACGCAGTCAGAAACTAATCATTCATGCCTTTTGATGAAGACATTTATTTAATACATCATCCAACGACGAGATGCGACGATACAATAGGTATGGAGGAATAGAAATTACTTAAATAGTTAAAACTAAACATTTTCTAGTGTAGAGGTATTAAAATAATAGTCTTGCGTAGAAATATTTTTGAAACTAATTTTATATCCTAGATTCTCACTGGTTCGTTTTGAATACTAGTATTGCCGAAGAAAATTTTTCGTGGTAGGTTTTAAGAACGATTGCAACTGAAATATCCTTCAAGGTAGGTTTCTACGAATTTGCAGGGGGGAAAAAACACCCCATACATTTTAATCACCAAACTGCCGCTGAAAAAATAAACGAAAATATCCGTTCGATTTGGAATTATGTTTTTTATCAATTTATGTTTTTAAAAACGGATTGGGATGTCGTCTTTATAGATTAATTGTAACAAAATTTTAAATTTTCAATAGGAGCACCTAATTTCGGCATCATATTTGGATTTTTGGGGAAATTTTCAATAGGATACCAAACGGGAAGTTATTCGGTGAATTAGTTATTGAATTAAACAGATGTAAAATTTAGGACTCATAATATTAAATGAATTTTTAACAGTTTGATTGCGAACTGCAACGTGTGCAGTTTTTTAAGAATAACTCAAAAACTAATTTTTTGGAGTGAGCGGTAATTTTGGATTCACATATTTCAAGCTTCTACAAATCTATTTCTGTTAAGATTTTATAGGTTGTGTATAGGCAAATACATATTTTATTTCGAATCTTAATTTAGAAATGTATAAAATATGAAATAAACAAATATTCGAAAAAAATCATCGTAACCTATAACAGTTTTAACAGAAATCGATTTCTAGAATATTATTTGATATGAGGGCGATTCTCCAATAAGTGGGTAATTTCACTCTGTGCTTTAGTGAAAAATAAAAGTTAAATTTTAAACAATTTTTCATTATAAATAGATAAGGTATAGGCTGGTCTGTAATATACAATATTTCGGCATAAACGTTAAACAGTATTTTTCTTTAAAAACATTATTTTATACAGGGTGGCTACAGATGAGGAAAAAAACACAGCCGAAAAAAATGATACACACCAGTATTTTCTTATAAAAAAATTGGACTTATTATTCGCTCAAATAAACGAATTTTTCCATAAGATAATACTGGTGTTTATCACTTTTTTACTGTGTTTTATCAGAGCTATAGCCACCCTGTATATATATTTTTTGAAGAAAACATTAAAGCTATTTCACATTTTAAAGCTAATTCAAATTGTCACATGTGAAATAGCTTAAGTAACGCAATTGAAATTTACCAATTTCAAATTTATTACAAGTTAGCTGAAGTAATTTCATTGAAAGGAGACAGTAGTGACAGGGACAGCAATGACAAAATTAAGAAATTTGCTTCTGTGCATACAGTATGTTAATCTCAGTAAGATTGTAATATGACATTTTGAACTAAGCAAACGTAATTTATATCATGACAGAATTATAAATAATAGTAAAGATAATTTAAGTAGCGGACAGTAGTGACAAGTAATAAACATATTCTTATCTTTCTATCCATTTTGTTGATTATAGCTTCCTTTAAAGTCCAGAAAATTAAACCCTGTAGGTTTTTCTCAGCAATTCAGATTGCTGCTACTACTAAATGCAGCTATCCCCCAAATTTTATCTGTCCTCCTGGTGGTCACATGAGCAGTTTTATACAAGGGGACAGTAGTGACATAAAAACTAGGGGACAACATTTCTCTGGCCGGAATACATATAAAAATATTTTTAATTTACAATAAAAATTGTTTATTATGTATTTTAGAGTATAAATTTTTATTTTGGGTGGTAAAAGTGATAAAAATGGGTTGTCATTTCATTTAAAATTGCTCCAGAAGATGAGTGCATGAGATAAAGAAAAGGGACAGTGGTGAAAATTTGACTATTTAAAATTCTCTTGGAGAAAAATTGGAGTTTTTTTTCTTGAAAATACCTTATGAAAATGTAGAAAGACATTACAAAATATATTTATGCTAAATAAATCTACATAAATGACAAAATACAGCAAATAACCTCAAAGGACACAAATTACCCATTTATTGGAGAATTGCCAATGAATCCAAATACATGAATCCAAAATAGCAGCTCATTCCACCATGTACATTTTTGAATTATGCTTGGAAACTTACCCGCAATGCAGTTTGTTTTACAAGTATTAAAAATGAGTTTAATATTGTTAGAAATTTTCAAAAATTTACAACTGTATAAATCCGAAACCACTTCATCGAATGATTTCCCATTTGGTACTCTAAAGGAACCATTTTCCGAAAAATCCAAATATGGTGTCAAAACTTGCATTAAAAATTTAAAAGATTGTAACATTTTGTATGAAGACGGCCCACTAAGGACGACCAACAGGATTCCTATCCTGTCTCCGTCACAACTCAAAGAAGAGCTGTTAACTTCTTAACAGAAATCAGAAACTGAATCACCCAGATTTTTCTCTGTTTTCATGACTACCAAATCCGGTTCCTAAAAGGGGAAACATAAATTTGCACTACCAATTTCACCAATGTGATATATTTTAACCACAGAAGTCAACATGTGCTCATAGGCTTTTCTTCGTAAGTTGCAATCCTAAGTCCCATTGTTCGTAACCTTTATTTAAGCACAAAAAACATCTTTTGGATTGCCATCAGTTAAAAAAACACCGACGTGGGAAAATATTCTAGTAATGGTCTTGGACAAAGTTTCTCACGAGACTTGTTCTATTTCAAGGTGATTTTCCCACGCATTAGAATATTCTCACAATTAAAAGGAATTCTTTACGTTGTCAACACTGGCTGTATAAAGCCATTATATATTATATTAAGTCTGGGCAGATGAATGGGAGAAATTTCGGAAGTTGCTATTATGAGTAATTGTCTTTTTGCATGCTAGAAAACGAAAAGGGGAATCGAAATATCCAGAAAAATCACAAACTGATATTCAGAAATATTAATCGAGACGAATGTTAAACCAGTTGGATGGGTGGTCTTAAACGACAGATAATCGAACCTATGAGAATAACTTAGATTTTTTTTATTTTGCGACGAACTTCTGCTTTGAGAACGCTCCGCAGAAAGGGAAAGTGGCGCTCATCTATGTGAACAAAATTTGCATATGCTTTGCACGCAACGTTTTTGTTTTGAACACCGACCCTTGAAAAGGATAGTGGCGCGCTAACAAGTTTAACACGTAGTGCACACGCTCCAAGTATAATTGCTCCGGGGCTTTCTTTAGCCCTGCATGCATTCCAAACAGAACATTTTGTATGAGCTTTTCATATGTGCGATTAGAGTTGCAGCAATCCGGTTTATTCCCAGGTTTATTTCCATTAGACCCGGTTTATTCCCAGATTTATTCCCAAAAGATCCAGTTAGTTCCCAAAAAACCCGGTTTATTCCCAGGTTTAAACCGGGTTTTTTCTAGCCTTTGCAACTCTATGTGCGATGATCAGGATTTTTTAACCCTTTCAAGGGCGGTGGTTCATTTTTGGACCACCTAATTTTAATCCGTTAATGCCACATTGGCACCAGAATTTTGGAATGAAAATTTTTCTTTTATTAAGTTCGGGAAGAAAAGCTTTTATTTATTTTCAAATAAATTCGTTTGTGAAATCTAGTTTCAGTCAATCATTTCAGCATTTTACGAATAGAAGTGCTTTGCCCCTGAAAGGATTAAAACGTTTTTGACCGATTCTTCGCTTATTTCTTCTTCAATGATCTGCGGAGAATGCGGCAGGTCCCTGAAGATGATAGAGTGTCCCAATAAATCAGATGGTCGACAAAAGTGGTATTACGGTAGATGGGAACGGACTCTATTCTAATTTAGCCTTTTTTTTATCGTAATTTATAGATTTTGATAATACATCAGTTTCAACTGACGCCACACCCTAGAAACCACCTTAGCAACTAGATTTGTTTTTTGTTTGCCCGCCAAAGATGGTGGATTGTGATTGGTTGGCTCGTAATACAGGCTACAAACCCACGATTATGATTGGTTGAATAACACTTGGTGGGCTGGTGATCACGTGGTTGAAACTGATCTATTATGTTTAGATTTTCTTCATCTTCTTATAATTGCGGTTCCAATTTATTTCGTCCACTTTTGTAATTTTTTTTCTGTTTTATTTTAGTTTTTACTCCTTCCTCACATTTCGTTTTTTTTATTTACTCTAAGTTATTCAGATTGATTTTTTTTATCTTGTGCTTCTTTTCTTTCATAAAGATATGATCGAAAATGTAAGGAAAAATAGTTACATATTTGTTTTACACTAGGAAATTTCACTCATTTTTGTGATTCCTACGCAACCAGGTTGCTGCATCCAGTAAGGTTTTTTTCATTCGTGAAAAGCGTACAAACATGAGTTTTAATGATCGTGGCGTCACCAAATTTCACTCGTTTTTGAGCTACGAGGTTGCTGCATCCAGGGATTTATTTTTGTATGGATTTTATGTGCCCGAAGTGCCCATAAAAACAAAATGTAGTCAAACTCGTTAGAAAGGTATTTTTTTAGATAAAATTAGCTTGACTAATCGTAATGACCCAAAATGACCCACTAATCGAATTTTCTCGAACATGTGACCCAGCCCAATGGTCTTCTCGTAATCGAAAATGGTAGAATACAAAATGTAGTCAAAATAGTCTTAACCGTTTTTAATTAAAATTAGTTTAACCCTGACCCGTAGTGACCCAAAATGGCCCCTTATTCGAATTTTCTCGAACACGTGACTTAGCCCAATGGTCTTCTCGTAATCCAAAACGCTAGGATATAAAATTTAGTCAAAATAGTTGGAGCTGTTTTTTAGACATAATTAGCTTGACCCGTTATAACCCAAAAATTACTCACTAATCAAATTTTCTCGAACATGTGACTTAGCCCAATTCTCTTCTCGTAATCCAAAACGCTAGGATACAAAATTTTGTCAAAATCGTTGGAGCCGTTTTTTAGATATAATTAGCATGATCCGTAATGACCCAAAAATGACCCACTAATCGAATTTTCTCGAACACGTGACTAAATCCAATTGTTTACTCGTACTCCAAAACGGTGAGAAACAAAATTTTGTCAAAATCGTTAGAGCCTTTTTAGATATAATTAGCTTGACCAGTAATGATCCAAAAATGGTCCACTAAACGAATTTTCTCGAACATGTGACCTAGCCCAATTATCTTCTCATAATCCAAAATGGTAGTCTACAAAGTTTTATCGAAATCGTTTGAGCCGTTTTTTAGATAAAATTAGCTTGACCCTGACCCATGGTGACCCAAAATGACCCACTAATCAAATTTTCTCGTACATGTGACCAGGGGTGCAAAAATCTAGGCGCCAATGGGCTGATTCCCACCACTAAATTTTATTAGTATTCTTCGTCAGGTATTATTAGTATACTTCACCTAAATTTTATCAGTATTCTTATTAGGCGAAGAATACTAAAAATTTAGTGGTGGGAATCGGCCCATTGGCGCCTAGATTTTTTGCACCCCTGCATGTGACCTAGCCCAATGATCTTCTCGTGCCCGAAAATTTTAAGATACAAAATTTAGTCAAAATCGTTAGAGCCGTTTTTAAAATAAAATTTGCAAAACCACACACACAGAGACACACAAGATTTGCTGGTTTTATGATATATGATTTAATGAAATATGAGCTGTTGTCTGAAATAATTTTTAATTTGCCCATGCGCGAATTAAACAAAAGACTTTTTTTATGATTTTGAACTCAACTCTATAGGCATAGAGTAACTATTATAAAAAAAAAAGAAGTCGAATATCTTGAAAATTCTTAAAGGTATCGGCGATTCGTCGCTACCATGTCAAACTATCGAGTATGAAAAAATGCATTTTTCATTACTTTTAAAAATGGGCCGATTGTCACCACTAAATTTTATTAGAATTCTTCGCCTAATAAAAATACTAATAAAATTTCTGTGGCGAACAGGTTTACCAGTTTGGTCTCTTTTTCTATTCAGAGATGCCGAATTCTTACCGGAAATTTTGAGAGAAAAATTTTTACTTTAAATAATTACGAAATATTCTGTCATTATATACCACTCTATCGACGATGTATTTCTGAATATTGACCATATTTGATTGGTCTTTCTATATGAGTTGCTCTATAGAGAACGCTAATCATGAAAAAAAAAATTCTTTGGTGTCGTTTGCGCATGCGCAGTTAAAAATTATTTCATACAATGCTCATTTTTCATCAAATATTTAACATAATTATATTCAAATTGTACATTTTTTTTCTATTCTTCTTTGTTAAGTTTCTGAAAGTGGCGTAACATTCTGTTAAAAACCCTGCATGCTATAATATAAACATAAAACATGCGAGAATTTCTTGAATTTTTTAAAGAAACCGTTATATCTCCGTGAAAAAAACGTTCTATTCTTACACAAATGAGCACAAATATTGTACAATATCCACATAGTCATGTGTTGCAGCTACAGACCCTTTCGAGCATTTTATTTTACAGGGTAATCCAAAATATTATTTTCTGCACTATGACGCTGGGGTCCTTAATTGCCCTTGGATTCAAAACTTTGCTGAAAAATATGAAGTCAAACATTTTCTTTATATTTCAGAATTTACAGAAGAATTCGTCATATATTCCTTTAGATATTTGACAAAACGTGTAAAATCAAAAGTGTCCGCCGATTTTTGGCTATATAGTGAACTTCAGTAAATTTCGTCTTATTTATGCGCCGAAATCTGACAGCTATGTATATACTTCTTTAATTTTGATTATTTGTAAGATAACTTGGTTTTAATAAATTCCGTTTCATATCCTCATTTTTTAAAATACCCATCCTCATTCTCTAAAACATTCGTTGTATGATGCGAATACTTGTATGGTGTAAAGATGTGCGATATGCGGTGGCGTACCCAGAGGAGGGAAGGCAAGGAGGAGTATTGGTTATCACTAATTTTTAACACATAATTTTTTGCTTTATCTAATCGAAGATTTCTGTGATTAAAAGAGGCAAAAAATTGTTAAAAATTAGTGTTATCCATAACTGGGTACGCCAATGATAATGTGGCAAAGTTATAATAATGATAATAAGAATTACTATTCTGTTATTTAAATTTCGTCTAAATTTCTGTTATTTGTGTAAATTTCGTCTTATATAAGCGGCAAAATCTGACAGCTATGCATATACTTCTTTAATTTTGATTATTTGTAAGATAACTTGGTTTTAATAAATTCCGTTTCATCTATTTTCTTACAATAAGTGTTTTATTTTGAACTTATTCCATATTAATCTTTTTTTATTAGAATTACGCATCAACGTATTTAGCAAGCATTTATTCAAGCATTTATATTAAAAATAATTTAAAGAGCACTTTAAAATCCTCATTCCTATTCTCTAAAACATTCGTTATATGATGCGAATACTTGAATGATGTAAGATGTGCAATATGCGGTGGCGTACCCAGCGGAGGGGAGGCCAGGGAGAGTATTGGATATCACTAATTTTTAACATATAAATTTTTGCTTTATCTAATCGAAGATTTCTGTGATTAAAAGAGGCAAAAATATGTTAAAAATTAGTGTTACCCATAACCCCCACTCTGGGTACGCCAATGATGGTGTGGCAAAAATATAATAATTATAGTAATAATTACTATTCTGTTGCAGCTAAGTTTTATTTTTTTCTAATTAAAAAAAAGATAAGTTTTAATCGTCATCATAATATATACTTTCAACAGCGATGTTGAGTGTGTTTTAGCTTCAGTTTCACAATTTATAAATGTTATTTTCATATTTTGTTTTCAAAAGTTTACCTTTTCATCAGTTCAATTTAAAGGTCATGCATCCTCTTTGTGTTCTAAAACTGCTTTGGTCAATTCACACAAAAAAGGGAAAGAAAAATAACGAAAGAGCATAAAAAAGAAAACACAGCTGTAAAACATATAATATTTCACCTAAACTGACCCTCTTTTAGAAAAGTTACCTAAACAAACATTTTCCTCTTCAACAGCGTAAGCACCAAGCATACAATTCAATAAATAATGTGAAAAGGATGTCACAAATTTAGTGTGGTATACATAATCTCAAAATATTATATCAATGCATGACGTTATTTCCTGTTTCCTCTTACATTTTCTTTGAAGTGCCTTCTGTGAATTTTTCCTGATTTTGTTGTGGGATAGTAAAATGTTTAGAAAAGTAAAAGGCTTTGTTAAACAAAAAGAAATATGGTCGCCATGAATCACGAGTCTGACAAAAATATAAAACATCAGAAATAAATTTTAGAACAAAAGTAACATTCTTTTCATCTATCAAAGTGCATGTATATGCATCAGTAAATTTATAAAATAAATGTTAAATATGCTTTCAGCTTTTCAAGTGAATAGAAATAAAAGTACCCTTAAATAATGGCGCAGCAAAGAGGGGAATTTCGGGGTTAAAACTCCTCCCAGAGCATTTAAAAACTGATTAGATGCATACAAAACCCCTTGTGTTAAGATAAAAATATGATGTGTGAAAACAATGATAAGAAAAACATAAGAAGTATATTTAACATAAGAAGTATGTTGAATATTTACCATTGAACTGTTTCAAGGTTTCATAATAGGAGCCTCTATTTCGACATAAAATTAATGAAAGAAGCAGTTAGGAGTTAATATCAGCAAGGTAGTATATACAGGATGTAACTGAACTGATGGTCAGAAATGTAAGGGGTAGTAATACATGTCAAAACAATCAAATTTGTATAGCAAAACCAGTGTCGCAATCCACTTATTAAATCAATAATACAGGGTGTCTCAAACCAAGCCCAATCCACATTTTCGTTCATAACTGTAACAATAATGAAAATACTTTAGCGAAATATTCAGCACAACAGCTTTGTGATCTGTAAAATGACGTGGTATCAAGGGAATTGTTGGGATTTCACTGTAACTTGATCAGTGACATCGTATCCATACCTACCGTGTGTTGAATCGCCTATTTCAGTGTTACTTGGACATTGAGGATTGCCGTTTCTATTACTTTATGTGTTTTATTATGTTTCATAGCAAGCAAAGTAAGTATGTTGAGGATATCGCTAAAATATTTTCATTATTGTTAAGTTATGAACAAAAATGTGGATTGGAAACCCTGTATTATTGATTAAATAAGTGGATTGCGACACTGGTTTCCTATACAAAATTTACTTGTCTTGACATGTACTACAACCCCTTTCATTTCTGACTATCAATTCAGTTACACCCTGTATATTACCGCTACTTCTTCTTCTCCCTCTCTTCTTTTTCTTCTTTAAAGATGCTCTTTAAACCTTTAAACACATAAATGCTTAATTTATTATAGTTGTTTCTGTTTTTCATTTCGTCGGGTTTTATGTGTCACGTATTTATAAATCACTACCTTATGGACATGTAACGAACGCAGTTGTTCATTTTATGAGTAACAATGATTCAAAACTCCTCCCAGATCAGGACCCTGGCTGCACTACTGTCTTAAATATGTTTTAAACATTTCTCAGTTTCAGAATGTAATAATAAAGGCTGTTACTATTCCTCCAAACATAAAGTCGATGACTAAACCTTCAAAGACATTAAAAAAATAAATAAAAGGATAAGTTTTTTTTATCAAATCTATATTACATAATTGCCAAGTCTCACTTATTTTGACCTACCACTTTTTTTCGTATAGAAATATTTGCGTCGTAATCGTAGATTTCTGCGATCAAATAAAGTAAATGTTTCTATTATGAATTAGTGGTAGCCAGAAATCGGGAGAATTAGCAACTGTGATATTTAAAATTACTGCAATGAATCGTTTGCGATATCAAAATAGCCGCCGAATTCACGGGGACGAAATAGGCAATCAGGCATACTGCTACCAATAATTAAAAAAATAGCCTATTTAATCACTGTGATTAAGACAAAAATACCATGTAAAAGTTAGAGATGGAAGTTTTCCTGATTTACCTCCGTCGCTTCCGTTAAGTCGGCGTCTATGAATATAAAAAATTACAGTCTAAATGAAAAGGTAAATAATGAACAAAAACGCAATAATTGAAAAAAAGGCCTCTTTAGATAACTAAGAAAAAGGTATAATACAAAAAATATTTGTGTAAAGTAAAAAAAAGTGACGAATAGAATTAAAATGAGACTTCATATCTGAACTGTCTTACAAGATAAGATTGGTGTAATAATTATTACACGAATTAAAATTTTCAAATTCAAATGTATTTTATCTGTTTCATTGACGTGTGTTATCGAGGTATGTATTCGGTGACGTGCATTCGGTATATACAGCGTGAGAAAGAAGACTCACTAAGAAAAAGTACATTGCGATCATTGCCCAAATTATCATTTACCTAGGATTATCGAATCAATGAAAAACGACATATTTCTACTAAATTAGAATAATTTCTTTCTCTTTTCAGTATCAGTCTGATGTCAGTGACTAAACATTCCTATAAGAAAGACCAGAATAGGTATTTGATTAGGCATTAGGCTAGTATTAGCTATGTTACCATTGGGAAACCCTTAAAGAGAAAATGAAAAGTAATAAGGTAGGTGGGAAGAAGTTGCAATGTACTTGGGTTCTGAACTTATAGACACCACCCTAATGAAATTTAAAGATGTTTTCCTTTACTTCTGAAAAAAAAATATTGATAACTTAAATTTTTTTATCACCATGACCCGCACCTGTGAGATTAAACTACTATATTTTTTTACCTTTGAAAATAATTTACGTTCCCCTATCCTCCAAGTTTACTTGAATCCCATCGATTTCAAAGACAGGGTCAGCTATGAAAATAAAACGAATTCTACCTTTCGTACAAGGAATTGACTGAAAACTTTCCAAATGTAGAAATTTTGGGCCATTCAAGAATGATCCTGCAATCTTTGGTTTCGTACTTCTCATATTTGGGGCGGGAACAATAGGCATTATAGAAAGCATTATAGATAGATATAGAAAGCACCAAGCTTCATTAGGTCTACACTATATATTTAAGAGTCAAGTGAGATAATAAACGAAAAAAAAAAGAATGGTTTTTGAGAGAGTATGAATTTCAGATACGAAATAAAATCTTATATTTAGTCTTATATTTGTGACTGATATCGATTGGATGAAAAATGATTTTTCTTAAATATGAAGAAATATAATAGTTTTTTAATTTCATCAGAAAACCATTAATTACATCCACGATATTTAGCGTTAAACTACTGAAATGAGATATTCAATTGAAACATACATGGATTTCTTAATCTGACATCTCTCTCTGTGGTAATCTGCAACTGAACCAGAGGCGAATCCTAATAGTACTTTCCTACAGTTTTTCTGTATTTTGTTCGCCTTATTCAATCGAAAATACGTCCTAGAAAACTTAGTAGAAAAAATTACTAGAAATTGTTAGGGGAACCGTCGGTAGCGTAATAAATTTTCTTATTTTTATAAATAGTTAAATCAGTCTTCAAATTTAATATACATTTTCATCTTTTGATATGTTAAAGAAGTTTGTTCAGCTTACCTGAAATTTTCCTTTTTGCGCCAAGTAATATCCACAGTAATCCAAAGTGTTGTAACGATATTTATCTTATCCATTGATTCACTTATATTGGAGTAATAAGAAGTAGTATTAGTAGAAAATAACAATTGTGTGAAATGAGCAGAAGATTCATTTTCCATTGAATATAATATTATAATTCTTGGCTAGATGTACATGTTTAAAATCGCGTTTTGGAGGCTGCGTATAAGTGCTCCAATTTTACATTATATTAAAATATATTTACATCATATATATACAAGAGCGTCTTAACTGCTCGGATACATTTTGGAAACTGAAGGGAGATTGTTATTTGAGTTCTGTGCACACGCGCGGGACAAACAGCTGTAGTTTGAAGGAGGGAGATCTGCAGTATTTCTCCATTTAGTTAGTTTCGACAGTCTCTGGTTTTATTCACTGTTTTGCATCTGCGGTTGTCACTTAAAGTACTTATAGTTAATTGGGGTCTGGTTTTTAACATGTTTTTCAATCGTTCGCTGCACGTGGAGATTAATTAACTGCATATAAAAGGTTTCTCCGTCACTCCCCCGTAATCTCCTGTGTGGGGAATGGTTGAAGATTCAGTTTCTTACGGTGTTTTTCATACACAGGCTTGGGAGTGGGCTTCGTGAGAGTGTCGGCTATCATTTCTTCACTAGGGCAGTATTGTAGATCGATTTTTCCTTCTTCTTTCATAAGTTTGATGTTGTGGAAACGTATGTCGATATGCTTGGATCGCTTAGTATCTTTATCGTTTTCAGTCATTTTTATACAGGACATATTATCCTCAAATATCGTGATGGGTAGTTTTTGTGGAATGTTGAGGTCGCTTAGCAAGTTTGTTATCCAACTTAATTCTTGTGCTGCGTTGCTAGCTGAAACGTATTCAGCTTCGGCTGACGAAAGTGCAATGCAATTTTGCCTTTTTGTAATCCAGTAAATCGGCGATTTTCCAAGCATGAATAGATTTCCTGACGTTGATTTACGTGTTTTCAAGTCACCAGCCCAGTCTGCATCGGCGTATGCTGTTAGGATGGGCTTGCTGTTTGCGCTAAGAGTTAAATTCAAATTTTCTGTAGTTTTGAGGTATGAAATGATTCTTTTTACTGCTGACCAGTCCTTTTGGCGTGGTGTTTCGTTTCTACGACATAATATGTTTACTGCTGCAGATATGTCAGGACGCGTGATTGTTGATATGTAAAGTAATGTGCCTGTCGCTTGTCGATATTTCGTGTTATTAGGTAAAAGATTATCGTCGTCTTCAAGTCTGTTGAATCCAGCAATCATGGGTGTGTAATGAGGTTTCATGTCGTTTAAATTCAGTTTTTTCACTAGTTCCTGTATTTTATTGTTTTGATTTAGGTAATATGTATCGTTGATTTTATTAATGTTTATGCCTAGGTAATTATTCACTTCTCCTAAGTTTTTTAGTTCATATTCTTTCTTAAGTTGGTTTATTGTTTCTTCGATATCACTGTCCTTTCCTGCTATCAGGATATCATCTACATAAATGATGATGTATATCGGATTTTCTTGATTTGATTTAAAGTACAGACATGGATCATTTTTGCTCTGTAAGAAATTATTGTTTGTGAGTGTTTCCGATATTTTGGTGTACCAGGCCTTTGCGGCTTGCTTAAGACCGTAGATGGCTTTCTGAAGTTTACAAACTTTTCTTTCATCGCCGGGTTTAATATACCCGTCTGGTTGACTCATATAAACAGTTTCAGTTAATTCACCATGCAAAAATGCTGTGGTTATGTCAACATGTTTCACGTTCAAATTTTTGTGCAATGCAGAGATGAGAAATGCACGTATTGTAGCGTGCGAAACTACAGGTGCGAAAGTTTGATCATAGTCAATCCCGAATCTTTGACTATATCCTTGTGCTACTAAACGCGCTTTATAGCTTTGAACATTTCCTAAATTGTCCTTTTTTAGTTTAAAAGTCCATTTTGTTCCGTAATTTTTGTTCCGGGTGGTGGATCTGTTAAAGTCCAAGTGTTATTTTTTCTTAGGCATTGTATTTCATTTTGTGTTGCTTTTATCCAATTTTGTTTATCATTAGTATTTTTCATTTTTTCGATATCTTCCCAATTTTCGGGAATGTTTTCAGATGAACTATTTGTGAGACAAACACATCTGTCAGGAGGAACGCCTCTATTTGTCCTATTAGACCTTCTTGGTTCAATTGGTTGCTGTTTGGGCACGGATGGTGTCTCCTCACTGTCAAGTTTTATTTCTAAGTGATTTTCATGTCTATCCGGTAATTGTGTATTGTCATCTGATGTTTTTGTGGTGTTTTGTATCTCCTCAATGTTATCTGAGTGTACATTTTCATTTTCAAGAAATTTTACCGTTCTCGCTATTATAATTTGTTTTCCTTGTGTGTGAATTCTATAACCAGTCGATCGTGTGTCATAACCTACGAACGTTCCGGTTTGAGCCCTGTTATCGAGTTTTCCTCTATTTACTTTATCGACGTAAAATAGCGCTTTACAACCGAATGTTCTTAAGTGTTTTAAATTCGGTTTAACTCCTTTCCATAATTCGTAAGGTGTTCTGTTGTTGTTTGCTTTAGTTGGGAGTCGGTTTTGTAAATATGTTGCAGTGTTTATGGCTTCACCCCAAAAATGTTTGCTTAATTTTGCTTGTGATAGCAGGCTTCTAGTCATATCTAATAAACTTTTATTTTATCTCTCCGCAACTCCATTCTGGCTCGGATTATGCGGGACAGTCAATTGGTGTAAAATTCCG
The DNA here is from genome assembly GCA_963931845.1 of Maratus michaelseni. NCBI lineage: Eukaryota > Metazoa > Arthropoda > Arachnida > Araneae > Salticidae > Maratus > Maratus michaelseni. The sequence continues at coordinate 168,787,198 of OZ007586.1, forward strand.
TTCTGTTTTAAGTATTCATCTATCTCTTGATTTATATATTCACGACCGTTATCCGATCTAATTTCCTTAGGTTTTTTACCGAACTGATTGTATATCATCGTTATATACTCTTTTATCTTTTCAGCAACTTCGCTCTTTTTAGATAATAAATATATCGTAGTATATCGGGAATAGTCATCAATAAGAGTCATAAAATAAATTTTTCCGCCTAAAGTCGGTGTATCTGAAGGACCACATACGTCACTATGGATCAAATCCACGATATTAGTAGCTCGGTTTGTTGCTGATTTAGGATACGGCATGTTAGTTAATTTAGTTTCGATACAAGTTACGCATGTTTTATTTTGATGTTTACATTTTCCTATCTTTATTCCGTCCGCAAGTTGATTTGTTATTATAGATTTAATCGCGTCATAATCTCTGTGACCGAGTCTGCGATGCCAGAGATCTATGCATTGTTTGTTGTCACAGTTATACGTTATGTTTACATAATTTTGTGGTTCTTCCACATCGTCCATTTCCTCAATAATGTATAATTTTTTCTCATTTTTCGCCCTAATATATATTTCTTCATCAAAGATCAAATCGCATTTATTATCGTCGAAGATTAGTTTACACCCGTTTTTAGCGGCTTTACTAACCGAAATTAGGTTTAGGTTTGACTCTAAGTCTGGGACATAAAGCACTTCGCGTAATTTCGTTAGTTTTTCTTTTCCTTCGGGGGTTAATGTTTTTATAAAAACTTCTCCTGAACCTAACGCTGTCAGTTTATTACCATTCGCGATCGTTACTGAAGTTTTATTATAATCAATAAATTTACTAAATAGGCTTTTATCATTACAAATGTGCGAGGTAGATCCTGAATCGAGAATCCAGTTATTTTTGCCTACTTTTTCGGTGATTAATGCTTTATTTTGCGTTTGATCATTTGCGTATTTTCTTTCGTTTGGAATTTTATTTTCTCTACGAGTTTCGGTCTTGTCATAACATAATGAAGATGAGAAATTCTTTTTATTTTTGAATTGATTGTTACGAGGATTTCCGGATTGTACCGTGTTTCTGCTCTTGTAGTGCCAGCATTCGTAAGTGGAATGATTTTTCATTTTACAGTTGTTACAATATTTTTGTTCTCTTCTATTTTCAGTGTGTGTATATCTCCTATTTGTTTTAAATGCTCTCTCGTTGTTGTTATATCCGCTATGTGATTGTTCTGACATTTCATGTCTACGATTATATTCATCCGTTAATTTGTTTTTGATAAAATCAGGGTTGAGCTCATTTTCTGGTCTCGCCTCCAACGCAGTTATCAAAGTATTGTAACTGGGGGGAAGAGAACACAGAAATAGCGCGGAAATATGTGAATCGCTAATATTTTCTCCAATGGCATTAAGTTTATCTATAATTTGCAAGATATTAGTGATATGCGTGATCATGTTTGCACCCTCAGCTAATTTAGTACTGTATAGTTTCCGTAACAGGTAAAGCTTACTAGATAAATTGCTTCTCTCATGTATATTTTTCAGAGCTTCCCATGTTAATTTGGCAGTATCTAAGTTTTTTACATTTACGATTTGAGAATCATCGATGCTTAGGTTTATTAGAGCTCTAGTCTTGCGATCTTTTTTGTGCCATGCGGGATCGGCTGGATCCGGTGGATCTTGTAATATAATATCGTCGAGTTCCTCTTTAATGAGGAACATCTGCATCTTGAACTTCCATGTACTATAATTCGTAGAATTGAGTTTCTCAATAAATTGAGTATTTTCTTTTATCGCATTCATTATTACTTTTTTAGTGTTCTTTTATTTATTATTATATTTTTAGAAATTTGTTAAATTATCGTTTTTTTTTTTTTTTTTAATACTGGGATATTCTTTTTTTAAGTCTTTCATAATCTTTGTTAGAGGAACCGTCGGTAGCGTAATAAATTTTCTTATTTTTATAAATAGTTAAATCAGTCTTCAGATTTAATATACATTTTCATCTTTTGATATGTTAAAGAAGTTTGTTCAGCTTAACTGAAATTTTCCTTTTTGCGCCAAGTAATATCCACAGTAATCCAAAGTGTTGTAACGATATTTATCTTATCCATTGATTCACTTATATTGGAGTAATAAGAAGTAGTATTAGTAGAAAATAACAATTGTGTGAAATAAGCAGAAGATTCATTTTCCATTGAATATAATATTATAATTCTTGGCTAGATGTACATGTTTAAAATCGCGTTTTGGAGGCTGCGTATAAGTGCTCCAATTTTACATTATAATAAAATATATTTACATCATATATATACAAGAGCGTCTTAACTGCTCGGATACATTTTGGAAACTGAAGGGAGATTGTTATTTGAGTTCTGTGCACACGCGCGGGACAAACAGCTGTAGTTTGAAGGAGCGAGATCTGCAGTATTTCTCCACTTAGTTAGTTTCGACAGTCTCTGGTTTTATTCACTGTTTTGCATCTGCGGTTGTCACTTAAAGTACTTATAGTTAATTGGGGTCTGGTTTTTAACATGTTTTTCAATCGTTCGCTGCACGTGGAGATTAATTAACTGCATATAAAAGGTTTCTCCGTCAGAAATTACTGGTGGGAATGAGCATTCTAAGTTTGAATAGGCCCTGAACGCTAAAATATAGTTATAAGACACCTGTACGAAATAAGGCCACGTTAAGATTTCACAACACAATAAATTGTGTTATATCAGATTTAACATTTTAAATGTTTTTGATGTATTATTTATATATTTATTTACAATATTAAATCATGCATACTCCTATCGCTGTTTAATTGCGGCGAGGAGAGTTCAAAACAAAACTCACTTTAACCCTTTCCGGCACAGTGGTCCCACTCCGGGCACACCTAATTTTAATTCCAAACTTGCATTCGGCACCAGGAATATTTTAATAAAATTTTGCTTCTATAATGAAAACTTAAAGTAAGTAGTTCTTATTTTATAAAAAATCGTTTGTAAAATCTGGTGTCAGTCAGTAATTTCGCATTTTACGAACAGAATTTGTCTGTGCCGGAAAGGGTTAAAGTAGCTTTATTAGGAATGTGTATTTTAAATAAGGCCATTATTTTTTTAACTTAAAAGGAATTCGGTTTCAGTTTTTTAACCCATTATAGAAAATTATGCCTTTTGCGATTTTTGTTATATTTTAATGAGATTTTTTTGCATTTTTTCGCGTTTCGCTGCGGATTTTTAACATTAGTAAAAAGAGTCCGGTTTCAATCTGCGATCCCACAATAGTAAATTTTGTCCTCTTTTATTCTGAATTCATAGAGTGATTTTTGAACTTTTCTCGAAATGTTTATGCTATTATTACAGTCATTTCACGTTCCGCGGCGATTTTTGGAATTCGTAAAAGGAATTCACTTTAATTTTTTTAGCCAACTATTGTAAATTTTGTCCTCTTTTCAATAAAATTTATTCGGTTTATGTACAGCGATTTTTGAACTTTTCACGATTTCTTTCCATATTTAGAGTTTTTTGCGTTCCACGGCGATTTTTTGACATTGTAATAAGAATCCTTTTTTACTCTTTTAGCCCATTATAGTGAATTTTTTATCTCGGAGGTCGATTCGTATTCGTCTTCATCCTTTCCGTTTTTCTCCCAGTTTTATAATGACATATCCTTTTTGCCGGCTATAACGATATCTTTGATTAGAAAAATTATTAAAATTTACTATTTCAAAAAAATTATTTCCTCCAAGTCGTTTCACGGATTCGCCATTTTTTTTTTTTTTAAGTGCTTTTGAAGATATTGTTTCCTGTTTAAGAGCCTACATCAGTCATGCGAAAAAACGCTCAAGCTAATGTTAAGTCTATGGGAAGGTTCTAGCGCGATTTCTCGCTCGCATTTTAATATTTTAAAATGTTTTTTTTTTGCATAGGATAGCTGAAGTCAATTTCGAACGTTGTTAGTTTTTACTTTTTCGATTTTGGTTCCAGTTATTTTATATAAAGGTACTTTCACTTTCAGAACCGGTTCCAACCGGTTTCAAAACTAAAAATACCCGCTTATAAAAAAACTGCAACAAAAATAGAAAAAGTAAAAACTAGCTACATTGGAGATTGTCCTCAGCTATTCTATGCAAAAAAAAATGCATTTAAAAATATTAAAATGCGAGCGAGAAATCGCGCTAGAACCTTCCCATAGACTTAACATTAGCTTGAGCGTTTCTTCCCGTGACTAGTGTAGGCTCTTAAGAGCTCTTAAGAGAGATTTGGCAGGTACCTATATGTCTGAACTTATGCATCTCGAAACCAGTTTTTGGATTTAAAAAAAAATTATGTTATTTTTAAAAAATTTTTACGTTTCGAGGCAATTTTTCTACTATCAATATTTTAGTCCGATATAATAGATTTTGTTCTCCTTTCAATCTAGCTTATTCAGAATTCTTATAGAGATTTTTGAATTTTTCGAGAACTTTTTTTATACGATTTTTAGAGTTTTTTCACGTTTTGCCACGTTTCTTTGACATTCCTAAAAGGAATTACAAAGTTTTACCCTAATATGGTAATTTTTTTCCTCGGCGTTTTTTTTAATTTTTAGCAATTTTTAATGCGATCTTTAGAGTTTTTGACGCGTTCCGTGGCGATTTTTCTATATTCGTGAAATAACCCATTATAGTAAATTTTATCATCCGCGATTTTTGAATTTTTAGTGATTTTGTATGCTATTTTTAGCACTTTTTGCGTCTTCCGGTGATTTTTCCACATTAATAAAATAATCCTGTTACATTCGTTTATGCCAATATAGTAAATTTTGTCATATTTTTAATAAAGTTTATTCCGAATTCGTACTGCGATTTTTGAATTTTTTACGTTTTTTTCTTCGAATTTTAGAGCTTTTTCACGTTATTTAGCGATCTTTTGTCATTCGTAGAAGGATTCATGTCTTAATCTTTTAGCCCAATGTAGTAAATTTTATTTTCTGCAATTTTTGAAATGTTGGTGATTTTTTATGTGATTTTTAGCCATTACGATTTTTTATACATTAATCAAATCAATCTGGTTTCAATCTTTTAGCTCAGAATAGTAAATTATCACGAGCCCTCTTAATTTGTATAGAAAGATTTTCGTTTAATATAAAATTATACAAATTCGAGGTACATTTACAAAAACAGACCGGAGCGTGCATAGCACGCCCAGGCAGTGGGGCCCCCATTTCTAGGTTCGTTTGGCCTGATTTGGTATTTTCGTTTAAAAATATAAAATCATACACATTCGAGTGTGTATGTTGCCGAATGCAGTTGGATCCCCAACATTAGGCTCATTTGGAAAGATTTTCTTTTAAAAATATAAAATCATTTAACGCTGACTTTAGGTATATTTCATGTTATTATCACTGGCCCTGGTAACGCCGGGTGAGTCAGCTATAACCACATAATAACTCAAACTTCAGATACTTTAGTTTAAGATCTTTGACTCCCCATGACATGAGTATAAAGTTTATGTCACATTTAATTTTGTTGCTGATAAAAAAAAAAAAAAAAAAAAAAAAAAAAAAAAAAAAAAAAACAGCATGAACATCAATATTTTTGACATTGTTTTAAAAATAATACTTGTCTAATATATATTGAAATAGCAACAAAATACAGTTATTTTCAAAACAAAAGTCAACAACGGATAAAATTCAGGGTTAAGAGTTTTTAGGCTAAGTATATCTTTATTTGACAATGCTTTACGACTTCCCGTGCTTTGTTCTGAGCACTATTTAAGCACACACATTTAACAGCAATTCATTGTTGAAAGAATGTTTCTGTTTCGCATACTGGTTCTGGTAGTCTGCATCTGCATATGCTGGTGTTATGGCGGGGTGCGACTGCCAGCCTTCCGTCCTCCAGTAAATCTGTTGGATAACATTGCAGGCGTTGTTAGAGATACAGTTGGTGGTATTTCGAATGCTGTTAAGACAATTGGTGGAGTTATCAGCGGTTTCAATCGTCCGATAGGTTAATTAATAGAAAATGTGCTCTCCGAAATTTTATCTAACTGTCACCATTTGCTATTTAAGTTGCACAATGCACTAATTCGACTATTCAGCACGCTTGCTTTTTATTTTTCATTTAATTTCTACTGACAGATTTAATAATCGAATTGAATGTTGGGGGAAAAAATGTGTTACTGCTACGATATTTAAAAATTATTTGACAAGGAGCAAAGGAACATCATGCAATGATCTCGATTTTTGATTTATCTAACAATCATTACTGATTATATCAAATGTATCACTTCATTTAAAAATCACTGTTAAACTTCAAATTTTACCTTTCACAGAAATTATATTTCATATTTTGACAGCATTAACAAACATTTCTTCGACATACGTATTTTAATAGGAGATGTTCTCTTTCAAAGATATGTCACTGTAATAAGTATGTTGCTTTAAAAAATGTTCCAGATATTTATTCAGAAAGAACGTTTAAAGACATTTAATGAAATACTGCAAAGAATGGTTTGGTATGGGCATGTGTACAATGACATGACAAAGCAATAATTGTATGAAGAAATTTTAATGAAAATAAAAGTGTTCAAAACATTACAATTGATTATTCATTCAAGAAGTTACTGAATTCAAGAAATTTCATTAAATAAATATGTAGCGCTATGGCCAGTTTTTTTACGCACAATGGTTAAATAGACCGTTATCTACAGCTTTACTCTATGCCGAATCACCGTGAACATCCAAGATCGAACCAAGATTCGTATGTGGCACATCCCGACTAGTAGCCGAAACCTGATCATTAGCCAAGATGGTGGGCACCTATTTTCAACAGCAGATGTAAAATTCCTCCAAAAATACATCTTTGAAATTATAATGCTTGCAATAATTTTCCAGATGTTTATACACAAGAAACATTTAAAGACATTCAATGAAATGTAATGGTTGGAATTTGGAATATAACAGAAACTGTGATTTGACACGTGTCTATGTACAATGAAATGAAAAACCAATAATGAAAAAATTTGAATGAAAAGAAGAGCGTTCAAAACATCACAATATTTTATTAATCTTTCACGAAGATACTGAGCAATCAAGAAATTTAATTAGATAAATTGTAGCGCTATGGTCACTTTTTGTGCACAAGGATTAAACAAACCGGTATCTTCAACTTAAATACTATTACGAGTCACCGTGAACAACGAAGTCGGTGCAAGATTCGTATCCGGTACCTAGCGACTAGTAGCCTACAACCTAACAAGATGGTAGACATCATTGATTGCATAGTCACAAGTCTTCTAATAAGTTCTCTGATATATGACTGTGTTTAATGATATGAAAAAAGTAATAATTATATGAAGAAATATGAATAAAAAAAAAGTGTTCAAAAACATCACACTATTTTATTAATCATTCAAGAAGTTACCTAACAATCGAGAAATTTCATTAGATACATTTGTGGTATCACTTTTTCTCATAAGACGTACCCACAGTTTAAATCTTATTCGAACATCCTAACACAAACCAAGTTTCGCGGACCTACCGACTTGTGGCCAACAATCTACTACACATGATTGTGGCCAAACTTTCCTTAGCATAATCATAATTCATCTAATAAGCGAAGAATCTACTTTTTATTGAGAACTAGGTGATTCAATCCGGTCTTTCCGGGTTACAGAATATAGGTGATTTTTTTTTTATTATTATTAAAAACTAACAGATTTTTTACTTTTATATTTTTAGATTACCCATTAACACCACTAAAAAGCATTTTTATATGAAAAACGTTAATAATGTATTGAAATAGAGTTTTGAACTTTATTAAAAGCAATACTTTTGTATTATCCACATGCCAGGAATTAATAGCCGAGGAAATCGCTACAGTAGCTTTTGTTACTCTGAAAATTTCTGTCATTTAAGGGGACAGATCACCTTTAAAATGCTCAAAAATTCAATTTCAATTTTTTGATGTCAGTAAATAGTGCATTTTATTCTGAGTAAAAAGGTACCAATGTTTTTCAGAGGTGATAATTATTGACGAAGATATAAAATAAAACGCAATCGTCATTCTTTGTTTTTGAATGGAGAGTGAAAACTTAAAATGCATTTAATTCACAACAATGATTTTCAAACTTGCGCGCACGATTTCTCCAAAAATAATTTAGATAGAACCTCAATTTTTTTCACACTTATTAATGTTGTAACAATGAACAAAATGAACTAGAATCTTTTAATTTGATCAATAAATTAAAAAATAATTAACTGTAATTAAATTAAACATGCATTTTGAATGCGCTTTTCGATGAATTACAGTTAATTATTTTTTAATTTATTGACCAAATTAAAAAATTTTAGTTTATTTTGTTCATTGTTACAACATTAATAAGTTCGAAAAAAATTGAGGTTCTATCTAAATTATTTTTGGAGAAATCGTGCGCGCAAGCTTGAAAATCATTGTTGTGAATTAAATGCATTTAAATTTTTCACTCTCCATTCAAAAACAAAGAATGACGATTGCGTTTTACTTTATATCTTCGTCAATAATTATCGCCTCTGAAAAACATTGGTACCTTTCTACTCAGAATAAAATGCACTATTTACTGACATCAAAACCTTGAAATTGAATTTTTGACCATTTTAAAGGTGATCTGTCCCCTTAAGCACGTAATTCGATTAAATGTCTGTTACATTTGTGTTTCATTTATTGATGAAGTTTTAATTTCGTTATGGAAAGTTAGCCGGAAACAAATGCTGAACTATTTATATTGTTTTAAGTACAAACAGGTTCATATTTCGTAATCGGCTACTTGCGAAAGAGATAGATTTAAAAAATATCATGCTTGCAAATAATTTTTAAAATCTTAATAAATCAGTAAACTGGGATACAGTTTTAGAACAAACTGCATTTGAAAGAACGTGTTTATCCTATTCGACGGTGTAAAATTTTAAATTGTGCGATGTTTAGAAGTTAAAAAAAAATTGCAGTAAAGGCGAAATTTATTGGTCATGCAGGTGTTTCCACATTCAATATGACGTCAGCGGTACTTACGGACATTCTTTTGCTTTATAATATAGATAGATGTGATAGTAATTTAATTTCGGTAAGCATTTAATTTTTTACAAGCGAATGTTTCCAATTAGGAACAGCGAATTGAAAATTCATTTAAAAATTAAATTTCATTCAGGTTGACTTGGGGGAAAAAAAAAGCAGTTACAGAATACAGAAAATTATGAAAAGGGCCCTTTTGTAATTTTCCACTACGCTCAATTTAAAAATTCAAGTAAAATTGAAAAAACGATACAATATTACTAGAATTTCGTAGGCGTACTTAAAATTATTCAGCGTATTAAGGGTTCTCTTCACGCACTTGAAAACATCCGCTCGCTAATGTTAATCCTATGGGACATTATTTTTCTAATATCTCGTTTGCATTTCAATATTTTGAAACGATTTATTTTGAATTGGATAGCGGAGATCAATCTCTATTTTTGCCGTTGATTACTTTTTCGATTTTCTTTCCGGATTTTTTTTACGAATATACTTTCACTTTCGGATTTTTTTTTTACGAAAATACTTCGTAAAAAAAAAAAAAGAAAATCGAAAAAGTAATCAACGGCGGAAATAGAGATTGATCTCTGCTATCCAATGCAAAAAAAATCGTTTAAAAATATTGAAATGCAAACGAGATATTAGAAAAATAATGCCCTATAGGATTAACATTAGCGAGCAGGTGTTTTCAAGTGCGTGAAGAGGACCCTTAAATGGGGTGCGACTCAAACGTGAAAGGTTCCATTCTCTCATTGGTTGACGAAAAACCGGAAGTCACGTGATTTTTTCTAAATGTTCCCGCTCTTCGTATCATTGTAGCTAACATAATATCGTTTTGTGCTGCTGCCCTCTATGGACAGGATAATAAAACACAATTATGCCCTAATGCTTCGTACTAAAAAATTAAATTGTGTAAATTAACTTGTAAATTAAACTGTGTTTTATAAAATAAATTTTGAGATAAAATAAATTTATTATACAAATAACTAAGTACATTTAATGTATACATCATATATATTTAATTTCCATTAAATACATTTTATGTAAACTAAAATGTATTTAATGGGATTTTTTTCACTTAATTAATTGATATTTGATTACTATGAAATACTAATTAATTATAAACGAGAATTTTTTTAACAAATTGTATAATATTATTTTGTAAAATTTAATGCATATTTCTTTACATTTCTTATACTATAATTTATTATTTATTATTATTAAATTTTTGTGAAATAATTTAAATTAAATATTTATAAAAGTAATATTTCCCATGGTGATATTTTTATTCTTGAAAAATGGTCATGAAATCATGACATATTAAATTCTGTAATAATAATAATAATAATAAAATTAATTAAAAAAGAAAAATTAAAGAAAGAGATGTTATTGTATTCGATTAGTTTATAAAGTGATACCTGAAAATAAATTATATTTTATTTAATACATTTTTACTTATTAAGTATTAATTAAAAATTTTATTAAGAAAACATAGATTTTATAGAGGGACCCTAGATCAAACTTGTATTGTTTCTTACCAATATGATAGTATAGTAATATACAAATATTAATCAATTAAAGTTTTTTATAATCAGTATAATATTAATTGGGTATTTTTGCTGTAGTTTTAATATTTTCTTACTCTTACACTACATTGCAAGCTAATAAATCTGACATAATTTTTTTTTTCGTAAAGGTGAAAACGTATACAACAATACACATATGCATGTATGAATAGTATATGTATGTAATAAATAAATATATGAATATGTACATTCATATACGTATGTATATTTATGTACATATGTATATTTACATATATTTATATATATGTTATATGTATATAAATATATGTAATATATAATTAATGAATATATACATGCGTATATGTCTGAATAAATTTTATATATGTATGTCTGTGTTTCTAACATAGTTGAAGATTGTATATGATTTAGATATTATTTGCTACTCCAGTTTTCAAAAATTTCTTGAGATCACAATAATATTCTATTATATTATTGATGTACACGACATATACAATAAATGGGGGGGGGGGGAAAGTCAAAACTTCTAGATTGTAATATGAACCAAAAAGCATATGTTTCTATTATGCATTTTTAATAACAGATAATATTTATTAAAAAAAAAAGTTTATATGAATCCTAAACATACGTACATGTAATGTTTGGGCTTCTACAAAGTGTATCATCCAAAACAAATAATCATTGTTTGAGCTACATTTAAAAAACACTAGTTTTTTTTTTTTTTTTTTTTTTTTTTTTTTTTTTTTTTTTTTTAAACATATATTGGTTTATTTTCTTAAATAAATTATATCTTACTAATTATTTACTGAAAAGGGAAGAGAATGTATTACAAACCCCTAAGCGAAAATATTAATTATATACATTTAAATAATAATATTTACTAATATTAATTATATATTTAAGTAATAATAATAATAATAAATATTAATTATATATGTACATACCGACACACACACACACGTATTTAAATAAAATATGAACTATATTTAAATATTATTATTAATTAATATTAATTATATATATTTAAATATAATACTAATTAACATTAACTTATATATATTTAAATATAATATTAATTAAGATTAGTTATATATTTAAATAATAATTTAAAAAAATCTTTATACTGATCTTTATGTCAAGTAAATAATCTTTATTAATTAATTCCGTAAAGATCAAAACAAAACTCTAAAAAAGATTTAAAAAAAATCCCTGACGGCTCGGCCTACAGGCACAGGTAGATTTCGAAGACGCAGACCGTGGGGCGCCTGTTTGTCGGGAATTGCGGAAGAAATGACCTTTTTGCGATGATGCTGCAGTTGGAACCGCCTACTTCAAAACCAAACTTGTTTGCAGGCGGAGCCAGCAAAGATTTTTTTTTTTTTTTTGCTATAAGAGTTGGTCCTATAAAAAACATGTCAATATAAAAGTTTTAGATAATATTAAGAGGATTTATAATAAATTTAAGCGGATTTGAAATCTTGGGAATTGACGAAGTTATGAATTTTTTTCTTCTAAAACCCCCCTCCCCCCCCTTAAGGCAATTTTTAATTATATCAAAAATCTGTCATACATAAATTTTCGGCCATTCTCCTAGAAGTAATAATAACTTCAAACGGGTTCGATACGTATCATAATTAAGAAATTATGGGGTTTTTTCTGTTTTCTCAAAAAGTCCCCCCCCATTCCCCCCCCCCCTTGGTTCGACTTTACCCATTAACGAACTTGAACGAGATTTTATGTATCAGTTTCGAAAAGATGCGGGAGTTGGAACCGCCTACTTCGAAAAATAACTTGTTTGCAGGCGGAGCCGGCAGGGATTTTTTTTGTTTTTAATTTTTTTTTTGCTATAACGGTTGGTCCTGTAAAAAACTTGTGAATATAAAAGTTTTAGATAATACTAAGAGGATTAATAATAAATTAACGCGGATTTGATATCTTGTGAATTGACGAAGCTACGATTTTTTTTCTTAAAAAAACCCTCTTTCCCCCCCCCCCTTGGGGCCATTCTTAATTATATCAAAAATCTGTCATACATACATTTTCGGCCCTTCTCCTAGAAGTATTAATAACTTTAAACGGATTCTATACGTATAATAATAAAGAAATTATGAGGGTTTTTCTGTTTTCACAAAAAGCCCCCCCCATTCCCCCCCCCCCTTGGTTCGATTTTGCCCATTAACGAACTTGACCGAGATTTTATGACCCTTGATTTTATGTATCAGTTTGAAAGAGATTTATGCAGAATTTTTCCAGTTATCGTGGTCAGAAAAAAGTGACATAGATAGATAGATAGATAGATAGATAGATAGATAAAGTTTTGAACTGGGGGTGGTTTTGGGTTCTGGGAGTCATGATCGGCGTAGATCTGCAAAAATTTTTCAAAATTTCCAACTTAGGTGAGAATGTAATAGGTAGTATTTCTTACGAAATCTACCTAAAAGAAAAAATCAGAGAGGACAAAACTTGAAAAACCTTCATATTACAAGTCCCGTGCTTTAACCAACCCGCGAAATCGTTCACGGACAATATTTGACGAATCGATAAATCGCAGCCGTCCAAAACTCTAAAAGTTCAGTTTTCTCAAACCATGGCTTCCTGCGATCTCTATAGAGATCGCAGGAAGCCATGCTCAAACATAGTGTAAAATAAATGTGGTGGCGCCATCTAGCGAGCATTCGTCATGTTTAAGCTGATATTTTTCTACAGTTATTAGCAATTTTATTTAAGCTGCTTTGAAACAAAACGGGAAGGGGGGGGGGGGGGACTCTATATGTAGGGTTGATATAAAAAAAAATTTGTGAAAAATAAAATTTTGCAATTAAAGACAATTTAAATTAAGAATTTATTAGTAATAGATTTTTTTTTCAATTGTTCCTTTTGATTAAATTAAATTTTGTGAAAGGCCCTTTTTAGTAAATAGAATTTTGTAAAGAGGCCCCAATTTTTCCGTATATTGACTTTAGATATAAGCTGTATTTATCATTATATATAAATATAAATTATATTTTCCAGCTTTTATTGGTAATATTTGTAATTATTAATAAAATATTTATAATGATATATTTTAAAACCAAAATCTTGTTAAACATTTAAACTGTAATTAAGTAGATTTTGTCTTTAATTAATTTTGTACAATCTTTTTGGGCCTTTTTTTTTTCAAAAATACATGTAGATTTTTTTTCTCTTGTAAAAATACTGCTATTGTATCGAAATTGTGATTTTACTTTAAGAAAATATTCAAATGTTGTAGTGTCTTCACTGGTGCACCCAAGATTTCCGTTTGGGAGCGGTTTTGAATCATTGTTATTGAACCAGGTGTCGATCCAGGCAAAACTAGGGCATATTTAGGGCCACGTCACAAAATTCCATTTAATACAATAGAGCTCTTCTCAAAATTTCTCCTAATAAAACGACTTATTTATAAAATTCCTTTTATTTAAAGCAGACTTCTTTGCGAAATTTTTCTTCATAAAATAGACCCCTTCACAAAATTCCAGTTCATAAAAAACATACTCTTCATTAATTATTTTTAGGTTTTATAAATATGTAATTTGCAAATAATATGAGTTCATCAGAAAGGTAAATTTTAGCAGAAATACTTAACAAAGTTATTAATAAATACTTATTTCGAATTTGAGTAATTGGATTTCATCTTTCTTTACTTAATGTTAATATTCACAAAAATATAATAAATTTCACAAATCCCCCCCCCCCCCCATCCCAGGGAAAAAAGAAAAGAAAAAAAAAACTCCCATCGACCCTTATGAACAATTTCATTGTTTTATATGTGTATGACTTTTTTATTACCTTTAAAAAAATGTGCTATAACCGAAGTAAAGCAAACCACATAGTCATCTAGATATGAGTTGAAAGCTATTTCAAGGCTTTTCATAAAATAGCCCCTTTTAAAACGAAACGTAGAGTAGTGGCGTCAAAATGCATGTGCTGCTGCTATTTCTAATTAATTTCTCTCTATCTTTGTTTTCCTCTCCCATTTTGCTCTTAAATTGCTTCTTTTTATGAAGTTTTGAAACAATTTAATGCTAATTTTTTAGCTATTTTGTGTTTCAGTTACTTTTTACACATTATTTATTCACCATAACGGTCCTTGTACTCATCTTATATGCTGTCAATTGGTCTGGGAGGAGTTTTAAAAACCGTAAATCCAGTTTTCTTCTGTGGCAGTGCTAGCTCAAATATTAACTGCAAAATTTTTACTGCTTTTAACAAAATTCTGATTTTTAGTAAAAGGCTCCTTATAGTTCTTTCTTATTAATAAGTAAAAAAGAAATTTATAAGTATAAAATTTAATCTTAATAATAAGGTTAAATTTAATACTTATAAATTTCTCCTGAGTATCATTCTAGTGCTATACAATCATGTTGGGTGGGTGGGGGGGAGGGGTCATTATCTTTTACCTAAAAAAAGTCAAGTGACTGAACTGTGAGCACATTAGATATAAACCCATATAAATAGAAATAAATTATTTTAAAATGTTACGGTTATATATGCAATTTAAGATAAAAAATATTACATAATCATAAGGGGGGGGGGAAGAGCCAGAAATTAGCTAATTTTAATTTATAAGGACTTGTAAAAAGGCCAAAATTACACAAATTCATTTATTTGGTACATTCTCTTTTTCCTGCATCAAAACAGGTATTTTTAAAGAATAAAAGTGATCAACAGATTCAAATTCAGTAGAATCATTTAAAATTTCTTCTTGTAGATCAATTATTTTTCCTTTGTACATAATTTTTGCAAATTTTGTTTTGTTTTGTTTTATTTTTTTTCTGGATTCGTTGAATAAAACTAACATTGTTTTTCTACATTTTTAATTCGTGGAACTTTCCTGAAATTTAATTTCACGTTTCGTACGTCCACAACGACATAACATTAACAAAACACAATCGAAACAAACCACAAATAAATCCCAACTCCATGTGCATGCGCGGAAAAGTGCTTGAGAAAACTGGAGTTTTGGACGGCTGCGATTTATCGATTCGTAATATACGCTTTAAGAAAAGTTCTACGAAAATATAAACAAAACTCCTAAAGTAGCAGTAATGCGCGAGAAAGTGCGCAGATCGATTTTGGGAGGATTGGGAACTGTGACTTGGGACATGGGAACATGTTCCCAGCTGGGAACATTGGACTGTAAATGCAAGATTAGCTTCTTATGAATGGAAAAAAAAATACATTTAAGGTTTCTTTCCAGTGCACTACACTGTAAAAAAAAATCCTGAGATTACTAAAAAAAAATTTAGTATATTTGTATTCCGTAGATTTTTTTTAGTAACCGATACTATAAACCGGAATCGTTGCTAGCTGTTTTCTAGTTATGTTGCTAGCTGTTTTCTTAGTAATTCTTACAGATTTTCTTGTAACTGAGTAAGAATACAAAAAAATTTTTAGTAATTGCAAAGATCAATGAGAAAAACTAAAATTTTTTTAGTAGATCGACCCTTTTTTTACAGTGTACAGAATACAGGTATAAACATAAATTTTATGAATTTTTGTTCAAAAACTTTTTATTTGCGGTGATCTATCTAAAACATAAATATTTCGAAAGTATCACATTTTTATATATTTGGTTTAAAATATACTCTTCTACAGTATTTAGAATAAAATGACGCCAATTGCATCACTTAGACTAAAACATAACCCTTTTTAACACTTTCCAAAATAATTGAAGAGTATTTATGAATTCGGCTTGTCTGTCCGTGCACTAACTCGCGTAAATATACTCTGATTGACAGGCAATTTTTATATGTTAATGAGGTTTACTATAAAATGATCGCTATTGAAGATGAAGTGCGTTGCATTTACAGTTCGTTTACAGGGACACACAAAAGAATTCTGTTACACTATGGTCTGTAGTGAAAAATCATTTGCAGTGCATTTTATTTAAATTGTTTATTTAGCTATTTCATTTCATTATAGGGAATTTTTTTAATAATAACTGTTAGTATTGGAAAGTGTTTCATAATCTATGCTTGACGCATGATTTTTCGTTCTTGTTATGTCATATGGTTTGTGGTTGTCTAAGGAGTACTCTTTATCCATTTATCTCAAGATTCATCATATTTAAATTGATATATGTAAATTTTTATGAAAGATAAAGTTAATAGACTTCATTACATTTATTTTTATTTATATATTGATTGATTTTCTTTTTAAACGTTTATTTTGAGAGACAATTTTGATAACATGATTTACATAGTAAAATGTACTCATAAAAATACTTTTTTCTTAAAAAAAATTTTTAATATTTAGTAAAATATTAATAAATAAATACAGGAATTTATTATATTATTTAAATTTAACATTTTAATATTTTTAAACATTTATTATATTTAATAAATGTTTTTGAAAATCACGAAGACGAATTAATATTTATCCTTTTCTTTACTCAAAAGGAAAAAAGTATATAAAAAACGTTATTCCCTGAGAAGATATCAATTTTTAAATGTAGCTAAAATTAATAATTTTTAATTAAAAATAAATAAATAATAAACAAAATATTTAAATATTTACATTTGAAAAGGAATATATGGGTCATTCCATGCAAAATGAGCAAAAATTAAAAAAAAAAGTCGTGGCCACATAGTAGCCGATTTTAATAAACTTTGGTACACAGATTCAATTCATATTTAAATAGAGCTATTCAAAATATCTTGACAAAAAATAAAATATTTTGGTAGTTCTGGACATTTAAAAAACTTGTGACATAGAATGGCATGTATGGAATCGTTCAAAGTTGCAAGTTTAAAGTTTCGTATCTTGAAAAGCATTTAACATAAATTAAAAATTTTCCTAATATTGTAACCCTTGGAAAATTATTATCATATTTATTTAGTAATAATAATTTCGTAACACCATGGTTAACCTTAAATTGGTTGTAAAAATTGAAAATATGTCAATTTTGAGAAAATTAAAAGCGTTATAAAAATCAATGGAATTTAAAAAACATATGTGAAATTGATGTCTGATGTAGTGTTACATATAAAAACCAAATTTTTCAAATTTGGAAGTTGCCATTTATTTTCTTCATCTTCAAAATAGCTTAGAAACCTTAAGAAAAATTACAAAATTACAATTTTTCCTTTATGTACACTTAAAAAATCAAATGAAGGAAAAATCTGACATTAACAATATTGCATAAGCATAAAGTTCAATAAGCCCATGATATGCTTAAAAAAATTCAAGATTGCCTTTTGATTCCTAACATAACAGAAATGGGTTCAAAAAGGTAATGTTTTTTACGTTCTATGGGCTTCACTTCAAATTTGTGCACCTTTTCTACCATCTTGAAAAAAAATGTAGTGCTGACATCTATATTGAGTTATGATTACTATATAATTGTTTGTTCAACCAATGCCCCATTTAAATCAATCATTTATTCTACTCTAATTTAAAATATTCTTGAGGAAAAATAAACTGAAGGCAAGAATGAAAGTTACTATATTTAAAATATACACTTTTATCTATAACATCAAATAATTTAAAAAATTTAAGATCCTTCCTTCAAGTTCAAACAAGTAATAGAAATATTGCATTTTCCCCTCAAAATTTTTCATTATTTATTTTTTTTTCTCATTAAGGAATAAAAGGACATTTACTAAATTACTCAAATCTGTTACTTATTATTCATTCTTAATTATAAATAATTTTTTATAAAGTCTTTCTACTCCTAAGGCTAATAATGAAAATTGAAATTTAAAGCATGTAGACAAGACCTTGATATTATATCAACTTTTAATGTCAGTTTTAATACTTAAATACACAATCCTGAAATCTATTATTTTACATTTACCCATAAATAAATATGATCTACTTATAAGCTGATTTTCATTAAAATCTATGACATGTCAGCCACAGCTGATTTGCTCATTTAGCTTGAAATGACCTATATATAATTTCTTTTAGGGTTTCGTTGATCTGGCGAAACCCTATTCGTCTCACTCCTCTGTCTGTTAGTCACAGAATTCGTACTCGGAACTATATAAGTTAGAGACTTGAAATTTTATATACTTCTCGCTGAACATCTCCTGTCATACGACAGATTATAAAATTTTGAAAAAGTCATCTTATTTTAATTAAATGAATTAATTTAATGACATACGACCATTTCTGCGATTTTCTTAGATCTTAAAACAGAATCTCAATTTTAGATTTTTTTCGAGAAGGCTAGATAGTTCAGTGGTAGAGAGTTTTCCTCCTAACCCAAAGGTTCCGCATTCCATTCTGGAAGTCGGAAGTTGAAATTTTCGATTTTTACATTTCATTGTCCGATGGATTTAATTAAAAGAACTTTCGTATTTTTTTGCCATTTTAAGGGTGTCATTTTTTAGCTAAAATTAAATCATATAATTAAATATGCTTTTCAGATATACAAACATGTGTTGTTACAGTTGTCTGAAAAGCAGTTCTTAAATATTTTTAATTTGATTTAAAAATAGCTTCCTCTTGTTATTTTATTATTAAATTTAATGGTGCTGCCCTCTATGTTCTTATTGATAAACTGTATTGATAAATGATAAAGATAATTATAAATTAATGATTTGAATTTATTAATTAAAAGGATAAAGTGTTTCGAAAGGAATATTAAACTAAACCCTTTGTGCGATCTGCGATCATGCTTACCCACCTGTTTAGTGTATGTTATTATTAGATCTTCTTGAACGCCTTAATACACTATGGCAGTTCTTAGTAAAATTGTCGTTCCTGGTAAGATATACTATGCAACTATGTAGAGTATAGTGCCCGGTACAGGAAGAATAATAGGATTGTTCCTGGATCGTCATCAAGTCACCTATGTAACTAACTCTCTTCCTTTTCCCTCCATTATCTTTTCGTAGATGTTGGTTCTGCTAGGTGCAAAACATGTTCCCATACCTCACAGTCCCAAATCTTTTCAGATCCCAATTTCTGTCCCTTTTGTGAAGCGTTTAATGTCATATATAAAATCAAGTGTGATTTATGCAAAATGCAATTTATAGGTCAAAAATTCATTCAATCTAACTGAACATAGATATTAACCAACATAGATGAAATTCTAATAAACACAAACCTAATGTAAAAACAGTCAATCTACTTCTGAAAATCAGAATTTTGCTACACATAACTTTAAAAATACCGCAATAGAAATTATTAAAATTCGTAGAAATACAGTAGATGCCGCTTAAGGCTGCTCGTCAGTAAACTTCCCGATTCCCCTCGCTAATGTTAATCCTATGGCGTATGATGCATTCGTATTTTTAAAATATCTCCTCAGTAAATTAATATTTTTAACTATGTTTTTGTGTACTATTCTTAAAGCATGTCTCTTTTTTTCTTAGTTGTCAAAATATTTCTAAAATATGTGCTTAATTTATAATTTTATGTGTTAAAATCTTAGCTAAACTGAATAAGATTTTAACACTTCACATAAAATTAAGTATATATTTTAGAAAACTTTAGACAAATTAGAAAAAAAAGAGACATCCCTTAAGAAGTGTACATAGAAAAAAGAAATCAAAAGTATTAATTTCTCAAGGAGATATTTTAAATATACGAATGCATCCTACGCCCATAGGATTAACATGAGCGAGGAGAATCGGGACGTTCACTAACGAGCAGACTTAATGTGATCGCGGTTAATGTTATCAAAATCACCATGTCCCGACCCATTGTATTCCGCTTCCTTCTAAAAGCATCGCTTTATGTGATCAATACTTCGGTTAATGTTATCGCTTTTTCAGCAGACCAGTTCCTGAAAAGTTTTCAAAAAAAACCTGTACTTCTGGAAACATTGCATCTTCTGATAATGTCATGGATTCGAATATCATCTGCTAACAATTAAAAATTGTTTTGTTGCTGCTCTATTCCGTGAAACTGAAAACATTAGAAACTACGGAAAACTTCCCAGATGATATGGCGAATGCAGATTAAGAGGACTGGATAGCGATCGGCAATGACATTCCTGTAGCTGCAAAGCTCGCAGAAACTGAAATTTCCAAAAAGTTTGTGAAGAAATACAAAATTACGGTGATGATGAGGATCAGGACGATGAAAGCCAACTTTTTGAAAGACCACTTACAAATGCAGACATGAGGAATGCGTTGAAAATGTTTTGAAACAAGGTGTACAACATCATAGGACAATTTTCAAAAAGAATACGAGTATGAACAATTCATTAATTTAAGAGAGAATCGTAAACAAACAAAAATTACCGAATTCTCTCAATAAATGTTTTTATCACTTTACAAGTCGTCATTGCAACATGGGTGAGTAATCATTTTTTTAGTAATAGTACTACTAGATATAATGATTTGGTATTTTCTTAAATCACTTATTGTTATCAAAAACTCGTGGTCCCGAAGTGATCGCATTAAGCGGCATCTACTGTATCTCTGAACACATCTTTCTTGCATCATCCTATATGACTTATTATAAGATCATTTATCCATATGAATTTAATGCTGAAAAATTCTATAGTATAAAGGTATTTTCAACTATTAATAATATAACTGATTATTTTTCAATTTATCTTACTCTTAACCATGAATTAAATCATAAAAACATCTGAAAACATACAAAACTTGGAAACTCGTCTTCACGTAATGTTTCCAAAAAAATCAATAATTAAACAATTAAATCTTCTTTAACAATTTTAAATGGCTGTTAATTCGCAAATACATCTTTGCCATTAAAGAGAAACCAGCGGGGAAGTTAATTTTCTCGAACATAAACACCTAGCCCAATGGTCTTCTCGTGCCGAAAACAGTAGGATACAAAATTTAGTCAAAATCGTTTCAGTCGTTTTTTAGATAAAATTGGGTTGGCCCTGACCCATATTGACCCACTAATCAATTTTTTTAACATGTGACCGAGTTCAATGGACTTCTCGTACCCGAGAATAGCAGGATACAAAATTTAGTCAAAATCGTTGGAGCCGTTTTTTAGATAAAATTTGCATATATACACAGAGCCATAGACACAAAATTTGTCCATAATATAATATGTATTTTGTTCAATATTTAAATGCGTTTCTTAGTAAGACATTTCCTAAACATTTTTCTGATATTTATTTTGATCTTATTATCATATTATCATCCTATATATCATATTATCTCTTTCATATTAGTTTATACAAAAAATCCTAAAATTCGCAACAGAAATACTCAGATCATCATATTTTCAAATCATATCTTTAATAAAATTAATCTTCACCTATAATTAATGAGAAAAAATATAACCTTTCCATTAATAATCTTTAAACATCAAGGCATTTAAATATCCAATTTTTATTGGAAGAAAGATTATTAACTGTAATTCCTTTTCAAAAAATACAGCTGCTGCCAATTGTTTACCTTGTAAATACAATGAGCCCCACCCACCTAAAAAAGTTATTAACACTGATAATGGACATATAATTAATGATAATCTTAATATTATTAATGATTTTTCATTGAAATAATTGAAATTAAAAAAATTATTGGATTATTGGTTGGGTGTCGATATTGGGTTTTGGAAGTAAATATAGACTTCATTCTAAATTCAGCATTAAAAATACTGTAACACAGTTCACATATGACCTACAGAATATTTCAATCAATGAAAAGAACTGGCTATTGTTTTAATGAAAAACTTTTCAGAACTGGTTATCATCAATACGCAACAAAAACCTTAGTAATTATATATGTTGATAAATCTTCAAATAATTATGCAAATAATTTGCAAGTCTTATTACCATCAAAATCTTACATTTACCATTTCTTCTAATAATAATTCTATCCAAAAAACTAATGAAACTATACTTTTAAACAATCATAAAATTCACAGTTACTATATACTAGCTGACCTGCCTGGGCCCGTGATAACCTTAAATAAACATCAAATTTGAATGATTTTATATCTAACTCAATTATGTATCAATTTACATTTTTAAAGGAAAATTCGCGAAAAAATATTGATATGTAGTAGTAAAAGCGCCCGTAAGAAGACATTTTCTTATTTTTTCAAGTACAGTTTCATAGTTTTAAACAAATAGTTCTTGTTGTCCGAACTCTTTCAAATTTTTATCGGTTAGAAATACAATGAATTTGCAGTCAGAGTAACAATTTCGTGAAAAAGTATTGATATTTAGTTGCAAAAGAAATGTTTTCTTTTCTCTTTTTTTTTTTTTTTTTTTTTTCGCGTCCAGTCCTTTAACATAAAAGAAAAAGTTCTTATCGTCCGAACTCTGAAATTTCAATAGGTTATAAATATCTGTATTCAAACCCTCTTTAAATTTTCGTGAAAAAATATGTATATTTAGTCGTGAAAACATGAGCCGAATCGGCCCGCGTTTTAATCAAAAATTTCATAGGTGATGTGAATTCGGTCTACCGAGATGCTCTAAAAATAGTGTGTCGAAATACCGACGTTTAGTTACTTTTAGCGTAGAAAAAAAGATCGTCTCTGGGAGACGCGAATTTTTGAGTGTTCAAATTCGTATTTTTGAAAACCAATTGCACCGTCGAAGAGAAGGTCTCAGCTTTAAAAGTGCACATTTTCCCTCTGAAATCAAACTGTAGGGGAGTGGCGTCAAAAGGTTAAAAAATTCAACCGCGAAAAAGACCCTTTTTAATTTTTTTTTCAATGGATTAACAACAATATTTTTTCGAACTGATTGCGGCGTTTAAAACGTAACTTTAACATACGGAAAAACGGACGACATATTCTTAAACGATTCGGCCGCTAAAACAAAAGGCCAAAAAAATCGGCATTAGGTTCTTTTCTTCTATGCTGTTCGAAAAGCAAAGACTGGGTATGCGCGTGCACGTCTAAGGTTTTTTTTTTTGATTGGGGAGGGGGGGGGGAAGAGAGACAGATTTTTTTATAAGTTCTTAATTAATATTTCGGCCAATTTTCAAAAAATAAAAAAATTTGAGCTTTAGTTACATCAGGACCTGCCTTGGACTATCCTCACCCAAATTTTCAAAATTCTAAGTGTGCTAAATTTAGCTAGCCATTGCACACACAGAGATGAACTTTCTTTTATTAGTATAGATAATTACTATATTTTGCAAGATCCTTTAGTGCAAGATAAGATCTGCAACAAGAAGGAATTCCTCAAGGTAGATGCACCTTGCAATTACTTCCAGATTTATATTTATATAATTATGAGCATACATTTAGTAACAATAGTATTCTTTTGTATCGATATATTGATGTATTTTAATCAAAACTGATCATTATCGCACATATAATTTTCTAATAATTCATCCCACTAGTTTAGAAACAGTGTTGAATTCAGACACTTTTCTCCAGGAGGGATTTAAAGGCTCCTGGATGATGGGGGGGGGGGGAAATTGCACTTTGTAACCCTTAAAAGCATAAAATCTCAAATCTTCTGGGGGGGGAATATGCCCCGCCCCGGTCCAGCCCTTGAATTCAACACTGTATAGAAATAACAGAAAAACTAACTAATAACACAATTTACAAGGGTTTTCCCGGTAAGTGCGCAGCACACCTGGTTTAAGGTGCCGAAGACAGCGGGAACCCAAGCCAGAAGTTCGTTCGGTTCGAAGTTTCATCATATTTGAGGTTTTATACAATTTGAGACCCCGATGTAAATTAGGGGCATGCTAACGGGCGAAGCTAGCTAGTATTTATATTAAAAAGGATGATAGGATGGGAACTTTGGAGGATGAGAGGTGTTAGGACAAAATAAGTTTATTGAGTAATGTTAAATTATTATATATATTTAAAAAATAAGTAAAATAAAAATGAATTAAAAACATGAAATAAAATGGTAAACTGGGAGAGCAGATGCTAGACCATGGAGAATGGTTGGGTGTATATGGATATTTAATGCACAACAGTTTATTTATAAAAAAAAGAATTACTGTACCATTACGCATAAAAAATTAATTACTTCTCTTATTTCTATAGTTTATAACGCTTCATTTCAAACTAACATCAATAGTTTCGACACTTTTTTTTTATTGTTGTATTAATTTCATTAACAACTTCTTCACTTTAAATCATCCAACATCTTATATACTTACACACATTAAATATATTTTGTCCTCTTTAACCGATTTTCACTTGTATTCCTATAATGCTTCCTATTTTTACTTTATTATTATTTTTTAATTTAAACATCTTTTTAATATTAATTTATAAATTATTTTCTCCAATCCTCCCCCCCCCCCTTATTTATTTTTATTTAAATTTTCTCATCTTATTTTACTTTAAATTATGCACCAATATGTAACATGCAAGTTTCACTAACTTTTGTTATCTATGATAGATAGTTACTATTGGATTTATTCCAAATCTTTTCATTTTATTTGTACTAAATCTCAATAGATGACATCACCATATTTTTTCTCATTCAAACATTTATGGCTTCACCTCTTTTCTTCTTCACTCTTTTTCTGATATTCATTGCCTAAAATAAAAACCAATCAATCCTCCCTTTTATTTTTCATACCTTGAATTTGTAAGACAACATACTGTAATCATGCAATATTGGCATGCTTCTCGCATTTTATACACACAATTCATAATTGTATTACACTTAAATATTGCTCATATTGCATACTCATTTTTTTTTCCTCCATTTTTGTGGGGGGGGGGGGGGGGGGGGGTATGTATGATAGCACAAATCTTGCACCTTTTTAAGTTATTGCTTATTATAGCTCGCGCAAGGATGAAATCTAACATGTTTGTGGAATCTGTAGTAAGTTGAGCTTGATAACTCTTCTATAGATTTGACAATTTTTTCATTATTTTCATTTTTTAATATCTTTATTTTCGGATAATCTAATCTAACATGACAGGTATGAGTTTCATCTTCCATATATTTTTTTACTGCTTGTGTATGGTGAATTATATTGTTATCTATTTTATGGTTATTATATATATACAATCCTGGCATGTAATGTGCTATGTGCCTTATGTCAATGAGTGCAGCAAGGAAGATCACACAATAGTACCCAATGATTCTCAGAAAAATTTTTAGTTTGGATTTATTAAAACACAATCGAAGACTCTTCATGTTTGGAACACCTTCAAACAAATAGATAAAGTCAAAAACTATAAAATGAATGAAATTATGCATTTTCTTTTGGGTGGGGGAGATGGGGGTTTTCCGAGAAGTGGTTTCTAATACAGTATTACTTTCCTCATTTCATTAATGGCTTAACAGTTGTTAATTTCAGTTTTACACAAAAAATCATACGATTAACATTTTATTCGATAGCTAAGCAGAAGCATAACTAATTTAATGAAAATTTATGTACTTTTTTTCATATTTTGAGAAATACCAAATTTTAAGTGAAATAAAAAAATATATACAGTATAGAACCATTTATCCAGAATGGTTGGGTCCAGATGTATTCCAGATAACTGGTTAGATATTAAAGCAACATCCATCTGATGAGATTTGTAGAATATATGTGGCTGTAATATTGTTATAGATTTCAAATTATTAGATTACTCTGATTAAGGCTCAGATCCTATCATCGAGTCAGTTGGAAATATCATTGTGGATAAATGGTTCCATACTGTATATGGTTTCAATATGTGATTACTAACATTTAGTATTAGTATACTAAAATATTTGGAACAGAAGTGAATATTCTTCAGGGGGCAAAACAAAGTTGTGAAATGCAGCTAAACACAATTTAACAACCAGGGTAAGAGGCTATTTTGTTTGAAGTGTGTGCCATTCTTTAAATTTGGTTGTTATTACCGTAATTTCTGGCGTATAATCCGCGAATCAAACAATCATGTTTTGACCCAGAAAATTTATTTTATAAAATGTAACTTACTAGATCGCTGTACTTATTTGATTTCAATTATTGAATAAAATTTCTGGGTTGAAACAGAATTGTTTGATCCGCGGATTATACGCCGGAAATTACGGTAATATAAGAAAAGAAACAAGTCTTCAAGTTTGATAACTGATGTAAATAGAAGAGAAGACTGTCTCAATGAGATTTTTACATGTTATTAACATAGACTGAGAAATATCACAGTAGACTGAAAATGAAAATGTTATGCATACATATATGGTTTTGACACATGTAACAAAAGATTCTTTTTTTTTTTTTTTTTTTTGGCTTTTAAAATACTTTTTTTGCACATACTGCAAAAAAATCACTTGCCAACATACTCACACACATACAGTGGAACTTCCCTTTAACGAAGTCCCTATTTAACGAAGTTTTCTACTTAACGAAATTTTCTGCAGAATTTTGACTTTGATCACCATTAGCATGTAAATTAATCTCCACATTATGAAAAATATATTCTATATAACGAAGTTTATTCCACTTTTGTACGAGTACAGAATTCAAATTATGCGATTGCTGTTCGAAGTATATGCAAATTTATTTCAGCGGATTCCATTTTTTGAAAATGAACACATTTAAATAATTTCCATTCTGCTTGGTGCTAAATAAAATATTTTTTTTTCACACTAAGAAAAACATTTGTTATCACTATTCTCCCACTCTGAGACTCCAGCGCTGACAGTTGGGGAAAGTCAAAATCCCCTTTTTACCTTCAATGATATAGAAGATGAAGTGTCACAATGGCGTCAGATGCATTGAAACAAAAAATATCTATTAGAGTCAGACAGGTACCATTCTGATCTTCCATTGCTGATAGACAATTGCTTTGTACATCCAAAAGAACATGCTTCAAAATACAAATTGAAGAACATTAAAGTTATTTTTGTTCCTGTCAATACAGCTAAACTTCAATCATTAGTCTAAGGAATAATAAAAAATCTTGAAGTACATTATCGAAAAAGACAGAAAAAAGCCGACGTAGTGAAAACATTAGTTTGAGATTCGGTGTATCAGAGCTGATGAAAGCTTGGGCCAAAGTTGGGAATGTGACATGATTTCATCGACCGTACACAACTGTTTTGTAAAAGACGGCTTCATAATTAAAACTGAATCAAATGCTTCTGAATCCAATACCTGTTTGTCATATCTCAAGAAAAAGTTTCATGAATTTAAGTTAATTTCTATTTAACGAATTTTCTTCATAACGAAGTTTTTAAGTGTAACGATGAGACTTCGTTAAATGGAAGTTCCACTGTATATGTATATATAATACCTTTGAAATCAAAAAATACCAAGCAAGTTCTATCACAGTAGACTGAAAATGAAATGTTATGTGTACATATATGGTTGACACATGTAACAAAAGTTTTTTTTTTTCCTTTTAAAATACTTTTGCACATACTGCAAAAAAATCACTTGCCAACATATACACACACACACACATACATGTATATTTAATACCTTTGAAATCAAAAAATAGCTAGCAAGTTCAAATAAAAAAATTACTGAACTTTTAAAGATGACATGCAATAATATTTTACATAAATTGTTATAGTAAAAAAGAAAGAAAGCATCTTACAAAATAAAATAGTGTTTCCCAGAAAATAAGACCAGATCTTATATTAATTTTTGCTCCAAAAGATGCACTAGGTTTTTGTTTCAGGGGATGTCATTTTTAATTTTTACATGTACAACGATTTGGATTTATTCATTTATAACAAACTATATTCATGTGTGGATTTTAATTCATAAAATTGATATATTTTGTTTAAAATTGTGCCACAATTACATCATTTTCACAAACTTAATTCTACCAGCTCCAAAATTACAGACCAGAGGGGAATTCAGACCAGAATTTCAAATGACATCAAAATACATTTCATTAAAAAAAATTTTTGGTTCAAAGTATGTTTTTTTAATTAAAAAAAATCTGGAAGGCTGGCTAGTATGTATACCTATTACAATCATCTTATTGTTTTAAAATTTGAATATTTGTTTAAAGGCAGTAATTGAGAACATTTATTTTGAAAGAACAGCTAAGCTAAAAAATATTTACAGGCTTGGTATCCCTGACACACAGTTTTGTTTGTTTTAAAGAGAAAAGGGTGTCCTCTAGCGAACAAAGATTAAGCTTTATATAATTGTAACTTTCCATTCATCTGGTGGAGTCTACCAGACCTACAGGTTTATAAAGTAACAAAGTACTATAGTGCCTTGTAACATTTATAGTTGTATGGAACTATTGTGCTTAGATTTTTTTTTCTCCATTTCTATCAATTATAAGTTACAAGAAAAAACCTAAACACAATAGTTCTGCACAACTATGGGTATTATAGGGAATTAAATATGCTTTAAAAACTCGTGAGGCTGGCAGACCCCAACAGATGAATGGAAGGTATAGGGTTTAGTATAATAAAATGAGAAAGTGAAATTTACTACACAGTTGCAGGTGAAAAAATGCACCACTCCATGCTACTTTGAGCACTGTTTATGGTAGAAGAAAAAGAGAGGTACCAATCAATAGAAAATGTTTACTGTTAACCAATATAGAACAAAGATTAAGCTTTATATAATTGTAACTTTCCATTCATCTGGTGGAGTCTACCAGACCTACAGGTTTATAAAGTAACAAAGTACTATAGTGCCTTGTAACATTTATAGTTGTACGGAACTATTGTGCTTAGATTTTTTTTCTTCATTTCTATCAATTATAAGTTACAAGAAGAAACCTAAACACGTAATTATCCAAATAAAATATGAATTATAATATAACTATAAAAAATTGTATTGCATTTGATTGATAAAAGTTTCCTATCTTGTTTAGTTTCCATCTTGTTAAGGGGTTCAGAATCACTTTACTATCAGTAATTTTGTAAACTTTACATTTCTCCCTGTTTAATTGTAGAACAATAAATAAGGTCAAATTTAATCTACAAACATTCTAGTAGTAAAGTGATTGTGAACCCTTTGACAAGCCGCTACGGTCAAAGGCCCTAGTCTTAGTACTGGCAGAATAAAAAGTCTGAATAATTAAGTCATTTTGACAGTCATAAAAAAATATTTTAGTTATTCATTTTATATTTTTCCCATTGGGGTTTAAAATAGTTGTTCTCAAACTTTTATAACCAAGGAACTCTTAGAAAATAGGTAATTTGCAAGAGAAAATCAACTTACCTCTATTATATGATTTTCATGATTTATATCAATCAGTTCATTTATTGTTAAAACTTAGAAATTGTTTGCATATTCGTTATAGCATGATATATATATATATATATATATATATATATATATATATATATATATATATATATATATATATATATATATATATATGGAGATTGAGAGCATGATGTGATAAACCCATACTTCCCAAATCTCCCGATTTTAGAGGAGGACTTCTTTTTAAATAAACATTTGAACCAGAAATTTTATTTAATGAAGGAAATCAAGTAAATTTCAAATGACATCAAAATACATTTAATTAAAAAAAAATTTTTGGTTCAAAGTATGTTTTTTTAATTAAAAAATCTGGAAGGCTGGCTAGTATGTATACCTATTACAATCATCTTATTGTTTTAAAATTTGAATATTTGTTTAAAGGCAGTAATTGAGAACATTTATTTTGAAAGAACAGCTAAGCTAAAAAATATTTACAGGCTTGGTCTCCCTGACACACAGTTTTGTTTGTTTTAAGGAGAAAAGGGTGTCCTCTAGAGAACAAAGATTAAGCTTTATATAATTTAACTTTCCATTCATCTGGTGGAGTCTACCAGACCTACAGGTTTATAAAGTAACAAACTACTATAGTGCCTTGTAACATCTATAGTTGTACGGAACTATTGTGCTTAGATTTTTTTTTTCTCCATTTCTATCAATTATAAGTTACAAGAAAAAACCTAAACACAATAGTTCTGCACAACTATGGGTATTACAGGGAATTAAATATGCTTTAAAAACTCGTGAGGCAGGCAGACCCCAACAGATGAATGGAAGGTATAGGGTCTAGTATAATAAAATGAGAAAGTGAAATTTACTACACAGTTGCAGGTGAAAAAATGCACCACTCTCCATGCTACTTTGAGCACTGTTTACGGTAGAAGAAAAAGAGAGGTACCAATCAATAGAAAATGTTTACTGTTAACCAATATACATAAACTAAGCTTTGGTGACTATCTACATATTACTATTATTTGAAGTAACTTTTAAACTTCCAACAGTAACACTCAATTTTGACAAAATATTTTTAATCTACATTCAAATATATGCTCAGACACCAACTTTCAAGTCATTTTAACCAAAAGTTTTGGAATCTCAATTGCTCAAAGTTTTGACACTCTAATGTAGAGGTGCACAACCTATAGCCCACGAGACACATAGCTACCACTATTTTAGAATAGAATAACTTGGTTTATTTAATTACAGAAACTTTGTGGTGAAAATAAGATGAAGATTACCTTTCAAAAATTGACAGATGACTTTTAGCCAAAAAAGCTCAGCAGTCCTACTCTGATGTGAAATTACTTTTACATATTTTTATTAATCTTTTTTTTTTTTTTTTTTTTTTTTTTTTTTAATAACTTTTGCATGAACATACCACTTAAGATCCCAAATATAAATATTTTATTTTTGTAATTTCTATAATTTTGTGATATGAAATATTTCACTAATTATCCGAAGAAAATATGAATTATAATATAACTATAAAAAATTGTATTGCATTTGATTGATAAAAGTTTCCTATCCACATATACAAAATGCTTCCTTTTTTCTCCAAGTGTATTTTTAGTTATAGATGATTAAACGATGTTCATATGTAACGAGGCTACATATGACATACTCAATGCTTGTTTGTATACTTTATATTACATGATTCCCCCTGAAATCATGAAAATTAATGTGAATATAATGAAATTAAAGCAGAAACACTCAGAAAATTTTAATTTAAGATAATTGAATGGATTAACTTTTTTTTTGGAGGGGGGGGGGGGGGGTTATTGAAAAAAATTAAAGTTTTTGTTAATTTTAATATGTAGATAACTACTAAGAATATAAAAAGATAAATGCTGTTTTCTACAGATTCTTTTTTTTTATGACAATCAATGCTCAAAATAACATGGGTGATGTTCCACCCCTTCCTTCACATAGCTTGCATGCATATGCATTTCTTGCATATTTACTTATTGGGTCATTCCATGTCAAATCAACCAAAAATTTTCAATATTCAACCTGACCATTTCAGATTTTAATGAAACCTTCAGGGATCATTCTCCATGATGATATAAATGAGAATATACTTATAATTTTTCTATCTCAGTAAATTTTCATATACAATTAATTTTTTTAATTTCGAAAAATCATCATTTTTTGGCTTGTATAAATGTTTTCAATTTTGAATTTCTCAAGTTTTATCAGGCGTAGAGAGTTGTTTGAGCCCTTATTTTAAAGAGAATCTCACAACGTTTAATTTGATATGTAAGTTGACTATGCTTGATTTAAAAAAAATTAATTTAAATAAATAATTAAAACAGTGTTTTTTTTAAATGTTGAAAAAAGTATGTTTTCTGTAATATTATAACGCTTAAATTCTGAAAGTTTTAGAGTGGGGTCTCAATGGAATCAGCAGTTATGAAAAAAATAATCTTTAAAATTAATAAGACAATATAATCTTTAGCACAATCATAAAGTTGGTGAGGTACCAACTTTAAATACCAGCCCCAACTGGAGTTTAACATTGGTTTTTTTAACATAACTGCTGATCCCATTGACATCTCATTCTAAAACTTTCAGGATTTAAAGTTTATAATATTACAAAAAACATAATTTTCGCTAAATTTTTAAAAAACACCATTTTAAAAAAATTTCAATTTAAAATTTTTAAATTAAATTATTTTTTTTAAATCAAGCATAGTTGACTTGCATAGCATATCAATTAAAACATTATGAAATTATCTTTAAAAATGAGGGGTCAAACTACGCCTGATAGAACTTGAGAAATTCAAAATTTAAAAACATTTATACAAGCCAAAAAATGATTTTTTTTAATTTGAAAAATTAATTGTAGGAAAATTTACCGATAAAAAAAATTATAAAAGTATAGTCTCATTCATATCATCAGGGAGAATGATTCCTGTAAGTTTCATCAAAATTTGTAATGGTCAGGTTGAGTCACTGGTTGATTTGGCATGGAATGACCCTATTGATATACGGATACTTCCATGGAACATTTTTTGTGAAATTGCCATTTTAGTGAATGAATTCAAAATATAAAAATAAAATTTTCCAAATTATCCAATTATTTTTTAAGTAAAAAACAAGTTTTGATCAGTCAATTTTTTTTTCCTATCTCTAATTCCTATGAAGGTAAATATTAATGAAAAGATAATATTCATGATATGCAAATACTTTGTTTTATTTATTCTTGAAAAAAATTACTTTAGATTTCTTTATGTTATTATATTCATAAAGCTGTTAAATATTTTATTCCATTAATCTGGATGAAAGAAATTTTAATAAAAAAAATCAATCAATAGTTTTAGGACTTTCTATTAAAAATGTATACAATTTGATGCATTCTGCTCCACAAAATGTTACTCTAAATATTTATTGATAGCAAAAATAAATTTCCATAACCTGACTGCATTAGATAAATATTATGAATTAAAAATGTTCTTTGGAGAATCACTCATTTCTTGTTAAATATCTAATAATGAATAAAAAATATGTCAATCAAGAACAAAATTTTATATAAAATTAATACCATAATTGGATTGCTAAAGAAACAACTTCTGTAAAAATTACCTTTTGGACAAAATAAAATCTATTTTGTGTTCATGAATTTTATTTCATTACTTATAATGTAAATAATTGAAAGATTTTGTTACATTTTGGATGAAAATCATTTAGTGGGTAAAAAACTTCCCTTACAATGTGCCAAATCTTTGATTAGGAGGTTTGAGCTAGATTACAGAGTCATGGAAAATAATTTTTAAAAAATCATTTAATGCCTACTCAGAATTATGACACTCTAAAAAGATAGAATACATAAGCTGGTATGTATGAGGCAAACTGAGATCATATTGTATATTAAATTTAAATTACAAGTATTTTAGTAAAAAGTGAGTCAAACACTCCAATCTCTCCCACTGCACCTTTTGCCAAAATAAAATCCTTTTTAGTTGAAAAGTGTTTATGAATTCAGTCTGTCTGTCTGTGCTCCAACTCTTGTAAACATACTCTGATTGCTGTGTATGAAGAAGTTTGTTAAGTTTAATCATATTTGTTGATCTTAGAATTAGGATCAATGAATAGTGACTGTTGAGAATACCACAATAATCTTTAGTCCATTTCCTGGAGGGAGTAAGTTCATGCAAAGTCATCATTGGAACATAAATCCTGGTTACTGTGAAAGGGATTTTACTATAGACATCGACACAAGAATGATGAAGATGAAGGCAGCCTTCTTGAAAAAGGGTACATTTTACAACCTCTCTAAGCAAATTCAAAATAAGGTCTGCCTGACTTTTTGCTCAGCCAACAAGGCCAAGATTTTAGATGTACACATGCTAACAAAGTACAGATCTTGCCAAGAATAAATGTCATATTTTGACTGTTAGACATAACTGCATATTAAGATTTTTAATGAAAATGTCCAGGGATACAAGATATGGCGTAGTTATGAAATTGGCAATTTTTAGAACGATAACCTAGTAAATTGTTTTGGAAACGGGGAGACATGTGCAGAATGAAAAGAATAGAGATTGTTGATTTTGCATATCTTGCAGCTGGAAAATGAAATTAGTTTAACACAAGATATACAAAGAAGGAAAAGGCAGATGAATAATCGGGTCTGGACACATTAATATGCAGAAAGTAACTGCATAAACTGAGAGCAGATGTAATGTCTGATAAAATATAACTGCAAGAATTTTGAACTAGAGAAAAGACTGCATTTTGAGGTTTACAAATAAAATAAATTTTGAATAAAGAAATTATTGAAATATAGAGATTTTATATAGGAAAACTAAATTTAAAATTAAAATATAAAATATATATGATTTTATAATCATACTATGCAATTCATATATGTTATTGAGGTTTACTGTGGCATGTTCGGTATTGAAAATGAAGTATGTAGCATTTATAGTTCATTTACGGGGACACTCAAAAGAATTCCGTTACATTATGGTCTATGCAAAAAATTGTTTATAGTGTATTTTAATTGTTACATTATTTTAAATATACTATTAAAATTGATACATGTCACTGAGATGTACTACAAGAGGCTTACTATAAAATATGGTGTATATAGCATTTATCGTTCATACAAAATTTCACACAAACGAATTCGGTTACAGTATTGTCTACTATGAGAGAGAATTGCGCACTTTCAGGTGTGGTATCAGTTTTTTAAATTTAACTAATTTTTTTCATATTAATTCTATAGATGACATACAGGGTGGCATAAAAGAATTGGAGTACATTTCCATTTATTGATAGAAATTGCTGAAAGGGAATTTTTAAATGTGTTATGCATTTCCGAACTAAATTAAATTTTAACATACTACGTAGTATATTTACAAATATTTAGTTCATATACAGGGCTTCACAAAAGTGTTGAGTTTTCCAAATTGTTTACATAGATATCTTTCCCCTTATTAAACAGGGAAGTTTTTTTGCAGTCTTCTGAATGTGTTGGAAAGAGTTTCATAATCTATGCTTGATGCATGATTTTTCTTGTTTTCTTATATCTTACTTTCATATCTGAAAACAAAAGTACAAGTAATATTCTTTTGACTTAATTTTAAATGTTACAAATGTCTGAATAGGATGCTTATATACTGGATAAAAAGATTTTTCCTTTGGTAATATTCCTTTTAGAATAATTAAATATTAAGATTTCTTCATGTACCAATACTTTTTAAATAACTGCATATGTTACTCAGGAGATTTAACTTGAAATACAAGTGAAAATTGATAATTATGAGAACAGCTATTAGATGAACAAAAGCTATGATACAGATTAAGATTTAAAAAAAAAAAAGAGAACAAGTAACAATTGATGAAATTTTTATATTAAGGCAAAAACATATCCAGGAAAATGAAGTACAGTGTGGCATCTGTTATCTGGCGTCCCCGTATCCGGAACGCTCCGAAAACCAGAATGTAAAACGATAACCAAAGTTTAATTTATTTCATTTCAAAAATGTAAAAAAATATTGCTAAATTCTTCAGTCAGTCGCGGAAAAAATCACAAAATTTGCCCATCGATCACATAAAAAAATTCCATGAGTTTCGCTCCTAAATCGGGAGGGAAAATCCAGAAATTCACCAATTGTTCACAAGAAAATATGACAGGATGGAAATATGAAAAAATATGGAAAATCAGACATGGTACAAGTTCACAAAAAAAAAGCTGAACTTTCACGGCCTCACACAACCCCCCCCCCCCCCTTCCACCCCTAAACAAGAAAGTTATATAATTGGTCATGCAAAATTTTTAATATGTAAATATTATATAATTATGTATAATGTTAATTTAAATTGCATACAGTGAACATAAAAACATATTCAATACATACTGTTTTTTGGCAAAAAAAGTTGAACTTAGCTGAATACGTGCATTTGTCATGTGTCACATTAGACATGTTATTTTAAATTAAGAAAAAAAAACTTACATGCAACAAATATTACAAATTTGACAGACAGCATTAATACTAATAACTTTTTTAACTTATTTTTTTATCTGCATTTTAACTTGCTTTGTTACAGAATAAAGAACCATTGCTGAGTTAAAATATTTTGCGTAAAGAAACATTCTGAACTAATCTTCAAACAAAATCAAATGTTCTATGTATTTTAACTGACATTTTATATATTTAGCTAAAATATCTAAATGTTATGAGCAGAAAAATATTACTTACTGAAAGATATTTATAACATGAGTCCAATTTTTATAGCATTAAAAGAAAGCTGCTCAATCCAAAATTATGTTAAAGAAAAAGCTGAGTTCTTAAATATATTTATATATACACACACAAAAAAAAAAAGATATTTACAAAAAAGAAAAACAATCTACTGCAGTCAGAATAAAAAAATATTTACAAAATAAAAGAGATCTGCTGATGAGATTTGGTTTAGGAAAAACATTTTTGGAATCTACAGTTGAAAATTTAAAAACTGCAAAATTTTCCTTAAATATTGATGAATTGACAAGTGCTAACTACATGCGGGTAGTATATCTCTTTTATGTAGTTATTTTTCCTCAAGGGTAAATAGAGTTGTTGTGGAACACTTAGCTTTACTAAATGTAGACACAGTAAGTGCAGAAAACTTATTAAATGAAATTCAAGCATTGTTTGATAAGAATGATATTACACAAGAAAATTTAATATCAGTTTTGCTGGATTCCTGCAATGTAATGAGAGGTTCCAAAGCAAGTCTTGAAACCAGAATAAGTGTTGAAAAGGCTCCACATTTGTTGGATGTGGATGGTAACTCATGTCATCATATCCACAATGCCTGCAAGACGTTTTGCATACCATTTAATATGTGGTTAGAAGGTCTATTTAAAGATATATACAAAGATATTAAATGGTCTGCAGATATTAAAACTTGTCTTGGTAAAAATTGTGATGTTTTAAGTATAAAATTTGTTTCACCAATCTCCTTTATTGCACACAGATGGATGTCTTGTTAAAATGCAGCCTTGAACTTTGTTTAATAGACGCAATTACACTTATATATTATGCCTTTCTGAGTAATGATAAAACTGTTTACTTTTCCATACTGTCTGCTATCTATACAGCGTTGAGTTCAAGGGGTGGCGCGGGGGGGACACCCCCCCCCCCAGAGCAACAAAGACGTTCTCTTTTAAAGCTAAATGTATGCTTGTTAAGTGAGTAATTTTCTTTTTTTTCTTCGTATTTTGATATCAAACCCGTATACAGAATTTTAAAGTATGCATAAAAAACGAAAGTCACCACAGTTAGTTTCGGAAAGGAATTTTTTGAAAGGGTTAAATTATCCTTTTTCTATCATGAACATAACCCATCAATTCAGCTTGTAAGTTTGTTATATAACAGTAAGCATAAAACTGAGCAAACGTGAGAAGTATCAGGATTAAAACAAGAATCTAATCGATTGGATGGGATAATCCACAGCTCTATTATTTCTGTTATAAAATACAGACTTGTCTGTTTTCGGTAGTTATGGGAACATGTAACGTTGATATGGTGCATTCTCCAGGCATTTTGACATTAAAGCCTGTTAAAATAACATAAGAAAAACATTCTTGAACGAAAATTTCCGCACAGAACAGCACATAAAATGCTACGTAAACAAGAGAATCTGTCCACCAAGTGACGTTAATGCGCGAGAAGTAAAGAATTTCTTACAACTGCCGCATCGAGTTGCATCCACCCTCATCTGATGTCGAAGGCGAAAAACCTAAACTCCTTACAAGCGCTTGCTACACGTCACATGACGTCACGCCTCGAACTCTGCGATCGTCAAAAAAGAATGAACGGAGGATGACTCGAGGGAAAAACATCTTGCAGTCTTTTACTGAGCCGCGATAGAAACCCCACACTTGTGTGTTTATTGTATTTCGTCTGCTACCCCCCCCCCCCCCCCCCCCTAAAAATGGTCCACAAATTTTAATGCAGATTTGCATCGAACCCAAGAGTGATGAAATTCAGTGCCGAAAAAGCGGAACTCCGAGTTTCCGCGGAAAAATAACATGTCTGAAAAATTCGAAATTTGGCAATCAGTCGCAAGGAAAAATTTGAAATTCGTCAATCGATTGCAGGAAAAACTGCAAAATTTGTCCATCGGTAGAAAGAAAATATCACGAAAATCGTCAATCTGTTGCAGAAAAAAAAATCCAGATTTTCGCCAATAGATTGCAAGAAAAACCACAAATTTTGCCATTCGATAGTAGTAAAATATTATGACATTCATGAATTGATTGCAGGAAAAAAAATCTCCAATTCATCATTTGATTGTTGGAAAAAATTGTGAAATTCTTCAGTTGGTCCCAGAAAGTTATCACGAAATTCTTTGATCGGTCGCGGGAAAAATATCTTGAAATATGTCTGTAAATCACTAGGGAATTATCAGATATTGCAATTAACATTCATTAATCGGTTGCCAGAAAAATCATGAAATTCATCGATTGGTCACAAAATTCTATTGATAGAAAAGTACTTTAAACAATTGAGCTCAAAATATGTGTTTGGAACATGGTGCAAGAGTGCCATTTTTTAAGAATTCCCTGGCTTAGCGGCCTTTTTGTTCTATAGTCAACACAAAGAAATAATATAAATATAATGGTACTGTTTACATTCATTAATATACAGCTTCAATAAATAAATATAAAAAATTATGGTGCAAAAAATATTACAATAAAAAGCATTAAAATCAGATGAGCAACTCATTTTTCATTTAACAACAGATTTGTGGAATGCAGCAGTGAAGCTACTTCCATGAACAGCAAATCATGTCAATGTACAGGATACAAGAACAATTAGTGCAAGAGACATGCTATAAGTAACCAACTTTAATATGAATATTCCAAAAATCCTAATCAAAGGATTCTGCTCAGATGTCCCAAAACTAAATCATAATTTCATAATTGTTAATGTAATATTTTATAATTTGAATTGTAATTCAGAATGTTTATTCTATGTAAATAAGTTATTAAATTAACAAAATTGTAAGTATGTATTTACATATATTGTTCATGTTTATCATTATATGTGAAATTAGTCATTTTGTACATTTCTTATAATAAAGTGTTCTGAATTACAGAAAAACCCCTTATCCAGAATACCCTACGTCTCAAGCATTCCGGATAATAGTTCCTATACCGTAATAGAAAGATATCTTAAAATAATTCTTTCTGTGAGTTTGTGGTTTTTCATTCTGAATATCTGTAATTTAAATTTGTTTGTAGTATATCTAAAAAAAAAAATTAAACAATAACTGGATGTAACCTGTAATGCACAGAAAATTCTTTAACATGCATAACTTCTAACCTCAAGTTATGCAAAATTATTAGTTTTTTTCAGTACTTTTAAACTAAATTGGTACACTAATTAATTTTTCAGCAGTAAAGTGATAATTCACATCCTTTGTATTTAAATTGGTACACATTGGCATAAAAGAAAATTTGCTAACTTAAAGGAATACAAAGTGAAAAAATTAACCAAAAAACAGGTCAGTTTTATTTATAGAATAAGTCAATTTAAAAAATATCTAAACAGAATTAAAATGCATCAAAAATATTAAAAAGATTATCCTATATAATATTCACTTGTCACTTGTACTACTTGTAGGAGGTAAATTTTTTTCAAAAATAGTTTTTGGAACAAATTTTTTAGATTTCAAACTAGTATCTTTATCTTTCTCTTCTTCCATTTCCTTTAACTGCCTTTCTAGACGCTCTTCTCCAATACTCTTTTTCTTAGTAGGAGTATGTTTATCAGAAATCCATCCTTCAATATTATAACCAACTACTCCAATAACTATGGAAACTGGTAAAGTGATATAAGGAGCATAAGTTCTTAAAACCACAAATACTGCAGGCCACATTTCCAACTGTCTTACAAGTTAGCTTACCTGCAAATAATGGAAAGAAAATGGTAAATAAACATTTACTAAAGACAGTTAGCTAACTAAAATATCAAAATTGAATTAATATAGTTAATTTAATAAAAGAAAGAGGAATACCACATAATATTTTACAAATTAACTCTCTAAGCAGCTGTTCCTTAATTTTTTTGTTACTTTAGTTAAGTTGTACACAAAAATATTTTTATTTTAGAAAGTATCTGGGATGAATTAATGAGCAAGGCTTTTTAGTACCCAGGGCTGTATTAAGGCATGGTCACAAGGAGGCCTAATAGTCACAAGTACAGATTTAGAGTTTTAAAACACTTCAGGAGAGTTTCATTATTTACAAAGTTAAGTTGTGAATACTACATATGATTTTTTTTTTTTTTTGGTATGATATATTTTGTAAACCACTATTAGTTTTGGGAGGGGAGCACCACACATTTGCAACCAATTTTAGCGTTGGAGGTTTCCATATATGATAGATTGAATGGCGCAGACAATGAAACTGCCAGTCAGCTGGCACACAAGCAAGAGGTGTTGCCATAACAATATCACACAGTCTGCTGCAGTGTGAAATGATTGACAACCCAATTACTGATATTACCTCGACTCGAAAAATAAATGGAAGTTCAAAAAGCTACAAAATAATGCTTTTAAGGGCAATAATCTGGTTCCGGGACTAGTGCAAAAGAAGCAGATTAGCATAATGTTCATAATAATGCAATTTATAAACAGATATACTGTATTCACTCGCGTAATCTATGCACTCTGTACTTTCACTTTGAGCATTTTGCTGAAAAAAACACAGTAAAAAAGAGATTGAGAAGAATTCAGAGTAAGTGAATGAAACACTTATTTAATTAGTGCAAACAGTAATATCCATTACGAAAAGCAATTAAAAATAATTTTGTAGCTGCAAATCTGGAAAATACATCTTATAGAAGATGCTAAGGTGTTTTCAAGCTTCAAATCATAAAAAAGAGAGTTTTCTATTATTGTAGAATGATCAAGAAACTAAAAAAGGAAAAAAAAAAAAAGATTATCCCAGTTCAAAAATTACTTATGAACTTTTGAAACTGCTATACATTGTTTTTAACCCTTTTAGTGCTAAGGAGTGCCGTCGCGCTTCTCTCGCTCTGTGTTTTTACTATCATAGTATAAAATCTTCTGAAGAGAATGTTGAAAAAATCATGAATATTGGTGTATTGTAATGGAAATGGTGAATATTTCTCTTGTTCATATAAATTATCTATAAAAATGCACTTTTTTACTGGCATTTTTAGCATATATTGGTAAACTATGTATGGCACTAAAAGGGTTCAACTTAATTACTCATTTTAAATTCTAAGTTGTTCTTCGGAAAAAAACTCATATTTTGCACCCCCCTCCCTGTTACTTTTAGAACGAAAAAATGGTTTAAAATTGTGCAAAATACTCTAATAAATACAGTATATAAAAGTTATTTACTTGCCAGTTAGATACTTGAAACATACATAATTTTATTTAGTGCATGTGTTTAACTTTTACTTACCTCTTTCTAAATGGTTATGACTATAGATCAGTTACACTTTTCTAAATACTATTATAATCAAATTTTACACAAAGGTTAAACACATTTATAAAATACATTTTAAAATTTTCTAGAAAAAGAAATGAATTTAAAAAATAATTACTGAAACGTTCAAAAAAATTATATTCCTGCATTGTTTTCTGCAATTACTATAATTAAATGCATAATTTTAAATAGTACAACAAATTAGTATATCCAACATGAAAAACTGAAATTCTCTAGCTTTAATAGATTTTATAAGAAAATTATCAAAAATATGTAAAAAATACATTCTGAGAAAAACTGAAAGAGGTATATTTACACACATAATTCTAAAACAATTATTTTAAAAACAAAAAAGACAACCCAGTTACAATCATTTTGCTTAAACATTTCTTGATTATATTGTTTTTGCTTTATGACTGTTCTTTTTTATAGGTGCAGATTTCCAACATTTGGAAGGAGTCACTGGCTCCTAAACCCAAAAAATCCAGTGGCCACAATTGTAAAACAAATGCATAAAAACAATAGTGTTTATATAGGGTAAAAAACCAAATAAAAAAATAATAATGAATTCAAAGTGTAAAGTAATTTATTTAATATAAACACGTGTACAACAAAATTTGAATATTAATTAAATCTTAAATTATGTACAGTCAGAAGATAAAGTTGGGCAAGATACGGTTTAAAAAAAATATGTATAAGCTAAGCAATCATGATAGTGGGGAATATCAGAAAAACAATATTTCTTATTTTGATTTTGCCAGACAAAAGTACATATGAAAGAAAATCTGAATTTGTGAGAATATTTTGCACTATAAAAACACACTTCAAACATTTGTTTATATATATATATTTAAATCGCAGTCTATGTAAAATAAAATTATCAGATTCAAACTGTTACGAATAACATTGCTATTCGAATACATTTAATAGTTTGCTGTGTTAAACAGATCATTCTGAAATGTTATTAAAAGATAACAATAATGTATGTGTTTTGCTCTTAATCTTTAAAAAAAATATCAACATTTCACGATGGGGACTGGGAATACCAGAAATTGATTACTTTTAAATCACATGGCGACTTAAACACCGAAAGTTAGTGGCCACAGCAAAAAATTTAGTCGCCATGTGGCGACTGGCGACCGTGAATCTGCACCTATATTCTTTTTCAGTAATTTATACATATTTTTGAGATTGACAGCAAACTAATGCAAATGACTATGATCAAACTTTCATAAAGAATGGTATACCATATAATGCATTGCAGTTATATCCAATGCTTTTATCACTTTAGTAAAATTATGTACATGCACCATCATTAACCATATCACTATGTCTTATCGAAACATGCCCTGTTGTTGCCCAGGACAAATATGCTATCTATTTTTCTAATTTAAAAAAAAACAAGTACCACTTATATTGGTACAGTTTAATTTTTACCGTGTGTTACAAACATTAGGATATGAGATGTCACCGGCTGAAACTACTCAGTGAGTGATAGATATTTTTGACAACTTGTTGAAAATGCTTGGGGTCCGCATGGACCCCAGGACATAGTGATAGGGTTAAAATATACTTAGTTTTAATATTCTTACTGTCACAAAATCAATTTTGGTATGTGTATATCCATATGCAGCAATTGAAGCTTTTATTTGGGCTTCGTTTTAGATTATCGGGACATATTTAAAGCATTTTCTATCAGTGAGAGATTGAAAGAGATTTTTCATTGTTAACAGAACATTTTCTGACAAATGTTTATGATTAAAGTTTACTCCTGTAAGTATATTTCTCCTCACAATGCATCTTTTTTTTTTTTTAAATGGTGGCAGTGTTGTTGTTTGTTAACAAAATTGAAGGCTCTGATTTAGTGGTTTATATATTGTGAAACTATATAAATTATATATTAATTATGTCATACAAAATTTGTGGGGTTCTTTTGCACCTACTTCCTCCAATGTCACAGGTTGCTATATTTGAGTGACACCCCCCCCCCCCCCCCCCCCCACACACACACACACATTAAGGTTTAAAGTAAAGCAAATAACTGAAAGCTGGGTTGAGTTTAACATTATTTATTTAAGCTATCAAACCTGTTGAAAGATACCTAGGTGTAAAAACCTGTCACATCTGTTACCAGACACAAAGATGGATTCATATTTATAAGAACAAACAACCAAACAATTCTCTTTACCACTGTGTATAATAGATTTCCTTAGCCAAGTTATTACTACATATTGACATAAAATCTGTTTAAGGGGAAGAATAAAAGTGGCCATGCAACCTCTGTTACCAAATTGAAAATTGTAAGTTAAAACTTTTTCAAAAAATCTTTAAAAATTAATGCAATATCAAAAATGACATGTAGTGATTGTGTGGCCACTTACTGGGTAAATAAACCTAATGATAGATTACTTATAATAGAAAATTTTCAGTAATTAAATTACTCTTCCATAACAGAGGTTACAGGAGGTAACAAAGGTTACCAATACCAACTCAATTTAGTTATTTTGTTCTCCTTATATGCAGGGCTTCGGAGTCAGAGAGTCTGAGTCAGGCCTATTTTTGGGCAAAAAGAGTCTGAGTTACAAAAGAACAGTCCGACTCTGACTCCAGCTTGATTTTTAAACAGTTTGAAGTGAAATTAATCCAATTCTATGTAATTTAAAATTTATAAACTGAATTATTATTTTTATTTTTGGACTATAATTACCAGGCAACCCAGGTTAAACAGGCCCAATATACTGTCCAGTGTACAGCATATGAAAACTGTTTTTACTTGAAATCTCTAGTTTATATTTTATATTTAATGTATACTCTTTTCTCTCGTTTTTTGGGGGGTTGCGGAACTTGAGCTAATGTGAAAACTAGAAATTTCTGCTCTTTTTGGAGTCCACAGAATTCGAAATATCATTGTATTCGAAAATTTTTCCCTTTTTTTTTTTTCTTGTTTTCCCTCAGATTCTTCAGGTCTGTGGGACCAAGAGTAATGTCAAAATTGCAAATTTTCTCACCTTTACTTTCCTGTGCATGTAAATGTTTTACATGCAGTTTTTGCAGTTTTGACAT
The DNA here is from genome assembly GCA_963931845.1 of Maratus michaelseni. Taxonomy (NCBI): domain Eukaryota; kingdom Metazoa; phylum Arthropoda; class Arachnida; order Araneae; family Salticidae; genus Maratus; species Maratus michaelseni. Next base: position 168,831,804 of record OZ007586.1, read on the forward strand.
AGTTAAATTTTACCACATATAAAATTTAATGCAATTGTGTTTTTATGTGTGTGTAAATAGAGATTTGGGAGGAGGGGGGGGGGGAGTTCAAAATATTTTCAGTCTTATGTAGGAGTTCCACAAGCATTTTATAAGATTATTTTCGGCTTATTTTTTTTTTAAATCTGCATTTAAAAAAAGGTGAAACTTTTTATACTAAAACACTGTTGAAAGTTTGCCACTGCAATAAATGAGTCCTAGTCTTGACTACCTGTCACAGCTTACACCCATAATTCATCCAAAAAAAAAAAAAATGAAACGTGAAGAAAAAAACTATTATGGGTCGATATGCATATCATATGCTTCAAGGTCAAACAGGAATGTGCCAGCAGGTTGCAGTGTTGCCAGTTTTTTTTTTTTATTCTGATTGCTGTCACTTTTTTAATTAGTAATATTTACTTTACATAATTGTAATATTTTTAAATAGTAATTATTTTAACGACAAATTTAATAAAGCGACTGTTAGTACAGTCAACTCCCTCTAATCCGCAACTCTATAATCTGCAAACGCCTATAATCCGCACACTGTTTCAGATGTAAACAATGAAAATTTGGTTATCATTAAGTGTGCGAGAGAAATTCCGGAATGGCAGCAATTTGATTGATTTATCAGTAGACAGTCCCCTCCCCCTAAATTTTTTTATTCCAATGGAAAAAAAAGTAAAAAATCATTTTCTTGCTTATTACATGCTGTAACAATAAAAAAGCATGGTTTCACCCAGCAGGTTTTCACAGAATGGTTTGAAAATCATTTTGTAAATGAAGCCTATATGCATTGTAGTACAAAGGTCTGTGTACCTGTAAACTGTAAAATATTATTGCTCTTAGACAATTGTGCTAGAAATCCAAAATTATTTCAAAAAGACAATGTATCTACATTACTTTTACCACCGAATGCAAATTCTCTTATTCAGCCAATGGATCTGGTAATTATTCGTAGCATGAAATGACAATACAAAATGGAATTTATGCACAAATTTATAACCTCTGATTTATCGGCTAATATGGAGGAGTATAGAAGGCAATTTACAATTAAGGGCTGTATATATCTCTTGGCTGATGCATGAGTCTCTGTATACAAAAACACTTTACTAGGTGCAAAGCAAAATTTGTGGCCAGCATCTTCAGTTATAGACAGTAATGGTGATGATGTTACTTAGTTGACTTTAGTTTGGTTAGTGCTAAACAGAAATCTGCAGAAAAATTTACTAACACAAAACTAAAAAATTCACTAAGAGTTGTGCTGGATTTCTTGAATGGAGAAAATATAATTGGATGGATATCCTCCCAAGATGAAGCTGCAATAAAGAGAGTTTCACAAATGACATTATGAGTACTACTATGTTAAACTCTACTGAAAATAAGATAGAGTATGATGATGAAGGTGAAAAAGAAGCTCTTGAACAGGTCTTGGATATGGGCTATAAATATCTGGATTTTCTTCAGAAAAGAGTTTTGTCTCAGAACAAGAAATAATGACTATACATAGACTCCAAGAAAAAATACTAGACCAAAAGTTCTCAAACAAATGACAATTATTACTATGTTTGAAAATTGTAAAAATAAACAAAAGAAATTGTAAAATAAAATTTAAAGACATTTTTTCTTAAACATAATGAGATTTTTAATTAAATAATCCAATGTTTTACAATATCTTCCTTTTTTTACCAACTAGTGTATGCATTAATAATTAATTTACTGTAAAATTACAGGAGAAAAAAACGTAAACAAAGCAATGACCTATAATCTGCAAAATTCTATAATCTGCACAACCTTTGGTCCCAAGCTGTGCGGATTAGAGGGAGTTGACTGTATTTCAAATCAAATGACATCATTGAAGCAATCTGAATAATAGGAATCAACAGACAATACTAGTACTTTAGCCATCCCGGAGTCTGAGTCAGTCGTTTTCCCCACCGACTCTGCAGCCCTGCTTATATGTTAGGAAGGATGTTTACAGTTCACACCAAAAATTTTCTTAATTAAATGAACTAACAGCTAATTTTGAAGAATAACATCTAAGCTTTTATCTGGTAATAGAGGTTACATTCAGAAAGAAGAAAACAATCCTGAGCACACTTTATTTGGTTTACTCACCAGTCTAATTATTTTATGTGATTAAAATCGCAACATAAAAGGAGATGAATAATTGGTAACAGAGGTTACAGAAAGAAAAAACTCTTGAGAAAAATGCAAATCAGTCCACTGCATAACAAATATTCCAAAATGACTATCATGACAACTTGCTTACTTATAAACTTCATTTGTGTCCTATGACACTCTTTTGACAAGAACAGAAATAAATTATATCTGTTAACAGAGGTTACAAAAACTTGGGAGACCCACTCTTTAGAGAAAAAATATAACAAAACATGGAATTAGTTTTATTTATAATAGTATATTTTATAATAAAATGCTTACACATGAGAATGTTATAGTAGTAAATAAACAATATATTTCAATGAAACTTCACCTTGGGATAGTTTTAAAAGTAGGCAATGAATTTAATATATTTTTTTCTTAATAAACAAAATCTTAAACATACTTTATGTATTTTTTTTAATTAGCAAATAAAATATATCAACAGGGATAGCTAAACTGAGTAAAATGCTGAATACTTTACAAGAAAAAAATTCATTTTTCGGACATGAAATTTGCATGTAAATTTAAAATGTCTCAGCTGTAATTTTTTTTTGTTGTTGTTGTTTAATTTCAAATTTTAGAAAGTTACATTAAAAAAAAATTTAAAAAAAGGAAGAAAAAAATTATATATCATCAATTGTTTTCAATCCACTGCTGGATGTAAGACTTCCCCAGATTTTTCCATTGTTTCCCATCTAGCACTTCAGTCATCCAAACACCAGTTAATTTTCTGATTTTGTCACTTCATCTTACCTGGGGTCGTCTTCTTGGTAGTTTTACATCTCTGGGATACCACTTTAGGGTGTTTGTACTCCACCTATTGCCTTGTCTTCTTACAATATGCCCAGCCCATTTCCAATTTAACCATTTAATTCTCTTGAAGTCAAACACTTTCATCTGACTTCTTAATCCAGATTATTCTTTTTCAGTCTCTTCTAGTTATGTCTAGCATACATCTTTCCATGCTTCTCTGTCTCGTTTGTAATTGTTGTACCATCCATTTTGTTAGCATTCATATTTCCGCTCCATAAGTTAGGGCAGACAAAGCACTTTTTTTGCCTTGTAATGCCCAACAGATAGAGAGATTTATGAAGAAAGTGCAAGATGCCATTTCAGAATAAAATATATATGCAACCAGTGGCAGCTCGTGCCCTATTTCACAGGTGGGGCACCTATATAAGTGTGACAGTGTAGTAGATGTCAGTAAATTGGAGTCATATACTATATTTTTTACTATAATGCAAATAGTATTGTTTGTACAGAAAACAAGATTTGTGCAGCAATAAAGCAACTAAATTTTGAAAAAAGAAAAAAAAAACACTTTGCATTTTATTAAAATTATTGAGAGAGTTTATTTTACGTATTAGATAATTGAAAACCTCTAGGTACCAACATTTCTCATACTATGAAAATTTATAAAGTTTTGCTGATGTTGAAAATAAAGAAAGAGAAATTGGAGTTTGAGATGAGATCTTCAGTCACGTAGTAAAGTTGTCATTGCCACACTTATTAAAACAACACTTTTCTTTTTTTACTTCATACAAGATACAATTATTACCACTAATATGCCACTATATCACTTACAAAAAAATGTATATTACTCATGTTTAATGTAAAGCTATTATTCCAACAAAACAACCATTTTTAATAGATGTTTAATTAAAGTATTTTACTTTAAAGGTTTAAAATCTAAATCAACATTACTATTTTTTCCTGTGTCTGCCACACTCTCAAGTAAAATGTGCACCCTAATTTTTTATAAGTTTTGGGAGAAAAAGTCCAGAAAAAATAAGAGAAAACATTTAAAATTTATTCTTTTAAAATGTAAAAGTTATCTTTAAAGTTGCAGAATAGTCCTAAATAATTGCTTCATGGTTGCGGAAATTTAAATGGGAAATGACCAATTTAATCCTGCATTGGGTCGGGTAAAATGATTTAACCCGAATCCAACCCAACCAGCAGATCAGGTCGAGTCGAGCTGACACTATTTTTTGTTGTGGGTCAAGTTGTTTTTAAATGTTTGGGGTAAGTTTTGAAGCTTTCGGGTCAGGTTCGGGCTGACTCGATTTTTCAAAAGAAAATCCTGAATATTTTTCAACTGAACAAAACTAAATAGCTGAATATTAATGAGTGTATATGTGTTCATTTTCATAGAAAAAAGATCAAATTGAGAAGAGATAATTGTAGACTATTTTTCTATAATCATATTAAAATATGAATTTTTTTTTTCATTTCTTGTTCGGGTATGAATAATATGTTTTTGGGCCGGGTTCACATTGAAGTGAAAGGGTCTCAGGTTGACAAAATTTTCTTTGTCGGGTTTCGGGTTGACGTTAAGCAGAAATTTCAGTTTCAGGTCTGCTACAACGCGACCCGTTCAGAATTTTAAAGGCCAATGATAATTTTTACGGATGCCAATTAGGATGTCAAATCCAAAATCTTCATAAACTCAATTTCGATTGTTTAAAGTAAATTTTTGAGGAAAAAATCATGCAACACACGTATGAAAATTACCAATAAATAACAGTTCATCTTTGTTTAGTTAAAAATTATTCATTACAACATTTAAACACAAATTTTTATTTTTTTTTTTAAATGATTAAAATGTAAATTTATACAGTAATTCAATTATTTATATCCATTTATTCTGTCAATTTTGGCAAGAATTATTTTGTAAATGAAAAAGTCTTAACAGGTTCTATACAAGTTAAAAATATGTAGTTTCAATCTCATAAATCAAATTGCACTGCTATATTATTTAACATCAAGTTAACGATTAGATGACAAATATTGTCTGGGTGAAATTTGTCTATCAAACCTAGTTAAATTAAAAAAGAAAAAATTAATCATTCAATAAAATACCTACTATATAAATTCAAAAATTTAATTAAAAATTATTTTTATTATTATCAAAAAGTTTTTAAAGTATTAAATGTACCATAAATAAAGAGAAATTTCTATTGCATTAAAAAATAAGATTTGGATAATTTTTTTAAAAATCTCCGATTCCCATTCAGTAAAAGTCGCCAATTATGTTGATAATTCTTTAACGCTGATATTTTCCGAAACAAACATAGTCTTTTACTGTATGGGGGCCAGGCAGATTTTGTCCCAAACAGTGTTCTATTCAAGCTGTTCCTTCACCCTGCTTGGCGATAAATAGGGGAGACCAGTACACACTGGACCTATGGGCACAGTAGACCACCCCCTAATATTTTATTTATTTAATTTTTTTTTTAAGCTTCTCTTCTATCCTAATAGACAACAGCACTGGACTGATTATTTATAGCCTTCAAAAAATATGTTTAGCTCAGATTGAACTATTTTATACCGATTGGTTGTTTTGAGCTTCTAAAAGTAAAAATTTTCATCATATTTTTATTTTTTTAGTAATTAAAGGTTGTAGGTAAATAAGATAAAACAGCTTTTTAGCAAAGCTAAGACACTTGTTTTTATTTAACTGTAAAGTTAATATGTTTAAAAGAAAGCTATAAACAATATTAGTACGATTATTTTTTTAATTTCAACATGGGACAGGGTGGACCACCCACTCCTGGGGCACAGTGGTCCACAACCCACTCTACTCCTGTAATGCAGAATGTTCAAAATATTTAATAATTGCTTATTTTCTATAAAGAAATATTGTTTTAAAGTAGTTATTTAACTGTAAAATAAAGTAAACAAAGAAAAATAAGAATTTATTTAACATAGTAAAAAATATTTTGTTTTGTATTTACTGCCTTTGATAAATATAACTGTAGTCCAATTGATGATTCTATTCAAGTAAGATTCATGAGACGCAAATTGAATAGAAATCAGTTTATTTTTCCTGAAACTGTAGATGAATCTATTGTTGATGTCAATGATTTCATAATATTGCTCCCAGACCCAAAAGTATTTCAGGAAAATTCCAGGCTCAATCTTACTCATAAGTACTTAGGAATTTCATTTGCAAATTTTAATGTGCGCCGATTTTTTTTTAAACTTAAGTAATAACTTCATCCAAATTGCAATTGTTTCTGTATTAATCTGTTATTCTTTTCAAAATATAATTAATTTGTTTTTGTTTCAAAATGTTACTTGCAAATTTATATTACTATATTATTTTGGTGGTAAAGGGGAAATAAAAAATAATTAGATTAATGAAAAATAGATTTATATTGTATTTCAGATAATAGCTAATAGCGGTCCACTGTGCCCCGGTGAGTGGACCAGTGTGCCCCACTTCTGGGGCACACTGGTCCACTTTACGGGTGCATTAAATTTTTTTTTTTTTGAAAAGTGTATTGAAAACTATGTTCTGAGAAAATTATGGTGAATGTATAAAGATTTAAGGAATATTCAAAAATATTTTCATGCAGATCGGTTTATCCATTAAAGAGAAAAAAATATTAACTGAAAAAGTGGTCCACTGTGTACCAGTCTCCCCTACTTGGAAGATGCCAAGATATGCAGTTGTGCAAATTACCATGTAGCTCTATGAGCGAGACGGATACAGCTTTCTGTGGCCTTCAATACTACAAGAGCAGTAAGCAGTCAGTTGTCAAAAGGGTGATTTATGACCTCCGGAACATAACTCTGTGGAAGGGAATGACAATGTTCTTCAAGGATAGAAACAAGACAAAATTTTTTATCTTGGCTGGAGTGGAAACTATCTGAAATTGCTGATATTTTAATAAAAAATTATTTAATTTTAACAAATTTAATAGAGAATTATAGGTGGGTCTGTGCCCCAAGTGCCCTATACGATGGGCTGTCCCTGTATGCAACTGACCAAACATTCTATCTGGGACAAGTACAAAAGTTGATCTACAAAGATGAGAAAAATCTGTTGGAAGTAGAAATGAAATTTTTAAACTGGTTTGAAGCGGATTGATATTGGTGGCAAAAGAAAGAACAAGTTGAAGTTGTTGCCAAGTCTTTTTTGTTTTTTGGACCTAATGAGACTCCATCTGTTGATCCTTTACATGTTAAAGCTATTGAAGATGGCAAAGAATTGTACAATAATGTGAAAAAATTTTATAAAAATATCTGAACTGTCAAAGAAACTAAAATGATTCGGTCTGTCAAAATTAGTGCTGTGTAAAACTTTTATTGTAGTGTGAAAAAGCAGGTTAGGCTACTAAATAATAAAGAAATTGGTGTCAGGTTTATGTTCTTATTTAATATTGATTTTTTTTTTTTTTTTTTTTTTTACAGCCTTCAGAACTGTTTCAAAAGTCAAATTCTTTACCGCATTACATAAATTTATGTAAAACAGATGTAGCTGCTACTAGGGATGCACCGAATACAGTATCTATTCGGTATTCGGCCATACTACCGAATACTTAAAAAAAACCTTTTTTAAAATATTTCTTAAAACTTTACACAACTTCTACTTTTAACAATCATTTAATAAAGATATTCAGAACAATTAGAATCGTATTTAAATAAAAAATAGTGGTTTTACAATATTTTCTATTTGAAAAATGTCACTTAAGAAAATTAACCATTTAATGACAATTTTCAAAGGAATTCAATGATAAACAAATGGAAATTCCTGAATATTATTTGGTAAATAATCTGTTTCTGGCTTTTTTGCAAACAGGATGCTTCTAAATAAAATGAAAAACTTTCAGTGGTGATAATAGATGTCAAGACAGACAATTTTTGTCCATGAAACCCAGAGTGCAATCCAGTTATTCAGTCAAAAATACAGTGTATCTCATTCTAAGTCAATCTTGGATTTTTGTTTGTTACTTTAACAATAATGAAGATGTTGTAACTGTATTTTTGACAGAGTTACTTTTATTTCTGTGAAATATTGTAAAATGATGAGAAATGCTGGAAATTGCCACCATTCATATCTAAACAACAAGCTAGATATTCCTTTATTTAGAATTCAGCTGACAGTATTATACTGTGTCCCTAGCCAACTTTCAGTCACTTCCAATTACATCATCACATTTTATACAAGCAAAATTAATATGATGCAAATCTTGCTAAAATATCTTCATTATTATTAAAGTTGTGAACGAAAATTCAGTTTCAGCTTGTAGTGACACACCCTGTATTTTTGATGGAATAAATGGATTGAGATGTTTCTTGTTCAAAAAATGTTTGTCTTGACCATATTATATCGTCTGAAAGTCTGTTACAAGATTTTAAGAACAACCTGTATGTTTACAACCTCTAAAATAATCACTCACTCCAGACACTGCTCTTTGGTGTATTTAAACTTTCCTTACTAAATCAAAAGGAACAGGAATATTATTCTGGCTGAGTTGCCACCAATTGCATAGATTATATATTTATTTTGTCACTTTAGTCCCTTCCTGACAAATAAACATCTGCGGTGATTAATTTTTTCACCCATATTCCTTCAAAATTTTCCTTTGATTTTAAAATATTTGTTTTAAAAGAATATAATATTTTACTCATTTGTTTTAACTCAGAAAAGAAGCTATGAAATAAAAAAAAAATTATTAATTAAAAAAGTTTTAAAACTATTCTCATCTTAAATAATAATTCAGTGAATAATTTTATTTTTTTTAGTGTAAAGTTTGCTTGTAAAAAGGTCTTGTTTAGGGATGAACCGGATATGGATTTTGCCAGATATCGGATTTCTGAAGCTCCTTTGCTTGCCAGACATCTGATCGGATATCCAGCACTAGATATGCTTTTAGTTATGGTGTATGCTTATTTATTTCTTATTATGGTTTATGCTTATTTATAATGCCATCTCAGAACAATAAATTACAAACATGTTTCACACATCATTAAAACATTGTAAATATATTGAAATATAATTTACAAAAACTATACCTCTTTAAATATGTGTATATTAATAATGTTGCATAAAAATGTAATTTAAATATTATATAAATTATATTATATAAATTATATATTATATAAAATATTATATAAATTAAAATATTCTGTTTATTTGTACAATGCTGGCAGAAGTAAACAAATTTTAACCATAACACATTTATTAATAGATCTATAATTGTAGAATATTTTCACAAATAAATATATATTTTTTTTTAATTTAAGCATAAAATATCTACTATTATGGTTAAAAAGAGTTATTTTCTCCAAATATAGATTTAGTTGATGCTTTTTTCTGTTTTAATTATTTACTACTGTTTTACTTTAAGTCACATTTAGTTTTATTTTAAGCTAAATTATTTTTAGAAATTTATAAGTAAAAAGAAAAATTATTATAAATATTTAAAATTAGAAACAAAGTTATACTTTCCCTTGTAGTTTTATACAGGTATTGAAACAGAATTTCAGGTTATGCATTATAATCCCTTTAATAAAAACTAGCTGACCCACCTGGCATTGCATGGGCCCATGATAATAACCTTAAACAGAACTCAAGTTTGAATGATTTTTTTTTAACGAAGCTGCACCAAGGGCCCCAAGAAGGAGATTAATATTCAAAATTGGTTGTAGCTGAGGTCCGATAAATTTTTATGTCTTTCAAGGCATAAGAAATTCAAGGGCCCCGGAGCGGGACGCAGGGTCCTAAGTGTAATGTAGAAATGGGGTAATAACTAAATAAAGAAAAAGCCCCAAAAGCGAAGAAGATCAGATTTAAAAGGGGGCAAGTTATTAACAATTTAGGGAACAAAAACTTCAAGGGGGCCTTACACCGGGTCCCCAGGGAGCTAAGGTCTTAACTGGAATGTAGAAATGGGGAAATAACTAAATGGAGAAATGGGCCCTAAAAACAAAGATGATCAAATAAAAAAGGGGCAAGTTATTAACAATTTAGGGCCCAAAAACTTAAAGGGTGTCCAGGTTTTGCCCAAGAAATTTTTTTGTCATTCATATAGTAGGTGGAAGTCCTAAGAAATTGTTAGAAAAACAAGTTAGAAATTGTACGTCAAACGTGACAAATGAGGTACGTTCTTACTATAACTAGTTTCAGTAAAATGAATATCGTCTGTTATTATGATATGATTTATTTCCTTAATAAAATAAGTACATTTTAAGTTGACAACATTTTATCTTTTGTTGACATTTACTGAAAATTCCAACGGGAAACTTAAGCCTAGCTTTGAAAATTTCCGAACTTGAAATCCATATTTAGACTCTTTTTCCACTTAATATCTATTTCTCTGGAAACATCTCTCAAAAAACTACCGGTAGATTATATGATTGCTATAATTAAACAATTTTAGTATAAAATTCAGTTCTTAAATTCAGTAATACAGAAATAATGACTCCATCTTAAATATGATGTAATCACCATGGCAACCTAGAACCATTACCTATCATGGGATATCATCGAATTAATTACATATGATAGGATGTAATAGAATGAAGAATGTGACTAACTTGGTCATAGAGGTTATAAAATGTCATATAGGACTAACATCATACATGTCAGATAACTTGGCAATATACCGTAATTTCCGGCATATAATCCGCAGATCAAACAATTGTTTTTCGACCCAGAAATTTTATTTTATAAAATGTAACTTACTAGATCGCTGTAAATATTTGACTTCAATTATTGAATAAAATTTGTGGGTTGAAACAGAATTGTTTGATACGCGGATTATACACCGGAAATTACGGTTATATATCTTGGTCGCTTGACGATTAATCCTTGGAAGCTGCTATAACACAAGGAAGTTTTTTCAAGGTGATTTTTAAAAAATTCAAAATTACTTACTAAATATTTTTATTATCTTTTAAAGTTTTTATTCGATTTTCATAAACTTTGAAATGACAACAAAATTCTGCATTGATTATATATATTAAATTTCAAACCATTTGGTTGGGTAGTTTTTGCCCTGTTATATGCAGACAGACCAGACAACAACTATAGATACATAGTTATATAATTATGAACACACCTAAAAAGCTAGAGAGTCTGACGATTTTTAAGGGAGCTATCGTAGGGGGCTCAAAATGGGCCAACTGATAGTTTTGAGCAGGGCCCTGAGAAGAAAGCATCATAAAAATTTCCTAATACTCAGCACTTTAGATCTTCAATTAGACAAAATTAATCATTAGAATAAAATTTTAAAGAAATGCTTAAAAAATTGGGCCCTAAGGACCAATAAAATTATGAGGGTAGAGGCCTGGAGAGAGGAGCCCAAGACTCACCTTTAAAGTTACCATATATACTCAAGTATAAGCTGACTCCCGAATTAAAGATGAAAACATGTTTAATACCAGTAATTTAGAATGGTTTTCTACACCTTATTGCATCTCATTTAATTCTAAATAATTTAAGGTAAAAAAAATTACTAAAATATTTGTATTAAACCTGTTTTCATCATGTATTTGGAGGTTGGCTTATACGCAAGTATATACGGTATGCAAGGGGGTGAAAAATGCATGGCACACAATAAGTTCGAGGGTCCCGGGGACCAGTGTTCTAACTGGAATGTAGAAATGGCAGAATAGCTAAATGGAGAAAAGGCCCCAAAAATGAAGAAGATCAGATTAAAAGAAGGAAAGTTATTAATTAACAATTTAGGGAACAAAAATTTCAACAGGGCCACCATACCAGGCTCCAAGAGCTAGGGTCTTAACTGGAATGTAGAAATGAGAGAACAGCTAAATGGACAAAGGACCGCAAAAACGAAGAAGATCGGATAAAAAGGGAGCAAGTTATTAACAATTAAAGGCTCAAAAACGTAAAAGGGTATGGGTCACAAAAAATAAAAAGTCTGAACCTCAGGTGCATCAGGACCTGCTGTAGACTGTCCGCACCCAAATTTTCTGACTGCTACATGCGGTAGATTTTGGTAGCCATCGCACACACACAGAGCGCAACTTTCTTTTATTAGAATAGATAATAAATGTAAAGTTTTTTTTTTAACATACAAGTTAAAAAACAAAAATAATGTAGAAGATCTTTATAACACAATTCTCTGTATAACGCACAAGTTCTCAGACATAAACATTGAATTTTGTAGTTAAGAAGCAACTGCATTCCCACATTATAAAAAATTGCTACTTTCTAGATGACTAAATTTGATACATTTGTTCAACTTTATATCCTTAATTCAGAGCTTCCTAATGAAAAAATTGCTATTATTACAATAAAAAATTTTGAAAATGAGTAAATATATTGAATGTTTTGGCCCAGGCGTATTTGGACCATGTTTATAAAATAAATTTAACAATGGTGAAATGATCTATATATATGTAAAAATTTATAATCTGCACAATTCTTGGTTGAAAGGAATGCAATATAAAGATACTCTACTGTATTTTGATCTGTTTCAGATATATTTGGCTTTGTTTACAAGGTAAGTTTAATGATGTGTGAAATGTGATCTATATAACGCAAAATTCTATGTAATGCACAACCTCGTATTTTTAGGTTTGCGTTATAAAGATATTCTACTGTAGGTCTGTTTAATTGTTTAACTTAAAAGTAAAAAAGAAAATTAATAAAATTATACTTTATAAACAACTTCAAATTTTATTTTACAATCTGACAGTAAAGGTACAATTTTCTAAAAAGATGTAAATATAAATTCTTAAATTTATTATAAAGAGTTCAACTAGCTATATCAGGAAAGCTGACAGTTCTTTAAACTTTTGAGAGTTAGGACCTTTTACTCGTGGGTAATGAACTTACTATATTTCATATTTTGCATTATAAACAAAAGTCACTTTTATCAAGGATGTTTGAATACAATTTGCCATCATGTCCTATACATATTATTGATAGAACTTATGTAGTAGAGAGCCAGATATCCGGCAGAGAAGTCCGATATCTGGTGATTGTGATATCTGATGATATTTCGGATATTGGAAAATCAGCCAGATATCCATTGCATCCCTAATCTTGTTTATCAAAATAAAAGTATCGGTGTTAAATATTATGAAAAATTGTTTTAAAATTAAAATTTTTCATACCTTTCAACTCTTGAAATATAAAAATATTTGGCCAGCTAAATATTAGATATTCGGCTAGCTGAATATTCGGTATTTGGTTTACTTGTAGGCCAAACATGCAGTATTCGGCCAAAATCACTATTCGGCGCATCCCTAGTAGCTACTGAAGCTAAACTATTTGTGGGAAAAAGTACCATAAAACATACTTTTATTTGCAAAAATATAAATGGATTTCAGGTGTACAGTTACAATTACATTTTCACGTGTTTTCTGTATTCAGAATGGTCTAATAACCACCCCATTCTGGAATAGATGCTTTACACTCACGCAGCGATGTTTGGCGACTTTTTTGGTTGGCGTGATTTTCAAGCCCACGCCAAACCAATAACTTAATACAATGGCTAGGTTGCCATAAAAGAAAAAATACCCTAAATTTGATGACTTTTTTCCTTTTTATAACAGATTTAAAAAAAAAAAAAAAAAAAAAAAAAACGAGAGTGTATGACATAGCCCCCATTTTTTGTCAAAACATTTTACAATGGTGTCAATGGTGTATACCACATTTGATATTCAAATCAGCTCCTTAAAATAGCCCACAAATAGCTATCTGGACATTACCCCTTGGGAGCCTGGAAATTACTCCAAACCATGCGGTTTTCAGACAGGATTTTATTTATTTTTCTTATTAATGGTAATTATCTGAAAATGCTACAGAATAATCACCAGGCATTTGATGATTTTACCAAGTTAAAAAAAAAAAGTCATTGATTCCCGAGTAATTACAAACGTTTTGTTTTAGTCCGAAAATTACCCCAGACTACCCTACAGGTAGCATCATTTTCCCTTTGAATCACAGAAGCTTAAAATAAAAGCACAAAAGATTTAAATGGTTTTATGCGAGTAGGTAATCAAATTTATCGCTAAATTAGCAGTTGCAAAAGATGCGATGTCAAAACAAGGGGAAGGGGTATCACTTGAGTGAAATAACTTATGACACAGGGGGATAAAGGAGTAAAAAGAAAAAACCATGAAATTTGAATGAGGCAATTAATTGAAGAACCCTTGCAACGTACTAAAATATACCTTACAATGCTTGCAGCTATTTAGAACAGATATATTACACATTATACTTATATGAAATACAACTTACAATACATAAAATAGATGTGCCAATAATGGCCACCCTTAAGGAATTTCTTTAAAAATTATTTTTTAATTAATAGTTATAATTGTTATATTCCACATTTCTTAATATTATATTAATCTACCAAATATATTTAACAATGCTCATAGTCACATTTCCCAATGTGAATCGAAATTTAATTGTAAATAACAGAAATAAATCAAAACACCCTAAATTCCAGTAATGGACACACCACAAAAAGTAATAGATAATTGATATTATGATTGTATTTAAAACTAGAATTTAAAGAAAGCATATTAATGAAATAAAAAAAAGCTGAATTTTGATTGGTTATTTTTTTATAAACCAAAAATATTGAAGGTGGCCCATTACTGGAAGGCGGTCCATTGTTGGCACATCTACCTAACTTTAAATACAATACATTCAACAGTAGTAATTAAGCAGTTGATGCTAAGGATTACTGTGATTAATATTATCGGGGCATTGTTGGGGGCATATCTTCCTGTCCCAGATAATACGCAAGTACCCCAAAAACTCCTATTAAAGAGGGATAGTTATTTAAAAACTCCTTAAATATTTAAAAATTTTACAAACTTATGATACAATAAAATAAAATTTGCAAAACTTAATCTAAAAAAAGAATTACTTTGTAAAGACCGAGATGCAAGATATTCTCTATTTACTATATAACATCACAAATATTACAATAAATTATACCTAAGAATGGAGAAACAGCATTTATCTGGTAAAGTTTAAATGCCCTCCATAATCATCAAAACATGCAAATGTTACAAACCGGCAAATACATGCGCAGTAGCGTTTGCGCACTATTTGTTTTTCATGAAATAAAAAGCTTTCATCATAACTTGTGAAACCTCTAATGTCTTATTAGCATAGGCAAAAAATATTTCCATGTAACGTAAACTGTTATTAATTTAAATTTTCGCAAAAGAAAACAAAAAAAAACTCAAGTTGTGAAATTAGTATAAGTTGTAGCATGGATGTAACGGTCTATGAATTTTGAATTTCAAACATTTTAGTCGAATGGCAACATTCGCTCTTGGGGCTTTGTTCAGAACCGAAGATCAAGCGCACGCGGGCGAAAGAGATTTGCGTATGGAGTAGATCTTATCAGAGAAAGTATTTGGGCGTGATCTGACTGAACATTTGGCTCTCAAGTTCACTGCGTGGATCAATGTGGATCAAAATTTAATTGTAAATAACAGAAATAAATCAAAACACCCTAAATTCCAGTAATGGACACCCCACAAAAAATAATGGGTAATTGATTTTATGATTGTATTTAAAACCAGAATTTAATGAAAGCATGTTAATAAAATAAGTCATTTTTATTAGTCATTTAACAACTAAAATATCAATAATTAATAAAATATTTATGAGAATAATTCTGTTTAAAATTAATTATTGTCATTATCACAAGATCAATATTTTAATTATTTTAGATCAAATTATTAAGTCATTGGGGGGGGGGGGGGGGGTTAGAAGGGTTATTATTTAACA
Organism: Maratus michaelseni; assembly: GCA_963931845.1. Lineage (NCBI taxonomy): Eukaryota > Metazoa > Arthropoda > Arachnida > Araneae > Salticidae > Maratus > Maratus michaelseni. The sequence continues at coordinate 168,847,504 of OZ007586.1, forward strand.
AAAAAAAAAAGATTAAAAAAAAGTGTATTGGAGTACCAGTGCATGGAATCATATTTCTTTTTATTCTTAACAGTTAAACTTCCTGAAACTGCTTTATATATTACTTTTAGCAATTTGTATAAAATATATCAAATAAATGAAAGTGTAGGTTGAATGTTTTTTAAATACTAAATAAAATTATTTCAAAATAAAATATCTGAACTGACATTTGAGCCCCCTGATCTGCAGAATTACTACTTTCATTGCTACTATAAATTTAATATTATAGGGAATTTTTATGTATGTAGTTCTTTTGTCAGAGATGAATAATGAAACATTTAAGACAGAAAATAATAGATTTTTAAGAACTTGTGTGACTTAAAAAATTGTCTTTTTTTTAAATGGGGAGAGTGTGAACTCCATGAGCCCCTCATTTTCCCATGCTCTTAAAGATTATTCTCTGCTTCCTGATGGATGTTAATTGTCACATTATAAAATGTATGCAAGGTACGGTTTACAAAAAAATAATTTGATAGCAATCTTAGAAAAAATTATTAATTACGTAAAATTAGTAAAAACAGCTATTTATATAAAAAAATATATATATATATTATTACATTCTGGTAAGTAAAATTTAAAAATTAAATTTGACTACTTAGCTTTTCAGTTAAATAATATATATATATATATATATATATATATGCACTATGAACATTACTGAAATTGCTTTTTCAGTAATGTCCACATGGGGTACGTCCATTACTGGAAATTGACTAATTAAGCATTCCAGTAATGGACCATGGTCCTAAAACCTGAAAAATAAATGAAATTTTGTAAATTGTCATTAGTATGTAAAATTCAAAGTTTTCTATTATTGTCTAAACAAAAACATGCAATTTTTTCAAGAAAATAAAAAAAATATATCAATTGTTTAAGTGAAGCCAGCTCTTATCATGTTCATTAAGATTTTCACAGAAAATCTGTGAAACATTATTTTCTGCTTCCTGATTGGTTTGATTAAGAATGTCAACAATAACCCAGATTATAAAACAAGCAAGGAGGAATTATGAAAAAATACATAAAAGTCTAAATTTTTATTGGTTATTTTTTTATAAATTGAAAACTTTGAAAGTGGCCCATTACTGGAAGGGGGTCCATTACTGGCACATCTACCCTATATATTAGAGTTCAATCTTTTTTGTTATTCCATTCATGCTGAAACTTTTATGAAGATTTAAAACTTTGTATGAAATTTGAATCAATTGCAATCATATAAACTTTTCTAAATAGACATCTCTAAGAATTGGCACAGAATTTGTACACCATTACAATTTTATCTAATTTATTTTACTCAAAATAATGCATAAGCAAAAAAAAGAGGCAGGGGTGTCTACTATTTGCTTATTTTTTCTTACAAAGGAACGATGGGGTATTCGTTATAAGCAATTCATGTATGATTTGTTGTTAATTGAGCAATGCTTTCGTGTGATATTTCATTTCGAATGACAACTAGCTAACAATATTTTTTCACGAAATTTTTACATGGGCTGTAAAACCGTTTATTTATCACCAATAAAGATTTCAAAGAATTCGGACAAAAAGAACTTTTTATTTTAAAACTATGAAACGACCATACGTAAACAAGAAAATGAGCGCTTTTATCACTAAATATCAATATTTTTTCGCGAATTTTTCATTTTAAAATGTGTCATACAAAATCCGGTTAAAGATAATAAAAACTTGATGTTTCTTTTAAAATTTATTATAGCCCGGCAACACCAGCTGGGGGTCAGCTAGTATTAATATTTAAAATATACATTGATATGGCACATTTATCAAACAAATCTAAAAAATAATCAATTTAAGCTTTAAATTGATGCTTTTGTCTGCAAAAAATAAAAAAAAGGAAAATTTTGGTGATATGCATTTTCTGGTAAATTCTAGCAACCTTTTCCTTTTTGCTGGTGGTTCTGATGGAGAAGAGATATTTTTCGTCAAACATGAATAAAACAAACGTTGTACGGTGATGTCATCTCTCAAGTGACCTTAGAGGGTCGTTCAAGTATACCCGTGAGTAATTTTATACCCCATTGTTCCTTTGTAAGAAAAAATAAGCAAATAGTAGACACCCCTGCCTCTTTTTTTTGCTTATGCATTATTTTGAGTAAAATAAATTAGATAAAATTGTAATGGTGTACAAATTCTGTGCTTTTAAATTTTCCTTGTAACATATGCAAAATTTAAAATATAAAACTAATAATATAAGTTTAAAAACTGATTTTAAGATGCATAACAAAATAATTAATATATGTGTGCTCAGTTTTTTTTCTAGTGTTCCCAGTTTTAGCGAATATTCTTTCAAATGTAAAATGAAGGTTGGGTGGGGGTGGGGGGGGGGGGGGGTACTAAAATAAGAAATAGAAATAGTTTTAAAAAAAGCATTTCTTTAAAAAGCGCTAAACTGATATATATAATTTTTTAACTATTTTGTGCTCATAATGCATGCAAATTTTGTGATGATATCTCCGATTCTGCTTTAGAGTGTTTTCTTCCCGCAAAGTTTGTTTCAGTTTGAGTAGCTATGCTAATATAGTGCAGAAATTTTAGCATTAGGATGTGTTTGAACTTTGAACTCATAATATAGCATGAATAACAGAAAATAGTTGTGAATAAAATCAGTAGTGGTTTTAATTTTAATGTCTTTTAACTTTAATTGCATATTTATTTTACATATACCTAAATCAATTACATTGTGTAATTTTCACAGATATTTATTTCTGCATGTTATATTGCAATAATAATACTTTCATGCCTGTATATATATGGTAAGTTTGAAAACTTATGGTGATCATGAATCTGCATAACTTAGAAATTTAAACTTTTCAACTCCTATTTAATTTCTGTATGAAATAAACCTGCCACACTTCTAGCATAAAAAGGCGTCTCAATCCCACCTAAAATTTAAACTTTGCATTATTTAATAATGGAATGATGCTCGCAAGCTAATGTTAAACCAGGGGAGTTTTGTTTAGAAATTTCTCGTTACATTTTTATATTTTGAAATGATTTTTTTACATAAAATATCTGAGGTTGATGTCTATCGGAGTTTCTTTGTACTTTTCTGATTTTGGTTCATCTTTTTTCTTTGAAGACACTTTTAGTTTTTATCACTTGAGATATTTCAAAATTATTTATTTTATTTATTTATTTTAGAACATAATATTTTCCCCCACAGACTGTTCATCACTTATTAGTCTTGAATCAGTAAGTTCAGACTTAGATTCAGAATAAAGACAGTCAAAATTGATTTGCAGAAAGTTTTTGACCCAGTATTTATGTGCGAAAAAAGTTTTTGACCCAATATTTATGTGCGCAGAAAGTTTTTGGTTTTATATAAGTCTGCTGATAGATGAATTTTGCTATTTTTTATATGAATGATTGAAGAATTTTGCAGGTTTTTTTTTTATGATGTTAGGCTGACAAACTTTGCACTTTTGTGGTGATCCACTGATGAATTTTGTACTTTTTTACTAAGACCGAATGATAAATTTCACTGAAATTGAGAATTTGAAATGTTCTGTAAAGAAGCCCATTGTTCTGTGACATACATCACACTTTTAACCATATTCTGCTTTTGGTAAAAACTACTTTCTAGGGAACATTTATATTATTTTTTACGTCACTTCTGCCAAGAACTAATATCTCAATCTATGAAAAGTGAAACAGATGAAGAAATCAATGTCTGATGGATATCTCCGGGGTTTGATTGCTCTCTGAAGATCACGAGTGTGTAGTTTTATTGTGTAACAAACGACTACCATGAGTGATCTTCTGCAAGCACGTAAAATTTGATGTTCCTCTGTGCTAGCTGCTACTTTAAAAAATATTTTGGATTGAAATTTTACCTTTTGAAGATCTACAATCTATTGAAAGAATAGGAGTATCGCTTCTGTTCCGAAAAAGAAGAAAATGGAGTAAGTTTATTGAAGTAACGTCAAAAATGATATCGATGTGTAAACAAACTTTTTTTTATATATGTATATATATACTAAATTATTTAGCTAAATTACGTTTTCCTAAAAATAGCATGTTAGTTTCGATTAGTCTGCGGTTTTAAGATAGTAAAAATCAAATTTTGATAGTTGCATTCTGAATTATCCTGTGGTTCATCGGTAAACATTTCCTTTTTTAAAAATACTTCTGCAAATTAATTAGTTTTAGGTACTTTGTTGTTGTAGTGCCCTATCCCACACACTTAATAAGTGTCATTTATACTATAAACACACTAAAGCTAAACAAAACTATATTTTGATTATCATTCATACATTAAAATTAAAAAAATTACGTTTCTAACTCTGGTTTTCATGGTGAAAACCAAATTTTGATAATTGCATTCTGAACTATCCTGTGTTTCATTGGTAACCATTTCATTTTTATAAAAGTCTTGCTGCAAATTAAGTAATGTTAGGTACTTTGTTGTTCTTATTCACTATAATTTCTTTATATCTCTATAAATAGTTATTCTATGTTCAGAAGATTGGCTTCATATTATGCAGAAAAATCTAGAATCAGTAAGTTCAGACTGATTCAGAGTGAAGACAGTCAAAAAGATAAAATATATTAACACAAGTTTGGTTAAATATTTCGGTTGAAAAAAAAATAATTTTCAAGCTATAATTTTTTACTTTTAAATTCAAATCTAGCATTTACATTACATAGTTTGTAAATAAAAAGGAAAATAAGTAAGCATAGTATAAGTAGTAATAAGTTATTAATTTTCATGATGAAAATTCACTTGGACAAATTTTGATTTTTGCTCATTCTACTTTTCTAGTGAGTGTGAAAATGAAGTTTGATAAAGCAAAAACAACTGTTAACTCCAGCCACATTGAAAAAGTCCTGTGAGATCTGCCAATTGGGATGGAAACTGTTTTCAAAGGAAAAGAAGGAGAACATAGGAACGAGAAATAGATGACTTGGAGAAAATTTGCTTGTAATATGATAATATAAATAGTGATAGTTTGTGAATAAAAAAAAGTTTAATTTGATATGTTGCGATTTCAAATAAATGCAGCGGCTGTACCCCCGCAATGGTCTGTAATTTTTTGCCATGTTTTATTTATCTTATTCACGACAGCAGGTCATTTAGCGATCAGAAGACATTAAGGAAGACTGTTCAATGATTCGAAAACACCTGCTAGCTTGTTAAAGCTATGGGCAGGTTCTTTTCTAATTTCCTGTTTAAATTTGAATATTTTTAAGTGATTTTTTTTTTTTTTTTTTTTTTTTTTTTTTTTTTTTTTTTTTTTTTTGCTTTGTATAGTTGAGATTGACCTCAGCTATCTTATGCAAAAAAAAAAAAGTTTAAAAATATTCAAATTTAAACGAGAAATTAGAAAAGAACCTGTCCATAGGTTTAACATTAGCGAGCAGGTGTTTTCGTGTCAGTGAAGAGTCCCCTTAAGCCTAACGCCAATCATTCTCCAGAAAAGAATTGCAAAAGGAAAGTTGTCATATAAGGTAAGGGCAAAGTGTCTTGCTTTGCCACCTGGCTCAAATGACTCAATTTTTAGGAAGTTTAATTTATTTATAATAATTGTGTTTTGTTTTAGCACTTTTAAAACTAGTGTTCCATGTTTGAGATATTTTAATAGAATACTATTTATAAAATAAATTTACAAATCTTTAAAATCATTAAAAATTAATTTTAAAGGCTTTGTGAAACAATTAATAAAATCCAATTAAAATTGGAATTTTAGTAAAACATACATAAATTATTGTGATATTTGAAAGCTAAGCTCTTTTAAAATTTCTAATGCAAATGCATTAATTGTACATAATTTCGAGAAAAGAATAGCTTTCCTGACTTTGTTTAATGCCTTTGTAAAATATTATTGACTGTTTAAATGGTCATTTCAGTTGCACTTTCTATTTAAAATTGCCATTAAAAAGTAATTTTAATTAAAACTTATTAAAATTTAATGAAAAATATGATATTCACTGAATAATATAGAATTCCAACCGAGTGTTTATCCCCTTTGTTTTCAATTGTTGATTGTTTTCAATTAAATTTTGCCAGAAGATTACTTTTTTTTTTCAAAGTTTATATAAATACAATTAAATAAATCTGAAGATCTATATTTATGGTAAGAACAGAAAAGAATAAATTCCTACAGCTACATGTTATTTTTCTTAAATTTTTAATAATGGTTAAATATTTCTATTGATTATGTGAAAAAAATATATAAAAAATTGGTAATATGGCAAAAAAAAAAATGCTGTGTGTTACAATTTTCAATCTTACCACTTCCACAAATTCAAATTATTATTATGGATATAATATGATTTTTTATTTTTAATAAGAAAAGTAACATTTAATTCTTTTTTACATTTTAATGTTTTTACAAAGAACACTGAAACTGAAAAAAAGAAAAGAAACATCGAAATGTAGCTATTATAAAATTTTGAATAAATTATTTTACTAATATTAAATTTAATAAAATGCTTTTTTAGTATTATTTCATTCATAATCTTTAATATTACAATTATATCTAAAGGATATAATAATAAAAACTGAGGTCTTTAACAAAACAGTTAATCCATGTGGCATTTCAGATGCTTATATATACATGGATTAGCTAATTCAAAGCTGGACTCACCAATATAAAATGGTAAAATCTTTTTTTTCCTAATGTAAAGAGTTATTGATTTCTAATATTTTGCTAAGACAGGTAATCAATATCTCCCTAGATGAGAAAAAAAAGATATGCCATTTTATAGTGTTGAATCCAGTTTTGGCCAATATCGGTCGGTCTGACGTTCACCGATATCGGTCGGTCCAGGGTTCACCGATATCGGCCGGTCCAGCGTTCACCGATATCGGTCAATATTGGGTGCCGATATAGGCTGATATTGGAAAAAAAGCTAGCCATGCAATATCGACCGGTCTGGTGTTTACCGATATTGCAAAATCGCTGTTTCCGATATTGCTGTGCTACCTGGGTTTGTACGTCAACACTGTTTGCCAAGAAAAAACAGTTACCATTAATTTACACTATTAATCTTACAAATTTATATAAATAGGCATATATAGCAGTTGTGGTATCTAAAGAATGCAAAATGGTTTTAATATATTGTTATTTATCGCATTGAACAATAAAACTTAACAATAGGCTCTAACTTAATTAGGCATCATAACTAAAATTTTTAACAGGAATCATAGAAATGTTGTGTGTTTGAAGTTCCGAGCGGACTGCAGAATGCTCATTTCCCATCATGCTTCTTTTCTTGTCATTGCTGCGATTTAGTTGCTTCGTTGTGTAATGCTTTCATAAGAATTGTCGTGACCCCACTCCCACCTGTCAGCAAAAATAATCAAACCTTGAACCCCTCCTTACTGCTTACATAATACTTGAATGGCCCCTTAGCGTTATTTTTTATTTTAAGAATTGTACACTTGAACATTCAAAGACACTTGTTTATAATTTGAAATCATCAGATTATTTTGCTTTGATGGATTTGAATTGCACCAGATGTTCAATATTATTGGGATATTTATTTTACATCAATTTTATAAGTGAATACCAGATATCTAGCAATCAAAACTTTCTTTTCCTACCAAACTATCTTTTAAAAGTTATTTGAGAGTATGTAAAGATATGTTACTTTTATAATTAACGTATTAGCAGTGCTTAATTCATGATGGAGCTCAGCTCTGGTACTTCTTTATTTTCAGTGAACACTTAAATATTAGCCAGAGCTTATAAATATTGTGCACCAGAATATTCGTGTATGTTGTATATTGTTGGTTGTTAAAAAAAAATACTTAGCGAGAAAGATTTTCTGAATTTTTTTTTATAAATGTTTTTGCTATTTGTTCATTCATTCGATTTTACTGTATATATATGCATAGTTACCAACCAATCCTTATTTGTGTTACCACTAAATCCGGATAGTAATATTGACCTTATTTAATAGCAAAATTCTGCGATTAAGCCATGTCAAGATTAAGCGAAGGTAATCAAAGGGGATTTCGGAAGTAGCGGTAACAAAAAAGTGGAATAGTTGACAACTATTTATATACATAGATATATTTTTAAAAATTTCTTTTTTGCTAAAGAAAAAATATGCTTTAAATTTTGCAAAGAATGTATGAAATACAAATATGTGGATGGAGGGAGTGTTATGCTACGTTGTTAGTGCATCAGAATTTTAGGGCCCTGGTACTTTTTTCTTTTAAATTAAGACACATGTATTAGCATAGAGTGGGCAGAGCCCCTCTGACAAGAAAATATTTGTTTATAAAAAAATATAATAGTACTAAGCTTTTCAAACCTGATATATATATATATATTGTTCACCTTAATTATAAAATAATAAATGAATTTTAAGGTATTTTTCTAATAGCCATAGTAGATAAATCACCAAATATTCTTTATGGTTACAAGTTACAACAACAACAAAGTTTATTCACACTCACTAAAATATGCTAACTAGCTGTGAAACTGCAGCATAGAAATATTTTAAACACTAAAAGATAGAAAATAAAATATAAAGAAAAAATAAAGAAAGTAATAATTTTTTATTGAGAAAACAATTTAGAAATCCTGGATGCACAGTTTAAAAAAAGCTTTTATCGCCTTTTCTGTTTTCTTAAAAAGAAAGCAAAAATGCTTTTTCAATAAATTCAGTAACTCACACTTTTTATCAAGTGTAAATCGAAGCGGTGAATTTTCCATTGTTGGAGCCATGCCAAATTAATGCATTGTAAAAGAAGTTTTTTTAAACAAAATAAACAGAATCCTGAAATTAAGCTTGATTTTAATTATAAGCATTAAATGCTTTTTAAAACTTTTTACTTTTATACTTATTCAGTAACAACTCTCCCACTTTTCTCCTATTTTAATTTTTAAACTAGCTGAGGGCAACTCAGTGTACTTATTTGTATGTTACGGATGAAGAGACACTGAATAGTGTAAGCCTTGTACTGTTTGAACCAGTTGTTCAAATTCACAACACATTTGGGTACTTTATGTCAGCCTAACACATGAGATAAATTGCTAAATATTGTTGTTATCACCATTATTCGTATTCTATTCATTTCTTTTGAAATATGGACTTATCATTCATTTTATTTAAAATATATATATTTAAAGTACATGCGTTTCACTCATTTATTTAAAATAATAATAATAATAAATGGAATAATACAAAAAACAAAAACAAAATATTTTATTTCAACATCAAGGCATTGTTTCTAATTTAAGTAAATGAAAAATAAAAGGTGCTATGGCTGAAGGGGGAAAAAAAGCTATTGACAAATTTTGTGCCCTGCTAACATAAAAGTACCCTTTTTGTAATCTATTTGCAAAATCGGGGATTGCCCCTGACAAAATCAGGGATTGCCCCTGGCAAAAATTGGGACCACTTCACAAAATTATTCTTAATAAAAGAAGTCCCTTCACAAAATTATATTTCTTATAAAAGCGAACACTTTAATTTTTTTTTTAATTGTTGGGATTTAAAATCTGTAATTTGCAAACAAAATAAGCTCACCAAAAAGGAAAACTTTAGCAGGAAAACACACACACACACACATATATATATATATATATGTATATATATATAGCATAGTTTGAATTTAAAAGCAACTTGATTTTTTGGTACATCATTTTATTTTTCTCAAAACTATAATTTAAAAAGAAAAAGTACCCATGAGAGAGAAAGAAAAAAAAACCTGCATCAAACTTTGATGTGGAATCAATCATATAGAAAAAATTTACAATTTTTTGTACATTTATTTTGCATTTTACTGTGAAGACTTTTTTTTTTAGGGGGGGGGGGATCACAAAAAGTAGATGCAACTAAAAAAAAAACATTCGATAATTCTACATTGTAGTGATTATATGATAAAACAAGCTGCCAGTGTGATCAACAGATATATGCTTAAATAGCATGTACTTTGAAGAAGCCTCATGTGTAATGACAATCCTGGAAGGGCCCTGGAGTGAGTGAAAGAGTTTCACTTATCACTGTTTCTTAGAAGGGAAAATTACTTCTGTGTTTTTAAATAAATGATAATTATTTTTATTTATTTCAAAAGTATAACTGTACTGGTACAAAATTTTATACACATGTACCAATAAAATGTGTAGAGCACTGAAGTAAATATAAAAAACATATATTTAGATTTTTAATTTAACTTGTGTAAAGCAGAAATATAATTTTTTATATACAAGTCATATGGCACAAAAAATACTCTCAGATAAAATGAGCTTCCACTTAATTCTGAGTGACTTCGAAATCTTATGATCGTCATTATTTAAAAAATACAGTGTTTTATTTTTTGAAACCACAAAAAAAGTTAATAGTTATCATTGATTTATTAACAGGAGATTAATATTTTTGTGGATATTTAAGACCTTCTAACAGCGAAAACTAGTCAAAACTTTCGATTATTTCTATACAAAATATTTGTTATTAACATGACAAGAGTAACAAATAATTATTTGTTTATGTTTATAATCATTCACAGCTGATATCGATCCGTAATTACGACGCTTGCGCAGTAAAACCTTGTCTATGATTGGTTGGCGTTAGGGCTTCTCAGCAACCAGTGAAAACGCTCTTAGGTTAAGGACTTGGGTCGCTGGGATGTTTAGATCGTTGGGTCGACCAGTGAAAACGCAGCTTTACAGTAAATTGTTTAAAGACCTACTCCATTTTACAATCTCCTTCGCTCATGGTCGAAGTGGTCGTCGGATGTGAACAAGCTCTTATTAGTTCATTGTTCATGATTGTAATGACGCGACGCCATTTGGAAAATCTTTGAAAGTACGTTAAAGTAAAGCTGTCAGTCTACCTTTCATCTTTCGCCAAGAACTTTATTAAGGTATTACTTCTTTGCATCTTATTTTCAGTTTGACGTAACAATCATTAACTCTACTTATTCTTTAGTGCGTTTAACATTATTTACATACGACATCAGTAAACAGTTGTTTACCGTAATGAAAACTTGAGACTGAAACAGAAAGAAAAGCTGAGAAAAACTATTCGTTCCTTTAATATCAAAACTTCATAAAACAATTTTTAGTATCTAGATTGAAAGTTTAAAAATAAATAATAAGCAGAATAAATGTTACTTGTTTGAAACAACTCAGAATGTCTAAATCGATTTCACTGTTCTAGAGATGGGAATGCTCGGAAAAAAAACGGAAACTTCTGGAAAAAAACTTTTTTTTTTTTTCCCTAAGGGGTGTTTTTCCAAATTGGAAAATTTGAAATTCAATTTATAAAATAATATATTCAAAATGTTATTATGGCTGCATTCTGATATTTTTTCTTTACATTTTTTTATGTTCAGTGTCTCTTACGAAAATGTTAACATAGAAAATATGATCTGTAAGCAGTTTAGGAAGAACTTGAGTCCTGTTAAAGATCCTTTACAATTTTTTCACCTTGAAACATAGGACCCTTCAAAAATTTCTGAATGCTCCAGAAATGTGATGATTTTAGAATAACAAAACATGTCGCATAACAGCTGAAATCGCCAATGAATCTCTTATCCAGCTGTACATACAGTAGTGGCCAGAATTGTGGAAACCTTTTGAGAAAAAGGTTTCTTTAAGTTTGATGGCTCATAACACCCAATATTTCTTAGTTATACCACTGGAAAGATAGTTTATTATTTTACAATACAGTTTGTTCAATTCTAATTAATTTATCAAACGTTATAGCCAAATAATCAGAAAAAGGTAGTAAAGTGTGGTTAGGTTGATCATAATGATTTTTCTTTTTTTATTTAATGTAGCTAATGCATATGAATGTTTGGAGTGTCAGACAGATTCCATTTTATTTGGTAATGTGTCAGTTAAAGCTACGGTAGTATTTAAAAATATATATATGCCATATTTTGGTACTTATAGGAGGACTTTTATCACTATTTTCTATGATTACTGTCAAGTTGGTAAACCTAATTCTAATTTTCTAAAAAATTCTTTGCCACCTTTCAATTTTTGAGCTAGTAAAGCATAATAAAATTAACAAAACATCATAAAGAGTTGATTAGTTACCCAGAAATAAATGTGTAACAATATTTGTAAGTGTAGAAAGCTATGGTTTTGAAGAAATTTGAAGTAAATAAATAAAAGGATGTCTATTTCAATCAAAACAAGACTGGTAAAAGCAGGAAAAGATGCAGGAGAGCAATTGGCGGTAGAAGAGCAAGGTCCCTTTGTATAGGTCACAGAAAACAATAATCTCCGTATGTGCAATATGAAATGATGCACTGTAATAGGAACTAAAACAAAGTAAAATTCTGTGCAGAATGCAGTATTTTGATCTAAATGCTAGAACTCCATTAAAAAAAAACTCCAAATAACATGACCCTACTATTTCTGTCTAGTAAACATGCCTTTTAGCTCAGTTTAATATTTTCAACCTGTATTTGATTTGTAATTTTTTTTTTTTTCATGAAATTCTAGCAGTTAGACCAAAATACTGCATTCTCTACGTCTACAGAATTGTACTTAGATTCAACTACACATTTCAGTGCATCATTTCATGTTGCATTCACAGAGATGTTCACCTTACTCTTTTACTGCCAATTGCTCTCCTGAACCTTTTCCTGTCTTTACTTGCTTGACTTAGACATCCCTTTATTTATTTACTTCTAATTTTACTTCAAACTTCTTCATAACCATAGCTTTCTGCACTTAAAAATATTGTTACACATTGTTTTCTGGGTAACTAATCAACTCTTTATGATGTTTTGTTAATTTTATTATGCTTTACTAGCTCAAAAATTGAAAGGTTGTAAAGAACTTTAGCAACTTGACAGCAATCATAAAAAATAGGGATAAAAATGATTATTTTATAACTGATTTTTCATGAAATCAGATAATAATCGCCAGAAATATTTAACTATTATTAGAAACAAGTTATTTTTTAATAACATGCAATTGAAATTTAGTCTTTTCAAGCTTTTTTTTATCTTCCTTAAATATAGATTTTAAGCAGGGTTGGCAAGTTTTTGACAGTGTGGCGGTTTTAACCGTCATGTCAAAAACTTAAAATTGAGTCCAAAAACTGATTAAAATTATTTTTACAACAACATTATTTACAATTTTTCATAATTTTTAGTGTTAGATACATGGGTAAACTTTTTTACAGTTTTAGACATTAAAAAAGGTCTATCTAGAACCCCTTTACAAAAATCGATTTAATAAATCGGGGCCCCTTCACAAAATTCCATTCCATAAAAACATACTCTCCATTAATTATTTTCATTTTGTTAGGTTTTAAAATGTATAATTTACAAAGAAAACAGGTTCACAAGAAAGGAAAATTTTAACAGAATGACTTAAAGAAGTTATCATTAAGTGTTTGGTTTGAATTTGAGCAGCTGGATTTCATCTTTCATAACAAAATAAATTTCACTAAAATAATTTTTAGTTTTCACAAAATGGGCTTCAAGAAAAAAAGAATTCTGTGTCGACACTTAAAAACTCAAAACATAATATTTGTTTAACAAATTACTTTGAAAATAATTGTAAGCTATAAATATATGATAAAATAATAATTAAAAGTATCATTACATTAAAAATATAAACTAATCAAACTATTAAATAGTGTTTGAAGAGTTCCCCCCCAGGCAGTTTCAGAAGGGTGCTGCATCCTGCCTGTCCTTTGATTTACAAAATACCCCTCAGCTAAAAAAAAAAAAAAAAAAAAAAAGTTCTCGTTTTAGTAGTAAAAAGTTTGCTTTCATAGTAAGAATTACTCATTGTTGTCTTAACAAGAGTGCCCTGACTTTTAAATATTAAAAGTGACTTTAAAAACCAAAAGTATGGCTTTAACAGTAAGTGCCCTTAAGAATCTGAAAAATGCCCTCAAGAGTCCAAAAAGTGCCCTTTTCTCACCAGCACCACCCTGCCCTTTTTTAAACCTGGGGGAAATTCTGGTACTTGTATAATTTAATGTATAAAATTTCATATAAATAATATATTCATTTTTATATTGTTTTAATGTTAATCTCCCCCCCCCCCCCCCCCCCCCCCACCCACCCAAAAAAAAAAAAAAAAAAAAAAGGTACTAATGAACAAAGGAAAGTTTTTTCAACTAGGTAAATCATATTCAAAGCTTGGAGTATCATAGTTGAGATTTATTCTAACAACGCAAAATGCCGGGACCAGGACTCGAACCTGGGTCTGTTCATTATGACCTAATTACATTGTATACAGGAGTTAGTTTCCGCGTTGTATCACATTCATCATGTAAAAATGGTATAGTTAATAGCTCAGGTGAATAAAATTAGTACTGCCGTTCACAGCTATGTCCAACAAATAAGAGTGGATTATGCCAACCAGGATATCGTTGGGATAGTTCAGTAGGAAGAGCGTTGCCATGGCAAGCCAAAGTACCCAAGTTCGAATTCTGATCCCGGCATTTTTCGCTCTGTTGGAATAAATATTAACTATGACACTCCAACCTTTCGTTAAAAAAAAGGTACTATTTTATAATGTATCAAAAATAAATTTAACATAAAGAAACAGTTCTAAATAATTAAACTAAAACTAAGATAAAATGAAGATATATATGTGTAAATATTGAAAATAACAAACCATCTTTTAAGTTATTGATTTAAAGAACGTTGAATTATAATATGAAATCTACATAATTAATTTAATTACTTAAAGAACATTTGTGTTGCAATTGTGGTTTATATTTAAAGTTTATGTACAAAAATAAACATTTAGAAACATTAAAAGTCTAGGTAACTTATGAACAGTCATTGAATATTGGCTACTTTAGCTTTACACAAGCCTTTATTTATTTATTTATTTTAAGCATAAATTAGATTGCTAATTTTTTTTTATAATAAACCAAATACTTAATAGTAATAAAGATATGAAAAGTACTTTGAAAAATGTATTTAATAGTAGTTTCAATATTTTTTGCTATTTTTCCTAGCATGGCAATTGACAAATAATTTGAATAATGATACATAATTTTATTACAACTTAATTATAGTATGACTAAATAAAAATTATTTATAGAACATATAAAATATTATTTAATCAGTTTTTAGCTTGGTATAATATAAAATATTACTAATGATTACTAAAAAAAAAAATGTGTATAAGGTTTTTGACACTTTTCAACAGGTTTTTGACATGTCATGTCAAAAACCACTTTTTGACATGAAAACCCAACCCTGAATTTAAGACTTGTCTAACTATTTTTTTTTTTTTTAAATATAAATGTTTACACATAAACTTTGCAAAGAAAATGTAAATTTTCTGATTATATTTGTTTTCAGCTAAATATTTTGAAGTATTAAAAAATCCACCTGTTTTATAAATTTCATTAAAAAAAATATACATACATATATTACTTTCATATTAAGAATCTAAAACTTAAACTAAAACAAAACATAGGGTTGGTTTAGGTTTAGATTGGAAAGCTATACCAAAACTAAATACACAAGAAATGAAAATTCTAATTGTACGGGAAAAAAAATATTGTAAATTATCAATTTTTAAGCAATAGAAGATATAAAAATGATAATATTTATAATGTCACAACTACAATAATTTGTTTCTTTAAAATGGTGTCATTTATGTACAAAGCAATACTATGTAGAGGGGATTTAAATTTGCTTTCAAACTTCAGTGATATTGGTAGAAACCAGGGTTGGGTTTTTGACATGACAGTGGTAAAAACTGTTTTTACCGGTTTAATCCGTCAAAAACCTATCATTTTCGATTTTCCTCAGATTTATAGTGTAAGTGTAGCATACATTTCTAGATTGATTTTACCCTGTTCTTGTTATTATTATACAATAGAACCTCCAAAAGTTGACCACCCAAGGGACTGTAACTAAGTGGTCAACATACAGAGGCGGTCAACTTATGGAATTTTTAGAAAATATTTAGTACAATATTAGAAAAAATTTAGTAAACCTTTTTAGTACTTTTTAAGGAAAAAATTAGCACTTACTCATTTTTAACACTTTCCAACCTAGTTGAAAAGTGTTTATGACTTCGGTTTGTCTGCCGTCTGGCCGTGCTCTAACTCCCGTAAATATGCTCGGATTGCTCTGCAATTTTTATATGTTATTGTCGTTATCTATAGCATGTTCCCTATTTCAACGGAAGTGTGTAGCACTTATAGTTTTTTTACAGGGATACTCAAAAGAATTCCGTTACACTGCAGTCTATGGGGAAAAATCATTTGCAGTTTATTTAAATAATGTTTCACTATTTTAAACGCATGGAAATTTATATATAGCACTAAGGTGCATTAGAAGAAGCTTAATATGGAATAGGGTGTGCATAGCACTTATAGTTACTTTACAGGGACAGTCAAAAGAATTCCGTTACATTACGTCTATGGAGAAAAATCGTCTGCGGTTTATTTAAATAATGTTTCATTATTTTAAACACATTGAAATTTATATATATCACTAAGGTGCATGACAAGAGGCTTACTACAGAATAGTGTGTGTATAGCAGTCATCGTTCATTTACAGGGACACACAAAAGAATTCTCTACTGTCTGTTAACAATAATTCCTGGAAGTGTGTTTTAAGTTACAGAACGCGATTTTAATTTTAACTCTCTTTTTGTCTATTACGTGGTGTGTATAAATTCTGTAGATCTTATACAGGGAAGGGCAAAAGTTCGCGAACACAATTCCGTTTATTGACAGAAACTCCAGACGGAGAATTTTAAACTGTGCTATGCGTTTCCTAACTGAACTAAAATTTAGCATCCTATGGGCAATTCCATGAAAAGTGAAACCAGGATGTCAAAATTTCATTTTGTACTTATGTTGCTATATTATATATTGTTGTAAAGCTTAAACTGTCTATTTTCAATATATAGTATTAGATTTATAATAAATTTTAATTTATGTGCCTTTTTTTTAGTTTGAAATAGGATACTCTTGGGTTTTCATAACATCAGTAAAAAACACAATTTTTCAGATGCATAATTTCTATAGCAAAATAAAAATAAACAAAACTAATTGCTGCAAGTTTTTAACAGCTAACATTATACTACCGTAATATGCAAATAAAAAAAAAAATTTTTTACAAATTAAAATTCTATAATTTAGAATTTAAAATACTGAATTTTGATGTTACGTCCGTAACAAAAATATAACAAAAGTTACCATTATCTCTTAAAAAATTGAAAATATAAAAAACCCTTTCTGGTGCTCTTAGCAATTCATTAGACTAAATGTTTACCATAAATTAAAACATTTAATCTTTTTTAATTTTTTAGAAAATGGTGTTACAGATGTAACATTTTTTGTTTCGGACGTAACATAAAATAGTATGTTACGTCCGTAACACATGTATATCTCTATTTAAATAATAATAAAAAGTACAATCAGCCATTATTTAATGTATTGACAAACTTCCAGATACTTTGTCTTTGAAATTTTTAAATATACCAGTAAGTATTTAATAATTTTATTTTTTAAGACTATTGTAATGCATATATCTTTTACTCTCAATAGATTTTTTTCTTTTTTCGAGTAATGCAATAAACTGAATTTGTTTTTATAATTTTACACTGGCAATTGGCAACAGTATCGCTGCTTATTTTTACTGCTTAAAATTTAGATATCTTAGCAAGCAATATTCAGAATGGATCTGAAAAGATATCATGGTATACCTGGGATAATGTGGAAGGTAGAATCTTAAAGATTGCAAAAGAAGGAACTCTTGATGAAGCTTTAAATAACCTAGAAGGAAAAATTCCTTCATTTCTAAAGCATTGTTTCATTAAGCAAAAACAAAGTATTTATTTTGAATATTGTAAGAAAAATGCATCGCAAAAAAATTGTGTTCTCAAAGTCGATTTTAGTGAAAATTACTCGATCATGCAACAAGATGAAATTCAAAGTGCGCACTGGACAAATGATCAAGTCTCAATATATACAGCAGTTGCTTACACAGTTTTAGGAACATTTTCCTATGCAATCATTTCAGATTACATGCATCACAATAAAACTGCTGTTCATGCATTCAATAGCAAATTGTTTGAAGACCTAAAAGAAAAGCTTCCAGAACTTGAATGCATTGATATTTTCTCTGATGGTGCCACACAACATTTTAAACAAAAACCTATGGAATCACAGATTACAATTTATACCTTAACTGGCATTTTTTCGCTACATCTCACGGCAAAGGAGCTGTTGATGGAGGAATGATAAAGCATCATGTATGGCAAAGAGTAAAATCTAGAACTGCATTTGTCAACGGTGCTATCTCTTTTTTCCAGTGTGCTGACTCAATTACGGAGAAAGTTAAAGTTATGTATATTCCTCAAGAAGATATTTTAAAAGAATCGCCAAAATTAGAAGAACGGTGGGAAGACAGAGCATTTGCCAAAAACACATGACATACATTGTGTTCGAACCGAACACATAAATGTTGTTAGATTTTTCTCAAACATCTGATACAAAAGGAAATATTTTTGTTTTTAAAAATAATCTGTTAACAACAGCAGCAGCAACCACCACCAACTTACCAACGAAACCTATTATCACCAGAAATGATGAAATTCAGTTTGGAAACTGGATTCTAGCAGAGTTTAATTTAGCATCCTATGTAGTATATATACAAATCTATAAATCCTATACAGGACTGAGTAAAAGTATTCGGATATTTTTTCAAATATTGTATATGTTGGAAATTCCTGAAATTATGTTCTTAAATAGGTTATGCATTTTCCAAATTGTTTACTTAGATGTTATTTTTTAGCTTATTAGTGGTATGATTTGTAAAATTATTTTGGGAGCGTTGGAAAGTGTTACATAATCTATGCTTGATGCATGATTTTTCGTTCTTGTTATTTTTACTGAAGGTACAGCACATTTTTACAATTTTTGAAAGAATAATTCAATTTTTGTTTGAGTCCTCTTTTTGTTCATTAGGTAACTGCAAAATTCACTTTCACAGTTTACAAGTCCATTAAGCATGATTGGGCATTTTTCTGCACGAAATGTTTAAGTTGCTCCATCATGCGCTTTACATCTTTTTCCTTCAGATTTGGGTACTTTTCAGTTTTGTCGTCACTTGGATCATCATCCTCTTTGCCGTCCATTTCTTGTGCTTTAGAGTCCTCGCTGTGCTTAGTTGCAGAGAGTATCTCATTGAAGTTTGCCATTGGGTCTGGTTCAACACATGTTACTAACTTAATGATTGAGCTGGACCGTTACACCATCAAAACATTATCGTACATAAACGCCAGCTGTGTGAATTATATTTCAAGATGGAGGTCGTTTGTTTCTAAGTGAATTTAACTTAACATAATATTCTGAAGATGGTCATAGAAGTTGACCGAAACGTCAATTTGATGTATTTTTAAAGTTTAATTTTACATGCATATTTATAAACCATTCAGTAAAAACGTGTGGTTTAATTTACACAAAATTTTATATACGATAATGTTCAGTGATAGAAATTAGGAAACTAAAGTAAGGCGTCAGATGACGCCTACTCTAAATGTCTTAGGCGTCAAATTAAAATTTCTAGTTGCCATTTCTGAAATTAATTTTTAACATAACTAACATTGGTGCTTTTCGGTTAGTCAGGCGCCAGTGATATATATACATGTATATCTACACATATACATATATATACACATATATGTATTATACATATATATACGTATATATTTATATATGTACATATATCACTGGTGCCCGGCTAACCGAAAAGTACCCAACATTATATACTACTTTATAAACACTGATTTTTTTTTCTTTTGTTGTTAAAATGATTGAAGTTTTTAATCTTTAAGATTATAAAAATTGAGGCAGTTGTAAAACTGAAATAAATCCTTTTTAATTATTATTGTTTATAGAAATTAATAGAAAGATGCACTTAATCATGTAAAGCAAAATTAAAACAGGATAGTTTCCTACCAAGTCAGAAACAAAATTTTATCCAATGTTGATAATTACACTTGTATTTCAGTATATATAAATAAAAAGAAGAAAATAATAATTACAGTCAAATCTTGTTAACATGAAATCAAAAGAACTACAACTTTTATTCTTGTGTTAACCATTAAAATAATAGTACCATCTTATCAGCTGAGACTGCATATTAATTCATGTTAAGTAAAATTTCACATTAAGCGATTTAATGCTAACAATGTTTGACTGTTTATTGATTGCAAGAATAAAACTCAAGCAAAAGTCACTAATTTTAATAAAAATAGATATAAAAAGAGAAGTATTCAGATGATATGCAAGCAACTACTTTTATTAACAAATCAAGAATTATTTTTTAAAATCAGGACGTCTCATCCGTCCTTCTGCAGTATCATTCCACCAGAGATTAATGGCATCATCTGGACAAAAATTGGCCAAAGTGGGTCCATACAGTTTTACCATTAACAAATCATTTACTGTGTCTGTTGACAAACGGTTGCGTATATCATTTTTTATTAAATTTAGCTGGCTGAACCCCCTTTCGCATTCAGCAGTGCTGAATGGCAAGATCAAGATAAAGTTTAAAAGTTTGCAAAGATTGGTATATTCATTGGAGTTTGCACTTTCTGCTAAAAATCTCTGCCAAACTGTCTCACATGACAGTTTTTGTTTTGTGCGAGACCAAATTTTATAATCAATGTACTCATTTATAGCTGCACTGGAATCAATTGATAAGTTTTGTGGCAGATTTTCTAGAAGGATTTTTAGTTCCTTTTCACCATAAGACTCTTCCTCTCTTCCTTCCCCTATATTAAGTGGATCAAAAATATCTATATTTCCTAAAATACTGTCTGAATTCATTTCATCAAATCTTTCTTCCAATGCATCAAGTAAATTCTGCAATAATGTATGTCTATCATCTTCAAATGCACTTAATTGGTGCACATTTCGGTTTAAATTCATATCTTTGTATGATATGTCATTATCATTAAAGCATATCTCTTTTTCATATGCTTCTAATGCTGGTCCATTTGCAGTCAACATTCTTTTTAGTTTTTCATTTGCGGACTTTAAGCTAAATTTTATTTTAGCAGCTGTCAAATATCTACGTTGAAACAATTCTGAAAGACTAGAAAGAATTGTTGTAATGTCTTGAAATAGCAAAAGAAATTTGACAAACCTTTCTGATTTCATAGTTTTTAAATAACCTTTTGCTCGAGAAGATAATTTTTTATCTGAATCACTAGATGCAATGTCCTCTAAATGTATAATTAGACATGGCATATTGTTGATAATAGCAACAACAGCCTGATTTTTAGATCGTAGCCACCTGATGCCATGAAGTCCTTTGTGACGCAAAATCTTCTTTTCCATTAAATCTCCAAGATTATCCAATTCTTTTATTCTTTTTGTGCTTCTGTGATAAAATGAATAGATACCTTTTAACATATCTTCCAAAATCTCTACATATTTGACCCTTTTTAATGCATCTGAAACTGCTAACTCAAGTTTGTGTGCTATACAATGAACAGAGATTAGACCTGGACAATCTTCCTTCAACTGTGTTGATACACCACTAATAGGGCCCATATTAACACTAGCCCCATCAAAACTTACAGCGGTAAGTTTTTGCCTCCACTCAGGTACAAATGCGTCTAAAGTTGATACAATTGTTTTTTTAATTCCTTGTGCTGTTTCATCTTCACATGCAACAAGACTAATAAAAGAACATTTTACTTCACCACCATGCAGATAATTCAAATAAATAATTTCAGATGGCATGCTTGATTTATCAGTAGACCCGTCAGCCATTAGTGTGAAGAATTCTGTATCTTTAAGTTCTTTTTTAACTTCTGCACGTAAACTCTCTGCAATGTAACTGACAAATTGTTTTGCAGCTTTTCCATTAAGGTAGGTATCATTTAACTTTATACCATTTTTTTTTTTGTAATGCACACAACATAGGAAAATCTTCAAAGGAATAGTTTTCTTTTGCAACAGTGTATGCAGTGTTAAAAAGTTTTTGTATATTCAAAAGTAGATCTGCATCTAAGACTTTCATGGCACGCATCATTGGTGTTGCCATCTTATTTGTTTGTGCTAATTTAGCTGCACAGGAGTTTCTGTGTGTTGCAGACAAACTGTGTTTACTTACCTAAAAAAAAAAAAAAGGTTATCTAGTTAAAGACATAATTCATAACGTTAACATAAAATCATACCCTCAAGAAAGATCACAACTCTTTATTTTTATAATATGTTTAATTGAAATTACTACTTGTAACAGAGAAGAAATCTAGATATGATGAATGAACTTTCCTCCAAACCAAAACACGTGTCACAATTTCAACTTGTTATTGTACAAAAAGCATCACCATTAAGAAGATATTGAAAAAGGTAGAAAATTAATGCAACTGACTTTCCAATTTTATCAAAATTAATGGAAAAATATCTTACATAACTTTTTTTTTATTTTTTTTTTTAAGAAAACTAAAATGCTTAATTTGTAATTAAATATTTTTTTTAACTTATTAAATTAAAAAGATAAAAATACTAAAATTTAAACATATTCAACCCCACATATTTATTACACCCCCTATTTTTTTTTTTACCAAAAAAGAGCCAAAAAAAAAAATGCAAGTCAATATGGTAATCAAAATAAAAGTATTAAATTTTAAATTATGGCTTAGATTTCTCTTATTAATTTCAAGTCATGACAAAACAAAAAAAGCTTTTTGGACTGTCTTTTTAATCTATTTTCAGATTTTGGAAAAATAAAATTACGAAACACGCTGCTAACAAACTAGATAAAAAATTATTTATACTTTTAAAAATATAAATAAAACAATATATACAGAGGTATTTCTGGGATTTTGTTTTCCTTTAGCCTCCAATTCAGCCACATCTAGTTTCTTTTAGCCACTTTCTAAGTTTTTTAGCCACCAAAATTTGAATATTTAGTTTTACTTTGGTTAATTAGTTCAAATAAAATCATAAGAAACGTTACAAAAATTCTAAGTAATCATACATTAACGATTTAAAAATAATTTAAATAAAACCTGCATTTTTATAAACATATTTTATAATTAAAAGTTTCTAAGAAAAATGGGACAAATATATCTCTTAATTAGGTAAATATTTAATGGATAACTTCCACATTAAAAAATTGAAAATTTAAGTTTTTCTTCTTTCAACCACCTTTTGCCAATAAAATATATAAATGTAAAAAAAAAAAAAAAAAAAAAAAAAAAAAAAAGAATCTGCACTCGATTTATTTATTTTTTCCGCCAATGGTGAAAGGGGAGATAAGAAGCGTGACCACTGCATATATTGAACATATTTTATTTCCTAGAATTGAAGTTTGTAGTTAAAAAAAAAATAATAAATAAATAAATAAAAAGTGTTTTTTTTTTTTTTTTTTGTTTTATTAGTAAATATTGTTTGAATTTCCGTATGTTATTTCATGTCACATATTCTGCAACAATAATAATAAAATCTGTATAATGTGTTATTCATATATCCATTACAATGCATATCTATTATTAATTGAAAAAACTATAGCTCATTTCAAAGTACATTTTTTTTTTCTTTTAATGGCATTTATTTTTTAAGAAAATTCTTCCAAATTTTAAAACTGCCTTTTAATATATTTTTCAAAACATCTCACACTTCCGTGACGTGCACCATGTGGGGAGAGAAAACGGAAGAATGAATAAATACTCTACTCTTTTCGTTTGTGGCTCAATTTGCTGACAGCTGTGATTTTCTTTCGGATCAAAGGTCAGCTTTGAAAGAGAAGTGTCTGGTTTATAGATTCATTGACAAGAAATTCTAATGCTTGTGAAGTTGTTTATTTTATTCAGATTTCAATCCAAATATATTTATTATCCTTTTAAGCATATAACGATGTTGGAAAGGATTTTATTTTAATTTTAATTTTTTTGGCCCGAGGGGGGAGTAGATGTATGCGGTTTAATGAGATATAGGGGGGGAAATACAGAAAGCTAATTCAAAATAAATACTTAATGATTGATTTCCGCTTTCTGGGCAATAACACAAAATCGTAATATTTTCATATAATTAATTCTGTTTTTGTACAAGGTCTGCTTAATTTTTTAGAAATTTAATAGAAGCCAGAAAGGAACAGAAAAATATTGATTCCAAAAGACAGATGTATTTTTTTTTTTTTTCAAAATTAAGTGCATAAAAATAAACTAGTATAAGAAAACAAATAAAATAATTATCAGAAAAGAAAATTACTTACCGTCTCATATCGCAGAGCTGGGCATCCATTCACGAAGTTGGTATCTTCTGCTTTAGCGAACTCTTTACACACGGTGCAGATCATCAAATTTTGCTCTTGTGTGAGCCAAGGATTTTCTTTTTTCCATTTCAAAAATGTTGCACTATTTACAATTTTCCGAACAGATTTACAATTTTTCTCTTTATTGTTTTCTTCATTCACTTCATTATCATTTTTTTCTTCATTTGGTTTTAAACGCTTAATATTAGATGCAGATGCGACCGTAAAATAAGATGATATATTCCGTTTCGCCATTATGCGCGTGTTCGTCTTAAAACTTTCAGAAAATGGCACTCCGCTTAATCGAAAATTTAACCCAGATTTCGAACTTTCGAACAACAGGTGCCAGAATCTTTGGAATGTAGTCTCGGTTTTAGCAGTCATTGGTTACTACTGTCTCTGTGATTGACAAGTATAAGGCGATTACCACAGACAAAAGAACCACTAGTCTGTGGGGATTCCGGACTATAGATTATATGTCCTGGTGGGGATTACTACTTACCACGCGTCACGAACCCCCCAACCCCTTTCTCTTTCTTTTCAAAAGCAAGTGATCCACTTTGGAAATACCACGTACGGCAGGGGAAAAAGAAAACACGAACGTGAAGCTTTCAAGGTTAAACAAAAACAAGTGTTAAAAAAAGCTAGTCGTCAAATTTGGCGACCGTAAATAATTTGGTAGTCGTCAAATGCAATAATTTAGTCATATTTGACGACTAACGACCGTTAATTTCGAACACTGATAATGTTACTAACTCATCGTCCATAGTAACATTATTTTCAAAATCAACTCCATCAAAAATTGGCAAGGGAGATAGAGGTAGCTCATCCTCTTGCACCGATGTTGTATCTGTAACAAATCCAGCTTTCTTGAAGCAGTTCTTAATCGTGGTTTGCGTAACTTTATTCCAAGCAGAATTAATCCAATGAACAGCATTCAAAGCATTTACTGACGCAGCTGTTGACGATGCCAATGCAGAAGGACCACAAATTTGTGCTTTCGTGATCACCCATTCCAGAACTTGAGCTCTGTAGTGCACTTTGAAGGACTGAATAATGCCTTGATCTAAAGGTTGGGTTTTCGAAGTTGTGTTTGGAGAGAAAAATTTTAGCTTCACCTTTTGTGAGATTATTCACTTTCGGGTGGCTGGGGCAGTTGTCCTCGGTAAGTAGAATAGACCGCTTCTTTTTCCTCAATTCTGCGTCAATTCCTCTAACCCACTCTTCCAACAAAGCACTGGTCATCCAAGCGGATCTATTCGCTTTCCAAAAAACAGGAAGGTCTTCAGGTTTTACATTTTTAAATGCACGAGGTTTTGCAGATTTGCCGATCACCGTAGACTTCAATTTTTCCCCAACCATACTAGCACATAGAAGAACAGTAAAACGCTGTTTTTAAAGTCTTCCTCTTTTTCAAGTGCCATCCTTCATTATTAGACTTCTATCAGGCATTGCTTTAAAGAAGAGATCGCACTCATCAGCATTAAAGATGTCCTCATCTTTAAAACCTTTAGCAAACTCTAGGAATTTTTCAATAAACTTCTCCACCACTTCAGCTAAAACCTCATTCGAATCTCCGCACAAAACTTTTTGAGAAATCTCATATCGTAGTTTGAATTTTTCAAGCCAACCTGCTGACGCTTGGAAGTCCTCTATTTCGAATTATTTTGCAAAATTTTTATACTTCCTAAAGCATAGGTCCGATATTCTTGCATTGATTGATCTCATCTCTTTAAACCAATGAAACGTGGCTCCGTTCACAGCGTCGAGACACGTTTTTCACTTGTGTTTCACTTCTTTGTAGTCCCCCGTTTTCGGAAGAATATCTTTCCAGATATTCTTCCTTGCGTTTTAAAATGCTGTTCACAGTTGTCTTGCTCACACCAAAATTTTCCGCTGTCTTTCTTTGGCTGCTGCTTTTCAGAAAATTAAGAAGATCCACTTTCTCCTTTAATTTAAGTTCTTTTAGAGCTTTTCTTTGCGCCATTTTTAATGAAAATTTGAAAATAAACTACCAGTCCCGTCACGACGCGACATCCAGATAAAAAGAACGGAATGTGTTTCACATGTGAGCGATACACGTTGTTTTCCAATTCAGGGTATAGCAACAACGCTATGCACATCCCCCACTCCCCTGACATTTTTCGATAGATTCCAGGAATTCTGGCATTTCCATCCCATTGTATCATACTGGAAGTGAACAATGAATGAAGCACCACAAGGGAGGCGAATGTTGCTCAGATAAGCCGAATGACTGATAAAGAAAATCCTGGAAACCAGATGCAGAACAAACGGAAGAAAAAGCAAATTCTAGAAAACATCAATGGTCAAGTTACAGAGAGTAAAACCTACTAAAAAGTGGTCAATATTCAACTTACAGAGGTGGTCAACATAGAGAGGTAAATCTCCATTGAAAATGCGTTGTGACCATTCAAACTAATAAATTTCGGTCAACATAGAGAGGTGGTCAACTTTGGAGGTTTTACTGTAATTTACAATCACATTTGTTAAATTTATTTAAAAGAGCATTTTCTAAAAATGGGAAAGATTTAAAAATACAAGAGTAAAAAGAAAGAACATTTGCCATAATCTCTTCTAAATATAGATTCTTCTACTTGCAATGGACATTAATATTAATTGATAATAAAGGTTATTATAACTATAAAATAACGTTCAATATACTTTTTTAATAAAGTTCATTAAAATTATTTTAGAGATGCAAAAAATGCTGTTATATAATATGACAATAGATGTTAAACATGGACTGGCAAATTGAAACTAGATTTTTTTTTTTTTTCGTTGTTATTTTTTTAATTATCTCTATTGGTAATTTAACAAATGCAACTGAAAAATCATTTCAACAGAGATATGATTTATATATTACAAACAATTGTGTTAAATCAAGCAAGAAAGGCTACTGTGAAAATTCTTTCTGAGACTGAAAGGCTAACGTTTAAAAGCTAGCTTTTTTTTTTTGTAATATATTTATGTAAAGTGAAAAAAAAAATTCTTTAGTATGCAGAAATTTAAAAAATGTTTAGTACTTTATATTTTTTAAGAAAATGTAACTTATTTTTGAGAAACATTTGTAAGAAATCAATTTTTCCAAAATTTCTAATTTTTCCAGAAAAAAAACTGTAAAAAACTGGGTTTTGGCACTTAAAAATTTCCGGAAATTTTACATCTCTAAACCTAAACCAACCCTATGTTTTTGTTTTAGTTTAAGTTTTAGATTCTTAATATGAAAGTAATATATCTTATGTATGTGGATTTTTGAATACTTATAAAAATTGTTTTCAACTAAATTTTTCACAGAAAATTTACATTTTCTTTGCAAAGTTCATTTGTATGCATTTATATGTGTATTTTTCAAAAAGTACAATTAGACAAGATCTTAGAATCTTATATTTAAGGAAAAGAAAGAGAAGAGGGAAAAAAAGCTTGAAAAGACTAAATAATTTGATTTGCAATGTTATTAAAAAAATTGTTAAATAGAAATATTTCTGGCGATTATCATCTGATTATATGAAAAATCGCAGCTATGTCAATAAAAATAAGTGCATGTTTCAAATTTTGTATTAAATTTTCAACCTATTGGTATTATTGAAATAATTTTGCACACGAATTTTCATTTTTAACAAGAGAAGTTGCATGGGTCTGCTTACATTTTTTTTCCATGCGATCCTGTTTTTGTGAACATTTGTATTGCATACTTTTATTTATGTTTTAAAACCATTTGTATTTTAGCATTATTTTAAAGTGTTAATATTGATAGTAAAGGATTCCAAACATACTTTGCCATGTTTACAAGGTAAGTTTTAATCATTTGTGAAATGATTTATATAACGCAACACCTCGTGTTTTCAGTTTTGCGTTATATAGATCTTCTACTGTACAATAAAACATGCAAAACAGAACCTGTCTATGACACCAGCATGAAAGAGTTTCTCCTAAAGGAGGAATTCCACCTTTTTTAAAGCAATTTTGGGCATTCTCTGGATTGATGTAAAAATGCAAAGAAAATATTGGAAGCATATAAGGAGGGGCGGGGGGGGGGGGGGGCTCCTGGAAAATTTAATAATTAAACATTTTGTCTACTCAAATTCTTGGAGTTTGTTTCTGAATTGTTATGCAAAAGAGCCATCAAATCAAAGGTGAGCTTATATTATAAGTATCTGAAAGTCCATGTACTTGATGTTGTTTAAAGTGTCTTTCCTTTATTGGAAATTTTCATAAAGTTCTCTTTGGAATAGAATATTTTGTCTTATTTGTACAACACTTTTGGGTAATTTCAGTGATGCATTTTTGAAGATTTATTTCTGAAGCAGATTGATTTGATGTGTATATATTTAGTATGGAGGATTTTTTTTCTTTTGAAGGAAGGTGAAAAATCTTGTACAGCCAAACCGTCCAGAATATTTGTTTTGAAAATTAATCACTGTACATAAGTTGATCAGATATATTTGTATTTATGCCTTTGGCAAAACTGTCTTCAGTGTTATTTTTTGATTCAATGATCCTGTATATTTATTGTTAGTTAGTTTAAATTTGTTTTTAATACTTTTTAATTTACAGAAAGAAAATAATAATCATATGTACAGTTATATTTTATTGTATAAATAACTTAAAATGTGTGTAAATTATAAGAGCTGGCGCCATTGTATAGATGAAATATTTTTCCACCTCTTTTCCTATTTCCCACTTTCATGCATGACAGAAACCTGTCTTAAATGGAAAAATGTCTTTATCCATGTAAAATGAATATAATACATATACAACAGAGTATGTACCTGCTAAGAATGGAATCTGTCTGTCTATAATAGATTTTCATCTCTCGTGATTTTTCTTCCCTTATTGAATCTTCATTTGAATGTAATTGTCTAAATCAAATTTTTTAATCAGCGTTTATGTATGTAATTGTCTAAATGGTCATTAATGTTGTTGATATTTTGCATTCCATGCATTTGGAAAATAATCTGAAAATAAAATCTATGCATAAGTAAGTGTGCTTTTTGAAAAATTTTAATTTTAGAATAATGTTGCCTCAGAAATATCAGTATGTTTTGTAGAAATTCCATCGGCCAAACTGTTTGCTTTTATACCGGGCTGGGGTGGAGCAAACTTTTAATTTTTATACCGGGACAGACCGAACTTTCATACTGTGCCGGGCCCCAAAAAAAGTTGTACGGTTCAGCCCAGACCTGGAAATTTTGGCAATGTGAATGACTATGCTGAAAATTTCAATTTAATCTGGGCTAAAATAAAGTACAATAATTCAAGATTCATTTGATTCGTGATCAGAGTGGGCCTACCTCCCACGGAATGTGCGATGACAAAGGCAGTGAGGCCCTTAATCCTATGTTCCATGAATTCGAGGTTTGTTTGGAAACAAATTCTCAGTAAACTCCGCAAATACAATGGTAAAATAGATATTGAGATATTATAGATTTATCTTTCGATAATTATATTAAATTATGAATCAATCTTCTTTGATTATGGATTTCACGTTGAAGTATTTTGGGTTTGGGGCGAGAGTAGATAAATTTTTTTGTTTTGCTCGGACTGGGCTGTAGATTGGCTTTAAATAGTTTTTGTGGATTTTGGTCAATTTTAAGCAGAATTTGAAGATTGCAACATCCATCCCGCAGAATGCAAATGATTTGCTGAGATTTTAAATTTGAACAAAATTAATAAGCTGAAAGGAAACTTTATTTTGAATAAACTTAGTCCAGCTACCGTAATGCCGCAGCGTTTACGTGTTTTAAAGTTAAAATTTCAAGCGATGCGGCGTTTACGTGCAGTTTAAAATTTTTTTCACTCCAATGATTCAGACACCAAAGATGAGAAATCTTACTATTAATAAGATTTTTAAATAATGTGCACGGGCCTAAATTTTTAGACTTCATTTTTAGTTTAGTTACTAATAAAACAAGATTGGCCCGAGGCCGTGCAGATTTTAAGACGAAAATCTGAAGGTGACACTTAAAGCAAAAATTGTTGTGAAAAGTAAGCCTTCATTTAATGCTTTTAGTCTTACTGCCTCAAATACTTTTAAACAGATGCATTCATTAACTTTCATTCATATTTCACCTTTATTTACATTCATTTAATCTCAGTATAAAGCTCATAAACAGTACATATCAACAATATATCTTTATTATAAAAACGTAATTACTATAGTTAATATATATTCAACTTACCTATATTTCTTAAGTTCTCTATTCAATATTAATAGTTCACTCTTTAAAAGCAGTTAATTTTTACTTTACAATAGCTGACAAATTATATTTATTTCATAAACATTCAAACGCCACACGGCGATGTTCGATTGAGACGATAATCTATTGTCGTAGTATGCATTCATTCCGAGAGATGGCGCCAGACAAGTCTTTGTCTGATTCGCCGATCTCGTGATTATTCATGTTTTTAGCCACGCGTCACTTCCTTGATCTTTCTGGATATGTGTTTTCATTGGCAAGTGTACGTTTGGCAAGGTATATATATACGCATTACCTTGGTTGTTTAATTCGGTTTTGTTTTCATTAACTAATCGTTTCATAAACAGTCGTCTTAGGATGGCTGTAGTGTCAAAGACCTTTTAATAGATAAGACGGGAAGGCTTTGGAAACCGTAACTAATGAAACAGTGAATATAGCTGTGCTGGGAAACGCTCTCAAAGGCGCGATCTAATCACATGCATGCATCATTGTGTTCGCCAATATGTTTTGTGGTAAACCTAAAATAGAAGCAAATTACGCGCCATATTGAAAATTTAAAATGAGTTTTGTTTTTAGACAAGTTTTGCCCCCTTAAAGATTAAGACTCATTCTGGTTGTAGTTCACTATTTAGTTAATTATTTAAATTATTAAAAAAATATCTTAAGTGTATAGATAAAAGTATACTTATCAAGATATAATTTAAATAGAATATTAAAATTGTAATCTCATAGCAAAGATCATAGAAGATGAAGATATGTATATTAGAAGGTCTATGATTGTATTATTTTAGGCACAGGGCCGTCAATAGATACCATATCATGGCTCTCAGACAAATATACTGTGAGAGGTCCCCCTGCCTTTTTTTTTATTTATTTTTCAATAAAACTAATAGCGATATTTACATTTAACGAACTATTTAGGATTTTTTTTTTTTTTTTTCAAATGTAGAGAAATATACGTTTTTTAATTTACTTTTTTTTTTTTTTAATACAGCTCAAATCTTACTGAAAAAAGAATGTATTTCTTTACATCTTTTTTTTCTTCCCCTAAACAATATTAATTTTTCTATGAACCTGCATGTATGTAATTGTCCAAGTAATTATTAATACTGTTATTTCGTATTCCCATTTTTTGCAGACATAAAATCTGAAAAATTCTGTACAAATTTTTGACTATGTAGTATTTTTTAAAAGCTGTTTTCAAATTTTTACTGTGACCCGATCCTTAAACTATTCAAAAAATCTTTCGGACAATTCACAAAATCGTTTTTTAATTCGCACTTGACAGCAAATTGCATGCATTAACATTAAGAATCTAATGGCGTTTTCAATTTTATTATAAATTTCATATATCTTGAGTTATAACTGATTTCTAATCAATTAGATTAAAATATATATACATATATATTTAATAGTTAGAGATGTAAGTGTTTCCTCTGGTAATTAAAAATACAAAATTGCTAAAACATGTTTAAACTTTCGTTACATCAAATAAGATATATGAAAATAAAAATAATTAAATTAAAGTTATTAAATGTAAAATATGGATCGAAAATATTTTAAGAGAAACTTTTTCGAAAAACATTTGTTTCTAAATACAGCAATAATATATTTTATTCTGAATACTTTTATTAAAATCGACACTAGACTGATTTTTTTATAAAAAGAAAAAAAAAAGAAATTATTCTTTTTAATAATACTTAAGTATTATTAAAAAAAAACTCATATTTCCTTTTTTTTTTATTGTAAGTCATTATAAAAAGAATAACAGTACAAACTTCTCAATATGAGATTTGTAAAAAAAACGTAAGACATGTAAAGAATTTCTGCTGGGAAAAAGGACTAGTTCATTTACTTTCAACTCGGAGCACAAGCACCGGTGGCTCAATCGGTAAAGTCCGAGACTACAGATTGGAAGAAATTCAGAATCGTGGGTTCTGTCCTCGGCCGAACTCTCGGGGACGGGTGTGAGTGAGCTTTCGCATTTCGCTTCTTTTTTTTTTTTTTTTTTTTTTGTTAAATTGTAATTGTTTTATCATTGTTTATTTGATTATTTTCCGTTGAAATTTAACAGAGAAAGTACATTAAAATAACAAACTTTTAACAGAAATAAAGTTTCTTGTCCCGAATTCATTCAAAATATATCTAGTGGGAAGCATTATAAAACAGGGTTGGAAAAAAACATGTTTTAAAAAAAAAAAAAAAAAAAAAAAAAAAAACGTGTTTTTTTTTTTTTTTTTGTTTAAAACGTTTTTTTCTCATTCAACAGCACAATTTTGATTAAAGTGAGCAAAAATTAATAAATTAAATATAAAGAATGAAAATATTTTAAAAAAACAGTAAGGAAAAAAAAATTATATAATAAATACCAAACATTAATTAATAATTAATTTTTTTATTCTAAACTAAAACATTTAATTATTAAGTTCTTTAAAAATAGTAACAAGTTTGGCAGCCTTATCAAACACCTAGCCGGTTTCTAGTTTTGTTCTGCACAAAGCCAAAAGTAGAAAACACTCTTTCTAAACCAGCAGTAGAGCATACATACAGCTGCTTGTAATTGTTTTATGATCTGCATGACATTTTTATCGACGTGTTTTTCAAGGCTTATCCACAGGGTTGGGTTTTCGACGTCAAAAAGTGGTTTTTGACAGGACATGTCGAAAAGTGTCAAAAAGTGTCAAGAACTGTCGAAAAGTGTCAAAAACCTTATACACATTTTTTTAGCAATCATTAGTGATATTTTATATTATATCAAGCTAAAAACTGATTAAATAATAATTTATATATTATAAGAATAATTTTTATTTAGTCATAATTAAGTTGTAATAAAATTGTATATCCGAATTAAAAATATTTGTCAATTGCCATGCAAGGAAAAATAGCAAAAAAATATTGAAACTACTATTAAATGCATTTTTCAAAGTACTTTTTATATCTTTATTACTATTAAGTATTTGGTTTATTATAAAAAAATTTAGCAATCTAATGTATGCTTAAAAATAAATAAATAAATAAAGGTTTGTGTAAAGCTAAAGTAGCCACTATTCAATGACTGTTCATAAGTTACCTAGACTTTCAATGATTCTAAATGTTTGTTTTTGTACATAAACATTAAATATAAACCACAATTGCAACACAAATGTTCTTTAAGTAATTAAAATGAATTATCATATGAAATCTACATAATTAAATGTTCTTTAAATCAATAACTAATTTATATATTGTTATTTTCAATATTTGCACATATATAATATATCTTCATTTTATTATGTTAGTTTCAGTTTAATTATTTAGAACTAATTCTTTATGTTAAATTTAATTTTTATACTTTATAAAATAGTACCTTTTTTTTATCCAAAGGTTGGGGTATTATAGCTGAGATTTATTCCAACAGAGCAAAAAATGCTGGGACAGGACTCGAACATGGGTACTTTGGCTTGCCGTGCCAACGCTCTTCCTACTAATCTATTCCGACGACATCCTGGTTGGCATAATTCACTCTTATTTGTTGGACATGGCTATGAACTGCAGAGCTAATTTTATTCATCTGAGCTATAACTATAGCATTTTTACATAATGAATAAGTGTTACAACGCGGAAACTAACTCCTGTATACCATGTAATTAGGTCATAATGAACAGACCCAGGTTCGAGTCCTGGTCCCAGCATTTTTCACTCTGTTGGAATAAATCTCAACTATGATACTCCAACCTTTGAATATGATTTACCTAGTTGAAAAAACATTCCTCTGTTCATTAATCATTAGTACCTTTTTGGGGGGACAAACATTAAAACAATATAAAAATAAGTATATTATTTATATGAAATTTTATACATTAAATTATACAAGTACCAGAATTTCCCGAAGGTTTAAAAAAGGACAGGGTAATGCTGGTGAGAAAAGGACATTTTTTTTTTATTATTATTCTTAAGGGCACTTTTCAGATTCTTAAGGGCACTTACTGTTAAATGCATACTTTTAGTTTTTAAAGTCATTTTTAATATTTAAAAGTCAGGACATTCTTTTTAAGACAACACTGACACAAGCAAAATTTTTAATACAAAAAGGAGAAACACTTTTTTCTCTGAGGGATAAGAAGGGTGCTAATTTTTTTATGATGGGGTAAGAAGCCTGCTAATATTGTAAATCAAAGGGCAGGCAGGGTGCAACACCCTTCTGAAACTGCCTGGGGGAAACTCTGCAAGTACTATTTAATGGTTTGATTAGTTAAAATTTTTAATGTAACGTTGCTTTTAATTATTATTTTATTATATATTTATAGCTTACAATTATTTTCAAAGTAATTTGTTAAACCAAAATAATGTTTTGAGTTTTCAGGGGTCGACATAGATTTTTTTTTCTTGAGACCCATTTTGTGAAAACTAAAAATTATTTTTGTGAAATTTATCATAATTTTGTGGACATTTTATTATGAAAGATGAAATCCAGCTGCTCAAATTCAAACTAAGTATTTAATGATAACTTCTTTAAGTCCTTCTGATAAAGTTTTCCTTTCTTGTGCATTTGTTTTCTTTGTAAATTATGCATTTTAAAACGTAACAAAATAAAAATAATTAATGGAGGGTATGATTTTATGGAATGGAATTTTGTGAAGGGACCAATTTTATTAAGAGGAATTTTGTGAAGGGACCTGATTTATTAAATCTATTTTTGTGAAGGAGTTCTAGATAGGTCTTTTTTAATGTCTAAAACTGTCAAAAAGTTTACTTATGTATATGTAACACTAAAAATTATGAAAAATTGTAAATTTAATGTTGTAAAAATAATTTTAAACAGTTTTTGGACTTATTTTTAGGTTTTTGACAGTCATTGTCAAAAACTATGTCAAAAAGGGGTTTTTGACATGACGGTTAAAACCGGATAAAACCGTCACACTGTCAAAAACTTGCCAACCCTGCTATCCACCAAGACAAAGATGTTATTTCTACAAAATTGTCCACTTTATTTGATTCTTGAGTAGCGAATTTATGATTCGTAACTGACAGCATAACATTTTTAGGGTTTCATTCATCTCACGAAACCCTATTCGTCCCACTTCTCTGTCTGTCCGTCACAGAGCCGGTTCTCAGAAACTGTATAACTAACAAACTTGAAATTTTGTGTACTTACAGCTGAGAGCTGAATATCTACTGTCACGCTGAAAATCATAACATTTTGAAAAAATCATATTTTAATATAGAGAGATAAAAAACTAAAAATCTAACAGCCTTTTCCTACTAAATTTAAACATTTTTCGTTATAGCAGTTGCCAACAATTTAAAAATCTACAATAAAATTCTTCCTACAATAATTAATTTTCTATTGAAAGATTTCCACGTGAATTTAATTTGTGAATTGTCACATTGTGACATTATAAACAATAAACATGTTTTAAACATTGTTTTAAATGTAATGTTTTAAACATGTTTTAAACAGCTGTTTTAAACAAAATGTTTTAAACATAACAACCCTGTTATAAATATTTAAAAAAAAAAAAAGATACTTTCTACTTAACTGCCAACAATTTTTTAACATGCTTTTAATTTTCTAAAAGAAACTTTTTATTTATGTATGACTAATAAATCTAAATCAAAAACACTATGAGGGGGGGAAAAAAAGCTCAAAACGCGTAACAGAAAATCGCCCTTCACATGCGTTCTTCGCCTGATTATCGCGCCAAGTGCGCTCTGTTGTATCTTTCGCCCCTGTATTCAACTTCTACCGCTTCATACCGTGCACTGTTTCGCTGGCTGGCGTGGATTTACATTACTTTCCCTTCTTTACGCTAGAGTTCTTTGGTAGTGTTGTGTCGTGTGCTGTAAATTTAGAATGGAACAATTTCTAAATTCAGTTTATTAATGTGTTTCGGTTTGCAAGTCATTTACGATTACAGCCTATATGCCGAAATTTCACCTGCGGCGTTTACGACCATTTCTTTATGTTTTTGGTGCAATTTTTCGTCGTGCGGCGTATACGCCACTACAGCGTTTCTTCCAGAAATTACGGTAATTGTATTCAGGCAGGACACAGAGACTTCTAAAGCCAGAAAGATACAGGGCTAAAATAATAAAATTTTATCTTTCAGCAAAGTGCTTGATGTTTTGCATTTCCTTTGTGGCATGTTTATATTAATTATAAAACCACCATTTAAGACTCTTAAAGAATATGCATCCTCGTGAGTCAACATCTGAAAGGAAATGAGGCTGAATTATTTCAGTTATTCAAAATAAACATTTTTATAGTAAAGTGAGTAAGAAACAATAAATTTTTGATGAATCAAAGTTGGGAAAATAAGGAGTGCTTTTCATAAAATATGAATATGTGTGAGGAATGACAGCCATAAAGTGGGTAGTATGGTGCGCCGAATACAATTCACCTTGGTCCTGTACTTATAAGGTATTTAAACGAGATCAAAAGAAAAAAATAGTATTAAAAAAAAGGTTGCATCTAAAGGTGAAAATAAGCACTCGCCAGTCGCCACTCATCGATTAAACTTGAAAAACTGGTGATTAAAAATATGGAAAGGACCGGCCAAATGCAAGATTTTCAGATTTCCTCTTTTCCCTAAAATTCGCGAATTCTCCCCGCCCGTTCGACAAAATTCCATGATTTTTTCGTGCCCAATCGCCAAAATTAGATTCTTTTCGCGCCCGTTTGACGAAATTCATGATTTTTCCACACCCGATCTGCAAAATTCTTGATTTTTCTGCATCCAATTGATGAAATACTTGATTTTAAAGTGCCCGATCGCCGATTTTTTTTTTTTTTCACATCGGATCGATAAAATTCAGGATTTTTCCACGTCTGATTGACAAAATTCACGATTTTTCTGCACCAATTTGCCGAAATTTATGATTTTTTCCACGTCTGATCTATGAAATTCGTGATTTTGTCGCACTCTATCGCCAAAATTCATGATTTTTCCGCACTCGATCGCCAAAATTCATGATTTTTCCGCATCCGATCATCGAAATTCATGATTTTTCCGTACCCGACTGCCAAGATTTATGATTTTACCGATTCCGATCGATGAAATTCGGGATTTTTTCGTGTCTGATCGCTGAAATTCATGATTTTTCCACACATGACCACTGAAATTTATGATTTTTGGGCCCGGATTGAAAAATTTTTGGGTCGTCTGAGTTTTGGTCTTTAATCAGTCTTTCAAGGCTTGCTCTTGCAGCCAGCCGCTTTACAGTTCCTCCTATTCCGTCACATTGTGATTTTCCATGGTTTGTATCAAATTCCCCTCTGCAGAGATTCCAAAGTCGCTCTGTTGATAACAAAGATTCAAAATATTTTTTTAATTCTTGCAGCAGATCCGTCACTAAAATAAAATATATGCAAAGAAAAAAACTCCATTCATAAAAATAAATTAATTTTCATACAGATAAACATATTTGCAAAGTTCAAAAGTCTTATGTAAGAACTTTTTGGGATGGACTTTGTTCAACAGTCAAATTCTTTGAAAAAGAGAAATCTCAGAAAAACAGTGTAAAATAGGTTTTATTAATTTAATTATTTTTCCACGTTATGTAAGAAGCCCAAAATGGGATAGAATTTTCCTTATAGATTAAAATGTGCTCTTTTAAGTGGTACTAACCGTAATCAAATCAAAAGTGTCCCTTTTGAGATATAAGTTTCTGAAAATGGGGTAGAATTGGTGATTTTAATTTTTTAGGAGATTTCGCAGCTGAATAAATGAATGAATATTTAAGCAGGAAAGAAACAACTTTAACAGCTCTATAACATCTTCATAGGTAATATATTGCTAAAGTGACTAATGTTTCAATTAATTTATTCAGTAGATCAGCTTTTTAAAGAAAGACAGGGCTCGCATTCCCCCTAAACTTCCTAAATTTCCTAACTGTTATTTTATCCCCTAAAATTTTCTCAGGGTTCATACTCATCAGGGGAAACCTGGGAATCAGGGGAAAGTCAGGGGATAAATTTTGTGTCTTAAAAATCAGGGGAATCTCAGGGGATTTTCCAAAAAATACCAAAAACCTGGGAAAATTTGGCAAAACAATCAGCTACTCTTTGAAATGAAGGCAGTTGCTGTTATTCGCATGCTTTGTGACGTAAAAGCATGTATCTGCAAAATGTTCAACAATTTGTAAATTTTGCAAAAAATTCTGTAACAAATCAGTAGTTTGTGCTTCAGAATCAGTTGTGAACTTGAGAGTGGAACTTTCACAACTCTTAAGATTTTTTGTGTGTAACAGTAAATCTTGATACTTAGAAAATTTGCTGCTGATCTGGGAAAAATACATACAGGTTTTTTATACATACCTGTATATATATATATAATATCTATGAATTTCAAAAACATATCAAGTTCTAATATCATTCTACTAAAATCTACAGAGAGATAATTAATGATATTGTGTAATCAGAATACCACATAGCTAATAATTAACTTGTGCAATCATAAAATTACCATAGCATGTGCTTCAATGGTAATTAGCCAAATTTACTCATACCTGAAGAACATTTAAAAAGAAAGAGAGAGAAAGGAGAAAAAAATTATAAATTGGAGTTGCTATTAAGTAAACACAAATGGATTAATAAATTAATTATGAACATTATTCAGTGGAAAAACTGGACCACAAGAGAACCAATCAAAAACCCCTAGAATTTCTTAAAAAGATTGCAGAATAAACGGGAATTTCAATTTAAAAAAAATCGTGAAGAACCCCTTAAATTTCATCCAAAAATCAAGGAAAAAAGATAATTTCGTCTGATAATCGCGGGAAAAAACGCGAATTTCATCAAAAAATTGTGGGGGGAAAAACTCTCAAATTTCGTTGAAGGATCGCGAAATTTTATCAATCAATCATGCATATAAGGCGAATTTCGTCAAACAATCGCACAAAAATACAAATTTCGTCAAAAGATTGTGGGAAAAACGCGAATTTCATCTAAGTGCAAATTTTGTCAAAAGATTGCAGAAAAAACACGAATTCTGCCAAAAGGCTGCCAAAAAAAGCTAATTCAGTCAAAAAGTCGCAAAAAAAAAAAAAAAAGAAAGAAAAAAAAATTCCATCAAAAGGTTTTTTAAAAAAAAATGCGAATTTTGTCAAAAGATTGCGGAAAAGACGCGAATTTCATTAACGAATCGTGAAAAAATGAATTTCATCAAAATATCGCGGAAAAAATGAAAATTTCGACAAAGAAATGTGAAAAAATCCTTTCAGAAGTTTTTCTGTGAGCTTCAGAATTTTTTTTTTCTCATAATCACCCCTGCTTCCTGCCTCTTGTACTCTATGTTCACTGAGAACATCCAAAAGAGAGAGAAGGAGAGCATTCATTCTGGTTAGGCTCAATGATCCAGGAACTAAAAATTCTAATTAATACAATTGCAGTAAACATAAGCTGTCAAAACGGTTTGTAATATGAAGCCGGTTATTGCGCAAATTTAAATGCCCTCATTCGCAACAAACAACACAAGCACATGGAACAAGGGCTGAATTCATTGGAATGATGGGAATATTCTTTGGCAGTGTACCACATGTGCCTGACTAGCACAAAAATACTGTTATTACATACTTGTAATATTAAAAATATCACAAATGCCCCTAAAATTTTCCTAAAATTTGGGAAAAAATTCCTAAAATTTTGAAAAATCCTAGTGCTAGAGCCCTGAGAAAGGTAAAAATTCATCGCGACAAGCCATCTGTCCAACTTTGAGTCAAAGTAAAGACGAAGATAATGATTTGGGATTTTTAATACTCCAATTATGTTTTTTAGCACCAAAAGTTTTGCTAGATAACCTATTTTTAATAAGTAAGATGTATTGTATCTTGAGAAATAAGAGGACAAAATTAGTGATTTCATCATTTTTTCTGAGACCATGAAATAGTCAATTTTACTAAAGCATCCACAGGAGCTAATCTTTCATGGCTATCGGGCATGACCCCTTGGAGACGCGGTTACCAATCATTCAGAATGGTAATACAGAAGCAACCATGGACCCAACAAGAGATAATTATCTATATATTTATCGTTGTAAATAAAAATATTTGTATTAAATTTGTTGAAAGAGAAGATCTTCGAAGAAGATATATCACGTAAAATAGGTCTTTTGAATTTTATTATTTTTTCCCTCTATGTAAGAGACCCAAAATGAAATAA
The DNA here is from genome assembly GCA_963931845.1 of Maratus michaelseni. NCBI lineage: Eukaryota > Metazoa > Arthropoda > Arachnida > Araneae > Salticidae > Maratus > Maratus michaelseni. The sequence goes on from OZ007586.1 coordinate 168,888,092, forward strand.
AGTTTTTCTTATAAATTAAGATGTGCTCTTTACAGTGGTACTAACTGTAATTATATCAGGAGTGTCCCTTTTGAGACATACTCTTCTGAAAATTGGGTTGAATTGGTGATTTTAATTTTTTGGAAAATTTCACAGCTGAATAAATTAATGAATATTTAAGCAGGAAAGAAAAACTCCAGCAGCTCTATGAATTCTTCATAGGTAATTAATTATTAAAGTGGCAAACTTTTAAAATAATTTTTTTAGTATTTACAGCATGTTTAAGTACGAGTAAAATTCATCGTGACCGGCCGTATGGCCTACTTAAAGGGCATATAATAACAAAAGTATTGATTTGTGATTTTTAATCTTCTAATTACGTTTTTTAGCACAAAAAGTTATACTAGATCACCTATTTTCAATAAGTAAGGTTTCTTGTATCATGAGCAATAAGATGGAAAACTTGGTGATTTACTCGTTTTTTCTGCAACCCTGAAATAGTGAGTTTTACAAAAGGACCCCCTAACGCCCCAACTATACTATTTCTGACACTGACAATTTGCAGATGTTCATCTTATACCTATATGTATGCCCTGTATCAATTATATAAAAATTGAAGGGGGTCGAGCAGGAACCATGCCAAAATTTAGGCCACTTGACATGGAATGACCCAAATGCTATAAAAAAGATATATATATAATATTCAACTTTTTGTTTTACTGATTTCAAATTTTAGTTTCTCGGGTGTAGCAACACTAGCACAAGTGCTACTTCATATTTGGATACTATGCTATGTTATCTTTCTGCAAACAAAGAAGTACATTATTTGGATGTCCATCTGGGAGAAAACTGGATTTAAAAAAAAAAGTAGTAGCTTTTCAGAAACTCGGGTAATTGTCAGACAGCCTTCGGGCTAATTTCCAGATGCTAATATGTGTTACTAAATGTGTTTTGTGTGGTCCTGCATGGTGAATTAATTGTTTTCGAGTGACATATGGAGAGTTTCATATTAAAATATAACTTCCAAATGCCATTTGTAAGTTAAAATGGAAATACTCTGTAGAAATAGCTTTATGGTACGTCTAATAAAACCACAGGGCCATTTAAGAAAGATTTGCCTCGTAATGCATGACAGATAGAGATATTTATGAAGAAAGGGCAAGATGCCATTTCAGAGTCAAATATATATGCAGTATATTATAGGTCAAAATTAACATTTTTACCCACTGGCCAGTAAGCTGATTTTTTTTTTCCACTGGGCAGTTTTTTTTAACCACTGACCAGTAACAAAGTTATGATCAAATTGGCGAATTAAATAATAAAATAGGAATAATACACTAAACCACAACACTTGTGTTGAAATTAAATATACATATTAAAATATAAATTGAAATGTAGTACACAATTGATAATATCTAAAAAAAAAAAATCATAAAATATACTCAAATAAAAAAAAGGCATTTTTCAGAATCTCAACTAAAGAGTAATTTTTCTGTGTTTTTTTTTTTTTTTTTTTTGTGAGTTTAAAAATATTTCAGATTAAATTATTTAACCATTTCTTTTATTGCCGATCATAAGAAAGAAAAATAAATCCACGAATCCAACTAGTATTTATATAAAAAAAAAAGAAAACCCTCATCTGGTTACCTTTTGAAGAAACAAAAACAAAACTGGGAGAAACATCGGACAACATGCACATCAAGGTCATAAGGCAATGTGTTACTAGGTCGGTGTCTATCATTTAGTCAGAGAGGAATATCCAAAACTGTATTTATCTTTCAGTTGAGTCAAGAGATAACGAAATTGCGTGTTTGTATTTTTACTTATAAGTACCGTAATTTAGGGAAGAAACGCTGCACCCTTGAAAATTGGCATAATCGCCGCACCCATCGTAAACGCTGCAGTAAAAAAAGAAATATTTTGACCTATTAACGTGGCAATAGGTACACAAAAATAACATAAATATGGCTAAGTTAACGGAATTATTAAAAAAAAAAAAAAAAATTATCTAAAAATGTGTAGAATTAAAATATTTACAAAGTGGGATCGATTCTCCAAAATCCGGAAAGAACCGAAATTCGAACTTTTTTCCTGAAACATTTTTCGAAAAAACTGTTTTGATCTGTTTTTTTTTTTTTTTTTTTTTTTTATTTTAAATCTATATACAGTAAAATCTCAACTAACCGGCATGCTTGGGAAGCGCAGATTTCCGGATAGTTGAGCACTAAAAAATCATGAAAAAGGGGGGGGGGGTGCATCGATGTAACAGTGAAAAAGGAAAATGATTTTTTGGCCTATTTTCTTGTCATCGGAAAGTTGATAAAATAATTCTTTTATTATTAAATTTGCATTTGATAAAGTTAATTTTGAAAAGATAAACAATATTTTGTGTTAGGATATTATTTCAAATTTATTTATTAATCTTTTATAATGCTACTTTATTTATAATTAGACATTTCAAAGATTTTAATTTAGGACAAAGATGATTAATAGATGCTTCTCTTACTTCCTGTGCTGAAAAAGTAAACATCAAAATAGGAAATAACAAAACTTAACTCCAGCAAAAGGTGCAACAAGTCACCATAATAATAAGTCCTTTCTGCATGGCTAAGAACGTTATCAGAGCAAGCTGCAGTCCGATTTCGCCTCCTCTCCATAACAACAAATTAGTTGTCAGCACTTTTGTTTTTGTTTTTGAGTGGCTGGTCTCAGACATTGGGCTTTTTTTGAGGGGGAGGGGGGGTCTAATTTTCTGAAAATGTATTGTATTTAAATAGAAATTTGGTAAGCGGCCTAATTTATTATTTGAATTTGCTGAAAATTTAAATACAATTGGATGATTATAAACAGAGATATCAATTTTTTTTTTTTTTTTTATAATAAGTAAGGAAAAGAAAAGGGTGTATCATTTCGTTCTTCTGTTTGCTGTTTATTCTGCTGAAAAATATTTTCTCGGCAGACGGATGAAAAGAAAATGTTTGAAGTGATAAAAATACAACAATAAAACAAAAACAATAGAGAAACTAACTTACCCTGCAGTATCTTTTTTTTTTTTTTTTTTAAGTTCCAGTTAAGTGTATATATTCTAAACATATTCAGTTAAAAAATATAATATTCTTGAGTAAATATAGTATTTAAAATATAATATAAAGACCTTAGTAAATAATTCTTTAAAAATAAAGATTTCTTATTCTTGAGTAAGTAAAATATCAAGAAAAAATAGTTTGGGATAAATAATTTCTCAGCAGTTACTGGGCATTTGATTGCGTTCCTTTCGATGTGTCAGGAATACTATGAAACGCGTGGCATGTCTAATGTCTGTCTGTCTAAGCCAAATCAGTCGCAGTGATAATTTGAGAATGCTAACAGTAAAGTTCCTAAAATAGCAGTAAAAATTTTCTCCTGTTTATGGGAAGAGAAAAATAAAGGAGTTCTCGAATTTTTCCAGTTAGTTGAATGCCGGATAATCAAGCTTTTACTGTATATATGTATATATATATTATTTGTATATATGTTGTTACAAAGTTTCATTAATTAGGTTAAGCCATATTTAAGTGAGACGTTTGATAACTGGTGAAAGAAAATAATTCTCGGAAGAATTTTACAGACTAAAAAAATGAAATGGCAGAATGAATTCTGCGCCCCTTAACTTTTGGCAACCCCTGTCACGCTCATCGACCTAACCGTTCGGAGTTTTCCGTGGATTTCTTCTAACCTTGCCGTAAATACAGGTTAGGATCCCTTACAAAGACCCCCACGGAGGGCAATCCCCTCTAGAGCCTATATTCCTCATGTAGATAATCGACAGTCATAAAACCAACCAATCAATCAATTTTTGGCACCTGGTGCATGAGCTTCTCTCTCCCCCCCCCCTCATTTTGCACAACCTTGAGGGGAACAGTGCTCTGAAAAAATTATTGCAATGCTAGCAAGAGAATTTCGCATTAATATATATAATAATTTTGCATTAATTTCATTAAAATAAACGCCCAAAACAATTATTGAATAAATAATCAAAAAGATTTTGGAAAAATCTTCTCTATGTGTTCGTCGTAAGAACGGGAATTTCAAAATTGCCGATTAATGGGGATTGTTATAACAGATACTTCAAAATGCATTTAAAAAATAAACTTCCAAAATAATTATTGAATAAATAATCAAAACGATTTTAGAAAAATCTTCACTATGGGTTCGTTATTAGAACGGGAATTGCAAAATCGCGCATTAACGGGGAATTGTTATAACAGAGGATTCAAAATGCATTTAAAAAATAAAGTTGCAAAACTATTATTGAATAAATAATCAAAAAGATTTTAGAAAAATCTTCACTATAAGTTCGCCGTAAGAACTTTAATTTCATTAACAGAAGATCGTTATAACAAAAGTTGAAAAAAGCAATGACAGCAACATAGTCTTTACTTTCCAATGAATATAATGTAATGTTTTAATGAGTAATATAAAAAATAAACAAAAGAGTTAAATTTCCATCGCTAACTTCAGAAAACAGCTTTCTTATTCTATGTTTCTACAGTGCAATAAAAAGGAATTTCCATTGTGGCTCCCTGTCCCTCCTTAATCTATTCACCATATTTTCCCCCAAAAGGGAACTCGTGTATTGCATTCCTTGGGTACCATCTTAAATTTCACTTACCGTCGGCAACATTGCTTCGCGATAGAGGCAAAAATTATTCAAAGAAAAAAAAAAGGATGAGTGAAAAAAATTCTAAACACTGAATATTTTACACAAAATTTTTACAAACGCCGCATCGTTTCTTCCCTAAATTACGGTAGTAACCACATGTGGTCAAAAGATTTTCCTTTTAGAATCTTTTTTTTTTTTTTTTTTTTTTTTTTTATCTAATTTGGTGTATAGAAATAACAAATATGCTGAAAAGTTGCATAAAATACGCAAGAGAATATGGTACTTTAAAATTCTTTGAAAAAATAATGTAATCGTATTTATAAAAACATATTAAACATCAGCTAAGTATATTATTAGAAATATATTATTATATTTGGTCTGTCATTATATATTAGTGTGACGGTCTTAATTTTTCTGTATACTTTTTTAAGAGACGGTTCCTTGAAGAACATCTAAATTCTGCAGAGTAAAAATGTATACAAAGTCTTAATTTGTAAGATGCAAGAAAAATTAAAAATATGACATTAACCTTTTTGTGAAAAATAGTGTTATTTGAACTGGACTGTCTTTTTGTTTTTTTTTCTTTTTCTGCCACGTGATCGCTCATCTATTCAGTGGCGCACCCATGATTTCGCTTTGGGGGGGGGGCTAATGTATTTTAGGGGTCTGTACAGGCCCGAGCTTGGCCTGTACCCGGCAGAATGAAGGTAAATTTTAAAACAGGCCGGGCCGCCAGAATTTGAAGATTTTTGATAGGCCGTGTCGGGCCGATAGACAAAATGAACAGGCTAGCAAAAAAATTTAATGGGCCCGCACGCCGGGTACGGGCCTCGGACCCGTGATGACTTGTAGATTTTTACTTGTTGAAACTTCAGTTGTTTTTCATGCATCATCAGAATCAGAATATTCGAAAGATATACGTTTAACACTCTTATTTTTCGTCTTTGAATGAAAATCAGTTCATCACTGTCACTATCACTACCAATTTAAAAAGAAATTTTACGTTTAACCGGCCCGATATAAAATTTTAAACGAAGCCAGTAAAATGTGATGATAACGTTCGCGAGAATAAGCATAAATCTGCTTCATGAACTGACGCTAGTTTGGCAACATTGTCAATAGAGTAATATAACATGTCAAGCGTAGAGATCGGCATTGGATATTTACATCGTATCGGAGTCCAAGTTTTATTTATTTTAGCAGACTCGGCCCGAGCTGAGATCAGGCTTAAATTCTTTTATATACAGTCGAGTCGGGTCGGAACTGGACTTAATTGCGTCCAAGCAGTTTGTTTTTTCAAAATAATAATAGAAATAATAAGTTGCTGTTAACGGATTCAGTGAAAATATACCTTAAGTGATTCTCAAGTTCCCAGTTTAAGAGCCTGCATCAGTCATGTGAAAAAACGCGCAAGCTAATGTTAAGTTTATGGGAACGTTCTTGGCAGATTTCGCACTCGCATTTTAATATTTTTAAATGATTTTTTTTTTGCATAGGATAGCTGAGGTTTATCTCTAACATTGTTAGTTTTTACTTTTTCGATTTTGGTTCCAGTTTTTTTACATAAGGGTACTTTCACTTTCAGAGCCGGTTCCAAAATTGGAAATGTCTGCTTATAAAAAAACTGGAACCAAAATCAAAAAAGTAAAAACTAACCCATAGACTTAACATTAGCTTGAGTTTTTCTTCGCGTGACTAGTGTAGGCTCTTAACAACTTGAAACTCTCCGAAACATTTTTAGGTAGCTTTCAATACTAAAAAGTATAAAGCTACCTATTGCAGCCGTTCGGAGGAAAGCAGTTCTGGAAAATTTCGATATATTTTCACCGATCATGACCCCCAGACCCCAAAACCACCCTCCGTTCAAATGTTGATTTATATATATAGAGATAGATATATATATCTGACCTATGTCATACGATAACGCTCGTATTTATAAATCTATTTTGATAAAACTAATTGTCTGTATTAAGCTCATCAATGTCTCGACAGAGTTCGTTGGCCAGCTTGGTCCGCCATTTTGTTTCAAGATGGCGGCCATTTAAAAATTTAAAACTAAAATAAATATACAAAAAAATTAAAATTTATTTTTTAATTACGTGTTAGGCCTTGATACAAGGATTCCTGAGCATTTTTTTGGTTTACCTCTATCTTAAAAAATGGCTGAGATAGAGCAGATGGAAATTCTAGGGTGGCTGATATTTTGAAACAAAACAGCACATTAACGTGATTACTCGCAAATTATTTTCTTTCATTGTTGTAATAATTTTCCCAATCATACGCATAAAACTATATATTCATATCCATTAGCACCAAAATAAGTCTTCATAAATGAAGCCAATTTGGCTATTGCTCAATAATTTGGCGAATTTCTTATTCAAATTCAGTATTAACGAATCTTTTGTAAACGTTTCTTTGCATTTTAACTTGCTGTTTTCGTGTAACATTAGCTAAAATTTTAAAACGAAGATATAGGAAAGCTACCTTTTCCTCCCGGTACAGGCCGGAAGAACTTTTTGACTTATTTTTAACTCTAAAGGCATAAAATTGACAGGCCTGACCTTTGAAGCGATTTGGAATCGAGTGCTGTTTTTCATATTTTGATAAATAACTTACCGAGATTTAAGTATTCCTTTCTTGTGACGATAGGTTTTTCTCCTTTACCGTGCTATCGCGTCCGGAAATTTAATTCGAAACGCCAATTCTGATAGTATTTTCTGAAAGATTTTTTGCATTTATCAGATAAAAGAAAACTCTTTGATTACATAGTTTCTGAATAAGAACACCTGTCAATTTTAAGCTTTCCTGAAGAAAATTGAATTCATAAATGTGTCAGAAAGTAGCGCCATTCGATTTGAGAAGAGCCTTAATAAATTACGAAGAAATATTTTTATAAATCTACTTTTTTAAACAGCTTAAAGTTATGATTTTTTAACCCTCTTTTTCTCCTCCTAAACTACATTCTTTGATTGAATCTTTATTTGAAGGCTGAAAAATCTAAGTAATCATTAATGTTGCTATTCTGTTTTTTCTGTCTTGCAAACATATAATGAATTAAAATATATTGTAAAATTTCTCCAAAAATATATATGCAATATTCTTTAAAAGAACTTTAATTTTATGTTGAGTAAAATCGGAATTTTTTTAATACAAATTGAGCGGACAGGACAGGCCATGATTTAACTGATTTTGTCACGGGCCGGGTCAGGCCTGTTTTCTTTGATTTCTGTACTTGCCGGGCTAAATTTTAACTTTTGCAACAGGCAAGATAGATTTCGTTCGGGCCTGGCCTCGAAATTATGGCCTGTGCAGACCTCTAGTGCATTTGCATGACACTCACGAGTCTGTGATCAAGTGACCAGCTGCATTTGCGCACTGCAACAGTCGCTGAAATTTACTATAATCACTTCTGATATCCATCACCGATACAAAATTTTAAAATTATTTATGGATATGTGCAGATTTTTTACTTCTATCGTTTATACTTTACGATTACTGAAAAAGTTACAAAAATGCTTTATTTTACAATGTAAATATCATAAGAAAACAGAGGAATATAATTTTATAATAAAATTGTTAGCCTGTTACTATAAAAAGAACTTTGATATGAATGACAGAAAATGTTATCTACTTATTTATTTTTCAGTATCAACGGTTTTTTACCGCTGTGTATTTACTGGGGAAAAACTATTCTTATATTACTTAATTAATATTATAAACATTCAATCTATTTTTAAAACTTTTTTAAATTAAAAAAAAAAAAAAAAAAGTGCCTTGTTAAACTGATGGCATTTACCTCACGATTCACACTGATTGCGTATATTATACTCTTATTTCAAAGAATAATTCTGAATGAAATTCCCATTTAGCTAAATTTAGTGGGGGGCAGGGTATCTCCCTCATTCTCACCCTTTATACTTAACCAATGAACCAAATCTAATCAGGGAAGCACCTTATCAGAATAAACAGGTATACCAAATTTGCAGCAAATCGGATAATTCTGCATGAAAAACCCATTCATCTAAATTAAGGGGATTAGACCCCTTACCCCCTTTATACTTAATCAATGAACCCCCAAAACTCATCAGGAAAGCGCCTTATCACAATGAACCTATCTACAAAATTTGAAGAAAATTGGATAATTCTGCATGAAAAACCCATTTATCAAAATTAAGGGTGGATTAGCCCCCCCTTTCCCCTTTATACTTAACCAATGAACCCCTAAAACTAATCAGGGAAGTGCCTTATCACATTGAACCTATATACAAAATTTGAAGAAAATTGGATAATTCAGCATGAAAAACCCATTTATCTAAGTTAAGAGGGGGGATTAGCCCCCCTTCCCACTTTATACTTAACCAATGAACCCCCAAAACTAATCAGGGAAGCGCCTTATCACAATGAACCTATAAACAAAATTTGAAGCAAAACGGTTAGTTCTATCAAGAGTTATCACGTTACGTACATACGGAACCGTCGGCTATTAGCTCCCAGGCTTTGATAGCCTCTGAGCTAAAAACTGTTAACATGATAATTTACATCTATTGTGAATAGGAAAACTAGTCAATTTTATATTATGGAGTCTTCTTTGGCCAACAATGGATTCAAAATACAAATGGAACAAAGATACAATGGATTCAAAAACAGTAAAAAATGCTAAGATGGAATTGCAATAAATCGGAAAGAAATTCCGCTTTACACAGGTTTTCGTCTTAGCTGGTAAACTTTAAAGGTGTTTCTTTCGATGGGACCATGGAATGTTTGCGATTAAAATAATATTCCTTATGCACAGGTTTCATTTACACTGGTTAGACTGTATACATAAAACTTGTGTAAATAACCCCATACTGTTTAACTTGTGTAAATGAAACTTGTTTATAAAGTAATATTGTTTTGATCGCAAACATTCCATGGCCTCAGCAAAAGAAACACTTTGAAAATTTACCTGCTAAAGCAAAAACCTGTATGAAACGGAATTCTTCACCAATTCATTGCAATTTTGTCTTGGCATTTTTTATTGTTGTTTGTGTTCATGATTCAGTAAATTGATTCAGTACACGAATATATTATATTACTGCAATTATCCTTAGAAAGAAATTAATTTGTATGTTTACCATTCTAGCTCTTTTGGTTAATTATTTTAATCTTAGATGATTTTCTCGAACTTTGATGATATAAATTCTCCAAATATAAAATTTAAAACTATTGTTATTTTTTTACACGTTGAGCTAAAAGTTTTAACACGAATGATGCTAAAAAAAAAAAAAAAAAACAGTGTATAACCAGAAGTACTAATAAAATAAATAAGAAAAGCAGACTCCCAAGCACTCGTGCCTGATTAGAAATGTGGGATAGATTTAGAAAAAAAAAAAGGGAGTGTTTTCTGAAATTTTTGATGACCTTGAATGGGTCGTATTGTCCATTACACAGATGTTCAACGTAGAAGAAATACCACCCTCGTTTGGACTGGAATCCGCTTGACCGTGCTAAGAATATGGGTGATGGATGTGTACTAAGAACTGGAAGAATCAGAGTACCGCTATAAGACTTTACGCTTAACGTATGTCAAAAACGGCAAAAAAATTTTGAGAATAAAGATGAAATGAGATACAAAGGTTTTGAAAATTTTCTAGACTAAAAAAAAATATATATAAGTTTATAGAAAATTTTATATATAGTTACTTCATTATTCAGTTTCAGGGTCTAGGGGGGGCTTTAGCCCCCCTCCCCCCTGTGGGTGCGCCAATGCATCTATTATTTTACCCATACTTTCAAAAGTGCATGCAAAACATGTGCTAGATCAATGAAGAGACAGCTTTAACAGCTTTAGTAAAGACTTCTCATATATCTCACTGATGAAAGGGTGGCTGTTGAATAGAAAGATACACCCACCCCTTTCCTTTCAGGAGAGAGAAGTTCATGACCTTTGAACCAATAAGAATTAGTTATCTTCCTTTTTTTGCATTTGGGATCCTGAGAATCGTCTATCTGGATGCCATATATTTGAACGAATTTCACCCCTTTGATCGTGTTTGGCGAGTGAGGACAGTAAAGTTAATCGCCACGTTTTAAGTGTTACCCGACGATTGCCGAGTGCTAATTTTGTGCTATACAGTATATTATGACCAAATATTCTAGCTGGGACAGGTACAAAAGTTGTTCCACAAAGATGATGATGAGAAAAATCTGTTGGAAGTTGAAATGAAATTTTTAAACTGGCTTTGGGATGATCAATATTGGTGGCCAAAGAAAGATCAAGTTGAAGTTGTTGCAAAGTCCTTTTTGTTTTTTGGACCTATTGAGACTCAGTCTGTTGATCCTTTCCATGTTAAATCTATTGAAGATGTCAATTACAGTAATGTGAAAAAAATTACAAAGATATCTTTACTTAAAGTTCATAAAGATAGAAGTTTTGCTCATAAAGTTTGACAGGCCTAACTGTTATATTTAACTGTTCATTTTAGTTTTCTTTGACAGTAAAGATAATAAAAAGTTAAAATTTCAGTGCAAATTCACCTTGTTTAATAATTAAAATCCATAAAGATACAACTAAACGTAAATATATTGCTTGAAGGTGCGTAAAAACATACATAAAAATATTTAAAAGCACATTAAAGTCCTTTTAAAATATCAAAACATTTTGATTTTTTAAAAGGACTTTAATGTGCTTTTAAATGTTTTTATGTATGTTTTTTCGCACCTTCAAGCAATATATTTACATTTAGTTGTATCTGTATGGATTTTAATTATTAAACAAGGTGAATTTGCACTGAAATTTTAACTTTTTATTATCTTTACTGTCAAAGAAAACTAAAATGAACAGTTAAATATAACAGTTAGGCCTGTCAAACTTAATGCTATGTAAAAATTTTATTGCACTGTGAAAAAGAATTATGCTATTAAAATATATTTTTTTTTTTAAACAAAATTGGTGTCTGGTTTATGTTTTTATTTAGATTTTTTTTTTTTTTTTTTCAGAACTATTATTGCCTTCAGAACTATTAAAAGAAGTCTGAAATTCTCTACTGATTTACATAAATTTATGTAAGACAGATGTAGCTACTGTAACGAAACTATTTGTGTGAAAAAGTATCGTGAAACATACTTTTATTCATATAAATATAAATTGATTTTTGGTGTACAGTTACAATTGCATTTTAGGTAGATTTTGTAAGAAATATTACCTATTATATTCTCCCCTAAGTTGGAATTTTTGAAAAATTTTTGCAGATCTACACCGATCATGACTCCCAGAACCCAAAACCACCCCCAGTTTGAAACTATATATATATATATATATATATATATATATATATATATGTATATATATATATATATGTATGTCACTTTTTTATGGACACAATAACTGCAATAATTCTGCACAAATCTCTTCCAAACTGATACATAAAATCAAGAGGCATGAAATCTCGGTCAAGTTCGTTAATGGGCAAAATCGAAACCAAGAGGGAGGCGGGAATGGGAGGGCTTTTTGTGAAAACAGAAAGAAAACCGTAATTTCTTAATTATGATACGTATCGAATCCGTTTAAAGTTATTACTACTTCTAGGAAAAAGGCCAAAAATTTATGTATGACAGATTTTTGATGATATTAAAAATGGCCCCAAGGGAGGTTTTAGAAGAAAAAAAATCGTAAGATATCAAATCCGCTTAAATTTATTATAAATCCTCTTAATATTATCTAAAACTTTTATATTGACAAGTTTTTTATAGGACCAACCCTTTATAGCAAAAAAAAATTAAAAACAAAAAAAATCTCTGCCCGCTCCACCTGCAAACAAGTAAGGTTTCGAAGTGGGCAGTACCAGCTACCACATATGGCAAAAAGGTAGTTTCTTTTGCAATTTCCAACAAACAGGCGCCCCGCGGTATGTGTCTTCGAAATCTGCCTGTAGGCCGAGCCGTCAGGGAATTTTTATGTATTCAGAAGGGTCTAAAAAACCATTTTTGGTCATAACATTTTACAATGGTGTATCTTAACCCCTTAACTGTGTAGCCCGAACTCAGTTTGGGCAAGAACAGTTTGCTTGTTTTGTTACTAAAAGCTTTTGCACACCAGTAATTATTTAACGCAACCTTTGCTTTATTAATCGGCAGACCATTTTCGATTACACAAAGCAAATATTTTAGTACGGGAAAAAGTGGTGTATTGTGCCTATTTTTAGTTTAGGGTGTCAAAATACCTCCCACAGTTAAGGGGTTAATAGCCGTCGTTGGTGTTCAAATCAGCCCCTTAAAAAGCCCCCCCACAAATAGCTGTCTGAAAATTACCCCAAACCACAAAATAATTTTCAGACAGGCTTTTATTTCATTTTATTTTTACTATTAATGCTAATTACCTGAAAATGCTACAGAATCACCAAGCATGGGGTGATTTTACCAAGAGAAAGTTTTAAAAAAATAGCCATTGATTCCTGAGTAATTGCAAAAGTTTTGTTTTTGTCTGAAAATTACCCCGGCCTGCCCTACAAATTAATTTTTTCTATATTAAAAAGGATTAACATTTAAAATTTTTAAAATCATCCTATTAATTGTATACATCCTGTTATAAAACAAAAGAAAAAAAATCTTGGGGTTTTGCAAACCCTGACAGTTAAGGAGGAAGTCTTACATGTATATTAAATTTATATATGTTTATTAATGTATGTTGTCTTTTTTTGCAGGTATCACTTTGAAGATGACGTCCAAGAACTTTGAAGAGAATGACTTAGTTTGGGCTAAAATGAAGGGCTTTCCACCTTGGCCTGGAAAAGTAACAGTACCTCCTGCAGATACAAAGCCTAAAAAGAACCATCATTATATATTTTTTTATGGTTCTGAAAACTATGCCTGGATTTCAAATGATTGCATTGACTTCCATAATGAAAGTATGGTCGAAAAGTATGGTAAAAGAAAAGGGGAACTTTTCCGTAAAGCTGTGGAAACCATCGTAGACTGCAGCAAGGGTGTTTCAAAATACCATACACTTATGGAAAATAATGAAACACACAATGAAAATGCTTCAAAGGTCACAGAGAGCAGAGGAAAATTAGATAAAAGTACTAAGGATGCACCCCCATCTAAAAAGAAGAGTTCCAGAGGTAGCAGCAGTGTTCAAAAGATTAAAAATAAATCGTCAATGAAGAAAGTTGCCCCAGTCAAAACATCTTCTGTCAAAAAGAATACGAGAAAACGAGCTCATTCTTCTGATCACCTGGAAAGTAGTTCAGAAATTTTTAAATCGGATCCAAATGCACAAGAAGCTGTTGAATCTGAAGCTGCTGAATCTGAAGCTGCTGAATCTGAAGCTGCTGAATCTGAAGCTGCTGAATCTGAAGCTGCTGAATCTGAAGCTGCTGAATCTAAACCTTCTACATCTTCTTTATTTTTCTTGGAGGATCTTTATTTTTATGATCCTTATAAAGTAAGACCTACTAAAAAAAAGATTGGTTTCATTGGATTATGCAAAATAGGGCAAGGTCTTGTCAGAAACCTTCTTAAACATGGACATAATTTAGTGGTTTGGAATGAATCTTTTGAAGCCAAAGCATTTGCTGAGGAATTTAAAATAAAAACTGTTGCCACTCCTGCTGAAGTTGTAGAAGATGCAGATATAACTCTTTGTTATATCTCTGATTCAGATGCCACAAAAGAAATTGTTGAAAGGGATTCTGGTGTACTTGAAGGAATGGAAAGGTCTAGAGGAAGAAAAAAAGGATTTGTAGAATTGTCTTCTATTGATCCAAAAGTGTCTCACGAAATTGCAAGCTTGATTGCAATGAAAGGTGGGTTTTACCTTGAGGCTCCTATATGTAGATCCAACGCTGAAGCAGATGAATGGAACTATTTGATTCTTGCAGCAGGCGATAAAATGCTGTATGATGACTGCAAAAGTTGTTTTGATTCTATTTCAAACAAACATGATTTTGTGAGTGCTGAGGTGGGAACAGCATCTAAACTTGATATTATTCACAATATGTTCATAGGAACTGTGTATGCTTCTTTAGCAGAATCATTGTCTCTGTTAGATAAGGCTGGAGATAAAGTTACAGGTGAAGATTTTTACACAGTTCTCGAAACTACTGGCCTAAATAGCGAGAGTATATTGCATAAATTAAGAGCAATGATAGGGCAGAATTGTGTTAAGGATGAAACAAAAGGAACTACTTTGAACCAGATGCAGCAACATTTCAAATTGGGGCTGTCGATAGGGCATGAAGTATCTCAACACACAAAAGTGTTTGCACAAGCTAATGAACTGTACAAACATTGCAAGTCAAAGAATTTAGGGGATCATGATGTCAGTGCTCTTTATTTAGGAACTAAAAAATGACTTTAATTTTAGAAGTTCCTATTTTTTTTTTCCCTTTAGTTTCTACGTGTGAAATTTAAAATTTTTCCTTTTTAACTTGTGAAATTGTATTCATGCATTTGTTTACATAAATTTTCACATTGATTGCTTTTTTTAATTGTTCTAAAATTGTACATGGTAATAAACACCTACAGGAATAAAATGTCATTTAAAATTACTTTATTTTTTTCTTTTTATGAAATTAATTTTTCAATGCTATCTAGATATTTCAGTAATGATCTGTTTTACAAAGGAGATGGGTTGATATAGCTAAAGTCAAATTTAAGCATGGGCCTGAGCTACAGCTGACAAAATACATAGGCCATGGCACTCTGCCAATCTCAACTGTTTTTTAGCTTAGCTTAACCATGTGGCAGTTCATCAAGTGAATGAACGCCCGAATTCCATCCATTGCTCTATATATCTTATTTAATACACCCAAGAGGGAGTAAAGTCCAAGGACAGCAAATGAAATTTTCAGGTTACCACTTTTTAATTTTGCAAAGTTAAAGAAAAAATGCATATCTGACAATTTCTATGTTTTTTTTGTTTTTTTTTAATGACGTAAACATGTTTTGATTCAAAATAATATTCAATAAAATGTGTGTTGCATTTATTTAATGAAATGTAGTAAATATTTTATTTATTATTAAATAAAATTTCTGGTTCAGTTACGTTAATTTGACTTTAATGAAGCATAGAAGTTGGCAGCCAGATAAACTGTTAACTGTAATGTGACATTCTCATGTCATGAAAGATGCGATTTTACGCATTGTCAAAGGTAACAGACCATTTAAACACTTGTATCGCAAAATAATCTGTCTTGCTGTTTAATAATTAATAAGAACAGATTAAATTAAACTTAAGTATTGGCTCAAGTAAAAGCTAGGCATGATTATCTACATTAAATGCAAAGAAAAACATTATAATCTATATTATGCAGGCTTTATTTTTTTTAGTCAAATTTACAATATGTATATAATGATACTTTGCAATAATGTTTTTTTTTTTTTTTTTTCCAATCTGATCTAAATGCAATTACAGTCAGTGGCATACCCAGCTTTTTATTTCGGGGGGGGGGGGGGGGGGGTCTGACTTAAATTTCCATATTGTTCTGAATATTACGAAACACATTGAATTGTGTTGTAAACAACAATAATTTTTGACAATAAGGATGTAGCCAGGGGGGGGGGGGGGTTGATTCTGTTCCAAATTTACTTTATGTGAACATCTTTATCCTTTTTTTTTTTTGTGCACTAGTAATCTGTAATAACAATTCCTAGCTAATTGTTCAAAGTGAGTTTAGCTAGCACGTGTACACTTTTAAAGCAGAAGAATAAGTTACACATCCTGCTTTAAAAAATGACACCAGCTGGCTAATTATTTTAGAAACTGTACTAAAAGAAAATAAAATGTTTATTTTCCTCATACTGTACATTTTATAGACAAACCATCATTCCATTTCTGAAAATACATCGTAGCTACATAACATAAAACTTTAAAAATGAATATAACTGCAAACTAAATCAGGTTTCTTTTTTTATTTAACTTATAATAGTGAACATTTATTTTTAATTACACAACAAAATTCATCTAAAACAAATCGTAAACGTATTTTTAAAATATGCACATACTCCACAAGCAGTTCAGTTTAGCGAAGCGATAAACAAAATATTGTAGTCCCATATTTGGATTTTATCTCAAACAGCTTACTCGCCAAGATTTGGCATCGTGGTTCTGAATCAAACAGAATTTCCAAATACGCTTCAGTAAGCAGAGGTGCACTTCAGAGGATGGCCAAGTGAAGGACAACATTATTTACCTGACTCAAAACATGCAACATTATTATCTTACTGTAGTATTGGAATTGGTACACAAATGTCTTATATGATGCACATACATCAGGCCTCTAGGATTCAAGAGCTCCGTGTAAAAATAAAAATAAATCATACAAAATATATATCATAGTAAATTTAGAATTATATTTTTCTGAGAGAGAGCCTTACACAGAACCCCAATTTAACGAATAAAAATTTCTGTCCTGATGAATTCGTTAAATCGAGGTTCGACTGTATAAGCAAATTAATTGTATTATATTTTTTAACAAAATTCTTAGTACAGTAAAACATATGAAAATAGATCATGTCTCTAATGGAATTCTGTCAGTATGAAAAAATCCCATGGTCCCAATGAGAAAAACACCAGACAAATGTACCTGTGAAGACAGAAATCGGTCTAAAATAGAATTTTATCCTGATTCCATGTTCACAGGTTTTACTATATTGCCTTTTATTTTACTCACTAAATTAGTCTAAGATTTCAGACAATAAAAGTTTTTACATTGAACACAGGACCTTCATGGACCCCCCTGAAGAACCCTGTGGACCACAGTTTAGGAACTGCTGCTGTACCATAATGCTATATTTTCTGCTGAAAATTGAAGTCAGGGTCTTAATCTTTCTTTTCCATCACAAAAACTACTTTTTTGCTTTTCTTTGAACAAATTCCTGATTATAATTACTTCACTGATAATTAAATTTGTAGATGCTTGAATATTGAATGTTTACAAATAGTAATTGGATACTTATTATGTTCTAAATTATTAAACTATTATGTTTAAATTGTCAAACTATTTTGCAAGGTCTTGCATTTGGTGAATCATTTTTTTTCCTTATTTAAAGTATCAGTAAATTCAAATATTGCACTTTTTTTATTCACTGTAATAGCTTTTTTTCAAAGACAAAATCATATTTTTTCCTTATAGTATGGCTATACTTAAAAATTTTTTAATTGCACAGCAAATGGAATATATATATATATATATATATATAAAAACTCTTTTAGTTATTTACTTTGTTAATACTATATGAAAAAATATAATGGCTTAAGGGTTTACAAGTAATGTAGATAGTTTTTATAATTTTATTAATATAATAATTAATGAATCTTTAAAAGACTCAATGGGTAAAATCATTCAACATATATCATTGTTGAAAAAAAAAACATACAAAAAAAATTTGCAAACAAAAAAATGCTTTATTTATTTATTTTTTTACATTCAAGCCACAAGTTTTTTTATATTCAAGCCACAGATGTATGGATAATTAACAAAACAAACAACATAAAAAAAAATTTTTTGCAAGCAAAAAATGCTTTTTTTTACTATCCAATCGGCCTTTTGCATGCCGCAACCAATTTGCAATAACTTTTTCTATTTGGCACTCTGATGTTTCATCCCACTTCACATGAGTCTTAACAGCACCTATGAGAAAAAGATTAAAAAAAAAAAAAAAAGTAGCTGTAAAACACACATTTAGTTAATACATACATAGAAGACATCTGGAAAAAATATTTACTAATACATATATGAATTTTACTATTTCGGCATTAATTCGGGTTCTATGGCTTCAATTGGAAATTTTACAAATTTAACTTCCCGAATATCGAAATTGAAAGGAGAAAACACATGGGTGCAAGAAGCCTTTTCAAGCCAAAACTATAAACTTTCCCAATATTATGAATAACCAAATGACAATAGGCTAGAAGATTTCTATGTCTTGCGTTAGGGCTAAAAATTGATATCTAACAATAAGTGAAAGCGATTAAAAGTTCTTGACAGTAAAATTGGTATTATTTAAAACATACTTGGGAAAAAAAAGTATCTAAGTTTTACAATATCGACTTCACTTCTGGTTCTACAGAACGGAAGAATTCAAAGAAAACAAGAAAAAGATTGACATACAAGATTTTTCTTTCATTACAGATGTATGGATAATTAAAAAACAAACATAAAAAAAAAAAAAATTTTACAAGCAAAAAATGCTTTATTTATTTATTTTTTTACTATCCAATCGGCCTTTTGCATGCCGTAACCAATTTGCAATAACTTTTTTTATTTGGCACTCTGATGTTTCATCCCACTTCACATGAGTCTTAACAGCACCTATGAGAAAAAGATTTAAAAAAAAAAAAAAAGTAGCTATAAAACACATATTCAGTTAATACATAAATAGAAGACATATACAAAAAAAAAATGTATTTACTAATACGTATATGAATTTTACTATTTCGGCATTAATTCGGGTTCTATGGCTTCAATTGGAAATTTTACAAATTTAACTTCCCGAATATCGAAATTGAAAGGAGAAAACACATGGGTGCAAGAAGCCTATTCAAGCCAAAACTATAAACTTTCCCAATATTATGAATAACCAAATGAAAATAGGCTAGAAGATTTCTATGTCTTGCGTTGGGGCTAAAACTAAAACCTGATATCTAACAACAGGGTCGTACTGGCCCACCGGGCAACGAGGCAAATGCCCGGTGCGCCCTCGTCACTTTTTTTTTTTTTTTTTTTTTTTTTTTTTTCGAAGCACATTTAAAGTTGTGCATTCTGAAATGCATAAAATTTCAAAGATTTTCATGTGGCAAATTAAAAAGTAATACTTTTTATTTTTAAAAGTATAGCATAAGCAAACTGTGTGCATAAGCAAACTTTCAAAAAACTAATATCGTGTTCGTGTTTCTGTAATTATGGCGCCCTTGGTCAGATTTTTTTCAGCGCCTCTGTAAAAATAACTTAAAAAAAACTAATATCGTGTTCGTATTTTTGTAATTATGGCACCCTTGGTCAGATTTTTTTCAGCGCCTCTGTAAAAATAACTTTCAAAAAATTAATATCTTTTTTTTTTATTATTTATGGCGCCCTTTGTCAGATTTTTTCAGCACCTCTGTAAAAATAAGTTTAAAAAAACTAACACCATGTTTTGTAATCCTGGCTCCCTTGGTCAGATTTTTTTTCAACGCCTCTGTAAAAATAACTTTCAAAAAACTAATATCGTGTTTTTGTAATCATGCGCCCTTGGTCAGACTTTTTCAGCACCTTTGTAAAAATAACTTTAAAAAAAAACTAATATCGTGTTTTTGTAATCCTGGCGCCCTTGGTTAGATTTTTCCAGGGCCTGTTTAAAAATAACTCTAGAAAATCTAATATCGTGTATTTGTAATCATAGCGCCCTTAGTCACATTTTTTCAGCGCCACTTTAAAAATAACTTTCAACAAATTAATATAGTGTTTTTGTAATTACGGCACCCTTGGTCAGATTTTTCAGCGTCTGTGTAAAAATAACTTTCAAAAAATTAATATCGTGTTTTTGTAATCATGGCGCCGTTGGCCAGATTTTTTCCAGCTCTTGTATAAAAAAACTATTATGGTGTTTTTGTAATAGCTCTTCCCCCACCTACCCACCCACTTACACACACGTACACTCCCCACAAGCACACACACAGTGTTGAATTCAGACACTTTTCTCCGGGAGGGACTTCTGTGGCTCCGGAGGGGGGCATAGGCGTTGATATTGTACTTTTTGACCATTCAAAACACAAAATCTCACATTTTCCGCAGGGGACATTTTACTGCTTGGGGAGGGTGAATGTCCCCCCTCCCCCGGGTCACCGCCTGAATTCAACACTGCACACACATAAATCGATGCTCTTAGTTCTAATAAACTGGAACTTTCCATAATTTCTTAATGATAATATACGTTACACCGCCAAGCCTAATTTTTCACAAGTTTTTGGGCAATGGAAACTTATGTAAATTTTGCTTTTCAAAGAATAAAAGGTTAATTTTTCATATCTATTTGAAAAATGTTTACAATTTTTTAGCATTTGAAAATGCCAATAGTATCTAAAAACCTTTTTTCAAAAACTGTATCTCCTTAACCACTCTAAACTTCAAACACCACCCCGAATTACAAATTGAAAAATGCACATGACATGTAATCGAAATAAATATATAAACCACTGAAACTTGTAAAAGTCGTTTCACAAAAGAATGGATGAAAGAGAAGTGCAGATGCGCGCAGATGTGTTTTTATTTAGTTTTCAGTGCTGTTAGTCAATAACGTGGGAGTTCCTAAGAAGACAAATGCCCTAAGAAGACATTTCGGTCGAGTTTCACCTTAGATACCCAGTGGTATCTGTAGTAGTACCAGATGTGACACTTTTTATTGATTATACCATATTGTGGGATTTTTGGATCTCTGTAACTTTCTGAAGAAAATAGAAATCGGATGTGGAGGTATTTTTCCATGAAATGCTAATTAACACACGCTCGGCGTACAGACATCAGCAAAGAAAGAAACGTTAAAACGAAACAATAAAATATCGAATTAAGTAACTGTTATAGGAGTTTTATAATGTTTTGAGTAATAACATAAGTGATGTATTACACAAAATTCCTCCTCAGTCAAGAATTCTTAATTTTTTTTTACATATTTTCAGCTGTCCAAAACTTTTTGACGATATTTTTAAGCAATTTTCATTGATACATACTTTAAATTTTTAGATATTCCCATTAAGGTGAAAACGAAAAATAACTTTGCCAATAAACCTATCATTTTTTAGATACTTTTTTTTTCCAAGATATCGAGTAAGAAATAGCTGCAAAATAATGAACACATATAAGCTTATTGCGGTAGAAAAACGTGTTATTCTTCTTCTTTTCTATATTTTACCCCCATTATGCAATTAAGTATTTGAGTATTTCTATTTTCTTTGACTTTGCAAAAACAAAGTCAAAGAAAATAGAAATACTCAAATACTTAATTGCGTAATGGTATTTTTTTTGTTTTGTAATACAATGCTTAACCTTTTAAGACCTGAAGAGTTTTGGTAGAAATTAAAACTTGGTTTTTAACCATAATTAATAGAATCATATTTAAAAAACATATTTACGTTGTCAGGTTACATCAAGGAGGATCCCCACAATTGTGTGGTGCAGGCTTGGGCTTTTGTATCACAGGGAAAGAGGAAATTGTTTTTCTTTTTCTTAGGATCACTTACACAATTGTGCAGGTCAGGTCTTAAAGGGTTAAATATAATTTTGATAGTACATATTATTTTTAAAAAATGTAAATATATTTGAAGCTATTGCTGCTCTTCTGATGCCTTTATTTATTTATTTATTTTTTGTCTGTGTGTGTGTGAGTTGCGGCGACTATTAAAATTAAATTTGGCTTCTGTAATTAAAATAAACAGCAATTTAAAATTAAATATGATTTGATTTATTTTGGTGACTAGGCGAGACAAAGGGTGGAAATTACGGAAAGCTTTTTTTTTTTTTTTCAAAATGCCGACTGTTTTGAAGAGATTATTCAACTTTTATCGAAGCAAAATAAGGATTTTTGATGATAGAAAAAAATCCTTAATGCTCTGCATAATTATATAAGAAAAAAGGCTGACAAAATTAGAAGTAAAACAATTCAGTATTATTAAAGTAATCGTGTCGTGGTCATCTATTTAAAAATGCAATTTTGAGAAAAACTAGTTTCAATTTTATGTTATAATTATTGTAGAATGCTTATTATATATATATTATATAGAATCGTCTACTTCAGATTCTGGCCACATAAAGAAGTCTTGATTCCGTTGATAAAGCCGCTAAAATAAAAACTCGATTTTCCGAAATTTATAAGTTATGATTACGTGCAAATCCTTAAGGAGATTTTCTAAAAAATATTTTTTAACGTTCAGTAATGCAAAAATTTCTGCTCATTTACAAACATAAAAATAGTGTTCGACAGGAACCGAATTTCAGTTACCTTTCTAGTTTCGACAGAAAACGAAAACGAAATTGTCTTAAAAATAAATTCAAAGTAATTAACATAAACATGCGTTTTGTGTAGAAACGAAAGTACATAATTATTATTTAAAAATTAATTTTATTGAAATAAAATTAATTAAATATAAGGTGCTATAAACATAAAAAATGATTCAAAAATAATTTAATTTAAAAATAACGAATTTAATCAATATTATTAATACCTTCTAGATTTATCCCCTTTTATGTGAATACATAGTATGTGCAGCTCTTTGGATGGTAGTGCTTTTCGGCGATGATAGGGAGGGACAGTTTTAGTAATACCGAATATTCGGCAGTATTTTCGCCGAAACTAAGATTTTGCGCTGAAAACGAAAATGAAACCGAATATTCGGCCAAACTCTACATAAATAAATGAGAATTGCAGGCTTGGTCATTGAATGATTTGAAATACAACAGATTATTTTCTTTAAATTAATCACATCTTGAGTTAAAATTGATTGTTGTCTTATGACAGCAGTTTTTTTACTCTTCCCGACTGTCGCGTCCGGAAATTAGGTTCAAAACGGCACCTTTGACAGCATTTTCTGAAAGATCTTTTGCTTTTCCTAAAAATATATAAAAGACAGTTCTATTACAAAGTTTCTGATAGGCAATAGAAAATAGCTGGTATTTTCTGCCTTAAAGCAGTCAGCAGTTGTAATGAAATTTAATGAAAACCTTTCAAACAAAATTATCATGCAATACAATTCAAGTAATACTTTTCAAAGTAATACATTCAAAGTAATATTTTTAAAGAATTATTACTTTTCTAAAGATTTTCGGCCCCTCCACCCTTGCCCTGCGCAGTGGCGTATCTAGGGGGTGGGCTGATGAGGCTTCAGCCCCCTCCGAAATTTGTAGAAAATATCGTTTAATTACGAAAGTTTAGCAAAATGTGATGAAACTTGCTAAGATAAAATTCAAAATGAACCAGACAAAAAATTCCGTTTTAGACAGATTTTCTTCTAAGAAAGTGTGTTATTTCACAAATGCCGTGCGTGTATGTGCTCCAAAATGAGTCTAAGAATGTTTTGAGGGAGAGGTGGGGTAGATCGAGAATGCTGTTATATAATTTTAAATTTGCTGTTTATTTGGTTTTATTTACAATTTATTAAATACTTTTAGTAGATAATTTTCAGTATTCCGTTTTAAAAAATGCTGTGTAACGATGTAATTATACTTGCGAAGACAAAAACCTGTTTAAAACGACATTTTCCCCTGTCCCATGCAATTTCATCTTAGTAGATTTGATTTTAAGATAGAAACCTGTTTAAAGCGGAATTTTCCCCGTTTCTTGCAATTTCCTTCTTAGAAAATTTTACTGTATCTCAGCCCCATCCGAAATGATAAGTCTAGATACGCCACTGGCCCTGCGTATACACATGAATTGCAGTACAAAAGAACAAGATCTTTGAAAAACAGAAACAATCCCAGTAGCCCAATAGCTTTTGTAAATGTAAGTTTGCTCATTTGAAAGGAAACCGAAATATATTATGTCCGAATGAGACCGAAATACATTATGTCCGGGAAAAGAGAGTACCGAAATCAGCCATCTATTGTCCACACCACAGAAACTGGAAATGGATGTGTTTCTAATTTTCAACCGATAGTCGGTATAAATAAAGTGCTCTTGATGTGAAATCTACTTCGTTTGTCTCGTTCTATCCAGTGTCAAAGAACTACTGCGTCTTTATATTATTTGCCGGTGACCTAAGTTATTTTCTTATTTAATCTTAAACATTTTTTCTTATAATAAGCTTGTACTTCAACCTTTTTTTTAAAAAAAAAATAGTATACAGTGTTATAAAATATCATCACCACAGCTCAGATATGCTGATGTTGCATTTTGCATAACAAGAACTGTGACTTGTCCATGGAAAAACAATATAAGGTATAACACAACATATTATTAAATTTTTTGATTGTATCTCTTTCACAAGAATGTTTATTAGTTTGAATTTTTGTGAAATCTGCAAAATCTGCCTAATGTATTTCTTTATTTTCTCTTTGTAACTGCTGCGAGAAAAAAAAAATCCCTGCCGGCTCGGCGTACAGGCGGGGTTAGATTTCGAAGTTAGCTATACTAATTTCACCAATAAAAACTTAAATCAAGATTAGAGATAAACCCAGTTCTTCACTAAGAATGAGCTCTAGAGACCTAAAATTTCTTAAGAAGTTTGTTTTGTTTATACTGTCTTTATACCTCACATTTTCAACAAATTTATGAACCTATTGTCGTTTTTGTTATTTTTGAAGAATTGTAGTTCTATTATAAAAACAAAATTCCTAGCTTGAAAACAATGTCCTGACGTATTCAACACTTGAAAGAGGGGGTTAATTTTCGTATTTTTCGAAACAGATTGATAAGTTAGAAAGCGTAAAGAACGTAGATGGGATTTGGTGTTTTCCGTTTTATGTATCTCGAACCGTTCAGCCGATGCCTGTTTCGAAAGACGGGTTAAAAAAAGCCGCTTTCGGCTTGTATCTGCCTCCACACTTTAGAACGTGATTTCTAGCACTCGTCGGTGCAACAGTTTTCGGTCAACCTTTTAACCCCTTCGCAACGAGAGCTCTTTCCTTAATTTTTAATCTTTTACCAGCGGTTTTTCACAACAGAAAATTTTCTGTAATTGAATCGCGAAAATGCTCTGACTAAGTAAGGTAAACTTTACAATAAAAAATAACTGGAAAGAATAATGAAGGATTCTGAGCACCTTAAGTGGCACGTATACCGGTCGCTCGTCTCCAAGGGGTTAAATTGCGGGGTTTAATTAATATATCGGCCAATTATATAAAAAAACAACAAAATTGAAACTCAGGTGTATTAAGACCTGCCTTGGACCATTCTCATCCAAATTTACAGACCTTTCGCGCAGTAAATTTTCCTAGCCATTTCTTTCTTTTTTTTCCGCACACACAAACACATACTCAGAGAGAGAAACTCCGTTCTTTTATTAGTATAGATATCCTTCAAATAAATTACAATAACAAACTTATTTCTGACAGAATTGTGATACATATGGCTATTAGTATAAAGTTGTAGTTGGCATTAAAAAAAAAAAAAAAAAAGAAAAGAAAAGAAAATCTGTTAAGGGCACTCGGTACCCTTGATTCAGCGAAAAATGACATAAAAATATCGATTTTCTTATTTTTTGCTTAAATTATACTTTATTACCCTTAGTACATTCTCATGAAGTTTTGTAAAGATTCGAGTATTATAAGTACAGTTTAAAGCGAGAGTGGCCGAGAGGTTGTACCCTCGAAGCTGGTAGACGGGAGGTGCTGAGTACGAACTCAATTGCGCCGGTCGGATTAATTGTTGCCCCCCCCCCCCCATGGAGGGCACCACCCTCTTTAGGGCCTATATCCCCCGTGTTGATAATTGGTCGTCATGAACACAATCAAGCAACCTTATGGTCTGTTTGATAAAACTAAGTATCGGAATTACAAGAAAGTAAAAAGTTTTTTTTTTTTTTTTTACACATAAAAATGTAAAATAAATTCAGTTTTTCACGGTAATTTTACAGGTACTAGCACATTTTATTTATTTCACCCAAACTAATTAACTTAGGAAAAATCCGATACTTAAAATTGTAGAGCGCACTTCTACGAATACTTTTTTAAAAAATTAGCTGAAAATGTTCAAAATTGTAAGAGAAGATACATTTTAAAATTTACTTAAAATTTTCAAAAAAAATTAAATTTTTCGAATGTTGCCTGAAAAATTGAATAATTTCTTATTAGAATCATTTTCCTTCATTGAGTCCTTTATTATTATGCCAAAAATGTACCTTAAAATACTTAACATTTAAATAAAATGTTCAAAAGGTACCTAGTCGCCTTAAAATAAAATTTATGGCCAACCTTCTTGGGACTTGTCCTACTCCATTTAAGTTGGATTTCTAATGCATTTAATCTCCAAATAAAGAACACTCCATTGAACAATAGGAATTATCTCATTCAAAATATATAAAATAATCTTCTAGCCGTTACGTATGTTAACTTTTCAAAAAAATTGTTTTAGATACTTTTAAATAGTAGTTGGCGCCCTTTTGATTAGAATTTGGCGCCCTTTTTATCCAAGTTGCCACCACCCTTTTTGTCATGCCAGTACGACCCTGTCTAACAATAAGTGAAAGCGATTAAAATTTCTTGACAGTAAAATTGGTATTATTTAAGACATACTTGGAAAAAAATAATTCGACTTCACTTCTGGTTCAGTGTTGCCAGTAGGCTACTTTTTAAAAATTCAGTTTTTTGAAATGATATAATTTGCCTTCTTTTTGCCTTACTTGATCAGTCATTAAATAAGACAAATTTTACTTTCTCAAAAAACTGGTGGCGATCAAGAAAACTGATTTTAAAAAAAGTAGCCTACTGGCAACACTGTTCTGGTTCCACAGAGTGGAAGAATTCAAGGAAAACAAGAAAAAGATTGACATGCAAGATTTTTCTTTCATTACAGATGTATGGATTAAAAGAGTTCAATTTCATTCACTTAACATGAAAGCACACACTTTATTTATAATTTATTTAAATCAGGAAAACAATCTTGTATATTTAATCATATACTATGAAATTAAGTTTTAAAAAATTATTCTATTCAGCTATTTGATGCCATCTATTAATATAAAAAAAAAATGAGTTTTACATAATCATTTATAAATTATATAATTTTTTCATTGTACAATGAGTTTTATATAAAAAAAACATTTTAATTATTTTGTTAATTTATGAGAAATATGCTATGGCTTAAGGCAGATTTTTAGAAAAATTACCCTTTAAATAATATATTAAAAATATATATTTAATAATTTCATGAATATAAAAAATAATGAATTTTAGAATAAATCTGTAAAATTATTCAGCCCATGCCACTGTTTGAAGAAAAGTATGCAATAAAAATTTGCAAACAAAAACAGCTTTTATATCCCCCCTCCCCCCCTCACAATCAGTCTTTTTCATGCAGCAACCCATATGCAATACATTTTTTAGATTTGGCAATCTGACGTGTCATTTGTCAAAAGATGAGTCGCAACAGCATCTATGAAAAAAAAAATGAATATAAAATACATGTTTAGTTAATATTACTGAAATAGAAGACTTAATACATATTTAAAAAAATATTTACTCATATGTATATGAAATTTTACTATTTCAGCATTCCACTTTGAAAAGGTGAATTCGGGTTCTAGGTGAAAATTTCGCATTATCACCTACATTAATTTTGCAATTTTAGTTTCCTGAATTTTGAAATTAAAAGGAGAATTGTATATATATTTATATATACAATTTGTTACTTTGAGTTTCGAATACTCTGAAAAAATGCGTAAAAATTTTACAATTTGACCTTACTACTTCTCTTCCCACAGACTGGAAGACAGAAATGGAGAGAAAAAAAAGAAAAAGAAATTGACATTATCTCAGTTTTGAGAATTTGAAAATTAGCATAAATTTACAAATTTTTGCATTATTCTGGGCTATTAAAAAAAAAAAAAAAGGGGGGGGGGGGGGTATGTCTAAATTTTAGGTTAAGTTGATTTGAATATAATATTCTAGACCACCTTATTGAAAATTTCAGTTTGAAAAAATACCAATTTCTGATGCTTCAAATCAAAATAATTCTAGAAAAGTCATATATATATATATACTTATTAAGGTTTTTTTAAAGGAAGATTTTGTTATTTTAACCCTTTTTGTGTTAAAATTTTCTATAACCAGTGTTTTATTAACATCTGAGACAAGAAAATAACCTTTACACAAACATCGAGCTTGCAACTTCTGGAAAAAACAGTGATGAATCAATATCTGGGTTGTACATATTTGGATTATATATATATGTGTGTGTGTGTGTATACACAAAAAAAAACACCTATTTTGATTACATGGATACTATATTATACAGGGGTGGGGAATTTTCAATAAATCTGACCAGCCAAAGGATATTTATATTACCAGCCAGCAAGAAGCAACATACAGTTGAAAATTGTTATGACAGAATTTACACATCTGCAAAAATAATTCATTACTACTACAATACATTTTTTTTTTCAATAAAATTAAGAAATATATACAACGGAAGAAATTTTAGTATAGCATAAAACTTAGTAACATATTTACATTGTAGTAATTGGAGAGTTGCAAAATATAACTGAAAAGTAATAAACGTATCTTCTATAACCAAAATAGTTTTAAAAGACTTCTTAAAAATTCCCTGGCCTTGCGAGAAGATCCACTCGCCAGTGGCGAGTAAAATGAAATTCCCCAACCATGTATACACATATTATTTATGTAACACCAAGTTTTAGAAAAGTTTACTCATGCTTACAAAGTATTCTTCTGTAGATCTCTAAAGATCTGAATGATTTCTTTTCTCGTATCCCCTGAAAACTGAATAATATTGCTAGGTCATCACTTATTACTTTTCTCATCATTATTTTTGTGGTTTGCTCACAACTATTTCCCCCCTAGCTTACTTAAAAATTGTATCTGAAAATAAAATATAATTATAAAAATCACTTAATAGATAATAAAAAAGAAAGAGAACAATTCTAACAATCAAACTTTTTTAAAATTCTAACTATCCCATTTATTGTTGTTATTTACCATTTGGTTAGATATATTTTCATCTTTTAGTTTTGATTCTAACTTTCCTAATTCAATGACATTGGTTACTGGTATCAAACTCATAATATCCTTTGATAAATTAGGATTGTTAGGATTTTCACCAACTACTTTTTGTTTGTTTAAGCATACAGAAATGCTGCCAAGCTGCTCAAGAATGTTCCTTTGGTTCATTTTTATTATGTTTATGTCTCGCAGGACAGCTGTTTCAAAACCTAAACACAAAATAATATTTTGAAATAGTAAAACAAAATTATTTATTAAAACTGCAGCGGTTTTTACTACATACAAGTGTACATATATATGGTTAATATAAAAACATTAGATGAAGAAAAGGAAATGTTTCATTATACTTACCAATAGTTCCTGAGAGAGATGAACTGCCTTTTTTTTTATATGTTTTGCACGCCCATATCTTCATTCAACAAAGATTCTAAAATAAAAATCAATATTTTATACTCAATCTTTATACAGTCAACTCCCTCTAATCTGCACAGCTTGGGACCAAAGGTCGTGCAGATTATAGAATTTTGCGGATTATAGGTCATTACTTTGTTTACATTTTTTTTGTGTGTGTGCTCTAATTTTACAGTAAATTAATTGTTAAAAAAGAAAGATATTGTAAAACATTGGGTTATTTCTTAAAAATCACATTACATTTAAGGAAAAAATATTTAAATTTTATTTTACAATTTCTTTTGTGTGTTTTTACAACTTTCAAACATTGATTGTCATTTGTTTGTGAACTTTTGACTTTTGGTCTAGTACTTTTTCTTTGAGTCTATGTATAGTCATTATTTCTTGTTCTGAGACAAAACTCTGTTTCTGAAGAAAATCCAGATATTTATAATCCATATCCAAGCCATGCTCAAGAGTTACTTTTTTATTTTCATCATCACACTCTGTGTCAGAATTATCCTATTTTCAGTAGAGTTCAACAGAGTAGTACTTATAATGTCATCACCTGTGAAACTCTCTCTAATTGGAGCTTCATCTTGTGAGGATATTCATTCAATTATATTTTCTCTATTCAAGAAATCAGGCACAACAGTTAGTGAATTGCTTGATTTTGTTTTGTGTTAGTGAATTTTTCTGGAGATTTCTGTTTAGCCACTATCTAAACTTAAACCACCAAAGTCAACGTCATCATCATTACTGTCTATAAATAAAGATGCTAGCCACAAATTATGAATTGCACCTACTAAAGTGTCTTTGCATACAGAGACCCATGCATCAGCCAAGAGAAAAATAAAGCTCTTAATTGTAAATTGCTTTCTATACTCGTCCATATTAGCTGATAAATCAGAGGTTATAATTCTTTACATAAATTTCATTTTGTATTGGCATTTCATGCTACGAATAATTCCCTGATCTATTGGCTGAATAAGACAATTTGTATTTGGAGCTAAAAGTAATGTAGAGGTGTTGTCTTTTTGTAATATTTTTGGATGTGCAGCACAATTGTCTAAGAGTTATAATATTTTACAGTTTATAGGTAAACCTATTTTTGTACTACAATGCATATACACTTCATTTACGAAATGGTTTTCAAACCATTCTGTGAAAATTTTCTGGGTGACACCATGATTTTTTATTGTGACAATATGTAACAGGCAGGAAGAAAGTTTCCTGATTTTTTTACCTTTTTTTTTCAGTTGAAAAAAAATTTCGTTGATCAAATTGCTGCTTTTTGAATTTCTCTCGCAAAGTTAATGGTAACCAAATTTTCATTGTTTACATCTAAAAAAGTGTGCGGATTAGAGAGAGTTGACTGTATATATTTCTCTTATGTGGTGTGGAAATAAGGCTGAATTTGTAGCTTATGGTTTGGCAACAACCGTAGTTTATGAATTTCACTCACTCAAAAATCGGAGAAAATAAAAATATCAACTGTCTAGATTGCACCTGCCGCCATCTGTTGCTGTCTTGATGAAATAAAAAATTATTTCTTTTATAAAAATCTATAATCAATTAGAACAGTAAAATGTCGAACGAAATTTAAACAATGATTGATGACATATATAAACTATCTTCCTATCACATAGTTTTTTTTTTTTTTTCCAATGAATTTAAACCGCGCTGTACAATATTATAGGTGCAATAAGTTTTAAACTAATTATGTTTCCAAGATCCTTTTTTCATAGTATTTAAATGATTTACATGCCCATTGGTAGCTAAATACATTTTTAGTTGTGTTTTCAACGGAAAATTACTTTTTTACATTAAAAAAAATTCTCAATTTCATATGTTCAAATGTTTTATGGTAGAACTTATTCTGGCTAGAATTGCTGAAAAATAAAAAGGGGCGAGTGAGCAAAGCGGTCTCAATGTGAATTGCTTCTCAATTCACAGGGGGTTGGCGAGTGTTAGCGAGTAGGGGGCTGAGCCCCCTAGTTTCCTATAAATATGTACTTACTACATTTTGTATTTGTGAAATAAAAAGTAAATGACAATAGTTTTAATTGCCAGATACAATTAGCAGTATATTACATAGAAAATTAAAACTGAATGTTCATTAATTATATAAATCCAATACAGCTAATACAGATAAAATATTCTGAAGAATAAGATATATACTTCAAAGTTTTATTAAGTTTCATGTGAATGCAACTAATAATATATTTATTATACGCACCACATCATTGGCGCACCCACGGGGGAGGCTAAGGGGGCTGAAGCCCCCCCCCCCCCCCCCCAAGACCCTGAAACTTAAAAATGAAGTAACTATATAAAATTTTCTATAAAATTATATATATATATATATTTTTTTTTTTTAAGGTCTTTAGAAAATGTTTAAAACCTTTGTATCTCATTTCATCTTTATTCTCAAATTTTTTTGCCGTTTTCGACATACGTTAAGCGTTAAAACTTATCAGTACAAAAACCCTTAACGGGTTAAAGTTTGTGACGCAGCACTTCACCTTTTGTCTGTAAGAATTTCAAATACGCGTCTTAAAATTAATGATATCAAATTTTGAGTGACGGTATGCTATAAATTAAAAAACTTATCTTGTTTTCCCCCTACTGCTATATTGATATTCAGTGGTGCAAATATTATTTTTTACATGAAAAAATATATATAAGTTTTTTGCTCATGCTTTTTCATTCACATCTCTGATAAATTCAAAATACGAATTTTAAAAGAAATGATATCAAAATTCAAGTGACGCCTTCATGTGACTTTAATGGGTTTTTTTTTAAATCCAATTTAATTTATTTTTGGTTTGTCTCCTAATGTATATTTACACATGCTAACAATACTTTTAATTTTCTAATACATCATTAAATATATCACTTGCAATGAGCCTGTATTATGCATTGAAATGTATTTATTTCAATAAATTGATTTATCTTTTGTGCCATGCTGTCGAAAATTGAAAGAAAAATTTATGCAAAGGTTTATTTTGCATCATACTATCCATTTGCATACATTTCACTTAGTTTGGATACAATGACGCAAAATAAACCTTTACATAAATTTTTCTTTCAATTTTCGATACTATAATAATCCTTTGGATACAAAATAATCATTTACATAAATTTTACTTATGATTTTGGATAGCGTGGCACAAAACATAAATCAGTTTATGGAAATAAATACATTTGAATACATAATATAGGCTCAGTGAAAGTAATATATTTAACAGTGTATTGAAAAATTAAAAGTATTGTTTGTATGTGTAAATATACTTTAGAAGACAAACGAAAAATAATTTAAATTGAATTTTAAAACAATCCTATTAAATTCACGTCAAGGTGCACTCAAATTTTGATATCATCTTTTAAAAACCCATATTTTGAATTCCTGAGAGATCTGAATGAAAAAGCACCAGCGAATAAATTTTATATATGTTTTCATGTTCAGATAATAATTGCACCTGTGAATATAAATAAAACTAAAAAGAAAATGATGATTTAAAAAAAAATTATTAACATAGCGTCACTCAAATTTTATATCATTACTTTTAAAACCCATATTTAAAATTCTTAGAGCCAAAAGAAAGTGTTGCGTCACAACTTTAAACCCGTTAAGGGTTTTTGTACTGATATCATTACTTTTGTGCGGTTATTGATAAAAATTTCATTCAGTCGAAATTAAGCATAGGGTATAAATTTATAAGAATAAAACTTAGTGGTTTCGCCCGCTAGCGGGCCTTCAATTTATCTTTTCACCAATTCAAAAAATGAATCCACCCTTTCCGGAAAAAAAAGGGGGGCGGGTCATCAGATAAATTAACTGAATAAAATGGATAGCCTTTGTGCGTCTTTTTGTAATTATATATATATACATATAGGTTTTTTTTTTTTTAAATGTTTATATCCGAGTAATTCTTGAAATTATATTTTTAGCTCACAGGCTATCAAAGCCTGAGAGTTAATGTGCGCCGGTTCTGTATGTACGTATGTATGTAAGTATGTACGTAATGCGATAAATCTTGATAGAAATATCCGTTTTGCTTCACATTTTGGTTATATGTATATAGTGATAATACTTCCCTGATTAGTTTTGGAGGTTCATTGGTTAATTATAAAGGGGGGAGCGGGGTACTAACCCCCCCCCTTAATTTATATAAATGGGTTTTTCATGCAGAATTACCCAATTTGCTTCAAATTTTGTATATAGATTCATTGTGGTAAGATGCTTCCCTGATTAGTTTTGGGGGTTCATTGGTTAAGTATAAAGGGGGGAAACGGCGGGCCAATCCTCCCTCTTGATTTATTGTCGATCTCTTTATTTTTCGAGGGGTATTATTCTTTGAAATAAGAGTATATCATACAATTAGTGTGAATAGCCTGTGAGCTCAATGCCATCAGTTTAACTGGGCACTTTTTTTTTTTTTTTTTTTTTTGTATTTGTCTTTGTTAAATAAATGTTTGTTTCTTAAATAAAGATATATAATTTTTCTTGTGTAATCTTTATTTAAATATACACACATAGGCACAAAAGTTTTTTAATTTATCAAAATATCTTGATCATATGTAAAAAATACATAGACAATCAAGTTATGTTTTGATTAAAAAAAAAAAAAAAAAACTATCTTTCAAATAGGAAGTTATTGACAACAAGTCTTAAATGTAGAAAATGATTCATATTATACATGTGTATTAATTTACAGAAAAAACTTGTTGTATTTGTATTTATATTACATTTAATATAAGAATAAAATTACAATAATCCAGCAATATATGAAACCCTATTTCTCTTTTCCAGGGTCCCCTTTCCTTTATTGTCACAAAAATTTGAGCATTTCCAATGTCTCAAAGTATAGATGGGAGTATGTAAAAAAAAAATTAGATAAATATATTTATTATTAACCTACTCTATTAGTATAAAATATCAGCTCTAACTGAAAATTACATGCTAAATTTGGGGACCGATTGCCCAATTAGCGTGCAATCACACAATTGCTACAAGTTTCAAATTTATTTTACATTTACTGTAGGCATATATATTTTTTAAATCTAGCTACTGTCTTACGCTCTTTAAATAGTTTGAGTACAATAAAATTAATGCTAATAAAAATTTACCTTATTCCAATTACTTGCTTTGAATAGGAATTGATATTTTTGGCTCATTTTAAATAATACAGCTGGGAAACAGAATGTATATATATAATAATAATAATTTTTAGTTATTTACAGTTTGTAAAATTTATTATGAATATTTAATGAATTCTTAAACTGAAAGTCCTGGTTTTCATATTTTATTTATTTAAAAAAAATAAATAAAAGCATATAAAATCATTGCATCATTTGTTTTAATTAGAAAAAAAAAAAGTTATTCTATAAAATATTTACAAGAATTACGTGGTAAATCCCGGATATCAAAGTACAATAAAATTTAAAATAAAAAAAGATATATCTGAGTTCCAGGCTTGTTTTGAATAAGAATGAATATTTTTTGTTCCTTTTTAATAATACAGTGGGAAAAAAATATACATATTATTTACAATTTGTAAAATTTAACATAAATATTTTACAAACTCTTAAAATAGTTCGTTTTTTGTTCTGTTAACTAAAAAACTCGTAAAAAACATAACAAAATTTCTTTTTAAATACAGCTCAAGAAAAAAAAAAGTTTTCGATTTGCTGAACTTCAATTACTGACAATAGATGGCGCTCCGGCCAAACACGGCGTTCCCCTACCTGAGGTATTCTATTACCATGCGCGTAAGAAATGCGTAAAAAGTCTACGCAATAGGCTTAAGAAAATAGTCCCATTTTTAAACCAGATTATTTAAAAAACAAGAGTTTTCCTACGTTAACGCGAAACGACATTCGCTTAGTCTAAAACCGATTAATATAATATATTAATTTTTAAAAAATCGCCCGAGCCATTTTCGAGATAAATTTTCAGATGCCTTACATTTACCCAAATTTAGTTAAAAATGGACTTCCAGTTCTTAAAATCTACTGCACGTAGAAATGTATAAATTTCAGGATTGAATTAGACCATAGATATAAGACTAATGTGAAAAAATCAAAACGGTATGCCTCATATTTGCTGAGATATTAAATGTCGGCGTTTTGATTTCTCTTTGATGTCCTTCTAGCCGTATATATAGAGTGACGGAAATCTTCGGTTTTGGGCGTTCGGTTTTCGGTTTTTGCTGCGTCACTCGAGATACTGCCGTCCCTCATGATAGCGGTACTCTGGTTCTCTCAGTTTTGAGTACACATCCATCATCCATATTTTTAGCACAATCAAGCTGATTCAAGTCCAAACGAGGGTGGTATTTCTTCTACGTTGTACATCTGAACCATACGACCCATTCAAGGTCGATAAACGATTGGCACTACCCATTTTGCAAAACATTGAAGTGGGGTGCTGGAAAAATGGCAGCCCCACACTAAAAACCTTTTATTACTCTAGTACAAATGAGGTACAAACGAAAAGATTGTTGGTATAAACGGGTACAAACGACAAACGAGATATAAACGATTGGCCCTATTTATTTTGTAAAACGTTGAAGCGGGGAGGGGCTGGAGAAATGGCAGCCCCACACTAAAATCTTTTTATTACTCTAGTACCAATGAGGTGCAAACGAAAAGATTTTTGGTACAAACGAGGCATAAACGATTGGCTCTATCCATTTTGTAAAACATTGAAGTGTGTGTGGGGGGGGGGGGCTGGAGAAATTGCAGCCCCACACTAAAATCTTTTTATTACTCTAGTACAAATGAGGTGCAAACGAAAAGATTGTTGGTACAAACGAGGTATAAATGATTGGCACTATCCATTTTCTAAAACTTTGAAGTGGGGGGGGGGGTGGAGAAGCGGAAGCCCTACACTAAAAATCTTTTATTACTCTAGTACAAATGAGGTGCAAACGAAAAGATTGTTGGTACAAACGAGGTATAAATGATTGGCACTATCCATTTTCTAAAACTTTGAAGTGGGGGGGGAGGGGGCTGGAGAAGCGGCAGCCCTACACTAAAAATCTTTTATTACTCTAGTACAAATGAGGTACAAACGAGGTATAAACGATTGGCACTATCCATTTCGTAAAACATTGAGTTGGGGAGCTGCCTTTTCTCCAGCCCCCCCCCTCCCCACCCCTACTAAAAACCTTTTATTACCCTAGTACAAATGAGGTACAAACGAGGTATATACGTTTGGCACTATCCGTTTTGTAAAACATTGAGGCCGTTTCTCCACCCCCCCCCCCCCCACTAAAAACCTTTTATTACTCTAGTAAAAATGAGGTATAAACGATTGGTAATATTTTCGAAAAAATGTGAGTGGTGGGGAGGGGGGGGGGGGCTGGCGAAATGCACCTCTATTTTATTAGTACTTCTGGTTATACACTTTATTTATTTTTATTTTTTTAGCATCATTCGTGTTAAAACTTTTAACTCAACGTATAAAAAATAGCCATAGTTTTAAATTTTATATTTGGAGAATTTATATCATCAAAGCTCGAGAAAATCATCTAAGATTAGAATAATTCACCAGCACTTCATCACTAGTTGGGTAAGCATACATATTAATTTCTTTCTAAGGATAATTACACTAGTATATTCGTAAGCATAAAGTTTCAAATTTATTAATAGCCAAGAGAGGGCATATCCCGCGGTCTGCCCCTCCCTCCTGTGCCGAACAAGGTACTAATTTCATGGACACAAACAAAAATTAAAAATGCTAAGACAAAATTGCAATGAATCGGTGAAGAATTCCGTTTAATACAGGTTTTTGCTTTAGCAGGTAAACTTTAAAAGTGTTTCTTTTGATGAGGCCATGGAATGTTTGTGATCAAGACAATATTACGTTATAGACAAGTTTCATTTACACAAGTTAAACAGTATGGGGTTATTTACACAAGTTTTACGTACAGTTTAACCAGTGTAAATGAAGCCTGTCTATAACGGAATATTATCTTAATCGCAAACATTCCATGGTCCCATCGAAAGAAACACCTCCTTTACAGTTTACCAGCTAAGACGAAAACCTGTCTAAAGCGGAATTTCTCACCGATTTATTGTAATTCCGTCTTAGCATTTTTTACTGTTTTTGTATCCATTGTATCCAAGCCAAAGAAGACTCCATATTATAAAATTGACTTGTTTTCCTATTGACAATAGATGTAAATTGTCATGTTAACGGTTTTTAGCTCAGGCTATCAAAGCCTGAGAGCTAATGGCCACCGGTTCTGTATGTACGTAACGCGATAACTCTTGATAGAACTAACCACTTTGCTTCAAATTTTGTTTATAGGTTCATTGTGATAAGGCGCTTCCCTGATTAGTTTTGAGGGTTCATTAGTTAATTATAAAGGGGTACGGGGGGTGATCCCCCTGTTAATATATTGTCAATTTCTTTTTTTTCGAGGGTTCATTTCAAATTCTTTGAAATAAGAGTATAATATACAATTAGTGTGAATAGCCTGTGAGCTCAATGCCCTCAGTTTAACTGGGCAGTTTTCTCTTTATTTATTAGCTCACAAGCGATCAAAGCCTGAGAGCTAATGTGCCCACAGATTCTGTATGTACGTAAGTATGTATGTACGTAACGCGATAACTCTTGATAGAAATATCCGATTTGCTTCAAATTTTGAATATAGGTTCATTCTGATAAGGCGCTTTCCTGATTAGTTTTGGGAGTTCATTGGTTAAGTATAAAGGGTGAAAAAACAGGGACTAATCCCTCCCCCTTAATTTATATAAATGGATTTTTCATGCAGAATTATCCGATTTTCTGCAAATTTGGTATACCTGTTTATTCTGATATTAGATTTGGAAGTTCATTGGTTAAGTATAAAGGGTGGGAATTGGGGAGATAACCCCCCCCCCTTTTAATTTAGCTAAATGGGAATATCATGCAGAATTATTCTTTGAAATAAAAGTAGAATATACGCAATCAGTGTGAATAGACCCGTGAGGTCAATGCCATCAGTTTAACAAGGCACTTTTCTTTTCTTTTTTTTTTTAATAAAATAAAAAGTTTTAAAAATGGATTGAATGTTCATAATATTAATTTATTAATAGAAGAATAGTTTTCCCCCTGTAAATACACAGCGTCAAAAAAACGTTGATACTGAAAAATAAATAAGTAGATAACATTTTCTGTCATTCATATCAAAGTTCTATTTATAGTAAGAGGCTAACTATTTTATTATAAAATTATATTCCTCTGTTTTCTTCATAAAATGTTTCATTCTGTTCATTTATGATAAATAATATACGTTTTAGCATATGTTCAAATTCAAACGATATTGAATTACTGATGATAAAGCAGAGATGCACAAGAACAGTCATCGTAGTTTCATTACGTTGCTGCACTACAACGAATACCGTACTATTACATTACATAAAATATTATATTACAGAATATGTCAGCTTTATATCGTAAAATAAAGCATTTTTGTAAAAATTTTCAGTAATCGTAAAGTATAAAGGAAAAAATCTGCACATATCCATAAATAATTAACAAATTTTGTATCACTGATGGATATCAGAAGTGATTATAGTAAATTTCATCTACTGTTGCAGTGCGCAAATGCAGATGGTCACTTGATCACCGACTCGTGAGTGTCACGCAAATGCACTGGAAGTTTGCACAGGTCAGAATTTCGAGGCCAGGCCCGAACGAAATCTATCTTGCCCGTTGCAAAAGTTAAAAGTTTGGCCCGGCAAGTACAAAAATCAAAGAA
Organism: Maratus michaelseni; assembly: GCA_963931845.1. Lineage (NCBI taxonomy): Eukaryota > Metazoa > Arthropoda > Arachnida > Araneae > Salticidae > Maratus > Maratus michaelseni. The sequence goes on from OZ007586.1 coordinate 168,927,481, forward strand.
AACAGGCCCGACCCAGCCAGTGACAAAATCAGTTAAATCATGGCCTATCCAGTCCGCTCAATTTGTATTTTAAAAAAATTCCGAATTTACTCAACATAAAATTAAGATTCTTTTAAAGAATATTGCATACATAATTTTGGAGAAATTTTACAATATATTTTAACTTATTATATGTTTACAAGATAGAAAAAACAGAATAGCAACATTAATGATTACTCAGATTTTTCAGCCTTCGAATAAAGATTCAATCTAAGAATTAATGTAGTATAGAATAAAAGAGAAAAAGAGGGTTAGAAAATCATTACTTTTAAACTGTGTAAAAAAGTAGATTTTTGAAAATATTTCTTCGTAATTTATTAAGGCTCTTCTCAAATCGAATGGCGCTACTTTCTGACACATTTATGAAATCAATTTTCTTCAGGAATGCATAAAATTGACAGGTGTTCTTATTCAGAAACTATGTAATCGAATAGCGTTTTCTTTTACTGATAAATGCAAAAAATCTTTCAGAAAATACTATCAGAATTGGCGTTTTGAATTAAATTTCCGGACGCGATAGCACGGTAAAGAAGAAAAACCTATCATCACAAGAAAGGAATACTTATATCTCAATAGGTTATTTATTTATCAAAAAATGGGAAACAGTACTCGATTCCAAATCGCTTCAAAAGTCAGACCTGTCAATTTTATGCCTTTACTGTTAAAAATAAAAGTCAAAAAATGTTTCGGAGAGTTTCATGTTGTTAAACTGGGAATTTGAGAATCACTTCAGGCATATTTTCACAGAATTCGTTAACAGCAACTTATTATTTCTATTACTATTTTGACAAAACAAACTGTTTGGGCACAATTAAGTCCAGTTCCGACCCGGCTCGACTGTATATAAAAGAATTTAAGCCTGATCTCGGCTCGGCCCGACTCTGCTAAAGCAATAAAACTTGGACTCAGACACGATGTAAACATCCGATGTCGATCTCTAAGCTTGACATGTTATATTACTCTATTAATGATGTTGCTAAACTAGCGTCACTTCATGAAGCAGATTTATACTTATTCTCGCGAACGTTATCATCACATTTTACCAGCTTCGTTTAAATTTTTATATCGGGCCGGTTAAACGTAAAATTAATTTTTAAATTGGTAGCGATAGCGACAGTGATGAACTGATTTTTATTGAAAGACGAAAAAAAGAGTGTTAAACGTATATCTTTCAAATATTCTAATTCTGACGATGCATGAAAACAACTGAAGTTTCAACAAGTAAAAATCTACAAGTCATCACGGGTCCGAGGCCCGTACCCGGCCCCATTAAATTTTTTTGTTAGCCCGTGTATTTTGTCAGTCGGCCCATCACGGCCTATCAAAAATCTTCTAATTCTGGATGCCCGCCCTGTTTTAGAGTTTTCCTTCATTTTGCCGGACACGGGCCGAGCCGGGCTGTGCAGGCCTCTAAAATGCATTACCCCCCCCCCCACACACACACACCCCAAAGCGTAATCCTGGGTGTGCCACTGGTTCCCCTCATTATTTTATCATTGACAACATTTTAGATCCAGTTTCTCTTTCGAGCTCTAATCATGCCAAAAGTAGGAAGTGGTAGTAAAAAATAATAATTTTACTGAAAACGGAAAAGAAAGCAACAGCCAGAACAATTTATCAAATCACAGCAAAAGACTTTGTTGAAACACTTTCGCGTGAATTCTGGGACAGATAATCCAGAATTAGAGTCAGAAACGGAACAGCCTTTACAATAAGATCCTTAAGCTTTCAGTCATGCTTTACAGGGAAATCCTTCAATTTCCAGTCAAGTTTCATAGTCAGGTCTTTCAGATTTTGACGATTTTGCTAAGAAATCACCACTTCCGGAAAATTCAACAATTTCTGCTTCCGTTGAAAAAACAAAATTCGATCCAAGTAATAATATACATAGGATTATGAGAGCAGATCCTAATTATAAGCAGAGAAAATTTGTAATAGAATATTCCCCTATGTTCGTGTGAAATCCTCATCATTTAACTTTCCATTAAATAAGGGAATGCGTCATTTTTCGGATAATTTTTACACGCGAAAAATGCCAAATCAAGAAGCTATTGATCATTGTAGGCTAACGATCACTATTCAAAAGGTTTGGACGCCGTATATTCTGCTTTTGTTTAATATTATTCAGCAAATCGGATATTAAGCTTTGCAAACTGGGATATAACAATTGGAAAGAGTTACCAGAGTCCGTTTACGTCTCATAAAACTTCAACAAAGCATTCCGGGAGCTTTCAATCTCGGATTGGAATGAAAAATATGTCGCGAATTTCTCGAACCATCGGTTCTGCTGCTGAAAAAGCTATAAATATTTAAAAAGAACATTGGCGTACAGTTTCTGAAAGACCGCTATTGATAGTTCAGTGTCTATCTCAGAGAAATTTGTCTTTCCAGGGTTCAGATGAACAACTTTATTATTCGCAAACTGGTAACTTTCTGGAACTGATTGAATTGATTTCGACCCAGTACTGCTTGAACCTTCACGTCGTATTTCCAAGAATGATGTTAAAGGTTGAAAGACCTTGGAAACCGTATTCAGAATGAATTTATTCAGCTAAGTGAAAATAGTTTGGAAGCTATTTGCTCTTCAGTTAAAAGATCAAAATATTTTTCACTAAGTTTGAAATGTATTCCGGATATTGATCACCAAGACCAAATGACAATAGGTCTTTGATCAGTTAACTTCTGAAAACAACACTGAAGTCGTTGAAAGATTTATTATTTTCTTGACAGTGGATGATAGCACAGGTCTAGGTTTAATGGAAGTTTTTATAACAAAATTATCTAAGTTAGATCTGTCAATTGAAAATTGCCGTGAACAGGGCTATGATAATGTAGCAAATATGCGTTGTCAAAGAGCGTTCAAGATAAAATATTCGAAATAAATATAAAAGCATTGTTCGTTCCATGTGGATGTCACTCCTGAAATTTAGTATTAGGAGAGATGGCCAGATCATCTATTATTGCAAAATCATTCTTCAGAATTATTAAACAGATAAACGTTCTTTTTTCTGCTTCTACTCAAAGATGGTGCATCATTATAAAAAAAAAAAAAAAAAAAAAAAAAAAAACCTTGTAACGGTAAATTAACGGTTAAACCGCTGTCTGCTACGAGGTGGGAATGTCGAGTAGACAGCATTAAGGCTATTCGCTTCCAAATTGGGGATGTTTATGATGCGTTGGTAGAAGTTTCTGAAACGTCAAATTACATGAAAAGTAGGACTGAAGCAACTGCATTGGCAAAAGAGATGGAAAGCTTTTAATTCCTTACGATACTGTGTATTTGGGAAGACATTTTGGCGAAATTCAATCTTGTTAGCAAAATAATGCAACGTTCTGTCATGAAAAACGACCCATGCCTTTCAATTAATAGAAAATATGCTCCAATTTTTAAAAAACTATAAAGAAAATGGTCTTTCTAATGCTCAAATATCAAAGAAAGAACTATCTGAAGAGCTAGAAATGAATCCTGGAGCAATGACTTTTTCACCTGTATCATCACTTCTCAGAAAAAAAAGTAAGAAATCAATTTTCATATGAGGATGATGATGAACAAATTCATGATCTGGAAAAGAAATTTCAAATAGAAATTTTTAATGTCCCCTTTAATCAAGTCACAATGCCGACAAAGGAGCGTTTTCACCAGATGAAAACATATAATTTGACATTTGGTTTTCATTTCAACCTAACGCAGATCCATAATATGCCTGATGGTGATTTATTAACTAGTCGGATGTGCCAATTTCGAAACTTTCTTCTATCTCAGTCATGTTAATACTTCAAAATTCGCTATCACATCGCCAATAAAATCAATATTTTTCGTCATTCTGTTGTACGCCAGCTGCTTGCGAATCGTCCGCTCTTCGCTGTACGAGCAGCCGATTAACAACACAACAGCGAAAAATAGAGAAAATAGCATACAAATCGCTATCACAGCTCCCTCTTCTGGCGGAATATTCCCAAACTAGAACCTGTTGGCCGTAGCCAAAAACATATAAATGGAATTTGGTTCGATTCTATTCATAATTTCATGCACTTTTCAATGATAAAATAATGAAAATGGAACAAAAATTCCTATCACAGAGCCCTCTATCGGTAGAATATCCCGAAATTCATCTGAGACCTGCTGGCCATACCCAAAAATATATAAATAAAATTTGGTTCATTTTTATGCATAACTTCATACACTTTTCGATCATACAAAAAGGAGACACAGACGGACACACAAACATTTTGTAAAAACATATTTTTCGGGATCACTGACCCCTAAAATGTGTAAATCCGTCAAAAACAGGATGCCAAAATTTTTTTCGATTACAGATAGAAGAAAGTAAATAAGTACAATGACCTACAAATTTTGATGGATGACTAAATTATTTAGAATTATTCACAGAATAGAAAAGTTTATGTCGCACAATTCCAAGTGATGTAAATTCTTCATTGGAAACCTTATAATAATTGTTTAGCCATAGATTTCAGCCGAATATTGTAATTGCATTGAGAATTTAATTCATTTTACTGTAACCGTTGCTTCAGAAGAACGCTCTTTTTCAAAGTTAAAACTTAAAAAGACTTATCTGAGATCAACTATGCTTGATGACCATCTCACTGCTTTCGCTCTTATTCCGATTCAAAACGATTTGGCCAATTCTATAAATTTTTCAGAACTAATAGATAACATTGTTGCCAAAAAGGACGAGAAATATTGCTTTATGATGAATAAATAGCTGAGTTAGTACGTTACACCAGTTTCATTAATAAAAGGTGTTTTACAAATTCTGCTTTGCAATTACTTTATTCCAATTTTGACTGCTCGGGTGGGTGCTGTTGCGGAAACGAAGTTTAGTTTATTGATTATCTTGCTATGTGTGTGGCAAAAACTCGTAACATCGTGCTATGGAAAATAGTTTAAAATAAATTTTAAAATAAATGTATTATATTATTTTACTTACTATTTATGATACTAAAACCTGGGAATTCAAGGGAACTCATATTTATTCTGAATATTTCATGGGATATGAAAGCAAACCATTATGGTTATTATGAATAAATACTGATGTGCATGGAGAATTTGATTTTTTATTTTAAATATAAAAATTTCTATGATGTATTTTCTATAACTTTTTGTGTTAAAGAGTGCGTGCTAATTCATCAATTCACCCTTGTGATACGTTTTGTACAATTTGTACTGTATTTAATATTTTATATCAGTTTTAAAAACAAATCAGAACAAGTGGGTAAGTGTGATCGAAGATCGCTCAAAGGATTTCGTTTAATATTCCTTTCAAAACACTTTATCCTTTCTTTAATAAATTCAAACAAATTTCATTTAGCAACAACAACAAAAAAAAATCATGCTTTTTTATAAAGTAAAAATTTATCGGTCTATTTTTTCGTTTTCTTGAATATCTAAACCAGCCGGATAGCGGGCCAAGCCCGCTATTATATTCTGTCATAATAATATCCGTCATACGGACTAAATGCAATATTTAAAAAAATAATTTAAAAATTAAACAAATTGTACACCTTCAAAATGTTAAAATATGCGAATATTTCCATAATCGGATTTTTATCACGATTCAATATGTTTCTCAAACTCATATATTTACTATTCGCTATTACTTATATTGATACTCGCTTTGTATTATTCTCAAACATTTGAAAAATTCGTTTAACTTCCCATATGACCAGTGGCGTACCCAGGATTTTATTTCGGGGGGGGGGGGGGGGGGCTGACTTAAATTTCCATAATGTTCTGAATATAACGAAACACGTTGAATTGTGTTATAAACAGCAATAATTTTTAACTATAACGACGTAGCCAGAGGGGGGAAAGGTGTGTGTGTGTGTGGGGGGGGGGGGGGGCAGAAGTGATTCTGTTCCAAATATTTTCCGAAAATTTAAGGCATGAGGTTCCTAAAATTTAAAAAATCTGTCATCAGTCTGAAAATTCGAACTTAAAAATATATCGCTATTTTGACAAATGACCACCGAAAAAAAAATGAATTTCGTCAATCGTTTGCAGAGAAAACAAGAACGAAAAATCATGCGTCAAGCATAGATTATGTAGCACTTTCCAACGCTTCCAAAATAATTTTACAAAACATACCGTTTAATAAGCTAAAAGATAACATCTAAGTAAACAATTTGGAAAACGCATAACATATTTAAAAACATAATTTCAGGAATTTCCAACAGATACAATATTCGGAAATATATCCGAATACTTTTATTCAGCCCTGTATATGATCTATAGATTTGTATATGCTAGGATGCTAAATTTTAGTTTAGTTAGGAAACGCGTAGCACAGTTTAAAATTATCTTCCTGGAGTTTCTGTCAATAAACGGAAATGTGTTCGCGAACTTTTGTGCTGCCCTGTATATGATCTACAGAATTTATACACACCACGTAATAGACAAAAAGCGAGTTAAAATTAAAATCGCGTTTAGTAACTTAAAACGCACTTCCAGGAATTAGTGTTAACAGACAGTAGAGAATTCTTTTGTGTGTCCCTGTATATGAACGATGACTGCTATACCCACAATATTCTGTAGTAAGCCTCTTGTAATGCACCTTAATGATATATATAAATTTCAATGCGTTTAAAATACTGAAACATTATTTAAATAAACCGCAAATGATTTTTCCCCATAGACCGCAATGTAATGGAATTCTTTTGAGTGTCCCTGTAATAAAACTATAAGTGCTACACACTTCCGTTGAAATAGGGAACATGCTATAGATAACGACAATAACATATAAAAATTGCAGAGCAATCCGAGCATATTTACGGGAGTTAGAGCACGGACAGACGGCCAGACGGCAGACGGCCAGACGGCCATACGGCCAGACAAACCGAAGTCATAAGCACTTTTCAACTAGGTTGGAAAGTGCTAAAAATCTCCAATTTCGTTAAAGGATCAAGGGAAAACCCAAATTTTATCAAAGCGCCGCGGATAAAACTCGAATTTTGCCAAAGGGCCGCGAAAAAACGCGAAGTTTGTGAAAGGATCGCGGAAAAGAGGACATATTTCCTGAAATGATCGCGGAGAAAACGTTAATTTCGTCAAATAATCGCGAAGAAAACCCGAATTTCGTCGAATGATCGCTCAGGAAACGCGAATTTCGTGGTTAAATTGCGAATTTAGTCAAAAGACGCGGAAAAACGGGAATTTCGTCAAAAAATCGTAAATTTGGGCAAAGGAATGCAAAAAAAAGGTCAAATTTCATCTAATGATCGCGGAGGAAACGCAAATTTCTTCAAAGAGCCGCAGAATAACCACGAATTTCGTTAAAAAGACGCGGAGAAACACAAATTTCGACAAAGAATAGCGAAAAAACGCGAATTTCGCTAAAAAGCCGCGAAAAAATAAACGCAAATTTCAACAAAGGATCGCGGAAAAAACGCGAATTTTGTCAAAAAGTGGCGGAAAAAACGCAAATTTCGACAAAGGATCACGAAAAAAACGCGTTATCCGTCAAACGATTGCGGAAAAACGTTAATTTCGTCAAATAATCGCAAATAATGCGAATTTCGTCAAAGGGCCGCAGAAGAACGTCAATTTCTTCAAAGAGCCGCAGAAAACCATGAATTTTGTCAAAGGGCCATGGTAAAAATGCGAATTTCGTCCAAAAGACGCTAGAAAACGCGAATTTCGACAATTACCGTAGAAAAAACGTGAATTTCGTAAAAAAGACGCAAATTTGGACAAAGTAATGAAAAAAAAGGAGTCAAATTTCATCTAATGATCGCGGAGAAAGCGCAAATTTTGTCAAATGATTGCGGAGAAAAAGCGAATTTTGACAAAGGATAGCGAAAAAAGCCCGCAAATTTCAACAAAGGATCGCGGAAAAAATGCGAATTTTGTCAAAAAGTGGCAGAAAAACGCAAATTTCGACAAAGGATCACGAAAAAAAAACGCGTTATCCGTCAAACGGTTTCGGAGAAACGTTAATTTCGTCAAAGGATCGCAAATAATGCGAATTTCGTGAAAGGTCGCGCAAAAAACGCAAATTTCGATAAAGGATTGCAAAACACACGTATTCCGTCAGGTCCGCGAAAAAAAAGAAATTTCGTCAAAACATCGCAACAAAACGCGAATTTCGTCAAAGGGCCATGCAAAAACACGAATTTCGACAAAGGGCCGTGATAAAAACCTGAATTTCATCAAAGGGTCGTGGAAAAAAATACAGCGGTCTCTTTAAAAAACAGCACACATACAAACATCTATCTTTATAGGTATAGTTTTTAAACAGAAATAATATACTGAACTAACTTTTTAAAAATCTGGTCAACAAGATCTGGTTAAAAGGCCTTTCCAAAACCGAAAATCAAATATGAATGGCAAATCTTACTTGACATTGCCATTCACAAAAAAAATTTCAGTATGTGCATTTTCTGATTTGGTGAAATTGATTTAAAATGATCAATTTAAAAATAAGTGTTGCACACACAGAGCAATATACATAAAGCTAAAATTTAAAGAATGTGTGGTATATTCTTAAACTTGATCCTGTTTGAAAAAGAGAATATCGTTTTTTGAAGGGCAAGGAATTTAGGCATTATCTACAAAATGTTGCCCTATCCTACATGTAAGTGCACATATGGGACATGGATACATCATACCCATTATTATATGCATACCAGCATTATACGTCCTGCATTACGCTATATAAAATTTTCTTAGAACGCTAAAAAAAAACATTTACCCCAAACATATGACATGTTGGTGCTTTTGAAGATTTCCTGATCTTAGACCTCACTTTAAGTTCCCCAATTTTTTTTCTCAATTTCCTTTCAACAAAAATACCCATACAATATAATTTTGTAGAATTCATACAACTCTTTATGAGCTTTGTATCTCTTCTTTTGTTTCCTTTAAATCCAAAATATATTATTAAATGAATTTGAACCAAAATATATCAGATACTCAGTGGATTAGGGAAGCTTTAAGAGGAGTAATTGACTGTTAAAGTTTCTTGCTAGAACACTAAAAATTTAATAAAATAAATACATTTTTTTTCTTTTTGCTAATAAGAATATGGGATGTGTAAATAGCAGCATAAAGAAAAGCACAAATAACCAGAATAAAAGATATATCCAACATCATAAAAGGAAATCCGATTTTTCAGTGTAAAACGAAAAGAGAAAGAGCAAGAAGCTCTTTTTATAAACATTTACACACAAAATATTTTTATACACATACATAAAATAACGACTTTGCTTATTATTTATGCATTGCACAAGTAATAATAATGACTTTAAACCGTTCCAAATGAACTGGCTGCAAAGTTAGGACGGAATAGGAAGATAAATGGGGGGAGCGTTACCGAACTCCAAAGATGTCTTTGCAGTCAGATAAAAAGTCACTGTGTATTTTAAAAATACGGGGAAGTAATCGAGTGCTAAAAACGAAAATTAATGAATATCATTCACAGCTAGTCTATGCGCGCATATATAGTGCCTGACTTCCGACTTAGCCAAAATTCTGAAGAGATTAGCTAACGTGTCAATGTGCACTAATATGGGACTAACAAGAAAAAAAACGCTCTACATGACATATATATATATATATATATATATATATATATATATATATATATATATATATATATATAGAGAGAGAGAGAGAGAGAGAGAGATATTTATATTACAATTTTATCTAAGAAGTAAGGAACAAAATATTTTTTCCATTTCCGACCGTTTCGGCAGGGGAGAGAGGCTTATAGTCCTTTAAACCCCCCACACATTTCAGTATGGCATGGAGATGTGTCTGAAAAATGAAACTTAATAAGCTACTTTACAGTCAACTCTTCATCACCTGATTTCCGATTTAGCACAAATCGACTTGAGATTAGCCGTGGTGTTACTGTGCATTAACATACTTCTGCATTGACAATCTTTGCGCCGACTGTAGGAGAGATTAAAAAACTCCTTAAATTAAACTGCTTCTAAATTTGTCGAACTTACTTGTAGGTCTCTCAATTGAACATATATGTATTAATTTATCCAGTAAAACAAGGATGTAGCTATTTTTCAGTCATTTGAAAATAGATTTTGTGGTCTCAAGTAAATTAGGTCGCAGGACTGAGGAGGATATTGTATCAACTAGAAAGACACATTTGTTGCATGCCAGAAAATAAAGCAAATTTATCTCAAAAAGAAAGAAACAATATCAGCCCTTTTTTTTTTCATTTCACTGCGATCTCTTCGGAGGGGGAATGGAGCTGTAATCTCATAACTCCCAACCCCATCGCCTTCTTTGGGTATTGTATGCTGGGACATCACTGAACACTAATATATGGGACTAACTAGAATGGAAGTATAACAGAAAAAAAATTACAAATTTATCTAAAAAAAGGATAAAAATCAGGAGTTTTTTTCATTTTATTTTTGATTATTTCGGGAGGGGAAGCTGTAACCCAATCAGCCCCTTCACCTTCTTTGGAATCAATTTGGACTAATATGGGACTAACGTGAATGGCTAATCCGCTGTATGACAAAAAAAAACTAAAATTACAAATTTATCTCAAACAGAAAAAAAGCAGCACTTTTTCATTCCATTTTCGACTATTTCGGGAGGGAGCTGTAAGCCCTTTAGACCCATTCCAGCTATATTTGGTTATAACTGTTGTAACACTGGGCAGTAATATGGGACTAAAGAGAAGAGTGTATGGCTAGACCATTGAATGATAGGGGGGGGGGGAATTACAAATTTCTCTCAAACAGAAAGGTTAACAAATCAGCACTTTTTTCATGTCATTTTCGACAATTTTGAAGGGAGGGGGCAGTCTCCTTCCCCTTCTTTGAGTATGCTGTAGTATCAATGTGGACTAATATGGGACTAACGAGAATGGCTAATCCTCTGTATAACAGAAAACTAAATTACAAATTTATCTAAAAAAACAAATCAGCATTTTTTCATTTCATTTTCGACTAATTCGGGAGGAGAGATGTAACCTCATTGCCCCTTTCAACCTCTTTCGTCAACTGTGTGTGATATAGGACTAAAGAAAAGAGCGTGGCTAGTCTATGGAATAATAGGAGGGAAAAATTACAAATTTCTCTCAAACAGAAAGGGAAAAAAATGTCAGTGCTTTTTTTCCCATGTCATTTTCGACTCTTTCAGAAGGGAGTGGTGGGATGTAACCCCATAGCTCTCCTTCCCCTTCTTTGGCTATGCTGTGGTGTCTATGTGGACTAATATGGAACTAACGAGAATGGCGAATCAGCGGTAAAACAGAAAACTAAATTACAAATTTATCTCAAACAGAAAGAAAAAAAATCAGCACATTTTTCATTTCATTTTCGACTATTTCGCAAGGGGCACTGTAACCCCATTACCCCCCTTCCACTTCTTTGGGTATAATGTGGTATCAATGTGCACTAACATGGAACTAAAGAGAAGAGAGCAGCTAGTCTGTTGAATGATATCGGAAAAAATACAAATTTATCTCAAACAGAAAGAAAAAAGCACAATTTTTTCATTTCATTTTCGATTACTTCGGGAGGAGGGGGCTGTGATCCCATCAGCTCCCTCCCCTTCTTTCGATATATTGTGATGTCAATGTGGACTAACATGGAGCTAACGAGAATGGCTATTTCGCTGTATGACAGAAGAGTAAAAAATACAGATTTATCTAAAAAAAGTAAGGATTGCAGAAAACAAAATTACAAATTTATCTCAAACAAACAAAAAGAAAAATATCAGCATCTTTTTCATTTCATTTTAGAATATATTGGGAGGGGGCTGTAACCCCATTATCCCCTTTCACCTCTTCTTCTAATCTGGTGTCACTGTGCACTAATATGGAACTAAAGCGAAGGGAGCGGCTAGTGGTCTGTTAAATGATAGGGGGGGGGGGGGAATGCAAATTTATCTCAAACAAAGAAAAAAAATCAGCACTATTGTTTCATTTCATTTTCGACTATTTCGAGAGGAGGGGGCTGTAATTCTACAGTCCCCTCCCCATCTTTGGGTATACTGTGATGTCAATGTGAACTAATATGGGGTTAACGAGAATGGCTATTTTAGCTGTATGACAAAACAAAAAATTACAGATTTGTCAAAAAAAAGTAAGGAAAACACACTTTTTTCATTTAATTTCAGACTATTTTGGAAGGAGGGGGCTGTAACTCCCTTTATTTTCTTTGGTGTCAATGCGGTCTAATGTGGGACTAATGTGAAAGTCTAGTCCGCTGTATGTTTCCCAACGCAATTCCGCTGTATGTCCGCCGTATTAGTTTCCCAATTAATTTTTTTCCAAAAAAAGGAAGAAAAAAAGAAATCAGCACTTTTTCCATATCATTTTCGAAAATTTCGGGGGGGGGGGGGGGCTGCCCATGCATATGACGTCAGATTTTCTTTTTAATTCTCTAATAACGTGATATTAATCTGCTTTGTGTACTTACACATACTCATACTCCTTGTATTATTGAGAAATCTTAGACATTTTCCGTTTTATTACGATTATGACGTCAATCAATTTTATTTCATATTTATCTTTTTTTTAATTGGTGAAACTTTTTATTTCATTTTCATTTTTTCACGTGGAAATCGTCTGATAGAAAATTAATTATTGTAGAAAGAATTTCATTGTGGAATTTAAATCTTTGGCATCTGCTATAACGAAACATGTTTAAATTTAATAGAAAAGGCTGTTAGAATTTTGGTTTTTTATCTCTATTTATTAAAATAATACGAATTTTTCAAATTTTAATATTTTGAGCTCTTCACAGCTGGTATTCTTCTATATATACGAAGTTTAAACCCTGTAAGTTATATAGTTTTCGAGAATGGCTCTGTGACTGACAGACAACGGAGCGGGAGTAATAGGGTTTCGCGAGATGAACGAAACCCTAAAAAGGGCCGCCAAAATATATTTTGTCCAGGGCCGCCAAAGTCCTAAGCACGGCCCTGGTTGATGTAATTAAGACATATTTGTACATTTGTATTATTTTTGAGGAAATGGAGTTGGACAGGACCATTTCCATTTCAACTAATTTAGCATTTTTAAACGTTTGATTGTTTATATGTATAGAAAAATTACAACTATCTTAACTATGGTCTGTATCCCCCCCCTTCCGGTTTTTTTCTCTTAACTATGGTCCGTATCCCCCCCCCCCTTCAGGTTTTTTTCTCTTAACTATGGTCCGTTTCTATAACTAAGAAACTATGTTACGGATTTCCACCAAACTGATTCCAAGCATCATAATTGAAGTAATAAGGACACTCTATAACATTTTTTAAAGTTTCTGAGTGTATACCACTCTTTTCGAATATTAATATCAGATTTTATATTTTGATTTCACAATATCTCGAGTTCTACGAGTCCAATCGCAACGCGGTTTGGCTCATTCGACTCGATATCGATAGCGCTTACATATTTTAGTTATAAGTTTCACCACCAGGAGGCGCTTCCGGAAATCGGGTTCTATGGGCCCGATTACGGCGGGGTTTGGCTCTTTCGACTGCACATGGATAGCTTTACAGATTTCGGTCATGTTCGTATAGAACACATTGCGCCCCCTGGTGGTGGAAGGTGTAATTAAAGGATTTTTCAGCCAACTCGGGTTCTATGGGTCACATCACGACGCGGTTTGGCTCAATCGACTCGACATTGATAGAGGATACTAGAGCTTATCGGTTTTAGTTCGTTTTTCACTACCAGGGGGCGTTTTCTTATCTCTGTTCCTATGGCCCGGATCACGACGGGGGTATGGCTCATTCAACTCAACGTCGATAGAGGATACTACAGCTTATCGATTTTTGCTCCGAGTCTCACCACCAGGGGGCGCTTTCCTATCTCTGTTTCTATGGGAAGGATCACGACGGGGTATGGCTCATTCGACTCGACATCGATAGAGCTTACCGATTTTAGTTCGTTTTTCACCACCAGGGGCGCTTTCCTATCTCCGGTTCTACGGGCATAAAAACAACGGGGTATGGCTCATTCGACTCGACATCGAAAGCCTTAACGATTTCAGTTATGATCGTATAAACGGATTGCGCGGTAATTAAAACACTTTTGTCAATTAATAACTTCCCGGGTCCGGGTCGGACTCCCGACCCGGCCAAACTTGAGGGCCGCGCCTTTTTTGCGAATTTTTCGGTGCTCGAGCGCCTTCCGTGCGTCGCCTACTCGCAAAGCCTTTGCGGATACAGACACACAGACACACACATACACAGACGTTTACCGACATTAATAGTATTAAATAGCTGGCTTCGCCCGCTAGCGGGCCCCTAATTTACATCGGTGCCTCGAATTGTAGAAAATCTCGAATCTTGTTAAACCTCGAACCGGACGAACCTCCGACCCGGGTCCCCGCTGCCTTCGGCACCGGATAATCCCTTAATTTGCACATTGAATAGTACAAACCTCTAACCGAACGAACCTCCGACCCTGGTCCCCGCTGCCTTCAGCACCGTATACCGGTCGTGCTACGCACGCACCGGATAATCCCTTAAATTGCACATCGAATAGTATAAACCTCTAACTGAACGAACCTCTGGCACGGGTCCCCGCTGCCTGCGGCACCGTATAGCAGTCGTGCTGCGCACGCGCCGCACTATACGTTAGTTCCACCTTCCACCAGCAGATGGCGCAATCCGTTTATACGATCATAACTGAAATCGTTAAGGCTTTCGATGTCGAGTCGAATGAGCCATACCCCGTCGTTTTTATACCCGTAGAACCGGAGATAGGAAAGCGCCCCGTGGTGGTGAAAAAACGAACTAAAATTGTTAAGCTCTATCGATGTCGAGTCGAATGAGCCATACCCCGTTGTGATCCGGGCCATAGAAACAGAGATAAGAAAACGCCCAATGGTGGTGAAAAACGAACTAAAACCGATAAACTCTAGTATCCTCTATCGATGTCGAGTCGATTGAGCCAAACCGCGTCGTGATGTGACCCATAGAACCCGAGTTGGTTGAAATTTTTTTTAATTACACCTTCCACCACCAGGGGGAGCAATGTGTTCTACACGAACATGACCGAAATCTGTAAAGCTATCCATGTCCAGTCGAAAGAGCCAAACCCCGTCGTAATCTGGCCCATAGAACCCGATTTCCGGAAGCGCCCCCTGGTGGTGAAACTTGGAACTAAAATATGTACGCGCTATCGATATCGAGTCGAATGAGCCAAACCGCGTCGCTATGGGACCCATACGACAGGAGATATTTTGAAAACAAATTGATAATTCCTTTTTTTTTTTTTTTTTTTTTCCTATACAAAAATCGAGATTTTGCTAAAATCAAAACTTATGGTCCTAAATCGAAAATTTTTTACCTGGTTGGCACTCTAATACAAAAAACTAATTACGCGTAATGCCGTTTAGACATCTTAGCTGAAAATCTGGGGATAGTGTTGCCTTTATATCTGGCATTAAAAATACTTGTTTAAAAGACTGTAGGAAAGCGATGG
Organism: Maratus michaelseni; assembly: GCA_963931845.1. Lineage (NCBI taxonomy): Eukaryota > Metazoa > Arthropoda > Arachnida > Araneae > Salticidae > Maratus > Maratus michaelseni. Next base: position 168,942,945 of record OZ007586.1, read on the forward strand.
AATTAATTAAAAATTAAAAATCGTTTCTCGTAAACTAATCATCCTAGCTTTAAAAAAAACATATTCTTGATCCTCACGCAAAAAAACTCTAGGTCGTATGATTTTCAAATAGGTAAAAGCAATATTTAAAAAATTTTTATACCCTGCTCAAAATAAAGAGTAGGTTTTCCTTTTTAATTATTTCCTTGTCTGAAAATATCCGGTCACGTGTCGTTTTTCTGCATAGGTTACAAATGATTAGAAATAAATTCCTTCATTAACCTGTTTTTAATTGATATCTTCTGATTTTACTGGTCGATTTGTACGATCTTTTTTTTGTTGAAATCAGGATTTTTTTTTACGTGTGATGGCCGATTTGGGGGTCCAGAGATTAATTCCTTCATTGTTTTTCGAAAACGGACTTGAGCATTACATGAAAGCTGTCACGTGAATTTGCTCTTTCTTCCTTCCAAACATCTGTCGCTCCAGGCAGTCTGCGGTCTCCACATGCCGCGCCGAAAGAATAAAAAAATTATTTTTTATCTATCGATTTTTAAAGGATTTTTTCGGTTCAAATTGTCGTACGGAAATGATTTTTCGAATTTATGAAAGCAAACGCTCCCCTGAATCTGTCTGTTTGATTTCCGAATTTCTGCCCCCCTGACTTCCGTAGATCCGGGTCGGTTTAAAAACCAGCACTGCGGTTTGGGGCTTAATTTGCTCCGCGGAGACCCTGCATTCTCCCCGACCCGAGAGAGACCGGCAACCCTTCTCGGAGGCGAAAGTTTGCGGGTTTCGTTTTTTTTTCAAGTTGGGTTTCGGTCCGTAATTAAAAACAGTTTTGTCAATTAATAACTCCCCGGGTCCGGGTCGGACTCGCCACCCCGCCCGAACTTGAGCTCCGCGCCTTTTTTCCGAATTTTTCGGTCCGCGTCCGCCGTCCGTGCGTCGAGCGGTCCCGGAGCCTTTGAGTGTACAGACCGGGAATGCACAGACACACTCACTCACTCACACACAGACATTCACGGACATTAATAATTATCCGATTAATAAAAAAATATGAGTAATAAGCACACAACACAGCTAACTATGCAGTAGGCAATGCTAAAGCATGCGTATGTTTTGTCTAGGCTTCGTTTAGCTGTAAGATCTTTACGGCTTCGTGACGTCACATGCGCATCATCTATGCTCGAAACCAAAATGCAGGAAGAGCAGACGAGAATTTGCAAGGAAACACTAGATACCGGGCTTTCTCATTCACTCTCAAAACGTCACAAATAGTGGCTGACCGTGACCAGCGATTGGTACAAAGCGACGTGCCAATCGCTGTATGCCTTTCGTCGTGGCCAGCCACCTTTTGTGAAGTCATGATAATGAATGAGCAAGTCCGGTATCTAGTGTAGCCGCGACCTGCGTTATACACGGCCGGTGCATGACGTTTAAAACGTCACATGGAGTGGATCATTTTTACACGGTAATTGGTGCAAAACGGGGTGTGCGCCGCTTTGCACCAATCACCGTGTAAAAATGATCCACTCCATGTGACGTTTTAAACGTCATGCACCGGCCGTGTATAGCGCAGGTCGCGGTGTAGCCCTGCAACCCAGGTAGCACAAAGATATTGGCCAATATCAAAATGTAATATCGGCCAATATCAAAATTTGATATTGGCCAACGTTAAATGACCCCCCCTAAAATAACATTTGTGAATATTAGTTTTTGACATCTGTGAATATTGGCCAATATTTTCCAACATCTCTGACTATCATTTTTTGACATTAAGTGATATTTTTTTCTGTCATTGCTGAATATCATGATTTGATATTGAGCGATATATTTTTCTAACATTCCTGAATAACATTTTTGGATATTAAATGACATATTTTTTTATTACTGAATAACAATATCATTTTCGCACATCGCACCCCAGTGGGATGGACAGAAATCCCTCACTATAAAACGAGGGATCTCTGCTTTAGGAAAGTGTAGTCTCGTTATTATGTAACAAGACAAAGACAAACCCAAGTACTAATAAATATGATCAATAGAATCACAGAGAAAAACTTGTTACAAAGAGCTGTTAACAAAAGCTGGTGGGAGTAGATTTTTTTGTTACTGGAGTAAAAAATATCTGACAAATAATAAAACTATCGTTTAATTATCTCGTATTTTTCAATCACAATCGACATATTTTTTTTTTTACGTTCTTTTAGCAAAGATTTATTTAAATATCACTTTTTATTACTGAGTTTGTTGGAAATTTTGCAACAAAATATTTTAAAATAGGTAAGAAATTTTAAAGCTTTCTGTGTTAAAAATCATGTGTGCCCCCCTTGCACCAAACTATAAAGAAAGTTTTAACAATCCCAATACTTTGAATTTTGGTTTGTGAGAAATTAAATATATATATTTCTTTTATTAATTTTAAGTCAGAAATATGTGTACATTTTTTCAAAAATTGATGCACTACACAAAAGTTAACACGCCCAAAAGCTTACTATTATATAACAATAATAATTACTTAGATGAACTGCATAAAATATATATTATTAATAGTGCCTAATTAAAAGTTCAGTGACCTAATTTTGAAACAAAACTTGTATTGTTTCAATAATAAAAAATAAAATTCTTATAAAAGTCGGAAATCCGAAAGCAGTTTAAAAAGATAAACACGCATCCATTTAAAAATTATATAAATTAATTTTTTTTTCTTGTAAAAACATTTTTTAAATTAGTATAAAATACATAGTATAAAGATAGTATAAAATCATCTTTAGTTTTTTATAAAACACAAATTTTCACATGCTTTTTTATATATATAAAAATAACTATAGATTCCTACAGAAATTTTTATATAGGCTTTTTCTTTCTGTGCAAATTTCACGCCCAACGCCTCCATCAAATGCACATGGACGAAAACTACACCACACAAATGGGCGGTCCTTTAGAACTTTCCGATCACTTCTGTCAAGATTACAAACTTCGTCAGATATGCTGAATGTCGACAGATATTTTGAAATGTCCGAAAAATGATGTTGTTGAATGTCGATAGATATCCCTGAATGTTGTAATAGTAATATCATTTTTACAACATTGGCCAATGTCACCAAATATTAAAAGTAAGGCATTAAAAAGTCAAGTTTTTTAAAATTGGCAAAATTATTAAATTTTATTTTTTAGAATACTATTTCTGTATTATGATGTCATAAGTAATGCAAAAAGCTCTTTTGAATGCTTTCTTTTTAAAACTAATTTTAAGTTATGTCTGTGAATATCGGCAGATGTTGTAAATTTGACGTACGACATTCAGCGACTTTCAAAATATTGGCCAATATTGCCGTGGATATTGGCCGATATCTCTGCTCTGTGCTACCTGGGAATTTGTCATGTTTGACAGGTCACGTGACTGGCACTTGCGAAGACTAGCGCCACGAATCGGGTACTAACTTCCGGTCCATGTTCTGATCTTGAAAGCCTGTCTTCACTGTTCTCCTTCTTATACGCCAGCGAAGTGATGACGTCACTGTAATGGCTGCTGGAGACAAAAAGTTTCGGTTTCCCGTTGAGCGTTAATGTTAGCAAAAAATAAAGTCGTGTTAACAGTATTAATAAATTTTTTTAAGAAATTTCTGTTACAGTTTTGCTAAATCTGAGGTATGGCATTCATATGAATTCAACAAACTTCTGATTAAGTGCGTCATTTTTTTTAATTCATCAAAAAAGGTAAGTCTTTATGCAGAGCATCAATGGCCGATGTTTTGAATATTTGAATGTAATTTAAAAATGTGTTTAAGGTTTTAATTTCTTTTAGTTGATATTTCTATTACTCAGGCGTACTCTATGTTAAGTTTCATCTGAGTTAAATTGTGTTTCTGCTGGGTTTTTTTCTTTCTTTTTTTTTCTTTTTGTTTCTTCATTTACATAAATTTATCTGCTGAATCGTAAAGCAAGGGTGATATCTTAATATATTTTGCTTGATATTCCTGCAGTTTAAATGTATTTTTCAGTCGTTTTCATGTTATTTGTGTTGTTTTTTCTTAATTATTTTACTTTATTACAGAAAATGTCTATATATTCAGTTGTTTACTTAGTTAAAAAAAAAAAAAAAAAAAAAAAAAAAGAAAGAAAAACTCAAGTTTTCGATATCGCGTCGAATGACCCAAACCCAGTTGAAATCGAGCCCATAGAACCCAAGAAAATAATGAGTCCCTAGGTAGTGGAATATTTCTCCCTGTAAATTTAACGAAATTCCTTTAACAATAACCCGATATTTAATTTACGGATGAAATCCCCCAGCCTCTTTCTAAACTTAGCCCCTTATCTTTAACAGTAACGCGATGTTTAATTTACGGCTGTAGTGAGTAAACGTAAGTTGATGCCGAAAAAGAAGATTAATATTTTTAAAAAAATCCCTGACGGCTCGGCCTACAGGCCTGTGCCTACAGGCACAGGTAGATTTCGAAGACTCAGACCGTGCGGCGCCTGTTTATTGGAAATGCAGAAAAAAGGACCTTTTTGCCATGATGCGGCAGTTGTGACCACCCACTTCGAAATCTACCTGTGTCTGAAGATGGAGCCGGCAGGGATTTTTTTTTGTTATCAAAAATCTGCCATACATAAATTTTCGGCCCTTTTCCTAATAGTAATAATAACTTTAAACAGATTCGATACGTATCATAATTAACACGTTATAGGGTTTTTTGCTTTCGCAAAAAGCCCTCCCCCAACCCCCCCCCTTCCCGTCCCCAAGAATGGTTCGATTTTGCCCATTAACGAACTTGACCTAGATTTTATGTATCAGTTTGGAAGAGATTTGTACAGAATTATTGAAGTTATCGTGTCCATAAATAAAAGATATATATATATATATATATAAAGTTTTGAACTGGGGGGTGGTTTTGGGTATCTGCAAAAATTTTCCAGAAATTCCAACATAGGGGAGAATGTAATAAGTAGCATTTCTTACGAAATCTACGTAGTATTTAATAAAATTTTATAAAGATAGTCAGTCTTCCTGCATGTAATTATGCGATGACCGCGCAAAAAAATATAATCCAGTAACTATGAAGAATCATTTGATAAAATTATCATTAGTGTTCTAGCTGTTAGAAAAATTATTAAAAAAAAAAAAAAAAAAAAAAAACATTTCAACTCAGATTTCAGAAACACATTTCAACTCAGTAATTCTGAGTAATAGAAATATCAACTAAAAGAAATTAAAACCTTAAAAACATTTAAAAATTACATTCAAACATTCAAAACATCCGTCATTAATGCTCTCCATGAAGGTTTATCTTTTTTTGATGAATTAAAAAAAATGACGCACTTAATCAGAAGTTTGTTGAATGCATATGAATGCCTTACCTCAGATTTAGCAAAACCGTAACAGAAATTTCTTAAAAAAATTTATTAATACTGTTAACACGACTTTATTTTTTGCTTACATTAACGTTCAATGGGAAACCGAAACTTCTTGTCTCCAGCAGCCATTACAGTGACGTCACACTTCGCTGGCGTATACGCCGCTGAAGTCGTGACATCATCAATATGGCGCTGGGCATAAACAGACTGCAGTCTATCTTCCTGCCTACGATGATAATATTTATTATATTACAGTTATAAATTAATTAGATTATATAGAAATTAATAGATATTATATAAGAAACCAAGTTCAACCGGAAATGACTTAAGAAGCATTCGGTTTAACAACTAATCAGAAACCGCGGTGGACAGGGAAAATATGTAGGGCCCTACATAAATTGAACATGCATGATATCGTAAGGGAAGGGGTAAATTCCGTTTTCATCTTTCTTTTAAATAATAGTTCTGTTTTAATGCATTATTTGTTCAAAATACAATGATAATGATGATATAACGTAAAATTGGATCTAGCAGAAAATCTGGTTGATTTGCAAATAAAATTAGCTGAATCTGGCGGGATTTTTCGTACGTTTTGGCGGATTCTTTCCTCACCAATCTGGCAACACTGTTCGCTCATGTTTTCTGCTAAAGTTTGATTTTATGTTTTGAAAATTTAATCGAAAATTTCTTTCAGTCATGGATAAAGCACATTATTCTTCAAGTATCACTGAGCAACTTATGTCTTCCTGTGCTGGTGCCTTAATTACCTCTGTATTCGGTAAAAAGTGTTGAAATTTACGGAAAATTATCCCTCTGCGTTGTGTTTTTTTTTATATGTCTGTAACATCAATCTTTCATTTGTACTTGCTCACACTCGCTGAATTTATAAGGCTTATCGTTATGTCTTTTTTGTTGAAAATGTGCCTCTCGTTCCTGTTACATGGTTATTTTTTTATGAAATCCAATGTTTCCAGACAGCCGTGTTTTATCAACTTTGAAAGTTTTTCTTCTTCGTTTTTTTTTTTTTTTAATATTACATATCTGATTTTTGTTAACTCTTTTGGTTGATTTCAATGTAATGTTTTCATATCATTGTTATGCACTTAGTTATTCTTAAAAAATAAATGATTGGTTTTAAATTTGTAGGTAAAAATCACATATTTTCTCTGCTCATTATATTTTATTTGGTTAGAATTTTCAGTATATACAGTTTCTATATTTACACTACACGCTGAGTCAGATTCAATTTAACTGAAGCTCTAGGCTAGAAATTTTTTGGTGGAAATTTGAATGGATAATATTAATAAAATTTGAGTTCCTGTGAGATCTTGTTCCGTAGATTGTTTAATTAATGGGTTTCTAACTTATGTGTTTCCAGACAGCAAATGATTATATGGGTTATGTGGCAGGCTGCATCATCCATGGCAGCAATACCCAACCTGTGGCCTGAGACACACATCCTTTAATTTAATGCATAGGGGAGACCGGTACACAGTGGACCACTTTTTCAGTTAACTTTTTTTTTCTCTTTAACAGACTGACCGATCTGTATGAAAATATTTTTGAATATTCCTTAAACCTTCTTACATCCATCATAATTTTCTCACAACATAGTTTTCAATACATTTTTCATTAATCTAATTCTTTTTTGTTGCCCCTTCACCCGCAAAATAACATAGTAATATAAATTTTGAAACAAAAACAAAAAATTAATTATATTTTGAAAATAATAACAGATTAATACAGGAACAATCGCAATTTAGTTGAAGTTATTACTTAAGTACAAAAAAATCAGTGCACATTAAAATTTGCAAATGAAATTCCAAAGTACTTATGAGTAAGATTGAGCCTGGAATTTTCAAGAAATAATTTTGGGTCTGAGAGTAACATTATGAAATCATTGACATCAACAATAGATTCATCTACAGTTTTAGGAAAAATAAACTGATTTCTATTCAATTTGCGTCTCATGAATCTTACTTGAATAGAATCATGAACAATTAGACTACAGTTATATTTATCAAAGGCAGTAAATACAAAACAAAATATTTCTTACTATGTTAAATAAATTGTTATTTTTATTTGTTTACTTTATTTTACAGTTAAATCTACTTTAAAACAATCTTTCTTTATAGAAAATAAGCAATTATTAAATATTTTGAACATTCTGCATTACAGGAGCAGAGTGGATTGTGGACCACTGTGCCCCAGGAGTGGGTGGTCCACTGTACCCCATGTTGAAGTTCAATAAATAATCATATTAATATTGTTTATAGCTTTCTTTTAAACATATTAACTTTAAAGTAAAATAAAAACAAGTATCTTAGCTTTGCAAAAAAGCTGTTTTATTTTATTTATCTACAACCTTTAATTACTAAAAAAATAAAAATATGATGATGAAAAATTTTACTTTTAGAAGCTCAAAACAACAAAGCAGGATAAAATAGTTCAATCTGAGCTAAACATATTTTCTGAAGGCTATAAATAATCATTGCAGTGCTGTTGTCTATTAGGATAGAAGAGAAGCTTAAAAAAATTTTTAATAAAATATTAGGGGGTGGTCCAGTGTGTACCGGTCTCCCCTACTTATAAAAATTTGAGATGTGCATAAAAGATATTTGAGACCTTCACTATTGTTTTATGGTAAAACAAAACTGCCCTCCTATTTATATTCAATTTAGAATTATGTTAAAACATCCTAAATATTTTCAGTCAAATGGTCTTTTTGCATGTAACCTTTTTATGTTTCTACGGTGTATATATTTTTTTCATCTTTAACACTAATCAAACATTATTTAAAATTATATATTTTTACAATTTTTTTTTCACAAAAAGAAATCTGATTTCTTAAAGATGTATTTCAAATTCTATATTTTATTCTTATTAAATAGCTAATATACTAATTCTACAAATTTTGTTACATTGCTTTGTTATACTGTTTTTGTTATTTTACTCTTTTAATTACTATTTTTTATATTATTATATAAATAAAGTGTATTGCGGCCCACCTAATGTAGCAAACACATTTGCAGCCCATGTGAAAAAAAGGTTTGGTATAGCTGATGGCACAGCAAAAATTTTTATGTATGGGTGACTCACATCAACAGAAAAGTATGTTATTTAAATATATATTTAAATGAACGTCATTGAATTTGTAATTAAAATTTTGTTATTTAGAAATAAACGTTTTTTATTTCTGAGGGAAATAAGTTTACTTTCAAATAAATTAAGGCTGTTCTCAAATCCAAAAGAGCTACTTTCTGACACATTTCTGAATTCACTTTTGTTTAAAAAAATGCACGAAATCGGCAGGTGTTTTTATTCAGAAACTATGTAATTGAAAGATGTTTTCAGAGGTCTGTCCAGACTTTTTTCACAGGGTCCTGTTTTTGTGAAATTGTGAACAGCTTTTTATATTTGAAAAATCTAATCATAATTTTGTGAATTTGAAATAGTCGTTATATTCAGGTTCTTGTTTATGCATTTTTAAGAAGTTATATGGATATAAAATACATATATTTTTTTATATATGTAAAAGTGACAGGTCAGATTTTACTTTTAAATGATTAATTTGTGAAATGTTTGGTTTAAAGATGGAAAAATTTTGTGAAAAACCTATTTTTAAGACAAAGAATTTTGTGAAGGGTCCTGTTTTAGGGAAAATAATTTTGTGAAGGGTCCTGTTTTAGGGAAAATAATTTTGTGAAGGGTCCTTTTTTGAAATGAAAAATTTTGCGAAGAGTCCTTTAAAGACCCAATTTTTTCCTAAACAGATCCCTGGTTTTCCATTTTTTTTTATAAAGGCAGAAGATCTTTCAGAAAATACTGCCAAATTCAGCGTTTTGAGTAGCACAAGAAAGGTGAAAAACTTGTCACTTATGCCTTGATAAGTAATTTATTTATCAAAACATGGAAAAGTGTTTAGATTCCAAATCGCTTCAATAGTCAGGTCCGCCAATTCATACCTTTGTGTTAATAAATGTGTCAGAAAGTTTTGCGTTGTTGAGCAGGGAATTTGAGAACCACGTTAATTGTTGCAAAGAGCTCTGTGGGCTGCAAGTTGGAAACACTTTCTTTAGCTTATTTATAATATCCAGTCTTCTGATTAAATGCTATTCATCTGCTTTTACTACTACAGTAGAGCGCCGCTAATCTGCAAACCTGTAATCCGCAAAGGCCTCTAATCCGCAATCAATTTATGAATGTAAACAATGAAATTTAATTCTTGAAAAATGCTTCAATAGTGACAAAATTTTGAATTTTCAAAATTTTTTTCACCAATTTTAACATTTTTCTTGTCTTTGTTTAAAATGAAAGCACATTTAATTAGTATATTATTTTATATATTCATTTCTTCATACAATACTTGTAAAATACAATTTGAGCTTTTGTGATTTTTTTTTTTTTTTTAATGATAAAAAATCCTTACGTTTAGACAATATATTTTATAATTTATTTATTTTTTCATTAAATCGTAATTATAAAATTGAAAAACACATAAAAAAATACATATATATTGCTTTTGAACTCTTACTTAAAGATAAAATTCAACACTATAAACCAAATGTCTTAAAACAGACAACAATTGATGCCATACTTAAGAAATTAAAAAAATAATAAATTATTTTTTACATAGTTATTACTTATCTATATATTAAAATGTGTAATTTATTTATTTTTTAGTATTAGCAATCTAAATTTGTCCAAAATATGAATTAAAAAAATGTAAACAAAGATTAATTAGACATGGCCTGTAATCTGCAAAAAGCCTCCAATCCGCACAACACTTGGAACCAAGCTTTGCGGATTAGTAGCTTTCTACTGTATTACTTGAAAAGTATCAATACCCCCCCCCCCCCCTTCCAGTTTAGAGGTATTTAATGAAGTTGAATTATTTTGAAAAATCAAAGTTGTACCATCAATGAGGAGAACTATTTTCAGGGATAAACTTGCAGAAATGGAGACCCAGGGCAAAAACATTCATCAATAATATATATCTGGAAGAAGATCATCTTATTTACCTCCATATCTTTGGATGGAAGCAAATATGATGATCTGTTTTTAAGCAGACCCACTTTGGAACGAGTTGCATTTCAGTCAATAATTCTAAAAAAAAAAAAAAAAAAAAAAAAAAAGACATTAATGGAAATGTTATTTTGGTAACTTTGGTTAAAATATAATACAGTAAAACCTCCGTAACGGACACTCCCGAATAGCGGACACCTCTATTTAACGGACAGTTTTCCAATCCCCACTCCCAAAACCTAAAATTTTGTATGTTTAACCTCTGAATAGCGGACAGTAATTTTGGCAATAAAGGATGAAAAATGATTTTTTAATGAGAAAGAAAATGGTGAAAAAAAAGTAAAAAGCCTGTAAATTTATCAGGACAATTTGACACAAGTTCTGTGACCACAAATAACTGTTGGGGGTGGCCTGGGGGAAATCCCCTTCCCCCGTCGAAAAATGAAAAGCGTCCCTCGTTGGAAGATTTTGGATTTTCTGCTGATTAATGTCTAGAAGTACCAATTTCTCCCTCCCCAGAATTCCATAATACACCCTACATCATTTTCTATTTTCTTTTAATGCCTCTAAGTAAACCTCGTTCATAATTTTCTTGAAATTTTAGGATAGATAATATGATGACTATTTTTGTTTCATTGTACCTAAGATTAAACAATTTTTCGGATAATCTTATAAAGTGTCAAAAAACAAAAAAGGAATATTTCTTCATTTTAATAGGGCTGGTTCGTAAAATCCAAAAAGTAATTAAATGGATTGCATCATTTCAAAACATAGAAGAGATAAATCAGACGTCACATGGCGTCATATAATCTGAGCAAAAGAAAAATAATCACTAAAAACCTAACATACAATTTTATTTATTTATTTTTACTTTTTGATAAAACAAAGAAAAGAGTTACTTCTATTTTATTTATTTTTTAATTGGGAAATTGCATACAGATTTTTTTGGAAGTGAGAATTAAAAGCGACGAGTGCAAGGGAAAAAAACTGTTTCACAATATCAAGGACTGTTTGATTTTTGAGACTTAACTGACACTCAAAACACATTATTCAAAGCGTCAAAATATGTTAACACCATTTTTTTCGTTTTCTGAAAGTATTGAGTCCAACGTACTATGAATTTAGAGACTTATTTGTGATTAATGTTTCGAGAATGGTCTTAAAAAGAGAAATTTGAAATTGTAAGTGCATCACAGAAAGAGAAATTGAGTTTACGAATACTTTCTGAACGTTTTAAAATAGGTAAAACACAGGTGGGTGAGATATTAAGAGATAAAGAAGAAATAAGAAATTGGTAGATTACTAATTCTAACGAGAACACCAAAAATGGGAAATTGAGGAAGACTAATTCCATTGAAATTGATTCTATAATTCTGAATTGGTTTACTTCACTTCATTCAAAAAACATTCCTGACACTAAGTCTTTGATTCAGGTAAAGGTTTTAGAAGTTGCTAAAGAATTTCGATTACACGATTTTAAGGCTTCCAGTGGATGGCTGGAAAGGTTCTGATCTCGACACACCATCTCTTTCAAAACAATTATGTGGAGAAGCAAAATCTGTAGATTTTAAAGAAGTAGAAGATTGGCATGAACGACTGCAATCAATTCGTGAAGGTTATGAGGAGATAAATATTTTTAATGCCGATAAAACCATACTCTTTTTCTGAATTTTTCTGAATAAGACTTTGTAATTTAAAAAGGATGACTGTACCGGCGAAAAAATGTCAAAAGAGCGACTGAATGTTTTATTAGGTTACAATGTATTAGGGGAATTTGAAATCCCTCTTATAATTGGAAAATCTCTGAAACTCAGGCGTTTCCCAAAAAACATCCAATTTAATAAATTTGGTATTATGTGGAGAGCGAATAAAAAAGCGTAGATGACCAGTCCTTTAATGATCGAATGGTTAATTTCCTTTGATAATAGGATGAACAGACTTGCCAAGTCTCCGGATTTTTGAACACCAGTATTATTTTAGAGAAAATGTTGATCTTTTAAATCGAAGAATGTCCCGATTACATAAAACAACATTTACTGTACTAAAATACTGGTATCCATAAAGCCGGAGACTTGGCAGCTCTGGATGAAAAAAAGAACAAAGGAAAATTCTCACAATGTTTGGACAATGCAACTTCTCATCCAAAAACATTTGAAATACGACAATGTTGAAATAGTGTTTTTTTCTCCCAAACGCAACTTCGGTATGCCAGCCACTTGATCAAGGCATAATACACAGTTTTAAAGCCTGGTACAGAAAGATTTTATTACGCCACATTCTTTCAAAGTTAGATTCTATGAATACACTTGAGAACTGTCTAAAATTATTTAATGCTCTTGATGCTATAATTTGAATTTTCTCAGCTGTAAAAAACATAAAACCGGAAAGCGTACAACAATGTTTCAGGAAAACAGGCTTTATATTAAAAGAAAATGAAACACATATTCCCGACACAAATGAAGAATTAAGCGAAATAAGTGAATCAATAAAATGTATCAGGAGTGAAGAAACTGTCAAAATTTGCATTTAATATTCATGATGATGAGTTACCTACTGAAGAAGAATCATTTGATGTATGTGATTATATTCCTTCAGAATTTTCGACAAATGCTGACTCTATTAATGATGATGGAACAAATACTGAAACTGGAGATGCTTCCTGCAATATCGAGAATTTTCAACAAGCGGCAAAATACAGTGAGCAGATACACAATTTTTTTGTAAAAAAAGATGATTCAGCAGAATTAAAATTATTGACAGAGTTCAAACTTCACATAGAAAAACAAATTACACGTAATCTCAATCAAAAGCAAACTTTTGAACACATTCTTTTTTGTAAGAATGTAATAAACAGTAGATAAAGGTATGCATAATTTCATTTCAGTTTTATTGCATAAAAATATATTTTTTAATTTCTGATTAATCATATAATAGAGGTTTTAGGACATATAAAAGTCAATTAATAAAACGTTAAGCATTTCTTAGCAATTTTGTGAATCTCTGAGGTTTTCCCAATAGCGGACACCTCCAAAAAGCAGACAGTTTCCGCGCTCCCTAGCTGTCCGTTATTTAGAGTTTTTACTGTATTTATTTTAAAAGTTAGACTAGCCCATGTAAGATTTTTTTATTGTAATTATTTTTGTGAGTTCAATCTAACAGTTCCTTTGAATTTTTTTTTTTTTTTTTTTTGTATTTCAGCAGGTTCTACCTTGTATTAAAATACAAACATTATGTCATTTTGACAGAATCATAATTTTTTTTTTCATTGAAATATAAACATAATGTCATTTTCTCAGCCACAAAATTTACATGCGTATTTTTCCTATTCATATTCACAATTAAAAAAATATTTGAACATGCAATATGTTATTTATAAATATATTTCAGAACTTGACATCACTTTTGCGCTCTTGATCCAAGGTTCTAATCCAATCTCAGTACTGGCGAATGAAAAATCCAGAAATTTGTCTTTTGGACACATTCATAGTAAAATGCTTAGTTTTTTTTTTTAAGTTCATTTACAGTGGCGTAGCTACATATTCAGCGCCCTGGAGCAATTAAAGTTTGTGCGCCCTCGAAAAAGTTCTGCACAATTTTGTTTGTAAGTTTAAAAATTATACACTATTCTTAATTTGACTTAAAACTTTTATTTGAAAGTTAAGGTATCTTAACAAAGTATTAAATACAAATAATTATAAATAAATAATGAAATGAATTATAATTCTTTAAGTATAGTAGGGGTGCACAGCCTTTATAAGAGGAAGGCCAGTCACAACAAAAGTGGCTGGATTGTCGAGGGCCAACGTCCATAGTGTAGAAAAAAATTTTTTTTGGAGGGGGGGGGGGGATCAATGGCCTATAAATTTAGAAAAATGCGATTTTCATGCACTTGATCGACGAAATTGGTGATTTTAACGCGCTTGATCGATGAAATTCGCGATCTTTACGTGTTCGATCGACGAAATTCGCGATCTTTACATGCTCGATAGATGAAACTCGTGATTTTTACCCGCCCGATCGACAAAATTCATGATTTTTACGCTTCTGGTCAACGAAATTCATGTTTTTCTACAACCTATGAACAAAATTTGCAATTTACTCAGCGACTTATTGGTAAAATTCAGAGTTTCTAATTCCAGAATTTCTGGAAATATTGGCATCTAGGGTCTCCGAAGGCTACTAGTTAACCTATCGCGAGCCACAGGTTGTGCAACCTTAAAGTATGGAGTTTGGAGCACCTACCAATATTTACTGAGAATTGTTTGGGCTTTTCATTTTAAATGCGCCAATGAGGAGCTGTCTTCGTCCTGTTTTTCTTTTCAAGGATTTCGAATTATTGTAGAATACTAATAAAAAAACACACTATTGTCAAGATCTTTTTTTTTTTTTTTTTTTTTTTTTTTTTTACTTTTTGTATGTAGATGAAACACGTTTTTCTGTTTTTAGTTCCAGGAAATACTAAAAATCAATAAAATTCAAACTATCATAAATCGGGAAGCTTTGATCGTAAAAAAAGAATTTTTTATTATTTTACCTGTTAAAATACGGAGAAGATTTTTCTAAATATAACGTATAAAACCCAGGGACCAAATAAAACTGTAAACCTCGAAAAATTTAAAAAAATAGCTATTTTGACATAAATTGCTTTTAAGAGGTTGAAGAACAACTTTGAAACTTTTTTACTACCGGAACTATATTTCTAAAACTAATGACTTAGGAAATCAGCCAATGGACAATGATAAAAATTGACACCAGGGTTCTCACTGGCTTTTGATTAATGTTAGTAATAGATTTGTCGTGAAACACTAAGAATATCAAAACACAAATAATGAGTTACACAGAAAAGGTTTACTCGTACAATAATATCATTGAGCATGTCACCGAAAGAAAAAAAAATCTCTTGCAATTTGGCGATTTCAATCTTTAGTTTTCTCGCCAAATGAAACATTTTGGCTCAATGGCGATCGGCAGCGAGAACCCTGGTTGACACCCTTATTGATACTCAAAGATTGCAATTTTTACTTTCCATAAACATACAATGAAAAGAAGAAAATAGCAAAGTACTGTAATCACAATAAAAAAATAAATGAAAATAATGGTATATTTTTACATTTTCAAATACCCTGAATCCGTTCTCACAATTTTTACAGTGATTCAATATGTATGTGTGTATGTAAAGAATGGCCTAACGTATTCAGGTCCCAAGAGCAAGTTTTGGTGTTTTTCGATGATGTATGTATGTGTACCTAAACTATGCTTCGATTGAGCTTTCAATTGATCAATAGAATAATAGTCAACAGTGTTTCTACTGTGACAAGAATTTTATTGTTTTTCGAAAAGGCCGCCCGACGGGTTTGGAATCTAAACTATTTTCCATTCTGTGACGATAACTGATAAACATTTTCTCTTATATCTCAATTAATTTTTTTATTGTTCAGGTTCATCTTATATCTACAGAATAACGTTTCACCATGCAGACTATGACGGCTCATCAGGGGGGGTTCACAATCACTTTACTATTAGTAATTTCATGAACAAAATTTCTCGTTGTTTAATAGTGAAAAACCCACGATTGAAACAGATCAAATTTTATATGGTACTAACCGCTGAAGAGCCGCTATTGTACACAGGGTCAGAGTCGGTCACTGGTAAATGCGCAGACCTTGGATTTTTGGAGGGTGAAATTTTTTAACAAAATTGATTATTTTACCACCTAGCTAGTAGAAACCAATAATATCCATTATCATTCCAGTTTTTCTTTCTTGGGACACTTTCAGTTTCGGAACTGGAGTTCTTAGAAAAAAAAACAACTGCAATCAAAATCAAAACAGAATAAAGATAACAGTTTAGACACCAACCTCACATATATATCCTATACTAAAAAATAAAAAATAAAATATTGAAATGTTAATGTGAAATTTCTAAAGAACGCTGCCATTGGTTTAACATTAGCTTGCGAGTGGCTAACGTAGGATCCTAAGTATACAGAATTTTAGTACTAAATAAATGTTATGATTAATAAACCTTTTTTAAACTTTTTTACAGTAGGAGAAAAAAAATCTTAATGTTGCTAGTAATATTAAAAAACATGTAAATATTATTCATTTGATTTTAAAGAAAAGTTTTTTTTAAATAAGTTTTTATTTAGTAAACTCAGTCAAGCTCTATGTAAGACAGATTTCCGTCTTATACAGAATCTGCCATGCAGAGTGTACTGTATTAAAAAAATACCTAGGGTAATTAAAAAATATTGGGTATAATCGAAGGGGCACAAAAAAATCTTTCAAAGGGCGTCGCGTTGAACAGTCCTGTTCTAACGTTTATACAAAATAGCTGACCGCCGCGCTGTTCTGATTATCACTTTATAGACAATGTTGAAACAGTCCTGTTTTCATATTAAAATGTAATTTTTAACAAAAATGAATGTTTCTTTGCCGAAAATATTCTTCATAAATATTTTTGTGCATTCAGCACAAAAATCTATATAATAAACATTTATATAAGGGAAACTACAATAACAGCATTTGAATTTATATACGAATATTGTGCTGTCCTCTAAAAAAAAAAAAACCCACACTGAAACCCACACTGGTTTCGTACAAAATTTTCCTAAAAAAAACCCACACCAAATATTTTACTAAAGTTATTTTTTTTTGTTTTCTTCTGTCTTTATGCACCATTTAGAATAACAAAAATTGTTAAAAATACCTAAGGAGTGCTTATTTAATTTTAAAATAATTTAAATTAACAATTGTAGAATTCTGGCAAAACACGAGCTTCATTTTCAGAGATTTTCTTTTTATAATAGAATTTTAGAATGATCTACTTAAATTTATATATTTTTCATGTTAAACCATGAATATGTAATAAACTGCTTCATTTTTAGCTGATTATGTTAGGTGTGGGTTGTTTTCAGGTAACATGAGTTAATTGTTAGAAAAGTGGTTTTTTTTTTTCAAATTCTCGTTTAATTGGCTGTCACTTTGTAATAAAGTGATCAAATGAAATATGCTCAACATTAAAATCTTACTTAGAACAAGCTGTAAAAATTTAGCCATGTTTAATTTTTTAAAATTCTTTATTATACTTTATATAGAGAAAATTTCAAAAAATGGGTTTCTTTTTAAGGGACAGCACAATACACGAAGCTTACACATTTCAGACAAATACTTAATAAATGATTTTACAAAATAATAATAATAATAATAAAATAAAAAATACGTATATATATTTTAAAGTAGAGCTGATGCTTTTTGATGCCAGACAGGCTAAAAGTTTCTGGGGCAGATCAGGTCACCATATTGGTAACAGACAGAATCACAGAATATACATTAGGTTTTCCTCTGAAACAAAGAAACTTTCAAGAAAAAAATTGCAATTCTTCTGCTTTGCAAAGAGAAAAATATCATTAATTAAAAAATGCTCCAAAAAAGTGAATTGAAAAAATTAAATAATTATAGACTTTTAAATCTAATGCTTCTAGCAAATTTTGTAACTATTAGCTTCACTTCAGGGAGAGCGCAGCTTTTACCATGTTTAGGGTGCACCCGCGGGTCGATTGCCCGACACGCCAGTCCAAGCATACCAGAATGTAACTTAATTTAGTAAAATCCTTTTGTTTCTTTTCTTTTCTTTTTTTATTTATAGGCCTATTTTTCAACATGGGCAATGATTTGTTGAAAATTATATTAAAAAAACGTTTAAGCTTTATGAATGAAAGTGCACGCTTTCTTTAAAACACGAGGTCTTTATCAATATTTGAAATATTTCATCTTTGTATAAAATTAGGATCTAAGTTTTTATTTATTGTTATATATGTATTATCATTTATTTGAACACAGAGTATTTCTGTAATGTGTTCCGAAAGTAACTCTATGTTTTTTCACTTTATAATTCAAAAATTCGTTGACTAATCTGGTGGTGGTGTGTGTGTGATGGGGGGAGGGGAGGGGGGGAGCCTGATTACGGCCTAAGCAAACTCACATTACTATTTTCGAAAAAATATTTTTTCCTTATTTAATCCTGAAATTATGCGATTAAAGAAAGATTAACCCGGAAAAACAGTGATCGAAAATTTCGAAAAAAGCGGTATACATTTGCATAAGATATAATCATGTCTTGAGGAACACTGGATTTGCTACTTAACTTTTTTCTTTTCTTTTTGAAAGAAAATGCTTACCGATTCTGCATTTCGGATCTACCATATTTTCAAAATCTCAAAAACAATACGCAGAAAATTTCATTTGCCGTTCCCCTCCCACTTCTAAGTTTGACTTTTATTATTGTTTTGTAATCTGCATTGATAAAGCATATGCATGTTCAGTTTCCACAAAATAACAACAACAATAAAAATTTTCATTTTCTTTTCTTTTTTTTTTTCTTATGGTCGATAATTTTCTCTAACTTGTCAAACTATTGTTTTTTTTTTCCATCTTTCAAATCGTAAAATAACTAAATAGGGCTGTTACATCTTAAATATAGGTTTCTCAGCAGTGACTTGTTTGGCTACCATTATTTTCGTACAATAATCATATGATAAATTTCTAAAATATTTTTTATAAAAATGTACCAGGCAGAATATTGTTTGGAAATAGTGTTAGCCAATAAAGTGACCGTTGAGAACTCTATAAATAAGATTTGATTATTTTAAAATTTCAAAACTTTCAACAGTCATCTACGGAAAAGTTAAAGAAAAAAAAAATCTGGTTTGCTCATGCTGAAAGTTACTTGAGGCTGCAATATGGTATGAATTGAAATTAAAACTTCATGAATAGAAATAATTTCTTTTAACTGTGCATAAAACATGTTTTAAATCAAAGTAGTTGAGGTTAAAAATAATTAAAAATATCATAGGTATATGCTGATTATAACAAGATTCAACTATATTATTTAATTTAAAATAAATAATAATAATAAAAATTATAAATTTTTACATTTTCTAATTTTGCACCCTTAGAATTCGTGCGCCTGGAGCAGTTTGCTCCAACTGCTCCACGGTAGCTACGCCCCTGCTCATTTATTCTTAAATATGACATAATTTTTACCCACTGAAGCAATTTAGAAGCACCCTCTGAGATTAGTGTCTCAAACTCGGTATCAGCTGAATGTAAAATTATTGAAATATATCAGCATTTTGAGTAAAAATGTGTGTTTCTTTTAAACGTGACGTCATTTTCTGTTCAAACGTAAAAAAATATTTTTAATTATAATGAGAAAATGACCTTAGTAAAGATATAGTAATTCCCATTACTTCCTTTTTCTCTGTAATAATGGAAGTAACCCAATTGCCACCATTTTGAAAAAATTTCATTAAAAACTTTGAACGTTAAAAATAAAGTTATAAAAATGAAAATATTTTTAAGAATAGTTAGTGCGACTTAACTACAAATGGACAGCTTTCAATTAAAAAAATAATTATTAAAATTGGTTCAGTAGAAAGCACAGGGCAGATGACAAAAAAAACCCAGCTTGTGTTTTAAATGTATATAGACTATGTGAGATGCAATGCAGATAAATGAAGAGTGCTTATTTGAATAAGAAAGGATGAGTGAAGTAGAATTTCATTCACAAATGCATTACAGTTTTATATATTTCTGGAGTAAAGAACTGACTTCCAATAAATTTTGATTTCTGCTGTGGTGAGTCCAAGATAGCGACCATAGTAAGTCCAAATTTTGTCTTAGATTTTAGCTAACTTATTAAACCAATATTTATAAGAGAGATGTTTGTTTTTAGTTGTTCAGTTGCTTTTTCTTTAGTTGCATTTTAGTTATACCATATTTAAGAGTCCTTCTTATTTAAAATTTGATTAATAAAGAAGCCGTAAGACATAAATTTAAATACTTACTAAAATTGTACATAGGAAAACACCATGTTCAATGATCTTTGTTTATTTTTGTTGAAATTTATATAATGCAATAATCTTTCATATAAATTTAGACCTTTTAACAGGCTTCATAATTCTCCAGCAGTGTTAAAGTAATTTTGAATGAGAAACAGAAGACCATACATAAACATGATTTGCGATTAGCAACCATTTTTAGCAATCTATCTTTCTGGCACTTATAATACATAAGTGCTGAAAAAAAAGAAAAAAAAAACTTGTCAAACATGGGCAGTCAGCTGCAAACTGTAGTTAATGCTTTTGCTTTCTCTTTAGTTTTGCCTATTGGTTTATATTACTGCAATTGTTACTTTACAATCAATAAAAATCTTGTAAATCCACAGGTTGTTAAAATTTATTTTTAATGCTTATGGATGATATGTAAAAGAACTCTATGTTACGAAGGACTTTTTTTTTGACAGCTGTAAAATTTCAAAAGTACATATTTTTTGTACCCCCTTTTAGGTAGCTTTCATTACAAAAAGCTACCTATTGCAGCCGTTCAGAGGAAAGCAATTCCAAAAAATTTTGGTATATTTTCACTGATCATGACCCTCAGACCCCCAAACCACCCTCCGTTCAAATGTTGATTTATATATATATATCTGACATACTGTCATGCTGTAACTCTTTTATTTATGAACTGTGATAGAAATTGGGAAATGAAAGGTAGGCATCAAATGACGCTTATTGTAAATATCTTAGGCGTCAAATGAAAACTTCTAGTTGCAATTTCTAAAATTCACATAACTGTATCATTATATACTACTTTATAGAAAAGCATGAATATTTTGTTTTTATTTAAATTAGTGAAGTTCTTAATCTACAATATTATAATAGTTGAAGCAACTGTAAAGCTGATAAAGCATTTTTAATTAATACTACATTTAGAAATTAATAGAAAAATGCACTTAACCATGTTAAACAAAATTAAACCTAGCAAAAGTTCATCCATTGTTGATAATTACACTTGAATTTATTAAAAGAAAAAAACTATACATAATATAATTACAGACAAATATTGTTAACTTGAAATCTAAAGGACCATATTTTGTGTGTGTGTGTGCACGCATTAACCATTAAAATAATACAGTAGACTCCCTTAAATCCGCAAATCTTAAAACCAAAGGTTGTGCAGATTTCCCAATTTTGCAGATTTCTGGTCACTGATTTGTTTACATTTTTTAAACAATAATTTGAATTTAATAATGTACGTGAAATTATAATGAATGCTTACAATAAAGTAAAATAATAAAAATTAAAAAAATTGAAAAAACATTTAAAATATTAAAAGTAAAGGTCAAGTAAATAATTAATAATACATAACTAAATATGCATAATGATGAGATAATTTTTTCTTTAATTATTCAGTAAAACTCACCTTATAAATGTACACTAATAATTCACATAATAATCTTAAAATAACAAAATTTTATTTCATGTTAGCCATACTTAATTAACAAAAAAGCTTGATTAATACATAAATGCATTTGGTGAAAATATTGTGATTGCCACTGATATAAGCACTACCTTGAATTTTTTCAGAAATAAATTTATACATCCCTTCATGAGAAAACATGAGTTGAATCATATTAACCAGAATTATAGATTAAAATGTGTACAAAACAATATAAAAATTAAAAAAACTTAAATTTTACACCTACATCTTAACTTTAAGTTTCATTGTTTACATCAGAAACAATGTGCGGATTTCAGGAATTTACAGATTTGAGGGAGTCTACCGTAGTACCATCTTATCTGTTGGGACTGCATTATTAATTCATGTTAAGCAAAAATTCACATTAAGCAATTTAATGCTAACAATGCTTGACTGTATATACATTGCAAAGATGAAACTCAAACAACACCAACTAATTTTAATAAAGTTAGATACTAAAATCAGGACGTCTAATCATCCTTCAGCTACATCATTTCACAGGGCTTTATCTGGATAAAAATCTGCTAAATTGGGTCTATACAGTTTTACCATTAAAAAATCGTTAACCGTATCAGTGGATAAACAGTTACATGTATCATTTTTTATTAAATTAAACAGATTAAATCCCTTTTCACATTCAGCAGTGCTAAATGGCAGGTTCACTAAAAAGTTTAGAAGTTTGCATAAAATAATGTATTCATTTGGATTTGTACACTCTGCTAAAAATCGTTGTCAAACTGTCTCACATTAGAGTTTATGTTTAGTGTGAGACCAAATTTTCAAAAGTGGGTGATTGGCTAAGTTAAACAAAAAATAAGTGTTAAAAAAGTTTGGCATCAACTTTGACGACCAGGAATAATTTTATAGTTGTCAAATGCTGTAATGTAGTTGCATTTGACGACTAACAACTGTTAATTTCGAATACTGTTTATGAACCGATTTGGATGTGACTGAGTATGTGTAATAGGACATACCAAGGTCTCGACAGAGTTCGTTGGCCAGCTTCATCTGCCATCTTGTTTCAAAATGGTGGCCAGTTAAAAAATTTTAAATTTTAAAAAATTCAAAAAGATGTATAAAAAAATTATAAATTGAAAAAATTGTTTCTGTTAAGTGTTAGAACGTGATAAAGGATTCTGGAATATTTTATGTTTGCACTATATCTTAAAAAATGGCTGAGATATGGCAGTTTGAAATTCTAGGGTGACTGAGATTTTGAAATAATCTGATATTTGTTATGTTGTAATTCTCGTATTTATGAACTGTTATGAATATGACTGATCATGTGTACCCAACATACCAAGGTCTCAACCGAGTTCTTTGGCCAGCTTCATGCGCCATCTTGTTTCAAAATGGCAGCAAGTTAAATTAATTTTTTTTTTTTTTAATTTAAAAAGTTGTATAAAAAAATTATAAATTGAAAAAAGTTGTTTCTGTTAAGTGTTAGACCAAGATACAAGGATTGAAGAACATTTTTTGTTTTGACTTTATCTTAAAAAATGGAAGTTTGAAATTCTAGGGTGGCTGACATTTTGAAACATTCTGATTTTTGTTATGCTGAAATTCGCACTCAAATTCAGTATTAATGAAAACCAGGATTGAATTTTCTATATTCGAGTTCCAAGAAATTTAGCTTCCGGTGTTTGAGTAAAATGAGTTGAATTTTTAAAAACTTGGACTATGAAAGCTACCTTTTCCTCCCGGTACAGGCCGGAAGGACTTTTTTGTTTGCTTTCAAACAATGCTGGACACAAGGGAAGGGTGATCACCCTTTCCTTGGGGCATTGATAAAGTGTCTCTAGGTTGACATATCTATACTAGTTTTAATGCTTTTTAACTCTCAAGTGCTTAAAACTGATACATCCATCTTATTCTTCATTGTGTAAAAATTGTAAAATGTGATTACCATCAGAAAAGTTTTTCGAACATTTATAATAAAAAAATCTAAAATTTTGTAAAAAAAAAAAATACTTTAAAAATTTTTTCAGTTATAAAATGAATGAAAATTAGCAATTATGAGAGCCTGATGGCCAGAAATTATCTCTTAAGAGTATAAAAATACAGATTTCAGCTAGCTAATATTAATGTTTCTTTAATAATTTTCAGAGTATTCTTTATTGAACTACAGTGGAGCATCGTTTATATGACGCCGAAGGGACTACCAAAAAACGTCGTATAAACGATAACGTCGTATAATCGATTTTCTAGAATTAACTTTGCTTTCACTTAATTTTAATGTTTAACGTGTTGATTTAGATAAATTTATAAATTAAACAAACCAAAACAAACAAATAACAAAAAAAAAAAAAAATTAAAAAAGAAGAAAAAAATACGGTAAGCAATTTAAATGTACCTACCTTTATTTTTCTTTTGATCATTTTACATAGTATTACAAAAAAAAAAGTCTGTTTTTTTTTGACGTGATGACTGACACTGAGTTGTAATTAATGATTTGTGCAATGAGTCAAGGGCCTGAAATGTTTTTTTGCTGGTATTGTGGCAAACAAAATAAGTTCTTAATGTTTCAATGCAATTCACAGTATCTTGAAATGATGGGGAAACAACTTCTTGGCATTCCTCGTTATCTCCGCTGTCACTATGCGATTCAGATTGGGAGTTCTGAATAAGCTCATCAACACTGCAAATCGCTGACGTTATTACATCCTCATCGCAATCCATTTATTCATCAATAGTTGTCTCTGCTCTGAGCAGATTCCCATCATCTTCATTGATTATTGTATCATCGTTGCTTACGTCATCACCCTCATTATCATCAGAATTTTGATGTGCAAATTCCGCTTTTATGAAACAGTTTTTTATTGTTGTCTTTGTTACCTGAGACCAAGCCAACGAAATCATATTCATTGCATCCAGAACACTTATTTTCTTGGGATTAGGCTCTTCAATGCTTCGAATAGTGAGTTGAACTAATTGTTTTCTATAATGCATTTTTAGATTCTTAATCAGGCCCAAATCACATGGCTGAAGGTGACTTGTGCAGTTTGTAGGAAAGAAGTGAACTTTTATATTTTCCAAAAAATCAGTATACGGTGGGTGCGATGGACATCGGGCGATGAATAACAAAGTTTTTCATTTTTGCCTCTTCATAACATTATCAAGTTTTTTCAGCCATCTAGTAAAAATTCCAGTCGTCATCCACACATTGTTATTTGTATCATAATCCAGCAGTAGCGTTTTGATGTTCTTTAGACATCTAGGTTTTTTTGATTTTCCTAACACCAAAGGAGTGATCTTTTGACTTCCATCGCAGTTTGCACAAAGAAGCACAGTAAGGCAATCTTTACTTTTTTTCCCTCCTTTACATGTTTCGCCTTTATAAGCTAAAGTCCGATTCGGCATCAAATGATAAAAAAGACCCATCTCGTCGACATTAAAAATGTCTTTAGGTTGGTATTAACTTATCATGCCTGGCAGAATTTTGAGCCATTCTGCAACAGAATCAACTGGAACATCTCTCTCTATTCCAAACTTACAACTTGACACGTGATCCCATGGCGCGCTTTGAATTTCTGCAACCATCCTGCTGTAAAGCCACAGTCTACCAGATTCAATTTCATCGCGATTTCTTTCGCTTTTTCCATCAACATTGGACCACTTACTGGAATCTTCGACGCACAACACTGATTGAAAAACTGGAGCAAAGCTTTTTCCATTTCAGGAAATTTATTCTCTTGCACTCGCAATTTTTTTTATGCCTAAGATCCACAGGTTTTTGCATTTTCCTCAATTTTTTGGTGATCGTGAACAATAGATTTTAAGGTAGAAACTGGAATACCCATCATTTTAGCCAAGTCAACTTTTGACCTTCCCGGTAAATTTTTACTATCGAATTCTTTCAAAATTTCAATTTTTTTCTTTTACTGAGATGGACTTGTGTTTTCGAGACATGTCTGAAAAGAGCCGTGGCCAATACAGTACGAAAAGTGAAGAATGAAAAAAAACCCGATCTGTACTGTTAGTGAACTGATAAGCAAAGAATATGCCATGTAACAATAAAACAGGTCAGGAAAGCTGACCATCCCTGCAATAAGAATGACCCCTCCCAGTGTAATCCGTTACACGTAAACTGGTTTTTCCAACTAATCCCACACCAGTCCATGTTGTTATCATGACTCATGAGGGGTATATTTAAACATGTGCTTTGGTCTCATTCATAGCTGGTAAATTCCACCCTTTCTTAAAATACACAAGACAAATAAACAAAAATAAAAGTGTACAAAATCAAAAAACCGACGTATAAACGATTTTTTGCGTCGTATAAAAGATATATTTTTACATTACAACTGAATTAGAAAATAATTAGAAATGAATTGGGGCCACACTAAAACATCGTATAAATGTAAATGTCGTATAAACGATGCTTTACTGTACCTCAAAAATAAAGGAACAAGCAATTTTATATGCAGTAAATATTTTTGAAATACGTATTGCAATAATTCTGGACACAGGAATTACACTGTCCTCAGAACAGGTGTAGACGACAATAAGTCTTTGCAATATTTTTCACCCAAGAATGGAGAAAAAATCGCTACATTTAAGAAAGGAATGGAGTTTTTCCTTATTTTGAAAATCTCTAAGCATCCTCTCACTTTTCTGAAATGAAACCTCAAACAACTATGGTAGATTAACTAAAAAGGCTTGTTTTATTCGACTGTTTGGTTTAAAGTTCTATTCAATATAAAAGTAATGTGTAATGTTGTTTGCATATATATATACACTGTTGAGTTGTTCTTTGTTCAAGGGGATTATACTGCCTCCCTTGAAGACTCTCTATATCTGTCTGTGCTTTCAAACTTACTATCTTCTCCATATTTGGAGCTCTCTTCTATAGCCGGTATCTTACCTGGATTATAAACCGGCCATTTTTCAATGGTTATTAGGTGTGATTGATGGAAAATTTTTCATTGTTGAGGTAGATTTAAAAAAAAAAAATCATGCTTGAAAATTACTTAACACATTATAGAAAAAACAATAAATTGAGTTAGTTTTCTAACAAATTACATTTAAATGTAATTTTTTTTTCTATTTAATTATGTATATCAATTATTTTATTTATTTATTGACAAAGTTTTAATTTTAGTATGGAATATTAGTCAGAAACAAATGCTGAATTATTTATATCATTTTAAGTGAAAACTGTTTAATCTTCTCTAACCAGGTTGCACATGATAGAAATAGATGAAAAAAATAAATCATTGTTGAAACTTATTTTAAAATCTATAAAAAGTCATTAAATTGATACAGTTTTCAAACAAATTGCATTTAAAAGTACATTTTTCCCTTATTCGACAGTGTAAAATTTCAATTTGTGCAATGTTTAGAAGTTTAAAAAAAAAATTACTAAAAGCAATATTTATTGGTAATTCGTTGCCACAATCAACATGACATCAGTATTACTGAGAGACATATTTTTGCTTTATAATATAGATTTGCGTAATTTCATGGTTATTACTAAAAAAAAAATTCTCAAATAAAAAACTATGAAGTAAAATATTTAAAAAATCATCCTCAGACGTCACAAGTGCTTGTTATACCAATGCCCTCACCAGGGCCGGCTCATCCATCAGACAAACAGGATGTCTGTCCAGGACCTTGCAGCAGTTGGGAGTAATTTTAGGGGCCCCGAGCCTCTCTATACAATTCGAAATAATACTTCCCTATGTAAAATGATATTTTTGCTCTAAATTTGTCTTTAATTGTTTTCATGAAAAAAAGTTAGTATTAACTTTATTTCTTACAGCCAAAGTTGATATAATTGCTGGAGAATGTATAGATGTGAGGATCCTGAAAGTAACCGTAAATGCAAAAAATAAATATTTAAAATATTCTAAAGAATAGAAGATTTTTAAAAATTAAAAAATAATTATGCACATTACATGTGAAAGAACTTGCTTATTTTTCTTACATTTTATACTACATATTATAAATTATTCTATGATATATATATAATTTTTAAAAAGGATTTCTATTAGTTCAGTATTGCAGTCAGAGACATTGGGCCATGCTAAGTGATTTGTTAGGACTCTACGCGACATTGCAGCGGCCCTGGCCTTTATATCTCCCACATTATAAAATGTGCAGTTTGCCTTCTCAGATCATTAAATACATGTTTTTTTAAAATCCATCAAGACTTGAAATGGAAAATTTTGATGATGGTAATGTAAACAGGAATTACATATCAATAGAGGTGTGGATTAAGTGAAAGTATTTCTAAATTAATTTTACTTTGTATTTATGTGTATATAGGGTAAAAGTACCAATAGTTGGCCACATTGAGATAAAATGCCTTACGAATAGCTTATTTTCGGTTCTGAATGAAATATTACAATTTTTCTATATGCATCCATCTTTTATAAGTCATAAACCACCACCAAAGAATTTTGGGTATTTTTATTGAATTAGTAATGAGTTATTTTTTTCAAGATTGATGTCAAATAACCATTTTTCCTATTTTTTGTTAACTGATTGAAATTTTTTTTAAAGTCAAATATGAATTCATTTTTTATTATTTTCTAAAATTATAATGCTCGAATATTAGCAGGGTAAATAAACTAATGTTTTTGAGTATAAAAAGTAAATAAATTTGTTATTTTTAATTAATTTTATTGTGGCCGACCATTGGGTATTATATTTTGCTTACATATTCAGTAGTTGGCTACCAGGAGATGACTACTGGATAAATAGCTTATTTTACTTTTTTGAATTAATTTTTCATAATATGGTAAATATAGCTTTATATCTGTTACTATACTAATATTATGAAAAAGAAACGTATTTTACGTGTTTTTCTGATTGTTTGTAGGGGAAACTACTGGAACTACTGAACTGATTTTAAAAATAAAAGTTGTAAAAATGAGGGTGACAATCTCTACTCTGACATAGATGATATTTTATGTCAGGACCACTTCCCCCAAGTGGGTGGAGGAGCGCAAAACATTCTAAACTTACTCTTTTTGTGATATTGAAGGAGCTAGTAATTTGAAATTTTGCCTGGTGATTATTTTCTAGAAAATTCGAAATTGAAAAGTGTGAAATGAGAGGAAAATGTTCTAAATTACAATTTGTGTAGAATTGTTAGGAATATAAACTTGAAATTTAACATCTCTGTTACTTTTAAGACGTAAATGTTGGATCAGGACAATTAAACAAATTTTTAAAAAATGAAAAAACTGAGAACATTCTAAAAGCATTCTAAATTATGATTTATATGGAATTAACTAGGGATAGAAACTTAAAATTTTCCAAGACTGTCATTTTTTATATGTAAATGCTTGTATAAAATAGTTTCATTTAAAAAACGAAATTTAAAAGGGTACAAGACCAAACAAACGTTCTAAAGTTTTGAATTTTGTGATATTTTTGGTGCTGGAAACTTAAAATTTGGCATGGTGGTTAATTTTAAGACTTAAATGATCGCTAAGAAAGGTTTCTAAAAAAATGGAAATTTAAAAGGCTGAAATGAGTGGAAAACATTCTAAATTACAGTTTTTTTTTTTTTTTTTTTAAATTTTAGAATAGAAACTTGTAAATAGACATGGCTAATATTTTTAATATATAAGTGGTCTGGTCACACCTGCACAGTTTAAAAAAAATTCAAAATTTAAAAGAAACTAAAATGTTCTAAAATTGCAATTTCTGTGATACTGTTGAGTCTAGAAACTTCAAATTTTGCATGGTGGTTTTCTTTTGAGATGTAAACTCTCGCTAAGAATGGTTTCTATAAAATTCAAAATTGAAAAAATTGAAATGATCAGTAATTGTTGTTTATGATTCTAAATTATGATTTATTTAGAATTAATAGGGATAGAAACTTGATATTCAACGCCGGGATTACTTTCAAGTTGCAAATGCTCGCACAGAATAAGTTAAAAAAAAAAAAATCTAAATTTGAAATGGGGAAATGAAAAAAAGTTCTAAAATCCAAATTACTTTTGACACACTAAACCGAATCTAAAATTTCTTTCAGGTTAACACTGGCACTTAGGAGCAAAAAAAAAAAATATGTGTTAAATTATGATTTATTTGGAGTTGATAGGATGATTGTTAGAATCTTGAAATTTGACATAGCTTTTACTTTTAATATGTAAATGCACCGACAGAACAAGTTCGAACATATATAGGTTTTAAAATCAGGATTAATTTTGTGCTTCTGAAATGATATCAAATCTTCTGTTGGGATAATAATGATGTTCTCTACTTAAAAATAGGCTATATTTTATCTCTACAAAGTGACCTCATAGGGGTGCAAGAACGAAAAATGTTCTAAATTTCTGTTTACTTTGAATCTGTTGAGACGAAGAGCAAGAATTCCTTATGGTGATGGATTTTAAGACATAAATGCTCATTCAGAATGTTCGTTAAAGCATTTGATATTTAAAAGAAAGAAGCTATTGGAAAGAGTTCTATAATTATGATTTTACTCCCAAACTTTCAAGGCTAGAAATTTTAAATTCAACATGCAGGTTTCTATGGGACGTGATGCTCCTAAAGATGCATTTTTTTAAAAAGATTTTCACATAAATGAAATGTGAAGAAAACATTCTACAGTTATGTTTTTAAAATGATTTCTTAAAAAATGTCTACCTAGAAACTTTAATTTTGTCATACAGATAACTAAGATATAGATGCGCAAGAACAATATTTGTATTATTAATTTAAAATTAAAAAAAATTAATAGAAAAGTAAAATTAGATATTTTTTCACACCATGTTAGGAACAATTTTTCTGAGCAGTGGGATAAAAACAGGTACGAGCAAACATTATAATTAATTCAAATGATAGCAATAAAGAAACATGATTTCCAAAAAGGTAAGGAAGTATTTCATATTGAGCCTTTAGCCATACACAAATGACAATTAAGTATAGTAAACTAACTAATGTTTTCCAACTTATTATTTCTCGATGTTTTGATTTTTATGGTGCATAAAGGTATTTTAATATTGTAAAAAAAAAAGTTTAATTTTTATGAAAAATAAGTTCTGAAACTACTGAACTGATTTTAAAAATTCTTCCACTAAATGATAGCTTATAAACAGAGTTCCCAAATAGACTGCATTGAATCTGTTTTCTTCATAGGATGTCGATTCAAATGCGTCGCAATAACAATTTTTGCATTATTTCAAGTTTCGCATTCACCTAATGCGGTACAAAAATGCATTTATTCAAATTTTGACTAAATTTAGTAATAATTTAAATTATCTGCAAAAGTGTAATGTCTCCAAATATTAATTGGCACACAGATACCACTTGCCATATTTCAACCATGCGTGCAAAGCCGTTGGTTTTGATAAAAGAAAAGCTTGTTACCTGGTTGTTTTATCCAATAGTTAGCCACTCTATTAATATAAGATGCTAACTGTTGGGCTTTAGAATCCTTTTTAAAGCCTCTATTAAACTTAAATAATAAAATAAAATAAAATAATGAAGCTTTCTACAAGTGCCACTTTTAAATGCACTGCCACTTTAAGATTTACATTACATAGAAAATTAATCTGGTTTAAATTTAAAAAGGTACTTATTTCTCATGGTTTAACACTCAGAAAGTAATCATTTATGATATAATATAAAAAATTTAAAAAAATTGTTTATGATTGATGATTTTTATTGATGTTTTTGAAAAATAACACTCATGAGAAAAAACTTGAGATTCCCAGAAGAATTCCCAAAAGTAAGCATTCATACATGGCACTGCTAAAAATGTTTTGCTGTTTTTAAAAAGCTCTACTTTAAGTTACTTACAACCAGCTGCAAAGACCGAGCTATTCTCGCTAAAATTATCTTTTGTGTTCAACACGATGTAGCAATAAATTCTCTGTATAACATATAACAATCAGTTCTATGTAGCCTAATTGGTGAAATTCTGTTTTTTAGAACGTTCTATGGACTCTGATTGGTGGAATCATGTATCTCGGCTCCTAATGGGAATTTCTAGAAAATTCCTCCAGATTCTAACAGCCAATTTATTCGCCAAATGTCACCATAAATTTGCAAACATTCAGAAACTTGGCACATTCTTTCATTTAGTGGCAAAAATGAGCCACCAAATGCTGCATTAGTAATCATGCTGCATTCATACCAAATGCTGCATTAGTAATCTTGAAAGTCTATTTTCCTGCCA
This sequence comes from Maratus michaelseni, assembly GCA_963931845.1. Lineage (NCBI taxonomy): Eukaryota > Metazoa > Arthropoda > Arachnida > Araneae > Salticidae > Maratus > Maratus michaelseni. The sequence continues at coordinate 168,974,769 of OZ007586.1, forward strand.
AATCTCACCAGTGTCGCAAAACTTTCACCAAATTTAGTGATAGCTGATGAAATATTGCCAACTTTGCAACTTCGTTTGCTGCCAACTGTTCAACACCTGTCTCAACTTTCATTCAGAATGAAATGCATTGACCTGTAATGACCCCAAAACGACACACTAATAAAATTTTCTCAAACATGTCACTCAACCCGATTGTCTTTTCATACCCCAAAACAATAGGATACAAAACTTAGTCAAAATTGTTAAAGTCATTTTTAGATAACCTTAACCCATTCCCATAGTGACCCCAAAATGACCCACTAATCAAATTTTCTCAAACATGTGACCCAGCCCAATGGTTTTATTCATACCCTAAAATGATAGACTACAAACTTTAGTCAAAATCGTTAGAGCCATTTTTAGATAAAATTAGCTTGATTGGTAGTGACCCCCAAATGACCTACTAATCAAATTTTCTCGAACATTTGACCCAGCCCAATGATTTTCTTGTATCCCAAAACGGTAGGATACAAAATTTAGTCAAAATCGTTAAAGTCATTTTTTAGATAAGATAAAATTAGCTTGACCCGCAGTGCCTGCTAATTGAATTTTTTTGAACATGTGAGATAGCCCAATCATCTTCTCATAGCCCAAAATGGTAAGATGCAAAATTTAGTCAAAATCGTTAGTTTTTTTTTTCTGGTAAAACAAAATTCTGAAGTGGCCGACAATTGGTTCAATGATGGCCGAACATTAGATTTTAACTGGCTGACTATTAGAGAACTTGCCTTTTTTTTTAACTTTATCTAAAAAAAAACTATTATCATATTTAAAAAAAATAATTGCTGAAACATAATAACAAAGTATGTTTTAACATATATCACTGTTCAAAATTTTGTGAGTTTTTTAAAACTTCTACTTTAAGATATATATAATATATAAAAGCACTTAAGTGGCCGACTATTGGTACTTTTACCCTATATAAAGAAACATTTGAAATTTGTAATTGATAGACAGGCATGGGTGATTCACAAGTCATATAACGTCTGTAATTCCATAAAAACTTGTTGATTTTCCAAATTTAAATTTTAAACATGTAAATTATAATTTTTATTTGGTTAATTCCGTTAATTTGAAACGGGGGGTGGGGGGGGGGGGGTGAGACTTTCAGCTGGAGGCCTCTTGCCATGTTTGCCTTGCGGGAAATCAATCCCTAACTATTCTGGAAAGAGGTACTTATCTTTTATCTTCTCAGAATATATAAACAGAAATCATCTAGTTTAATAGTATGATCCTGTTTCAAAATAAATTTATGAAGACAAATAGTTACACTTGACACTAGTATTGACTTTGTGTGTGGGCTCATAGGAGCCCAGAATTAGCATAGTTTAAACTATTAAATAATAAGAATTTTTTTAATTTTAATATAGAAAAATATTATTCTTAAAGAAATATACTAAAGTGTACAAACTGAAACTCAAATTGTTTTTCTTAAAAAAAAAATAAAGTGTGTGAAGGTATTATTTTAACTATCATACTATAACTGATATTATTTTAAACTATCATACTTTCATATAACAAATTAACGGAAAATTATGTATCTAGTGATGATTTTGACATCTAAACCAATAGTATCTATTTTAAGTATGAATATCAGTACATTTTATTTTGTAACCACAACACATTTTGTTGAATTTTTAATAACTTCTATTTTTATTTGATTGTTTAAAACATGTTTGATAATTTTTTTTTGTAGTGACTCCTTTTGATGTAGTTAAAATTAGACTACAAGTTCAAGGGAGATCTACAGTTCACAAGAAATGTTATTCCCATTACAGTTGTTTGTGGGACCATGTTTGTTATTGTCTACAAGAAAATAGGTGTAAAAGATGTGATTGGTACAAGTGCCAGCATTACTTTCATGGCACTTGGGTAAGACTTTATTTAATACTTTTTCCTCTGTTAATTGTTTTATAATTTATTGATGAAAATTTTTAATTAGTAGTAATTAATATACATTTTCTAATATACATCAACACGGATTCTATTAGTGGTGAAAAATGACGTTTTAAGATTAGGATTTATTGTTGGTTTATTTGCCAGGGTTTGTTTTTACTTGCATTTGACACATAAATTAAAAACAAAAATCTGAAATGGAGGGTTCGCACAGTTCTACCACAAACTTTTAACAGTTTTTTCACCTTATTTAACTACAGAAAAATATTGCAAATTCTGTGCATAAACAAGATTTTTACAAATTCTGTGTATAAAAAATTGGTACTTTCATGTTATAATGGCCCCCGAGGATGAATTACTAAGCAATCAAGATTTATCACCAAATTATAAAGCATATATGACGATGCATACAAGTTATACTCGTGCAACATGCATACTTGTATAACATTTCATGATGCATATGGCCCAGTTATAGTCATATATGACATGTGTATAAGATGCATATATGGCATATAAGACATAACTAATATGCATATAATGATATATGTGGCACATATATATGAGCATTTGGAGTATATATATGTGTATATATGATAAATAAGCTTTGTGACGATCTTGGCATAATTGTAATTGTGAGGGTCGCTATAACCAAAAGTACCAAAAAATTACATAAAAATTTTCTTATCATTAATAGTGGTGCCGCAAGCCTTGGAAACATTACTCACAAATTTTAAAATAGCAACTTAACGATTGACTCGCAAATTGACATACTTCACCCCCTTTCACCGTCCTGATTAAAAAAAAAAAAAAAATACATTTTTTGAAATATCTCAGTTATTGTCTGCTCTTCTAAAGACCATTCTTGTTACAACTTTCTTTTTACAAGCAATAAAAGCAATGAAGAAATTGTAGATTGTTTTAACATTGCTGTGTTAGAATAGATAGTCTTACAAAAAATACAATTGCAGTGTATTTATAAAGGACTATTTGTTTCAATTTTTATTTTCTAAAATTAACCCTACCTTCCAGGGCTTAGGTAAAACTTTCAGTGTCAATACCTTTAAGAATATGTGACAAAACTGCCATCAGTTTTCTGTGTCTAAAAGTCTTAGGTTTTGAGGGAATGAAAAAGTAATATCATATTTACTGACATATTTTGCACACATTTCTACCAATTCTTTGGCACCAAAAGTAAGGTGTATGAAATATACGCAGGTTTTTTTTTTAAAGTAGTATTTATTGATATTAAATTTCCTTGGAGAAAAACTTTAGATAATTAAAGAAATGTCTCTTTTTAAGATAATAATAGCATAAAAAATAATTAATATTAAAATATAAATTACAGTTGCAGCAGTTACTTAAGTTGCATTTTTAAACATGGTGGACAGTCTTTAGTTTTCAGACGTATTCTAGGAAAATAATAACAATAAAAAAACAAACAAAAAAACAGCTAAGTTAGCAAGAGAGAAAGCATTTGTAGAACTTAAATATTACTATAATTTTTTCGCAAAGTGGATTGATCTTCTTATAAGTCTACAGTATTTTTTTAGCCATTATAATTTCACAGCACAAACAATATGAACAAATGTCTTAATTTAGACAGTTTAATTTTCAACAGGAAGCACTAATATATTACACATCTGTTATTGCAGCTTTATTGGTTTTAAAGTCATCTGCATTCTTGTAGCAAGTGAAAACAGAAAATTGCAATATATGAACACAAAGAATGGAATATGCTTCTTTAGTTACATAGAACTAAACTCATAATTGACTTTAAATCTGATTATGAAAAAAAAATTGCTATGGTATATGCAGTTAGAGTAATTTAATATCTTGTTTCATTATTTCAGACTTTCCCATACATACTTCAACTGAAAACTACACATTTTTTTAAGCACTTTATTTTTTTTACCCAAATTTTTGTTTAAAAGTAGGGAGTATGAAAATTATGCACATCATTTTTGTTGGCAAAAATACAGTGTGCAAAAACTTTGTGTGTGGGGGGAGGGGGGGGGGCAAAATATTATGTGAGTAAATATGGTACATCACTTTCTATTTTAAAAAAAGTATATTTATTTATGATAGCTGCTGTTGAAAGTATCCAATTATAGATCCCATTTATATGTGTCACAGTTCTAATAAGAATGCAAAAATTTTTTTTACTGGTTTGATAAAAACTGACTCATGATTTTTTTTTTCTCAACTGACTCATATTTTCTTGTTGATTGACTCACAGTTTTATGATTAGCAAGTCAGACTGACTTGTAAAATTTCAAGTGTGAAACACAAACCTTATTTGTGATTGTTAAATTTCAGAAAATCACAAATCACTTTTTAAAACATCAACTGCTAATTTCTACAGTTTTCTGTTTCCAAAACTAAACACGTTATTTGAAACTTTTTGGTATAAAAAGGATATTAATAAAAAGACTGTAGAAATAGTGTTATTCAATGATTCTGTAATGTTAATTTTTTTCTCGAGGTACAGTCAAAACTTGTTAATAGGAACTCTTTTATCTTGAGATTCCAGTTAATAGGAATTGTGTTATCAAGCAAGATTGTAATACAGTATGGGATCTGTTATCCGGAATGCTTGGGACCTAGGGTATTCTGGATAAGGGGTTTTTCCGTAATTCAGATTACTTTATTATAAGTACAGTAGAACCCTAATTATTCGAATCCCGGTTATCCAAAAATCGGCTTAACCTAAAGACCTTAAATCTCTTTTTTTTTTTTTTTTTTTTCAAATATGAAAAATTTTATTTTTAAACAATCATGCTGTTTATGAAATAAATAAACAGCATCAACTTACTTATTTGGACCATTGCGTAAATGCAGGCATTTTATTGCATACATATATACAACACTTCATTTCTTTACAAAGTATGTTTTAATTTTTTTTATTTTTCAACTTCATATTACTTCAATGATGCCTTATCACGCCACCTTTTAAACAATAACACATCTGATGCTGTTGCATCTTCCTGCACTTCAATATATTGAAGTGCCAGTATCATGAACATAGAAATAGATAAGGACTTCTATCGAAATAGCCTTTCAAAGAGGAAAACCATTCCTCAAAATATATTTCAAATAGGTGGCGCCTGTGTAGGACAGTTGCTCTATACATCAGCAATTCGTCTGCTTTTTCAAATCATCTGGTGGGTATTCGATATAGTTTTGGTTTGTTATTGTAGGTGGTACCTTAGCAGAAATGCTCGCCAGCTGCATAGAATCGTGCACGCAGCTGCCATTAAGTTCGAAAATCACGACACTATATTAACACTATTTCATTAGAAGTCCTTATCTATATCTATGTTCATGGCCAGTATGAACTCTTTTCAACACGTTGAGCTTTTCATGCTTATAAAAACCCATTTGCGCTTTAAAATATTACTCATCATAAATTAAGTTCGGAGGAAATTAAAACACGTGTAAACAGGAAGGGAAAATCGCTCAGAATACAAACTCTTGCATTACCTGCAAGCACGAACACGTTATCTGACTGTGGGGAAGTGAGAAGGGTGAATAGTGTCATCTGGTAGAATAAAATTAGGAAACCTCCTGGTTATCCGAAAATTCAACCCCGGTCAACCGAAAATCCTTTGGTCCCATGCTTTTCGGATAACTGGGGATTTACTGTATAAGAAATGTACAAAATAAGTAATATCACAACTAGTGATAAACATGAATATGAATAATGTATGTAAATACATACATACCATTTGGTTAATTTGATAACTTATTTACATAGAATAAAAGACATTCTGAATTATAATTCAAATTATAAAAATATTACATTAACAAATGAGAATTAGTTTTGGGACTTGGGAGAAGAATTTGAGATCACCCCCCCCGCCTGATTGATGAAGGAATTTTACGATTTTTTGCTGCTATCAATTGGTGAATTTTGCTGCTTTATCTTGCGACTGATTAGCAAATTTCACGTTCTTCCTCGTGCCTGGCTGATAAATTTTGTAATTTTGTTTTCCTTCTACCGATAGACAAATTTTGTTGCTTTTTCCATGAATGATCCATGAATTTCATGTTATTCCTCGCGCCTGACAACCGTATTTTACATTAGACAGATAACTGCCATACTTTCCGGTGAACAATTGGTGAATTTCTGGATTTTTCCCATGATTTACTGGCAAAACTCGCAGGGTTTTATCAGCGATCAATGGATGAATTTCACTATTTTTCCTGCAACTAACTAAAGAATTTCGTGATTTTTTTTCCATTTTTGAAATTAAACAAATTAAATTTAGGTTATCGTTTTGCATTCAGGTTTTCAGAGCGTTCTGGATAGGATAACAGGCCAGATAACACATCCCAAACTGTAATGTTATTTGTATGTTTAACATGGATAATTTTTCCTGAAAAATTGCTTAACACTAGAACGGCCAAAGCGGTCATTTTGACCTAAAACACATTTTAATCTCAAATAATTCTGTTTTGTTTTCACCTACTGCTTCGATAATTTTTTACTTTTCCTAAATATTCATTAGTAATATACAAAATGAGCTCGCAAATAAAGTATGTTGGTCCCAAATCTTATATTATGATGCTTTTACAAAGAATGTATATGAGATTTTAAAAAATTATTACTGAAGGCAAAAATATAAACAAAAAACTTACATAATTGATAACAAAAGTTGAATTATTATTAGCATTTTTTTAAAAATAAAAAATGAATTTGGCAGAATCAAATATAATTTAAAATAAGTATGGAATAATTTTGCTTGAAACACGTATGTATGCCAAAAAGAAAAAAAAAACACAAATTCTACATATAAAGTAGTTTTAAAACTATAACACTCAGGTAAAATATCAAACCATATTTAAACACAATCAAATAAGAAATCATTTGGATTTATTATGAAAATCTTGAAACTTTTAATATGCAGCAGAAAAAGATGTGAATGCTCTTATTACATTCATAAAAAAAGCGCTCTTAAAATATTCACGAAATTTAGGAATAATTTTAATTCAAAATTTGAAAAGTCATAAATTTCATTTTTTATAGTCAAATCACCTGTTCTTAGTTACTACCTTATGTGTTTTTTACATAATTCATATAATGAATCAAGGAAACAATTTTCTTTTTATCTCATTAAGGTATTTTTAAATAAAACTATAACTGGAGACCTGAAAAAAAAAAAAAAATTGAGCTCCTGATATCCATGAATTCCCATAGCAACATAAAGACTTAAAAAAGTTATTTTTGTAACCAATCAGTAACAATATGTTTGCTGAAGGTAAACAACATATTCATTAACGTTCTTATCCTACCAACAGTCTAAAAGTGTGTTTAGGGTGAAACCCCCAGTTATTGACACCTAACCGGTAACTGACACTGCAACAGAAATCTAACTCAAATAAGCACTTTCTTGTAAAATTCTGCAAAGTAATGTCATCTAGTTGTAAATTATTTGTCTTAACTGTTATAACTTATTTTTCAGCTATTGTCTTTTCAAAAAAAGGATAGTGTCCATTACTGGAGATATTGACAATATTTATGAAAAAACAATTTTTAGTAAAAAAAGTATATTTTTTCAAAATTTTGTGAACAATAATTTTTTAATGTATCTTTATTATACTTTCAAAAACAAAGATAAGTATAAAATATATTTAAAACTTTGTAATAGTGATGTGAACAAGAAAAAATCCTTAAAGTGTCAGTTACTGGGGTTTTCAACCTATATTAACTTTCAGAAAATAATTTAAAAACTAGGCAAAACAGACAGACATGTATTTCCTTGTTGTGAATTGTAGATATTCTCTGCAGTTTAAACATGACAGTTTGAATTCTGAAAAAATGTATTTTGAAAATACAAAATACTTGGTAAAAGCATTAGAAAATACATTACAAAAATACTTTGATTTTGTCGGTTTAAAATACAAACGGCAAATATATTTTGAAAATGTATTTTAAATACATGTATTTTTGATACTGTCCAACTCTGAACAATTGAATGTATGTTTATATCAAAATAGGTCAAAACTGGAGCATTTGTCACACACATTTTAAGATCTTTAAATGCTTTCTGTTTATTACTAGTCTTGTTTTATTTCAAAAACTAGTGATGAATTTTTCTAGATAGGTTATCATCAAAAGAAATCTTTGTAGCTCTTATTTATTACTAGGAGTTTTATAATCTTAAATAGCCTTTATTTTATTAATATCAATGAATAAGCCTTCATTAGATAAACTCTATCCCATATATATAACTGATTTTATTTTGACTTTTCTCTTTAAAATGTTTCAACCCATATTTTCTAGCTCTGGTCGAAACAGCTTGTAACCTTTCATCATTTTCTTATTACTTTTGACCATAGAAAAGAACATCATCTCTCTCTCTCTCTCTCTCTCTCTCTCTCTCTCTCTCTCTCTCTCTCTCTCTCTCTCTCTGTCTGTCTGTCTGTCTGCCTGCCTGCCTGCCTGCCTGCCTGCCTGCCTGCCTGTCTGTCTTCCTTCCTTCTAGAACCCTTAATATAACCATTTTATCAAACCCAGCTTTGACTTGATCTCATACGGGTATAATTTTAGGTGGTACAATCTTAGTCTTAGCATTTTCTCTACATTTTATATTATATTATGGTAGTTTACCAGTGAAGACATCATTATATTCTTTAAAAATATCATCTGGATTGTTTATAACATTTACCTTTTTAGTAACATCCTCTAAATAGATGCTTTGAAGTGGTTTACATCAAAATCTTAAAAATGTGCTTTTTAAAATTGCATGCAAGATTTCTCTTGACTTACTTTAATACTTTTACCTGATATTTTAACAGAAAGTAGATTATATCTATAATTTAAAATTGAACCTTAAGTATTTCAATGACCCCAGAGATAGGGAATCAGTCTTACTATCCCCGACTTATCTTGGGGCTGCTGTTGAAGTAGTTAATATGTATTGAGTGAGTGCAAAAGTTCATACGGAGTTTGAGAGTAAAAATCACACAGTGATTAGGCAAACAAAGTTCTTTATTCAATCAATGATATATGCTCCATCGTTTTCTATAATCTGTTTCCAACGTTCTGGCAGCATACGGATGCCCCGATCATAAAAACTGTACGTTTTAGATTCTAAGAACGAAGATACGTTTTTTAAGGCATCCAAAGAGTCAAGTTTTTTTTAATTTAAATGATTTTGCAATGACCGGAACATGTGATAATCAGATGGTGCGATATCAGAATACGGTGAATGAGTTAGGACATTCCATTTCAGGCTGTTCAGTTTGCGCAGCGTCTGTCTCGAAGCGTTTGGTCTGGCGTTGTCATGATGAAAGACTACGCCCTTGCAATTTGACAAAATCGGACGTTTCTGTTTGATTTCTCGATTCAAATTGGTTAATTGGTGACAGTACTTGTCCCAATCGATCGTTTGGCCAGCGGGGAGAAACTCAAAATAAGTTATGCCCTTGCAATCCCACCAAACACAGAGCATCACCTTCATCGGGTGCAAACTGGCCTTTGCCATTGCATCACCATGCTCACCTGCCTGTTTCCATGTGCATTTGCACTGAACATTAATGTAAAGGACCCATTTCTCATAGCACGTCACTAATCGATCCAAAAACAGCTCGTTTTTGAGCCGCCCGAGTAAAGAAACGGCAGCAGAAATTCGCTCGATTTTGTTCCTCTCGGTCAGCAAATGGGGCACCCATATATCGAGCTTCAAATCGAATCCCATGTGTTTTAAAAGCCGAAAAGCGGTTGATCGGTCAATATTAAGTGCTGTAGCAACTTCCTCTGTTGAAATTCGCGGAGTATTCTGAACTAAAGTACGCACAACATCGTCATCAATGTGTGAAGGTCGACCTGAGTGTGGCTCATCTTCAAGGTTAAACTCTTCGCGGTGAAATTTCGCAAACCATTTTTCCACAGTTTGTTTAGCTGGTGCTTGATCTTGATAAACCTCTTGAATGTTTTTTATGGCTTCTGCAACGTTTATTCCCTTCTGAAACTCGTAAAGCATAACATGCCGTAAATGCACCATATCGACACTCATTTTGAAAATAAACTTTCTCGAAGCAGTTTGTATCTACACAAATTATTTTGTTTGAAATGAAAGTTGCACACGTCACTTTTCCATCAATCTGTCTTACGTAGATGGCAGTATTAATGACAACACCTTATGCCACTTCTGACGCCATCTATTGCACCTCTGCACGAACTTTTGCACTCACCCAATATATATATTAGAAAATTTTCTATTTTAAAATTTAAGTTTAAAATATTATATATATTTTCTGTGTTTATACATAAAATATCTTTAATGGGTGAAACAATAAATAAATTTAGGTTTAATCTTATGATATCGATATAATCTATATTCTGTTAAAGTGACATGTAAAAATATTAATTCGAGAGAAATTTTGTGCCCAAGTTAAAAAAAGCACATTTTTAACATTTTGAGATAAATCACTTTAAAGTTTCCTTATAATCATTACTTACATAGAGAACATCTGACACACTTTTAGGAATAACTAGAATCATTATAGGAATTTTTTTGTGCAGTTTGTCTTAAAATGATCAGAAAATATTGAACTTCTGTACATACTTTTATGGAAAAATCAAATTAATTGAAGATTTAACAGTTGTTTGCCTCCTTAAGTGGTTTAGCTATTTGCATATTCAATGTTTTCTTCAGAGTCATTTCATTATGCATATTACCTAGTAATTTCAATTGATTGCACATCTAGAAGTTTTACTGTGCACATTTTCAAAATTGCACTTTTATATGTGTGGCCAACTGACACTTTTTATTGCACTGTATTCTGTCTTAAGTATTTTTATCTATTCCATGGTAGCAATGCAGTTCTGGGAAGATAATTTAGTTTTGTTATTTAGATACATTCTAGTGCTTTATTCACATTTATTTAATACTCTTTATGTTAGTTTTTCTTCTTTTTGTTATATTATTTTTTATCTCTATTGTCTTAATTTTTACTCCAGATTGCTTTTTCTCATTATTACATTTTGTACAAAATATCAATAATTTTTAGGATTTAACTTAAAAAAAAAATATATTTATTTTGTCCATATCTTCTTGGAAAGCTTATTATCATTTGACCATTTTTTTGTATACATTTTTTTTGTATCCTTTAGAGTCCTTTTTGTCCCTTTTTTTGTCTTATAAATTTTGTATGCTAGTTTGCTTTGTAGGATGTTTTTAATTTTTATTCTTCTCTTTTGCTTTGATTTAATTTTTGTTTGTCGCTGTGCTTTTGCTATTTACTTACAAAATTGTTTTGTTTAAATTTATTTCATATGTTGTAATGTTTCCTGTTTCCTATTATGTGTATGTATACCCACACATATACAGCTATGTATTATCAAAGCTTAGTATCACTTATACATTTTTCTTGCATTTAGAAATATTTAACACATTGTAAAAGAAAAACAATTGTATGTATTTTCAGATTATAAACATTCATTTATTAAAATGTTAAATGTTTCAAGTTTGGGTAAACTCTCATATGAATTTTACTAAATATTTTTATTTATTTTTATATTATGAAACAGCAGCTGTTTCCGTATAAATCATAGAACACATTCTGTTTCAGGATGCATTTACGAAAATAACAAAGTATGAAGGCATATCAGCTTTATGGAGTGGTCTTCCTCCAACTCTGTAAGTTGTTGTTTCATTCATTTGCTTTATGTTTAAAATGCTTATTTATATGTATTTATTTTATGTAGCTAAATGGTTTAACAATTTTTATTATTTGTTTACTCTTTTCATAATTTTCTTATCCTTTGATTTAAAAGTATTGAACTTATAAATTACTCATTTATTAAAGCTTTGAGTAAGATTTCAATACTTTTAATTCCATTGAGTTTACTTTGTCAATCTGTAAACTTCATAAATAATATAGGTTTTACTTATAGTTTCAAAGAAACTCATTATTATACTCTTAATTATTAGAAAAAATAAAAGAAAAGCTTCTGAACATGCTTTGGTTTACAGAAGTTGAAATTTTTCTTCTTGAGTGGACTGTGTATTTTGGTATTAAACTGTGGATGAACAAGACATTGTAAATTTTGTATCATACATTCATATTTTATCAGTATGTATTTTAGCAAGCTGTTTATTTTATTTACAAATTTACTTTCACTGTAGATGAAGATTCCTTAACAATTTGCAATCTTCGAAAGTGTTTCATAGTCTGTTTAATTTATGTGTTTTGTTTTCTTTTTGGCACCAGGTGCCAATTTATGTTGCTGCGACCATGATAAATGGTGACAAATGATTCATCATTACATTATTTAAAATATGATGCATCTTTGGACTGAAACTTAATAAGTTTTTCATCAGGTATAACATGAAGGACTGTAACCACAACTAGACAATGATTTCAGAGTCAATATATTAAAAGTTTTAGAAATAGGTTAAAATATCACATTTACTTGTGTATTTTACACCCTCGCATATTTTATGCATCCCATACTTTTGAAAGAAAATATGGGTGAAAAACAAAGATTCACATAATTTTTACATCAAGATTGCGATATAATAAAACTGCATGTATCCTTATGGTTTTCATTTTTCAAAATTTCAGTTTGGTTATTTAGAATAAAATTATTTATCCTTCCTTCAGCCACAGCACAACTATGTGCAGATGGTATTACAACTGATAAAGCAATATCATCCATAATGTGATACATAAGTGCCGATTTGTTTACACTGAAAATTTCTTACTCATGGTAGAGTATTTTGTTGAATGTAACAGTAAAATAGTAGATGAAGGAGAATTCAGAGTAAATGAAACACTTATTAGGTATTAGCATAAAGAGTAATAGTCACTAAGGAAAATAATTAAAAGCAAATTTTTTTTAACCATGCATCTGAGAATTTAAAGTGATTTTTTTTTTTTACCATACATCTCAGAAATACATCTCATATATGATGCTAAGGTGTTTGCATGCTTTTATTTTCCCATACGTTATAGTAGAATGCTATAGAAAAAAAAAAAAAAAAAAAAAGATTATTCTTCCAGTTAAAAAATTATCTATGTTCTTTTGAAACTATTATATACATTTTGCTTAATCTTAATTATTCATTTATTAAAATGTTATATTCATCTTATTTCTATCTTGTTTCTCTTTTTATTCTAAGATGCCCTTTGAGCAAAATTAATATTATATATAAAAGAAAAAAAAAACATGTATTTTTTGCACCCCTTACTTTTAGAACTGAAGAAATGATGAAAAAAGTGCATGTGAATAAGTACAGTATTTTAAATTTAACTATTTTAATTTTTTTAAATGCATAATTCAGACATATATTTTCTGATGTATAAATCAACTTTTTAAACCATGAAAACAAATCAAATTCAGGGGTCAGTTTATAGCTTGAAACATTCTTTGGAGGGAGGAAGACCTGACATTAAACACCCCCTGTTTCATTAATTTCAAATAGTCCTGATTTTCTTGCACCATTTTATTTTTAGTTATTTACTTATAGTATCTATTTGCTGATGTAAGTGATGCTGACATCATGGCTGGATTTCCATTTTACATACCCATGGACCAGATCAAATATGCCACACACACACACCTTTCCCTCCCCCCCCCCTTCAAGTCTTAAGAGCCTATGCTAATCCCACATTTAACAATGCTAATGTGCTGCTACAAGGCCTTTTCAAGAGCTTAAGCTAATCACACAATGACACTTGCTAGCTAATGTTAAATCATGGGAGCTTTCTTTTCAAATTTCTCATTTGTATTTAAACATTTTAAAATGATTTCTTTTTGTACAGCATATCTGAGGTTGATGTTTAACTAGGTATCTGTTGGATTTTGGTAACAGTTTTTTAAAATTTTATAAGTACACTTTCAGTTTCAGAACTGATTTTGAAATTGAAAGTATCCTCAGAAAAAAAAAAAAAAATTCAACCAAAATAAAAAAAGCAGAAAGATTCCCGGTTATACATCGACCTCAGATATCCTATGCTAAAAAAATTATTTAATGGGGTTAAAATGCAAATGAGATATTTGAAAAGAATGCTCCCGTAAGCTTGTGAGTGCCATCATGTAACTAGCATAGAAAGGCATTAAAAGGCATTCTGCAATGCCTCTTAAAGAGGCATTGTACACAATGTTAATGATGAAGCACATTCGTATAATTAAATTCATATTTTTAAAATGATAAGAATAATTGTACTTGGATGAAAAGAAAATATAAAACAATGGTTATTATTTGTCATACTTATTCCTGTGGTGAAAAACTATTTTGGGTATTTCACTTTCTGAAGAATGAAATAAATGACATTTTTTACTTTCTTGCTGTTAGTTCTCCATACGCAGTGGAGAACAAATTAGATATCCTGCTGCAGTCAAGGTGTAATATGTCAATCTGTGAGACATAATTTAACAAAAAAAGGTCATATTCTACCTTCTAAGCAATAATAAAAGTTTCCTTTATTTTGGAATCCAAATACTTCATTTTTGAATGAACAACATATGATTATTATCGCTAAGTAACAGTCACCATTTTCTGACAGTCTTTTCCAGCACACAACTTCATCCCCTGTTTACAATTGAATAAATATTATAAAATTTTTATTCATAATGTTTTCCACTTTTCAATATTTAAAAAAAATATATTATCAAAACACCTTGCCTGCCAACTTTTTTACCACTTTCGATTCCATGTCCATGCCTAAATCCAGTTCTGCTCATGATGGTATTTGGTTATCTAATTGGTTACATTTATATTAATTCTAATTAACTTAAAATGTGTTTTGTGATTTGTGGGTTGCTACTTGAAAAATAACAATGGATGTATAATGAAATATTGTACAGTCCAGGGGAAAAAATGTTATCATCCCTACTAACTTTGCTGAAATTATCATAAAAAAATGTGAGTGGTATCAATCGATTAGAAATAATGTTTACAATTAATGCTTAAATTTTGTTTAGAGTGTCGTCTATATTTAGAAATTATACCAAACTTCAAAGATTTCAATACAAACACATAATTTTGACATATTTGGATTTTTCGGTAAATTTTCCAAATGAGGAGGCATTTGGTCAAGTAGCTTAAGAATTATGCAAGTTTAAAATTTGGAACTCCTAATGTTAAATTCATTATTCATTGTTGCAAAACAGATTGCAATATGGATAGTTTTTCAAGCATAACTCAAAAACTACTTTGCAGATTTGCAGGTTCTGGAAATAGATTTCTGTTAGAAAGTTTCATAGGTTAGTAAGAGTTGCATAGATTACAATTCATATATTTTTCAAATAATTTCAAAATTTACATATTTTTGAAAAAAATGTGAATTGTTACGTATAATTTTTTTAGCACAAATCAATTTCTAGATGTTTCAAATATAGAAATCCAAAATTACAGCTCATTATGCCAACTAGTTTTTGAGTTATGCTTAAAAATCTAGCCGCATTGCAATCTGTTTCAAAATGATTAATAATGAATTTAACAATGAGAAAATCTACATAATTCCTGAACTACTTGAACAAATGACTTCCCGTTTGGTACCCAAAGATAAAATTTACCAAATAATCCAAATATGATGTCCAAATTAGGTATTTGTAGTGAAAATTTTCAAGTTTAATACAATTTCTATATGTAGATGACTTCCTAAGCAAAATTTAAGTACAGCATTAATTAGTAGACATTTTTATTAATTGATTGGTACTACAGTTCTACTACAGCAAATTTTGCTTGTCAATAGAGGCAAATCTAGTCAGCCTGTTTACTCACTTTGGTGTTAGTAGGATTCCCATACTGACAGATACAGTGATGATTTTGGCATGTAGAAAATCCCTTTTTGGATTTAATTTATATTATTTGTTTACTCCTGGAGTAGGTCCTTGGATTGCCATATATGGCTGTTTACTGTTGTTTGAGGAAATAAATTTGCATGAAAAAGACATTGTGTGAAGTATGTGTTTTAGCATAAATATTTATTTATTTTTATTTTTGGCCTTGGGTAAGGCCAACATTGGTATGTACTTGAGGTGAAATTTTGTGAAATAATTGAATCCATCAAAATTTTTACTCTATCTTTAATAGTTTAAAAGATGAAACATTTGTTTGAACATAAAAAAATCTACAATCTCCAGATATGTCAGGAAAAATTTTCTATAGTAGATCATCCCCTCTTAACACTAGGAAGTTGTAGGGTTACCCACTGATTTGTTTCAACTGCCAAAATCTCGGCAGAAGTCTTCTGTGCAAAGCCATGAATACTCATTGAATATTACTTCGTATTTATCATAAAAATGTGTTTATGTTAAATACAGAAAACATTTAACCAGTTAATCATTTTTCAATGGAAAAATCTAACAAAAATCCGATTTAAAGTGCCTTTTCTTTCAAATTTAGTAAAGAACTATTTATTTCTCGCAGACATAAGATCCTCTCTAGTATATATGCCCATCAACAAGTTAGGTAACTCAAAGTATAGTCACATTTTTATATGAGGATTTTCGGCCTAATCAATAGAAGGTTTTGTTTTCTCTCCAGGATTGTACATTATTTTTTTCTATATTTAAATTGCTACTTATTGAAAAGAAATATAAATGAGGATTTAAAGAAGTAACTGCAGATATAGAAGTTGCATATTTGCTGTTAATTAAATTTTGTTACATTCCTATGATATGGTAATTTTAGTTTTAATTTAATCACGTTTTCTTCTTGACACTTTCGTATTTTTCCTATTATTAACTTTAAAAAAAATGATAAAAATCCATTTTAAGGATGCTTTCTTCAAAGTGAATAATATTTGATATATTTTTTAAATTATAGGTGCAATAAAGGTATCTGGCTCCTTCTCCAATAAAAATTTTTGAGATAGGCTCCTTCTTTTAGAAAATGTATTTTTAACTTTACTATGTTTTATGGGTTTTTTCCTGAAAATTATTCTTGCATGGAGTTCCTGAATCATACAGGGCTTACAGCTACCATTGTGAGATGTGTGTGTATAGCTACCACCTACCACTATCACTGTGCGATAATATTGTTTCGTGTTTTAAATCATTTGAATAATGGCAACCTTCATTGTTTACCAAAAGTTGAGGTGTGCCTCTGCTTTTTGAAAGGTTGAACAGGCCTGATCTAGAGCAGTGGTTCTTAAACTGTGGTCCTCAGATCTGTAATCAACTCAACACATTTTCAGGGGTCCACAAAAATGTTACATATAAATTTTTTTTAATCTAAAACTTAAGAAAAATCTTATTAGCGGAATGAAAGGAAAAACTAAAAGTATGGTTAGAAATGCAGTATCATTACTTTATATATAGTAAAATCTGTGAAAATGGAACCTGTCTATAATGGAATTATGTCTGAAAGGGGAAAAAATCATGGTCTCAGTGTCAGAATATCATACAATTATATTTTCTAAAGAAGAAACTTGTGTAAAATAGAAATTTTTTGGGGTCCAAAGCGATTCAGTCTTAGCAGGTTTTATCAGTGTTCAAATCGGTGTTTACTTTGAATACGAGAAATTTAAGAAGTAATTTTCGCCTTATTTAATTGCAAGATTCTGTGATTACATAGTGAAATTTTCTTTATGGAAATAGTGATATCCAAAAGGAAGCATTCGTACAAACCCTTTTTACTGTATATCCATTAGTTTATGTAACAATTTTTCAATATTCTAAAAAAATATTAGAAATTCCAATCTTAAATTGTGGTTAAATTATTAATTAAAAAACCACAAAGACAAAGGAAATACAAAAAGGGGGTCCATGGTAACTAACCGTTTAAGAACTGCTGGTTTAATAAATTATATATTTATTATTTAAATAACATGCATCACAAATACATATAATTATATAATTACATAAAAACATTAAATTTATTGAGTTGAATATTTATGATTTACATATCAAATGTTATTAAATCTTGTAAACATTTAAACTTTTAAATCTAGTTTGACAGAAGTTTGAAACATGAAGTGACATTAAAGAACAAACATAAAAATAAATGCTGGCTCTGACCTTCATAATATTGTATATTATTTAATGAGTATTTTAGTTGATTGCAATTATTCACAGCTGATATTAAGTCCATTGTTTCTGTCAGGAATTTTTCACATTTAAAATCAATTCAGCCATTCCTCTGTTATTGTTGTTCTCAATAAATGTTTAATAAATTTTAACTGGTTGAAAGAACATTAATTAGAACTAAAACCAAAACCTGCATTTATTACAAATGAATTGAAATTTGCATGAACATTTTCTTTCAAAACAAATATAACTTTTTTGATTCTCCAATAACTTCATGTAGTGTATTAGAAGTTTTCATCGCTCAAAAAAAAAAAAAATAATAATCCAGTCCACCTTTTAAAGCATATTTATTAAGATTCAATATAGATGGATTCATCATGCAAATTAGAGCTTCCACTTTTAGAATTAAATAAAAAAAAAAATCATAGCAAAAGACTGAAATTTTTAAATATTATGGATCTGACAAAATCAACAAATGCTGCTATGTTTCATTTTAGTCTCATGTTTAAAAGCATCTAAAAATGTATTTAAATTCAGTGCTACAAAAATCCCCCCCCCCCCACCTTGAATAAATAAAGCATTTAAAAAAAATTCCTGAGTAAAATGTTGAAATTTGATGTTCATTGGCCAAATCTAAAAAAAATTAACACACATTTTTCAGTTACCCACTTACTTCTCTCTGTCTTTTTTGCATAGATAATAAAAAAATATTCACATTTTAAAAAGTTTTATGAAATGTCTTGTTTACACTGGTTTCACGTCTTACGTGTTCATGCTTCTGCTCCCCTCAAGGAAATTTCTGCACCCTTCAGAAGAAAAGAAAATGATACATGACGGTCAAATAGTACAAATCATTGTATCCCTTAGTTTCCCCCAACAATAAATTTGAACTTTTTTTCATTTTAGAATGTTTTGCAAGTAGCAATTAGAAAGAGTGCAATTTTTATGCAATTGTTTTCTGCCTCCCGAGTCGAATTCACAGGAGAACAGTGACACTATTTGCTTCTTTGGCACCTGAATACAAATATCTGAAATTTTCAGAGAAATAAGAAAGAAAATGAGCTTGTGAATGCATCAAATATTGTGCACATACAGTGGCGGTCAAAAGTTTCTGGCCAGCATATAATTTTTGGTTAATTTGTAAGTATCGCCATATGAAGATGAATCTCAAAGTGATACTTATATATTTTATTGACATAATAGTTATGAACTCATTTATGGAATAACAAATAAATATCAATAAATCCAACTGACAAAACTAATTGCAAAGGAAAACGCATGTTCTCAAAAGTTTCCAGCCATCTTGGCAAGTTTGGAAAAAATGGTGTTTTAAATAGAAAATAACAGTGATCAACAACATTTACAATTAGTATTTTGTCGTCATACCTTTAGCAATAAGTACTGCGGCGTAGAGACATGGCATCGATTAAATGAACGGTTGAAGATCATCTATGGTAAGTTTTTTCCACATTTCTTGCAATTTTAGGGAAAAATTCTGCTGAATTGGAATACTTATAATTCCACACATGTTTGTCAACCTCATTCCAAAGATTTTCTATTGGATTCAGATTGGGTGATTAGGTTCGTCATTTCAAAAGCTGATTTTTTTTGTGCGAAAGCCACTGCTTGACTTGCTTGCATGTATGCTTTGGGTCGTTATCATGCTGAAACAAATAGTTACGACAACAATGTTTCCTCCAATAAGGCAACAAATGATCTTGCAAGATATCCTTATACATTGCACCATTCATCTTGCCGCAGATTTCAACTAACGGACCAACAGCTTTTCCAGAAAATGCTCCCCACAACATAACGTGTCATCCACCATGCTTCATTGTAGGAATAACGTATTGCAAATCATATCTTTTGTTTTTAGGTCATTGGATGTAGTGTCTGCCATCACTCTCAAAAAGGTTGAACTTCGATTCATTGGAAAATAGTACTTTTTTCCAGTTTTCACTTGACCATTCTTTGTGTTCCTTGGCAAATGCCAGTCGGGCCCGCTGATTTTTTTCACTTATAAAAGGTTTTTTTAACACACTCTTCCATAAATTCCTACGTCACGTAATAGTCATGGCACGGTAGACCGACTTATTTCAGTAATATTTTCCCTCCGTAAATCATGGAATATTGCAGCAGTAGTTTTATGCGGGTCATCAACTACTTTTTTCCTGATAATTCTGTCCACACGAATATTCGTTTTCCAGGGTCTCCCGGACCGTGGCAAGTTCAGAATGGCATGACAATCCCCTTCAAAATAACTTTTATGTATATTGAAATATAAATTGTTATAAAAGTTACTCACCTCATGTCTCCTAATACATGTAATATTTTTTATTCCACAAATTCCATTTCTTTAGTTTCCTTTAATCTTTAGCTACTATACACATTTTAAGTACAATTTCTCCTGTCATCTGTTTTCAATTCCTCATGTTTCTAACTCAGTTTCTCTTGGAAAACTGATGACTAGTATTTCTGGCTGCCATGAGATGGTGTTGAGTGTCCAAGTTGAATGCATCTCAGTTGTGACTGCAACCTCTTGTTAGGGACTAAAATACCTATTGTCCAAATACCCTATGTCTTATCACCTTGCTAGTTTCTTTATTTATCTTTTATTTATTACATTTTAGGAATATACTTACTTCTTATAATGTATATCCTTTTAAGTTTTCTTCTTTCTTTTATTATCTGAAATATGTTTTTTAACTTTTCTAAACCTTTTTTAACCATAGGTGTATCAGTTCATGGTATTTCTTTACCATACTCTGTACATGAGTGTTCAATTAGAACTCTTTTATTTTTATTCTTATTTCTCATAGATCCTATGAGAGGGTGTTATGATCATACACATTTAAGTTTCCATTTCTATGGCCATATTGTCATTTCACACTTCAGTGCTATGTTCTGGAAGCCGGATGGATTGAGTTTGGACATGCATAGTAGATTCTTTTAAGATGTCAGCATTAGATAAATACTTCACTATTCTAACACTCAAGGCAATTGTGCTTTTAGTATTAGATCAAGAAATGTGGTGTGGGCTGTCACTTCATACATTTTTAATAAGTTTAAACCTCTTTTAACAGTTTGCTTTACCATTCTTAAAAGTTTTTTACTTGGTTCATTTTGATTAGTTTACTTCTCAATTAAACATAACCTAGTACTTGACTGAATATGGCTGATTTTGCCTCAGACTTTGTCTCTTCCATTCCACAATGTCATCTGTGATTTACAAGAGCATTAACTCAATTTGCATAAACTGGCACTACAATTAAAGGGGTCATTTATATTCTTGATAAAGGACATGAATAATGTCAAACATTGTATGGTGGATCAGTGTAATGATCTACAACTAGACATTTAACTTCCTATGATGCTGTAAGTGAATTGAAATATATGCTTTTGGTAAAACTACTTTTCTGAAATGAATCTTCAATCTGTTCTCTTATAATTTTATGGCAAGCTTATAGTAAAATGTATTTTTAGCTTAGCCTTGATAACTTGAGTTATCACATTCAAATGTCTACATTGTTTTTGAGCTCTGGAGTTATTTCTAATTTAATGAAACCAGCTGTAATGAAAAAGCATTACTTATACATCTTTAAAAATACTTTTCATTTGAGCTGCAGTTCCCACGTCATGATGTCTTTTATATAAGTTATCAGATAAGTTATTTATATTGTTTTAATTATTGAAAAGTAATGGATATATTTAAAGTTTATTTTATTTTAATTTATGCTTGTTTCTTAAGTTTTTAATAAATGTGTTTGTATTTTAATAAATGTGTTTGTAGCCTTCATTACTTTTATTCTACCATATACATTAAAGTTTCTTTTTCAGGGCAAGTTTATTTAAGTTTAATTGAAACTATTGAATTCCATTTACTTATTTATTGGGGTTAATAAATCAGCATAAACGCTTCTTTTGCAATTTGCTCTTTGCTATTTCTTTAAACCGTGGCCATTACATTAGCGATGCCCATCAAGTCGTACATCACAACTTTGTTCCAAAAGCTGATAGTATTGCATAATGAAGTCTATATGCGTGTCCAAATCATATAAATACATTTCAGTCAGCTGATACTTTACCAGATGTTTATCCTAACATGAAACAAGATGTATTGTCACGAGATAATATTGACTGTAATGTTTTTAAGTCATTCTTTTTCATTGAAGCTAGAAGTCTATTTTAATCTTGTGTCAGTCTAAATGTTTTTACACACTTTTATAGTTTAAAGTTCTTCACTTTCTGTGATTCTTAGCCAGCAATGTTATGGAGTGTGTAAAAGATGTGTTCTTAAAGCTAAGTCAGGTTCATCTTCTGTGTTGGAGTGATCTTTGACATCGTTAATACTTTGTATGTCGGGAGAGATGTTTCAAATATCAGACAGTATCATATTCTGAACTTTGTATCAGCTGGGAAAATATAGATCATTGTCTTTATCTTTTTCAGAGATAAGTGCTTTTAAATGACATTCTTCAAAGAAGT
This sequence comes from Maratus michaelseni, assembly GCA_963931845.1. Taxonomy (NCBI): domain Eukaryota; kingdom Metazoa; phylum Arthropoda; class Arachnida; order Araneae; family Salticidae; genus Maratus; species Maratus michaelseni. The sequence goes on from OZ007586.1 coordinate 168,997,174, forward strand.
TATTCATAATGAGGAAGTTGCTTTAGCTTGTTTAAACAATTTTCTCCTTGAATAGTCATAATGTCTTTCTGTCTGGTAAATTATATTTAAAGTTCTTTATTTTTGCTTGCAATACCTTTTCAACCAAGAAAGTTTACAAAGTAGCATTAGCCATATTATATTTTGTGATTAGATCAACTTGATAATGAGCAAATCTTCTTCATAGGAAGTTGATTCTTCAAGTTTAGATATTGAAATGGCAGCCTGCTATTTAATGTTTTTCAAGCTCTGGAGCATTACTTCTTTTTATAATTTAAAGAAGTTAAATTGGTTTTCTTCAGTTAATATATATTAGTCAGTGGTACTGCCCGAATTCAGATCTAGGGGAGTTTGCATTATTGGTAGCTAAATCAGTAATCATCGCTTATTAGAAACACTGGTTAATTGAATCATTTTTTAAAATTAAATTAAATCACACTACTATTTTTTCTGTATATTAAAATGAACAACTATAGTAGACAAGTTAAAAATAAATTATCAATGTAAAATAACACAAATAAAAATATATAAAATGGCAAACAGCTGTTTCAGAGCCCTTAAAGCTTCATCTTCAGTGCCAAATTTAAAAAGTTAAAAACTGAATCAAAAGCTTAAGCCATGTAATTATGCTTGTGTCTCTGCATGCACCTAAGATTGAATGGCGGTGAATTTTTAAAAAACAACAGCATAATCAGGAAACACATGTGATGTAGGAGACCAATCAAAGTGGCAGGCAAAACTGGGCGAATTTAAGTACGGAGGAACGGAGGAGAAAAAGGGGGTGGGGGGAATGAAGAGAATGAATTAAATGAAAGGTAGCCAGACATTTGAAAAATTTGGTGTACTGGACATATCATTAACTAAGTTGCCAGAATTTTTCCATATATTATAAGCTTTCCAAAAATTGATGAGCATTTCTGAATTATTGAACCCTCTGAAAAATTACTGTGATTGACAACAATGGTTAGCAATAGCAGATCGTTTAGTGTCACAATTTTTAACATAGTTTTTATGTTCCCCCAAGCGGACCTTAAGGAGTCGCTTAGTCGGACCTATGTACATTCTATCACATTCGCAAGATATCTTATAAATTCCTCAATGTGAAAATTAGTATTTTCATACGCATAACTACAATAATGGGTTATAATTTATTCAGTTACACAGTAATACCTGTGAAAATGGAATTGCTAAGGACCAAAAAATAATTCAATTTTAAACAAATTTCCGTCTTAGTAGGTATAATTTGTTTTACTTCTTTCAGGATCATGAAATATTTCAGTATAAAAAGGAATTCCACTTCACAGGTTTTATTTACAGTAACTGTTTAGAGCTACAGTATTTAGAACAATCTTTTCTCTGTTTTAACAAGTAAAACACTAAAAGTTCGATTTACGTATGTCCAAAATTTACCAAGCTATTGTACTTTGCATTTTATCAACTTTCAGCATTTCAGGCACTGAAAAGGCATTTTTTTCTGTGGAATTTGATGGACCATCAGCAGTGTGGCAGGAAATGATCATTCATATAGCCTATAGCTTAATCAAATAATTCAAACACTGCCCTTTTTGAAACAAGTGATCAGTTTTCTTTTCACATCTGTGCATTTTCTTCATTTTTAAATACAATGACTGCTGTTTTAATGAATCGCATCTTTTGAAAAAAAATTTAATTCAATACAGTGATGGATTCTGATTAAGTTAAAAATACTGATAGTGATTTTGGTTTTGATTCATTCATTAAAGCAGCTAATGTGATTAATCAGTGATTCTAATAAGGAGCATTAACTATATCTTTTTATAGCCCTGGGAAGGGTTTTAACCCCGACCCCCCCCCCTTTCACTGAGTCACTGATTTAGTGGATTGTACTAGTATGGATTATATAAATTTAAATAAGATGTTTTTCCTGCTTTCTCACTTTAAAGAAGTTAAAGGGCTCATTCTGAATTATTTCTATTTATTTATTTATTTCATGTGTTTGTCTAATTGTAAATAAATGTTTGTTTTAGAACAAATTTTGAAAATATTGCCGTTTCTGTATAAAATTATGTAATTTAAAAGCAACTCATTAGAAACACCTGTTATTATTAATTTCAGAGTCATGTCTGTTCCTGCAACTGCTATATATTTTACCATGTATGAACAAATTAGAGATTTATCAATGTCTGTGCTTGTTCCACCTTTTCAAGAATACTATATACCCATGTTATCTGGATCAGCAGCTAGAGGTATACATTCTTAAAACAAAGTTTTATTATATGTGTGATTGCAATGTGTTGCTTAATTAAATGTACTTTTCGAAGAATTTTAGTGGGTTTATTATTATTTTCATGTTGATATCCCATTGCTATTCAATAATTTTGTTTAAATATTTAAATCTTCATCCACTTAGTTTATTTTTTTAAATGTTTTACTTTTCTTTATTTTAATCCCAATTAGGTTTTATTTCAATATTATGCATATATATATATATATATGTCTATATGTATGTATGTATGTATGTATGTATGTGTATGTATTTTGTTCAGATGAGTTTAATTTTTGATTTCTATTATATTATATTCAATAATGTAACCTGAAGGAGAACTCAAATTCCTTTTCATGTATTCAAAAAGTTAGTAGAAAATTTTATTCATATGGATAGATATACAGTGCTCCCGACTTATTATAGATTCTCCGTAACCATCAGGGTTTCTTTTGCATAAAATTAGAAACATATTCTTATTTGTGCTGAAAAAAATCTGATACCTTACATTACTAACAAATTTGCAAGTCAGAGCAATTATTAAATATTATGGTTCTTATTGAAAAAGGAGGTTGGCTCCTCAGAATGTATTAATAATTAGCTATTTTGTCTGAAGAATTTCCCTCTCACTACTAATATCGGTTTCAAAACTATAAAACTAATATATATAAATAAAACAATATATATCTCTCCTGAATCCACGTTCTTACAGAACATATTTCTGATATTAAATTGGACTATCCTCACACTGCTGTTTCAAGATATAGGTGAAAACTGGGAAATCGGCTTAGTAGCCAGTGGCCGGTAGACTTGGTTTTATTAGTGGCCACTTTTTAAAGTGGCTGACTATGTTTCAAATTTTCTTGACATCTAGATAAAGTATAATGATCATATATAAACATATTTTTGTATAAATCAGTTTTATACCAGCCAAGTATTCATGATAAAAATGGGGGAAAAGTCAAAATTCAGGAAAATTTCCTTAAAATAAGAAAGTCTATTATCACATTACTATTTTTAGAATATGTTCATGGATTATTTGTCAGGGGTGATTGTGTTCCAGTTATATACCAGAATTCCGGTATTTTTTTCTTTTTCTATTACCAGAATGTTTTTGTTTTTTTTATAGATCGGTCGCAGGGAAAAAAATCTCAAAATTCGTCAGTCAGTTGGAAAAAAAAAAAAAAACCCCTGTAAATTTTGTCATTTGGTTGCAGGAAGAATATCACAATGTTCGTCAATCGGTTGCAGGAGAATATAGCTAAATTTGTTAATCAATCGCATGACAAAAATCGGAAATTCTTTAGTCGGTCACATGAAAACCCCCCGCAAATTTCCCTAGTGAGCTGCGGGGAAAAAACACGTAAATTTGCCAATCAGTTGCAAGAAAAAATTGCACAATTAGCCAATTGGTAGCATGAAAAAAAATCACAAAATTTGTGAATCGGGCAGCGGGGAAAATTTGAGAAATTTGTCAGTCGATTGTAAGAAAAAAAAAATGAAGTTCTTCTGTCGGTCACAAGGTGAAACTCGTCAGTTGATCATGGAAAAAAAATCATGCAATTCGTCGATCGATCGTGGAACAAACCTGTGAAATTCGTCAGTTGGTCATGTGAAATTATCACGAAATTTGCTACTCTGGGGTAAAAAAATCTCTCTATTTATCAATCAATCAGGGGTGGGGGGGGGGGGGGTGCGAAATTCTTCACACATTCTTGGGAAAAAAATCGCAAAATTCATCAGTCGCTCAAGGATTGCAATGGAATGTGTAACTGGAAAGTGACTGCGCAGGGGTGGCGATCAATGACAATTTTTTATTCACCACTTTTACAACTTTAATCGCCACATGGTGAGTGGCGAATGCTAATTTTCACCTATATTTCAAGATTAACCCAAAGAAGTGAAGTTAATGTACATTTTGAGAAAGCCAGAAGTATTAAGAAAATGTTCAGATTTCAAAATCTATAATCTTTTTAAGAGGAGGGCCACTCACAAAAATGACTGGCTTGTCAAGGGCCATCATCCAACCCATTCAACGAAATTCGCGATTTTTTATGTGCTCAATCAAATTCATGATTTTCCGTGTCCGATCGGTGACATTCACGATATTTAGGCATCCGATCTGCAAAAATTCATGATTTTTTTTATGCGCCCGACCAGCAAAATTTATAATTTTTCCATGCTCGATCGACTAAATTCACAATTTTTCTGTGCCCGATCGGCAAAATTCACAATTTTTGCATGCCCGAGTAGCGAAATTCACAAATTTTTGAATCCAATCAGCGAAATTCAAGATTTTTACACGCCTGAAAGGTGGAATTCATGGTTTTTGCAAACCTGGTCTGTGAAATTCACAATTTTTGCATGCCTGATTAGCAAAAATCACTATCTTTATGCCCCCGATCGACTAAATTATCGATATTTATGTGCCCAATCAGCAAAATTCATGATTTTTGCAAGCCTGATAGGCAAAATTCACAATTTTTATGCGCCCGATTGTCGAAATTCATGATTTTTATTCACCCAATCAACTAAATTCATAATTATTTTGGTGACCTATGGACAAAATTTGCATTTTGTTTGTAACTAATTGGCAAAATTTGCAATTTCTGGAGATATTGGCATTTAGGATCTCCGCAGGCCACAGGTTTTGCATCCCTATATTACAGAGTCTTTAGAAATTTTGTCCAGGAGTGATAGCATTTTTAATGATGCCTTGTCCTATGATATTCCAAAGATGGATCAACTTACTTTAATAGTCCTGTAATTTTTTCACCCACCCACCAACCAACCAACCAACCAACCAACCAACCAACCAATTTTCATGTTATAATGTAACAGTTTTCTCTGATTATGTGTTTTCTTGTTCTAACCCTAATGACAAATGTGATTGCTATTGAAAGTACTTGGTTTTAAATATTTTACATCAAAATTAACCAGCTTTAAATAATGTATTTTGTATTGTTATGAATACTTATATCTGGTTATCTTTCTACTTAAAAAAACTTTTAATATATGATACACATCAGAACGGGAAACTAACTCAGTAATTTTATTCTGAATTTATGGCAGATGAAGCAAGTTAGAAATTGTACATCAAACATGACAAATTAGGTGCGTTTGTACTGCTATCATTTCAGTGAAATTAATTATATCGTCTGTTATTATGATATGATTATTTTTCTTAATAAAATAAGTACATTTTATGTTGGCAACATTATCTTTTGTTGACATTTACTGAAAATTCCAATGGGAAACTTGAGCTTAGCTGTGCAAATTTCAGAACTTGAAATCCATATTTAGAGTCTTTTTCAGTTTAATATCTCCCGAAACATCTATCCAAAAAATTTTCAGTAGATTATATGATTGGTATAATTAAACAATTTTAGTATACAAATTTCGTTTTTAAATTCAGTACTACAGAAATAATATGACTCCATTTTAAATATGACATAATCACCATGACAACCTAGAATCATTATTTATCATGGGATATCATTGAATTAATTACATATGATAGTATTTAATAGAAAGAAGAATGTGACTATAACCTCTATTGGTCATAGAGGTTATAAAATATCATATACATCATATTAGGATGCATCAAATGAAAACCGAGCAGAAGCCACAGAATAAAATGACATTGTTTATTTCAAATGTAATCTCCAAAGTTACAGAGTCACTTGATACACGGTTTCATCAAATGGTGTATATCCTGATCCTAGAAGTCTTTTGTCTGAAATTGAAATTAGTTTTGAACATTGTCCATGACTTTGATGTCTGAGTAAAAATGGTGACCCTTCAATTCCCTTTTCAATGAAACAAAGATGTGAGGATAAGATTATGATGTGACTATGCGATGATGGGGTGATCTTGATCAGGTCGTGTATCATCATTCACAGATTTGCAGCCCTTGCAGAAATCTTTGAGCCAGTCTTTCATACAAGTCAATGACAGTGCATGTTTTCTGTACACTGCCTTCCTTCGCCGATGCACTTTGGAAACCCTCACTTCTGCCACTAATCAATGAATAACACTACATGCTCTTTATTCTGCAGATGCTGATGAATAACAATTGACTGCCTATAGGACGATACTGTTGGCCGACCCCCAGTGCATATCACATGCCTCAGCCAAACTACTCAGTGCAAATCCATTCCGCAGTAGAGGTTGTCTTCCTTACTTCCTGCTTTACTTCTAGACATAGTTACATCCCCACTCATACAAAATTAAACCAAATTATAACCACTGTTCTGTTTTCATTTGGTCTGCCATAATATAGGACTATAATGTCATACATATCAGATAATTTGGCGATACATCTCGGTCACTTGATGATTAATCCTCGAAGGTTGCTATAACAAGGAAATATATTTCCCTGCTTAAAAGTTAATAATGCTTTGTTAGTAATGTTTCATTGAATAAAGTTATATTAAATGAAAAATATCTATATTAAAACTGCACTTTAATTATGTCAGTATGTACAATGAGATAAGATTTAAAAATTTCATAATTCTGAAAAATGTGATTTGTTAATAAACATTGCAGAGTTTTCAAAATTATCGTATAGATACATAAACAGTCATATTAGTAGTTCTCTTAATTTTCATTCCCCAATGCTCCTAATCTCCTAAGTAGTCTGGTGGTATGCATGTACCAAGAAATGAAAAGAAAATCCATGATATCATATCCATCCCATTAAATTGTAATGCAAAGCATTGAACATTTTCACACAGCTTAAACATTTTCACATCCCAATCTACCAAATTATAAATCTACGTTTAAAATTGAATTTCAATAGTCACCGCTAGGAGATGTTATGTGTAATTTGGAAACTATCAATTATCATATTATGAAGTCAACGGACATTTTTTAATGTATTGCAAAATCCATATAAAAATAAAATGTTATTTTTTGCATATGAGTTGAATGTGAAACATCTATCCATACTCTGTATAACACTGTTAAAATTTCTGCAAAAACACAGAAAAAGAAACACATAATCTTATTGGTAATTTTATGCAGAAGACAGGAAGTGGTAATCCAATTCATTTCAATTTACAGATGTAGTTTTGCAGTTTTTGATTCATTGCCTATCATTGTAAAAATAATTTTTTTGTATAACCATACATACTGAAAAAATGCTCACTTTTACTATAATGGCTAGTATGTAACATATCCATTTAATGAGTTATAATATATTACAAACAACATAATCAAGACAGTTTCTTTTCTCTGTAAAATTACAAAGTCTTCTGTATTTGTATAGAAGGTAAATAGACAGAATATGCAGTAAATTACAGAATAGTTTCTCTGTTTGTGACAGAATCTTGGTTTTCTACTACCTGTATACTTACACAAAACTTAAGACAAATGATTACCAGTAGATCCTTGATTTTGTCCCAGAAAAAAATTTACCAGTGAGTTATATATGAGAAATTTTGTAGTTTAACAAATCGAATGGCTTATTCGATGAATGATTTATTATTTTTTTTATCTGGTAAAGTTTATTTCTGTTCATTGTTTCTTTAAATTTTATTATTATTATTATTATTATTATTTTTTTTGCCAATGCATATTTTAAAATAGTTAAAGGGAAAATATGACAGAAAATCACCTTTGTAGCTGGTGATGATATTTACAGAATCTGTAATTAAATTATATCATAGCAGTCTAAACATACATACATTACCATAAATTTAAAAAGTTAAAATGACACTTTTCTCAAACTTGTGAAAAAATAAAAGTGTTTCTTTTTTTCCTTTCATTTTCATTCATTATTACTTTCCTTCTTATTTTTTTTTTTGCCATAGCTGTATATATCCATATTTGTGAGAAATAAATGTAAACTTTATTGAAATACACTATATTATCAAAAATAACTAGACACTTTCAATTTTATATATATATTTTTTAATATCTAGAGAAATACTTGATGAATTCTTCTGCAACTTCAGGAAGCTGAAGACTATGTTTTACCTAATTTTTTTCAATGAAGAATTGATCATGAGGGCAATAGGGGGCCAACAACAAATTGAAAAGTTTTTTAAAAAATTGTAATTGCCTTCTAAAATAAATGCATGAAATGATCTGTTGCTGCAGATGCAGATATTGTACAACACTTGTGTTCATTTGTGTAAGAATAGCACATATATTCATGGAGGCAAAATATGATTTCTTTAAAAAATTTGAGAAATTTCCACATGTTTTTTGTTTTTAGCATACAGGGTTTTCAACCAAATTTAATGCCATTTTCTGAACAATGGATAAAATATAGTAGACACAACATAGTGCAATTAAAATATAAACATATATTTAATAAATAAGGATTAGTTGTTTAAAATAATTTTTAACAACACTTGCGTGAACTATACCAAAGATTTCTTTTTCCTGATTTTGAAATCAACTCTATAGAGCAACTAATGTAATATAAAAAGACTAATCAAATATCTTGAAAATTCATAAAGATATCAACAATATAGTGAGCTGAATTTCAGTTGCCTTCAAAAAATAGTCGGAAGATTAAGGATTTTCCACAAATTGTCATTTTTTATTAACTGAGTTCCAGTAGTTAGTATTTAATGAATGTTAACGAGTAGCTTTGGAATGGATGCTTTGACTTTGGTAATTCTTTTTTTGTGGGAATAAGTTCATTCTGGGGATTTTTCAAGAACTAAAGCATCAATAAAAAATGAAAATTTAAAAAATAAAAAATTTCAATTTGTGAAAAATCCATATCATCCAGATAATTTTAGAAAACAACTGAATTTTCCTCTTTGTTTTACTTTTCTTTGCTTTAGGTTAAATAAATAAACCCAAAAATTAGTCGAAACATGGAAGATTCTCACTTCTGGATTGGTTGATTTTAAGATAACGAAAATCATATGAAATAATATTTCTCGCATTGCTATCAAAGCTGCAGTTGCATGATATAAACTATCAGAAAGTTATTTTCAGTTGCCTACCATTCTAAATGTTGGTTTACTGAACAGCATTTGACACTTCCTATGTTATGAGTATGCATCTAGTGTGCTTTTTTTCTCATTAAAATTTGGCACATATTTTTAAAAGGCTATTATTGTAAAAACTATTCAATAAAGATCATTATTATAAACCTCATTTGATGCAATTGTTTTTATTAGTTCTTAATTAGAACCATGCAGTTTTTTCTATATCTATATTTGCTTCATTTTCCTTTTAAAAGTATTGTATCTTAAGTATTGTTTTATTTATCATCATCTTGTATTAAATATTTTACATTCTTTAATAAAAATTCTATTGTAGTATTAACTGTCACAGCAATCAGCCCAATAGAGTTCCTTCGAACAAAGGTGCAGAGTGAAAGAATGAAGTATTCAGGTATGGTATAAATTTGTAATCAATTTTTTAAATATTTAGATCTCTTATGTGTATTACAATAACTTTCAAATTTTAATGGTATCGTGTGGTTTAGAAAGCTGAAAATTTATTAGCCTAGACATTTTTGTGTGAATGTACTGAAGTGCTACTTAGTGAACCAATTCATTAAAACAAGAACAGCAGCAACAATAAAAAAGAAAAATATATATACCGTAAAATCCCGATTGTAAGCCCCCCCCCTTTTTAAAACCAAAAAGAGTTGAATGTGGGAGGGGGGCTTATAATCGGGATTTAAAAAAAAAAATCATTTAAAAACCCGTTTTATCATTAATTTAGAAGTAAAAGGGGGTGAAAATCTTCTATATTTCGGCAGATTTTCACTTAAAAATAAATAAATATATAAAATCTAAATCCCCCCGCCCCCTAAAATCTGCCCTCCTCCCCCCCAAAAAAATTGAAAATCTTAAAAAAAATTATAATATTTTTCTCTATTTGTTATTTTATTGTAACAATAAATAATCAGTCATCTATATCCCCCCCTCAAAATTATTGTTTCCCTGTTTGTCCACCCCCTCTTTAATTTTAAATTTCTTATCAGACTTATTTAATGCTATATATTAATAATAAATAAACCTAATCTACCACCTAAATCAACTCTTCCTCCTAAAATCTCTGCTTTTCTCTCCCTGTCCCCCCCCCAAGCCTCATCTCATGTAGACCCTCCCCCTGGAAATGCATTTCATTAAATTTTAAATCTTTAAAAATCTTAATTTTTTTTCTGCTCTATTTGTTATTTTTTTGTAACAATATATAAATAAAAATCTAAATTATTCCCCTCCCCCCCCCCCCAAAAGTCCTCTTTATTTTTGTTGCCCCTCCCCCCAGTACATACTTTAATCCCTTGAGGGGCAGTGGTATATATTATATACCACCTAATTTTAATCCGATTCAAACCAGAAACTTTTAATTAAATTTTACTTTTTTAGCTCTGATGGGAAAAAGTTGAAAAATTGCTTTTCCATATTTTGAACTAAATTTTTTAGTAAATTCTGGTGGGAATTCACCGTTACAAGAACACAATTGCTTGCCCCTGAAAGGGTTAAAATCTTTAGTTTTTTTCCCTACAATAATTAAATAATACTTTTCAACAATAATTATAATTATCTAATTTGCTCCTGCTCCCAACCAAAAAAAATCTGCTTCCCCCCCCCCCCCCCCCCCCCCCGCACACAAACTTAATTTTTTTTAAAAATTTTTGTGCTTTATTGTTATTTTGTAGCAACAATAAATGAAGGATCATGTAACTCTCCCCATAAATTTCCATTCCCCATCCCCAGAAAAAGGGGCAAATTTCTAGACGTGGAGGGGGAGGGGGGTGAAGGCAGAGAGAAAAATTTTTGTAGTTTGACTGTTCTCACAGCTGATATTTTGTTAATAGGAGGGTAGTTATTTTTTAGAACATATTTATCTCAAAACATAAAATATGCACATGATTCAGAGAGGAAAGAACAGCCAAACATTCAAAAAAGATTAAGTTTTTGCTTTCCTCTCACATATTTAGAAATCCAACCCCCCTCCCTTGGAAGAAAAGCACAGAGCAAAAATTTCAAAGGGGATGATTATTTTTAGATGAGTGATACTTATATGAGATGATGTAGATGAGCTGAGTTACCATATTATAAAATAAGAAATAGAACAGTGTTTAAACAAGTATATATTAAAGATTTTAAAGTATTTGCTGAGTGGGGAGACGTGGGGAAAATAGAACTTTTGAGAAAAAGAAGGGAATTTTATGATTGATTATTCATTAATTGTTACTAAAGATAAACAAATACAGCAGATTTTTTTAAAAATAGTTTTAAAGATTTTAAATATTGTATGTGTGTGTGTGTGTGTGTGAGGGGGGGGGGGGGGGGCATTTTTGGAGTAGAGAGAAAACTTAGGTGACAAATTATCTGTTTATCTTTACTAGAGAGCAGCAAATAGGATAAAAGATTTCTTCAAATAAAGGGTTTTACAAATTTTAATCTTTGTATTCTCGTGGATGAGGGGTAATATGAATTTCAAAGGAAGGTATTTGTAATTTAGACGACTTGTTATTTATTTATATTGTTAATAAAGAGCAACAAAAAAGACAGCAGATTTTTTTTATAAATAGTTAAAGGAAAATTATAAGGGTGGGCAAAGAGGGGGGGAAGCAGAAATTTTGGGGGTAGAGAGGTAATTGAAATGGTTGATTATTTATTTATTGTCACTAGACAGCAAGAAATAGAGCATATATTTTTTTAATAAAGAGTTTTAAAGATTTTAAACTTTGTATGCTGAAGGGGAAGAAGATAACATAAATTTTGGATGGAGGGGGAAATTGTAGTTTGGAGGACTGATTTTTACTTATTGTTATACTACTAGTGAGCAGCAAGAAGGCCAGAAAAATTTAAGATTCTCAAGATTTTGAACTTTTTGTGTTGGGGAGGGCAGAGAAGGGAATCGTGTGTGTGTGTGTGTGTGGGGGGGGGGGGTATTTCATTAACAAAATATAAAAGCAAAAGTGGAAATCTGCCAAAATTTTCAAAGGATTGAAAATTATCTTCCTTGTATTTTTAAAATCAATTTTTTGTGCAATCTTTTTTGTGATGTGGGGGGGGGGGGCTTATATTTGGGAATGGAAAAGAAAATCAAAATTGCTTAAAAGTGGGAGGGGATTTACTTTCGAGGGGGGGGGCTTACTTTCGGGATTTTATGGTATATATACAGGCACACGTTGGAATTTTAACACAATAAATTTTTATAATCAGGGCAAGACTTTAGGCCCATCTTGTATGTATATATATATATATATATATATATATGTGTGTATTTTTTTTTTCCTTATGAAGTATGTGGTCTTACTAAAAACTTTATAACAGTACTTACAATGTATCCAAACAACCATATGTCTAATCATAATAGTTTTTGCATAATAAATATTTATAATCAGGACAAGATTTTGTGCTCACCCTATATATTCTGTTCATTTTATATTTGTCCATCAAGTTTTACCGAAAAATTATTTTATTTCCTGAAATTATTTCCTGAGGAAACAAATGGTTGAAAAAGAAAGCAGAATCTAAACTAGTTTACTTAAATTAGATAAAAAAAAATTAAGAATGGGAATTAGCTGATACATATTATTAACAACAAACATTAGGATTTGATATCATAAAAACTGAATAGTTTTCTAGTTTTAAAGCCAAACTACATCCACTGTCTTTATGCTATGTTTTTTATAATATCATTGGTCTTCATATAGGAAGGCTTGTAGGAGCTTTGTTTTTTTGTTGAACAAACTTAATGTTCTTAAAAATGTTTGAAAAGAGGAATGAAATGCAGTTTTAATACAATAATTTTTATTTTAACTATTGCCTCTTCTTACAAGGGGATTGTCAACAATGTGTTCTAACAATTGTGATTAAATTGAAGTACAAGGGTCAGTCAATTAGTTTTTGGCCTCACTCTGAAGGGGTTGAGAAAGAAGTTCAAATATGTACATATTATTCATCCTTCTTCACATAGTTAATGAGCAAAGTAATGCATTTCTGCAACCGATCTTATAGTTTTTATAATCTGTGTTTGTAGAAAGTGTCACATTGGCTAGAAAAATAGTTCTCCACTTTGTAAATGACCTCCACATCTGAAGAAAAACACCTTCCTTTCAGAGACTGCTTCATTTTGGGAAATAAGGAAAAGTCTGATGCTGTAAAATTGGGAGAATATGGTGGATGGGGAATTAATTAGTAGCCATGGCTTTGCACAAGATTATGGTTTCCTGAGCTTCATAGGCAGGACCATTGTCAATTAATAGACGAACACCATTGGTGAATATGCCATGGTGCTTTACCTTCAGGACATCGCAAAATTTTTCAAGCAAACTCTTGTAACACAGTAGAACCTCGATTATCCGATGTAATTGGGACCGAACCTACATCGGATAATCTAAATTTCCGGATAATCGATAATTTATCAATTATCTAGTTTAATATCTAACATCATCATCAAATTGCTATATTATGACTATTTAAACTGCTAAATAAATACCTAAATTCAAATTAAACGTGAAAATAAATTTATTTTGAAGCAAATTATTTTATTTGGTAGGTGTGTCAATCGTAAACGAACAGTACGCGAGTGCTTAGTGAAAATATGACATTGATTTCTCCTCCCCCTTTTGAAATTCTGCAGCTCTGAAAATTTCTGTTCATGAAAAGATGACAAAAAGGGGTTTTGTTCCCTACACTTGCTTACAATCAGACGGTGCAATAACATTCAAATATTGTGACGCTCAGCAGAATGGCCTTACAAATTTCAAAATAGAGCGTGTTTTTGTTTAGAACAGGGATGTGTACACAGGGCATGGGGGTGGGAAAAGAGTACACTTAACTGAAATCGGAGCTTGCAGAAGCTCAAGCTAATTTCAAAGGAATTCTAAGAAAGGGAACCAAAATATTTATCTGTACTCGTAGTTCGGAAAGGACCACTTGCATACACAAGGAACGTAAAAGTAGAAAAAATAAAAAAATGCTGAAAAAAAATCAGGAAACCAACATTGATTTACTGAGAGTTCCAGTGAAATGAGGGTCCGATAATCGAGGTACTACTGTATGTTCCAATCACATTATGCCCATAGAATAGGTGTAATCATTATGAATAACGCCCTTGTAATCAAACTGAAAGCATGATTTTCTTGGCAGAAGGTTTGTTCTCCAAACTCATGCATACACATTTAAGCTGTCTCTTTAACATTTTAATAGTCCTTAAGGATGGGCACATTTCACCATAAGCAGTTTTCATATCTTCATAGATCTGTGTGGCTTTCATTCCCTTCAGATGGAGGAATTTTATGACTGTGTGATATTCCAATTTTGATAGTTTGATGCTTTACTCCTTCTAGACACCATATCTTCAACAGTCTTGAACCTAGAAGAATAACATTTACACATTAATATAAGGCATTGGCATATTTCGTACATAACTGAAATTAATATAACTAAAATATTTCCATGTGAGGGCAAAAACTGTTGACCAACCCTTGTATATTATATAGTTTGCAACCCAAATTATCCAGATCAAAATATTTTATCCTATATATTTTAGATTTTGAGACATTAAGTATTAAAGTTATGCTTAAAGATTTGAAAAGTTTTATAAATCTTATAGCTTTGAAGTATGTATAACTCAGTATATACTGTTAGTGTATAGCATACAGTATTAGTAAATATAGTGTTTGGATTCTAAGCATATTTTTGTCTGAGTGATTTATCTTAGTTTGTATATTGAAAGACTTTGTACAAGATATTTTTATTGAAGTCTTTATCCTTTACATTATTAGTTATTGTCAAGCATTGTGAAAGTTCTCATTGATTTAAATTAAAATATTTGTGCTATATAAAATGAGTATTTCTGTTTTAATAGTTTAACTAATGATGCATGTTGGCTGTATATTTTTAATTAACTTCCACTTGTTTAGTTGATTAAATTTCTGTTTTCACTTATTGAAAGAATAGGAAGCAGAAAAATTGACAAACATATAAATAAACATATCTATGTTAGGAAAACATTTATTGTAACGCAGCTTACATTATTTTGTTCATGAAACTCTTAATTTACAAAACATATAATAGTTTATTGTTTAAACTTTTTACCATTTCAAGATATATAATCATGTAATCTACTTTTCACATCAGTGAAAAAATACTCTAAAGGTAATGAATACACAGTGTCCCATGAATTCTCAGTAATAAGTTTCCAATCCATAGTACTGGTTGAATCCTCTTTTAGAAAGATGATTTTTTTTCTCCAAACAAAATCTTCTGAGTAAATGTCTTTAACATAAAAAATAGAAATATATCATAAAGATTATTGTTTTAACAGTGGTAGGAACAATAATTTTTTCCTTTTCGCTTCCACTCCTTGTGTATAGTTTAAAGTTCCTGTTTGTTATGTTACAGAATATTTCAAGTTGTAATTAGTCTTTCCATAAAGCTCTATGCGTGTTTAATGAAAATAAGGCCTTTAGAACATACAAGTCTGCCAATTTGATGAATATCTTCCATCACTAGGCATGTGATTACTGATATAGTGTTATGACTCATAAAAAGAAGTATTTTATGAAGTTCATTGACCACTATAGAGTAACATAATGACAGTCTTTACATTGGTTGCTCTCTGCAAAAATTGATAATTCTTTTTATACCATCATCTAAGAGAAACCATAACATTATATTTTTGGACATTTTATTGCTATGCTATGTTCTATTCCTATTAGATAAAAAGTATCTCAAATCCTGTTACTGATTGAAACAACTTTTGTCAGTAACTTTAACAGTCTTCATCAGATCGCCTCTATAACGATGGTTATTATTCGAGCTTCTTTGTTATTGTTCGTGATGAAAGAAGTATCTGCATAAGTCACCAGGTTCTATATGAAAAAATTAAGAAAAAACTCCAGTATGGTAGTTAAATGGTTTATTAGGAGATTACCATGTCAAAAGAAGGAACGCATGGCAGAAGAGGGGAAGATACAGCTGGAGCTCAATTATGAGCACATTTACAGCAAGCAGATCAGAGCATGAGTGTTGTTTCCACGACACAACTTGAAATTGCACTGACAAGAATCTCGCCAAATAGGGTTGCTAATAATTGTCTAGGCGAGCGGACTTTCAGATGAAGCTGCCGCATAACAAATGGTATTTAGCGAGCCGGGTTGCTAGATTTTTTCAAAAGGACGAATTTTGTTTCAAAAATTAACATCGCCACGGCGATTATAACCGACAAATATCTTCTCATGTGAATATAATTTCGACAGACAAAACAGTATGTGCTTTTAACAATCAGAATATATTTTTAGACATGGGCGTGAGTGATTACCACTACCAAATAAGGGCATGCATTTGGGCCAAATGGAAGATTCGCATAACTTTTAACTGATATTGTGGCCACAAAAATGCGTTATGCACATATTGTGTTATAAGCTTGGTTTCGGAAAGTGAAATTACAAAAAGGCATCTGTGCTGATTTAATTCTTTTCTTTTTCTATTTTTAATCGAAAAGCCGTGAGATATTAGTGATCGAGCACAAGTGAAAATGAAAAAGGGAAAGGGTATAAATTACAGCGGGATTATTGTTTGAAGTTGTAGATAACTCAATTAAATTTTGAAAAAGGAAGGGGAAAAATATAATTTAAATGAAGGATAGGGGAGGTTAAAATTAATATATGATTCTCATATCATATATTTCCCCCGTTTGCTCAGATAAAAGAATAATTTGTTAGGGTTTAAATTGCAGGCATGCTCCGTCTGAAAGTTTACATATAATCAATGCACAATATGAGAAAAAAAATATAAACACATACAAATATCAAAAATGAAAATGGAAATGGTATACCAAAATTTTTGCTACTGGTCATCATAGTGTGCACACTAGTTTATTCCTTGAGTCCATGGTTTGTTGAGAGTTTTTTTTTGTAGATGTAGATGTTGTTGTTGCTTTTGCTGTTCCGGAACATATAGCAGTTTAATTACTCTACATATATATTGATGACCAAAATATGACCAGAAAAGTTGCATTATCATCAACCAATATTTCTTTTACTGACAGCTGGTCATAAGCATGCAAAATGAATTAAAAAAAAATGTTCATAACTCTGAACATATAAGCTTATGTTAAGTTGCAACTACAATACAATAAAATTTTCTTTGTTCGAACATAATGCAAAATAATGATATATGTAATCTTGCATAAAATAAACATGAAATATATAAATGCAAATACAGGATATATAAGTTAAGATACAGTTACAGTTACAGTTGTGTAAAAAAAATGAAATATGAAAAAGTGATGACAAAAAAAATGGATGAAATTTATGTTTAAAAATGGTAAAATTTGTGCATTCGCACAGGACAGGATAGGGAAAGTGACGCACGATCCAAAAAAAAATACCTGCCCTCAATCTTGTCTAAGAACAAGTATAATGGCGCAAGTTTAGGACTATTGCCTTATTTCTGGAGGGAATATTTAGGGCGAGGTCCACATTGTTGTCACAACATAGACCCCGTTGCTCCCGCAGCAGTAATGCAACAAACTGAGGAGCAGTCTCGTATACTCATTTTGACAGGGGATTTAAGGTGAATTGGAATGCCAATTCGAATGTGTCTCTCATTACAATGGGGTGGAAGATCCTAAGGGCAATAATTTTGAACAGATCACCACTCCGAAAGGGAATAATTAGAAAAATAAAAAAATATATATACATCTAGTGTATGTCGAATAAAAGTCAATCCTAGAGTAATGAGAGATAGTTTTGTCAAGTTTGGTAAAAATGTTAAGTCATGAGGTAACATATTTACTTAATCAGCATTATTAAAATTAAAAAACTGACTTTAAGAGGAAAAAAAAATTTAGTGCAATTAATGTTACCACTATTATGTTTATAACTATTTATGAGATTAAAAAAAATATGACGACAAAAGTTAAGATTTTTTTTTTTTTAAAGTGTATATGCGCAAACACCCCATAAACATAAAAGATAATGTTCACAACAAGATTGCCATATCTGCCATTCCCTTGATGAAACAAACTTGGACCAGCCGAGAACTTTCACAAGGAAACATCAAATATAACATCAGTATATTGTGTACATCAATATACACAAGTGTGAACAAAACCAAAAATTCGCACAAAATACAACAATTATAAAATTATACGCTATTTTCTAGGTCTTAAATTATAACGTGTTGAATAAGTTGGGGAGTTAATATTATTGTAACCATCATGACTTGTAAGTAAGTGATCGCTTCTTGGTGGAGCGATGATTAACCTATCAATGTGTACTCTAAAAGCAGAGTCATCAGGTGCATGTAAGCGTTTGATTGAAACAGAGACAGGTGAATATTTGTGTATAACAATGTAAGGTCCAGAATATTTTGGTTTGAACTTATCTACTGATTTTAAATACACAATATCTTTATTCATAATTTTTCTTAGTTTAGCACGTTTTTGAAAATGATCATTCCTTTTGTTTTGAGAGTCTTTGATGTTATTGTATGCTTTCCTGTAAATAGAATTTAAATCTTGTAACAATTTGTAAGCTTCAAAATCTTTGTCTAGAACCTGATTGACATTATGGTCAAAAGTATCAAATATTAAGGATAGTTCTCTTCCAAAGTGAAGCAAGTTGGGAGAATATTTTGTGGAGGAATGTAGAGATCCATTATAAAGAGATTTATGAATTGATAAAGCATTTTCAAAAGTGTGACCTTCTTGAAGTAAAGTAGAAACAGAGTATTTAATTGATTTATTAACTCGCTCCGACACTGGAATGACGTACCTTTATGCCTAATGTGTCGTTAAATTTGTCGTATATGTGTGAAGTGAATTGTTTTCCCAAATCTGACAATATTACGGAAGGTCTTCCAAAGATAGTTATGTAACTGAATAAACATTTAATTATCTTTTCAGAAGTGATGGTACGCAAAGGGAAGAGTTCTAGGTGTCGAGAAAAATGGTCAATTACTGTCAATACCGACTGTCCATTAGTAAAGGGACCGACCAAATCAACACTGACTGTGTCTCCTGGATGCGTAGGTGTGTATGTAGGTTGTAGTGGAGCAAGTGGAGTTTTGTGATGTTTTGCCTGTAAACATTTTGTGCAAGACGCTACAAAATTTAAAGTGTCAGCATACATTCCTTTCCAAAAATATTTTTTTGTGATAAATGCATAGGTTTTTGTTAATCCAAAATGCGAAAAATGACATATTGTTAGAACCTTGGCTTTTAATGAATTTGGGACAATAATGTGGTAAGAAAAGGTGTCATTACAAATATTTTCTTTTTTTAACATTAAAACCTTTGAATCGGGATGAATGAAGTACATAGGGAACTGTTTCGATGAGCCATTTTGCATAATTTCATTTTAAACTTCGGATAATTTTGTATCTTTCTTTTGTTCGTTTACAAATGTTTCATTTGAAATTTCCAATAAAGGGTCTTTTTGATCTTTGTTACCAATAACTAAGTAATTTAGAGAATGTGTATTGTATGATAACTGATCGTTATTAGTGTCTGGTAGATCATTATCGACAATTGGCAAAGCATATGGTTCATTGATAAGCTCTGGGTTGGAATTTAAGTCAATTGTGTTTTTTTCGAAAGAACATCTGGACAAATAATCTGCAAGTACATTTGAAGAACCGGGAATGTGATCAAAAGTGTATGTATATTCTGATAATTCTGTTAACCATCTAGTTGTTATATCAGCGGGATTAGTTGTTTTCTTGTATTTTTTTAAAGGAGCACTATCGGATAAAATTACAAACTTTTGGTTATATAGGTAGTATTTAAAAGCGATTACTGATTTGTAAATGGCCATTAGTTCTAGTTTTAGTGCTGGATAACGTTTTTCAGACTGTTTAAGAGATTTTGAAAAAAATGCAATGGGAAGTAATTGTCCTTCATGTTCCTGTAACAGAGCACCTCCTATGGCTAGAATTGACGCATCTGTGTTTACATAAAAAGTTTTAGACCAATCGGGTAAACGAACCATGGGAGAATTAAAGAACACCTGTTGCATTTGGTCAAATAATTTTTGATGTTTCTGAGCCCATTTAAATGTTGTTTTTGGTGTAGTGAGATCTATAAGTGGTTGGATAATTTTTGAAAAAGAAGGCACTAGAGATTTGTAAAATGCGACCAGACCAATAAACCTTTTTAATTGTCTTTTTGTTGTCGGGGTAGGAAAAGAATTTATTTTGACAATATTTGATTGGACTGGAGAAATGGAATGATTTTCAATGTGAAAACCTAAGTAGTCAACAGCGGTTTTGTGAAATGAACATTTATTGGGCGAGAGCGTTAAATTATATTTCGATAAAATTTCAAGTACTTTCTGTAATTTTGCACATGTTTCCTCAAAAGAATTTGAACCAAAGATTAAATCGTCTTGGTATGCAAAAATACCTTCTATTTCTAATTCATCAATAATAGTGTCCATTAAATTTTGAAAGAAACTACTACTATTCTTTAATCCAAATACCAATCTTTTGAAACGAAAAGTACCATAAATGCATGTGAATGTAAGTGGATCTTGATATTTTTCAGGTAAATTTATCTGATGATAGGCCTGTTGAAAATCTAACGAAGTGAAATATTTATATGCAGATAAATTTGAAATAATGGTCTGTATTTTGGGAAGTGGATATGAAGATCCTTGTAAGACGGAATTTAGCATTCTTAAATCAAGAGCTAGTCTGTATTTTTGTTTTGCAGACCCATCAGACTTCTTTCTAACCAGCAAAATAGGACATGCCCATTCTGAACAGTTACGTTCAATAATATTTGCTTCAAGAAGTTGATTTATTTGCTCTTTCATTTCTTGGTGTAATGATTGTGGTACCGGAAAAGGTAATGTTTTGATTGGGTAGTCATTAATGAATTTGAGATTTGGAACAACTTTGTGTGACCTAATGTTTTCATTGATTTAGAAAAAGAACTATAGTATTTTAACAATAATGAGCCTAAGGTTTTTGCTTGTTGAGTGTCTAGATGTTCCAATTTGAAGTCTTGTATTGTTAAATCTTCCTTTCTTTTTTTTAAGACCTCATCTGAAGCTTGAATATAATTGCAAATAAACTGTTGTAAATTATCATGAGGTTGAATATTGAAGCTGTTGATGTTGTCACATGACTTCATGGTCTGTGAAAAATTGTCGTTTTTAGATGGTTCCATAATTTCCGAGACCTCATATAAAATTCCTATTCGTGCATTTTTGTTTATGTGTACAGGTTTGTTAGAAGAATTTTGTAAGAATATGTATACATGTGATTTTTGTAGGTGTTTGTTATGATTTTCCTGATTGACTGACTCAACATCATTATTGTTACCTAGCAGACTGTCATAACAAATAATTTGTTTATTAGAAATAGTACTTTCAAAACAGTACTGCATTGAAGGGTTTAAAGAATCAGTGTCAATGGAAATCCATGTTTTCTCATGTGGTTCAAGTTTTAATTTATGTGCAAGGCGAATTGTTTTGAATGAATTTGATGGAGAGTTTACATGTTCACTTAATAGATTTATGTCTTTGCCATCGGCTGATGCACTAAGTAATGGCACATGAAATTCATTTGTTGACATTCTATTTTTGTGAACATCAATTATGATCCTGTGTTTATGAATAAAATCAAATCCTAATATTCCTTGAAAACTAGACGTATCGGGAATGTCAACAATATAAAAGTTGTGACTAAAAGATTTGTGGTGAATTCTGATTGATGCTTTTATACAAGCGGTGAAGTCAACATCGGAATTTACTGTTTTAAGGGTAACTGTTGTGCCTAACCTTTTATATTTAAGATTGTCCTTAATAGAATCGAAAAGGGACTGTGATAAAAGGGAAATTGTGGACCCTGTATCTAAAAGTAAATCTGTGTCAGTTCTCGCTATAGAGGCCTTTATAAGGGGAAGTGTTGGGGAACTATTATTCACATTTGAAATCACTTCAACTTTCTTTTCGTCACTTGGCGATACAGTTTGCGATGAACTTTCAGTTGATCTGTGCACTGTTTGTGACGACCCATTCCTGGTCATTTTTATGTTTATTGTGGTCTGTGAAGCGACCGAATTGACTAGCCTTTCCTTCGAAACTTTTGGAAGAGTTTCATCAAACGACCATGGGAATGTAGGGCAAGTTGCTGATGTTAAAATGTTATCCTGAGATGCAAAGCCATCAGCTAAATTACATCTCCTTAATAGTTTAAAGATTCCCCTTTCTGATTACTTTTTTTGTGAAAATTTGGATTGAATTTGTAGTTTTGGTATCCACCTTTATTCGCATTAGATCTTCTCCATTTAAAACAAAATTTTGCAGTGTGGCCACGTTTCAAACACAACTGACAAGTGGGTGGAGAATTCGATTTGTTATGTTTATTTGTGCGGACATAGCTATGACCAGTATGTCTTTTTTTGAAGTCTTTTTTATACTGATCATACGAGTTTTGTGGGCGAGAGGGTTGATTATGGGTGTTATTTTTGTCCTCGCTACCTGTTAACGACAAGGCGTTAATTTTTTCATTTAGTGTTTTCAACTGCAGGGCGATCGAGTCTGCGGAGCTAGATGATGCGCAGGGCTGCAATATTTTCTCATTCTGCATGATCTCCTGGAGAGCTTGTGCTCTATCTACCGCTTGTTTATAACTTGATATTCCCTCCTCTTGTATTTTAACCCTTAAATTTGAGGGGATTGCTGAAATAAACTTAGTAAATTTTATATTATCAAGGGCCGTTCTATCTGTTATAGTGTCATGTACATGAGCAGTGAGTGTGTTTATACGATGCGCTAAGTTTCTAATCGATTCCTCTGGTAGTAATAATAGATTATTAAATTCAACCAACGCAGCAGTTTTACTCGGGGGAGCGAAAAACGCTCTTAACTCCTTTTCGACAAAATCCAAATCGTTAGATTTATATATGAAAGGATATAAATAAACCCTTTTCAAAATGCAAAATTTAAATTTAAAATCTCAAAACATTTTTTCTAACTTATAAATCTAATGCTTAAATCTAATCTGCCCCTGTGATCTTTGTTTCTCAGCCTCACAAATATTACTTTCATCTATCAATTTCGACATCTCTTTAAGTTTTAAAAGTGATGAGTTTGCATTTCTTGCAGCAATCTGTGGGGTGCGGCTCCCAGGCACGGCCAAGCCTTGGTGTCGGCATAAGACCCCAGACATCAATCAAAAGCTAATTGACCAATTAAAATAAATGATCCTCCCAATTTGACTCTTTCTCCCTCTGCTGGAAAATATCCTAAATTCTGATTTAAAACCCCATGCAAGGTCGAAGAAGACAGATATTTGGCACATTTGAACGGTCAGCCAAACCCTCGGCCATGTAGTTCTCAAAATTTAACGTAAATGGCTCGCGGGACCTCCGACTGAACGCGCGAAGATGTCTGTATGAAGAAATGCTTCAATAAACGAGTTCGATCTGTCCAGAGGTCCCGAGTCCAACTTATTTGTATGTTTCTGTAAAGTATTAGTCTCCCAAGTCGTCCCCGGATAATTCCTTACATTTTATAAAGTCGGCATGACGGTCGCCTACTTCGGGAAAATCCCAGCCTTTCTTCCAGAACTTGATAAAAGAACTTGAAAAATAAAAAATTCCACTTGTGCCATGAAAATTAAAATAGTATCTGTGTTGTGTCAGTGCAATCGGCCCACGAACAATCTCAAAAGATTGCCAGCAATTAATGAGACTTCGATTAGTCTTTCAAGGAAGTGCATTTTACCATCATGAACTTTTATTGTGTATAAAAGTTTAATATAGTCACCTAGAAAAGAAAAATACTTTTCCCCCCGATGGCTGGTAAAAAAGAACTTTTTTTTTCTCCAAATCAAATTATTTTACTTAGTGTGCTTACTCGCCAGATAAACTTAAAATAATTTTCGTGATCATCTGAGAAAAACCGAAAATAAACATCCTTTATGCTGAAATTTATTTGCTATATTTCCGGTCCTCAACCAAGAAACTTTTTTTTTTTTTTCCCTCACTCTGTTATCGTCAAAAAGAAACTTATCAATTTGCACAAACCACATCAATTTATTAACTTTAGACTCACTGAAGATCAAACTGAATCTTTCGAAAAACTCTTTTATAACCTCAACATATGTAGGTCAAAGAGACAGCTGATTTTCAAGATCGCGCAAACTCTGATACAGAACTGAAATATTTATCTGTGTCCTTCGTGATCTGTGCGATCCCGACTTTAAATTTTTGTGGTTAGAACTGAGTAAGAAAAGGAAAAAACATTCAGTGTTCATTTATTTTTTAAAGTTTTTCTTTTCTTTCAGTTGAGCACGTTAAACTAAAGTGATTCATGATGCACTGTGAACCGACCACCGGAAAATGTTATTTATTTACCTTTAGTGAACAAATAACGATAATGATCTGGGTCAGAAAAAGCCCTGTGTTTTATTTTATTTTATTTTATTTTTTGTATGTGTGTGTGGGTGTGTTAAAGTAAATTGGATATTTTAATTCACAGGTAAGTTTTATTGCTATTAAAATTTCCGTTTTAATAGTTTTGTAGGAAAAAAATATAAAGCTTCATTACATTCTTTTTACTTTCTTCATTTTAGTGTTTGAAAGTATGATATTTTTTAATTGAAGCTTAATTTTTTAAATATTTTAAGAAGTTTTTGTATTAAAAGTAATTAATCCACAATACAGATTTCTTTTGCATTATTTCTATTATGAAAAGGTGTTATTGAAAATCAATTTTGTTAAATGAAGCAATATTTTACTTTATTTATTTGCTTAAAGAATTAATATTAAAGTTATTCCTGGAAATATCAAAAGTTAAAAAAAAAAAAAATGCTGTTATCAATGTGTAGTTTTTGAAAGTTTAAAAGTAGATTTTTTTTAATATCACAGTTGTGTTAAAGGGATTTTAGAAGTCTTAAGCAAATTTAAATTTATTATTTTAAAATTTTATTAGCTTTATTTTTTCTTGTAAAGTTGAAGTTATTAAAGATAGAAGAAATTTGGTAATGACCAGCTATGCACATTAATTGTGATAATTTTTGATAACAGTACTTTTCTTTTCTTTTTCATGAGGTGAAGCACACGTGTGATCCCCAAAAAATAAATGCAGTTGAATTTAATGTTTATGGTATTATAAATAAATGGGTTGAACTAGTTACTTTTATGAATGTTTTCCAGTAAAAAGATTTAAACAGACAACCTTTTTGTTTATTTTTACAACTTTTTCCATATAAGAGTGAAACAGAACAGAAAATAGCTATAAAGCTATGAAATGATACATTTACGTAGTTATCGTTCAATGTTTCATCATTGTATTCTCCAAGTATTTTTCATCAAGTTTTTACCCAATTTTTCCAGGTGAATTTTTTTTTAATTTGTAAATATATTATTATTATTATTTTTAGATTTTGTGTGTGTTTAATTATTACCTATTGTACGTATTCATTATTACAGTTCATTTCTTTTTATATGAAAATATATTTTTATTGAACTGTTGAGATACCAATCAGATTGCCAGTATTTTTAAAAATATATCATGTAAGTAAGTATTAATGTTGTGTTTTTCTGTACATTTATTCCGTATTTTTAGATGCTATATTATTATTTTTGCCATTTCCTCTTGTGCAACTTTATTATCTCTATCACTTTTTTAATTAAAATGTCACACCCCATCATTCTCTAAACGACCCCCATGTGTTGGTTAAACCCCAACCAGTTTTTAAAGAAAAATTTGGAAGGCCCCGTCCTTGCCATTTTAAGTATTCAAAATAAATTCAATTCATTAACCAATCGGTTTAGGCATGACCTTGGTGAACCCACTTTTGCCGTGGTAAGTCCAATAGTGTCTAAATCCACCCATTCAATTTTTAAAGATGACCATGGTTCCATTCCATTAAATCTTTAAGCCCACAATTTTTTTTTAAAGTTTTTGAGTTGGTTAAACTCCAACCAAAAACACCCCTGTGCAATCAAAGAGGATTCAGTGATATTCACGTGCAAATGTGGTGACTGCTGACATTTTTGTAAGAATAGATCCATTAGTAAACAGAATTGTCACCAGGTTACCATGCACTTCTAAAACGCTGTCCTTTTTTTATTCATACCAGGTTTATTATTTTTTGTTTTATTAATTAATTTTTCCTTTGCCAGTAGTAAAACCCTTAAAAATAAACAAGTTTTTGCTATTTGCGTAAAAACTAGCAAGGAAAATTCGGAGCGTTCTGGCCTCAATTTTAAAGGAAAAATGTTCTGTGATTTATACTTGTCTAGAGCAGGAATTTATTATTTTTTTCTTTGAGCTAACAGTGAGATGTAGTTGTAATTTATTATATTGCTGCTCAGATTTATTGATGCCACTGGGGAAAACAAATACACCTCAGTCTGCAAAACAGTAAATTCCATTGCTTACAATTAAATTGCATCTACATCTTCACCCCAAATAGAAACATCATGCTCAAATTTTTTTTTTTTTTTTTTTTTGCTAAAACCTCCCCGAGGTTTAGGATCTGCTAAAACCTCCAAAGGTTTAGGATACAAATAAAACTACTTACCTAACCAGTAGTCCCTGTAAATAAACTCTATATCTTACACTTGTTATGTCCACACCTGTTTTGTCCATTTTACAGTATATTCCATTATTTTTAAATATTTACATAATCTTTTAATTTTAACAATTTTACATTACTGCGATTTTAGTATTTTCACGTTTTGAAAAAAATGTGAATAAACAATTTCAAGTTTTTCCATAATTTCACATTTCTAACTAGTTGTCTAATGTGAATATATTACATATAAAGAACATATATTTTTCAAACCAATTTCTTACGTTTATTATTATTATTTTATTTTATTGATACCATATGTTTATATATTTTTGCATAACTATTTTTTATATTTAATTTTTGCACTTTTCACCTTAAATTTATAATTTTCACAGAACTATATATTTTTTATAAAATATTTTGAAATTTTGTGCTGTAAGGACTTGAACAAAAATAGCACAAAAATGGCCAAAAAACTTTTAATCCATACAATTATGGCCAAAAGATAAACAACAAATTTATGGCTATTATTTTCTTTATCTTATTAGTATTTTTTTCATATAGTTTTGTGGTAATATTACTGTATTATTGTTTTCATAGATTCTGTATGTTTTGTGGTATAATTATTATATTTTTCAAGTTTTTAATGTAAAGTTTGGTCAGATTGTCCCGAGAGCCATACACCAAACTTAGAAATTTTTAGCATAAAAACATAAAATCGTTCATTTTTCCTTAATTTTTACGCGTCAACATGTGAACTTTTAATATTTTTCCAGCAGCAAAATTCAGCCCTCACTTTTTACCAATCTTAGTTGTAAATTTAACTTTAACATTAACTTATTTTGAAGCCTTACTCAATTAAACACTTCTTTTTAACTCACTTTGGCATTCTCGGTCTTCCGGGTGAGTTCCCCCAGTTTTGCAGGCAAATCTGGTGGATCTCATCTTGGAGAGGGGGGATGTGAAAGGATATAAATAAACCCTTTTCAAAATGCAAAATTTAAATTTAAAATCTCAAAACATTTTTTCTAACTTATAAATCTAATGCTTAAATCTAATCTGCCCCTGTGATCTTTGTTTCTCAGCCTCACAAATATTACTTTCATCTATCAATTTCGACATCTCTTTAAGTTTTAAAAGTGATGAGTTTGCATTTCTTGCAGCAATCTGTGGGGTGCGGCTCCCAGGCACGGCCAAGCCTTGGTGTCGGCATAAGACCCCAGACATCAATCAAAAGCTAATTGACCAATTAAAATAAATGATCCTCCCAATTTGACTCTTTCTCCCTCTGCTGGAAAATATCCTAAATTCTGATTTAAAACCCCATGCAAGGTCGAAGAAGACAGATATTTGGCACATTTGAACGGTCAGCCAAACCCTCGGCCATGTAGTTCTCAAAATTTAACGTAAATGGCTCGCGGGACCTCCGACTGAACGCGCGAAGATGTCTGTATGAAGAAATGCTTCAATAAACGAGTTCGATCTGTCCAGAGGTCCCGAGTCCAACTTATTTGTATGTTTCTGTAAAGTATTAGTCTCCCAAGTCGTCCCCGGATAATTCCTTACATTTTATAAAGTCGGCATGACGGTCGCCTACTTCGGGAAAATCCCAGCCTTTCTTCCAGAACTTGATAAAAGAACTTGAAAAATAAAAAATTCCACTTGTGCCATGAAAATTAAAATAGTATCTGTGTTGTGTCAGTGCAAACGGCCCACGAACAATCTCAAAAGATTGCCAGCAATTAATGAGACTTCGATTAGTCTTTCAAGGAAGTGCATTTTACCATCATGAACTTTTATTGTGTATAAAAGTTTAATATAGTCACCTAGAAAAGAAAAATACTTTTCCCCCCGATGGCCGGTAAAAAAGAACTTTTTTTTTTCTCCAAATCAAATTATTTTACTTAGTGTGCTTACTCGCCAGATAAACTTAAAATAATTTTCGTGATCATCTGAGAAAAACCGAAAATAAACATCCTTTATGCTGAAATTTATTTGCTATATTTCCGGTCCTCAACCAAGAAACTTTTTTTTTTTTTTCCCTCACTCTGTTATCGTCAAAAAGAAACTTATCAATTTGCACAAACCACATCAATTTATTAACTTTAGACTCACTGAAGATCAAACTGAATCTTTCGAAAAACTCTTTTATAACCTCAACATATGTAGGTCAAAGAGACAGCTGATTTTCAAGATCGCGCAAACTCTGATACAGAACTGAAATATTTATCTGTGTCCTTCGTGATCTGTGCGATCCCGACTTTAAATTTTTGTGGTTAGAACTGAGTAAGAAAAGGAAAAAACATTCAGTGTTCATTTATTTTTTAAAGTTTTTCTTTTCTTTCAGTTGAGCACGTTAAACTAAAGTGATTCATGATGCACTGTGAACCGACCACCGGAAAATGTTATTTATTTACCTTTAGTGAACAAATAACGATAATGATCTGGGTCAGAAAAAGCCCTGTGTTTTATTTTATTTTATTTTATTTTTTGTATGTGTGTGTGGGTGTGTTAAAGTAAATTGGATATTTTAATTCACAGGTAAGTTTTATTGCTATTAAAATTTCCGTTTTAATAGTTTTGTAGGAAAAAAATATAAAGCTTCATTACATTCTTTTTACTTTCTTCATTTTAGTGTTTGAAAGTATGATATTTTTTAATTGAAGCTTAATTTTTTAAATATTTTAAGAAGTTTTTGTATTAAAAGTAATTAATCCACAATACAGATTTCTTTTGCATTATTTCTATTATGAAAAGGTGTTATTGAAAATCAATTTTGTTAAATGAAGCAATATTTTACTTTATTTATTTGCTTAAAGAATTAATATTAAAGTTATTCCTGGAAATATCAAAAGTTAAAAAAAAAAAAAATGCTGTTATCAATGTGTAGTTTTTGAAAGTTTAAAAGTAGATTTTTTTTAATATCACAGTTGTGTTAAAGGGATTTTAGAAGTCTTAAGCAAATTTAAATTTATTATTTTAAAATTTTATTAGCTTTATTTTTTCTTGTAAAGTTGAAGTTATTAAAGATAGAAGAAATTTGGTAATGACCAGCTATGCACATTAATTGTGATAATTTTTGATAACAGTACTTTTCTTTTCTTTTTCATGAGGTGAAGCACACGTGTGATCCCCAAAAAATAAATGCAGTTGAATTTAATGTTTATGGTATTATAAATAAATGGGTTGAACTAGTTACTTTTATGAATGTTTTCCAGTAAAAAGATTTAAACAGACAACCTTTTTGTTTATTTTTACAACTTTTTCCATATAAGAGTGAAACAGAACAGAAAATAGCTATAAAGCTATGAAATGATACATTTACGTAGTTATCGTTCAATGTTTCATCATTGTATTCTCCAAGTATTTTTCATCAAGTTTTTACCCAATTTTTCCAGGTGAATTTTTTTTTAATTTGTAAATATATTATTATTATTATTTTTAGATTTTGTGTGTGTTTAATTATTACCTATTGTACGTATTCATTATTACAGTTCATTTCTTTTTATATGAAAATATATTTTTATTGAACTGTTGAGATACCAATCAGATTGCCAGTATTTTTAAAAATATATCATGTAAGTAAGTATTAATGTTGTGTTTTTCTGTACATTTATTCCGTATTTTTAGATGCTATATTATTATTTTTGCCATTTCCTCTTGTGCAACTTTATTATCTCTATCACTTTTTTAATTAAAATGTCACACCCCATCATTCTCTAAACGACCCCCATGTGTTGGTTAAACCCCAACCAGTTTTTAAAGAAAAATTTGGAAGGCCCCGTCCTTGCCATTTTAAGTATTCAAAATAAATTCAATTCATTAACCAATCGGTTTAGGCATGACCTTGGTGAACCCACTTTTGCCGTGGTAAGTCCAATAGTGTCTAAATCCACCCATTCAATTTTTAAAGATGACCATGGTTCCATTCCATTAAATCTTTAAGCCCACAATTTTTTTTTAAAGTTTTTGAGTTGGTTAAACTCCAACCAAAAACACCCCTGTGCAATCAAAGAGGATTCAGTGATATTCACGTGCAAATGTGGTGACTGCTGACATTTTTGTAAGAATAGATCCATTAGTAAACAGAATTGTCACCAGGTTACCATGCACTTCTAAAACGCTGTCCTTTTTTTATTCATACCAGGTTTATTATTTTTTGTTTTATTAATTAATTTTTCCTTTGCCAGTAGTAAAACCCTTAAAAATAAACAAGTTTTTGCTATTTGCGTAAAAACTAGCAAGGAAAATTCGGAGCGTTCTGGCCTCAATTTTAAAGGAAAAATGTTCTGTGATTTATACTTGTCTAGAGCAGGAATTTATTATTTTTTTCTTTGAGCTAACAGTGAGATGTAGTTGTAATTTATTATATTGCTGCTCAGATTTATTGATGCCACTGGGGAAAACAAATACACCTCAGTCTGCAAAACAGTAAATTCCATTGCTTACAATTAAATTGCATCTACATCTTCACCCCAAATAGAAACATCATGCTCAAATTTTTTTTTTTTTTTTTTTTTGCTAAAACCTCCCCGAGGTTTAGGATCTGCTAAAACCTCCAAAGGTTTAGGATACAAATAAAACTACTTACCTAACCAGTAGTCCCTGTAAATAAACTCTATATCTTACACTTGTTATGTCCACACCTGTTTTGTCCATTTTACAGTATATTCCATTATTTTTAAATATTTACATAATCTTTTAATTTTAACAATTTTACATTACTGCGATTTTAGTATTTTCACGTTTTGAAAAAAATGTGAATAAACAATTTCAAGTTTTTCCATAATTTCACATTTCTAACTAGTTGTCTAATGTGAATATATTACATATAAAGAACATATATTTTTCAAACCAATTTCTTACGTTTATTATTATTATTTTATTTTATTGATACCATATGTTTATATATTTTTGCATAACTATTTTTTATATTTAATTTTTGCACTTTTCACCTTAAATTTATAATTTTCACAGAACTATATATTTTTTATAAAATATTTTGAAATTTTGTGCTGTAAGGACTTGAACAAAAATAGCACAAAAATGGCCAAAAAACTTTTAATCCATACAATTATGGCCAAAAGATAAACAACAAATTTATGGCTATTATTTTCTTTATCTTATTAGTATTTTTTTCATATAGTTTTGTGGTAATATTACTGTATTATTGTTTTCATAGATTCTGTATGTTTTGTGGTATAATTATTATATTTTTCAAGTTTTTAATGTAAAGTTCGGTCAGATTGTCCCGAGAGCCATACACCAAACTTAGAAATTTTTAGCATAAAAACATAAAATCGTTCATTTTTCCTTAATTTTTACGCGTCAACATGTGAACTTTTAATATTTTTCCAGCAGCAAAATTCAGCCCTCACTTTTTACCAATCTTAGTTGTAAATTTAACTTTAACATTAACTTATTTTGAAGCCTTACTCAATTAAACACTTCTTTTTAACTCACTTTGGCATTCTCGGTCTTCCGGGTGAGTTCCCCCAGTTTTGCAGGCAAATCTGGTGGATCTCATCTTGGAGAGGGGGGATGTGAAAGGATATAAATAAACCCTTTTCAAAATGCAAAATTTAAATTTAAAATCTCAAAACATTTTTTCTAACTTATAAATCTAATGCTTAAATCTAATCTGGCCCTGTGATCTTTGTTTCTCAGCCTCACAAATATTACTTTCATCTATCAATTTCGACATCTCTTTAAGTTTTAAAAGTGATGAGTTTGCATTTCTTGCAGCAATCTGTGGGGTGCGGCTCCCAGGCACGGCCAAGCCTTGGTGTCGGCATAAGACCCCAGACATCAATCAAAAGCTAATTGACCAATTAAAATAAATGATCCTCCCAATTTGACTCTTTCTCCCTCTGCTGGAAAATATCCTAAATTCTGATTTAAAACCCCATGCAAGGTCGAAGAAGACAGATATTTGGCACATTTGAGCGGTCAGCCAAACCCTCGGCCATGTAGTTCTCAAAATTTAACGTAAATGGCTCGCGGGACCTCCGACTGAACGCGCGAAGATGTCTGTACGAAGAAATGCTTCAATAAACGAGTTCGATCTGTCCAGAGGTCCCGAGTCCAACTTATTTGTATGTTTCTGTAAAGTATTAGTCTCCCAAGTCGTCCTCGGATTAATTCGTTACATATATATCTGGATTTTGCATGAAAAATGTTAACGCTGGGCCTGTCAATTTCCTACCCAGAAACTGAATTGTTTCCTCTTGTTTCCATTTTTGTATACGGGCCAATGTTCTTAACTGATTAAAAAAGAACTCTAATAAACTGGGTTCGCCATCAAAATTGGTGACTTTAAAAGTTAGTTTGCTGGCCATGTTGGGCTAACGAGTGAGCAAATATAAATTTTTTGTTTGCAAGAATTTATTAGCTAAATAAATCTTTACCTTAAGAGAATATTAAAAATTCAGGTGGGGAAAATTTTGTTTACCTGAAATATTCACAGTAAGTTACCAGAAAATATTTACTGCAAGAATTACTTATAAGCAAAAATATGATAAATGAATAAATAAAATGAGTGCAATCTCTCTTTTTTTTTAAAAAAAAAGAAAAAAAAAAACAAAAACAAAATACCTATATCTCCAGAATGAACAATTATTCATACCCAAAAATATATTATCTTCTTTCTTTTATTATTATCCAACCATATATATATTTATATATTTTTTTTTTTATTCTTAACCAAGAGATATCTTAATTTTCAAAAGAAGCACAATTTGGAAACAGATTTATGCAAATGCATAAATAAATGAATCATTCATTCTGCAGATAGCTATACTCTTTGTGGCAGATAAAAAGAAAACCATGAACTGTTTATAGAAAAAGTATGTCTGCCTTATTATAAATACAAAAATTTTGTGCAATATCTATTAAATAAATTTCAGTCATGGAAAAAAAAATGTGATATCTAAACATACCTTTGAGAGAAAAATGAATAACTAAATAAATAAATATTATATCATATGTTTCACTCTAATATTGTTTCTTTTAAAGAAAGAAAAAAAAACTTTATAAAATAAAAAAGATGCAGCTAGTAATTTATTCTTTCTTCGTTTAAAATAATAATAATCATACCTTCAATATTTGAAAAAAAAAGTCATATTGCATAATGGAAAAAAAACTTTAGAAATAAAACCAACAATATGCAAAAATTCTCTTATTCACTTATTTTCTTTATTTAGGATTTATCTTGTGAATTTTTAATTTTTTTTTTACATACAGAATATAATTTACCAACTTACCTATAACTGGCAAGAAAATTGATATTGGAAACAGAAAGAAATTTAAATTGTTTAATGATTACTATATAAATCATTATCAATACATATGACCATGTAATAAACGGAAAACGTTTCTTGTTGTAATTCCATTACCACTAAAATCATATCTATATAAAATATTTGCAATATCTTTTATCGTGAATTCTTTATATTATAACATAAAGTGCACAAACAACAAAAAAAAACAAGTGCCAGTTCAATTTAAAATTACATCAGTTTAAATCAATATTAGAGATTATTATTACTCTTTGTATACTTTATAAACAATTATTTGGCAAGGCACAACTTAAAATATTTCTCATTGTAAAAGAAAAACGACAACTTACCTTAATTCGAGAAATAGAATAAAAATAATCCAAAAGAGAATTTTGTACCTTTTTTTTTTTAATAAACCACAACACCTGAAATTAAAAAAACTTTACTTTTCGTAGTTTTCTGCAAGCACTGAATTCAACGTTAAAAGTGCAATCGTGTAAAAACGCGATCATAATCAGCTGTGAATTAAAAGTCAGCCTGAAAAACCAAAGTTCACACTTCTATACATTCACAGCTGTTCCTACTAGAACGTCTGACCACAATTTTCTTTTGTTAAGTTATTTTAATTTTTGATGGAGAGAAAAAGGTTCTTGGATGCTAGAAACAGAATCACTGGAACAATTAATAAGTTTGTTGTGGCCATGAAAATTATGCGTACTGTGATGATGATCTTAGAAATTGAATATCAGCACAACGTATCAAAGTTCGGACTCCTTTAGACTGATCAGCTGTAAAACAGACTGAGGTCACTCGACATATCGAAACAGGAACTAATTATTATTATTCTTCGTAAATCACCAAGGCGAGAAAAATTATGCAGCATAAGGAATGGAGAGATCCAAAGTTTGATAATCACTTAGGAGGAACGTGAATATTTAGTAACTGATTTTGCAGAAAGTAAAGGCGATATAAAATGTTTTCCGATGCATTAGCTTAATTGAATAGGTTGATAAATACATACGGAATTTTACTTATGAAGTAAACTGCACACCACAAATGATGCAAACTTGAAAACTTATATAGACGTAATATATTGGATAAATATTGAATTATCACGAATTGGAAAAATAATTTGTAGCATATGGAAGGGCGTGGGATGAGACACAG
Source organism: Maratus michaelseni (assembly GCA_963931845.1). Lineage (NCBI taxonomy): Eukaryota > Metazoa > Arthropoda > Arachnida > Araneae > Salticidae > Maratus > Maratus michaelseni. The sequence continues at coordinate 169,032,354 of OZ007586.1, forward strand.
TGGATGTCATAGAGCTTTGCACAGGCACACAGATTAACACGGAGGAATGCAGGTTCTAAAACTGATGAACTTCTATTTAGCACAATTTAGTAGCAAGATTTTTGTAATAGGCACATTTGCGGTAAAACATGGACACTTGTATTATAGTTCGTGGCACTGGCTTTGCTGGGTGAAAGAGAGACGGGCGAGACTGGCAGAACACAGGATAAGGCATATAGATGAGAGTTTTTTTTAAAGAGATGTTGAAATGCAGGTCTATATAGAGCGTTGACAGGCCGGGCATGACCTGGAAATCCAAAGATGAGAGTTGTAGGAAAGGCGCTGGAGAATAGAATAAAAGAGGCAGTTCGCAAGATACTTTCCAATTATACAGGGACCCCCTCCTCGGTCTTAAACGTTGGGAGTAGACCTGGTTTGGCACAGAAAAATCCAAAGGATATTCAGCGTGGGAGAGTCTAGATGAATTACTCCGACTTTTGAAATGTTCCTAGAAACATAGGCAAAGTTTTTTAAATCAGTCCATTCGGTCCGGTGGGATGGTAATATGCAGGCGGGAATTTTCTTTGATGCATGCTGATAATCCAAAGAGACAGGCGGGTGCAGGTGAAGAAAAAGCGTCCCCTCTTCTGCCAACTATATACCTTTTTTTTTATTTTAACTGGAGAAAAAAGCTGGTTACGCACCATAAATTTTATAACGATGGTTATTGTTCGAGCTTCTTTGTTATTGTTCGTGATGAAAGAAGTATCCGCATAAGTCACCAGGTTCTATATGAAAAAATTAAGAAAAAACTCCAGTATGGTAGTTAAATGGTTTATTAGGAGATTACCATGTCAAAAGAAGGAACGCATGGCAGAAGAGGGGAAGATACAGCTGGAGCTCAATTATGAGCACATTTACAGCAAGCAGATCAGAGCATGAGTGTTGTTTCCACGACACAACTTGAAATTGCACTGACAAGAATCTCGCCAAATAGGGTTGCTAATAATTGTCTAGGCGAGCGGACTTTCAGATGAAGCTGCGGCATAACTAATGGTATTTAGCGAGCCGGGTTGCTAGATTTTTTCAAAAGGACGAATTTTGTTTAAAAAATTAACATCGCCACGGCGATTATAACCGACAAATATCTTCTCATGTGAATATAATTTCGTCAGACAAAACAGTATGTGCTTTTAACAATCAGAATATATTTTTAGACATGGGCGTGAGTGATTACCACTACCAAATAAGGGCATGCATTTGGGCCAAATGGAAGATTCGCATAACTTTTAACTGATATTGTGGCCACAAAAATGCGTTATGCACATATTGTGTTATAAGCTTGGTTTCAGAAAGTGAAATTACAAAAAGGCATCTGTGCTGATTTAATTCTTTTCTTTTTCTATTTTTAATCGAAAAGCTGTGAGATATTAGTGATCGAGCACAAGTGAAAATGAAAAAAGGAAAGGGTATAAATTACAGCGGGATTATTGTTTGAAGTTGTAGATAACTGAATTAAATTTTGAAAAAGGAAGGGGAAAAATATAATTTAAATGAAGGATAGGGGAGGTTAAAATTAATATGATTCTCATATCATAGCCTCCAAATTTTAACCATCACACAGTTTCATTTATGTGTACTTCAATTTCAGTGCCTCTGATACTACTCTAATCGCTTTCCACAGTGTTCTTTTGTTGAAAGCATCCAGCGCCATAGCTAGTGGGTGACAAGGGAAGTCTCACCTGATGCACAGATGACAGGTGGTCACAAAGTCTGCTGAAGTCACCTTAAGTTTTTTTTATAATTTAATATATAAAAATAATACTGTTTCATAAGAAAATGTTTTCAATAGAGATACAGTGTTGTGTTTATACAAATTAGAATTATTTAACATATTTCCTTGTGAGTACATGGCAGTGTATAATCCACAAGGGCTTTTTTCCAGCCACAGGACAAAAATTATGTATAATCAGCACTGCTTTAGGGGCTTTATCTTCAACCTTTTATTAAATAACATCAGTATTGAATTTTCTCTAGCAAATCATTATAAGGTAAATTTCAAGGGTCGATCCAGGCAAAATTTGGGGTCTATTAAGGCCTCTTCACAAAAATCTATTTAATAAAACAGTAAAATAAATTTGATAAAATGGGCCCTTCACAAAAATAAATTTGATAAAATAGGCCCCTTCAAAAAAATAAATTTGATAAAATATCCCCTTCCACAAAATTCCTTTTAACAAAATTCCATAAAAACTTACTATTTATTAAAATTATTTATTATTTTGTGACTTTTGAAATGTGAATTTGTAAACAAACAAGTTCACCAGAGAAGAAAACCTCAGCAAAAAGTTTTTGTCAAATGCTTTTTTTTTTTTCCAAATTTTGAATTTGAGTAACTGGATTTCAACTTTTGTTACAAAATGTTATTTTTCACAAAAATATAATAAATTTCACAAAAATAACCTTTTTTTTTTCACAAAATGGGCCCCAAGAAAAAAAACCCTGCATTGACGCCTGAATTGCGTAAGAAATTTAAAGAATAAAGGCCTTCCCCTTCATTCTTTAGATCCCAAATGATGAGATTATAGGTTGGGACATTCTACATGGCTAGGAGCATTCTGCCAGTGGCACAGCATCATCTAGCTATGGTCCTATGGAAGGCATCAAGAAGATAGACTTTAGAGCAAGTAGCTTATATTGCCACAGATAACAAGATCTTGTTCCTATGCTAGGTTCATGGCAACATACTAGCTTAGCTGCAATTTGACATGAATGTGTTTTACCAATGACAGTATATATTTGTTATCCTGTGCAAATATTTAGTGAGTGCAATTAGCTCTTCTGTTTTTGTTGAAACTTTGACTAGAGTCTTCATACCACACTATTACAAATTCCATTAGAATATCTGTTAGGCTTTTAGCCTAACTTTTTATCAATTTTTCGCTATATAAAATAATAATTAATCTCCACATCAAATATGCCAAAAAGGTTAAATCTGTACTGCTATTTAGTCGTAATCATAATCGCTGTCTATGAGTACTTTGAGTACCTTTCAATAGTCATGAATATCATACAATCCCTGTCTGTTAATAGCAGAAATTTGCATTGTCAGTCATTCTCTGATTCCATAATTTATTTATGCAAATTGCTGTATTACCATTCAAGGATTTCACCTGACTGTCATTATTATATGTGTACAATGTCCTTAAATTTTTAACATGTGTGTACTATCTTCCTTCAACCTCTTCTTAAAGTTCATACATTTCTTGCAGTTGAATTTAATAAATCTGAATTTCTCAAACATAACTTTTTCAGATGTTCAAAAAAGTATTCATGAGCTCATCAAGGCAAGAGGATTTCTATCCTTATGGCATGGTTATATTCCAACATTGTTGAGAGATGTGCCATTTTCAGGTGAGTAAATATAAATTACTATTGTTACAGTATTAAGTTATTCAGAATTGATTTGTGTATGCTAAAAGAATAGTAAGGGAAAATGAAATTTCTTTATTAGAAATGTGTCTCCATTACCAACAGATATTACATTGTTATACATGCTAATATGTTTCTTTATGCAAGTGGAACTAGAATCCTTCTTACAGAGAAAATGTTCATAGCTGTTCTTTGGAGGTACACAAATTTTAAATTATCCACTGTGCAATACAATTTAATTAAAGATGATTAAATAATATAACATCTAATTTTTATTTTGAAAACAACTTATGTAGCTAGTCAGAAGAAAGAAGTGTATGATGATACTTAAAATTACATTTTACTTGCATTAAAAAATACCTTGGTTTGTTTACTGGCATTATTTACATATTTTAGCACTAAAGGGTTAGACTGGGACACCTAACATAAAATATATTTTGAACCACTCTAAAAAGCTAAATTTGATCTAGGATTCAAACCCAACATAGCTTGACTAGTAGTCAGCACAGCACCTTTACCATTAGAAAAATTGGTGACTCTAGAATGTGGGAAATGTAAAGAATAAAACCCTTTAGTTAAATGTATCAAAGATCTCTGCTACAAAAGTATGGTACATTTTGGATTGTAAACTGAAATTCCTCACAAATGCAGTTTTATTTATTGCTTCATATATATTTCCTATGCCCTTCATGTTCTGCATTGATAAAGTTATATACAAATTTTCATTTTCACATTTTATATGAAGTTAGTGTTTATTAAAAAACTCTACCTTTTGAACTACTTTTTTTTATCATTTCAGTATTTTATAATATATTATTGAATCATTATTAAATGGTTTTTGAAGTAAAGTGATTTAATTAAACAAAAATGCAATTTTTGTTTAATTAAATCTTGCTTAAAAAATTTTTTTAGCAAAAAAATTAAAATTTAATGAAAAAATTATAACCACACTTCTACAATTTGGAACATTTTGAAATATCTCCTGTTGCATACTTTTCTTAGAAGCGAGCTCTATAACTATAAGGATCAGATTTTCAAAAAGTTAATTAGTTTACAAAAATATAAATAAAATACTGTGACATATGGCTCGACCCCCCCCCCCTTCCCTGCTAGAAATGTGGCACAACTAAAAAAAAAAAGTGTATTATTGCACTAGCAGGTCTGACTTAGGTGTGTCTTGCTACAGGAAAATTGTTTTAGGTGTTATCTGGAAAACTACTGTATGTTACTTTACCACCACAGAAGAAAAGTAAATTGTCCGGGTGGATAATTTTACACAATCTTCCCTATTTCTTCTATGTCCTGATTCTGAAGGGTTTTATACTTTTATGTATGCTTTTACAGTTGCATGCACTAAGTACTATATTTTTATGTTATAATAAAAAAAAATGCAAATCTTCTTCTGCCTCTTTTGTGAAATGTAGTATTTTAGAGTTATAATTTTTTTTGTGGGTGAGGAATATTTAAAAAATACAGTAAAAGTGACTATTTACATAACGTTTTATTTTTTTAACTCTTTGTGTTACTGAAAATCTGATCCCTAGTTTTATTAAATGCACCTTAAAGATCACCCAAAAAAAATAGCGAGTGAATTGATAAATATATGTTAAAATTTTGTTACTTAGAACATATTGACATATTAAAAAAACAAATACTGTGAAAAATAAATTTAAAGGTTGCAACTCTGAATCATTTAAATTGAAATAGGTGAAGTAAAAGGCCTTTTTTGTTCATTTTTAAATATCATATTTTTATGCACTTAGTGAGAATTTGCTGTGAATGTTGAGATTCATTTTAATGAAAAAGTTAGAAAATTGATATTTTTTATAAAATGAAGGGTACCAAGTCACCTTCAATGTAAAAAAATACCTTATTTTAATGTTTAAAATTTTGTCTGTGTGACATTTTTTATCTTTTTAATTTGAAATAAATTGCTAAATTTTTATAAATCTGATAACTATGGTAGATTTGTAGAAATTCAATAGTTTTGTAAGACCTTATTTAATTGCCTTACATTTTCAAATTTTGATCAGAAGCTATTGTCATTTTAGAATGTACTTCTGCAAAAATTGCCACAGTCTTAAATTATGGATGCACTAAGATGTTACATATTTTTGTATTTTAGTTTTCTGAGTAAAAAAATGTTTTATTTTAGAAATAGATTCCTTATTTACTAAACAAAATTTTAATTTTAATGCAGCTTTCAAATAACCATATTATAGCTATATTTCCCCCCTTTAAGGTACACTATTTATTTTTAACATGTTTTTTTTTCTCTTAAAAAAAAAAAAAAATTAAAGATTAGGTTCAAAAATCTTTAATTGCTAAATAAGTAGAAAACAAACATTCTACTGTATAACATTCTGAAGTATAAAGTATAACATTCTAAAGATGTGCTAAAAAAAACAGATAGTGATTTGGGCTTCCTGAAATTTGCATAGCCTTAGGACCAAGCATTTTAGAATTTTACAAATTTTGAGTCATTGTTTAGTATATTATTTTTATATAGTTATTTAAAAATGGCAATGAACTCTGTAATAATAAAATATAAAAATTTTAAATAATAAATAAAAGAAATAATGAAAATAAATATACATACAATGAAAATATATTAGTGATTCCTAAATTATTAAATTAAAAATTATATCATAAAGCAAAATATAAAATTTTGAATTAAAGTTTTGTATTTTACTTATATACAAAGTCTATTTATTTTATTATGTTTCTTAACATGGACTAAATTTTTGTTTGTTTAAGAATGTTGTTCTTATTGTAATATATATTTTCTTGGAACCTACAATTTTTTTTTTTTTTTTTGCTTTGAAACAAAAGTCTGTTGCAAATAATTCAGGTATTATCAATTAGAGCTAAGCATTGTTCAAGATTGAATTTATCCATTTCATTGTCTAGAATCAGTTTCTTATAATGAAGTATTTTGGGATCTAATGTAGTCCTCATCAGTCATTTTTTCTGCAACTTGAACTTCATCATTGAAATGAACCAGTTCATGATTCCCCCAATCTTGTAAAATGTTTGTCACATTGTTCATGTCTTGTTTCATAAAGATAAGAAGCTAAAATTCTAATTTTCTTTCTTTTTTTTTTTTAACTTGTTTGCATCTGAAACAGCATAAAGATTTTAGACATTTGCTAATTTTATGGTTTCAGATTTGAGGGAGGTTATTATTTCTGCATTATATATCATTTCATTTTAATTAATTCATTGAAATTACTTCATTGTTCTGCATTTTTGAAAAAGATGAATATTTTTCTTACTTGATGGTAGAATAACTAAAATTTGTTGTCTGACTTGTTTTAACTTAAATTTACATTTTATTGTACAACTAGCAGACTCATCTAGCATTGCTCAGGATAACCTTAAATATCCTACAATTACCTTAAATGTGATATGCAAACAAACTTAGTGGCAGGGGCTCCACTGCCTTCAGCATCAAACTGTGTGATCGTTAATACTGCAATCACTATAATAGGATGATTCGTTAATACATAAAATTAAAAAAAATAACTTTATAGAAACAAAAAATCTGGAGTGATTCCACTCGACTTTTCAAAACATGTCAAGAAAGTAAAAAGAAAAAGGGATTTTTTGAAAATAAATTTCTGACACAAAGAAATTGACTGTATTTGAATTCCGGACCTGACGTCTGGAAACTGTAGATGCTGCCTTTGTGCTATTAATGTTTGATAAAATTGCCACAATATTTATCACTTATACTCTGTCACATTTCTTTGGTGATTTTCCCTATAAGTTTGGGCCCCACCAGTGGCTGAGAGGTTCTGCTCTCAAAGCTGGTAGACGGGAGGTGCTGGGTTCAAACCCCTGTCGCACTCGTCGACCTAACCGTTCGGAGTTTTCCGTGGTTTTCTTCTAACCTTGCTGTAAATACGGATTAGGATCCCTTAGAAAGACCCCTACGGAGGGCACTCCCCCTAGGGCCTATATCCCTCGTGTAGATAATTGGCCGTTATAAAATCAACCAACCAACCCTATAAGATAGGTTGCAAAATAGTTTGAATATAGTTTAAAAATGGATTAAGTACCTAATCAATCTGCAAATTATATAGAAAATTTATACAGTTTTTTTTTACAGTGGTTTATAACATGGGAGCTCAATTTAAAGTATCATTTGTCTGTTGTGTTCCCTCACATATACAAATCATGCTTAGAATACTTTCCTTACACAATGTATTTGGAAAGTAATGATTAAAAATGTCTTCACAAAAAAAAAAAAAAAAAAAAAAATGTGCCTATAAGTTTTTAAAACAACAATAACTACAATGGGGATCTATCACAAATATACAACCTTGTATAAATAACTTATTTCATTAAAACATGCAATCATAATCTAACTTTTTAAAAATAAACAAAAAAAATTAAAAATGTCTTCACAAAAAAAAAAAAAAAAAAAAAAAAAAAATCTAGCCTGGAAATTTTGATTATACCAAAATAAATTATTTTATTAAAATGCTTAAGCATCAGAAACATGAAATAAAAAAATAGCTACTTCTCCATTATCCTGTTGACCATTTTCTATATAAAAAAAAAACTTGCCAAACTACAGTATTTAACACACCAATAATACATACGCGTGATGTCACGTTTGATTTTAATTGCAGTACTAGCATGTGACGTACATATTCCATCTTTATTTATTTTCTGGATAAGTCAGTTTAGTTTTTCTGATGAAGGATATTATTAGTAACTGTTATTTCTCTATTTTCACGTATATTAAAAAAAAAAAAAAATTTATAAAGATATGGAATCTTTAATCTACAGAACTTCATGCAATAAGCTATTTTCAAGATTATAGGATTCTGCCATAAAAAAGCATCCATTAATGGACATGATATCAGACTACTTCCAAAAGTATTAACATTGGTGATGTAATGTAAAAACTGTGATAAGCAAATATATATTAGAAAAGAAACATGGTATGATAGTTCCAAAATCACATTTGTAACTACATTAAGGTTTATTTATGGCTGGTCAGATGAATTAACATCAATGAAATGGGGAAAAAACAGTTGGGTTTAAGCTAGAGTGCAGTGATTGATTGGAATAATTATCTCTGAGAAGTGTGTACATCTAACCTTCTACAAAGACATTTTGAAAAATAGCAGGGTTTAAAAAAATTGTAGAAATTGATGAAACTTCTCTTATTATTGGCATTGATTATGCCCCCCCCCCCCCCCAGGAAATTTATTTATAACAGCAGTATACAAAACCATAAACAAAGAATTTTGGTACAAACAGCTTTATCCCACAACTTGTAGGACAAGAATCTTCTCTAGAACTTTTAAAAATTTTTAGCAGGATACCTTCCTGACAATCTTCCGTATTCAGAACCATATGTATGTATGTATGTATGTATGTTAGCCAAAAATAATGAGCGTTTAGCAAATCTAACTTCAAGTAAATCTGACATCACTATCTTGCATTTTTGGCATTAAATCGTATTGTTCGGCAATAGTTATGGAAAGTGGTCGACGGGATAAAGGAGTTGTACCAAAAAGTGTATTAAAAAAAATCAACATTAAAAAATTTCTTTGCCAAAAAAAAGGACCTGAAAATTTCTGGGCTGTGCAGAATTTTTTAAAAATAAAATTTATCATAAGTGACCATAACCTCTTTCAAAGTCATGTGTTCATTACTATATCAGCCATTTCCTCCCATGAGGCAGAACTTCTAAGAAGTTTTCTTTTTTATTGATGGGGCAGAAGTGTGTTGTAAACTGACTTATATTTATATATATATTTTTTTAATTCATGAGGAAAAATCTACTTCATATTTTAAAATTTTTTTTTTTTTTTTTAATTGATTCTTGAAGGTTTCCTCTATACATGGATGTAAAATTTTTCTTTGGTTGACAAAAATTAGATTTCAAGACCATTTTATAAAGAAAAAAGTGCCAAAAGGTGACTTAAAAAATTGTGTAAAATTCAACAATCACTGTATGAACAATTTATTGAAAAGATCATGAAATTTACTATATTGCGCTAAAAGATTGAGACCAGTTTCTTTTTACTAATGTAAATTGCTGCATAATGTGGAAAAATCGTAAAAAATCATATAAAAAATTCAATAACAAAAAATAATATAAATTATATTAAAAACTAAAAATCTAATAAAAAAATCCAAAATCTGAGGCTCATATACATTTGGACATGTCTTCATATATTCAGAACCAAATTTGCATACCTTTACATATGGTAGATTTCCCCAGTCATTGCCAACAAACACACACACAGATAGGCAAACATTTTTTAAATTATTATTATTAATATTGATATTCACTTTACTATAATGACTATAATGGCAATGAACTCTGTAATAATAAAATATAAAAATTTTAAATAATAAATAGAAGAAATAATGAAAATAAATATACATACAATGAAAATATATTAGTGATTCCTAAATTATTAAATTAAAAATTATATCATAAAGCAAAATATAAAATTTTGAATTAAAGTTTTGTATTTTACTCAAATGTCACTCTTAAGTCAATAAAAATATGCAAATTTTAATAAAATATATTAAAAATAATAATTTGTAGTTTGTAAAGGCAGAAAAATAAACCAAAATTTACAATTATGGTTATTTTTGCACTTTAGGCTTTATAGTTATCAAAAAACACCTGTATTGCTTCAGGTGTTTTGATTGCTGTAAAAGAATTTTTATTGAACAGCTCAGAATTTATAGTAATAACTATTTTAAAATTAATTTTTATAAAAATGCTGCATTTATTTTCTGTGAAATGGTTTATAAATAAGATATTGTGAATAGTATTAAAGAAATTTATTAAAACTAAACAGATAAATATTACTTAAGGGCTTTTTAGTGTAAAATATTTTTTATTATTGCATAGTAAAAGAGTTTTACATTTTTAGCAATATATTGGTCAATATATGAACAGCTGAAAAAACTGCCACCAAATCCCCAGTTTTATCATGCATTTCTATTTGGAGCAATTTCTGGATCTGTAAGTGACTTTCTTCCATCTATTAAAACTATTTAATACCGTAATGTACGGCAGATCAAAGAATCATGTTTTGACCCAGAAATTTTATTTTACAAAATGTAACTTTCTAGTTGACTGTAAATATTTGACTTCAATTTTTGTATAAAATTTCTGGGTCGAAATATGATTGTTTGATCCATGGATTATATGCCAGAAATTATGGCAGTTATGAAATTATGTTGCTGAAATAATAAAGCTTATAATTTTGCTAACATTTTCTGTTCAAAGTGATTAATCTTCTTAAAAAAATGTACCAGAATGCCATTTTAAGAAAGTACTCGGTATGTTTTCACTATTTTAGTATTTATTAAAAATAATAAACTTATCAAAAAATTTGTTTCTCTGAATCAGAAGTATGTATGGGCATAAAAATGTCACTCTTAAGTCAATAAAAATATGCAAATTTTAATAAAATATATTAAAAATAATAATTTGTAGTTTGTAAAGGCAGAAAAATAAACCAAAATTTACAATTATGGTTATTTTTGCACTTTAGGCTTTATAGTTATGAAATGAAAATGTCTTTTTCATGACTTATACAAAAGTTTTGCCGTATTATGGGAAACTTCACCAATAAAGAAATAAAAATCTCCATGTCTATCTTGGCCTGGGGTACTTAAATAATTATTGCACATTTAAAATTGTAATTAAATTTATTAATAGTTTTGATTTTTTGAGTCCTTAAAATCACATTGAATTATTTATTTTTATTTCAGAAGGAAATTTACAATGTGCAGTCTCAGTATATATTACATATTATATTAAATTGTGCTGGTTTCGTCCGAATTGCATATGCTTGTCATACAAAAGTACATCTGTCATTGGATATAGTGATATATTTCTATAAAATGCTTTCATAATAGTAGAGTACATCAATACTAAAATAATCATTAATTAAATCTAAAAATGTACACGGAATAAAATTATTCATTAACCTTTAAAAAATAGATTGTTTGAATTTTTATATAAAGTTTGGAGAATTATTTATACAAACTCACTAAAAAATCAGAATAAAGATTATATTTAGACCACTTAAAATTTATAAAGATAAGTGGATTAGATCTAAATATGAAAATAAATATTATATTTTTGTATTATTGCTTAATTTTCATGATTGTTTTTTTTATCTAATGTAAGTAACATTGCAAACCTTGCAGTCTATATTTTAGTTTATCCTCAGAATGTAATGCATCTTCGAACATACTATAACAAAACATCCAATTTAACAGGAAATATTCATAATTTAATATTAAAACACGATAGTCTTAATATTAATTATGGTAACCAACAAATTAAACATATATATATTTAATATATCTGCTCACAGTATTTTATTGATGGTGTACATTTACAGTGCAGATGATGCTAATAAGTCAAATCTCTACCACAGAAATAAATTCTCTATTTGGAAAAGTAACTGAAAGCCATTAAAAAGATTTTAGTGGCCCTGTGTGTCATGATATTATAATGCCTTAAATTACCTGTAACTGTTAACTGTATTCTAAGTTACCACATTACTGTTGATGTGTGTGTCATCTATTAACTTATTGTTAGTTTATGTTACTAAATATTATTAAAGGTAACATTTGTATTAGTCTTAAACATTACATGGTGTCAAATTGATTGTCAAAAGTATTTTAAAGAAATCGTCATGTTGTGAAATGAAGATAACAGCAACAGCAAAACAGTATAAATATTCGACCACTGCTACCACTAAGCCTAATGACTAATGATGTTATGGAATCATGGCACGATTGGTTTCAACAGATTCAATGAACTACAACCATGGGTAGCCATGAGACTTCTGGCATAGGCTCACTCACTATTTCATGATGCCCATTTGATGCGTTCTATCAAGCTCAACTCATCTGCTCTAACATTATATGCATTATATTAATGGTATTCAACTGGTATCGAATTGGAAAACAAGCCAGATAAAATCCAATTGGCTTTGTGTATGTCGGCAATTGGTCATAAAGTTGTAAACATTTATAATATTGGGTTGAGGAAAAAGTAATTTTTTTTTTCATGTTTTTCAAAGAGGATTTATTCATATAAATTTCAAACACTAATCAATGATATATGTGCCGTTTTGATCAATGAACTTTTGCCACTTTTCTGGTAAAACCATAACTCTGTCACTGTAGAACTTCTGAGATTTCTGGGTGAAAAACTGAACCAAGTGATTTTCACAAGCCTCTTTTGAAGCCAGCTTTATACCATTAAGAAAGTTCTGCAGAGATCGAAACAAATGGTAGTCAGACGGAGCAAGGTCTGGGCTATAGGGTGGATGCATCAAAACTTCCCAGCCAAGCTCTCTCAATTTTTGCCGAGTCACTAAAGATGTGTGTGGTCTGGCATTGTTGTGATGGAAGACAAGGCCTTTCCTATTGATCAATTCTGGCCATTTTTTTGTAATCACCTGCTTCAATCGCATTAGTTGTTGACAATAGAGAGTCGAATTAATGGTTTGGCCAGGTTCGAGCAGCTCATGATGAACAATGCCTTTCCAATCTCACCTAATACTCAGCATCACTTTCCTTGGCGTCAATCTGGGCTTTACCACCGTTTGTGAAGCTTCTTCAGGCTTCGACCATGATCTTTTTTGTCATTATTGTCATACGTGATCCACTTTTCATTGCCCATAATCATTCGTTTAAAAAGTGGCTCGATTTCGTTTCGTTTCAGCAATGATTCCCAAATGGAAACTCAGTCATTAAATTTTTTGTTGCTAATTTCTGCGCAACCCAAGTATCGAGCTTCTTTTGGTATCCAATCTTATGTAAATGGTTCAAAACTGTTTTTTGATCGATATTTAGTTCCATAGCGATGTCGCGAGATGAAATATGTCTGTCTACCTCGATTTTGTTAAGAATTTTATCGACTTTTTCAACGATTGGTCGGCCAGGGCAAGGTTTATCTTTAACATCGAAACTTCTGGAACGAAAACGAGCAAACCAATTCTGACACTGCCGTTGACTTAAGCACTCATCCCCATAAACACCGCACAGTTTTCGATGAGCCTGTGCTGCATTTTTTCCTTTTCGGAAATAAAAAAGCAAAAATGACAAAAATGACTTTTTAGAATTTCTATTTTCAAAGTGCAATTATTTTTGACTGAGTAAACAGATAATGCTACTATTATATCTAGAATGTTCTATGAACTGTTACCTTTCAAACGGTCTATAGTATGGCTTCATTGAATAAGTATTACTAGAGATATGCAACTTTAAAGACATCTATTGGGAAAAAACGAAATTACTTTTTCCTCAACCCAATACATTTACTGATGATGAAAAATATTACTTTCAAATTTTTAATTGATACCTTTCAAAAATACTTAATGCTAAAAGTAAATGTCACATATGAAATATTTTTATTTAACAAGATATTTCAAAGTGAAAAAGAAAAATTTGACGATTTTCTAATGGAATTACTCAGCAAAAGTAAATCTGGTCAGTTTGGTACTTTACATGATAGTTTAGGGACTGATAGAATTGTAATTGGTATGTGCAGTGATTCCAAGCATGAGAAATTACTGATGGAAGATGATTTAACATTAGATAAAGTGATAAAAATTTGTAAAGCTAGCGAACAAGCTCGATCACAGATGTGTTCTCTGAAAGATAAACCGTTAAAAATAGAAAGTATAAAAAAGAAACAAATTACAAAAACTAAGAATGCTAAAGAAAAACAAACTTTTAATGGTAAATTATACATGCAATGCAATACTTCTCACAAAAAGTTTGAATGTTTGGCTTATAAAAAAGCAGTGAAAGTCTGTGGCAGAGAAGGCCATTTTAACATTTGTTGTTCATCAAAGAAGAAACACATAACTATAGTAAATAGCTCATTTGACAAAGATAGCAAAAATAATAAAGATTTAAAAAATTCTGTTTGTAGTAATATTGCCAATAATTTAGACTCTGTAGATTGGTATGAAATTGGCTGAATTTGAGAACAAATGCAGGGTAAAATTCAAATTGGATACTGCTGCTCAATGCAATGTCCTGTCATATTCCTTGACTAAAAAAGCAAATTTAAGCATTAAATGTTCTAGCGTGCATTTATTAATATCATTCTCTTATCACGAGCAGGGAAGACAGAGCTATGCTCGGTCAAAATTAACTTTGAGTTCAAATATCCTGACGCATGACCAAAATGACCCACTAATCAAATTTTCTCAAACATTTGACCTATCCCAACAGTCTTCTTGTGCCCAAAAACCATAGAAGGCAAAATTTAGTCTAAATAAACTGAGCCGTTTTTAAGATAAAATAGCTTGACCCATAATGACCCACTAATTGAATCTTCTCGAAAATGAGACCTAGCCCAACAGTCTTCTTGTGCTCAAAAACCATAAGAGGAAAAAAAATTTGTCTAAATAGTCTGAGCCGTTGTTAAGTTAAAATAGCGTGACCCATAATGACCCATGACCAAAATTACCCACTAATCGAATTTTCTTGAACACGTGACCTAGCCTAACAGTCTTCTCGTGCCCGAAAACCATAGGATGCAAAATTTAGTGTAAATAATCTGAGCCTTTTTTAGATAAAATTAGCTTGACCCACAGTGACCCAAAAACGACCCACTAATCGAATTTTCTCGGACATGGGACCTATCCCAATGATTTTGTTGTGCCCGAAACTCGTAGGACACAAAATTGAATCTAAATCGTTAGAGCCATTTTTTAGATAAAATTAATTTGAACCGCAATGACCCACTAATCGAAAGTTCTCGAACATGTGACCCAGCCCAATAGTCTTCTCGTGCTCGAAAATGGTCAGATACAAAATTTAGTCAAAATCGTTTGAACCGTTTTTTAGATACAATTAGCTTGACCCTGACCCAAAATGACCTACTAAACGAATTTTCTCGAACACGTGACCTAGCCCAATGGTTTTCTGGTGCCCCAAAACGGTAGGGTACAAAATTTCGTCAAAATCGTTAGAGCCGTTTTTAAGATAAAATTTGCATATATATATATATAACCACACACAAGATTTGCTCGTATTAGAATACATGATAAAATGAAAGTAGTTGGTGAAGCTTTTGCTAAGTTGAATGTCAAAATGGAAACTTATACTGCTAAATTTATAATAACAGAAAAATGTTACAACCTATATTAGTAAAAGATTCATGTGTAGATATGGGCTTAGTTAAATGTGTAACAGTATTTGGTTAACTGAAAAATATTTAAAATACCAGAGCTACTGATGAGGAAATAGGGTGTTTGAAGAATTTTACATATGATATAGATTTAAATTGACCCTAAGTTTAAAATATTTCCTGCAAGAAAAGGTCCTCATTTCATTAGGGAAAAAGTTAAAGAAGAGCTTGATAGAATGCAACAAATGGGCATCATCAAACCAGTTAGTGAGCCTATGGCCTGCAATCTCACCTATGGTTGTAGTTCATCAAAATAATAAAATTAGAGTTTGCATGGATACATCTAGTCTGAATAAGAATTTGAAAAAAAGACACTATCCTTTAAAAACGTTGGAAGAAATTGCTGCATGTATAAATGGTTCTAAATGGTTTACATTACTGGACTGTAAAAAAGGATTTTGGCAACTAAAAGTAACATATTGTACTAGTAGATACCTCACTATGGCCACTCTTTGGAGTATATTTTCCTACTTGAGAATGCCAATGAGACTAGAAGTTTTGCAGCAAATTATTGAACATCTGATAGGAAATATAGAAATTGTTGAATGTGCTATGGATGATGTTCTGATACATGCATCATCTAAAGAAAATTAGAAGAACTGACCTCCAAAGTCATAAAAATACTTACAGAATCTGGTTTGACAGTGAATAATAATAAAAAAAATGCGTATATTCACAGAATAATGTTAAGTTCTTGGAACATAAAGTTACTGATGTAGGACTCAAAGCCAATCCTGAAAAAATCCAAGCTATTATTTAATTAAAAGTTCCAGAAAATGAAACATTCAGCAATGAAACATATAGCATTTTCTTGGAATAGTTACCTAAATGGCTAAATTTATGTCAAACTTGTCTGAATTAACTTAGCCAGTAAGAGCATTATGCTAAAAAGACATCAAATGGATTTGGGAGAGTGAACAACAGACAGCATTTGAAAAGCTGAAAGGAATAAAAATTACCTGTATTGAAGTACTTTAATGTGAATTTACTTATATCATTGTTGATAGACTCTAGTAAACATTCAGTTGGCAATGTAATTATGCAAAAAGGTCATCCAGTAGTTTATGCAACCAAAGCATTAGACAAAACACAGCAGAATTATTCTCAAATAGAGAAAGAAGCATTTGTAATCAAATTTAGATGTCTGCAGTTTCATCAGAATGGCTGGAGGTGCAGAGAATTAACTGTGGAAACTGACCACAAACCGTTAGTATCAATTTCAAAGAAGCCATTATTTACATTTAGTTCCTACTCGTCTGCAAAGAATCACATTGGACATCATGCCTTATCATTCTGAAATCTCTTATAAAAAAGGAACTGAAATGTTTATAGCTGATACTTTGAGTTAAAATTGTAATCTTAGTTTTAATATATATATTCCTAAATTACAAATGGAAATTCATGGTAGCCCCAATGACTGAATCTAAAATATCTGATCTGATTCAAGCACTGAAAGATGATACAAAGTTAAGCCTGTTAATTAAGATGACTAAACAAGGTTGGCCTGGAGAATTAACTGAAGTGCCTGATAGTCTAATAAAGTATTGGATTTTTTAGATGATTTCGCCATTTATGATGATATCATATTCAAAGGTAATCAAATAGTCATTCTGTGCAAGATTCTGGAACTTACATTGAAAGCTATTCATCTTGGTCCTCTAGGTATTCAACATTCACTCAGTATAGCTAGAGAAAATGTCTACTGGGTAGGCATAAAGATGTTACTTTATATGTTAAGCCGTGCAAAGTTTGTCAACAATGTCAAAGTGATAATACCGAAGAACCGTTAATTTTGAACAAAGTACCAGAAAACCTTATCAAATTGTTGCCACACATATTTTTCATTTGGATAAAAATAATTATATACTTATTGCAGATAGCTATTTAGATTATTTTGATTTTTGTGTACTGAACAACTTATCATCTAGTGCAGTTCTACAAGCTTTAAAAGGTTGGTTTGCAACTGATGGTATTCCTGAAACATTATGCTCTGATGCACATACTCAGTTGATTTCTAAATAAAATTTAGACATTTTGCTAAACAGTGGAATATAAATCTGCAAATATCAAGTCCAGAACACAAAAGATCTAATGGTCTAGCTCAGCCATACTCAACCTTTTACTTTTGCGGGCCGCAAACACATATTTACGACATTAGGTGGCCACAATGCCCTTAAAAAAGGATAAGGAGATAATAATAAACTAATAAAATAACATAAGTTGTTTACCAAAGTTAATATTATTAGTAGGGTTATGTAAACGTTTGTCATGGACAAAAAGTCATAAAAAAAGTTTAACACCAGTATTTCCAAACAATAAACTTCGAGCTAGATTTCTAATTCAAATGTTGTAGAAATATGCCGCGAAGTTTTTTGTTTGGAAATAATGCTGTAAAAAAATGCTGGTGCTAATTTTTTCAATGACAAAAGTTTAACCTTAAAAAGCGGTATTAGCTTTATAATAAGTATAAAACATAATATAACAATGCAGAATTTCCAAGCTCTGTAGAAAAAAAAGTCAGATGATTTTCTCTAATTACTCAATGCAAAAATTTTTTTTTATTTTAATTGTAGAAATAGTGCAAATTTAATTAATTGGAATAATGTTTGATTAGTGTTGAAGATTAAGAAATGTATACACCCTGTAGCAAAAAAAAAAAAAAAAAAAGACTATATGCAGAAAGTTCTTCTTACTGAGAAAATGACATTTAAGGTGTTTCAACATAGTTTTCAATGAATCATAAATAACAAATCAGATTTTTTCCTTCCTATGGAAATAAATAAAAAATCACTGAAGATCTTAAACTTTTTTATGGACATCTCAATTGATTTTGTAAATATGGATTAATGATTATGTGTTTCGGGCCGCATTTAAAAGTTCACCAGGCCACAGGTTGAGTATGGCTGGTCTAGCTGAACGTTATGTTCAAAAAGCCAAACACTTTATAGCTAAATGTGCTGCTGATGGTTCTGACTTATATTTAGCATTGTTAAATAACAGAAATATACCAATAAGAATTTTAGTGTCTCCTGTACAACATCTTATGGGAAGAACTATCGAATATTGCCAGTAAGCTCAAAGTTGTTCAAACAATCTATCATGAAAAATGTCCCTTTTTATTCTTACAGAAAAGAGGATAAAAGGAAAAGAGTATAGAGATAGAGGCTTAAAGCCAGTTTCTATTGGTCAGAAAGTGTGGTTTAGAAGGGGTCATAGAAAGTGGAGTCCTGCTGATGTAATTGCTGCTGGCTCAAGGATCAAGATAATTATAATACACAAGATGGTGCAACTTATAGAAGAAATACTTGATTTCTGCATTCAAATATTACTCCTGAGGAACTGTCAATTTTGACTAATTCAGATCCTGCACTTGAAGAAACCAATAGTCATCATGGCCCTGCACATTGGCAAGTGAATAAGTGCTAAAACCATCCCCAAAACATCTGATGATTCTGGTTTGGTAAGGGCTGCTTATCAAAACCTAAAGTGACATCTATTCCTGTTCCTAAGAACAAAACTTGTGTGCCAAAGAGATACTGATATAAAGACCTGTTACAGCATGACTGTTAAAAAACCTGATTAACTTGACTTGTAAAAAAGACTGTTTCCTTTTATAAAAAAGGGGGATGTTATGATAATATAACATGACTTGAATTATCTGTAACCATAAACTGTTTATAACATGACTTGAATTACCTGTAACCATGAACTGTTTATAAAATGACTTGAATTAAATGTAACTATAAACTGTTTGTAACATGACTTGAATTAAATGTAACTGTAAACTGAATTCTAAATTACCACGTTACTGTTGACATGTGTGTTGTCTGTTAACTTATTGTTAGTTTATGTTATTAAATAGTATTAAAGGTAATGTTCATATTTATCATTACATTGGAGGATGCATGAAATTTATTATCACAGCATTCTCCTTTTGATTAATTTTCCATACCATTCCAAAATACCAATGTCCATCAAGCTACATAACTTTGTAATGTTAAGTGGGATATGGAGACAACTGGTGAATTTGGCTGAATATTAAAATTATAAATAGATGAATAATGTTCATCATAATTGATAGACTTTGTTCTTATACAGTCTTTGATAAAGTATGAACTCATGAAATTCTCGTGTTCCAAGGAAAGTCTTTACTTTTGAGAAACTATATTGTACATTTTTCTTTTCATTTTGAATATTTTGTTTTAAAACAACACTGCATTTTCTAAACTCATTCTGACATGTTCCTTTTCTTTTTTCTAAAATGTCAAAATGGGTTTAGAAAAGTCAGGTGTAGAAACATCTTTCATCTTGTAGAAATAAGCTTATACTTGCTAAAATATATTTAAACTTATATAAAAAATATTTAGACTTGTTAAAATTAAGAAAAATCTAATGCTAAGTTTTGAACATTTAAAAAAAAATACAAATACAGTGAACTTCCGTTAAGATGGCCCCGTTTAAGATGGATTTCTCGTTATTACGTACAAAAACAAAATTCCCGGTTAAGGTCTATAGGAAGTGCATGTAACAGACATCGTTTAATACGTACAGTTTAAGATTTCATTCGTTAAGATGGACAAATATTCATCAGGACAATGAAATCCCAAAATTTTCTCTATTCTATTTTTAAGATGAAATGAGTAGAAACCTCGCCTCTGACGTCACGGAGCAGCCGACGAAGAAATCTCTCCTCCAAAAGTGCAAGCTATTCGGGTGCAAGATGTCCGTGATATGCTGGTGACAATTAGGAAATTTTATCAATCAACTGAAAATGTTTCTGAGACACATTTGAACATTTGGCTAAACTTGAGAATGATATCGAAAGAAGGTCGCTTACCAAGAAAAAACAAATGAAGATTACTTCTTATTTTGGATTGCTTTTAAGTACTCTTGACAGTTTTCTTTCATGTACTAACATTTTGCAACTTCAAGTAACAATGTAAGCATGCTTCAATGTAAACTCGAGTTTCAAATATATATATATTTTTCATTTTAAAGTTGTTCTTGTACATTTTTAGTAAAGTACCATAAAATGGTCTGAGAAATCAAATTTTTAGTCATATTACAATATATATGTACATAATAAGTATATTTTACTGTAATGTAAAACGTCAAATTTGTGAACTCCTGTTATAATGGACTCTCGTTAATACGGACAAAAAACGCTTGCCCTTGACTATCCGTCTTAACGAGAGTTCACTGTAATTGAAATATTTTAATTAAAAATGTATGAAAATGGATGGGCAGAAATATCATTCTTTCATTTTCTTATTCTATACACACAAAATATTTTCTGTTTTCAATTACATTATTAAGAACAAATTTAAAGGATTATTTAAATTTAAAAAACTGCTTATAATCATACAAAAATAATAAAACACAAGTACTATGCACTAAGTTTAATGAAGAAAAATATTGCAGTCATAGTGAAGATTTTTTATTACTAACAAAAAAAAAACAAAAAAACTTTACTTAGCAAATAGTAAAAAAAGAAACACTTATTAAATAATAATAAATTCAACCAGACTAATTATTTAGGTGCCACATGCAAAGTTAGACATGGAGATTTTTATTTCTTTATTGTGCCGTTTCTTGAAATAGGAGAAAAATTTGATAAAACCATGGGAAAGACATTTTTATCTCACAACTAGAAAATTTAAAGTTTAAACTGTTATTATTAATTTTTAAATTTATTTTCTTTAATATTTTTGCGGAAGAGCATTTTTTGTAGCATAACAACAGTTGAAAAAATAGACATAACTTAAAATTTTGGTTTAAATTTTGTACCTTTTAACAATTGCAAATTATAATTTTTAATATTTTTTATTAAAATCTGCATATTTTTTTTTACTTACAGTGACATTTCCAAGCCCATACAAACTTTAGATCAAGAGAAACAATTTTTTGAAGATGGAACTGCAGTCTAAAAATACAGCCTCAAAAATGTGTGATTTGTTTAAAAATCCAAAATTTTGATGCTTCTCATATCTAAAAAACTATGAGGTCTAGAAAAGAAAAATTTGGCATGGGTTCAAACCAAGGTAGGAGGAGTATGTATACAAAGTTTCTCCAAAATACCTGTCGGTATGTTACAAACCATAGAAAACTTGGTTGAATTTATCCTAAATGCTCTTGAGGTTATTTTGAATGAAACTAGAATTAAATGAAAAATGTACCAAAAGGTTAGCAACAACAACAACAAAAAATCAGCATATATGGCAGGGTGAAAAATGATATGAATGATATTTTTATTGATTAAATAATAAATATAATTATATTAATCCACGTATAAACCATATACAGTACAGTCTCTAAAATCCAGACATCTTAAATCTGGAAACTTCATAATCCACACTGCATAAAGGTTAATCTAATTTTTCTAATTTTTTTTATTTTTGTTTTCTTTGTCGATAGATGGCAGCATTAAACAATTTCCTTAAAAATTTTGCCAATTTAGTTTATATTCTGCATTTGCTGATAGATGGCCATACCAATAATTTCTCCTAATTCTTTTCAGAGAGATGTTTGTTTTATTTATGATTTTATATGATCAGTGATTGTTCAGCTACATTTATATTAGGCTTCAGATTTTTGAATATATATTAAATTCCTTTTAGTTTATCTTAATATATCCAATTATGTCTGCAATTAGTAAGAAGTGAAAACATATTTCTCTGTCAATAGTGGATAAAATTTTGTTGCTAAAAGCACATGATCAAGGGATATCCATCAACAGTGTCTGTGAAACATACAGCATATGAAAATCAACTGTGTATGATATTTTGAAACACAAGGAAAAGTTCAATTTTTAGTGTATAGTGACTCGCTTGCTTCTGTGAAAAAAAAGAAAAAAGATGAACTGCTAATAATGTAGATTTACATAATATTTTAATTGAGTAGATTTTCCAACAGCAAAGTGAACATGTGCCTCTTAGTGGTCCACTGATCATAGAACAAGCCAAAATATTTCATGAAAAAATGGGGTGGAGTACTCCATATAATTATTCAAAAGATTAGCTACAAAAGTTTAAAAATTGTCATGGAATTCAATATCTTCAAATATGCAGAGAGAAGCCAGTGAAATTTTCATTGATGAGTTTACCAAATTAATATTTGAAAAGATACCGTATGATTTGACTTATAATGCCAATGAAACTTCTCTGTTTTGGATGTATGTACCCAGAAAGATACTAGCCACTGCAAATGAAACAAATCCTACAGGAATTAAAGATATGGAAGAGAGGCTCACAGTTTTAGCTTGTGCAAATGCTGCTGGAACTAACAAATTATAATTACTAATGATCGAAAAAAGTGCTAATCCCCGATGTTTAAAAGGTATACCTGTTCCAATTATTTACCAAACAAACAAATGTGCTTGGAGGGCAAAGGAACTATTCCAAGAAAGGTTAATACATATTTTGTTCCCGAAGTTCAAGCATACTGTAAATCTGAAGGGTTCCCAAGTGACTCTAAAATTTTATTAATTTTAGATAACTGTTCTGTATATCCAAGTGCCGCGATTTTGAATACAGAAAATATTAAAGTGATATTTCTGTCGCTGAACTGCACTTCTTTAATTCAGCCTATGGATATGGGATTATTGCAGGCTTTTAAATGCCAATATAAAAATGATTTTTTGAGAAAAATGTTAGCAAACATTAATAATAATCAGAGTATTGTAGATTTTGAAAAATATTTCAACATTAAAAAAGTAATTTTTTGTGCAGCGAATACCTGGGATGCTATTGAATCAGAAATTGTGAAAAATGCTGGGTGCCATCTTTTGCTGACAATAATATTTAATGATGATTATTATGATAGCACTGTTGACTTTGAAGGATTTACAGTTTCACAAAAGGAAGATGAAATTTCTTAGCTATTGTTAGGTTATTGATTAACTTAAGCAACACTTGACATTATTTAACTTATAACATAATTTTATTAAACTGCAGCATTACGAAGTACATGCAAACAAACGTGTGTTCCACTGAACCAAGATTGAAGTTGCAGTTACATGACAACACAGCTAAAAGACAAAATATAGTTAATGTCACAGTTACCCGATGCTCAATAATAAATAAATTGCACAATATGTGACATGACCCCTTTTTTTTCTTTTCCCCTTTCAAAAAAAAAAAAATAAAACCTACAAATGGCTAAAATTTAACTAAACCAATACACTTAAAATTTACAAACATTCCTGAAAGAAAATAAATTAAATTTAAGATTTTATGTCTGGAAAAATTAGAGTTTAAACATAGTCCTTAAATCTTAAAGGTCACTTAATTTCTCGCTTAGGGCGGCATGGTGTAGCTGCAGAAGTCTCAATTGCCTTTAGGTTAGGTAATGATACAGATTGATTCTCCTCTGGTGCTACAGAGGCATCTGTCGATGAAGGCAACACAACTTCCTTATCACCAGTGGCTGGTAGTGTAGGTGTTGGTCTCAACTGGACCCGATTTCGACGAAGAACTGCACCAGCTGGGGTCTTTACAATGTACGAGCAAGGTGTTTCATGGCGTCCTAGAACCACTGCAGGAGTCCACTTACGTTGATCAATATCTGATCATATATCTGATCTCCTCCTCTCAATGGTGTCAGCTCTGAGGATCCCCGATCATAGTATTCTTTCTCTCACCCCTGGCTGCTGTTGGGTCTCTCTTGTTGAAAATTTAGGTCTTAGAATTTTATTATTTATAGGTAGTATTGTTCATAGTTTCCTGCCCATAAGCATTTCTGCCGGTGATGGAAGGTCACTCTTAGGAGTGTTGTTATACTCCAAGATGCCTATATTTTGATCAGTTCCAGTCTCACTAGCTTTTCTAAGTATGTTCTTTACAATACCTACTGCAGTTTCGGCCATACCATTTGACTTTATGTATCAAGGTGAAGATGTCACATGTTCAATGTCATAATTATTTATTAATTTTATTAAGTTCTCACCTATATAATGCCATTACCTGAATGGAACTTTTGTGGTATCCCATGTGTCCTAAATACTCTTTTAAGTGTGGCTATGACTTCAGAGCTATTTACTTTTTGTACTTCTATAAATTTTGAGTAATAATCTACAATGACTATATACTGTTGTCCCTTTAGATAAAACAGATCTGTACCCAATTCCTCCCATGGTAGTTGTGGTATTAAATAGGGTAAGAGTGGCTCTTTAGCATTTGCTCTCTGTGCTGATTGACAAGTTACACACAAACTAACAAGTCTTTTAATGTCAGACGACATGCTAGGCCAATAATAGGCAGATTTTGCTTTGTTCTGACATGAATTAATTCCCTGATGTGCCACATGCAATTTGAGTTTTTCAGTCCTCATAGATACAGGCACAATCAGTCAGTTTCCTGAAAACAAAAGGTCATCCTGCTCATTCAATTCTGTCCTCTTGTCCTTCAAAATTGTTTTATCAAATTTTGAAGGAAATCCATTTTTTACATATTTTTTTAACTTACTAATATCTGGATCTTTAAGTGAAGCCTCTCTTAATTCCCTAGTTTTTTCTTCAGTAGCTGTTAATATTGTATAAACAACTGCTGCTCCATCATTCAAAAAACCAATTTAAATTTAGTGTTGGAAGGACTGCGGGACAAAGCATCAGCAACATAAAGTTGTTTACCAGGCACATGTTTGAGTTCAAATTCATATCTAAACAGTTCCAAAGCCATTCTTTGTAATCTCAGAGATAGCTTATATATCGGTTTTTTTAGTAAACCCAATAAAGGCTTGTGATCAATCTCAACAATAAATTTCTTCCCATATACATTAAATGGAATTTTTTACAACCATTTAAAATAGCCAAAAGTTCTTTTTCAATCTCACTGTATTTTTGTTGAGTTTCATTTAAAGCTGCTGATGCATATGCTACAGGGTGGTCATCCTGCAACATAACCACACCCAACACATATTGGCTACTGTAAACTGAAATTACTGACTCTTTATTTGAATCAAAAAGGCTAACACTGGAGCATTCATAATTGCATCTTTTAACTCTTTAAACACTTTAGTTTCATTTTCAGTCCAAACAAATTCTTTTGTAGAGCTTCACAGCTGTCTTAGTATCGCAGTTTTATTGGATAAATTAGGCACAAATTTACCTAAATATGTAATCATACCAATAAATCTTTGCAATTCAGTTTTATTCTTAGGTAGTTTATAGTCCAATATAGCTTGAACTTTTTTTTCTGATATCTCAATGCCATTACCAGAGATATTATAACCCAAATATTTAACTGATAAAGCTTTAATTTGGATTTTCTCTTTCAAAAGTTTAAGACCTGCCTGTCTAGCTCTTGCCAAAACTTCTGCCAATTTTTTGTCATGCTCTTTAGCTATTTTTGAAAATATCATCAATGTATATCAAAATTTCACTTACCCCTATGAAGATGTCTTCCATGCTTTTTTGGTATACCTCTGGGGAGCTTGCAAGTCCATATGGCAAACAACAAAATTTGTATCGTCCAAAGGGTGTTGCTATAGTACAAAATTTTTGACTTTCTTCTGACAGAGGTATCTGGAAGAAAGCCGATGACGCATCTAGAACTGAGAAATACTTTGCACCTTCTATCTGTGAAAGTAACACATTTTGATTTGGGATAGGATGATGCTGATGTATAATACACTTATTTAAAGCTCTAGGGGCCATACAAATTCTGATATCATTATTAGGCTTTTTAACAATGGCAATTGGATGTACCCAATTTGTGGGTTCCCTAACTGGCTTCAATATTCCCAATTGAACCATTTTATCAATTTGAGATTTAGCCTTATCTCTAACAGGCTCAGACTGGCCCATCAGCCTGAGGGCCGGTGCACCCTCAACCAAGAAAAATTTTGCACCCCTAAAGCCGCTCCAATATTTTCCCAGACACATATATTCTGATTAGTGTACTAAATTTCAAGAATTTGCTTAGGGATAATCATCAACTAATAGACTGATAGCAAAAGAGAGGAATTATTATCATAAAGAAAATGAAGATACATTGAAGGAATTTTCAGAATAGGAAACCAAAGCGGACATGTTTGTATATGATTGAGGATAGAAAACGGGCACCTAGGGAAAGTTTTAATAGCCCTGGCTACTAAAGCTCATACCCATGTGCTACTTCCACACCCTGAGAGAGATTTTTTTTATCGGTTCTTAGGATTATATTTTTTAGGTCTTAATCTCAGATCAAATATTTTGAGAACCCTCCATTGTAGTACCCAGGAGACCTTGCACCCTTTTAAAGCCGTCCCTGAATCTATAATTGAAACCATGCTTTTCAAACAACAACTTTCTAAAAGAAAGAGATAAATACTAGCAGGCAAAAACGTTTTGTGTGGATTTTGTTGTTGACTGGAAAACATAACTTTTCGAGGAATAAATTCAGTCTCTATGACATGTCTGGATTGCAATTCTGCAAGCTAGGATCACGCGGTCAGAGTTTTTTCATTCAAAATACTTACCAAAATTTTTGGTTAGCTTTATTCAATGACAGCCTTTCCGTAATAAAATAAGTATTCGGAAATTCTGGTATGTATTTTAAATAAAAAAGTTGTTTCATTTAATCATGGAAAAATTGATCATCAAATAAAGCTATTCAGAAACTTTTGTAGGTTTTTTGAATTATAAAATGCTGGCAGTAAAATCCTGTTGCTTGTAGGATTATAATCCCCAGAGAATTTCTTTCAATTATAGAAACTTAATTTCCCTTGATCTCTAACTATGATAAGAAATTTGTAAATCATTGGAAGAATGTGCTGAGAAAAGTAAATTTACTCAATTATTTTAGCTATATTTAAGTCCCCCGGGCCGCCCCTGAATTCAACACTGCAGGGAAACCAAATTAGAAGCAATTTTAATAGGTGATTCTAGAAGCATAATTAATTTTTGCCTAAAAAATAAACCAATTAGTTGAAGTTTCTAATTAAAATAGAATCAATTATTTGCATATTTTAATATTATTATTAGCGCAGTTTTGCCAGCAAACATAACTGTTGGTTAAATAAGAACTCATATCTTTGGATCGATGATCAGCTAACTGTTGGCTCCGCTATTAGAAACAGCCAAATTCAATCGTTGACCAACGAATCTAGAAAACAATGGACTAATGATATTCAACAATTCTGTGTTGCTTGAGTGAAAAAAGAATTGTATAAAAGGGAAGAGTTAGTCAAGTCATATCTCACAGCAGGATGACGGTTTAAAAAAAATCATAAATATCGTCAAACTTGTAATAATGTAATTGCTAAAAAAGTAAAGTAAGATTTTTTTTTCGGCGTTAATGGACACAATTATGAATATATCAAGTGTGTTAATTTACAGTCCTGAAAAAAAAAAAAACGTGATCACCCCCCTATCAATTCTTCTAAAACTAATTGTAAAAAATCTATAGGTACTAATCGATTGGAAATAATGTCACTAATTAAAGCTATGGATTAAGTCTGTTACAGGAGGAGTCATGTACATAGTAAAAATTATACCAACTTTGAATTTCCAAATAATTACACCTATTTTTTGAGTTTCTTGGAACGAGACCGCCCGCGAAAAAGTATAATTTAAATACTTTGTTAAAATTTCATAGAGCTAGAAGAGTTTAATGTTTGAGGAGGCTAATGTTAAATCCATTTGACAAACTTATATAAATCATCCGTTTGAATTTTTATTATTTTTTAATGTAATATACTTAATAGACCCAAACATATTCCAGGTTTTTTTGTTTCCAAAGACATGTTTTTAATTATGAAAATTATTAATAAATTCATATTAAAAATATATAAATTATCACCTACATTAATTTTTGTATTAAAAAAAAACTGTGTCAGTGTAGAGCTCATTTTAATAATTAGTTTTCAAGATGCAGAGAACCTTCCTACAGTCTAAGGGGGTTGCCTTCTGTTTTCAAAGAATCTATAGAAAATAACATGTGACACTAACCAGAAACATTTTGTAGTATTTACTTTTATTTAAAGAAAGTTTATTATAAATTTAAAGTTACTGTATACTTTTACTGCTGACTAAATGAGTGTTCTGTACTTTATCTTGTATGATTTAAATTTCATTTTCCAATTTTTTAGATAAATCCCTAGCACATTTTCTTTTATAACTCTATGAAGAATTAAGATATGTATATTCCCAGGCTGTCCTGATCCAGAAAACTCAAACATAGGTGTTACAATTTGGAATATCAACGTTCGTGCATTTTTTAATATGTAGACAATTCCCGAAACAAAATTTTCGGATAGAATTTAATAGTAGAAATTATTCCCAATAAATTGGTACCTATGTATTTTTTATATCTTATTTGCAGGATAATTAGTAAGGAGTGATCACTTTTATACCATGGCTGTTCTAAGGTATCTATTAACAAAAGAATAAAGTACTTTACAAGGTAATCTGTGTTCAACTTTCTAGAATTTTTGAATATTACATGACATAGTTTGAAAGACCGTGTAGCATTGTGTACATTTAGTGGACTTCAAACATGCATGGGGAATACAGCGAAGTAGTCTATCTAAACTCAGGAATATAATATTAAGCCCTTTTCTTACTTGGTGCTATGTGCATGTGTTAAACTTTGTCAAGTCAGACACAACACAAGTAAGTAAAATTGATTTAAGTTCGTTAAAATTTTTGCACCCTCTGACAATAACACACTGAAAGCTAATCGCTCACAGAATCAGAAACCCAAATGACAGATAATAACACCGTAAGCTCATCACGTGATGAGCTTTCGGTGTTTATTTGGTGTTAATTTCTTAATTCATCAATTCATTATAAAGATTATTTTAAAGAAGCTTTTTAACCCTTTCATATGAGATTATTTTTTTAATCTGGGGAAAATTACCTTTAGTTAAAAAAAATAAAAGTAAGTAACTAATTAGTTTTTAAGGCTTATGAAAATGTAACAAATATGTCAGTAGTTACTTTGTGTACCATTAACATGACAGTATAGGCTCTTGAAGAATTTTTGTAGACATTTGAAAAATTTTGCATTATTATTATAGCATGATTAAATAGACATCACAACTTTCCTGTACTTTTTTCCTCTTTTATCATAAATTATTGTTTCAGACATGTAGCCCTCCCATTTGTAATTTTAAAAGAATGAAACACATATTTGAAACAAGTCTCAGACACAGTGTATGAAGTTTTAAACATACTTCATATATATTTTTTTACTAAATTCTGAATCATAAATGAAAAGCTAATAGTAAAAGCAGACATCTATTATCACTAAATGCAAATAATTACAATAGTAATTATAAAGATAGAATAATAGTAAATGTAAAGACATGTACTATTATTAGGACACTAGATATGAAATATTAATATTAATGACAATTGTTTCTTGCGTAATTAAAATATATGTTAGTAAAGGTTTTAATATTAATGACAATTAATTGTTTCTTGTATAATAAAAATAAATATGAAAATTTGAATTTAGGTTGCTGCTACATTAACCCTGCCATTTGATGTTATTAAAACACATCGTCAATCACAGTTAGGAGAAGCTGCTTTGCTCAAGAGTAAGCTTTTTCAATTATTATTTTGTTTCTATTGTTGTTTTATAGAAAAATCCTTTCAGACAGTTTCATAACTGTTATTTGTCTTTCCTTTAAAGATATGATAATTGAACTTTGTGATAAAAAAATTGATAAAAATACAACATATTCAATATATTTCAATAACTGCTTAAATAAAAATAAAACAGCCTTTATGTTTCTTCTGTATTTTTTACATAATTATAATGAATACATATGTTACAGTGCACTCAAAAATTTATACAGTTTGGGACCAAGGGCTTTTCAGATTTTACATAATTGCTTTGTTTACGTTTTAAGACCTCATCAGAATTGTTATATAGTGTGTCTCAAAAGTATATGGACAGGCGATTTTTTGAAATAGCAGTTCAAAAAATGAAGAAATAATCACGAAAAAACTAATATGCATATATAGTATCATAATATAAATTTATTACAGCAAAAAAATAAAGATAAGTTTTACAGAGTTTTTGTAAAAAAATAAAAATTAAAATAGGCTGTCCCAAAAATATATGGACTTTTCGAATATTTTGCATTTAAATTCAAATTTTGCATCCATTCCTTTTAATTATCTTTAAAACCTTATGAGGCATGCTTCCAACTAGTGTTTGGAGTATGTGCTGCTGTAAAGAGAACCAAGTCTGCTCTACTTGTTGCTGTAATTCCTGAATAGTAGAAAACTGCCGACCACGGGCATGAACATCTCATGCAGGTACTCCCCAAAGGTTTTCAATTGGATTCAAGTCTGGGCTGATGGCTTGCCAGTCTATAACAGTCACTTGATTCTGTTTAAACCAAGCTGTTGTTGAGTGGGAGGTGTGAATTGATGCATTGTCCTGTTGGAATTTCCAGTTTTTCTCCCCTAAGATGGTTCTGATTGGAAGTAGATTCCTTTTAAGGACGTTTTGATAATCCTCAGAGCACTGTCAATCATTAAGAAAAGCAATATCCGTTGTTCTGTTGAAACAGAATGCGCCCCACACCATTAGTGAACCCCTTCTCTTTGTCGACTAAAGAACTCGCAAGGTTTTTTTCGTAAGTCATGCCAATCGTATGCCCAGCCATTGGGGCCATCCAAATTGATTTTGTTTCGTCACTGAAGAAAACATTTAACCATCCATCCGTCCAATGCATGTGTTTTTTAGCCCAAAGAACTCGAGCCTTTCTATGTTGCATTTTCAGGATAGGTGTCACCCATATTCTGCGATATTTATGATTTTCGCTTCCCTGCATGCGACGGTTAACAGTAGATCTGAAAATAGGAAACGCCAAAGTCCTTGCAATTTCACGAACAGACTTCTTTTGGGTTGAAACTGCTCGCAAAAATTCTCTAGTCTTAGAGATGTTTTTCTTGGTCGACCTGAACGCTTTTTTGTAATCTTATTGTCACTTTTTGATAACATTGCATAAATTCCAGATCTGCTACGCTTCATTTGTTGTGCAATATCAGAAACTTTAACATTTTGAGCCTTTAAATGTCAAAATTTAGCAATATCAGCAGCAGAGAATTCAACGTTGCGAGGCATTTTCCAACTTTCGACAATTGAAGAAAGAGCAGTGATTTTATATATTGAATTGGTTACGTCACAAGTACAGAACACAGAAAATGCAAATTTTTCTGATACGGTGGTAATAAAAGCAATTCGTTTCATTGTCCATATATTTTTGAGACAGCTTATTTTAAATTTTATTTTTTTACAAACAATCTGTGATATAAACATAACATTTCTGTATCGTAATAAACTTATATTGTGATTCCATATGCTCATTATTTTTTTCGAGATTATTGCTTTATTTTCTTAGCTGTTATTTCGAAAAATCGCCTGTCCATATAATTTTGAGACGCACTTTATTTTATAAAATAACTATATGTTATAAATAGTTAAATGCTTTAAAAAAAAAATAAACCAAATAAAAGCAAATAACTCATGAAAAAATTAATTTTAAGCTTTACTGTATATATAAATGTACAATATATATATATATATATATATATATATATATATATATATATATATATATATATATATATATATATATATATAGGGTGATTCAAAATAATGTGGCCAAAATGAAATGGCAAAACAGGCATACAAAAATAATAAAAAATCACATAGAACACAGGGTTGCAAAACATCATCCGGGACCACTAGAGGGCATTTTCATGAAAACATGAGCTGAGCAAATTGAGACATCTTCATTTGAGCCATGGATTTATTGGGAGTAACATGGCTAGTTACACGCACCACAAAATGGCTGAAATGCATTGATTTATGGCGCTGCTAATTGCAATGGACGTGAAGCTGTGTGAATGTATCGTCAGCGATATCCTCATAGACAGGTGCCTTGTAAGTCACTATTTGCCACTCTGCATCAATGATTGTGTGAAACAGGCTCATTGGACATGCACAAGCCGGATGCTAGTCATATTTGAACAGCTCGGACAGTTTCTATAGAAAAAAGTGTCTTCCAAGAAGTGGAATGTAATCCTTCTACAAGAAAGTGTGGCAGTCCATGCAGTGTCAATGTAATGCATGTTTCCAGGCATTGGGCACAAACTTTGATCATTTCCTGTATTAGTATTGGTCATAAATGTGTAACATGTGTGGAAATACAATATAAATAAAATGATGTAGAATAATTTTTGTTTATTCTTCTTGTATTACATATAATTTGCAACCCCATCTAGCAGCCCCGGATGGAGTTTATGACCCCATGTTCCTATGGGATTTTTGACTCTTTTTGTATGCCTGCTTTCCCATTTCATTTTGGGCCAGAAGAACAATGTGATATTGTCGACAGAAATCAATAGCTGCAAGTGTGCAATGCAGTGAATGATTGCCAGGAATCGAAAGCGTGAGCTGCTCTTGAGTTGGCATAGCATGGTTCTTAAAATGTTAAAGCCAGTCAAGAAACAGATCACTTGTTATAAAGCTGCTGTCAGAAACCATTCCAACGGCAGATGCAGGTGCATTATCTAAAAGTTTTGTCTTCATTCTCTTTCTTTAATACATGAAAGCAGGTAGAATAAACTGCCACTAGCAATCATTGCACAAACTACTATAATGTTTTGTCTTCTTTCAGCACTTCAAATCTTGTTAACACATTATTTCCTTTTAGTGGATACAGGAGTCTATCTGAAAAAAGAAAATTGCATAGCTGCTTTACAGAGTCGGTTTTGAATAGCAATTACACACTTTTTGTATAGCAAGTAAAAAATAGCACACGTAACTTTTCAGTGTGGAAAATTTACAACAAAATTAAGAAAAAGCAACATTTAACAGAAAGCGTAAATGGAAGTACTGTAATTTCCGGCATATAATCTGCGGATCAAACAATCATGTTTCGACCCAGAAATTTTATTCAATAATTAAAGTCAAATATTTACATGATATAGTCAATTACATTTTATAAAATAAAATTTCTGGGTCAAAACATGATTGTTTGATTCGTGGATTATACGCCAGGAACTATGGCAAATAAAATGATACAAAGAATAAAAAATTAAATAACTCACCTACCCAATATAAATTACTCAGGCAATCAGAAGCTGGCTTTTGAATCACTTACAGGTTGATTCACCTTCACCACAAGGCAATTAAATATATGCATCTAAATATCACAGTACCAATTCTTAAAAAAATTATTTATTGTGAGAGAGTCATTATTTTCTAATAAACTGTAAACTCAGAAACACAATTAATTCAATTTGTAATTTTAAATAAAAGCAAAAAATGGTAATGAAATCTTCATTTAAGTACACTACCTTTTAAATACTGATACATGCTTCCCACAAAATAAGTTACAAAAAATTCTATAATTTAATAATACTTATGAAAGTAAATTTTAAGTGTAGAATTTCATAATAATAGGCTTAATTGTTGAAAAGTTTTTCATCAATTCATGTGACAAAATAAATTATTACACTGATAAAATACCTGCTATTGATATTATTTACAGGCTATTTACAAAATTTCTGAAACTTCATAGTTATAGTTACTCATCCTCATCAGAATTTTGCTTCCTCTTTCTATATGGCTATATATTTGGTCGATGAGGTTTTGAGAAAAAGTTTTTTACATCTCGATTAGGTGAAAATTTTTCTATTTCAGGTTGTTCTACACAAATACATATGAGATTATCTAGCACATCCTCATTAATTCGACTGCGATAGTCTATTTTTATGCGACACATATACGAAAAACACCTCTCAACCAAGTCATTTGACGCAGGCAAAATGAGAAGAATCTCAAACATATGTGACAGATTTGGGAAAAGATCCTTCTTCGATTTTGTAACAATAGTCCATACTTCATCTCTTGACAAATTTGCCCAATTCTGCAACCAAAGGGATTTCAATTCTGCCCATTCATTTGGAATAGACGTGATAATGACTTTGTGCTTTTGAAGATATCTACTAAGCTCTTAATTTCATCATTACCAAATACAGGGTGTCCCACAAGGTACGCAGCGTCTAATATGTGCAGATTCGGATAAAGCACGCCAATATGAGTATTTTGAATGGTAACATGTGGGGTCCCCGAATATATCTAAAATTTCTCAATAAACATTGATTTTCGCTTGTTTTTTCCTCATTTCTTGTGTTTTTCATATGATAAACTTCACATCTTACTTACACTATCACGCTATATTCGGGGACCCCACATGTTACCATTCAAAATACTCATATTGACGTGCTCTATCTGAATCTGTACATGTTAGACGCTGCGTACCTTGTGGGACACCCTGTACTTGCAATGAATCTTTTTTCTGTGGCCAAATAGATATGTCCAGTACCTTAAGGCAGTTAACAACACCTGAAAAAAGGTCTAGAAATCTATCTTTTACACATGCATTGAGGGACTTAAGGTACAGTTGTGGAAAAAAAAACTGAACACCCCCCACTAACTCTGCAACAAATTATAGTAGAAGGAAGTGACTGGTACCAAACGATTGGAAATAAAATCTACTTTTTAATGGTGCATATAAAATTTTCTTAGGGGGCCATCTACATATAAAAACACACCCAAACTTTGTTTTTTTTCAATAGCAAGATCCAAATTTGACAACATATTTGAAATCTGCAGTTCAAACTATGCCTAGATACCAAATTTCATTAAATTCCTACGATTAGTTTCTGAGAAATTATTTTATAATGAGCATATTTAAGGGGCTGTATCCAAATTGAAGTTCGGTACTCGATTGTTGAAATGCTGCAGAATGTCACTTCTTTTAATGTATTATGTTTTACCGATATGACCATTTTACTCACTTAATAAGTTTCGGTTATTGTTACATGCGGTAAAATAATGTTTACAAGTGTTGAATTAGCCGATTTTAAAAAACCATAAGATTAGTTGTAATTAAAATAGTTTTAGAATATGTAAATGTTATTGGAATTTTACAGGTGTTTTTATAATGCTTTTTCTCAGATTTTGCATCTATTCAACTCGCCTTTTTTTTAATTTATTGGCAGAAACGTGAATAATATTGACAAATACAAAATTTCGAATAAAGCGTAAGGAATCAAAGTAAGAAAAAAAAAAAAAAACCCCCGCAGATAAATTGTTTTTTAGGTTGAAAATAAATCCCGACATTGCTTTTTTTTAGTAGTGAGGGGGGGGGGGGGTGTTGTTTTGAGATATGTTCGCAGGATTTATATTCTGATTTATTTGAAGACCTAAAACTAAATCTATGTTATAAAGACATCTGAATAACTTTACATCCGTTATTCTCCTTCGGAATAGGGTTAATAATTCTATGATTAAACCTATTCTGGTAGTTCATTTGAAATTTTACAATCAACTCATTAATGCCTCTTGGTAAGAAAACTTGCCATTTGCCATTTATTATTATTATTACATTTTTTTGCACACTGCTAGCGATTGGGAAAGAATATTGCCTATCAGAAAACCATAAAAATAACGTGCAATTTTTTTTTCAATTGGCCTGGTTAATCGAATAGATCTAAATACGAAAGTTATAGAAGAAAAAGTTTAATTATTTTAAGTTCGTTATTAATGGAATAAAAACTGAACATCCATACATATTTGTAAAGATTACAGTTTTTGATTGATATACAAAAGTTAATAAAAGCTTAAATTAGCATTTTTAAGTAACAAACTAATACTTTCTTGGGAATATTTTATCTAACAACCATTTAGTGTAATATTACAAACAATTTAACAAGATTTGAGTAAATTGAATTAATAAGTATAAATATCTCAGTGATTATAATGTTTATATATTAAAGGTTTAAATGATGTAAATTGTTTTTGACCAAAATTTTGAAGATACCTAATGCAAGAATTATATAATTTTTTTCTCATAAATGCATCATCGGAATCTATTTATTTAAAAAGAACAAAACACATTTGACGAGTCCTACTATTTTGTGGAATACATTGAAATGAATAATTACGTGTATACACCACGAAATTAACTTTGCTCTCAGAAATTTTATGTTAATTTGATCTTCAGTTTTTTGAATATTTATATGAACAAGTATATAATTTTATGGATTTTATATGTTCTATGTGTTTCAAAATTAAAGATATAAAGCAAATAGA
This sequence comes from Maratus michaelseni, assembly GCA_963931845.1. Taxonomy (NCBI): domain Eukaryota; kingdom Metazoa; phylum Arthropoda; class Arachnida; order Araneae; family Salticidae; genus Maratus; species Maratus michaelseni. The sequence goes on from OZ007586.1 coordinate 169,069,077, forward strand.
AAGATTTGTAATCATATTGTATTTTTCACCTAACATTATTAAATTACTATGTTTTCTGTCTTTTTTTCGAAATGCAAACATGATCTACAAGGACAATCTGGCCCACATAATAAAACCTAAAATCAACAGTGGAAGCAACTGGCAACCAAAATTTTAAAGTACTGATATTTATCTAAATAACAAAAATATGATTACTTCAAATAAGAAAATCATAGAATTTTAACAAAAGAGTAGAAGAACATCATGGGCTGGTTAGTACACAAAAAATTAAAAGGCAAAATCCCCATCCCTTCTAATAAGCCGCATTTTGTAATTAAATAACAAAAAGGGGAGGGAGGAATTTGCTAATATTATAGCAATTATTTTTATCAAGAACTTCTTCCAATCTGTGTGGCATTGATTCAATGAGGCTGTTAACAATATCAGTATCACTTTTAATAGTTTGCGAAGCATGAGAAACAGATTTCCATAGCTAATCAGTCATTCTAATTCCCTGCAGACAAACTTCATCATTCCACAGAGCCGAACATTTTCCATTGGGTTCAATTTGGCTGCATTGCTTCGCCATTCTAACTTCATTATGCAGTTCTCTTCGCACCAAGTTTTAATTACACTACTTCTGTGGATAGCACTATTATCCTGAAAATTCCAAACAAAATTATGAATTATGAACTACACTTAACAAATAGTGATTTCTATAACATTAAAATTTATATTTACAACAAAAAATGTTAATGAAATAAATATCTAAATATATTCGCAAATATTTTAGCATAAATTTTGTGAAAAGTTTTTTTTATAAATCAAAATGTGAACAAATTGTAAATGGTTTATTTTTAGTAAAAAATATTATAATTCTGTGAAAGATTACAACCTGATAATAGCAAAAGTTCTGAAAATATACAAAACTAGGAAATATGTTGTTTTAAAATTTCTTATTAATAGATAGATAGATAGATAGATAGATAGATTTTGTCTTAATTATTTTTCAAAAAACAGCGGTTATTATTATTTTTTTTAATAAATTTACATGCATTTTTTTTCATACTGATTCATCTGCTAAAATCGTTAAACATGAAACAAAATAAAATTAATTTCATTACTAAATTTATATTGAAAATTTTCACTCAGTTCTGTAAAGATGAAGTGTTAAGGCGGTTTTATCGCTGTCGATATGATATGTGTGCCAAAGCTGACAAGTTAAAGCATTCTTTTTATGACAGGTATCTGCACACCTGTCATAAAAAGAATTTTTATTGCAATTAAAAATAACTAGTTATTCTATAAAACCGAAATTAATTCTGATGCTATGGCATAGCATATAGAGAAAGTTGCTTTTTAAAATATTTTAATTCATTTAATGAACGAATCAATGAACATTCTAGAGCGAGCAGTGATAATTCGGATTTGAATTTTGAAGCGCGGAGGTGGGGGGGGGGGGGTATTTTGGGAAAATAAACCAGTAAAAAATTATGATCTAAAACACGCAAAACTGTAAAATAAATAATTTTTAATATATTTCTATTATTAATATTAATAAATAATAGTTTATAGTATGCTCTGAAAACCATAGTGTTTAATAATACCATTTACCAAATAACAATATATACCTGTTGGAAGAGAAAAAATCCATCCAGAGAGTGATTTTCTAAAACATCAGGTTGCGTGTTCTACTATGTCACAATAAGATATTCCGTCTAGATGATCTCAATGCATAGCAGAGATGCAATGCCCTGCGCCAACATGCAGTCTCATATTGAAATTGCAATTCTTTCGCTGTGTTTAATATTATTTGTATACCGTGGCTGAAACCTAAATCCCAATGGACGGTACACTCGAAATGAAGAACTGGAGACCAACTAAAGGCAGTTTTCGTCTTTAAATAAAACTGAGCTCCATTCATTTAGACCTCAGTTAATATATGTTTGGGCAAAGTGAAGGCGTTTTCAGTTAATGCTGGTTTTTTAGCCGCCATCCAAATTCGAAAACATGCTTCTTTGAGCATGTTGTGAATGGTACAAGATGATACATAATAAAAAGAAAGTATGCCGTAAATTTATATATATATATTCATAATACATTCTATCATCTCTTAGTTATATATGCTCACTTGAAGTTGAAAATCATCATTAGAAGACATATAGGGATCTACTGTATAGCCAATGCAACAACTTCTCGAGCTAGGCTGTCTGATAAGATCCTATGCCGACCACTACTACAAAGATGGTTTATCAAATTTGTATTGCTAAACATAAAAAAAAATACCAGTAATGTAAATTAAATTTAAATAAATTGAATGTAAATGTAATTTTTGTTTCGCAATAAACTACCAATGTAAAGCTTACCTGTTAATCCATGTTGAAACAGTTTGAAGAGACACTTGTAAATGCCTAGCTATATAACGAAAACTTCTTCCAGCTTGCCACATGCCAATCATTTGGCTTTTCGTTGCTTCAGTTAATTGTGAGGCCATTTTGTTTCAGCAAATACTCTACGCATATGCATTTAGAAGAAACTTCACTTCAAACATATATACTGTAGAAAAAACAATATAGCTATATTAGACTGGAAAAGAAGCTATAAATCCATTTAAAGGTAATAAAAATGATTAAGTTTTTTCTAAGGTAGAACTGATCATATTTTTCAAAAATGAGCTTTATTAATTTAAAAATAAAGGCAAAACTATTTTCCATAAATGACGTAAACATATATCTCATGCAAATACGTTTTACGTAATTTTAATGAAAAATTTTAAAGCAGACATTGAAAAAGTAAAAGATATATACTTACTAATAAAGGCTGGGATTCTGGTGCCTCGCTATCTTATATCTTACTACAATCACAGGTCGTTGTCAGGTTTGTTGTGCTCGTGCGATCATTCACTGACGTGTAGTTTAAGCTAGCTTACAAATTAACGTAAGATCGCGAAGCACTGAAATACGGTTTACGCATTGTTTATATTATAAGACAGACTTAATCTCTAAGTTTATCAAGTCACTGTAATCCCAGCCTATGAGTATAATATTTTCTCAAACAGGGATGAGAGCGCTCAGACTCGAATATCAATTCTTACCACTAAATTTTAATAGTATTCTCCAGCGTAATGGATTTCAGAAATTTTGTCCTTGAATAAGGTAACAAATACTATTAAAATTTAGTGGTGTCAATTGGGATTTCGAGTCGGAGCACTCCCATCCCTGTTCAAACTATGCTTTAATGCACATCATAGACAGCCCCTTAAAGCAGCATCTTTCCGTTTTTTAAGCGTAATTTGAAAACTACTTGGTAGAAAAATTTGTAATTTTGAATACACATAAAGCAGGACATAATTATAAATCCATCAAAAAAATTGTAGGTTGCAATTCATAATTTTTTCGGATATTAATTTTATAATTCATATTAGAAAATTTTAAAAATTACAAATTTCACGTAATTATGTTTGGGTTTTTGAGTTTTATAACCAAACAAAACATTAGCACATTAAGATTATAATTTCAGGAGATATTAATAAAAATATGAAAATGTAATTTAACATTAGAAGCTCTAAAATTTGAATGTTTATAACTCGAAAACTTATCATCCAAATGACTTAAAATTTTGTATCTAGGCATAGTTTGAACCGAAGATTTAAAATATCATGTCAAAAGTGGGTGTTGCCATTGAAAAAAATAAAGTTTAGGCTGGTTTTAATATGTAGATGGCCCCTTAAGCAAATTTTAGATACATAATTTAAAAGTAGACTTTATTTCTAATCGTTTGGTACCAGTCACTTCTTTCTACTATAATTTGTTGCAGAGTTAGTAGGGGGTGTTTAGTTTTTTTTTCCACGACTGTACATGTATACATTATTGACATCAATTTCTGGTCCACTTAATTTAATACTGCAAAATTCTCCTGTCTTTAATACAGTTATGAGGGTTTCAACATTCACCAAGCTGTATTCATCATTTGGACACTTTTTCAATAAAAACTTCAAAACACTCAAGGTATGTCTTCGCATTGAGCAAATTACAGCCGTCCTTCTGTAAACACAATGACAATTTTCCAAGGACTTCACAAACTTTGCACATAAGCAATAGATAAAAAACAAATTTTCCTGACTTCAAGATTTTAAGATAAACAGATATCTTGGTTTTATCTACAGAGTCGTAATTGGGGCCTTCTACAGTATTCTCTAAGTGTGCAACTACTACTGTATATTGAATTTATTACAACAGCAACTGCTCTTCTTTGATGACCTATCCATCTTGTTCCCTAAATATTGCTAGGAATTTTTTTTTAACTATTTTCTTCTTGTTTAAAGATATTAGATAAATCAACTACTTCTCTTCTTCTTTTAGAACTTTGCTTGTAGAAGCTGTAGAGGAACATCAGTACTGAAATAACTTTTCAAAGTATGACATGGTCATAGAATTTTTCACAGCCGATTCTAATCGATGGTTAAAGCAATGAATTGCAATTAGTCATGGACATTGTTCGTTAATCAGCATTGTTCCTTGGTGGACACCTAAATTTACATTTGCTCCATAACTGCAGAAACCAACTAGTTTTTTTTTTAAATGTCATCAATCATAGACACTTAAAATTTTTATAAGTGTAGCCAAGATTCCCTTTGCTGTGGCATCAGTCAAGTCTTTCAGGGCTATGAATTTTGTTTTCACAGTTCTGTCATTACCAATGAAACGTGCATACACTAACAACTTTTCTTTTAATGCTGATATCTGTGGATTCATCCACCATTACAGATATATAATTAGCAGATATCAGTTCCAATTTCAAGTCCTTAAAGGTGTCTGCAATACACTCAGAGAATTCTTGGCATTTCTTGTTGTTCAAGTACGTTTTGCCTAACTGAATACCATACCTCTTTACTAATTGTGAAATTTTGGTAAACAACAAGAATGGAAGCTCTTGCTTGGCAATTAAATATGAAATATCTAACAGCTTACCAACTTTATTTTCTTCTTTGTTGCTGGCTTGAAAGATTGCACTCTCAATTGGTGTATCCATTTTTTTTACACTGTCTGTCTTGTGTTCAAAATTCACTTCCATAAAATGCATGTCACTTTTAGAATGCTTGACAATATTGTCTTTTTTCAGACTGACTCTGGTTATTCCATTGATAAATCCTGGGTTGAAATTTTGTTTTATTTTTCACATGCCATGAATTTCGAATATAACATACATCATGTTGACTTAACATTACTTTTCTAGTCTGCTTAAAAAACTAACTATTCTCCAATGGGATCAATAGTTTTTTCACAGTTTGTAATAGTTTCCAGTTTAACTGTAGCCATATTACGAAATAAAAATGTTTATCTAACAATTTGCAAAACAATTAAGAAGTTACAGTAACATAAAAAACCAAAACGATATCAAACCGAACAGCACTGAGAAAAGAGGAAAATGATTCAACTGACAATGGGTTTGAAGAAGCACATGCTTTGAACAATGTTTTAGATTACGATATAACATGGTTCAGAATTATACTATGAAATACTCACTTTATGCCGCTAGCTAGATCAATGGTCAGAGGGTTGCTGAGAGGACTGCAACCTTGACCAAATTTCCCTTCCCCTAACTTTTATCCCATACAGTCACACTCTTGTTTATCGTTTGAGTGGTGAGATAGAATGCAGCATGGTCTGGGAAGAGAAATGGGGAGTGCATGAAATATGTATCACAACGATTGCGATTCAATGCATTTCTTGGGTCGCACTGTAGTTAAATTTGAATTACAAATTGTGATGTGATACCCAGGGCCGTATTCAGGCATGTGCAACATGCACCATAGCACATGGGTGGCACAATCTGGGAGGCAGCATAATTTTAAAGATAAAAATTTTTTTGAGTTAATTTTTTTTTTTTTTGAGGCAAAATATTGCTAGTACTAAAAATAGATTAACTTTTGCATTGCTTCTTTCTTATGAAATTCTCTGTAGGTCAGCAGCCTCGAATTGGGATAGTATTGGAAGTATTGTTTTTGGCGCACCCTTTCTGCATAGGTAGATCTAAGAGCAGCTGGCCCTTTCGGAACTACGAGTACGAGCACTTAAGCTTAAAATTCTCAATAAATGCGAAATACTACTACCAAGCTTACTTTATTTGCACCTGCTCAAATTCCTAAGCCAGCCTATCTTATTCCACGAATGATTTCAAATTGTAAGAAGCACCTAAGTACAGACACAGTATCTCAAAACAAAGCCTGACTAAGCACTTTTAAGGTCAGAGGCACACATTCACCACTATTTTCAAATAGTAATTGTTTTATTTATTTAGTTTGTAATTAGTTTGTTTAATTGTTTAGTGCTACTACGTGCCTGTGGTCTTTTCGTATGCCTTAATTTGTCCCTGGCTTGAAATTTTCACTTAAGTGGAATTAAGAAGCCGATAGCAGTTGCAAAATCATATGTAAAACAGCTAATGTTGATCATTTTACAAAATTAAAAAATACAGTAAAGCAAATAAAAACTTTTTTTTTCAAAATTGCACAACTGATCGAACCCTTACTAGTAAGTTCTTAGCATAATCTGAAATCCCCCTCCCAAGTAGATGTTTCTTTAAATAACATTAGATAATACTCTATTTATTGTGAACTAAAATAAAAGTGACTCGGGCTCATTCTTTCTGAAACTGGAAATTTTATTTGTTCTCATATAAAAAAATAAATAAATAAATAAATAAACTTTTATTTATTTTATAAAAATTACTTATTGCAGTTCAAGTTATTTTAATGCAGAAAACAGAAATCTTGTTTTTCTTTTCTAGCACCTATGCTATTTAAAAGAAAATTTGTCATATTTGCAGATTTATTTATGTCTGGCATCGATTGTGTCAACATATTGACGCCAATAGGAAGAGCGGGAATAATCTGATGTTTGTTATTTGTTTGTGACAGTAGGAAATGCTTTAATTGGATTGTTTATTTATCTATTTTTTTTTTTTAGAAATCTAATGTGAAATGAACATTTTCTTTTGTTTATAGTCAACCATATTAACCTAATGTTTTAAAATTTTTAGCCTTCTATTGTCTTCGAATCATTATCGCTTTACATATGAAAATAACATTAGTGCTTCTTATATATATTTTTCATCATGAACTCTATGCTGTGGCTCTGCTCTGCATATTCTAGAAGTCACTTTCATTCATAAGTAGATATAATTAACATAAATTGTTACTCGGAAAAAAAGCAATCGAGCAGTGTTTCCTCTTTTTCTATAAAAGCATCAGATTATTCAGATAACGATGTCAATTACAGCATTTTTAATTTAACTGGATTTTCAGTGACACAAGAATCACGTAACATTGTTTTGAGAAAGAAATATATTATAAATGAAGATTTATACCTTTTATAGTTAATAGGAAAGCATTGTTTGATTCTTCAGCATATTAATAGTAACTTCTGCAAATATTATGCATTTATTCATAAAACGCAGTTTGCTAATTTGTCCATCCAATTTGCCTTTGGGAGGAGAAAAAAGAGAATATTTTTAAGGAAGAAAAATTTTATTTGATACCAAACTTCTCTTTTGATAAAATCCAATGCAAATTTCCCTCCAAAAAAATTATGTTCTTAAAAAATAAGTTATTTTTAAAATGTTTTAAAATGAGATGTTATTTTTTAAAAGAACTTTTAAATATTTTTTTATTCTATTGCATACTTTAGGTAACGGGTTCGGGCGGGCTTGGACTCTGATGACACAAAATGTTTTGGGTTCTAATTTAAAACTGTTGGCTCAAGCTCTGAAAAGAGAGTGTGAACTCACCTCTAGTGTGTGTGTGTGTGTGTGGGGGGGGGCATAAAGTGACTGATGGCACAAGGGTGTCACATAGCCAAAATATGGAACTGGTGATACTGCTTAAATTGAAGCCTCAGTGGATATGACTTTTGGTGGCTTGTTAGATGCTGTAGAGAAACCAGACACATCCATATTGAATATAGTGTGTGGTTCAAAGTGATATTTATCATAAAGATCTAATAAGTTTTTGGTGAAGTGACCTACATATGGCTTATTAAAGCCCGTCGCATGGCTTTTGCGATGCTTGTGGAAGTTGGTTTCCCTAGTGATAAAGTAGGATTTCTCTTCATAAAACCTTACTGAAAGTCTTTACCCATGATTTACAATTGTTTATTAAACTGATGCACTATTTTATTTCACTCAGCAAAATCATAAGCTAAATGCCTTTAAATCTTTGGCAGTTATTACAAAGAACATCACATCAAGTGTTTGAACATATTCAATAAATTTAAGCTCCCTTTCAGTGTTAAAGGTACATTTATATCTACCTAAATATTGGGATATGATCTCTTTTTTAGTTTTCTTCTTAGAGTACATTCAAGCATACTAAGTTGTTTCACTACCTGACACTTGTATATTCCTTCTGCAATCAACTTATGAGTTTCTCCAATTACACTTGGATCCACATTTTTTTGCTCCATTGTTTTTGGTCTTCTTGACATTCTAAGTAGACAAAAAAAAAAAAAAAAAAAAAACTACTACACTGCTCAAAACAAAAAAGAGGTTAAAAAGGAAAATCATAATGTTTACAAAGTTGGGAATATGCAGATTTTGTCTGCGATGTAGAAAATGACACGTTCTAGATTAGGAGTGAAAAGCAACCTGCAGCATTCCTTATAAGGAGGAGATTAAAAACAATTGACACATGTTGACTGTTTTTTAACAGTGAATATGATGTCTCAACTTCATGACTTAGCTGAATCGGTAGCCTGGAGATCCATTTCTTATTTAGAGGTGGGTCAAATGCAATCTGTTGTAGTGGAAGTGTTTGGAGTTTAGCAAAGTGTCATTTCCAGATTATGAAATTGATTTTTGGAAACTGGAAATATTAACCAAAGACCAGGACAGGGTCATGTGTGTGCAACAACACAAAAGGATCGGTATTTAACATTAACTGCCAGAAGAAACTACAGTATAAATGTCCCACTATTACAACAGCACCTTCAGAGGACTACTGGTACCTGAGTTTTGACTCAAACTGTTTGAAACTGACTCCATCATGTTTAGTTTCTATGCTTGCAGACCTATGATTTGTGTTTCTTTAACAGTGGGCCACCGTGATACCTGCTGAAGGTGGGCACAAGAGCATCTCAGATGAGGACGTGATGAATGGTGCAATGTGCTCCTCACAAACGAGTCCCACTTTAGTGTACAACCTGACAATAGGCGGCTTACAATCTGGAGAGAACATGGCACTTGGAATAATCCTGTATTTGTGCATAAAAGTGTTTGATTTGGTGAAGGCGGAGTGATGATCTGGGCCGGTATGTCTATCAATGGCCACACCAACCTGTACATATCAGGTATGGAACATTGATGGATCGGCAATATAGAGATGAGATCCTCAGAACTATTGTGGTCCCTTATGCTGGAGCAATCGGAGATGAATTCGCTCTCATGGATGATAACACCAGGCTACATCATGCTTGGCTAGTAGACAATTTCCTTTTCAATGAAGGGATCCTTTAAATGGATTGGCCAGCATATTCCCCAGACATGAACCCCCTAGTACATATTTAGGACATTCTAGGGAGAAGGGTTGCTGATCGCTTATCACCCCCACAAACAATTCAGCAGTTGGAAAGCTCTTTTCTACAGGAGTGGGAGAGAATATCATAATGCCTCTTTGATAACCTCATTGATTCCATGCTTTGTAGTTGTGTGACATTGCTTTCAGTATGGAGAAACCATACACCTTATTTGTATCCGATGAATCACATTTTTTATTTGGGCATATGATGTGCATGAATTGTACATTTTTTGTTTATCGAGAAATAAATATTTAATTATACCATGTTCGTTGCTTAATTTTCTTTTCACTTATCTTACAACACATATAGATCATATAACAGTCAACAAAACATTTCTTATCTGCAGTTTATATCCAAAATCATAATGTCTCCTATAGGCCAGTAAAAATAGGATTTTACTAACCAAAAATTCATGGAAAGCTGGAAATTGTTTTAATCACTTTGTTTTACATCCAAATGAAGCGATTCAAAGTTTGTCCCATTTTTCCTGGTGAGCTTTAGATGTAGCACCACAAAAACCTCAAAATTTTCAGACTTTTTTCAGTATTTCGCAAATAACTCAAAAACCGTTCACTCTACAAAAAACATCCTTGTTCACAAATCGTAGAACATAAAATTCTGGATTGACTGAGTACTACAGACTAAACATTCCACCAATAATAAGTGAGATATGATAAATCAAAAAAGTACATTTTTCCAAATTTTTCTAAAAAAAACTCATAAAATTGGTGTTTTGAGTACCAATTGTCGGTTAAATGAATCATTTCGCTTACAAAACAGTATAACTGCATAACTGCCGAATGGTGCTGTTTAATTAACAACTTCAAAATTTAATTACATCAATATGGGATTTTCACCAACCTTTTCAACAGATGATTACACTTGAAATGCAACCGATTTCCCCAAATTAATTTTAATTCTGTCGTTTGTAAGCAAATTATTTTTTGTGGTGCATAAATGATTCTAAAATACAAAGGATGTGAATCATCACTTTACAAGCTCTGCTGAAAAATTAATTAGTGTGTAAATGATTATAGTTTGAAAATCCAATGAAATGATAAATATAGCAGATAGGTAATTGAAAAATGAAAGAATTGTATGTGTACTTAAAATTATGTATTTTATAAAATGTTGGAGAAAAATATAATAATAGAAAATCAAGAAAAATAATTTATTTAAAAAAATTAGTACAAAAGCAATGGTAATAAAACTAACTCAAGTTACTTGAGGGAAATACAGGGAAATCGAGCTTAGAGCGTTTTTTTGCTGGACCATGAGTTGTCCATTCTTCTTTCTCTTCCTCTACATAGAAGGCCTCCTCGTCCATATCTACTTTTCCATGATATCCGATTTGTGGGTCTTCTTCCTCCGCAGTATTTGTGTGCAACACACCTTTACAGTGGTAATATATAGTTGAGCATTTAACCCTGTTTTTTCTAGAAGAACATAAACCACCTTTGCACCCATTTGCACATTTGCATGACAGAGTGTTTAGGAGTTCTGGTGGGGCAGCTACAACTTTCGTGGTGACTGGAAGGATACCATGCCTGAATGACTTCCATCCCCAATCAGTGGGATTCATCAGCCTTCCATTCCAAATATTGATCTGAAGAAAAGCTGTGAATGAATGTTGTTTGGCTGAATCTTCAGTTGGCGGCAGAGAAGAGAGGTTAAATTGGGTCTTCATACGGTATTTTGCAAATATATTGTAATGTAATTTGTGCAGTGTTGTGGCTTCGTCGCGCTGGGGATTGTATAAGGTGGCAATAAATTTCTGCCCCACAGCACTTACTTCCTGAGGCGTAGCATATTGGTTATTAACCCTCTAAGCGTGTAGAATGTAATATTCCGTTCACTAAGCTCCAGGTTTCACTGCAATATATGCAATGTTTAAGATAATATAATTCTATAGATTTAATGAATTTTCAAAATATTGAAGAATGATTAATACTCTCAAGGGTTACATTCATATTTGTAATTAAGTTTTGTTTATAATGCTGAAAGAATCATATTTTTTTAGCATTTAAAACAAAATGCAGAGAAAACAACATTACAATTTTATCCTTTTTCAAAACGCTCAGAGGGTTAAAGACTGTTGGAACATCCTGTAAGTAAGCATTTTTTCCGAAAGCTTGACAAATTTCAGTTTGCCCTGCCTGAAGAAGGCCGATGTAGAATCACAGCCACTAAAAGCATGCAGGAATAGGATGTTATTCTTCACAATCGGTGAGTAGTTGAAACTTAATGGTGAATACAAAACATTGCCTGACTGTCCTTTCCCAGGTTTTAAGAAGTATATCGTGGATGAGTTTGGAGCAAATGCAGTCAAAAGCACAAGCAGATTAATATCTTCCTCCACTATGATGACACGTTCTGACTGCTGATCAAGTTGGATGGCTTCCATCACGATGGTAGTATCTGCATCCTCGGCAGCTTGCTCCACAGTAAAATTGTCTTGCTCCAGTTTTACAATGAGCATTTTTATTAAACGGAGTTTATTGCCTTCATTTGCAAGGAAGTGCTCTTTTTGCAATTCTTTCCAAAAACTAATAATATTTTTTGTCACTGACTATCAGCCAGATTCAGATATTGGCTCTAGGATCTTAAAGATCTCTAAAAAGATGTGTTTTAATTGGTTGATCGAATTTATAGTCATGTGTCTGGCGGTAGCGCTTTGACTTTTGTATTTTCCCAAGTGCCAATTTAAAACAATTCAAGCGAAAAATGTTTTAAACCAGAAAATTTATTTTGCAAATTATTTCTTAAATTTGTGTTTTATATTTGATTACTTTTGAAAAGAATTTTTCAAATTGATTTAGAATTCAGCGGACAGACAGCTGAATTTCGCTGAATTCTCAAATTGTCCCCTGTGGGGCATGCGCTCCCCGTCGAGAACCACTGCTCTGTTTGCTTGCTAACATAACATACATGCTCCAAAACATTCATAGTTCAAAATGAATATAGTATACATTTAAATATTTATAATAATAATAGTTCTACTATTTTATACTTGGTCTCTAAGGTTTCAAAATTGTAATCATAAGCGCAAATATATGTGTGAGTACTTTTGGTTTGGTTATATGAGCACTTTTTGAGTTGTTCAGAATCAAAAAACCGATTTTACGAGTTTTTTTTAGAAAATTTTGGAAAAATGTACCTTTTTGATTTATTATATCTCGCTTATTATTGGTGGAATTTTTAGTCTGTAATACCCAATCGATGCAGAATTTTATGTTCTATAATTTGTGAATAAAGATGTTTTTTGTAGAGTGAACAGTGTTTGAGTTATTTGCGAAATACTGAAAAAAGTTCAAAAATTTTGATGGTTTTGTGGTGCTACGTCTAAAGCTCACCATGAAAAATGGGACAAACTTCAAATTCCTTCATTTGGATGTAAAACAAAGTGATTAAAACAATTGCTAGCTTTCCGCGAATTTTTGGTTAGTTCGGCTCTTTTTTGAACTAATTTTATTGTCCTGCTAGTTATTTTGAGTAATGTACAATAGGGTGGTATGAAAAAAGTGAAGTTGGTATTTCCGAGTCGCACGGAAAAGTTGAGATTGGTAAATACAAGAAAAACAAAATAAAAAATTATTCAAATCGGATTTTATCTTCCAATCCCGCAAACCGCCTAAATATTAAAAAAAATTGAAAAGTTCTGATTTTTTCAGAATTAAAAGAAAAGTTTTATGTATATATATTTTTTATCACTATAGTGAAAAATATTTTCAGATTGTACTGTTTAATAATAATAATTACAAAAATTGCATTTAAGAGAATATCTTCCAATCGCACAAACTGCCTAAAATTTCAAAAATTTGAGAATTTCTGATTTTTTCAGCATTTAAAAAAAAAAATTATGTATATACATTTTTTATCGCTATAATGAAAAATATTATCAGATTGTACTCTGTTTAATAATAATAATAAATTGCATTTAGCGAATATCGTCTGATCACGCAAGCTCAAATAAAAATCAGAAAAATTTAAATTTTGATTGATTTGGATGAATTAAGAAAATAATCACATGAGGTCAGTTTGTGTTCCAATGTTAACAGTTGCATATAACTTGTACAGCTCTTTGCTTGTTTAGATATTTGATAATATTTAAACAACCCAGAACTTACCACGGAGAGGTGGCTGCACTTCAAGTCCCACCCACACCCTTTCCTCCATCCAACCAATAAGGGTGTTTACTACTTACATTACTTAAATACATAATTTGTTATTTCATCTGTTTAATTCTGATTGTTAGACGCAACTTTCTACTGCGATTTGGTGGTAAAGATTGGTATCATGGACCTCTTGATTTCTGTGTGGCCCTGATGCATCATCTCTTGATTGGGGCCCACATACCTTAAGCGATGCTTCCGTTACCAATTTGACACAGCTTGATAGCTTGCATGTGGCAGGGAAATGTATTAGCATCCCAGTCTGGAGTATCACCTGATTAAACAAAGGAATGTATTTTTTCATTTGTTACTCTCCATAAAAGAGTTGGAAATGATAATTTTTCTACATTCCAATCAATACTGTATAGTCTGCCGCACTGAAGTTTAAAGTAGGAATGATAAAATTTCTGATGCCTTTACCTTTTGAAACAGTCTACCTGGCTTTTAACACTCTTCTTAGCCCTAGCTCTCTATGTGCCTCTTCTTATCAAAGACCATTGCCATCAGTAGGTTTTCCAGGTGGGCAAACAATGAGTTTCATTCAATTACAGGGAATACCACTTTCTTCAGGTCGTCAGGCAAGTATTGAGATGTTTCTATTGCTCTGTACAGATGAATAGGCCCATCTGTAATGTACTTACTGCATTTTATTTCAAACTAAACTGGGATGTAAGATTTAAAAATAAATGTCACTATGGTTTTAAGGCATATGGATTTTCTACGTTCACGTAAAGTTGAAGTTCTCTATTTGCACAAATGAGCCATCTGGCATGTGAATTTGGGCCAGGGTCACGCTTTGATAAGTCATTTGGAAAATTGCCACTTTCACATTTCGACTTATGCCAAAAAGATATCTTTGGTTCTTGCTCAACAGTTGTCTGTCCACTTTTTGAATTTCGCAATCAAATAATTAAAATTTATCACAGAGAGCTTTTCACAACCAATGAGATTCTGCCCAATTGGTCCACTAAATGATCTTGGGCCAGTTGTTTCACCATCCAAATGTTGAAAAAGATGGCAGAAAGGTAATTTAAGCAAAATGAAATAAACAAACAATCCACTGAAGTGGTCATGCAAGATGCACTTCAAGCTGTCTGATAGCACCACCTTTCCATCCTGTATTGGTATTTGTACCACTACAGCACAACCAAATCTAAGTAGTCAAGTGAAACCCTTCTTCAATAATCAGCTCAATAGTATCAATTTATATTTAAATCTTAACCTGAGACCACAAACTGACCTCAGTTAATTATTTTCTTAATGCATAAAAATCGCTCAAAATTGAAATTCCCGATTTTTATTGAGCGTGATCGGAAGATATTCTCTAAACGCAATTTATTATTATTAGTAAACAAAGCATAATCTGCAAATATTTTTCACTATAGCGTTAAAAAATGTATATACTTAATTTTTTTTTTTTAATGCTGAAAAAATTGGAAATTCTCAACTTTTTTGAATTTTTAGGCGGTTTGCGCGATCATCGTAAGATATTCTCTAAATGCGATTTTTAAAAATTATTATTATTAAACAATACAATCTGCAAACATTTTTCACTATAGTGATAAAAAAATTATATACGTAAAACTTTTTTTAAATTCTGAAAAATTCGGAAATTTTCATTTTTTAAAATTTTTTAGGCAGTTTGCAGGATTGGAAGATAAAGTCTGATTTGAATAATTTTTTTTGTGCTTGTATTTACCAATCATAACTTTTCCGCACTATAGCAACTCGGAAATGCGAACTTCACTTTTTTCACATCCCCCTAATATTGTTGATGTTGGACCAGAGTGTGTGCACACTTTTGCACATTTGGGTGCTACGCACTCTTACACTATCATCACGAAATAACTTTGAAATGTCAGTAATGCCATCTATTGATAAGCAATTCCAAATCACTTAGGTGACAGGTAGTCTAATAATAATCTAATCGAAAAAAGACAAAAAGAAAAGATTATCTTTGTAATCTTTATTATGATTCCATTTTCAAAAACAATAAATATTATAATGAGAAGTCCCAAATCACTTTTTCTCTTGTAAATCTATAAAAATTTCACCAAAATACACAGATTTTTTTCACCATAAACTTATGTCATTATATCATTTACAACTGTAGCTAAACACAAAACTCTGTTTTGGGATTGGATAATCGCTTTGCGTGCTCTTGTACACCACACACTCTTGCACCACTTTACCCTATATATTAATTACATAGCTAGATAATATGTTCTTTGATAAATTTTGTTGTTTTGTGACAAACCTGATTTCATTTTAAGATTATTAAACTGATAAAGAGTTTGTTTTGGAGATACAAATATTTTGTTAAAGGTCCATTTTAAGGCAAATAAATTTGCTAATATTTTTGTATTAATATGAAAAAAAATATGAAGTCTTTTTTAAAGAAGCAAAAAATTTCCTAGGCAAATCCTTCAAACTATAACTTGTTAAACTTTTGATCAACAGTAATTTGATTAAGAACATTTATTTTATGTTTTAAAATATGTTCTTGCAACCTACAAACTGTCAGCAGTTCTTGTTCTGACAAAATAGTTTTTGTCAATAGAAAATTCAAATAGTTATCTCTATGAGCCATGATCAAAAGAAGTGCTGTGTAGACTATTATGCTACTTGTAGTTTCTTCTTCTGTGAGATGCTGAGTGACTGGTGCTTCATCGACAGAAGTCACACAGCTTTGAATCAACCATTCAAATGCAGTCACTTTGATTTATTCATCAAATCTTAGTTAAAAAGTTCATTGTTTTCTTTGTAAATGATATGGAGCTCTCTAAGAGTTGTCTGCTGTGGAAATTAATATTCTTAAATAAAAATAAATTTCTGTTTTACTTAAAAGTACTACTACTTCTACTAGTATACCTAACAAACCAAATGCTATGAATTCAAATAAAGAAGTTAGTTTGACATATGAAGCAAAGTGCCTCTTTGTTAATATTATTGTTTTTTTTTATAATTGTTTTTTAGTTTTGTTCTACAGTGTAAACTTAAACTGAGTGATTAGTATGTTTTTTAATTAGTTTAATTTCATGATTTTGTTACCATTAAAGGATATCTTATATTTACTTCAGATATATATAACTTTTATGTACTTTTGATATGTATGAATATCTTATCTTAAAATGTTTGTAATTTTGTGTCCTTGATAATATAGAAAAAATTTAAACTTTTCTTTTTCTGTGGTTTAAGATCAAATAGACGTCTGCATGGGCTGAATTTTCTATCCCCGGCCCTGTATAAAAATTAAAAGTTTGACCTGGTCCATTTATGATTTTGTAGTTCATGGCCTGGTCTGGCCTGTGGAAAAATCAGTGAAAACAGGTCCAGCACATGCAAAAATCAATGAAATCAGGCCCTGCCCAGCCCAACTGACTCAATTTCTACAAAAAATTCCATTTTTTCTTAACATATAATTAAGATTATTTTAATGAATACTGCATATATGTTAATGGAGAATTTTTACAGTTTATATTAGATTATTATATCTTTACAAGCAATAGAAAACAGAGTAGCAACATTAATGATCACTCAGACTCTTAGACTATTACATTCAAATAAAGACATTAAAAAATTAATGTAGTTTAGAATAAAAGAAAAAAGATAGTTAAAAACATCATAACTTTTGTTGCTGTATAATAAAAAAAGTAGATTTAAAAAAAAAAATTCTGTATAATTTATTAAAGTAATATTTCCAAAGATTTTAACAAAAGTTCGTTATTGCGATTACTATTTTTACAAAACAAATTGCTTGCTTGAGATGCCCTGGGAACAATGAAGTCCAGTTCCGGTCAGAGTATATAGAATAAAATGTAAACCTGATCTCACCCTGTCCGAGTCTGCTTAAAAATTTAAGCCCGAACTCAGACATGATGTAACTGTCTGATGCCGATTTCTACGCTGGACATGTTATATTTCTGTATTGATCTTGTCAAGCTAATATTAGCTTGTGCAGCTTATTTATACTTATTCTCATCCTAGTCACATCCATTGAAAATTGTTCATATTTTATCTGCATAGTTTGATTCTAAAATACTAATATGAAACGCAAAAGAGCTCAATTTTTACTTAAAAAGTGACATTTAAATATAGAAATAGATGTTAAAATCCTCCGATTACATCTATTTCCATGGCTGCCAACTACTATGCCTTTTCAACGTCAAAAAAATATTTTTTAACCAGAATTTTTAATTGATAAATAAATTAAATGTTGTACTACGTTTCAATAAATAAAGAGAACACTAATTTTATTAAATAATTTTGTTGATTTAGCACATGTTTATATGATTTAAAAAGCTGTAGAAGTTGACAGCTATATATTTCTTATTAAATGTCATCTTTTAAGTAAAAGTTGAGCTCTTTTGAGTTTTATATTAGTATTTTATAAATAACACAAGGTGAATATTTGCATTTTGCCCTATGATTTTAATTTAGTTTGATTCTTTTTCACTTATATCGGTCAGTTGGCCAGCTTAATTTTCTTATCGGCCGGGCTTGTCCATTTAATTTTTATCAGCCCACCCTGGCCCGTTTATTAATTTTTATCAGCCCAGCCCATTAAAAAAATTGTCTCTATTCTGCCGGCACATTTGAAAATTTGTCTTCTTTGTGCTGGGTCAGGTATAGGCCTCGGGACAGGCCCATGCAGACCACTAACATCAAGTGATTACCTACTTTAAAATAAAAATATAATTCTCTTAAATTATGTTATGGAAATAGTTTTTAAGCATATTTTAATTGAATTTTTCTTTTTCTTAGAAGCTGTTAAAACTAGCACATTCACATTAATTTCTGAATTATATAAACAGAATGGAATAAGGTCCCTTTTTTCAGGTATTGTCTGAAATTTTGAAATATGTATATATTTATGAATCCTTTTATACTTCAAGTGATGTGAAATACTAAGGCATAATTTAAATGTCTTATATATTTACATTAAAACTAGATTTTTATGTTGTATATGCTGAAAAACTAAAATTTTTTTTGCTACTTATTTCATAGTGATATTATTAAATTGATAAAACTTGGTCCTAAATTCCTAAATTCTATATGAAAGAATATACATAAAATTAATTTTGTTTTGTTAAAAAAAAAAAAAAAAAGAGTTTCAGATTTAGTTCAAGACTTTCATGTATTGCATGGATACAAATAAAATATTGTGATTTAATTTAATACAGATTTATTTTTATCTGTATCTTTCCTCTTTTTGAAATGAAAATTGGAAAATCTGAGCATGTCTCCCTAATATTTTTCATTTTGTTTTATTATTTATTTATCTGGTATGTGTTTCAAATACTTGATCTTATGCACCTTTTTAAGTGTATTTTCTTTACACTCTTGCTTTTTCCTCTGTATTTCCCTCTCTTTTTTATGCATTGCTTTCTGTGCATTTGTTTCTTTTTTGACATCCATTGCTTTTTTTATATTTAGAATATTAGTACATTTTTACAAACCACAACTGCTAACTTAGCTTATGTAGGTTACTTTATTGTAGAATACAGTATTGTAGCACACACTATTTTTAAGATATTAAAATTATGATTATGACATGCACAGACATATTCAAAATGTACTTGTAACTTTTTGAATTAATTTCTTATGAGATTGCCAGTATAAAATGAAGATTTAAACATCTGATATTTAAGATATTAAGTGTACTGTGAATATAAAAAAAATACATCCCATAAAATTTAATTGCCAAATTATCATAAAAAAAATGGAAATAGCCATTTTGCTGGAAATTATGTGTTCTTTCAATTTATTTAAAAAAATTAAGCTTAGGGTGATATCTTTGTACTGAACAGGGGTGATTCTGTTTCAAAAATTCCAAAAACTTAAGGCAATCAGTTCTGAAAATTTTAAAAATTAGGTCATCAGTGTGAAAATTTGGACATTAAAATTTTTATAAAATGTACAAGAATAAAAAATCTGGAATGTTAAAACAAACTTAACATAAAACCCTCTTAATAGATATTAGCCTAGATTGAATTGTGTTTATGTAAATATTTACATCATGAATTCCCTTTCTCATAAGCAATAGTGAAGCCCATTTCAATAGTTTCTGGAGTGGGACAAAATTTTCTTTGAGTGGTAGGGTTTGAAATAGCATGCAGGATTGCGTGGATTACATACAAAATAGGAAAATCCTGCATAATAAAAAATGCTGTATGGTATTTTACCTTCCTTAAATTCTTCACAGGTATGTGATTCTTCCATGAAAATGTTTTAATTTTCATAGAGGTCAGCAATTTTTTTTTTCCCTGAGAAATTTCACAAAATTAATTCCTGAATTGGTCATGAAAAAAATCACAAATTTCTTCAACTGATCATGTATTTCTTCAAAGATCTTAGAAACAGCAATTTTCTTCAATTGATCGCTGAAAAAAATTGTAAATTTCAACAATCTGTCTGAGAAAAAAAATCAGATTCATCTGTCAGTTGCACAAAAAAATCATGAATTTCACAAAATATTGAGCAAAAAAATCACAAGTTTCGATAAATGATCTGGAATTTCAACAAAAAGATCGTGGAAACAAAAAGCAAGTTTTGTTAATCAGCCATGAAAAAATATCACTAATTTTGTCAGTCAGTCGCAGAAAATATTTGAAATTTTGACATACAGTCATGGAAAAAAAATCAATTTTGTCAATCAATCACAGAAAAAACCGCTAATTTCGTCAAATGATCATGGGGAAAAAAATGTAGATTTTGTCAAAGAGTCGCTAAAAAAAAAAGGAATTTTGTCAAAATATTGTGAGAAAAAAATTGTGAATTTCATGAAACGATTGCTGAAAAAAAAATCGTGAATTTCATCAAATGTGTTTTGCAATGGGGGTTTTTACTAAAAATTATCACCCAATGAAAAAAACGTAGCACTTATGCAGAGTTATATTTAAGAAAAGCATAAATGGAAGGTGTAGTTGGTGAAGTAACGTCCATGGTATGATGTCATGAAGAGAAAAATTAGTTACAAAAATAACATTCTTGTAGCAGCATACAAATATGCATATTGACTTGAGATAATTAACTTTAAAAGCAGAGACAAAGTAAAGGATCAATTTGAGTTTATAGAAAAATAAACAGTCATGAAATTAAAGTGGCAGGTTTAGCAAATAAAAACTTAAACATAATATCTTGACTGAAAATAATAACCTTCAGTAGAATTTGAAACATGAAGACAGACACACTTTATATTTAAATACAGGAACATAAGTTAAACTATACATAGTTTACTCATATGAAATACTGACTTTTATGATTTAACAACCATAGCAAAATAATGAACTCTTTTCAATTAGCCTAATATTTCCCAGTAGTAAGCAAGACCAGCTTTACTCATGTTCATAATAGAAAAGCCAGTAAAAATCCATTTAAGCTAACTTCCACTTTGCTTCTTAAATTGGGAAAATGTATATGCACTTACTTGCCGATATACCCCCATCTTTAGAACATTCCATCTATGTTACATACAATAACAATTATCTCTGAATCGAATGAGCAATTGACTGGATTGCGAAATGCAATGTCACCATATAGTGATGGAAAAAGACAAATTGCCAAACTATTGCAAGTCATAGTGACACTAAGCAATGTCGATAGCATGCATCAATTTATGAAAAAAAAAACCAGGAGATTGAGCTATAAAGATATTGTAACAGAAAATAGAATGCAGGATAACTTTAAGTTACAATAGGTAAAAAAATGTAAATTAAGGTAAGTGATTATGATATTTAAATAAACTTTTAATAAAAACTATTTTAAATAAAGATTGGTTAAAAATGTAAACAAAATATGAAAAATGGTTAAACAAAAAAGTAATTTAAGTTGCTGAGACGAGGAGAACACAGGAAAAACATAATTAGATCATGTCAAAATGACCATTGAAGAAAATCTTAAAATTCAATCGGCCATGATGTAATCAGCACATAAACATTGTGAATAGGTTACAAAATTTGCAAATTTTTTGCTCCGTAAGGATAAGAAAATTTTCATTACTTATTTTGTGCCAATAAAAAGTTTCAATAATGATTTTCTGCCTTCCTCTTCAGACTGATTTTAAATCCATACAATTCAGAAATCTACAAAGCCCTTGGCTTCAGATGAAGTCAATTGAGTCAGTTGTTGCCTTTTTTCATTGTGGGTTGGGTTGGCTTTAATTGTTTTGAGTTCTGATGGGTTTTCACTATTGCGCGTGGGTTCATGTTGACCCGATTTTTCAAAGAAATCCTAAATATTTTCAGATGAAAAAGCTTACCAGAAAATTCTCTCCGTTTCAGAAAACATTTGTCAAAATCACCTAAAAATGAAATAAGAAATCATCAAATATTCAAAAATCTCAAAGAGCAAAATTTACTGTATTGGGCGAAAAGATTGAGAGTGGGTTCCTTTTATAAATGTCAAAAGATCTATGCGAAATGAGAAGAAAGGCTTAAAATCCTATAGAGTTTGTAGAAGAGGAAATTTAGTATATTGAGCTGAAAAATTGAAACTGGATTCTTTTGATGAACGTCAAAAAATCAATGCAAAACATGAAAAGTCACTTAAAAAATGCCCAAAAAGTTTATAATTAGCTGTAGGAATTCCGAATATATATATTTTTTTATAAGAGCACAAAATTTATTATATTGGGCTAAAAGATTGAAACCAGATTATTTTTACTAATGTGGAAAATTCTCTTTGAAAAATGAAAAAAAAAACATAAAAACTTTAGAAAATTTAATCCAAAAACTGGCTTTGAAGTGCATAAATTCAGATATGCAAGTACCTTCCTGCCAAATCTTGTAGATCTATATGCAGTGGTCTCTTTAGAAAACAGCACATACACACAAACAGACATTTTTCTTTCTTATTATAGATATTGTTTTTAGTATGAAACAATATACTGAAATAACTTTTGGAAAATCAGATTAAGGGTCCTCTCCCCTCATGCGAAAAGACCCACTCACTAAAGTTAATAATATGGGACATTATTATTGTAATATATAGTCTGCATTTCAATATTTTTAAATGACTATTTTTTTGCATTGGATAGCTGAGATGATTCTCTATTTCCGCCGTTGATTACTTTTTCGGTTTTCTTTGCAGATTTTTTTATGAAGATACTTTCATTTTCAACCAGCTCTGAAAGTGAAAGCCCCTGTCACGCTCGTTGACCTAATTGTTTGGAGTTTTCCGTGGTTTTCTTTGAACCTTGCCATAAATACAGGTTAGGATCCCTTAGAAAGACCCTCATGGAGGGTACTTGACCTAGGGTCTATATCCCTTGAGTAGATAATCGGCCATCATAAATCAACCAACCAACCAAACGAAAGTGAAAGTATCTTCGTAAAAAAAATCTGCAAAGAAAATTGAAAAAGTAATCAATGGCAGATATAGAGATTGATCTCAGCTGTCCAATGCAAACAAAATCATTTAAAAATATTGAAATGCAGATGATATATTAAAAAATAATGCCCCATAGGATTAACGTTAGCGAGCGGTCTGTTTGCATGAGAGGAGAGAACCCTTAACCCAATCTGCAGAAATCTAACTGATCTTAAAACCAACCCAAACTGAGAACAATTGGAATTAACCTGACCTGCAACAAAAATAATTAATGTTGGAATGGGGTGGGAATAATTACCCTCCCCCCTCTGCTGTAACATTTCAGAATTTGCTGTGAATTTCAGATTTTTTTTTCTTACTCAGATTCTCCTCCTGGTATTGAAATTGTACCAAACTAAAGATAACCGTATGAATATCCAATTCTGACAGTATATTTGGATGTTTTTGTAAATTTTACCGTCAGATGCAAAACGGGAAGTCATTCTGTCAAATAGTTTAGCAATTATAAAGGTTTAAAGTGGGGAACTTCTAATGATTAATTCCTTTTTAATTGCTACAAAATAGACTGCAATTCAGGTAGTTTTTAAAGCATAATTTAGAAATTACTTGTCAGAAAAACTATAATTTTAGATCATAATGAATCAGGCATGGAAAGAGTTCTGCCTTTAGGCAGAATTCTGCCTTTTTGAGGACGATTTTGGCCATTTTCTGGATCGATGCAAAAATGCAAAGAAATTTTTTTTTGGAGGGGGGTCATGAAGTTTTGTCGGACTTTTCGCTAGCTCAAATCGGAAATTGGATGCTCCCTAAATCGAAAGTAATCGTGTGTGGAGCGGCGTATTTCGTGGGGTGAAAATCTATTTTTAGACTTTAAGATCGGAAGCAGTTTTGCGAATGATTTCGGAGGAGTAGAGGAATGGTGTGCGTTTGCTAATGAGTTGTTGAGTCAAAGGTCATCTTTATGCGGAAGTAAATAGCGGTGGAAAAAATCTGCAGATAAAGATGATTCATTCTGGACTGAGGTGTTTTAAAGCGGTAGTAAATAAGAGCTTTGCTACTGATCTTTCAGATTTTTTTTTTTCTTTCTTTCTTTCAGAGCTATATCATTTTCATGCTAAAAGTTTTTAATTTTTTCCAACGAAAAATCACCGTTTTAGAATAACTTGCTTAATATGTTAGAAATTTTATTTCAGGAATTTTTTCTAAATAATACATATGAATGAATACATATGTATTCATTCATATATTTGGACATAGAAAAATAAAGATTAATGCATTTATTACAAATTTGATTGCCGTTTGTTTCATAAAGATTGGTACTACGAATTAAGAGGCATTGGGTTCGGTAACCCCAGGGTTTAATTTCTAAGAAAAAAAAAAGTACCGGAGCCCTAATATTCCTGCAGTACTAACATCTTTAGCGTACCTCCCCCCCCCCCCCCCCCCCCTTACCTCCTCCGTTACTCGAATCTGCCTTTTCATATTTCATACATTATTTTCAAAATTTAAAGCATTGTTTTTTTATTTAGCAAAATAAAAATTTTAAATACATTTATCTGCGTACACTTAGCTATCAACTATTCCACTTTTTTAGTTATTACTACTTCCAAATAGAAACCTTTGCCCAATCTTAATGTTAATTAATTGCAGAATTCTGCGATTAAATAAGCTCAGGATTATGATTCGGAAAGAGTGTTAACACAAAAAATTAATAGTTCGCAACTGTGCAGAATAGAAAAAGACCATTTCTGTTTACTCTTTATTCTGATCAAAATAGCATTAAAATGATTTGAAATGGAAATAAATAAAATTTTGAATTTAAGACAGATTGAGATCGAGCCTGTCCAAACCCGGAGACTGATATAAAAATCGAGCCTGTTTCATCTCCATCTCTTACGTGAGCGACACATTACGTCAGTTATAATTGTTTTGAAACAAAAGAAGGCAAAAAATTGGAGATGGGAGGGAAAGGAAAGTGTTATTTAGGATTCGTTTTTTGGAAGCGTTATTGCACTGGGCTCCGGAGCAAACTGTTTATGAGCTCCAGTGAATCCTGGGCAATATTTAAATTTTTACTTAAAATAGAGAAGTACCGGCGCAAATTAAGCCCTGGATAACCCGATTGTACTGGAACCTGGCCTGACCCGTGGTCCAGATTCGTTTGGCAGTAATTTGTTTTGTTGTGGGTCGCATTCGATTCGGATCAGTTTGACTTTTGTTTACATTTTGCGGGTCAGATTCGATTCGGGTACCGTTGACTTTAATTTGTTTCGTGTTCGGACCACGTTAGGTTTCACTTTTACGGGTCCGGGTGAGGTAAATGAGGAATATTCTTACATTTTGTGTTCGGGTTAAAGTTTGTCAAATTTCGGGTCAATGTTTTAGTTTGGGTTGACTACAAATAAAATTTTCAGATATAACCCAAAACCCGGAACTATAACCTTACTAACTATGAATTATCAGGGACCAATTGACAAATGCGCTCTGGGCACACAGATGCTTGCACGTCCCCTTGCACGTATGTTTACAGCAGTCTTGAGTTTAAAAATATATTATTGAAAGTGGTACTTATTAAGATAACCACTACAAACTTTAACACTTTTGTGATATTTAATGTTTTCATAAATTTTCTTCTCAATTTTTTAGCATTAAAAGTTTTTATAACATCCTCATAATCTTAAGTGTTCTATCTCGCTGACACGATTTTTCGAAATCGGTTCCGAAAGTGAAAGTATCCTAATTAAAAAAAAAACCTGTAAACAAAATTGACAAAGTAAAAAACGGCCTTTGTAGAGATCAACCTCAACTATCCAATGAAAAAAAAATATTGAAATGCAAACGAGATATTAAAAAAAATTTCTTCCATAGGATTAACATTAGCGAACAGGTGTTTTCACGTGAGTAATGTAGCCCTTAAAAAGTTATTTTCAAATGGAAATAATAATAAACAGATTTTTCTCATATTAATTTTGTTTCTTTATAGTTAAAACTTCATCAGATTTTGGCCAATAATTGAAAATACTTGCCAAGTCTCCTGTTTTTCAATAGAGACACCTTTATTTTGAGATTTACAAAATTTAACACACATCCATTTAAAAAAAATCTGTTTTATTTATCTATTTTTCTCCTTGTAATTTTCCTGTTTATGTAAAATTTAAAACTGCACTCTACTCTAGAAAATTCCCATAGTAGAATCTCCCTACTTTTTTCTCCAAATTTGGCGTATGAAGTCGAAAAAGTTCAGCCTTTTTTTCTTTTCCTCACTTTCATGCCTGATGAATAGAGGAAAGTATATTCAACTATATAAATTATATCCAATGGTTGGAGTATCATAGTTGAGAATTTTTCCAATGGAGCGAAAATATGCTGGGACCAGGACTCGAACCTGGTACTTTGGTTTGCCGTACCAACAACTATGATACTCCAACCATTGGAAATAATTTTAGATTCATATATTTAAAGCTACTAAAAATTTATTTCTGTTTAAAAATTTCATTGATTACAATTCATATTTTTTCAAAAAATCACTTTCAAAGTATGTATTTTTTCTAAATCAACTATTGATATAATTATGAATTGTAACCTATAATTTTTTTAACAGTAGTAGATTTCTAAAAGCTTTACTTATGGAAATATAAAATTACAGCTTATTCCAACAAGTAATTTTTGAGTTATCATCTAAAAACTACCCACATTGTAATCTACAGGGGGTGGACAAAATAATACGAACATTCATGAAAAATGCTGAAAAGAGCAATATCTAGAAAAATACATCAGGAATTAACCTGAAACTGCAGGTGTGTAAACAGTATAGTATAAGTGATTTCCGTGAAGATGTTTTCCCGAAATCCCATAGGGGACTGTCAACAAATTGAGCTAAGTATATAGAGCAACTTTTGTGAAAGTCTCAAAATCATAGCTTGAAAATTCTGTAAATTATCGTCGATAGAATAAGCTCAAAATCCGTTGTTCCCAAAAAGAAGCAAAAAGATGAGGGGTTGTATCAAATATCTGTTGATTAGTGCCAAGATAGCATACACAATATTGCACGTACTACTATATTTGGATACAACCCCTCATATTTTTGCTTCCTTTTGGGAACAACGGATTTCGAGCTTATTATTCTATCGACGATAATTTACAGAATTTTCAAGCTATGATTTTGACTTTCACAAAAGTTGCTCTATATACTTAGCTAATACATTATACATATTATATTTTGATTGCATTCACGCATGCGCAGTGAAACATTTTTTAGTAAACCTGCTCATTTTTCATACAATTTTTAATATTTTTTAATTCTGATTGCAGAGTATTAAGTACAATGTTGTTTGTCATTTTCTGAAAAGAACTTTTTTTTATATTAAAAACTTTGCAAATTATAAGCAAAAAACTAATCGAAATTTGGGACTGTTTTTATAAAAACCATAATTTCTCTACGAGTATACATGCTATCCTCATAAAAATGAAAACGGTATATTAAAATAAGCAACTTATTAATAACCTCGAGTTTGAATGCTTTTGCTACATTAGTTTTTACAGGGTTATCCAAAAGATATTCGTCCTTTTTCAATTTGTTGACAGTCCCCTATGGGCTTTCGGGAAAACATCTTCACGGAAATATATAACTTATACTATACTTTTTACACACCTGCAGTTTCAGGTTAATTCCTCATGTATTTTTCTAGATATTGCTCTTTTCATGATTTTTCATGAATGTTCGCATTATTTTGTCCACCCCCTGTATTTTGCAATGATTATAGAGAAATTTAACATTAAGAGTTCCTAACTTTGATACTTTGAACATTCATAATTCCTGAACTGCTTGACTGACTGACTTCCCATTTGGTATCCTAAGGTAAAATTTACTGAAAAAACAAATATTTTGCCAAAATTGAGTGTTTATATTGACATATTTGGAATTTAATACAATGCACCCTATGTGTTTTGTGACAATTTGGTGATTAAATTTTATGGGGTGTATCTATTATTTCATACTGACTGTACAAGTAATTAGTAATGAAGAAGTTGATGGTTTTTTCAAGTGTAATTTTTAATAAGCATATTAGAATTTTTTAGACTAAAATTAAATGGTGTAAAGCAATTTTTTTTCATCTTGTCACTTCCTCGTTCATTTTTATATTGTAGTAATTACCTAGATTTGGTGATTATTGAGAGTTTTATAAGAATAACAATTAGAAAAGACTATCAAATTAGAAAATGTTAAATCATTATCAATGAAATAAAGTTACTATGGCGTTGATGAATTCCAGAGGTGACATTTTGATGAGATTTTATTTTATTTAGCAAATTTAAATGAACTAGAGCTCTGATTATCATTAATTGAGATGAAAGGAGACTTTGATTGTAAATACATGCTCCGTTTATTAGTAATCCAGGTTCTTTACAGGGTACAATACAAGGCCAGCAATCAAACGCTGGTGTTAGTGAGGAGGTGTAAGGAAATTACATTTTGATAATGCACAGAGCGGGAGCAGAGTACATCTAGAAAAACTGTTACAACTTTCTCACCTGGTATGAGGCTTTGGCGAGCAATAAGCAATAAAAATTAGCCAAAAATAGATGTTCTGGCAATACAGGAGTCAGAGGAAACATATTTGATTTTATATGTTAGTAACAAATCGAAAGGGATTGAGTGAAAGAGCAATTATGAATTTTATCACAAATCTGATTAAAACTGCCTAATGGAACCTGATGAATTTTTGCAAGAAACCGCCCTAAAAGGTTACCATGTAAAAGGCAGAAGATGAGAGCTAAAATTATCACAAGTGGGCACTGATATACCATATATGGCAAGTAAAAGGCCATGTGAGTAAGAAAAGAAGGAAAGAATTTTTATATGCCATGAGAATTGACAGCAGATGCATTAACGGTTGAAGTATAGATGTAGAGTACATCTGTGAACAAAGATTTCTCACTGTTTCTAAATGTAAGACTTTTTTTTTTAAATAGATGAAAATGCAGTCAGAGGATATTAATGGCTGAATTAAAATGAGAGTTTAAATTTTAGGAAAATGAAACTGGGAATAAATAATTTGTGACCAGACAATTAAATTTCCCATTGAGAAAAATTAAAAACCTTATACCTTTTTTTTTGGGTGGGGGGGGGGGGGGGTTGCTATTCATCCAAACACATAAATTATATTGTAATATATGAAGTTAAATTTCCTTCATAGTTACTAAAATAAAATTATGCTTACCTTAAATTCATTTTTTTTCTTCAATTCTTCATCACTTTACTGTACTCTTTATTTTAGATTTTTATAATTATATAAACCTGATGCATTTTATGTTTTAGCTTTAGCACTGTATTTTTATTGTTTTTTTCTACAAGTTTATTATGAAATTTTTTCATATGTTCTGATTTTTAATTTCCACCTGATCCTTTAATTTAGATTTTAATTAATATTATAAATCTGTGAATAAGTGCAATTACTGCTGGGGTTAATTTAAAATATAGTTTATGGCTGATGTGAATATTTGCCTTAATTTTTCACCCATTTTTTTCATTAAAGGTACTAATCTTTAATAGCCACTTGTATTTTCTCGAAATTATTTGACATAGTCTTACATTTATTTCAATACTGTTTATTTGCATGATTTTACTCTTATGTTGCTAACTATTGGTATTTATTGGTTTCTAGGTTTAGTTCCAAGAATTATGAAAGTAGCTCCATCTTGTGCAATAATGATATCATCGTATGAATTTGGGAAAGCTTATTTTCGAAAGAGGAAAGAAAAAAATTATACATCATAAGTTATTTTATAGCTTACTTTATGATTAAATACTGCATGCCAAATTGTTGGGAATATGTAAAGAAAAATACATTATTGCTTTTTAAATGTTAAGTTTTAAAGTATATTTCTTTTTACTTATTGATTTTATATTTATAATAATATTGATTTTGTGGAAATGGAAAACATATATAGAATTAGTTTGTCATTAGTGCACTTGTAGCACAAAAAATATAAATTATAAGTATTAGTAAATTTGGGTGCTATGCAATCAATTTTAGTTTACAAGTACTATAAAATTTCCTTAAAATATATGTTGCTAAAATATGTGAAACAGGCTTATATCGAGTTTAATATATGAAGGGTTTTCAATTAAAATAGAAAAAAAAAAACTTGCATGCAATATTGTTGTCCACAATAGTATGAAACAACTTAAAAAAATGCCTCTGTTATGAGACAAGAAAGTTCTTGTGTGATATAAAACACTAGTCCAGAGACATTTTTTCATCCTTTTGAAAATTATCAATTTTACACAAGTACCATTTTTCTTGAGAATCTTTCATATGGATTAGTTCATGGAAATTTCTTTCTTAATGTTTTCATTGTAATTTTTTAGTAAATCTTTTTTTTTTTTTTAACATTATTGAATGTTAAAATTACTCATAATTTCATACATAATTTTCACTGACTGAAAATGTTTTTTTATCTTTTAATTATTGTTAATGTAAAATATTCAAAAGGATGTATGATTGCCTTTAAATGCTTTGCCAGTTATTACACATCTGATGTATAATAATACAGTACAAAGCCAAAAACCCTTATGATGTACCTGTGTGTACTGATCATAAATTTACATTATTAATGTAAGACTAGAAGTTAAACAAAATTTTAATTGATCACAAATTAAGATTGAAAAAAACTGTCATTGGACTGCAGAAGGAAAAAAATGAATTATGTTAATTACTTCTATGTTACTTTAAAAGATTATTTCGTAAAAAAAAAATTGAGAACATAAATGGTTTAAAATGTGCAGTTTTATGAACACATATGTATAGTCTCATATGATAATTAAAAATGTGATAATACACAAGAGCCTGTAAAATGTAACAATATTTGTATGTTATATTGTTTTGATGTAATGCTAGTTATTATTTGTTGTAAAAGGATCATCTTACTCAGCTGATCCGAAACCTACTTATAAATATCTAATTATATGAAAAATAACTTTTTATGCATAGGTGAATATTTTTTTACTATGTGGGAGTGTGTATTATATTATGGTGTTAAAAAAAATGAAAACTAGTATTATTTATTAGTTTTACACTTTTCTCAATGTATATGCTACATAAATTAATTTATAACCTGTTAAATTTACTAAAATTGACATATCAGCAGTTTAATGCTGTTAAATATGAAAGAAACTCATTTTCCGTGACTATCATGCAGTGGTCATGTTTTGAATATGAGGCCTTTTTGGAAAATTCATAAGTAACTTTGGCAATTTTGGTGCACTGATTGTGCATTATATTGTCGAGTATCTTAGTTCTTGATCTCACAAAAAAGTAAAAAAAAAAAAAAAAATCATTCAATAGTTCTGCATTTTACTGAGGATATATAATGCTTGATTAAGAAATTCAATAAATATGAAAAATACATCTTCCTTAATAGTAACACATTAGTTAATACATTGAACTTTTACTCATCTGCATTTACCCTATTTTGCATGCATGTCATAAATAAAATAAAAATTGCATCCCAGAACTTTTATCAAGAACTTTTTTAATCGTTTTAATAGATTGGTGTCCAAAAATTATCTGTTGTTCTTTTTAAAACTTATTTTCTATGTTAACATTGATATTAAAAATACTCAGAGATAGCATAAATATGGATTTGGTATGAGTCAATTCATGTAGTACAGATTTAATTTTATAATTTACAAATATAAAAGAAGTTTCAAAATATGACCCGTTAAAAAAAATCTGTCTCGAACACAATAATTTTTCAAAAAACAAATAACGGAATTAAAGAAAATGTACTAATTTGTTGTATGATCACTTTTAAGTGCTATACAAGCAAAACATTGCAGTCATGAGCTTTTAAGGCATTTATCCAATTTTTGCTAGGGTAAGTTGCATCATTACTATTTTAGCAATATATTCAGTTTTTTACCAAGTCATTGGTGGCTTACATTTAAAAACTTCCAAATGAATTGCAAGCATGCATACTCTGAATTAGATTTATTGAACTTGCAGGCTAGTCTATTCTATTGACTCCTTCAGCTCACAGTTTCTTTTCAACATACACTAAATGATGCCAGTTTGCATTATTCTGCTCTAATATAAAAGATCTTTTGACAGCATCTTGAAAATTTCTTCATTTAACTTTTCACCAGTCATGCCAATTTTCATCACATGTTTGGGTGTGCTGTAAATTGTGCAACACACAAAAATCTTTCAATTATTGCTTCTTATTTTAATGCTACAAGTAGGTTCGCATAAAAGATCATATATTGGCTCTATTATCATATCTTTTGTAATAATTTGTGAAAAAATATTAAACAGTATACTTACATTTATTTTGTTAAAATGTATTGAAAGAGAAATTTAATGGAATAAAATACTAATTATAACTGTTATTAAAGGAATATCTGCACAATTATAAAATGTTTTTAGACCTACACAATTAATCAGAACCTTCATCTGCATTATTTTCTCTATATGACAGCATAAGATCTGCTTTTTTGAATAATGTTGTAAATAAATGCTATGCATTCTTTGAACTTTATTGAAATTGAGAAATTCTTTTTTATGCTTCATATGTAACATGATCTTTTCATGCATGGATATCTGTATTTCATTTTTTCTCTTTCAAATTTTTATTTGAGCACTATAGGTAGCCAATGCAGTTTCAGGCAGACAAAATTTGGGTTCTGGATATGTAAAATGTTTTTTCATATTGGATTTTAATAATCTTCTCAGGAATGTAATTCTTCAGTTTGGGTATTCTGCAATACATACATATATATATATTGCATATAATACACTGGAGTTTATTTCAGCAATGTTCATCATTGTATAAAATATTACAAAACCACCATCTCTTTTTTCAGAATACTGAATATTCCCCACTCACATTTTTACAGGAATGAACACCTCCTTTGGTCAAATTGTAATTTATTTTTTGTTTTATTTTGAAATCCAAGTATAGAAATTCCTGCAATGTGCTATGTTATGAATAACATTCAATTAAATAATATATATGAAACCATCAAATGTTTTTAGTTTGATGCTTAACATTGTAGCACTGTCACATACCATATGTCTTTGACACCATAAAATATAGTTGGGAATATTGTTACTGAAAGCACAGCAGACATTATAAAATTCTCCTACAGCAAATATTTTCTATCCTGTCTAAAATTTCAGTCTACTGCAAATTGTTCTTTCAGGGAAATGATTATATAGTTGTCTATATCATGAAATTTGCACTCAAAGTATTCCTTCACATCAGTAAATTTGTGTTGGGAGGAGGAAAATTTAGCACATACATTTGCATATAGATGAGCCCCAACTCTTTGAAAAGAGTAAGGTATCTATTTAAAAATAAATACAATGAAATACTGTGAAGAGTCCAGTTGTTCCCAGAAAGCCACCCATCGAGCAATACATTTCATTCTCTTGAATGTTTTACATTTGTCAGGGCATTAAAATAAGAAGTCATTGACTCACTGGTAAAATATGTTGAAAGTTTCTCTTTTGAGAGAAATATAATTGTATGTCTTCTGAAAGAACTTTTAGTGTTCCTGTGTGTTTTTACTGCTGTTCTTGCTATTTTTTATTTTGTGAATGTCAGAATGATATTTTATTTAGGTGATTAATAAATAAATAAATAAAATAACAAAATAGAGCAATATAAATCAGGTGGGTTGAGAGAGCAAATTATAGTGTGGGTTTGAGCCTTACAGGCCCATATAATTTGGTTCCATTGTTTGTGATTCTTTGTGCTTTGTGCAAAAATTTGTCAAAGAAATATATTTAAAATTTTTTTTTTCATATGTAGTTCTACCTGATTTAAGAGTTGGAAAACAATCTGATGCAATATTATAATATTTGTTCTGTAATAAAACACATTTGAATTGCAGTTATATATCAATTTCTTTTTGCTATATCGCCAAGAAATTGTACTTCTGCTGAAATTGTAAAACTTGGTTAGCTATTTTTGTATTGCTTTAGTAGATTGTCTGATCACTTGAAATGTCTTCTAAACCTTTTAAATTATATTTTGATTTATTTCAAACTCTTCTTTACCATCTCTTGTTCACTGCCCTTTTTATGACTTGATAACAATTTTACTTCATGAAGAATCCTACAAATGCTTTCTTTGACTTTTCCACAACTTAACATAATGAAAAACCTTGAAATTTAAATTCTTCCTATAAGCAATACAGCTTAAAAATCAAAAGACCGAAACTCAATTTCACCAAAAAGATGGATCATTGCACAGCATGTGATTTTGCTTATTTACATAAATTTTAATTGAATTATTCTATTTCACTCATTCAGAAATTGTTACTGTCAACCAGTCTCTAACAAAAGTTAGCTTTTATGATAGGAAATTTAAAGTTTGCTCCCAAGTCTTAATTTTTGGACACTAGTATATATTAACATGGTTTTTGAATGGTCTTTAAGTTGGCTCAACCATACTCATATTTTACTTATCATACTGTGAAGTGTGCAACTCAATTTAACAAAGTTGCAGTCCTCAATATAATTTTATGCAACTTATATTTTTGAGATGCATTTATATATTTAAAATTTTCCATTTTATTTTTGATGTCCTTTCCATTTATGCATCCGTCCTTATCTGACAAATTTTCAAAGAACTTCTGAACCTCCTTATATCACATTTTTTGAAAAAAAGAAAATCACTAAGAAATATCAGATAGACATGCAATGCCAAGAAATTGCATAATGTTGGTTTGTACACCTCTTTTATAATTTTTTGATGTTATTTAAATATTAAAAAAGAATGATGCATGGACAGTAAGTAAAAACTCATTTATGTATAAGTTTAAGTACAAATTTACAACCCGGTGATTTGTGTAGATTTTATATCTATGTCTGAATTGTATATATATGTGTATTTGTAAGTTTCTCCCAATTAACCAAAGAGTATTTTAAGCATTTAAGTTTTAAACAAATTTCTTTAGTTTTAAACCATTTTAATTTGTATAAAATTTGCTTTGTATGAAATTTTGTTGTTATTGAGTATGTAGAAAGAATATTTATCAAGAGCCTCTTTTGTAATACACTCGAGCCTCACTTCACCATTTTTGTAAAGCTCATAAAACAAAACAAAACAAAAACTGTGAAATAAAAAAAAGTATGGTTATGCAGATATACTGTTTTGTGTACTTTCTTTATATTTATATATATAGCTGCACAAGAATGTGACACAATAATATAAAGCTCATTTTCTTAACTTCAATTGTCTGAAAAATTATTACACAGAAAATTATCTCATTTCATTTATCTAAGCAATATTCGTTCAAACTTTTTCTGTTTAAAATGAATAGTCATTTTTATAAAATAAGAAATCTTTCATTAGGGATACAAAATTTTATAGTCATTAAATTAAGCTTTTCATAACTGTAAACTCTACGTACTACATGTAAAAACTGTAACTTGTTCATGATCTTCTGAATTAAAATGTCATTAACCAGAGTTGCTTTAGCAAGCTTGGTCTCTTGTGCAAGATTTTTTTCCCCCCAGTGACTGTACAGATGATTGTTTCTAATAAGCTTTTAGATTTTAACTAAATATCATATGTATGGGCCATTCCAGTCAGTTGCCTAATTTCACTGTTTGTATAAAACTCCTCTGGCTATAATGTAACTTTTCTATGATTAAGTTTTATAATTTTTTGTGATGTGACAATTTTCTTATATTCATTAGTTTCATTTTGCTATATAAATAAATGAAGGGAAAAACATCTTGCAAAACAAACATCTGCAGTTATACAACTCACCCTCTTAAATGCAAGTGATTTGGAGAAGCTTAAATGTCTCATTTCAGAATATGCCAATATTCAGAATAACAATATACTGTCAAACCTCGTTAACATGAAATTGAAGGGACTGTGAATTTTTTTCATATTATCCAAAATCTTGTGTTAACCAAATATTTAGCGTAATTTAGTAAATTTTGTCCTCCATGATTTTTCACATTTTTACTATTTTCAATGGGCGTTGTACCATTTGTTGGCATTCCGTGGCTATTTTTTGATATTCGTAAAAGGAATTTGGTTTCCAAGATTTTGCCTAATGTCATTTTGTCATCTCTGAGTTTCAATGTAATTTTTAGCATTTTTTTTTTACTTTTGCGCCAATTTTTTGACATCCGTGAATGAATTCTGACTATAATGTTTTAGTCCACTGTAGTAAACTTAGTGATTTTTTATGAGATTTATTTTTTCAGGATTTTGCAATTTTGGGCAATTTTTCCACATTATTAAAACTAATTTGGTTTCCATCTTCTTGTGAAATATAGTACATTTGGTTCCCTTTTCAATAAAATTTATTTGAAATTCTTGAGCGATTTTTATATTTTTCGTGATTTTTTATTATGATTTTCAGAGTTTTTTTGCATTTTTTGCTATGTTTTGATAAGATTGGGCAATGCTGGGCGGGTCAGCTCCTTTTGCTTAGAGGGAAAAATGTTCCTATATTTGAATGCTGTTTTACAAAAAACTGTCAATTCCAAGAACACCCAACAATTCTTTTTATTAGGAAATTAATTTTAAAGTAATTAAAATTTTAAGCTATTTGTCATTAAAATATCCTAGAATGAAATATAACACAGTATTACACTGTGCAATTATAGAACTGAAAAATAATAAATATTGAGGATTTATTATGAACATAAGAATGAAAACCACAATTTCAATGATAGAGACATTATGTCTGGAACAGGAAGGAATGATTCAATAATAGACAAATTTATAAAATTCAATATAAAAAAAAGTTGCAGGCTGATTTTAAACACTTTTACACCAAAAATTTTGCTTTAATAGAGGAAAAGAAAGAGCCTGATTTCTTGTCACTTCGATACCTAGAAATGCAAAACTCGCTTCATCACTCAACTTTCTAAGTCAATAACTAACTACCATTTCAATATTCTGGGACATTGAGACAACCAAGGAAGATAATAAATACTGAACTGACCCGGTGTTGTGGCGTGCTTTCTTGTGCCAATTTCTCCTGTCTCATTATTATGCGAGTTTGATTCCTCACATCTTGATAAAATAGATTTGAAATGAGCATTAATAGTTCTCCTCTTTTCCAATTCATGAAAACAAAATCCTGGTGTTTCACCCTATTTTCTGAAGATGAGTCAAAATATGATGCCAGTAAACTGGAGTATCTTGTCTATGGTGACAAGATTTACCCAAATACAGATAAACGCATTTCCAAGGGTACTGCTATTTTAAAAACAGGCAATATTTTTTGGCCGTTAAAAGCCTGTACCCAACAGCTCATATTGAATCAGCTAAGGGTACAGTAGATGAAAAATGGAAGATTCAAAGAGTTTGGAAGATGTACTATTACACTTGGCAGAACTAACCAGTTTTAGATAGTTTTGTCTGAAGCTGCGAAAGGTAACCTTGCATCCATCAAGAACAGTTATCCAGGCATCTATCTCTGCTGCAAGACTACTCTTAGTTACTTAGATTGGTTGATCTGACCAAATTAGGAGGCTTGTGCTGTCACTGGTTGTTCGGTTCCCCTAGAAGCAGAAAAGATTACACTGTTTAAAAATTTTCAAATAGCTTGCAGTTTTTATGGTGTTTTAAGAAGTTATTTTAGTTCTTAAGATTACGCCATTCAAAAATTTTCGAACAGCTTGTATTTGAAAATGCCCAATAAATGGTGGGATGGCTACAAAGGGGAGGATGATGTTTTGATATCAGACGTAGAAACATCTCATGCCTCTTTTATGGGATATTACCTAAAACTTTCGGCAGACAGATATCCATTTACAGTGGAGTTCAAAGGAAGCTCGATGAAAAGCAGGTCAAAACACATATTCGTCACCTCCAACTTCAGAGTGGAAGAGGTATTCACAGGAGAAGTTCTGTCTGCACTTGTCGCACAATCTGACAAGTTCAAATATGCCGAGAATGGCAATGTACAGTATACAGGGCATCCAGTTATTTTGCCGTGAAATTGATTTTTGGATTCCTTGAGAGAAAACATCAAAAATGTATCGTTGAATGTACCACCACTTGTTCAAGAAGCTGGCCTGTCGCGATTATTGATGGATTGGTAGTCAGATAACGTGGACTTCCGGAATATCTTGGTTAAGAGGCTGAAAACTGTTTAGAGGATAAATAAAAATGTGAAAGTTTCTTACTGTGTTAGATATAAAAACTAAATAAATTAACCGACAAATACATTTCTGCTCATAAATTCACAAGAAATAGAAAATTTCATTAACAAATTAATCAGCCTTTTTTAAGCAATAATAAATTTATTTACTTGCTAATCATTTTTTTAAAAGTCCGTTATTGACTTTTGCTTCAATTTTTGTAGAGTACTTCTTTTAGGAACGTGTGGACCTCATCTAAATTGTCCAAAGTTTGGGAAGCATCCTCTTGTTCCATAAGGAAACATTGTACAGTTTTCAATGCTGTGGTAGATTCATTTAATGACACTAAACTTTACACTTCAATGTTGTCATCTTTCTTTTTCAGCAATTATTTCTTCGTCTGTCATCCATCTGAAGTCAACACATTTTTATCTATGCATGTATACTTGTAAAAAACAATGTCTAAGAAAGAATTTCCTGTTTTTTGGCTACATATCTTTTTGCAGACAATTCTATGATGCTCTTTAAATCTTGTCAGTCATCTGTTAGAACATATGAAATCTCTTTCACTGAGAGCATCATCAAAAGCCTTTGCTTTCTTTTGCAAAATTGCAAAAGTTAAATTAATGTTCTGGCTTCTTGCCTCTTTTATTCACCGCAAGAGAGCAATTTCAATTTATTCATTCTTTCTTCTACACATTCGTTTTCTTACTGGTTTGAATTGACTCACAGCATAAGCCGCTTCAATCTTTTCACGATTATTTAAAATTGTAGAGAGGACCAATTGTAGAAGAATTGTAGGTATCCCATATTTCGCTGCATTTTCTGATTTTTACAGCACTTTATCGTTAACTTTGTTTAAAATTTTTTGCTTGGTTTCTAAAGATACAGCTTGCTGTTTTTGACTCATCTTTCACAGAATTCTACAGAGCAACTGCAAACAGAATTTCAATTATGTTAGTCAGGTAGTAAAGTAGGGATTGTCACTTCTTTCACTCACAGATAGGGGAATTCGGAAACTCTGTTTATGTCACTGTCAATACAGTCAACCGAGTAATGGAACAATCACTTTCAAAAAAGAAATTCCTAGCTCATATGGTTAATGTGGGAACACTTGCACATATCAGCGATCAAAGAAAAGCAGGGATTAGTCAAGAATTCACTATTTCACGATTTTCTGAAACTCTTTTTCCACTTTAGATCTTTTTCAAACCATGAGAAAATTTCATTTTTAATAAGAGGATGTGACATGTAAGATTGAAATATCAAAAACATTTTGTAAAGAATCATGTTTGACTTTGGAGCAAAAGAAATGTTCACCTTAAGTGGGATTTTCTGAAATTCTATTTTGTGTTAAATGAATTAACATTGATTTTCAGACTCATTTGATGGGACCTCAGTATTATTTCATGTTAACGAGGTTTGACTGTATCAATAATTCATGAATAATTTTTCTTAAGCAATAAATGCAGTGTGAAAACTTTCAGTAAAATAATCCATGGTCTTTAACTATAAAAACAGGATTTATTTTGTGACTTTTGAATTGAAGGAAAAATAGCGATTGGGAAATTAAACAATAGGTACATTAAGGAATCTATTATATTGTAGTCGCATCTCATTGACTCATATTCATTATTATTTACTAAAAAAAACAGAACTATTAGATTTTTAAACACTAAAAAATACTGCTCAAACAACAATTTTTTTCAGGTAGTAATTCACTGAAAATTCTCATCAAATTGTTAAATAGAATATGCTAATGTAATTTTCTAAGATAAGGGTTTTCAAATTATGTTTCATGGTTCTATGAGATATCAAAGGTTTTAGTTAAAGCATAGCTGACATTTTAAATAAAAAAAGATGGGCAAAAAGTTTGAAAACCCTTGCTTTTAGATAAACCTAACATTTAAAAATGTTTAACCAGTATAATGTGTACCAATAATATACATAACATATTTCCCCCTCATTATTTAGGAATATTTATTTTAAAATTAGTAATGATCTTCTGAAGTTTCTAAAAATAAAAGGAATTTTTTTTCATACTTTTGAATGTAACTTATGTTGTATAACAGGGTGAACTGTTAGATATTATTGCGATACAATTGATTCTTTTTTTGTTGTTTTATTGATTAACACTATTGATAGAATTACTTCAATTGCCTTTTTTATTTTTTACTTTACTTAGAAAGACAATTATTTTTACATAGATGGAAACATTCATTGAATTCAGATCGATAGAAAATAGCATAAATCTATTAAACGCTTGATTTATCATATATTGTTATAACTAAAATAGTTTAATATCAATTTGCAAGAATATTTTAAGTGAATGAAGTTTTTAGTCAGTAGAATTTAAATTCTTCATAACTATAGTAAAAACTGGATTAGTTTAGAAATAAAAGCTTTCTACTTAAAATATATTGATTTTCAAATTTAGAGAAAAAAAATGTTATAGTTTTCCTGTTTTCATTGTTATTGTTAATTATAAAAATGTGTAATGTTTTTGTTTATTCTGGATGATCTTCTTGAATATGGAATAAAGCTATTTCTTCAGAGTTGTCTTGTTATTTTGACATAGTCCTGTTCTTTTATATTTGTAAGAGCTTGTTTATATTAATAGGATTTATGTTAATCAATTAAACTTTGTTAAATGCATGGAACAAAATTTATATGATATAATATAATTATTAAAAAATGCTTTATACAAAAGTTCAAATTTATTTTAAAAAAAGAAGTTTAAATTACTGTTACAAGCATTTTGTGTATCTTCTGTTGCAATAAAATTACAATAATTTCCAAAACATAGTGGCATTTTTCACCTAATAAAAATATTCAGAGGTAAGAGGCATCCCCTTTTTAATTTCATTTGTTAGCTGTTGATGTGCACATTAACATTTGCTATTAATTTTGAAGTATCCTCACTAAACTAGAAATGGTTATGAGGTTTATGTATCCTCTGTTC
Organism: Maratus michaelseni; assembly: GCA_963931845.1. Lineage (NCBI taxonomy): Eukaryota > Metazoa > Arthropoda > Arachnida > Araneae > Salticidae > Maratus > Maratus michaelseni. The sequence goes on from OZ007586.1 coordinate 169,110,214, forward strand.
TTAATTAAAAAATTAAATGTTGTTTATTTAATAAAAATAAATTTTTAATTCATATATGTATGGAGATATTTACTTGAAGTTTCATATCCTTACATAAGCGTAACAATATAAAAGAAAACATTGTGTATTTTGTATCCTTATATAAATATTAAAAGAGGTGAAAGATGAACTTATAAGGTTAATGATTAGTAAGGTTTGGAAAAACATGTTTTTTATTTTAAAAGTTTTTTGTTTAAAACCTTTTTTTTCTCCTTGTACAATAGAACCTAGATTAATCTGGGCCAAGAATAAAACAAGTAAAAAAAAAATTAAACCAGAAATGCCAAACATTAATTAGTTAATAATTTATTATTATGTAGAAAAATGAAGTTACTTATGAAGTGCTCTAAAAATAGTTGTCTTATCAACAGCTAATTGATTCATAGTTTTGCTTTGGACAAACTCTAATTTAGTGAATATCCATTCTAAGCCTGTAGTTGAACTTAGTGTGTATGATCAAACTATGACTTGCATGGCATCTTTATCTATGTTTTTTGCAAAGTTTATCAACTAAGATAATGGATGCAAGATGTTACATTTACTAAATTGAAAATTTTATTTAATTCTTATACAGAGAGTTTATTATTTGTAACCAACAGTGTTTCTTTTTTAAAAACTTTATACCATAATCCTGTCAATGGCATCACACTTACTGGAGAATAGAGCTGACTGAACTTTATTGTGTCTTTATTTATTTAGGAATACATTCCTATTACAGCTGCTTCATATTATGCATTTATAGGAAACTTTTTTAAACAACTTTTTTTGTTATTAAACAAAATTCAATTCCAAGAACTAGTGTAGGACATAGATCAGCTAGAAAGCTCCTGTTCTTTGATGTCTCATCAATTTCGAGATGTTCTCCTTTATGTGTGGATTTATAATGTTGTTAAAGAAATTTGCAGGAGTTATAGCCATTTCATATCTATCTTCTACAACTCTTACAATTTGTTTCCTTGATGCTACATTAAGGTTGCTAGTAGCACTACTTTTGAGCATTCACAATCATATATATCTTTTTATAGTTTTTCTCCATAAGTCAATCTCTTCACTGATGGTACTATTATCTCTCTAAGCCTTGTAACATGCAATTGTTACAATTGTTATAATGTTTGTCTCTGGAGATAATCGCAAAAATTTCTGTTTAATTGAAACTGGGGATTTTCTTATATTTATCTGCAGAAATCTTTAAAAATAGTGGTCAATTGTGTCGAACATGGAGTTACACCTGATATGCTAGGCATGCCATAAATTCGTTAAACCTTTAAAAATTCATTAAAAAGGAATAAATGATGCGGTTGGCATGAATGGGATTAGAGTAAGATTGGATTTTTTCTTAATAACAAAACAAAGTTGTGATTCAGACAATTACTGATAGATGGCGAAGGCATGCATAATATGAAGCAAATTTATGTAATTAAAGCTGTCAATAAACCACCTTCATGCCAGCAGTATTCTATTGTTGCCAGATCAAGCATTGTTGGTTAAGCTCTTTTACAAGAACAGGGAATCGGAAACCAGCGTGGCACATTGTGAAATTTTCGCACGGCAAAAGGAAACATTTTATGTGCTGGGATACTGAAGCTTGTCAGACTCTTCAAAGAAATGGTCTGTTACTATAAGCCTAATTTGCATACAGCTGCTTCATATTATGCATTTATAGGTAAATTTTTTTGTTATTATACAAAATTCGATCTCCCTCAAATCTCATTCATGCAAACCACAATTTTTTGACGTCATTTGTTCCTTTTTAATTAATTTTTAAAGTTTTAAAGAATTTATGGCATACCCAGTACATACCCATGTGTGGTCTCAGGACTAATGTCAGTCTTTGAGAGATTTTTGACTCATAATAAATTATTCTTCATATATTTAAATAATAGCAATTTTAGAAGCAAAAACTTTTAATTGCTTTCTTTTATTGTAAAAGATTGATTTTTAGCTGTAGTTCAAGACAAATAGCAATCTAGCCATCTCTAATTGAACCTACCTAAATTTTACCTAATCCTCAGAAACGTTTTCAGTTTTGGCTTGGATGAACTTCTTACACCCATGTACATACCTGCCAATTTTTGAAAATGGCAAAATATAAAATGACACGTGAAGAAAATTTCATTCAATTTTTTTTTTTTCATATTAACACATATCATTCATATGAACATAAGACCCATGTAATCAATTTTTTAAGTAACGCATAAGTGACATTTTTACACTTTTTTTTAAACACTTTCCAACATAGTTGAAAAGTGTTTATGAATTCGGTTTGTCTGTCTGTCCGTGCTCTAACTCGCGTAAATATATTAGGATTGTCATGCAAATGATATATGATTAAGGTTTACTATGGAATGTTCGGTATTGAAAATGAAGTGTGTAGCACTTGTAGTTTTTTTACAGGGATACTCAAAAGAATTCCGTTACATTACAGTCTATGGGAAAAAATCATTTGCGGTTTATTTTAATGATGTTACACAATTTCAAACACATTTTAATTGATATATATCACTAAGGTTCATTACAAGAAGCTTAATATGGAATATGGTGTGCATAGCACTTATAGTTACTTTACAGGGACACTCGAAAGAATTCCGTTTCATTACAGTAAATGGAGAAAAATCGTTTACAGTTTATTTTAATGTTTCACTATTTCAAACAAATTGAAATTTATATACATCACTAAGGTGCATTACAAGAGGCTTACAATAGAATATTGTGTGTATAGCATTAATCTTTCATTTACAGGGACACACAAAAGAATTCAGTACTCTCTGTTAGCAATAATTTCTGGATAATTTTAAAATTTAACTCAATTTTTGTCTATTACTTGGTGTATGTAAATTGTATATATCATATACAAGGCAGCAAAAAAGTTCTTAAGTACATATCCGTTTATTGACGGAAATTCCAAAGGGCAATTTTAAACTGTGCTACGTGTTTTCTAACTGAACTAAAATTTAGCATTCTATGTTGTATATATACAAATCTATAGATCATATACAGGGATGCACAAAAGAATTCGGATATATGATGGCAACTTGAGCTTTTTGACACTTGTCTCTCGCAACCTTATAATAAGGAATTACAAATATGTTTTAAATATTGTTTAAAATGCAGTGTTTTAAACTTGTTTAAAATACCTGTTTTGAACATAACAATGCTGATATTAGTATATTTTTTTCAGGTTAAATTTATTTATTGATATTTTTATGCTCAAAATGCTCCATATATAAAAATCAAATATTCGCTTTACTAAAAAAATCAAGAAAGCAAATTATTTTAAATGTAATTTTTATGTTCATTGAACAAAATTTTAGAAAGAATGGCAAATTAGAAAAATAAAATAATAAATTTGTTTAATAATGCAATTATTCAAAGAATTAAGTCTGAATTTTATGTCATGATGTAATTAATTTATTGACTTATGAATGCAAATTTTGATGCCCTGTAGCTCAATGGTTATTGCATTGCACTGCCATACTACAGGTCTGAGATTCACTTAATTTATCGTCTCTTTGGGGTCAATGGTCAATAAAATGAGTATCAAGCATAGAGGTCTGCACTTTCCCGACCCGGTCTTTATTTGGAAAACTCGGGCCGGACCGGGCTTGGCTTTTCTTTATTCTGCTTCTGCATGTTTTACCGGGTCTCGCCTGCTGTTTACTCTTTCCGGTTTTTACTTTTTTCTGCAGACTCGGATTGGTTGGGATAGACTTCGTTTTTCTAGGCCGAACCGAGCCTAAACTTCATTCTTCTTAGAGGTCTCCAAAGGCCGAAAAGTCGTATGAAGATAATTATTGGCCGGACTCGATCCATGCAAAAATCAGTAAAATGTGTCCCGACGCAACAATCAAGGGCGGATCCAGCCCTCCATTTAGACGGGGAGACATGGCTCTTTTTTTTAAGGGGTTGGGGGGGGGGGGGTTACATCTCTTGATAAGCAACTTTTATATTAAAGTCTGTTGCCATAATATACAAAATGGCTACTTTTCCGAAACTTTTTGAAAGTCATTTTCATTTGTGAAACCAAAAATATTGTATTAATATTTGTAAAAATATAAAATTTACACATTTTATTCAGATACCAAGAAATTTAAGAATTTCCAATTTCCTTATAAAAGCAAAGGAATTTCCCATTCTCTTATAAAGGCTAAGAATCATCCAGAAAATGAGCATTTTAAACCAATTTATAAAATTTGGCAGTTACAGAAATGCCGTCATGAGGAAGCAATTGGCTGCTGTGGCCTGAAATTCAGATTAAAACACCCATTTTTCGGGTCAGCCGGGTCAATAATCGGTTTTCACTTGCCGGGCTCGGGCTGAATTTTCAGATTTTATACCGAGCCGGGTCGGGCCAATCACTTTTTTGCATGGGCCGGGCTCGGACCTAAATTTTAACTTTTATACCGGGGCGGGCTGGGCCAATAATTTTTTTGTACGGTTCGGACCGGGCCCGGACGTGGAAATTCCGGCCTGTGCAAATCTCTGATCAAGCATACTTGGGAAATAAACACTGTGTCAGGCTGATCACTTGAGAGGGACATATGTTACATATAGCACCCCCAGGATCCATGGTCAAGAAAGCAGAGTTGGGTACTGCAAGCCATGATCCTTCCTTCATGGCTTGTAGAACTCAGAATTAATTTCCTTTTTAAATGCAAAATATATTAAATATAGTAAATGAAGTTAGAGGAACGATTCGTAAGTTTGAAGAAACCGGTTCTCTGGATGTTGCACCGGCAGCGGACGACGAGCAACTGAGTCGGCGATTGTGGAGGAAATTGCATTGAGAGCCGAAGCATTGCTCTCATTCTTTTAAAAAAGAATCGATCAATGCGCGTTCCTTCTTGTTCATCGGCGTGTTCACTGCGGACGAATGATTTCTTTGAACCATACGTATCGCTTTTATAGCGAAATTGCATTAGCTACTCATTTGTATATGGTTTCGGCAATACAGCACCATCTGGTAGCAAAATTTCAAACTATTTTTTTGAAATGAAAACTTCTTTAGGCGGTGCGTTGGGCATTTTTGAGATGGGAAAAAAACATTGAATTCGCGACCCGTCACCGTTACTGTTACCGACACCAAATTAAATTATGTTGCCAATTCATACAATGAAGCGAAAGTATCAAAAGGAAATAGTTCACGTGCAGAAAACGAAATGATTGGTATTATGAATAAAAATAATTCAGAAAATTATTTCAAGATAAATTTAGCACGCGCGGTGAAAACAGATAAAAGTGACTCAACTCGCGAGACCAAATCAAAAGATGAAAATGAAATAACAAAACACGGAAAATATTATAATTTAACAAGCACGAGAAAAACAAATAGACGGAAGTAATATAAAAAGTAAAAATTAAAATAAGGAAATATTTCACGAAAGTTTTAAGAAACGTGGTTACTGATACGGAAATGAAGTGAAATCATTTTATAGAAAAGAAAAGTTTGTTGATAGAAATTATAGATACCGCAAACAATACGCGCAGTATGAAGATAGAAAAAAAGCATAATGTTCACGAATACCGTAAACAAGACAGGCAGCAAAGAAGTCATAATTTTTGGAGCGATAGGAAGCGGGAACCCTATTTTGCAGATAAATGGTATTACAAAAGATATGAAACTACATCTCATGGAAGAAATGATGAATGTATTGAGAGTTGTTAAAATTGTGGATGAAAATTCATAAGTTTCATTGGTATTCATTTCAAAGAATACCAATTAATTAAATTTCATATTTTATGTATTTGTAAATTTACGTTTTAAGCAATAGATTGCAATTTTTGTATGTAAAAAAATATGCATTATTTTTCATGTACAATAGTGCATTAAATGAAAATTGTAATATAATTTTTGTAGTAGTAGTTTATAATAATGAATAAAAAAAACACTTCATTTAAAGTATTTCCTGCACAATAAAACATTTCCTGACGATTCAAAAAATACACACGTAATTGTTCAAGTTTTCACTTCTGTCGGCACTCCCGGAGTGCCATTGTTTTTTTTTACGAAAACCTTGGCCGCATGATCTACATAACATATATTTGAAGTTTCATTCGGATCCGATCAGTAGAACCGGAGCTATGAGCCTTTGTGTACCGTCAGTTTAATTTTAACCACCCTGTAATATTCAGGTAGTAGTTTTTTTACCACTATGGAACTGCAAGATAATATATTAGAAGGAAATAGGGTCACTTGAAAACTGCATTTCATTTTCAAGGAAATAGAAAGACTTTTTAGGATCATCAGTGAAAAGTAAGTTTTTGAAGGGCCCTTAAAAATTAAAAGTAAAAATAAGGGCTTATAAGCACTTTATAAGGACAATGAGAACCATATTTATACAATTCATATTTATTTCAAAAATTAATATTAAAAAAAATCTATTTTGAAATGAATTCTAACTTATAATTTTTTTTTATATCAGAAATCAATTTCTACAAGCTTTAAATATGTGAATACAAAATTACAGACCATTCCGCTAAGTAAGTTTTGAGTTATATTAAAAGAACTAACCAAATTGCAATATGTTTTGTAACGATTTAAAATGAATTTAACAGTGGGAATTACAAACTTTAAACGCCCTTGTTACTTACTTGCGTAATTCCTAAAATTCTTGATGGATTCACTTCCCGTTTGGTACAGTTTACCGAATAATCCAAATATGGTGTCAAAATTAGGTCTTAGTATGGAAAATTTTAAAGTTTGTTACAATTTCTGTATGTAGACGACCTCCTAAGCAAAATTTAACTATAGCATTAATTGGTAAATCTTATTACTAATCGATTGATACCGGTCACATTTTATATGATGATTTACGGCAGAGTTAATAGGGGGTAATCCTCTTTTTTTTTTCCAATGACTGTACTTATTTTTTGTATTTTTGAATTATATTCCTAATACAGGATACAACTATTGAAAGTAAAGAAAATGTGAAGGACAGTAGAGCGCCAATTATCCGAACTGCAATTAATCGAATTGTCCAATTATCCGAAACTCCTTTTTTCCCCTTTCAGGATGGCCTTTGAAATCGAAAACGTTTTACAGATAAGTGGATCGAGGAAAATAAAAACGAATGTTATGAAAATGATCCAAGTCTCCCTTGAATCTTTGAAAACAGCTATGGAATGGTTGAAACGACAAGAGAATGCTAATCTTTTCAACGTATGCATTTAAAAAGAATTCGTGATATGGCAGCATTAAAAAGAATATCTTCTTTAAAACCAGAAACAATTCAAAATATTTTTTGCTTAAATTTCAAATTTTGCAGTTCAGAAAATGATAGAAAAGGCAAAAAAATAAATAAATAAATAAAAAGATTAAAAAAAGACAAAGAAAATAAGAAAATTTTAAAAGATGAAAAAACACAATTTTTTTTTTAAGTTAAAATAATTACAAAAAACCCTACAATGTTTAAACATTTCAGCTGTCTCTCCTAAGCCTGGTTAAAATTTGAATGAAAATTGTATACACACAAAAGAATTTTTTAATCTACTTATCCAGAACTATATTTTAAAAAACATGCATTGGTTCCATTAAACAGACTGTTACACGTAAAAAATTTATTTTAACCATTTTGGCAGAGTTAGGAACATTCCTAAAATTGTCAGTCTAATTATCCGAACTTTTGCTTATCCGAACTAGCGCCGGTCCCGAAAGGCTCGGATGACCGGCGCTCTACTGTAATATTCAATTTGATAACACAGTATCTAATAAGATAATACATACACTATATTTTCCCACCGTCACAAAATCAATTTTATCTCACGAATTATCAATTTCATGTAATTCAATATGAACTGAACACAGAAATTCTTGCGCATTTATTGTTGCTGATGTGTACCAACGTTTAAAACACAAAAATAGGCTTGCTTAATCAAAAAATTCACTTGCTTAATCAAAAAATAGTTGAATATTTAAAGTAATTAAACGTTTGTTTCTTTTTTCGTACACCACTTTTATTTCTTTAATGATATTCAAATAACCTCAATGATGTTTTTAAATGTCATTTTAACCATTTCGTGGGTAATTTTTCTTCTCTTTGTAATTTTCTTCCGTTTTTTGTATTTTATCATCGCTTAGGGAATTCTATTCCAGATAGAAGCGAGAAGTTATTTTATTTAACTGAATTCTATTTCCGCAAAAATTGAGAAAATGGAGAGAGTATTTTCCCCACAGGACGTTTACTGATGCACATCGCAAGGTGTTATATCCCTTGGAATTTCTAAAAAAGAATATCGTGCGTACTGGTGCATCAGAACAAAAGAATTCTGGAAAAAAAATTGGGGTTTATTTATTTAAGGTTTATTTCTAGCGTTTCTAATACGGTATTTAAGAAAAATTCATAGTAACAGGGCTCCCAAATGATCCGCTTTTTGAATACCGGTATTTTCCTTGAAAATTTTTATTTTTAGATTTTTCTTGCAAATTTTGCAAAAACCACCTTCGGAGGTAAATTTTTGCGAAAATGTTGCAAAAACCTACCATGAAATTTTCTGTTAAAAAATATTGGTATTCAGTTGACGGACCATTTGGGAGCCCTGTAGTAAAAGATGGACTGATACCGGGTGACCCAAAAATGACTGATGGATTTTAAAATTCAATAACGTGCAAACGGTTACAGATATTAAAAAAAATTGCAGGAGGGTTATGTATGATGTCAGGAGTTTTTGTACTGTGATTCTTGATTTTAGTTCGAATTTCAAACAATAGATGGCGCTGACAGCGACTGACGTTCAGTAGGGGCCGAAACGGACGCTACTCAGCATTGATGCACCGCCCCCTGAATACTAGAATGCGGCTGTCGCAGGCGGATTTTTTTTTTCAGCGTTTGAACGGTCCCTCGAACTTCAACACCAATAATATCTAAAAGTTTTCTTTGACTTATTTGATCTCAGAAAAGCTAGGCAAAGAAAACTTTTAGAAATTATTGGTGTTGAAGTTCGAGAGACTGTTCAAACGCTCAAGAAAAAAAAAAAAAATCCGCCGCCATCTAGTTTTTAGTGGGCGGTGCATCAATGCTGAGTGGCATCAGTTTCGGCCTCGACTGAACGCCAATCGCTGTCAGCGCCATCTATTGTTTTAAATTCGAACTAAAATCAAGAATCACAGTAAGGAAACTCCTGACATCATACATAACCCTCCTGCAAGAATTTTTTAAATATCTGTCACCGTTTGCAAGTTATTGAATTTTAAAATCCATCAGTCATTTTTGGGACACCCGGTATCTATAATGTAAGAAAATTATGTAGATTATAGCGAGAACAATAAAATATACTGATACCTATAAACTAAGCTTCAAAGGGAAATAATCCTAAAGGAGAATTTTAATTAACCCTTTGTGTCACCTCGTTGCATATCTGCAACATACGTAAAAGTCAATGTTACTTATATAGTGGACTTTAAAAGACGATTTTATTCATTACTGCTATCTGCCAACACAGCTATTACTATAACTTGTTCATAGAATTCTCAACAGACGGCGATACTGAGTTAATTTTTGACGCCAAAGTTTTATTTATCATTTGAGCAGTTTCACATCGATATTGCTAAAATGAAATTCGTAAAATTTTGCCAAATCGAAAAGACTGGAGTCGTTCAAAAATAGATTTTTTTTTACAAAAGTAAGTTCGCATATTTTAAAATTTTGTATTAGGAAATTGACAGATTTTCTAATACAGATTTCCTAGACTCTTTACTACAAAACTATGTATTATGTAATTTTTTGTTTATTATAGATGTGAAAAAAGCACCTTTTAGTCAATAATTTTTTATTTTTATGTTCTAAATTTTTTAAATTGTATTTTAAATGCTTAAAATGATGTATTCTATCATCTGAGTAAATATTTCTAAAATCTGAGTTGTTGAGTCACAAAGGGTTAAAATCCATGAAATTTGCGGTACTACAGATAACAGCAAGCAGTGACGACTAACTGACTACTTATAAATGAATGGCACCGTCTCAAAAAATAGCGTGATAGAACCTAAAATTAGCTAGAATGTGTGAAAATGGCTAAAAGAAAGAAAAAACAAGAAAACCATTTAAAAATAAAAAGACTCCAAAATAACTTTACTCGCATAATTATTTTATAGGGCTATAAGTTGATTTGAAGATGATCTACGGTAAATAGATGTTAAAATGGCACCAAAATAACTCCAACGTTAGAATTAATACAAAACTATAGGTAGATTTGCGGGAGGTGTACAGTAAATAATCTTAAAAATAATGGGTGTCTATTCTTATTGTTATGCAATTGATAATTCTTAAACATAAGACATTAACTTCAAAGGTATAGTTCCAATTCCAAAAAGTTTCAAATGTTATTCTTTATCATATTAAAATACATTAACGTCAAAATAAGTGTTTTTTTTTTTTTTTTTTTTTTTTTTTTTTTTTTAAGTTACAAAATTTAAGTTTTGGTACGATTGTATAAGTTATTTGTAGAAAAAATATTCTCCAGCACGGACAAAGTTTTCCTAAATATAGGACCCATGGAACATATAAAAATCTAAATTTCGCAACTTTTACCAAAACAATTATTTTGACATAAATGGCTTTTAATATGATGAAATTCAACAGCTAAAACATTCTTGTAATTTGAACTATACATAAAAATCTAATGGTTTAGGAATTAGTTATTGTAGAGCGATAAGAGTGGACAGTCTGTATAATAAAAAATAATTTAGAGATGTCATTAACTTACAGCAGGTTTAATTCAACATAAAACGACATGGCATATTAAAAGAAACGCGAGAAGATGATTTTGGTGAAAAAATTCATGGTGTACTTATAAAAGCTCTAAAATACCTGAAATTTCAATCAGCTATAATTTCAACTGCTTTTCAGTAAAATTTGGTTTAATTTGACCCATGTTAAACAAGTTTCTAACCGGAAAATTTATTTTATATACCTTTATTTCTTTAATTTCATAACTCTGCATGGAACTTATTTTATTTCTAAAAAAAAATGTGGTTTGAAACATGGTTAACCTGGATCAAATTATATTCTATGTAATTTCAATTGGCTTCTCAAGGTCAGTTTCCCGGTCCTTATCGTAGGTCAGTAACTATGGTAACACTGCATTTGGCTGACTTACTGCTTTACTTTCCCCCATGACAACGAAGAGATGAAGTGGGGAGAACAGATGTCCTTGAGAACCCAATTGAAATTACATAGAGTATAACCCACATTTTACGGAAGAATAGTGGAAGGTTGGTAGGTATGTGCATATCAGTCCAAATTTCATACGGGATTTTTATATCTAGGTTGGGCCTTCAAACTACAAAATAAGGGGAAAAAATCGAAGTGTTTCACTTAGTAACTCTCCTTGTAAGTAATGGATGTACCTCTTTAACATTGATTGGTTCATTTTTCATTAATCTATATCTCACTCATTATCATTATGAATAATTCATATGACTTTGTCTCCAATATTTTTAACACTTTCCAACATAGTGGAATAGTGCTTATGAATTCGGTTTGTCTGTCTGCTGTCTATCCACGCTTTTACTCCCGTAAATATAATCGGATTGCCATGTAATTTATATTTGTTATTCATATTTACCGTGGTATGTTCGGTATTGAAAATAAAATGCGTAGTATTCATAGTTCGTTTAAAGGGCACTCAAAAGAATTCCTTCGCATTATAGTCTATAGGGAAAAAACTTTTGCATTGTTTCAGGAAATTGAAATTTATATACATCATCGAATTCACTACAAGATGCTTACTATATGTAGTATATGGTTTACATAGCATTTATTGTTCATTTACATTAACACAAAATAATTCGGTTACAGTACTTTCAATTAACAAGAATTGCTGGAAGTGCGTTTCCAATTGTGGCATGCGTTTTGAAATTTAACTATTATTTTGCATATTACTTGGTGTGTATAAGTTATATAGATCATATAAAGGGCAACACAAAAGAATTCGAGTAAATTTCCACTTCTTGACGAAAATTGCTATAGGGGAATTTTTAACTGTGTTATGTGTTTCCTAACTGAGCTAAATTTTTGCATATTATGCAGTATATATGCAAATCTATAGATCATATACAGAGCTGCACAAAAGAATTCGGATATTTTTCCGACTATTGAGTGTAATTACTGAAATTGCGTTTTCAAATGTGTTATACGATTTCTAAATTGTTTACTTAGACTCTGGGTTCCCGGGGCGCTAATCCTTTGTCATCTCTTGTTTACTTAGACATCATCTTTCATCTTATTAAACAGCGAATTTTTTTTTTACAGTGTTGGAAAGTGTTTTATAATTTATGATTCACGCATGATTTTTATTTCTTATTCCTAATTCTTCAGGTACAATAGTACTGACAGAAGTCTTTTACAGACTGTTGCCTGTTGCTCCCATCAGGCGAGATTTTTTTTTCTTTTTAGTTGAACAATGGTACTGCACTATTAAAAAATTGATGGTTTTCTCTCCATTAATTAAAGTATTTAGGCTTTTTATATTCAAACTGTAACTATATTTCAATTTTCGTTTTTTTAAAGTGATTCGGAGTAGCCCATAGAATTTTCCATTCACCCTATTTATAAATTCTTTTTAGATTCTGGTCTCAAATTTATAGGGTAAATGTACCAATAGTCGGCCACTTAACTGTTTTTTTGTATATAAATCTTAACGTAGAATTTTTAAAAAACGACACAACATTTTTAACAGTGATATATGTTAAAACATACGTTTCTTATTATGTTTCAGCAATTATTTTTAAAAAACACGGTAATAGTTTTTTTTTTGACAAAGTTAAGTTCAAAAAGGGCAAGTTCTCCAATAGTCGGCCACTTTAAGTCTGATGTTCGGCCATCACTGCACCAATAGTCGGCCACTTCAGAATTTTGTTTTACCTGAAAAACGACTCTAACAAATTTGACTAAATTTTGCATTCTACCATTTTCGGTTATAAGAAGATGATTGAGCTATCTCACATGTTCTAGAAACATAAAGAAAGGGGCGGTCCCAACTGTCGCATCACGACATTCTGATCTAGTTGTTTTAACACTTTTATGCATTTTGAACATGAAATGTATTTAGTATGTAGTTATTCGTATACGAGTTCATTTTGAATCCGCAGTGGAAAAGCGTAGGGAGGGGCGGTCCCAACTGGCGCATTCCAATCTAGTTGTTTTAACACTTTTCATTGAAAAGCAAATAATGGGGGTTCCAACTGTCGCATCTAATCGAGTTGCTTTTAACACTTTTCAACATAGTTGAAAAGCAAATATGCATACATTCGTGCATCAGCGAAGGGGCGGTCTCAACTGCCGCATCACGGCATTCCGATCTAGTTGTTTTAACACTTTTATGCATTTTGAACATGAAATATATTTAGTATGTAGTTTATTAGTTTACGAGTTCATTTTGAATCCGCAGTGGAAAAGCGTAGGGAGGGGCGGTCCCAACTGCCGCATTCCAATCTAGTTGTTTTAACACTTTTCATTGAAAGGAAAATAATGGGGGTTCCAACTGTCGAATCTAATCGAGTTGCTTTTAACACTTTTCAACATAGTTGAAAAGCAAATATGCATACATTCGGGCATCAGCGAAGGGGCGGTCTCAACTGCCGCATCACGGCATTCCGATCTAGTTGTTTTAACACTTTTATGCATTTTGAACATGAAATATATTTAGTATGTAGTTTATTAGTATACGAGTTCATTTTGAATCCGCAGTGGAAAAGCGTAGGGAGGGGCGGTCCCAACTGCCGCATTCCAATCTAGTTGTTTTAACACTTTTCATTGAAAGGAAAATAATGGGGGTTCCAACTGTCGCATCTAATCGAGTTGCTTTTAACACTTTTCAACATAGTTGAAAAGCAAATATGCATACATTCGGGCATCAGCGAAGGGGCGGTCCCAACTGCCGCATCACGGCGTTCCGATCTAGTTGTTTTAACACTTTTATGCATTTTGAACATGAATTATATTTAGTATGTAGTTTATGAGTGTACGAGTTCATTTTGAATCCGCAGTGGAAAAGCGTAGGGAGGGGCGGTCCCAACTTCCGCATTCCAATCTAGTTGTTTTAACACTTTTTAACAGAATTGAAAAGCAAATAATGGGGGTACCAGCTGTCGCATCTAATCGAGTTGCTTTTAACACTTTTCAACATAGTTGAAAAGCAAATATGCATACATTCGTGCATCAGCGAAGGGGCGGTCCCAACGGCCGCATCACGGCATTCCGATCTAGTTGTTTTAACACTTTTATGCATTTTAACCATGGAATATATTTAGTATGTAGTTTATTAGTATACGAGTTCATTTTGAACCCCGCAGTGGAAAAGCGTAGGGAGGGGCAGTCCGAACTGCCGCATTCCAATCTAGTTGTTTTAACACTTTTCAATAGAATTGAAAAGCAAATAATGGGGGTTCCAAATGCCGCATCTAATCGAGTTGCTTTAACACTTTTCAACATAGTTGAAAAGCAAAAATGCATACACTCGTGCATCAGCGAAGGGCGGTCCCAACAGCCGCATCACGGCATTCCGATCTAGTTGTTTTAACACTTTTATGCATTTTGAACATGAAATATATTTAGTATGTAGTTTTTTAGTATACGAGTTCATTTTGAATCCGCAGTGGAAAAGCGTAGGGAGGGGCGGTCCCAACTGCCGCATTCCAATGTAGTTGTTTTAACACTTTTCATTGAAAACCAAATAATGGGGGTTCCAACTGTCGCATCTAATCGAGTTGCTTTTAACACTTTTCAACATAGTTGAAAAGCAAATATGCATACAATCGTGCATCAGCGAAGGGGCGGTCCCAACTGCTGCACACGGCATTCCGATCTAGTTGTTTTAACACTTTTATGCATTTTGAACATGAAATATATTTAGTATGTAGTTTATTAGTATACGAGTTCATTTTATATCCACAGTGGAAAAGCGTAGGGAGGGGCGGTCCCAACTGCCGCATTCCAATCTAGTTGTTTTAACACTTTTCAACAGAATTGAGAAGCAAATAATGGGGGTACCAACTGCCGCATCTAATCTAGTTTAAGAAAAATCTACTATGTACGAGCATTTGCGACTTAAAAGTAACCCCGATATCGAATATCAGTTTTCTATCCCTATTAATTCGAAATAAATCATAATTTAGAATGATAAATAACAATTACTATAATTTCAATTTTTTAAATTTCGAATTTTATAGAAACCATTCTTTGCGAGGGTTTACATCTTAAAAGAAACCCCCATGCAAAATTTGAAGTTTCAAAGCCTTACTAATTGCAATTTTAGAAAATTTTTAGTTCCTTTTAAATTTCAAATTTTTTAGAAACTGTTCGGCTACGGTCAGACCACTTACGTACGGAAAAGGTTATCCATGTCTAATTTCAAGTTTCTATTCTAAAATTTATAAAAAAAAACATAATTCAGAACATTTTCCTCTCATTTTGGCATTCTAAATTTCCAAATTTTTAGAAGCCTTTCTTAGCCGGTCGTTTATGTCTTAAAATTAACCACAATGCCAAATTTTAAGTTTCCAGCAACAAAACTATCACAGATTTTGAAACTTTAGAACGTAACAGACATGTTAAATTTCAAGTTTATATTCCTAACAATTCTACATGAATTGTAATTTAGAACTTTTTCCACTCATTTCACACTTTTAAATTTCGAATTTTTTAGAAAACAATAACCATGCCAAATTTCAAGTTACTACCTCCTTCAATATCACAAAAAGGGCAAGTTTGGAATGTTTTTTGCTCATCCATCTACTTGCGAAAAGTGGCCCTGGCGTAAAATATAGTCTATGTCGGAGCAGAGACTGCCACCTTTACTTTTGAAATTCTTTCGGTAGTTCTAGTAGTTTCCCGTACAAACAAACAAACAAGCACGTAAAAAAAGATTTTTTTTTACATAATATTATTATAGATGTAGAGATAAAGTTATATCTACCAAACAATTTTTTTAAAAATGTGGCACTCCGGGAGTGCCGGCAGAAGTGAAAACTTGAACAATTGCCTGTGTATTTTTTGAATTGTCAGGAAATGTTTTATTGTGCAGGAAATACTTTTAAATCAAGTGTTTTTTTATTCATTATTATAAACTACTACTACAAAAATTATATAACAATTTTCATTTAATACGCTATTGTACATGAAAAATCATGCATATTATTTTACATACAAAAATTTCTGGAACCAGACTTCAGTCGCACTATACCGCTTACATTCTTCTGCGTTATTATACCGCTTACTATACCGCTTACATTTTTTCTGTGTTACTATACCGCTTACATTTTGCTGCGCTTACTATACCGCTTCTATACCACTTACTATACAGCTTACTATACCGCTTACTATAACGCTTACTATACCGCTTACATTTTTCTGCGTTACTATACCGCGTACTATACCGCTTACATTTTTCTGCGTTACTATACCGCGTACTATACCGCTTACATTTTTCTGCACTTACTATACCGCGTACTATACCGCTTGCATTTTTCTGCACTTACTATACCGCTTACTATACTGCTTAATTTTTCTGCGCTTCCTATACCTTACTATACCGCTTACATTTTTCTGCGTTATTATACCGCTTACTATGCCGCGTACTATACCGCTTACATTTTTCTGCGTTTACTATACCGCTTACTATATAGCTTATATTTTTCTGCGCTTACTATACCTCTTCTATACCACTTACTATACAGTTTACTATACCACTTACTATAACGCTTACTATACCGCTTACATTTCTCTGCGTTACTCTTCCGCGTACTATACCGCTTACATTTTTCTGCGTTACTATTCCGCGTACTATACCGTTTACATTTTTCTGCGCCTACTATACCGCTTACTATACTGCTTACATTTTTCTGCGCTTCCCATACCTTACTATACCGCTTACATTTTTCTTCGTTATTATACCGCTAATTATACCGTGTACTATAATACGTACTATACCGCTTACATTTTTCTGCGCTTACTATACCGCTTACTATACCGCTTACATTTTTCTGCACTTACTATACTGCTTCTATACCGCTTACTATACAGCTTACTATACCACTTACATTTTTCTGCGTTACTATACCGCTTACTATGCCTCTTACATTTTTCTGAGTTACTATACCGCTTACATTTTCTGCGCTTACTATACCACTTACATTTTTCTGCGTTTACTATACCGCTTACATTTTTTCTGTGTTACTATACCGCTTACATTTTTCTGCGCTTACTATACCGCTTCTATACCACTTACTATACAGCTTACTATACCACTTACTATACCGCTTACATTTTTCTGCGCCTACTATACTGCTTACTATACTGCTTACATTTTTCTGCGCTTCCTATACCTTACTATACCGCTTACATTTTTCTGTGTTATTATACCGCTTACTATGCCGCGTACTATACCGCTTACATTTTTCTGCGTTACTATACCGCTAAATATACCGCGTACTATACCACGTACTATACAGCTTACATTTTTCTGCGCTTACTATACCGCTTACTATGCCGTTTACATTTTTCTGCGTTACTATACCGCTAATTATACCGCGTACTATAACCATGTACTATACCGCTTACATTTTTCTGCGCTTACTATACCGCTTACTATGCCGCTTACATTTTTTTGCACTTACTATACCGCTTACTCTACCGCTTACATTTTTCTGCGTTTACTATACCACTTACTATACCACTTACATTTTTCTGCGCCTACTATACCGCTTACTATACTGCTTACATTTTTCTGCGCTTCCCATACCTTACTATACCGCTTACATTTTTCTGCGTTATTATACCACTTACTATGCCGCGTACTATACCGCTTACATTTTTCTGCATTACTATATCTCTAATTATACCGCGTACTATAATACATACTATACCGCTTACATTTTTCTGCGCTTACTATACCGCTTCTATACCGCTTACTATACAGCTTACTATACCGCTTACATTTTTCTGCGTTACTATACCGCTTACTATGCCTATTACATTTTTCTGCGTTACTATACCGCTTACTATACCGCGTACTATACCGCTTACATTTTCTGCGCTTACTATACCACTTACATTTTTCTGCATTTACTATACCACTTACTATACCACTTACATTTTTCTGCTTTTACCATACCGCTTACTATACCACTTACATTTTTCTGCGTTTACTATACCGCTTACATTTTTTCTGTGTTACTATATCGCTTACATTTTTCAGCGCTTACTATACCGCTTCTATACCACTTACTATACAGCTTACTATACCACTTACTATACCGTTTACATTTTTCTGCGCCTACTATACCGCTTACTATACTGCTTACATTTTTCTGCACTTCCTATACCTTACTATACCGCTTACATTTTTCTGTGTTATTATACCGCTTACTATGCCGCGTACTATACCGCTTACATTTTTCTGCGTTACTATACCGCTAATTATACCGCGTACTATAATACGTACTATACCGCTTACATTTTTCTGCGCTTACTATACCGCTTCTATACCGCTTACATTTTTCTGCGCTTACTATACCGCTTCTATACCGCATACTATACAGCTTACTATACCGCTTACTATGCCTCTTACATTTTTCTGCGCTACTATACCGCTTACTATACCGCGTTCTATACCGCTTACATTTTCTGCGCTTACTATACCACTTACATTTTTCTGCGTTTACTATACAGCTTACATTTTTCTGCTTTTACCATACCGCTTACTATACCACTTACATTTTTCTGCGTTTACTATACCGCTTACATTTTTTCTGTGTTACTATACCGCTTACATTTTTCTGCGCTTACTATACCGCTTCTGTACCACTTACTATACAGTTTACTATACCACTTACTATACCGCTTACATTTTTCTGCGCCTACTATACCGCTTACTATACTGGTTACATTTTTCTGCGCTTCATTATACCGCTTACTATGCCGCGTACTATACCGCTTACATTTTTCTGCGTTACTATACCGCTAAATATACCGCGTACTATACCACGTACTATACAGCTTACATTTTTCTGTGCTTACTATAGCGCTTACATTTTTCTGCGTTACTATACCGCTAATTATACCGCGTACTATACCATGTACTATACCGCTTACATTTTTCTGCGCTTACTATAGCGCTTACTACACCGCGGTGCAATAGCGCACAAGCAAGCTTGTGGCGCGCCTGTCCCGCCCTACCTCATACCTAACTATACACAATACTTGTACATACTTATATACAGAGGTGTCGGTTACAGTAACAGTGTCGCGAGTTCAATGGTTTTTTCCCATCTCAAAAAATGTCCAACGCGCCTAAAGAAGTTTTCACTTCAATAAACTCAAAAAAGTACAATAAGTTATGTATTCATTATTCAGCTCCTGGTGGCCGACTTTTGGACATGTAAGCAAAATTAGTACCCAATGGTCGGCCACATTAAAATTACTTAAAAGCAACAAATTAATTTATTTTTTATACTCAAAAACATTACTTTATTTACCCTGCTAATATTGTAGCCTTATAATTTTAGAAAAAAATAAAAAATTAATTAATACTTGCTTTTTAAAAGAATTGCCATCTGTTAACAAAAAAATAGGGAAAATGGTGATTTGACCTCTATCTTGAAAAAAATGGCTGATTACAAATTCAATAAAAATACCCATAATTCTTTGGTGATGGTTTATGACTTATGAAAGATGGCTGCATATAACCAAATTGTAATATTTCATTTAGAACCAAAAATAAGCTATGCGTAAGGCATTTTATCTCGATGTGGCCGACTATTGGGGCATGGCCGACTATTGGTACATTTACCCTATCACATTTTAACCTGTAACAAATGAGTCGCGTGACTGCATCTCATTCCATGCATGTATCAAACATTCAACCAATAGCAGCAGCGACAGTAGCATCACCACTTAACCATACCGCTCACGAATTGAGAAAAAATAAATGAAAAAATATCAGAATGTGTATTGATATGCATAAAATGGTGTTTTAGGGTGTATAGAATAATAAATATATGTTTATACAAGTTGTAATTTTCCCAAGTGAGTGAAAAAATGTCGAACCCAGGACTTTTTTTGACTTAAATTGCTAATGCTCCGCCACCTGAGCTACATGGACGACATACTGGCCGACACAATTCACTCAGATAACCTTTTGTCTATGACATCTGGTCTAACATTTAAGATATTATTGAAATATACAAAGCGTTTTCTTTTTGTATTTGCTTTTTCAACAAATCTGTGGACCACCAACTTCTAGGTGTTGCGCTGTCATTTGTTGGAAGAAATTAATACAAATTTGTAGTCTCACATGAAGTTTGAAAGCTTAAGATATGTCAATCAAAGTAAAAATTTGTCGGAAGAAGCTTTCAAAAAACATTGTTTATGACTTAAATTAATAGCCTCATATGAGGTCTAGGTGAGCGACAGGGTTAATTTCAATTTGCATATGCAGTCCACTTTTGAAATTTCATATAATCACAGAGTTTGATCCCTACTGCCACTAAACTTTTGTTGTTGAATGTACATAAGCAAAATTCTATATTTTGTTCTGCTAAAGTCGTTGAAAAGAAATATATTCATACACGATAAGGAGTTATAATTTACAGATTTAATCCAGCTATAAACATTTCTTATATAATTATATAAGAAAATAATTCGAATTATAATTCAAAGTAAATGTTAATATCATCCACTTGCACATAATCGCAGAGCTCCAACATTATTGCAGGTAAACTTTCGTCAAAATGTAGTATTTTGTTTTAGTATTTCAGTGTATATATATATACAGGGTGCAATATGTTATCTATCGCCGACCTTTAATTTCTCAACCGTTGGTCGTAGACATATAGTTCCAATTACGAAAACGTTTCAAATGAAGTACATATTCATGTTGTGGCATTGTTTAAAGTAAAAAATCAATTTTATAAAAATTACGAAATCTAACTTTTTATACGGTTTCCCTACAGTTATAATTTAGTAAAAGTTTACACATATCATAACAGATATAACGCAAATAGTTTGACTTCTGTACTACAAAAATTGACACAGTCATTAAATTTTAAAAAGTTTGAAATTTTTGCACATGATTTTGTCTTTTATTGAGCGATCAGTTAAAATATGAATTAAAGTAATTCGAGACCGAAATCAGGGTGCAATGTCCTTTTCAGTGGCGTAGCGTCAGGGGGGGCACGATCATTTTACTACCAGTATAATTATATACTGCATTTAGCCTTATTTAATCTTTTAACGGTACGAATTAAATAAGGCCAAATATAGTATATAAAAATACTGGTAGTAAAGGGATCCGTGCCCCCTTTGACGCTACGCCTCTGGTCCTTTTTACGGCGAAACCACCTTTAGCCAGTATCGCCAAATCGGGGTATCACCAAAGAGGGTTATTTCATCTAAACATTTAAGCTAACTTTTAGGGGTCGAACAACATTCAAAAGTCAAAGTAGGTAGAATCGACACCCGGAAAATAAAACACGCTCACTAAGAACTAGATAAATGGCAGCGGAATACAACCGACAAGCCGAACTATAACGAGCATGAACATCGGGATTATGCAAATCACAATAGTACCGCAGCGCCACACGTTCGGGATAAAACAAGAGCCATCTAACAGTGGACATGCTAGTCAGCGCTGAAATCGTGATGACAGGCCGCACATAGTACACGCAATATGCCAAAATGATACTTATTTATGGTAGTAGACGGGCAAGGTGTAATGTTAGATTGATACCGGAGGAGGTGCTGGCATTCGCCCTTTTAAATCCACAACTGAGCACTGAGAACTGAGCACTGCGTCCTCCATTCCCTATAGTTATATTTAGTAAAAGTGTACACATATCATCACAGATATAACACAAAAAGTTTGACTTCTGTACTACAAAAATTGACACAGTTAAAGTTTGGGATTTTTGTGCATGATTTTGCCTTTCATTGAGGGATCAGATAAAAAATGAATTTAATTCTAGATCGAAATCAGAGAGCTACGTCCTTTTTACGGCGAAACCACTTTTAGCCGGTATCATCAAAGAGGGTTATTTCAACTAAAAATTTGAGCTGACTTTTAGGGGTCGTATACAAAGCGAAGAATGAAATATTGAAATCAAACAGAAAAATAAATATCAATTTATTATCATATCAGAAAACGGTCTACTATAAAAAAAATGAATACACCAAACGCCGGAATCTACTAGAAATACTGCTCAAATTGTTATCCAATGCTGGAAATGCACAACTGAATACTTGACAGCACTGAGTCCTGGACACGTTAGAGCATGGCAGGTGTAACAGAGCGACAAGCAAAGATGATGCACTGCTTCAGATCAACCAGAGAAGTAGGTTTAGTCACATAAACCTGTGCCTTTATGTAACCCCAGGGGTAGAAGTCCATGGGAGTCAAATCTGGCGAACGCGATGGCCACTCTACCGTAACACCATATCCAATGATCTGTTGACCGAATTCGGTGGCTAGTTACGCACGGACGTTTGATGCTTTATGCGGAGGGACCCTATCATGTTGAAGGCAGTTCTTCATACCAGTCATGTACCATGTTTTTTAGTAGGTACAGGTAACGATCGCCCGTTAAAGTCTCATCATAGAAGATGGATCCAACAATCTGGGTTCCCCATATATCGCACCACACGTTCGTTGACCAGTGTACCTGGTGTCATACTGTGCGAGCAATGTGGGAGGTTTTCCAGAGACCTAATGCACATTGTGCACTTTCAAAATGCCACCCCGTGTAAACGTTGACTCATCTGTCCACAGAATGTCACAAAGGAACGATAGATATTCCTCTAAGGTATTGAAAATGAAATTACAATAATCAAATCGTCGTGCGTGGTCACCCAGCATCAATGATTGCTCTTGCGTCGGATGGTATGGATGCGCACCATTTGCATGTAACAAATGCCAGAAATGCTAGTCGTGTATCCACGTACCTCGCTTATTTTCGCAGTGCTCAGTTGTGGATTTAAAAGGGCGAATGTCAGCACCTCCTCCGGCATCAATCTAACATTACACCTTGCCCGTCTACTACCATAAATAAGTATCATTTCGGCATATTGCGTGTATGTGCGGCCTGTCATCACGATTTCAGCGCTGACTAGCATGTCCACTGTTAGATGGCTCTTGTTTTATCCTGAACGTGTGGCGCTGCGGTACTATTGTGATTTGCATGATCCCGATTTTCATGCTCGTTATAGTTCGGCTTGTCGGTTGTATTCCGCTGCCATTTATCTAGTTCTTAGTGAGCGTGTTTTATTTTCCGGGTGTCGATTCTACCTACTTTGACTTTTGAATGTTGTTCGACCCCTAAAAGTTAGCTCAAATGTTTAGATGAAATAACCCTCTTTGGTGATATCCCGATTTGGCGATACTGGCTAAAGGTGGTTTCGCCGTAAAAAGGACATTGCACCCTGATTTCGGTCTCGAATTACTTTAATTCATATTTCAACTGATCGCTCAATAAAAGACAAAGTCATGTGCAAAAATTTCAAACTTTTTAAAATTTAATGACTGTGTCAATTTTTGTAGTACAGAAGTCAAACTATTTGCGTTATATCTGTTATGATATGTGTAAACTTTTACTAAATTATAACTAGAGGGAAACCGTATAAAAATTAGATATCGTAATTTTTATAAAATTAATTTTTTTACTTTAAACAATGTCCCAATATGAATATTAATCTCATTTGAAACATTTTTGTAATTGGAGCTATATATCTACGACCAACGGTTGAGAAATTAAAGGACGGCGATAGATAACATATTACACCCTGTATATATAGTTAAAATGAAATCACATGTACAAAAACAAAGGAGAAGATACCACAAAATAACAAAAAAAATGAATATGCAAATATGGAGTACTATGAATATTTTATGGAATCTTCAGAGGAGCTTCATAAGAATAATTCATGATATTGTTAGTATTAAGCCTAAAAATGACAATATTAGGCTCCTTTTAACATATCAAAATAAACAAAAAATGTGAAAAGAACAAGAGATTAAAAGAAAACAATGATGCAACTGTAAAATAAAAAAATAATAAAAATAGACATAACTCACAATTAAAACAAAAAGAGGAAACAACCAATGCGGACCCAAAAATATTATTCTTGTTTAAGCTTAAAAGCCCGAGTAGAAAATTGCTGTGTCATGCCGCAAATCTATTACTAAAGAAAAGGAGGTAGTCAATGCTGCCATCTATCGTTAAATAAATAAAGGTATATATATGTATATACATATCTATAATGAAACTTTTCTGTATAATAACCATTAAATCTTATTAAAATTGACAATGCATATGAACCGATAATTATAATACAATACAAAGACATATATCCAAAAGTGTAAGATTCTCAAATTTTAATAAGTGGCAAAATAAATAAAGATAGGAGAAATAAATCCTATGTGAAGAATGTGAAAATATTACAAGAAGCAAATGGAAACTTATATAGTGAAACACAATTCATGTGCAATTTTGTTTGTTTACCATATTACAGGGGTGTTTCTGAGAAAGTTTCATCTGTTTTGAAATAATTTAAGATTGGAGTACCTTTTAAACCATTAAATAAATAGAGTTCTTTTTTAATTAGCCACAAGTTTAAATATGACAAGACAAAATTTACCTGTGTGGTGTATGTTATTCCGTGCAGTGATTACATCAATGTATATTATTATTATTATTAAACCGAAGACCAGGCCTCTACCTGCCGGGCATTATGCCTAGCTTAACGAGTTTGTGTACCTGGACGCGGGGCGAAATTTGCCTAATCTCATCATAGCAGAGATCTACCTGACTAGCTCCTTGGGTGTCATTGGTTGCAACATTAGGTGAGAGTCACTTTTGTTACTGTGTTGGCCGGTTCCAGATTGTTATTAATTATAGGTTTCTGGGTACGTTGTCGAATAAGAAAATAAAAGAAAAAGCTTGCTTCCGGGCCGTATTCACACTGACTTTGGTTGCTACTATAGACTATGACACGTTAACAGAATTCAGTTTAAATCTTTGTGTTTCCACTATGAATTACATATTGGCTACGCTGTGGTGTTCTCTAGTAGTTTGCTACAGTTTCTTTGTTTGACTGTTCATGGTTTCTATTTAAGTTTGTCGAATTGGCAGATTTATAAAAAATGCAAAAATTAAAAATGAGAAAGGAATTGGTCTCGTAATTTAGAACCTTGATCAGGAGACGAGACTTTCACCTGACTAGGCACCTCCAGAGGTATAATTCATAGGGAACTTGGGGGACGTTGCCCCCACGACGGATTTTACATGCACCAAACACCATTAGCTTCGTATCTGTTCCCTCAAACCGATGACCAGAGCCTTAATTTTTGCAATAAAAAATACATAAACAAAACACAAATTTCATAAAAATAAATTACAATTAAAAATGTATACTTATCTTTTTCCTTTTGTCGTAGTTGATTTGATTTGTTGTCAATCTTTGGTGTTGGCTTGAAGTTGGTCGCTCTCTCTTGCATTTTAGTCACTTTTCTTGGTAGCTAGTTCTGTTGATAGGGTTAATACTGTCACAAGTCATGGTAAGAGTTGTCACATATCTTGGTAGCTTTTGTCAGAATCGGGTGTATTTATTTACACGAGATGATTTGCGTATTATTGTCACAGATCTTGATAGTAAGTGTCACGTATCTCTATGGATGTTGTCGCAATCGTGTGTAGTAATATAATTTTCACGAGTTGGCTTGCATGCTCGTGGTTTGTTATTTTCTTGGTGTGCTATAGGGTGAGCCTGTTGATTGTCTTTTAGTTCATCTTTTATTTTTAGAGATGTCTGTTATCACATAATGTAACATTAACATTTTTATTTATTTGCTTTGGTTTTTTTATTGTGGATTTTATGCTCGAGGGCTATCATTTCAATTGGTTATGATGACTGTTATCACTTCGTTTGTACTAAATCTTTATGTGTTTCGTGAATGGACTCATGGGACATCAGTTCATCTCTAAAAGACTACCACTCTGCTATAGTGAAATTAAATCGATTTTTATAAAGCACCTAGATGGTGGCTTTTTAATTATTATATTTGTGCACATTATACTTTTAACATATTTAAAAAAAAATTTTTTTGGTGCAGTAAAAGTAAAGTTCTTTTAATGATTTCTTTTGCGCAAAAATAGAAGATTCTATTAATTGCTTTTTATTATTTCGCTATGCGCTAGGCTAGATTACTATTGCTGAAGGGGAATTAATGTTGTGCGGATGGTGGGAAGGGCTTGTTCAGATTCGCTTTAAGTTATTATGAAATTAGGTCTATGTTATCAATTAACCATCTGATCACTTTTTTGCTTTTGCTTGTACATGTTTGTTTTGAGCTAGCTGTTTGCGCCAAAGTTGCTCGTTGTTTGGTGTTATGTTGACCAAATGGAGTGCTTGTGTGAGTGGACAGGCTATGAGGTAGTGTTTGGAAGTTCCCATCAATCCGCACTCGCATTCTGGCGTTTTCACCAGTGCGAATCGGTACAGATATGCTAGGAACGCGCCATGGCCTGTGTAGATTTGAGGAAGTAGTTTGCAGCTCATTAATGTGTGTGTATCTACTTTAGGGAAGTACCTGTGTGTCAGCCTGCCTATGTCTCCGTAGTCCCACTCGAACTGGCATTGCTTAATTGTTAGCTCTTTCAGGGTTCTCTTTAGTTTTGTTATTGGTTTCTCCATGCGGTAAAGAATTGCATTGTATGGGTTTTGTGCTGCCTGTTTGGTAAATTCGTCAGCATCCTCGTTTCCTTGGATGCCCACGTGAGCCTTGACTCATCTGATTTTAAAATTATTATTTGAATTTTTTGCTGTTTGTTGCATTGTATCTATTATTTCAGTTACGTTAAAGGGTTTGCTTAGTGCTTGTACTGTTGACATGCAGTCCGAGCGTATGCTGCAATCTTGCCCTGTGGTATTACCCCATATTGCGGCTTTCAGTATGGCCAGTAGTTCGGGTTGGAAGACACAGTTGCACTTTCTTATTGGCACCGAACATGTCTTGATTTTGTTCGTTCATTTTTGTATGCTACGAAAGCCGATCCCGTAGCGCCTGATTCCCATTTAGAACCGTCTGTGTGTACGACTGTGTCTCTTACATTGTGTCCTAATCTTGGTTCTACTGTTTCTGCTGGGTGGTTGTGCCAAACGTTGATCTTTTTGACATAGTCCGTGTGATGGATAGTTGTGTTGTGTATGTTTACTGTTTTGCTTAATCTTGAGACCGTGCCGTAAGCTGCTTCATATTGTACTTCAAGGTGAATTGGAATCAGGCCAGATAGAACCTGAAGTGCCGCTGTTAACGCTGTCCTGTAAGCCTTGACTATGTTTAATGACAAGTGTTTTTGATAGCTGATAATACTTCCTTGCTACGCTTATTCAGGTTGTGCCCTCATATTGGGGTGGCGTATGTAAGTGTTTTATCTACTACTGACCTATACCAAATTTTAATTACGTTGGGTTGTAGACCCTATCCGTTTGAGGTCATCCGTCTCATCATTCGAAATGATTTTCTTATTTTGTTTGTTTGTTGTTGTCATTGTGGGAACCAGTTTAGATTCTTGTGTATCATTACCCCTAAATATTTAATTTGTTATTTGACCTCTAACTTTTTACTGTTGAATTGTATGCCCTCTATGTTGTATAAATTTTCGGTTGGGAGATTCCTTGTGTGTTCTCTATTTAGGTACAGTAATTCTGTTTATTCAAACTTCAATGTTAATCTATTGTTTGTTATTCCCTCGTTAAATTCTTTTATTACTTTACTTGCTAATTTTATAAGTTCTGCTTCTGTTTTGGATCTTAAGATTAGTATAAAATCGTCTGCGAAAGCCTCAATCCAGACATTTTTACCCCATTCCTTCTTAAGTGCTGTGTCTGCTATTAGCAGCCACAGAAGTGGTCCCAGGCAGCTGCCTCGTGGTCATCCGCCGAACGTTTGCCTTGTTATTTTTATACCCTTTTCTTCTAATGTTACATATCTATCTTCCAGAAAACTAATGATCCAATTAATTAAGTATGTGGGGCAGGGAGACTGTTTTAGGGTTTTAGAAATTATCGGCCATCTTATATTGTCAAATGCGCCCTTAATGTCGATAGAAATTAGAAGTGTTTGATCTCTAATGCTTGTTCTGTTGATATTCCCTGTTTGAACCCGTATTGTTTGGCGCTCCAAAAATTACTATTTTTTAGATGAACTAGAATTTTTTAGAATTACTATTTTTCATTCTACCATGGATTATTCTTTATAATATTTTGCTGAATGTTGGTAGTAGGCATATTGGTCTGTAATTTTTTGTATCTTTAATGTTTTTACCAGCTTTGTGGAACAGTACCGCTGTACCTATTTTAAAAGATAGTTAAGGTTGAGGCATGTGTTGAAAAGTGTTATTATTATTTGTGGTGCTGCATTGTGTTTTCTTTTAATTAAGTTATAATCTATGTAATCATACCCTGGTGCCTTGTTCTGTTTTATGCCTCTGTGTGCCTTGTTCTGATTATTCTGTTTAATTCCTGTTTCGTTATCACGGGGGACCTCGAGTCATTAAATGTGGGAGGGGCTGGTATAAGTTTATGTTCTGTTGACGGGTCTGTAAAAAACAGGTTATTTAGGAAGTGATTCCTTTATTGTTACTGTTTTATTATCTGGTAAGATGTTTACAAGTATTGGGGGTTTCGTAACTTTGCCCGAGACTAGCTTATACTGGGAGCCGTATCTGTTTGCTGCATCCCCACAGAATCTTTCCTAGGTTTTAGTTTTTGTTTTTTGGACTATTTTTTTTAGTTTTGATCTTTCTTTTTTGTATTCTATATGTTGTATAGATTTTAGCTCTTCGTTGTTTTGTTTTGATATCGCCTCCTGAAGGCCCTGACTTTGTTTCTTGCCATTTTATTTTATCTGTCCATCATGGTGGAGCTGTTATGTTGGGTGTTGATCTTTTTTATAGCAGTTAAACGCTACGGTTATGATTTCATTTTGGAATCTGAGGGTAATATTATTTAATTGGTCTATTTCCGATACTTTTTTTAACTCTTTGATAAATTTGTTTCTGAATTATTTTATGTTTTCGTCAAATTTTTCATGTTTTCCGTGTCTTGTTTCTAGTCTGGGTCTGTGGTGGCTGGTGTTGTCATGTTGAATTTTAAATTTTATAAATTTGTGATCACTATTAGGTTCGTTCTCGCTGAACTCCCATTGTTTAATTTTGTCCCCTAGTTTAAGTGTTGATATCGTTAAATCCGGCCATCCCTTAATTTATTTTTTATTCCTCATAGTGCAGAAAGAGGGAGGGGCACCTGGTGGATCCTGTACAAAGAGTGAATTAACCTCTTCACTCCCAGGACCTACGCTGCGTACGTCCTCTCACTTCAGTAATCAGCGACCAGGACGTACACCAATACGTTTACTACACATCTTACGTCATTATAAGAAAGAAAATAAGCTTTCGACCATTGTCGAAAATGTGTCGATACAGGGTGGCTAGTGGTCAGGGAAAAATACAGTCAAAAACAGTGATAAACACCAGTATATACTTATAGAAAAATTCATGTTGATTATTCGATCAAATAATGAACATGGATTTTTCTATGAAAATATATTGGTGTTTTCCACTTTTTTTGACTGTATTTTTCCTTGACCACTAGCCACCCTGCGATAGCAATATCGACAAACAATCTTTGCAATCGCGTAGATAGCAACGTCGATAAACAATATCGACACCAAGAGAGTGGGCGCAAACTGTCTAAACTTTTTAACAGTAAGCTGCTAGAGGGCGAAATTAGCGGCGAAGAATAAATTAGCATAATCACTTCCAAAATCAAAACGTCGGTAGAGATTCGACTGTTGTGTGTGTTTCCACGTTTTATATTTGTCATATATTATTTATTACTTACCCATCATACGTAGTATAGGGTAAGTCTTGTAATCGTTCTGAAAATCGAATGGAGATTCCGAAAAACATATTTTTAGAAAAAACAATTTGCCGTCCGTCTGTGTGTCTGTAAACGCTCTATCTCCCGAAAAAATTGAGATAGAGACTTGCAATTTGGTATGTACTTAGTATGTAATAATGGGAAGAAGCCTATTTCATTTCAATAACCTTGATTAACCAGAACTATTTTTTTCGGACTCTCGAAATATTCGTTCTGATAAAAGGTATATAAAAATTTTCGAAATTGTTTATTTTAAGAAATGAATATAAAAGACAATAAAAAAACATAAATTTTACATAAAGCATGAAGTCGATCGGATAATTAGTTGCCGAGATATTTGGAATCCTATTTTCCACACTCTTCGATTTTTCATGACCCTGTATTTCATCCAAATTGCACTTTAAAGATATATTTTAATTGGAAATTTGACGTTTAATCAGATGCAATAAACCGCTAGTTAATCGGATTATTATTTTTGGAGTTATAAGGAAAAACCTCTTTCAAACATTCAGTAATCGAGCCTTTAAAGTTTATGACGTCATCAAGCCACGATCGAGGGTAACGAAAAAGAAAGGCTACCGCGGTGCTTTACGCATATCTTTTTTTACAGACCGCCGGAGTCACGTGATGCTTGAATGCACCAATGAAGGTGTACGAAAAGAGCATCACGTCACGCTAGCGGTCTGTAAAAAAAGACAAGTGGAATGAACCGCGGTAGCCTGTCTTTTTCGTTAGCCTCGGCCACGATTTTATTTGAATTGCAATGCATTTTATAAGTAGTTTACACATTTTTATTTTAATATTTTACATTATGCATATCCATGATGGGTAAGTATTACGGTGACCCCCAACGACTAGTTTTTGTCATGGATGGTGAGAGTAGTGATGATGAAAATTATATTCAAGGGAGTGAGAACGATTCTGAGACCAGTGACACAGAATTTGAAGACATTTCAGATGAAGTTGTGGAAGCCAGAACAGTTGACGATTGGACCTATGTTGTTCATCCTTTTTGTGATAGTCGCGAAACGGAATTGAAAGAATTTGAAAATGGATTTGATATTGACCCGCCTTGGACATAGCAGAAATGGTAAGTCCCGAAAATGTTTAGAACTATTTTTTTCGAATGTAGTACACCATATATGTAAATGGACCAATGAATGTGCAAACCAGTAATTTGAAGAAACTAACTATCGCTGCTTGAAAGTACATGGGCTGACATGGCGTGAAGTGACAATACTGGAAATGTATATATTTTTCGCATATCTTTTTCTGTACGCGTTTCAGAAATGAGTGACTATTGGTCGTCTAGTAACTTGTGCTGCGAACCGAAATGTTTTGATAATAAAATTATGAGTCGAAATCGTTTTCAAAGTATTTTTAAATTTTTGCGTTTTTCGAGTCCACAAGCAGCGAGTAAAGGGTACCCAGTCACTCGATTTGCACAGTATTTGGCAATATTGCGGGAGTGCAGCCAACTGATTTTAGATCCAGGTGAACATATTGCAATTGACATGTGTTTGATGTTGTACAAGGGGCGACTGCATTTCCGACAATTTATAAAAGATAAAAGATCCCGTTTTGAATTGAAACTTTTTTGATTATGTCCAAGTGATCCCAAATTTCAAGGATACACATGGAATTCTTTATTTTATATTGGCAAGGATATTTATGAAATACCATTGCTTCCAGATTCAACGGATTTACCAGTATCGGAAAGAATTGTACTGTACTTAGCTCAGGATCTTCTCAATGAAGGGAGGCACATTGTTGTTGATAATTGGTTCCTATCTGTGCGTCTTAGTGAGTACTTATTAAAACATGACACTTATGTAACTGGAACCATCCGGACTAACCGTGGTGTGCCAAAGCAGCTTGTGGAAGAACCACTTGCTAAGGGAGCATCCTTATTTTCAGCCGAGCGCTCTTACCACTTAGCCAGCGGGACTTCTGAATTATTTGATTTTAAATGTATTTACGGGATGTTGATGTGTATTTATATTTTTAGAAAGCAGATTATATTTTTATCGGTGCTGTTATAATTTCTGCATGTTTTAATTAATAAGGCTAGATTATTATTATGGTTTTTCTATGGTTGATAAATAATTAGAGTATGGCTTGATTAATATAATTTATTGGAGAAATTTCCTTTGTTCAATGAATGAATAAAATATGGTCTAGTTAATTTGTTGATCAGAAATAATTAATTTTGAAGTGCATATTTTGGAGGCGTGTTCATCAATTTCAGACTTGCCAAGTCTCCGGATTTTTGAAGACCAGTATTATTTTAGAGAAAATGTTGTTCTTTTAAATCGAAGAATGTCCCGATTACATAAAACAACATTTTCTGTACTAAAATACTGGTATCCAAAAAGCCGGAGACTTGGCAGCTCTGCAATTTTAGCGGATAAGATTACTGTTTATAGAGGGGAAGAGGTCAGTTATACATATTTATATTTTAAATTTGATTGTTATATAAATATATTTCTTAAATAAAAAACAGCTCCTAAAATTTTGATTTTTTTTAACCATTGGGAAAATGTTGTTGCTTTTGGTCGAAAATGGACCAAATGATGTTCGCATTTTACTATTTTAACCGTTTTTAACGAAATTCTGTAACTTTAGAAGAATTTTTTAAGCGTTTTTAACGAAATTCTGTAACTTTAGAAAAATTTATCTTTGAATAGGCAATAGAAATGCATAAAATCGTTACAAAAAGGATAGACGCAAATTATCAGATATGACAAATAAAGTAGAAATTTGGTACTTTCGTGTTATAGCGGCCCCCAAGGATGAAATATTTTTGTTTCTGTTTTCATTAATATATTGTAAATTTAGTACTTTTGTGTAATTTTTTTTGAACGATTTTGTAACAACAAAAATAATCGGGCCGGGAATTCTGAAGTCCCGCTGGCTAAGTGATAAGAGCGCTCGGCTGCCAAGCTAAAATGTCGCGCGTTCGAATCCCATTGAAGACTTGTGAAAAGTGATCTTATTTTTCCCCTAGTCAATTAAAGATGCTTCTAAAAACTCCGATAGATGGCAGCACCAACCTTTTTTTGGAACTTTCAAAGAAACAATTTGACGAAACTAATTTCTTCGTAATTTTGATGACGCAAATTTACTCGATTTGACGAAATATTCACTCGGAGCATTTCCCAGGAAACCGTTTCGTCAAAACCGAAGAAAATTTCTTGAAATCTGAGTATTCATTTTTGAGAGTGCGTATATGAGTGAAATATTTGAGATTTTTCATTTCATTAAAAATCACTTAATTTTGAGACGACGAAATGATTGTCAAAAATGTTGAAATATAGCTCAAGAATTGCGGAATCGTCAAAAGTGAGAGTTTTTTTTGACAGCGAGGAAACAGTTTCGTCAGATATTTGGGGATTCACGTTTCGTCAAAAACCACGTGACTCTGTGACGAAATGATTGTCAAAAATAACGAAATGAGGCCTAAGGATTGCGGAATCGTCAAAATTGAGTGTTTTATTTCTGAGAGTGCGTTCTGACATCACTGTATGATGCTGGACTATGTGAAAAAGTACGCCATTGTTCTGGTGGAAAGAAAGAATTTATCTATAAACCATTGCATATTGAGAAGTACAACTCTTTGATGGGATCTGTTGACCATGTAAATCAGTTACTGTAACCATATAATCCAAATTGAAAATCGTACACGTGGTTTAAGAAGTTTGGTATTCATACGGCTTCTAGAATGCTTTTGAATGGTCTTGCCATTCATATAAATGCTGGTGGTGAATATATTTGGTTCAAAGATTTTATTATAAAATGTTCCGAAGAACTACTTACAGTGACAGTTATAAAGAAATGTTTTCTGCTCGTAGTAATAAAGGAGGCGAAACTAAAACTCTCCATAAACTTGTTCAGATTCCAAGCACAGATCGAAAGAAATGTCCCCAAAAGCGATGTCGTATTTGTACAACTAAACATGTTAGGAAAGATATTCGGCCAATGTGTTCCGGTTGTGAAGATTTTCCAGGACTGTACAGTAGAAGTCATTTTGATCAATATCATAAATCTTTAAAATAAATTCCTGACTTTTAGGTATATAGTGTATGTATGTATATCAGTGTATGTATATAATGTGCAAGTTTTTCGTATTTTATATGTATTATGATAATGTTGTAAATCCGTTAACGAGGTTACATTCGTTACTATTAAATCACGGAAGTTATGAAATGATTTATGACACAAAAATTTTACGCCGCACAGCTTGGTATACAGCCCTTCACCAGCGAAATTAAGCCTGGGAGTGAAGTGGTTAAGGAGGATGAAGTTTGTGAGTTTATGTATCCTGTCGTCGATATTGTCATATCCCCATGCTTGTGAATGTACATTAAAGTTCCCCACTAGCAGAATTTCTCCCGTTGCTATCTTCAGAGTGTTCTCAATTTCTGATAGCCCACTAAAAAGTCTGTTGAGGGGAGAGCATATGTGTTGATAATTGCTAGTTTTTCTTTATTGTTTTCGATAGTTATGGCTGTAAGTAGGGAAAGATTGAGAGTTTACCGTCAGCAGGTGGAGTGTGGAGTAGGAGCAGGGAGCAGGAGCAGGGAGTTACTCCACCTGTAGGTGGGAGAGGAGGGCCACCTCCACCTGTGAGTGGGAATGAGGTGAGTGTATTATAGTAGGGGGTATTTTAGGAGGGGGAGGGCTTAAAATTTAGGGGGGCTTAATTTTTTTTAAGATCAAATTTAAATGTTAGATTGAAGTATGCTATAGGAGAGGGGTATAAAATGGAGGGGCTTGTTTTTGAAGAGGCGGCTAACTTTTTTTGAAGGGGGGGGGGGGCTTATTTTTAAGGGGGGGCTTTTTTTTTATTTTTTTTTTTAAATTTTAGACTGGAATTTCAGTTTGAAGGCGAAACGGAGATCAATTTTTTTTTTGGTGGCGCCCTCTATCGGAAGGGAATGCAATAATGAATATTTAAAATAGGTTTTCTTGAAAAGATTTCACTGAGGTTTGAACCTGCAAAATAGCTTCTTGACTTGATAATTTGTGGTAGGTTTAACTAATCAAGCCAAGAAGCTATACATGAATGTTGAGATTTTAAGTGTTTAAAGAGAGGTATCGTAAGAGTGACGTATCATCTGTTAAAATGATTTGAGAAAGGAAGTGATTAGCGTCGTATGCCTGTATATAACGGTCTGCATTGTGTTTTCGCTCATTTACGTATTTACCGGAAGTGAAAATACATATATTACATACATACTACATACATATTACATACAAAATACATACATTTATACTGAATTTAAATGAAACCGGAAATTTATCTTTTTCAATATGATTGGATTGAATATTAACATATTTATTTTAAAATGTATAGTGGAAGCAATGGTAAAAAGAAGACATGTTTAGGGGTAAGTACTGTTTTTATTGTGTTTGGTGTAGAAAACATAGGAAAGAGGTTTAGTTTAAAAAAACAAATTCAATTTTATTAATAATTTTCCCAATGCAATACATGTGGACCCACTTTTCGTTTTTTAGCGGGTTTTGACAAATCTAATACAGAATCTTGTTTAATGTTTGTTGACAAATTTTTATTTTTAATAAAATTTCGCGGGACACTCATTTCGTTTAATGTTTCTAATAATTCGTTTTGCGTCCCTGATCGGTTTTCTTTTATTTGCAGAAAACAAAGATTAAATAAATCTGCCAAGTTCGATTCGGGGATAGGTTTTCCTTCGAAACTTACAGTCAAATTTTTATCCTATCGAAATTTTCTTGGACGTGCCATGACAAACTGAACTAATGCTTTGATAATTTAGGATAGCTTTATCTGTTCAAGTTATGATATCATGGTGGATACAGATCATCAGATTACGGATATTTGTGTTTGGAATAACGTGATTTTTAATTTTGCCTATTCAGTTTCAATTATATTGTGAAATGAGGATTTATTTTTGGAAGATAATGTTAACTTTTTGTGATTATCTTGTAACAGACTACTTTCATTAAAAGTGTATTTTAGAATTGTAAACTACAATTTTGAAATTTTCGCCTGTTTGGAAAAAAAGCACAGGGAAAAAAAAATAAAAGTATTAAAAAAATAATAACAACAACTGTTCAAAAATATAATAACAACTAAACAAATGATCAAAAATAATAAAAAATGTTCAAATAATAATAACAACTGTTCAAAAATAATAAAAACTATTTAAAAAATAATAACAACTGTTCAAAAATAATAAACGATTGACTTTATACAAACAACATTTAAAAAAAAGATAATCGAATCTAGTTTTTTCTAACATAACTTATTTGAAATATTCACTTTTTCTAGTTAGATTTATAACACGTAAGTGATTCGATCAGTAAAATATTATTTATAAAAGCACTAAATACGAGATTAATAAGAATTTTTAACTTACAAACATATGAACTTCTGATACACAAGTGATTCGACCAGTAAAATATTATTTAGAAAAGCATTTTTGACTTACAATTGTACGAACTTCTGATATGTAACCCTTTCTGAATCAATGTGTAAGAATTAACTGACTATTGAACTTATAACAGAGCATGATAAAATAATCACGTGACTTTTTTAAACCAATAAAATGTTATTATTTTTAAACAAGCGCCCTCTATCATTTTATGAACTTCCAAGAAACGAGTTAACATGATTATATTGTTTCCTGTTACCACTGTGAAAGGTTGTGTTTTCCGTTTTAAGTTAGTTTACATTTAAGTGATTACAGAACGAGTCATGGATTCTGCTTTGTTAAGTGCTAATGATATGTCTAACGTGAAGAGTGAACCCTCATCACCAGGATTAAATGACCATGACATGGAATTTTTAATACACCCTAAAGAAGAACCCGTTTCGAATTGTGAAGTGAAACCCACCTCATCAGGATTAAAGAAACAGAAGTTACCCTTTGTGTGTTCTACTTGCGACAAAGCTTTTCCCCGAAAGGTTAACTTAACGTTTCACATGAAATGTCATCTGGAGAAAATACCTCTTGTGTGTATAATTTGTGAAAAAACATTTGCTAGAAAGTATCATTTATTAAATCATATGAAGGTCCATTCAAAGACCCCTGTGATTCATAATTGTAATGTATGTGGCGAAGTATTTTCACAAAAGAGTGATTTATTAAAGCATGGGAAAATTCATAATACTTCCAAGCCAAATCAAAGGAAAAGTAGACAGTCACCCAGTCACTGTAAATGCGACGACTGTTTTGAAACATTTAATAATAGATCTGACTTAGTGAAACATAGAAAAATTCATCTTTCACCGAAAGAACTTAACCCGTCTGATCAACTTTCCTTGGGAAACAGTTCGAAATATGAAATTTCAGACATCACTCAGTTTAGTAAAATATTTAAGTTTTTCGATGTTTTTACTCCTGCTCATTGGAATTTAGGTGAGGAAATGATTGTTGAAGTACAAATGAATAAGAACTATGAGCTTTATGTTCACATACAGAAATACGAAAAATTTGAAAAGAACGGTCGTGAACTTACCCCCACAAATGAAGGCATTACATTATCATGTGCAACATTCGACAAATTTGAATCGAGATTGGATAAATTTAATTTTGTTTCTGAAAAATATACATTCGTATGTAATAATGACTTACTAATCGCTTATGTAAATAAGGAATCGTGCATACTGCAAAAATTATTCAAATCGAAAAAGTTTGGGTTTTGTTTGAAGTCGGATTTTTTACTGCTTACAAAAGATCAATATTTGAAACTAGTGAAAAATGGCTTTAAAATTACCAAATGTCTCATTGAGACGCTTTTAACTAAGCTTATTCCTGTTTCGATTTTAGAAAACTTAAACAAATGTAAATGTACCCACCTCACAATAGAAGAGACTTTGAACTATTTCGTAAAATGTTTCGATGACGAGTTAAAGTCATCCGTTTCTCGCGTGTTTGATTGCTATCGATGTTCAATCGGAGAACCAATTAATGTGAAACACGAGTGTGATAGTTATAATTTGCGTAGAAAGTATAATTGGTGTAGCGACAGTGCACTGCTAAATTTCAACGTGACTGAATTTGTAAAAAACATATTCAAGAAATGTTCATGTAATTATACTCATTTATTTTTTGAA
Source organism: Maratus michaelseni (assembly GCA_963931845.1). Classification (NCBI taxonomy): domain Eukaryota; kingdom Metazoa; phylum Arthropoda; class Arachnida; order Araneae; family Salticidae; genus Maratus; species Maratus michaelseni. Next base: position 169,148,275 of record OZ007586.1, read on the forward strand.
ACTATGAATATGGACTTTTATAATAACCATTTAGACAATGTATTTGTAAATTAACATAGAAATGTATTTATTTAATAAATATTTGTTTTTATATCACATATCTGTTTTTATTTCACATGTCTATTTATTTATTTTTTATTTATGAAATCAATCTTTGAAATCTCTTTTTAAGAAAAATTGATTATTTTTATTTGAATAGGTATTAAACTTATTTATTGATAAGAAAGTTTAATTTTTCTCTCCTTTTAAACAATGACATTGCATGTTTTGATAATTTCCATCCCACAGTTAACATTACAGTATTTAACATAGTTAAGAAAATGTTTAACTTAAACCGTCACTGTATTTATTATAGATAAGTAAACATTTTATCTTTAACCTAAATGTAATTTAAATGATTAACTATAACTGTGACTGCTTTTAATCTAGATAAGTAAATGTTTCCAGGAAACACAATCAGTTTACTGTTGACTTTTATCGAGATTACACCAGTTAGTGCAATGCTGATGAAAAATATTTTATGATATTAATATGCAGAAAAGATCTCACGAAGAAGTACTTTCACCTTCGAAACGTCTATGTTTAGAAAAACCCATGGAAAATTTAAATACCTATGAGAAGGAGTTAAAAGACCCAAGATTAAAACTTTCTAAAATGGGTAATAACTGTGTAACTACTGAGGACTTACAAGATGTGAAACCCGAGATCGCTATGAATTTTTCAAACTTTGCCTATGGGAATGATACAACATCTTTCGAGAATCCCGGTCGAATGCCAAATTCTGCCACGGACTATTTGAATACATTTTTCGAAGACATAAGTTTTGAAAATTTAGATTGTTCTACTACCTTAACGTTTCAAGAACCTACAAATAATATTTTACAGACTACTGTTAAACGCGAGGTCAACGAGCTACAAGCAAGCAACCTTTCGCAAACAAGTGGTGAATTAAAAACCACCATCTCACCTACAAATGACATTAAAAGTGAGAAATTATGCAATTCATATGTGTTTCACAAAGAACTAAGTGACTGTTTCTATTTAACTTTGAAGTTGAGAACTAAACAATATTGTATACTTATACGAGAATTTAAACGCAATGTATCTACTAATGAAGAAATCCCGACCAACCGCGTGGTTAATATGGATATTCCTAGCTGGTTTGAGTTTCAATATAAACTCATTGCATTTAATTTAAGATACAAAAGTACGTCCTTTGTTTCTAATAACATGATTTTAGTGTTAAACCAATATTCTACAATGCGAATTAAAAATTTAAAGAATCATTCTTATATTGACTTAAACGAACATCAACTAGAAAAATTAAAAGAAAGTACCTCTCATTTAAATAGTGCACTTTTACAACATATGTATACAAAACTTTTACCATCTCTTATTAAAAAGAAATGTATGGTGAGTAATATATCTACAGAAAATGAACAGGTGTTAAAGTATAAACTTAACACGTGTATCGAGAATAATATGTTATCAATACTTAATCAATTGTATGAATGCCATGCTTGTGCACTACGACATTCGAGCAAAAGCCTTCACTCCTGTTTCACATTTAATAATAGGGAAAAATTTAATCAATTAGGGGAAGCTTTGTTAATGCTCGTAGATTTCGATTATGTAACTTCAACGTTTCTAAACGGAGTTTATAATGTTAGTGAGCACTTTTTATGTAAGATTAATGAACAAACTATTTGTAATGAATTGTTTAAGACCTGAAAATAAAATGTTTTTGATTAAGTTCTGTCTGTTTATTTTTGCAAAGTGTCTATGAGTGAATTTATTAGTTTATAATTTAGTAGAAATTTTAAGTGAAGTGATGTAATCCAATTAAAAAAAATTATTACAAAAAATTAATTGTAATAAAAATATTCACATTAAAAAAAGGTTAAAAAAATTAGAAGTCAATGAAATTAAAACTTATTAAAATTAAAAGTTAACAACAAAAAATAAATAATAAAATAAAATAAAGATTAACAAAAATATAGTTTTAAAATAAAAGTAAACAAAAAAAGTTATAAAGTAAAAGTTAACAAAAAGTTAAAAGTTAATAAAATATTTAAAAAAGCAAAAGAATGTATGTGTTATGAAGAGAGGGGTTTCCTTGTAGAAGTAACTTACAAAATGTATGTGTATGTATTTATTAGTTTTTCAGTTAGTAGAACTTTTAAGTGAACAGTTAGAATTTATGTTTTTATATAACTTAACACAAAATAAAATTTTTAACTATTGCAAAAAGATTCAACTATTGAATGGAAATATGCATATTAGTAAAACAATCACAAGTTAATAAAATGAAAGATTTTAAATTTCATACAATTAAACAAATATATATATATATATATATATATATACGAAACACATTACGGATTTAAATATTATAAGAAATGTTTGATTGAAATTTTTAAGACAGATTTAATTCTTGGTTCTGCCATATATAGTTCGAACTTATTTTAAAAGATAGTTTTCAATAGTCTTGTGGTTCGAACTTGACAAAATGAAATCAAGACACAATGAATTGTATGTTATTTTAATCATTATGTCATGACTTCATACTTCTGAAAGTGTATTTAAAGGTTTCTCTAGCTTTATTCAATGTTATTAAGCGTTTGTGAAACCGAAAATTAATGAAAAAACAGATCGCCTTCTACCAATTGCGCTAAGAATGTTTTATTCAATTATTATAAATAATAAAACCTTTTAGAATATTACTTATTTTAAATTCAAAATAATAAAAATTTAAAGTTAACAAAATAAATAATTCCTCTGTTCATTATAAATAAATAAAAGTTTACAAAATAAAAGTTTACAAAATAAAAGTTTACAAAATAAAAGTTTCAAAATTAAAACTTTATAAAAATTATAAGTTAACAAAAAATTAAATAAAATAAAATTTTAAAATAAAAATTATGAAAAGTAAAGTTTATAAAAATTAAAAGTTTTTAAAATTTTTAAGTTATGTTTAAAAATCTTCAAATTAATCAAAATTGACTTTTAGTTTTATGTTAATGTAAGTTTCAATGTTTTAAATATCGAGCTAACTGTTTATCCCCATAATCATTTGTTTACCCATCTTCCAACCAACCAACTGGTTGCCTAGCCAACCATATACTTTGTATCTACACATGCGCAGAAAAAAAACACTAACTTGAGTTTTACTTTAAACCTTTGCTAGATTAGATATATTATACAAGTCGAATATCTTCCATACTTAGAAAATTTATAATTTTCAACTATTCGTCCCTATTTATCTTAAATCATTAACAAATAAATATAATTTATATACTTACAAAAACAGGATAACTTAAAAAGGGGTCCATACATTTCAGCTTGCTAAAGTCAAGTGTCTGGTTTATAACAGAATGAGGTTAAACTATCAGTTTACTTCCTTATCACTCACGTGATCAAGACCTTATCAGTTACATGTTCAGGCCGATAACAGCTAAAAACAGCGTGTTGGTCATTTTAACTTCTGACTTGGCATACTGTTGTTCGGTAAGTTTTCTTGTCTAGCATTTCTTTCTTTTTAAGAAATAAACTAATCGGAAAAATTTCTTTTCATACCCACTTACTTTTAAATCACAATGTTAAAAGACTAAATTTTATTATCTTAAATTATTCTTTTAAATGTCAAACAAAAGATCTTACAATATATTTGCAAATAAGTTCTTATAAAACGGTTTTAATTAGTTAAAGGATGAACATTGTTATTTTAACTATCTATTATTTTGAAAGCGAAAAAGATTAATTCACATGAAAATTAAACTTACCTTATTTATAAGCTGGGTAAGCAGGGTCTGGCTTTTGTGACGACTTGTAGAGATTTGAAAGATAGTACAAACGTATATCAGTTAATCTCACGTGATATGATGACGTTACTAAGTGACGTCATCCACCACAGGTTAATCACGTGACTACGCGACCATAACCTTCATATTACTAGTGATGTTTAGATCACGTAGCTAATTTTAATTATCATAAAATATACTTATAATATATTTATAAAAATATATTCATAAATTAATCACTAATTTATTTGCGTATTATTTTGAAAAGCATAGCATTTTAAAATAATAAATTAATTAGTGATTAATTTATGAATATATTTTTATAAATATATTATAAGTATATTTTATGATAATTAAAATTAGCTACGTGATCTAAACATCACTAGTAATATGAAGGTTATGGTCGCGTAGTCACGTGATTAACCTGTGGTGGATGACGTCACTTAGTAACGTCATCATATCACGTGAGATTAACTGATATACGTTTGTACTATCTTTCAAATCTCTACAAGTCGTCACAAAAGCCAGACCCTGCTTACCCAGCTTATAAATAAGGTAAGTTTAATTTTCATGTGAATTAATCTTTTTCGCTTTCAAAATAATAGATAGTTAAAATAACAATGTTCATCCTTTAACTAATTAAAACCGTTTTATAAGAACTTATTTGCAAATATATTGTAAGATCTTTTGTTTGACATTTAAAAGAATAATTTAAGATAATAAAATTTAGTCTTTTAACATTGTGATTTAAAAGTAAGTGGGTATGAAAAGAAATTTTTCCGATTAGTTTATTTCTTAAAAAGAAAGAAATGCTAGACAAGAAAACTTACCGAACCACAGTATGCCAAGTCAGAAGTTAAAATGACCAACACGCTGTTTTTAGCTGTTATCGGCCTGAACATGTAACTGATAAGGTCTTGATCACGTGAGTGATAAGGAAGTAAACTGATAGTTTAACCTCATTCTGTTATAAACCAGACACTTGACTTTAGCAAGCTGAAATGTATGGACCCCTTTTTAAGTTATCCTGTTTTTGTAAGTATATAAATTATATTTATTTGTTAATGATTTAAGATAAATAGGGACGAATAGTTGAAAATTATAAATTTTCTAAGTATGGAAGATATTCGACTTGTATAATATATCTAATCTAGCAAAGGTTTAAAGTAAAACTCAAGTTAGTGTTTTTTTTCTGTGCATGTGTAGATACAAAGTATATGCTTGGCTAGGCAACCAGTTGGTTGGTTGGAAGATGGGTAAACAAATGATTATGGGGATAAACAGTTAGCTCGATATTTAAAACATTGAAACTTACATTAACATAAAACTAAAAGTCAATTTTGATTAATTTGAAGATTTTTAAACATAACTTAAAAATTTTAAAAACTTTTAATTTTTATAAACTTTACTTTTCATAATTTTTATTTTAAAATTTTATTTTATTTAATTTTTTGTTAACTTATAATTTTTATAAAGTTTTAATTTTGAAACTTTTATTTTGTAAACTTTTATTTTGTAAACTTTTATTTATTTATAATGAACAGAGGAATTATTTATTTTGTTAACTTTAAATTTTTATTATTTTGAATTTAAAATAAGTAATATTCTAAAAGGTTTTATTATTTATAATAATTGAATAAAACATTCTTAGCGCAATTGGTAGAAGGCGATCTGTTTTTTCATTAATTTTCGGTTTCACAAACGCTTAATAACATTGAATAAAGCTAGAGAAACCTTTAAATACACTTTCAGAAGTATGAAGTCATGACATAATGATTAAAATAACATACAATTCATTGTGTCTTGATTTCATTTTGTCAAGTTCGAACCACAAGACTATTGAAAACTATCTTTTAAAATAAGTTCGAACTATATATGGCAGAACCAAGAATTAAATCTGTCTTAAAAATTTCAATCAAACATTTCTTATAATATTTAAATCCGTAATGTGTTTCGTATATATATATATATATATATATATATATTTGTTTAATTGTATGAAATTTAAAATCTTTCATTTTATTAACTTGTGATTGTTTTACTAATATGCATATTTCCATTCAATAGTTGAATCTTTTTGCAATAGTTAAAAATTTTATTTTGTGTTAAGTTATATAAAAACATAAATTCTAACTGTTCACTTAAAAGTTCTACTAACTGAAAAACTAATAAATACATACACATACATTTTGTAAGTTACTTCTACAAGGAAACCCCTCTCTTCATAACACATACATTCTTTTGCTTTTTTAAATATTTTATTAACTTTTAACTTTTTGTTAACTTTTACTTTATAACTTTTTTTGTTTACTTTTATTTTAAAACTATATTTTTGTTAATCTTTATTTTATTTTATTATTTATTTTTTGTTGTTAACTTTTAATTTTAATAAGTTTTAATTTCATTGACTTCTAATTTTTTTAACCTTTTTTTAATGTGAATATTTTTATTACAATTAATTTTTTGTAATAATTTTTTTTAATTGGATTACATCACTTCACTTAAAATTTCTACTAAATTATAAACTAATAAATTCACTCATAGACACTTTGCAAAAATAAACAGACAGAACTTAATCAAAAACATTTTATTTTCAGGTCTTAAACAATTCATTACAAATAGTTTGTTCATTAATCTTACATAAAAAGTGCTCACTAACATTATAAACTCCGTTTAGAAACGTTGAAGTTACATAATCGAAATCTACGAGCATTAACAAAGCTTCCCCTAATTGATTAAATTTTTCCCTATTATTAAATGTGAAACAGGAGTGAAGGCTTTTGCTCGAATGTCGTAGTGCACAAGCATGGCATTCATACAATTGATTAAGTATTGATAACATATTATTCTCGATACACGTGTTAAGTTTATACTTTAACACCTGTTCATTTTCTGTAGATATATTACTCACCATACATTTCTTTTTAATAAGAGATGGTAAAAGTTTTGTATACATATGTTGTAAAAGTGCACTATTTAAATGAGAGGTACTTTCTTTTAATTTTTCTAGTTGATGTTCGTTTAAGTCAATATAAGAATGATTCTTTAAATTTTTAATTCGCATTGTAGAATATTGGTTTAACACTAAAATCATGTTATTAGAAACAAAGGACGTACTTTTGTATCTTAAATTAAATGCAATGAGTTTATATTGAAACTCAAACCAGCTAGGAATATCCATATTAACCACGCGGTTGGTCGGGATTTCTTCATTAGTAGATACATTGCGTTTAAATTCTCGTATAAGTATACAATATTGTTTAGTTCTCAACTTCAAAGTTAAATAGAAACAGTCACTTAGTTCTTTGTGAAACACATATGAATTGCATAATTTCTCACTTTTAATGTCATTTGTAGGTGAGATGGTGGTTTTTAATTCACCACTTGTTTGCGAAAGGTTGCTTGCTTGTAGCTCGTTGACCTCGCGTTTAACAGTAGTCTGTAAAATATTATTTGTAGGTTCTTGAAACGTTAAGGTAGTAGAACAATCTAAATTTTCAAAACTTATGTCTTCGAAAAATGTATTCAAATAGTCCGTGGCAGAATTTGGCATTCGACCGGGATTCTCGAAAGATGTTGTATCATTCCCATAGGCAAAGTTTGAAAAATTCATAGCGATCTCGGGTTTCACATCTTGTAAGTCCTCAGTAGTTACACAGTTATTACCCATTTTAGAAAGTTTTAATCTTGGGTCTTTTAACTCCTTCTCATAGGTATTTAAATTTTCCATGGGTTTTTCTAAACATAGACGTTTCGAAGGTGAAAGTACTTCTTCGTGAGATCTTTTCTGCATATTAATATCATAAAATATTTTTCATCAGCATTGCACTAACTGGTGTAATCTCGATAAAAGTCAACAGTAAACTGATTGTGTTTCCTGGAAACATTTACTTATCTAGATTAAAAGCAGTCACAGTTATAGTTAATCATTTAAATTACATTTAGGTTAAAGATAAAATGTTTACTTATCTATAATAAATACAGTGACGGTTTAAGTTAAACATTTTCTTAACTATGTTAAATACTGTAATGTTAACTGTGGGATGGAAATTATCAAAACATGCAATGTCATTGTTTAAAAGGAGAGAAAAATTAAACTTTCTTATCAATAAATAAGTTTAATACCTATTCAAATAAAAATAATCAATTTTTCTTAAAAAGAGATTTCAAAGATTGATTTCATAAATAAAAAATAAATAAATAGACATGTGAAATAAAAACAGATATGTGATATAAAAACAAATATTTATTAAATAAATACATTTCTATGTTAATTTACAAATACATTGTCTAAATGGTTATTATAAAAGTCCATATTCATAGTTTCAAAAAATAAATGAGTATAATTACATGAACATTTCTTGAATATGTTTTTTACAAATTCAGTCACGTTGAAATTTAGCAGTGCACTGTCGCTACACCAATTATACTTTCTACGCAAATTATAACTATCACACTCGTGTTTCACATTAATTGGTTCTCCGATTGAACATCGATAGCAATCAAACACGCGAGAAACGGATGACTTTAACTCGTCATCGAAACATTTTACGAAATAGTTCAAAGTCTCTTCTATTGTGAGGTGGGTACATTTACATTTGTTTAAGTTTTCTAAAATCGAAACAGGAATAAGCTTAGTTAAAAGCGTCTCAATGAGACATTTGGTAATTTTAAAGCCATTTTTCACTAGTTTCAAATATTGATCTTTTGTAAGCAGTAAAAAATCCGACTTCAAACAAAACCCAAACTTTTTCGATTTGAATAATTTTTGCAGTATGCACGATTCCTTATTTACATAAGCGATTAGTAAGTCATTATTACATACGAATGTATATTTTTCAGAAACAAAATTAAATTTATCCAATCTCGATTCAAATTTGTCGAATGTTGCACATGATAATGTAATGCCTTCATTTGTGGGGGTAAGTTCACGACCGTTCTTTTCAAATTTTTCGTATTTCTGTATGTGAACATAAAGCTCATAGTTCTTATTCATTTGTACTTCAACAATCATTTCCTCACCTAAATTCCAATGAGCAGGAGTAAAAACATCGAAAAACTTAAATATTTTACTAAACTGAGTGATGTCTGAAATTTCATATTTCGAACTGTTTCCCAAGGAAAGTTGATCAGACGGGTTAAGTTCTTTCGGTGAAAGATGAATTTTTCTATGTTTCACTAAGTCAGATCTATTATTAAATGTTTCAAAACAGTCGTCGCATTTACAGTGACTGGGTGACTGTCTACTTTTCCTTTGATTTGGCTTGGAAGTATTATGAATTTTCCCATGCTTTAATAAATCACTCTTTTGTGAAAATACTTCGCCACATACATTACAATTATGAATCACAGGGGTCTTTGAATGGACCTTCATATGATTTAATAAATGATACTTTCTAGCAAATGTTTTTTCACAAATTATACACACAAGAGGTATTTTCTCCAGATGACATTTCATGTGAAACGTTAAGTTAACCTTTCGGGGAAAAGCTTTGTCGCAAGTAGAACACACAAAGGGTAACTTCTGTTTCTTTAATCCTGATGAGGTGGGTTTCACTTCACAATTCGAAACGGGTTCTTCTTTAGGGTGTATTAAAAATTCCATGTCATGGTCATTTAATCCTGGTGATGAGGGTTCACTCTTCACGTTAGACATATCATTAGCACTTAACAAAGCAGAATCCATGACTCGTTCTGTAATCACTTAAATGTAAACTAACTTAAAACGGAAAACACAACCTTTCACAGTGGTAACAGGAAACAATATAATCATGTTAACTCGTTTCTTGGAAGTTCATAAAATGATAGAGGGCGCTTGTTTAAAAATAATAACATTTTATTGGTTTAAAAAAGTCACGTGATTATTTTATCATGCTCTGTTATAAGTTCAATAGTCAGTTAATTCTTACACATTGATTCAGAAAGGGTTACATATCAGAAGTTCGTACAATTGTAAGTCAAAAATGCTTTTCTAAATAATATTTTACTGGTCGAATCACTTGTGTATCAGAAGTTCATATGTTTGTAAGTTAAAAATTCTTATTAATCTCGTATTTAGTGCTTTTATAAATAATATTTTACTGATCGAATCACTTACGTGTTATAAATCTAACTAGAAAAAGTGAATATTTCAAATAAGTTATGTTAGAAAAAACTAGATTCGATTATCTTTTTTTTAAATGTTGTTTGTATAAAGTCAATCGTTTATTATTTTTGAACAGTTGTTATTATTTTTTAAATAGTTTTTATTATTTTTGAACAGTTGTTATTATTATTTGAACATTTTTTATTATTTTTGATCATTTGTTTAGTTGTTATTATATTTTTGAACAGTTGTTGTTATTATTTTTTTAATACTTTTATTTTTTTTTCCCTGTGCTTTTTTTCCAAACAGGCGAAAATTTCAAAATTGTAGTTTACAATTCTAAAATACACTTTTAATGAAAGCAGTCTGTTACAAGATAATCACAAAAAGTTAACATTATCTTCCAAAAATAAATCCTCATTTCACAATATAATTGAAACTGAATAGGCAAAATTAAAAATCACGTTATTCCAAACACAAATATCCGTAATCTGATGATCTGTATCCACCATGATATCATAACTTGAACAGATAAAGCTATCCTAAATTATCAAAGCATTAGTTCAGTTTGTCATGGCACGTCCAAGAAAATTTCGATAGGATAAAAATTTGACTGTAAGTTTCGAAGGAAAACCTATCCCCGAATCGAACTTGGCAGATTTATTTAATCTTTGTTTTCTGCAAATAAAAGAAAACCGATCAGGGACGCAAAACGAATTATTAGAAACATTAAACGAAATGAGTGTCCCGCGAAATTTTATTAAAAATAAAAATTTGTCAACAAACATTAAACAAGATTCTGTATTAGATTTGTCAAAACCCGCTAAAAAACGAAAAGTGGGTCCACATGTATTGCATTGGGAAAATTATTAATAAAATTGAATTTGTTTTTTTAAACTAAACCTCTTTCCTATGTTTTCTACACCAAACACAATAAAAACAGTACTTACCCCTAAACATGTCTTCTTTTTACCATTGCTTCCACTATACATTTTAAAATAAATATGTTAATATTCAATCCAATCATATTGAAAAAGATAAATTTCCGGTTTCATTTAAATTCAGTATAAATGTATGTATTTTGTATGTAATATGTATGTAGTATGTATGTAATATATGTATTTTCACTTCCGGTAAATACGTAAATGAGCGAAAACACAATGCAGACCGTTATATACAGACATACGACGCTAATCACTTCCTTTCTCAAATCATTTTAACAGATGATACGTCACTCTTACGATACCTCTCTTTAAACACTTAAAATCTGAACATTCATGTATAGCTTCTTGGCTTGATTAGTTAAACCTACCACAAATTATCAAGTCAAGAAGCTATTTTGCAGGTTCAAACCTCAGTGAAATCTTTTCAAGAAAACCTATTTTAAATATTCGTTATTGCATTCCCTTCCGATAGAGGGCGCCACCAAAAAAAAAATTGATCTCCGTTTCGCCTTCAAACTGAAATTCCATTCTAAAATAAAAAAAAAAAATAAAAAAAAAAGCCCCCCCTTAAAAATAAGCCCCCCCCCCTTCAAAAAAAGTTAGCCGCCTCTTCAAAAACAAGCCCCTCCATTTTATACCCCTCTCCTATAGCATACTTCAATCTAACATTTAAATTTGATCTTAAAAAAAATTAAGCCCCCCTAAATTTTAAGCCCTCCCCCTCCTAAAATACCCCCTACTATAATACACTCACCTCATTCCCACTCACAGGTGGAGGTGGCCCTCCTCTCCCACCTACAGGTGGAGTAACTCCCTGCTCCTGCTCCCTGCTCCTACTCCACACTCCACCTGCTGACGGTAAACTCTCAATCTTTCCCTACTGCGGTACGAATTCTTGTTCACTTAGCGTTATCGGGTTTGATTCTAACTTTGTTATGATAGCTGATTTGTTTGTTTTCGTCTTTGTGATTGACCAATGTTTTGGGTTTATACCTGCTATTTATCCTGTCTACTTGTTCTGGTAGTAATCTTGTAACATAGCAACATGTATTCCCTCTGATCCCATGTATCCCTTAATTCGTTTGTGGCGTGGCTACTGTTGTGAAGATTGATCTGTATGGCTTTTAGGACGTCTGGTCTTCGTGTTTGTGTTGCACCAAACTACTAAGATGGTCTATTGAAAGAAAACGATCTAGTGATATCATATAAAGTTACCGTGTGATTACCAACATTCTGCTGACAATTCGGATAAACGGCCAAACTAATTTAGACATCTTTTGCTGTCTGGAAAACTTGTCAGAAACAAAATCAAGCGTTTATTTTTTTTTATGCTTGACAATGAGTCAGCTATGGCATTTTTGAGGTTAGCAAGGTTTGTCGGCTTCTTCTTGTAAACCAAATTTTTTATATGACCCCAAAGATCGAAATCATATGGATTTATATTTGGTGACTAAGGCGGTCAATGCAATGCACCAGGATTACGGTTTGGGTATTGATAGGCTCGGGCTTAGGTCGGTTTCTGAATATTGAAGATCACTTCCGTAGAAATAGTGTTGCATTTTTGTCACATAAATATCAATTTTTAACAATAAAAATACGATCTTCAGTTGAATATGACCCTTTAGAAGTCATTTTCAAAATTGCATGGAACTGACACTAAACGAATTCCTTTTATGACCTCTCTCACTGCACGCATTTGTACAGCCATCTAGTTAGGCTCTGAGAAGTTATTTCAGTTTAAAGTTGTAGGTTAATTAAAAGTCACCCTGTATATATATAAGCACTATTATTATCATTATTACCACCGAAAGCAATTTCTAACTCCAAAGCTTGTTTGCAGTAAGTGAATACATTATTTCCTGTTTTAATTAAAACAAGGAATAATTTATTTTACTGAGCGATTATCTCTTTGGAGATAGATTAAATATTAACCACAAGAGGATAATGAGATTAAATTTCGTTGGCACATAAATACAAAAAGGATTAAGTTTATGGCTGTTCCATTTTAAGCTTACATTCTTTAAGTAATTTTATTAGATGTTCTAGAAATATATAAGAGAAATCAAACGAGGAAATGTAATAAAAATAATGTTTAATTTTTTAAAAACTTTCTTAATTGATGCATACGTTAAAAGATAATTAGACAGAGTGTAGTTTTTGAATCATTTAATTGTATGTAAATTATTTATAGTATAAATGCACTTTTCATAAAGGTAGTAAATATTATATATTTTTTACTAGCGAGCTTAACACAGATTTCTTTCTTCCTTTCTTTCATTTTTTCTTTGTTAAGAATTAATTAACATTAATTTTACATTTGGGCCCTAAAAAAGGTTCATTACTCCTCAGCAAAAATTTACTGTTGCCCGTAAAAATGGTTTTGTTAATGCCTTTAATGGGAAAAGGGTCGATTAATTTTCTGTTTTTCTAGTCACTCTATTTGTCTCAATTTGCGTCCAACGTATTACAGAGGAAAGAAAATTTTCTTTCATTTAAAGATTGCCTATAAATTTAGAATACTTTTGTATTCCAAAAATTTTCAGCGATAATTATGAGCTACACGGCTCAGTACAATTAGAGGATAAAACAGGAGAAACGATATTTTGCGACTCATTGCAATTGGAAGTGGTTACAAACTGCAAAATGTCATTTGGCACGCACATAAATACTTGTAAGAAAAACTTCCGATATGCAAAATAATTTTAAATATGTCAAAATAAACGAGTTCATAATTTATAGTAGAAAAACAGTTATCCGTCAAATTTTTCATTTTCCACTTCGGAAAATGTGATACAATATTTCTGTGCCTAAGAATTTTAAACCTGATACAATATATATATATATATATATATATATATATATATATATATATATATATATATATATATATATATATAATTGAATAAAGGTAAAAAACCTTTTATTACTATACTGTCACTATACTTTACTATAAAGTTAAGAAATGCGCAATGTCTTGCGAAAAAACTGTCTTTCTTCATCAGGCGCAAAAAAGATGTGCTACCACTTTGAAAGAAAGAGAAAAACTGAAAGGAAATGAAAAACAAAGTTACAAGTTAAGTGAACAGCTAATAGGAAATCAGAAGTCTTCATCCAATTACACAGAGAGCATTAACCAATATATGCTTGTCGTATAAAAATCATGCGTCAAGCATGGGTTATGAAATACTTTCCAACACATTCAGAATATTGAAACAAAACTTCACAGTTTATTCAGTAAACAATTCAGAAAACGCATAACACATTTGAAAACCTATTTTCAGCAATTACTACCAAAATTCAAACACAAAATATCCAATTTCCTTTGTGCAGCCCTATACATGATCTATAGATTTGTATGTATACTACACAGTATGCTAAAATTTACTTCAGTTGGGAAATACATAGCACAATTGAAAATTCCCCTTCAGTAATTTCCGTCAATAAATGGAACTGTACTTGAGTTTTTTTTTCATCAGCCCTATATTATCCATAGAATTTATATGCACCAATTAATAAGAAAAAATAATTGTTACATTTAAAAACGCGTACCACAACTGAAAGTGAGGTACCAGAAATTATTGTTAATAGACAGTACTGTAACCAAACTCTTTTGAGTGTCCCTGTAAGTAAACGATTCATTCTATGTATACCATATTGTACAGTAAGAGCTTTACAGTGCAACTCAGTGATATGTATTACTTTTAATATGTTTAAAACAGTGAAACATCATCAAAATACGCTGCAAATGATTTTTTCCCATAGACCGTAATATAACGGGATTCTTTTGAGTGTCCTTGCAAATGAAAGATGCATTCTATGCACGCCATATTCTACAGCAAGTGCCTTGTAATGCACCTCAGTGACATGAATCAATTTGAATATGTTTAAAACCGTATAACATTATTAAAATATGCTGCAAACGATTTTTCCCCATATACCGTAATGTAACGGAATCTTTTGAGTGTTCTTGTAAATGAACGATGCATTCTATGCACGCCATGTTCTACAGTAAGCGCCTTGTAGTGCACCTCAGTGATATGAATCAATTTGAATGTATTTAAAATAGTGTAACATCATAAAAATACGCCGCAAATGATTTTCCCCATAGACCGTAATATAGCGGAATTCTTTTGAGTGTCCCTGTAAAAGAACCATATATGCTACACATTTCATTTTCAATACCAAACGTGCCACAGTAAACCACAATAACGTATATCAACTTCAAGGCAATCCGAGTATATTTACGCGAGTTACAGCACTCATAGACGGCAGACAGACAGACTGACAAACCGAATTCGTATACATTTTTCACCTATGTTGGAAAGAGTTAAAAATTAAACTTCATTCATCGAATCTATAATTTATTTCAAAATTTCAAAAAAAAATTACATGCAATAAAGTAATCAAGTTACATGCGAATGAAGTAATCAAGAAAGGCTCTGATAATTATGAAAACGAAAATCCGCGAAAATTACGTCATTTTGATACAATTACATCAATTTTTCTTTTTAGTTTTATCAATATAGAAATATTTTTTAAGCTAAGCATGACGTCAGTGCATAAATATAAATGCTTTCATTTAAAAATGATGTCAGTTAACGTTTAAAGACCTTGACCCTCTTTCATAACGCTTAAACGCCACATATTGAAATTAAAAATATATTTTATTTTTAATTGAAATGAGAAAATACTATCAATAAAAATATAATGTATACAGATTTCTTAAAAATGCCAATGGACAATATTCCCGTGACATCGCAATAAATATAAATATGAATTTTTATTGACTTATAAAAACGAAGTACACGTGTTTAAATACTTTTACCGAAATTTAATGTGCAAATTAAAAAATACTTGCAAAAAGCCACGCGTCTGAATATTTTCATTATTTCTCTTTTCTTTGCAACAATGATAGTTACCCAATTGCCACGTTTTTGAAGATATTTTATTAAAAACTGTTAAAATTTACATTTAAATATAAAAATGGGAATATTTAAAAAATAGCTAGTTGCGGACACATCTACAAATCAACAGCTTACATTTAAAAAAAAAATAATTACCGTCATTTCCGGCGTATAATCCGCGGATCAGACATTTCTGTTTCACTAGATTAATTTTAACACAATTATTCAAATTGGTAAAGAAATCATATGAGTTGTAATTTTCCAACTGGACGAAAAATGTCCGGCCAGGATTCGAACCTGGGATATCTTGGCTGAAGCTGCCACGCTCTACCAACAGTTGGTATCGCTACGTACAGAATATGTAACCCTTCTTGTTTGTGACGTCATACGTATGGCAAAAAGCAACCCTACTCTTTTGCTGCTGTAAAAGTCAAAGCGAGTGTTTTTTTCCCCCCCGAAATGTTATCAAGTGGAGAAGATAATATGAGGAAATGTTACTTTACCGTTGTTAAATTCTTTTGATTTCTGAATACATATAATTCAAGCACAAAAAAAAGTTATTTTTCTCAAGTTTAGACGATAATGCAGAAAATGAAAAGTGATCTGGTGTTTTTACTTTTATATTTTAAATAGGATTCAGCAGTTGAGCTTTGAATAAAATTACGGACAACAAATTAGATTTCCTTTAATGGGTTTCTTCTCTAAGCTTGTTATTTTAAGTATTAATTATTTTACTTGGCTAAAGTACTCTTTAATTTAATTTCAAACAAAGCTAATAAAATAAATCTCCTACTCGTAAATACTAAGAAGAAAAAAATAGATGAATTAATCGGAAATGAATATTAGTTTTGCTTATAGCGTGCTATTGAAATCTTATGCGCGGCGCATTTTTCAGACCTTACAAAAATTTATTACCAATGCCAAGTGCTTAGAATTTAAATAAATGTAATTTCAATCGAGCATGAAGAGTTCTTATTTCTTTTACTTAATGTAAAGATTTATCCCCGAAATCAATATCGATTTATAGGAAAGACGATAAACAATTCCAGTCCAAGCAACGTTGAATTTGCCTCAATTAATATAACTGTGAAATCATGGAATTGGAATTTGTATAATTTATTTTATTGCTTTCGGCCAAAACTTAATCTTTTAAAATGAAATAAAGAGGTAAGTTATGTCGAAAAATTCATGTTACGTCGAAATAAAATGTGAGTTCAATCATAAAGGAAGAATAAATTAAGACATTAAATTTAATTTAGCGACAGTTTTTCCGAAGTTCAATTATTTTTATCATTGAGAAATAACTAAGATAGTTTTTTTTTCTTTTTGGCACCACTTTTTCTGAGAAACTTTTTTTTTGTATTATTTATTTACTGAAATTTTGAGATTAGATAAAGCGGAATTTTATGTGCAAAAATACTGGTATTCAAATTTAAGAATTTTGCCAGTATACGTGCCATATAGGGTAATGGGCACATAATGGATGATTTGATATTCAAATAAAACATTCTTGCATGCGCAAAAGCATAGATGCCAACCTTCATATTTTTTCTAATCAATTAACCCTTTCCGGCACAGTGGTCCCACTCCGGGAACACCTAATTTTAAATCCAAACTTGCATTCAGCGCCAAGAATATTTTAATAAAATTTTGTTTCTATAATGAAAGCTTAAAATATGTAGTTCGTATTTTCTAAAAAATCGTTTGAAAATTCCGGTGTCAGTTAGCAATTTCTCATTTTACGAACAGACTTTGTCTGTGCCGGAAAGGGTTAAAACGAAAAATTTTGTATAAAAAAAAAAAAAAAAAAAAAAAAAAAAAAAAAAAAAAAAAAACAGACAATTAAATTAAGAGCATTTTATGTGGCTCTTAACTCTAGAACTACCGGAAAATTATTTACTCAACTTTGATTAAAAAATCTTCACACCAGAGTTTTATTTGAAACTATTTAACTTATTTACTTACTTTAGTTCTGTGTGGTTTACATTTACCTTATTTTATGAAACGAATTCTGGTTCGGATAGCTATTTTGAATGTATCTGTCGGGTAGGCGGAGGGTTAATTTATTTTATTTCATTTTATTTCTTTTACAAAATTTCTGGTTTTAATTGATTAAAAAGTATACAAAGGTTGGCAGAAAGGAGGTGATTTCGGCATTTGCGCATGCCCGAATGATTCATTCGAATAGCAAAATCATTCATTATACCCATCCATCGCCCCCTGAATACTAGGTGCCTGCGCGGTGACACGAAAACGACGGCTGTCGTAGTCGGATTTTATACAGCGTTTGTACAGTCCCTCGAATTTGAACAGCAATAATTTCTAAAAGTTTTCTTCGCGTTAATTTTCTGAGATCAAATATGTCAAAGAAAACTTTTAGAAATGACTGGTGTGAAAATTCAGGAGACTGTACACACGATATAAAAAATCCGCCTATGACAGCCGCCATTTTTGTGTCAGCGCTCAGGCCTAGTATTCAGGGGTGGTGGCCCACCATTAATTCATCTGTTAACCCCTTCGCGACGGGCGTCCTTTACGGAATTTTTAATCTTTTAGCACCGGTTTTTTAAAACAGAAATTTTCGCCTATATGAATCGCAGAAATGCTACCATTAAATAAATCAAAGCTTATACTAAAAAAAAAAACTGGTGGGAATAATCGAGGATTCTGTGCATCTTATGCGTCACGTATACGTGTCGCTCGTCCCCAAGGGGTTAAAGGTTAAGGTATTTCTTTCTCATATTTAATTTTAAGTCGAATTGCTATTCCTGTTTCCTCAACAAGTTTAACTTGTAATCGGGGAGGTGATAAAGTACAACATAACAGTGAACGTGCGGACTCAGAGACCGCATTTATTGAGGGATCCAATCAAGCTTCCCTATTTAAATGAAAGTAAGAATTTGCACAGATGTCATAGCTGCCAACATCAACACTTTTTTATCACCACTAAAATTTTGTAGAAAATTTTGCCTTGTTTGATTACAAATTCCGGCAATTAAATAAGACAAATTTTTTTATACAATTTTAGTGGTAGGAGAGAAGCGTAAAAGTTGGCAGCTATGACAGATGTCTATAGTACAGGGTGATTTTTTTTAAAGTTGTGAAAGTAAAACCCTATAGCAGAAAAACCACTGATCCAAATGACCTAAAATTTCACCAGTATACTCCCAAAGCAATGGGAATTTTTTTGGCATGGTTTAAAAAAAAACTTAAAATCGCACCGACAGATGGCGCTGTACATGCAGTAAAGTCGGGAGACGAACTTGCGCCCGGCACAGGCACATTGGCGATAAGAACGTGAAGTACGCACACCTCGTGTTCATTATTTTACGGAAATCCTCGCAATGACTGCGCCATTGACGGACCGTGCATTGTTAGTGAAACTGTATCATCAGAATAATGACAGCGCAGCAACTGCTCTTAGGAGATTTAGGACACTTAAGAATTTAAGAAAAGGTCCAATGACGACAGAGGGCCTACGGAAGATGGTTTCTCAAAGTACCGTCCATTGTTTTCCTCCCACAGACGGTATTCTTTGTTTCTGCTACCTTACAGCGCCATCTGTCGGTGCGATTTTAAGTTTTTTTTAAACCATGCCTAAAAAATTCCCATTGCTTTGGGAGCATACTGGTGAAATATCAGGTCATTTGGATCAGTGGTTCTTTTATTATAGTGTTTTACTTTCACAACTTTAAAAAAAATCACCCTGTATTTTGAACATTTAACTTATGATAGAAAAAAAATCAGTTTTCAAGGAAATTTTCGCACAGGATATTTTTAAAAGATGGTTTCTACTTAAAAAAATATCTTATTAGACATAATAGATACAGTACGGTGTGAGAGAACGCACTCCATTTGTTAGGGGTTAATGACATTAATTAAGTTGCATCTGAAAAAAAAAAACTTTATTAGTATTAACCCCTTAATTGTCGCGCCCGAGACATTCACGGGCAGTGTAGGATACTATTTTTTTTTTTATCTAGATTGTTTGATTCCCACCAGTCTTTTGAAATAGTGTAACTGGCTTCAATCTCCTATTATTTTATCTGCCATTACATAAGCTGAATATTTCTACCTTAAAAATTGGTGGCAATCAAGCAATCTGAATTAAAAAAAAAGTAGCCTACACTTATCGGGTGCGACGATTAAGGGGTTAAAATGTTAAAGTAAAACAGCTATTTCTACAGGCAAAGGAGGGGGTTAAAGTAATTTGATTGGATTTTATATGTTTCAGAATGTCATTAATAAACTCTTAAAAATAATGATTTCATAAATTTTTAATCTTTCACATGACTTTTTTGTTAAATAAAATACTGTCTAACATTTACAATTTTCACAATTAATAACTAATATTTTTCCTTCATTATTCGTATAAAAATGAAAAGTGTTTTATTATAAACATAACAATTTTTATACTTCGTCCATTCAAAAACACCGAATACAAAAATTTATATACGCTCTTAAAAGATTCAGTAACGAATAGTTTATATACTCTCTGATATTAAAATTGCAGAATGTTTGTTGATTGAACAGTGTAGATTCAATATTTCACTTGATTTAACGGTGATGCCTAAAAACTTGGTTTTGAACATTTATCAAGTACTTTATTTATGATGTACTACGCATCAATAAAAGTGCTTTCTATCGTTTCTTCAGTTTTATTTCATGAAGCATAGATCAGAGAGTTTATTAAATATAGAAAAAGGCATCATGCTGACGAGACCTTTTAGACAGGTTGTCAAGTATTTTAATCAGTATTTTTAATATGAAAGATTACCAATGTTTCTGAATTCGGATGTTGTAAGCTCACATAATATAAATGATGAAATGAATTGTTTTTCATTTTTTTTCTTCAAAAATGTATATAGATTTATGAATGATGTTTTCATTTTACAAAGTTCAACATAGAAGTGGCCGCTTACAAGAATCACTGACTTATCGAATCAACGGCTTTATTGAGTCGAATTCTAAAACATAATTCATTTAAAGCAGCGTTTTTCAAACTTTTTCTCTTCCGTAACCCTTGCTTTTCATGCATGGTTATTGCCGCTTCCACCCAAACCTCCACGAAAATAAATAATAAATAATAAATAAATAAATAAAGTAAGTTGTTTTTTTGTCAGTCGATAATGTTTTATTTTAGCTAAATAATCAAACGACTCCAACTATCTTAACCCTTTCCGGCGCGGAATAAATCTGTTTGCAAAATGATGAAATAATGGACTGACACCGGAATTTACAAACGAATTTATTAGAAAATAGAAACTTGCTTATTTTCCGGTACTGAGTAAAAGGAAAATTTTAATAAATATTCTTGGTGCCGTTAGTCAGTTTTGGAATTAAACTTAGGTGTCCTTTTTTGTGGACACCTCCCGTTAAAGGGTTAACGATTATTTGTAGAATTTTATTTGTTATCTTATATTTTACAGTTTGCTTTAATATTACAATAGTTGCCTAAAATAAAAAAAAAAATAGAAAACGCGTTAAAGTAATTTTAAACCACTTTGATTTATGTTCACAAAAATCTTTCATCTTTGTATGCAAATATTGAAACACTGTACTGAACAAGATTAATTTGCATCTGACTTATGTGTAGACTCATTGGAATTTCCAAGGAGTCTGGCACCACTATTTAAAATTAGAAAATTTCTATTTCATAATTTAAAAGCCAAATTTATAACCGACACGTCTAATCGCAGAATTTGTGCTAATTTTCTGTGATAGAAAAAGGCGAAAAATTCTAATAAAAATTCTGGTAGAAACATACGTTCTTTGGCAATAAACATTTTCAAAGACATGTTTAATGGAGCTGAATTTTCGCGTTTTTATTTTAACATTTTAAAAATTATGTTTTCCTCCATTAGTAACATTATTTTTGCGTACGACCCAACCACGGCACGCAGATTAGGTGCTGGGAAGAACTAGGTACTATTTAAAACTCTGGTTACATAATTAAAAATCCCTCCCCAGGCATCTTATTCCTTTATTTGGCCAATATACTGCATAAATAATTAGTGATCGTAAAGATCTCTGGTCAGAGTTTATACGGTTAACAAACAACGTAATTAACCTAATATAATTAAATTTAAATAAAATATCGCGTTGCGTACTTTTACGTGGTATCCCTAAATTATGCAATAAAATATTTAATGAAATAAAATAATTTCTACACGAATTAACGTTAGCATTAAATTAATGCAGTAATTAGTCCTTCAAAATTAAGTTAATAAAATACACGATGTAAGCATAAATTAAGAGAACAAGTTTTAAATTAAATATATACAAGTTTATTTACTGTTAAATATATACAAAAACTACACATCAAAATTAATTAAAATCATTAGATCTAACATTTTTTTTGATCTCATTGATCCAATTAGTTAATTCATTATTTTATTTAAATTCATTTCTGAATATTACATAATTTAATAGTTTCATATTTAAAGGACTCGTTTTTAATCACAACATTAATTCAGTTATTTTGAGTATAATAATTCAAACAATATAATCCATTGCGCTTATTAAGTTTAAATTATAGTCCTGTGAGTATTTTAACACAGAAGCATGCAATTAAACAAATCTTAATATATATTTTTTGAATGAGAGCCCTAACTGGGTCGACGCAGATACTGTCACTTAACCAAGTCTTATGACTATTACTTGAAATATAATGTGCAATACTTGGTGCCACGTTGAGGGTTGGTTCTTCCGTTTCGACGTCTCGTCACGATCTTCATTCCCAGGTTGTTCGACGTCTCCATCCTCGGCACACACTCTTTTTTTTT
The DNA here is from genome assembly GCA_963931845.1 of Maratus michaelseni. Taxonomy (NCBI): domain Eukaryota; kingdom Metazoa; phylum Arthropoda; class Arachnida; order Araneae; family Salticidae; genus Maratus; species Maratus michaelseni. Next base: position 169,170,793 of record OZ007586.1, read on the forward strand.
TTAATAACCGTTGGTTTATTAAGGTGCTGTTATGTCCAAACTTAAATATATTTGATTATAAACAATTATTGTTGACATACACCCTACGTCGAATATAATTAAATTCTATAGATAGATAAACAAATCTTATCGAATCTTAGACGAAATCTTAGACGAATCTATTGAAACTTGTAATAGCGATAACAGCAAAAGTTATAACGTCATCTCCATAATGTCAAGCTCAAGAGAATTATATGTTTCTAAAGTAATATACATTGTAATAAAGATGTTCTCCTTATTTAAACTTTAATTAAGTAGCTCTAACCCCCCCCCCCCCCCCCTTTGATGATTGGCGCTATAGCCTGTTCCCTCTGATTTGTTCTTTTAGAGCCCACCTTTCGTCTGAGTGGTGGACTCGTTACGTCAGACTCAAAGTTTTCCCCCAAGATTGTAAATCAGGGGGTCGTAAAAAAAAAAAAAAAAGCCCCATACATGGGAGTCCGATAGAGAGAAGCACAATGATCATATTATACAATTGTTATGAAACTTCATACGCATATAAAGTCAACGAGACTTAATAATTGTATGACAAAAATCATACATATATCTAAATTTCCTTCGGAGATATGAGTCCTTGAAATGTCAATTTCGTTGATTTCTCGTCATCCCTAAAACATAATGTGATGAGACTTGGTAAAGGATGAATCTCCCCACCAGTAGGAGTGGGTTAAACAGGTTCAAACCGCTCTCACTATACATGAAATGGTTAATATAATATAATGGCCAAAGTTAAGGAAGTCAAGTAAAATATTTGAAAATAAAGTTACTGTAAAAATAATACTGTTCTCTATAGAAATGGGAAGGGTTTGAAGAAAACATTACAGAACTCCTAAATGGTCCGCCAACTGAATATCAATATTTTTTAACAGAAAATTTCATGGCAGGTTTCTACAACATTCTGCAAAAAATTATCCCCGAAGGTGGTTTCTGCAAAGTTTGCAAGAAAATTCTAAAAGTTAATTTTTTCTAAGAAAATACCGGTATTCAAAAGGCGGACCATTTGGGAGCCCTGCAGTGGACCTACTCCTTCACTACGCGCTATGTGCCTGCCCCAGTTGGCCAGCCACGTATCCCGAGATGTGCATGTATCACAGGTTGGGAACCACTGATTTAAAAGGACGCTACTGCATTGAACCTATGTTTCATGCACTGCATGAACCTCTGTTTTTCTATTTAAAAGTTAGTGGGGTAATGAGAAAGCCAGTTTCATCCCTGACCAAAATTATAAGGACGATAAAAAAATTTTAAGAATCACAAATTTTATAGAATTCTATAGTTGTCAATTTTTCCGCTTTCTTCTTACCGCTAAAATTTAACAGTAAATTTAGTTTTATTTAATCGGCAAAATCTACGATTAAATAAAACACAAATTTATATTAAATTTTAATGGTAATAAAAAAGGCGTAAAATTCAGCAGCTCTGAAATTCTAAAAGTATACTTTTAAGTCTTGATGGTTTATCTAATTATTTTTAAAAATATGAAATAATTTTTTTTAAATTTTTTTCAAATAAATACATTTGGAACGAAAAACTTTTTAAAAATATTGCCTAATCTGTAGCACGTAAAAATAAGTTCTTTTTTATTAATTAAACTCTCTATGTCTAAACATGTTTGTTTAATGCGCGGATGATACACCGGAAATTAGGGTAATTTAGTTATTGTTTATAAGAAACCAAAAGTGTACACCCATATTTTAGAAACACAAGTTTTAGCATATGTTAGCTTTTAGAAGGTGAAAATTCATTTTCCAATGCATCGTGCCATACCTAAACAGATACGAAAAAGTAGTTTAATGAAAAAAATATCCCATTATTTGCTTGGCCAATTTGATCGCACGATATGAACAGTATAAAAATTGCATGGAGTGCTAAACGTTTATTTTTATGTAAATGACATGTAACATTCATCCATTATTAAAAGTTGTTGCAAGCATGTCGAATCGTACGACTGAGTGTCTTCAAAATAAAGGTGGTTACATTTCTTATTAAAATTGCATCTATTCGAATTTATAAGCAATGTTCTTATAATTATGACCATTTATAAATTATAATATTTCATACATATTTAGAATTTTTTTAAAATTAATTATATAGTATTCAAGAACACATGCATTTATAAATTTTCGCATATACAGAAAATAATCTAAAAATAAATAATTATTCGACTTCTGATTCAGAAATGTAATCACTGAAATGAAACAGACATGAATTAGCACCAAACAATTGTCCCAAGAAATTTCTGATGAAGGTGTAAACAGTTTCTTTGTAAACAATGAAAAATACAAGCATTAAACCTTCGCCATTAAATGCTTATCATTGCCAATCGATTCCACAGCATAACTGCTTATCGTTAAATGTTGGCCTCAAGCGACAATATTTAGAAACATAAGGTATGTCAGTTTACTAAGTATGTCATTTTGGAACTGCTTCTCCTAAGATTGGATGGATAAGTTATCAAATAGAAATTGGTTGATAGAAAAAAAATTCTCACTTTTGTCAAAATGGTGACATAAAAAAAAAGTACTTCCGGCCTGTACCGGGAGGAAAAGGTAGCTTTCATTGTCCATGTTTATTATAATTCAACCCATTTTACTCAAACACCCGAAGCTAAAATGCTTGGAACCCGATTATAGAAGATTCAATACCGGTTTTCGTTAATATTGAATTAGAATGCGAATTTCAGCATGAGAGTTACAGTGTAAAAACAAAAGATTATTTCAAAATGTCAGTCACTCTAGAATTTCAAACTGCCATATCTTAAATATTTTTAAAGATAAAGCCAAAAGAAAAGATGTTCCGGAATCTTTGTATCACGATCTAACACTTAACGGACACAACTTTTTCAATTTATAATTTTTATACATATCTTTGAATATTCAAGATGGCGCATGAAGTTGGCCAACGAACTCTGTCGAGACCTTGGTATGTTCTGTACATATGATCAGTCACAGTGTTAATCACAGTATGTTCTGTACACATTTGTCATGCTGTAACTGTCTTATTTCTGAACCGGTTTGGATGTGACTAAGTATGTGTATAGGACATACCAAGGTCTCGACCGAGTTCGTTGGCCAGTTCAGTTCACATCGGTTCATAAATACGAGAGTTACATCATAACAAATATCAGATTGTTTGAAAATCTTAGCCACCCTAGAATTTCAAACTGCCATATCTCAGCCATTTTTAAGATATAGCCAAAGAAAAAAATGTTCCAGAATCCTTGTATTACGTTCTACATCTTTTTGAATTTTTTTAAAAAAAAATTAAATTTTTAACTGGCCGCCATTTTGAAACAAGATGGCGGATGAAGCTGGTCAACGAACTCGGTCGAGATCTTGGTATATCCTATACACATACTCAGTCACATCCAAACCGTTTCAGAAATAAGACAGTTACAGAATGACAAATGTCAGATGTATATATATATATATATATATATATATATATATATATGGGCTGTTTAATAGCCTCTGCTTGTTAACTAGGAGAAGACCCTTTAAATGCCTCAGAGGAGGACTTAAAGGAATCGACTGGGAGCAGAGACTTAATGTCCAATCCGCACCTTCCATCGGTGCAGCCTGTTAGTACTCTTGCCTAGTGCATGGGGAACGAACGCGGATGGGCTTCCTCCAACCCGCTTGGCCAGCGTGGAGGAATTTGGCCACCTCCCCCCTTATTTTACCATGAATTCACAAAACAAATCACGGCCCTCAATTCCCGGCAGTCTGCATGTTCCTGATTACGGCAGCGATCAGAAAAACATGAAGACAGAGGGTGCTAAGAATCACCGGGCTCGGCTTGGCTGCCATAAGTTGATGACCTTGGCTACGTATAATGGACGATCCTTATCTTCTGAAAGTCGTTTACAGGAACTTGAAGAAGAATTAGAAAGAATCAACTGGGACATTCTAGGATTATGCGAAGTAAGAAGAAAAGGTGAAGAGAAGATTGATCTTGCCAGTGGACATGTATTGTACTACAGAGGTACAGAAGATGGAAAAACAAGTGGTGTAGGATTTCTGATTCATAAAAGGTGGAAGAATCAAATCGTAGAATATGATAGTGCATCAGATAGAGTTGCAAGGTTAGTTATACAAGTGTCAAAAAGATACAAGCTGCAAATTACCCAAGTTTATGCACCAACAATTAGCTATACTGATGAAGAAATTGAGGATTTCTATGAAGAAGTAGCTTCAATGCATCAAAAAGGAAAATGCTACATAAAATTAATAATGGGAGACTGGAATGCTAGAATTGGGAAAAAAAGAAAGGTGAATTCTCAGTAGGAAATCATGGATATGGGGTGCGTAATGAAAGAGGAAACAGATTGATTGAATTTGCAGAATGTGAACAGATGTATATCATGAATTCATTTTTCAAGAAAAAGCCACAAAGAAAATGGACATGGCGTAGTGCAAATGGCTCAACAAGTGAAATCGACTACATCTTGACAAACAAAAAGCATCTTATTCAGGATTGCAGCGTTCTCAATAACTTCAATACAGGAAGCGATCACAGGTTAGTTAGATGCAAACTGCTTTTAAATACTAAAGTGGAAAGAATGAAGCTTTTGCAATGCTCAAAGAAATCAGTCGATATTATAAATCTCCAGAAACATAAAGAAGAATTTAATTTAGAACTTAAAAATCGTTTTCAAGTACTTCAATCAATCTTAGAAGAAGAACAAGATGTTACAGTAATGAACAAGAAAATAACAAATACTCTACAAGAAATTGCAAGGACAATAGCTGGTGAAGTACAAGTAAAGCAAACAAAGAAAATAACAGAAGAAACAAGAAGATTGATGAAGAAACGCAGAGAATTTAAAATGAAGAAAAACTATCCTAAATCAAGAGTTGAATATGCAGAATTATGTAAAACGGTAAGAAAATGTGTTACAGAAGATATCAGAAAATTTAACTGTGATCTTGTCAAAAAAGTTCTAGAAGATAACAAAAGTTTAAAATCAGCTAAGCGCAAACTGTGTGTTGGAAGAAAAGGTATTTTTGCACTGAAGAGAGCAGATGGAACAATCACCAAAATCAATAATGAAATAGTACACATTGTCGAAAAATTCTATAACAATCTATATAAATGTGAAGATCAAAGGGAAATCAACCTACGTGATCCACTAGTAAACATAACAGAAACTGAAGAGATAATCCCAGTGATGACAGATGAAGTTGTACAAGCCATTAGAGGCATGAAAAAAGGTAAATGCCCTGGCGAAGATGGAATTACAATTGACCTTATCAAAGAAGCAGGAGAAGAATTTGCAAAAATGCTAGCCATACTGTTTTCCAAATGTCTCGAGAAATCAGATGTACCAGAAGATTGGAATAATGCTGTGATGGTGTTACTTTATAAGAAAGGAGAAAAGGAAAACATTAAAAACTACCGTCCAATCAGCTTACTGTCAGTGATTTATAAAATTTTCACCAAAGTTTTAACGACAAGACTTGAATCAGCTCTGGACTCAGCTCAACCTAGAGAACAAGCAGGATTTCGAAGTGGATTTAGCACAATGGATCATATTCAAACAGTAAGGGAAGTTATAGAAAAACATAAAGAATATAATTTACCTCTCTGCCTTGCCTTTATTGATTATGAAAAAGCATTTGATTCGGTCTACACATCTGCAGTAATTACTTCTCTGGAGGACATTGGTATAGACAAACCTTATATCAATATCATAAAGAAGATCTACAAGAAAGCAACAGCCACCATCCGTTTGGACAAAGGAAAAGCGAAGATCAAGCTTGGAAGAGGAGTAAGACAGGGAGACACCATTTCGCCTAAGCTTTTTACTGCTGTCTTAGAAAGTATTTTCAAGAAGCTGGATTGGGAAAACAAAGGGATTAGAATAAATGGGGAATATTTAAGCCATCTCCGGTTTGCTGATGACATTTTAATTTTCAGTAATAGCCCTGAAGAATTGCAAAATATGCTAAAAGATTTGGCAGAAGCTAGCATTAATGTGGGATTAAAAATAAATTTGGAAAAGACTAAGGTGATGTTCAATTCATTTGCATCAAAAAAGAAAATCGTCTACAACAACACTGAGATTAAAGATGTTGAAAGTTATGTGTACCTTGGACAAGAAATATCATCAGACAACAGTATCATGAATGAAATCAATAGAAGAATAAGAAATGGATGGAGTGCTTTTGGGAAGAACAATATTATTCTGAAGAGTAACATGCCTCTTTGTTTGAAAAGAAAGGTGTTTAACCAATGTGTTTTGCCTGCACTAACTTATGGAGCAGAAACTTGGACACTAACAAAACGGATGGTACAAAGATTACAAACAACACAGCGAAGTATGGAAAGATGTATGCTAGGCATAACCAGAAGAGACCGAAAGAGAATAACGTGGATAAGAAGTCAGACGAAAGTTTTTGACATCATCGAGAGAATTAAACGGCTAAAATGGAAATGGGCTGGGCACATTGCAAGAAGACAAGACAATAGATGGAGCACAAACACCCTACAGTGGTATCCCAGAGATGTAAAACGACCAAGAAGACGACCTCAAGTAAGATGGAGTGACGAAATCAGAAAAGTGGCCGGTGTTAATTGGATGACTAAAGCACTAGACAGGCAACAATGGAAAAATCTGGGGGAGACCTACATCCAGCAGTGGATTGAAAACGGTTGATGATGATGATGATGATGATGATATATATATATATATATATATATATATATATATATATATATATATATATATATATATATATCAACATTTGAACGGAGAGTGGTTTCGGGGTCTGGGGGTCATGATCGGGGAAAAATACCAAAATGTTTTGGAATTATTTACCTCCAAACGGCTGCAATAGGTAGCGTTTTATAATTAAACCTACCTAAAACTATATTTCACATGAAAATGTCTTTATAAAATGAACATAGCAAAATTTGCTGAAATGAGATGTAATAATGTTTAAGGGTACCAGAAAGATTTAAAATGACCAAAATTGACTGAAGTTTGATGGTGGATTAGGAAGCCTGTAATTAATTTAGACTATTAACACTTTTTGCATTTATTTATGTTTTATTTAAAATAAAAATATTCGTTAAATTGTTTAAAGAAATAATAACAAAAGTTTTAACATTGTACAGCAAAATTAATCTTACAAAACTAGTTTTACCCCAATTTTGAAATCCAGGCTCCATATTTTTGATTCAGCATTTCATCTTTACACTGCTTACTATGTTGTTTCTTGATTATACCTGAAAAACAAACCAAGAAAAAAATTTTAAAATTTAAAAATATAATAAAAAATTAAAAATCTACAAAAATAATCCTGTTTTTTGTTATTACTTCAAAAATTTTTATATTAATCGAGAGACAAAATAATAAGAAGTATATAGAAGAAATGGAGATACAAATTCTTAAGTTCCTAACTTTTACAAAAATGACGTAAATAGCTTTTGAGGTAAATAGCTTTTAATACGATAGAGAACAACATTGGACACATTTGGAAGAATATCTCTTAAACTAGCAGTTTTGGAATTAGCTATTGTTCAACTATAAGAGGGGGACATCATTTAACATTTTTAACATTTTAACTTTGATTTGTATGTGTACAAGTAATATCCCAATTAAGTATGCGTTTCTATAAATTATTCATTTTGTTCAGCATTTTATTCCTAATAGCAATCTGTGATTGAGTTATTTCACCGAGTAACTGAAAGTCAAGCAGATAAAGAAAAACTCAAGGAATAATACTGTGCAGCTGTTTGGCTAATATTGTACATCTGAAGCTAATCTTTCAGCTGGCTCAGTGGAAGTCGCAACGAACAGCTAGATGCATAATGATGTGATGAACGGCTCTTCCTCATTGCTTGCGTAGGGTAACTGGAATTGTTACTTATGTGTTAGCTAAACAATAAATTACCCTTATGGGAGGCTAACATGGTGCTTACGTTGTTACCACACTTTTTAAACAGACTTTCCCGCCTTATTCATTTTCAGAAAAATATTAGAAAGTCTAGAATTAAACTTGATGGGTACTAAGTCTGCTATTTAAATATTAAATACAAATTTCTGATCTTTAATAGTGGTGGCTGACTCCTTGGTAATTTCAAGGTACGTACGGAACTTTGTCTATGGTGTTACCTTATATGGAAAAAAATTGAAATTTTCTGGAAGAGGAAAAAGACTTCTTGAGCCAGATATAAACGAATATTTGATATTGTAATATTTATATCAAGTACCTTAAGTGCACAGTGAATTGTCAGTACACTCTGGCCGCAGGCGCCGACTTAACGAGGGAAAACTTGCACCACTAACTTTAAAATGTTATTTTTGTTTTAATATATCACTTTGATCAATTATCAATAAAAAACTTTAAAAAATACTGGTTTAAATATGCCTGATTGCCTTTTTCGTGCGCGTGAAGTCGGCGCCTCTGAGTCTTTCACCACAACTGCAGATTAGAGAATTTCTATTTATTGTTTTAATCACACAATTCGCAATAAACTTGTTTCATCGTAAAATATGTAACAATTTTCTGCGATTAAATAAGGCGAAATATTTTGTTAAAAATTGTGGTAAAACTGTACGCACGCTGGATATACATAATGTGGGTATAAAAATTTAGTATTAAAACCACAAATATGTTTATAATTTTCCCTATTGGTTTATGTCGATAATGCGTTACGGTTTTTCATTGTCTTTCCAGTTTTGAGTTCGATGGTTATCAAAAGCAAAAATAATGATAAAATTAAGTGCGTTCTAACTAGAAAATATTAGCGATGAATAACTGTTCTTATACTTCAGTAATATACTTCGCGGTAAAATTGTGATAAAATTCAATCTACAACCATTCATAGTAAAAATAACAAATTATAAGATCAAAGGGGGTAATTTTATATAATTGTATTACATTGTGCTGAATGGTTTATTACCATTTGGTATATTACTTTCTTTTATGAAGGAAGTTACATTTTATGTAGAATTATACATACGGTATATTCCCGTATATAACGCGCAGGTCAAGCAAACATGTTTGGAATCGGAAAATTGTATTTAATAAATAAAGTGAAATACGTACGTCAATGTAAAAAGTTATGCATCATCAGATAAAATTTCTGGTTGTAAATGTGTTTGTTTAAACCACGTGTTGTACGCCAAAATATACGGTACTTTAATTTCTTATTCAAAATTAGAATATTGTATAAACATCAAAGTAACTTAAGTTAATATTAAGGTACTTAAATAAATGGAAAACTTCAGAAAAGTTAAAAGAAAATGTTACAGTTCCAAAATAAGATATTATTAACAAAATGTTTTAAATTTACTTGATTTAGCACTATTTGTTTCGCTTCTTAACCCTTTGATTACGGACCAGGACTGGCGATTACATTTATATTACACAATATAAGAAGTCACATTTTATCAGACAATTAAATACACTAAACCAACATGAGTGAAAAATTGACCTGGGCCAGGACTCGAACCTGGGACCTTCAGCGTACCGTGCTGACCCTCTGCAACTAAGCTACCCAGATTGACATCCTAGCCAGGCAATTTCTCACTTTATTCATGTTGGGAACAGTCATCGGCCAACAGTTTGCAGCTTCAGATGACAATATACAATGAATAACCATTCATCGGTCCGTAATTAATTATACATATATATTTTTAAATCATAGACACTATTTTATGCTATTTATATTTATTTTAATTGATGTTATACGGATCTGAATCCTGTCATCTGAAGCTGCAAACTGTTGGCCGATGACTGTTCCCAACATGAATAAAGTGAGAAATTGCCTGGCTAGGATGTTGATCTGGGTAGCTTAGTTGCAGAGCGTCAGCACGGTACGCTGAAGGTCCCAGGTTCGAGTTCTGGCCCAGGTCAATTTTTCACTCATGTTGGTTTAGTGTATTTAATTGTCTGATAAAATGTGACTTCTTATATTGTGTAAAATAAAGTAATCAGACTTAGTGTTTATGATTTAAAAATATATATGTACATTTATATTAATATCACCTCAATTTACAAAAAAAAAGAGGTAGATTTCTCTTGAAAACAGTCTAGTATAAGTGTATGGCAGAGATTAATTTTAGAAAGTATTACGAATAGAATAAAAAAATATATATTCCCCTGGGACGTATATGTCCCAACCTGTAATCATAGGGTTTGGTATCAGTTTAATAACTGATAAATGAAAAAGCTAATACTTTTTTGTGTGCATTCTAAAAAATAATAATAAAAAAAATTACGAAGAATATGTTGTTTTTCATCCTTTGAGAGCAGATGAAAACATTTAAATTATTTTCTGTCAGGTACAAGTATTTTAAGAAGGGCTCATATCAATTTTAGCTTTTTAATTTGAAATGAAACAATAATCTAGACATTTCAAATAATTAACTAGATAATATATATTTTGCTACGTAGTGAAGATATTTTTAGATAAAGCATTAACCTTCAAAAATAATTTTTTATGCTATTTTATACAAACCACAAAATAAATTATCACCAGTAATCTTTCTGTTAAAGATTTTAAAATATAATTTAAAGAAAACTATAACTAACTCTAAACTTAACACTACAACATAAATGTCATTGTTTTGAAGAGCTTAACTATTAAAAAGAAAAGTTTTGTTCAATTTCTAAGAGAAACTCAAAAAGATTATTTTTAATTTAAGGGTCATCCGTTTATATATTTAAGAAACGATATAACAGAATATATATTTATTAAAAAAGTAATTGCAACTGAAAATATGTTATAATTGAAATGTGATGTAGTATAATTATACAATATATGTAAATAATAAAATAATAAATAAATAAAATATTAATTTTTCATAATAATAATGTGTCCACAAGGAAAGAAAAAAGAAATGAAGTACGTTAGATGAAAAGGAAATTTTCTCGCTAAATAAATCTTTTATCTAGTTTTTCCTTTATATACTACTTTAAAAAAGCATGAATTTGAATGCAAGAATTTAAAGTTTTCACATCTAAAAATCAATACTACTGAATAAAATGTGAAATATATTTCAGAAAAAAGATTATTTGGGGTATTTAGCGAAGTAATCACACATAAGAGATAGGGGAAATATGATAGATTTGGGCACAGAACTTATTGTTACAATGTAGTTCCTTTATCACTAGCGTATTGAAAGCTAGAATGAGTATGCAGAAAATAAAAAATCTGAACTGTTAAAGTCAAAAGAGCGGGATGAGTACAATTGTATAAATATGATTTGAACAGCAATGAATACCATCATATTTATTTTTCCGAGCGACAGAAATAGCTTTTGGTCGCTTTCTTGAGCCTTTAAGAAACAAACATGATACAAGTATGTGTATTTTTAGTTTACTTTGCTTATTCATATTTTACATATAAACAAAACATCGTTCAAGATATTATTACAAAATATTTTTAAGACAACTTTAAAAATAGTATTTAATAAAATACTCAGTGATAAATGTTTAGGGGGAAAATTGAGTAATAGGATTAGATATTGCCGACGTTGTTTTGTTATTTTTTTCCTTTTTGTATGCTACTTTTCCTTCATATGCTTATTTCCTTTTTGCTTTATATGCTACTTTAAGAGAGCACGAAATCGAATCCAAGAATTTAAAGTTTTCACATCTGAAAATCAATACGACTGAATAAAATGTGAAGGATATTTTAGATAAAAGGTTATTTCGGTTATTTATCGAAGTAATCACACATAAGAGATTGGAGAAACAAAATAGATTGTGATACTGAACTTATTGTTACAATGTAGTTCCTTTATCACCAGCGCATTGAAAGCTAGAATGAGTATGCAGAAAAAAAAAAAAATCTTAGCTGCTACATTCAAAAGAGCGAAATAAGTACAAGTGAATAAATATGATTTGAATAGCAATGAAAGCCATTATATTTATTTTTTTCGAGCGACAGAAATAGTTTTTTGTCTCTATTCATGAGCCTTTTAAAAAATGATCCAAGTATGTGTACTTTTATTTTACTTTGCTTATTTATATTTTACATATAAACAAAACACCTTCCAAAATATTACTTAAAAAATATTTTTAAGTCAAATTTAAAAATAGTATCTAATAAAATACTTTTAAAACAGCTTTTAAGTGATAAATGTTTTGGAGAAAAATTGTGTGATAGGATTAGATATTGCCGAAGTTGTTTTGTTATTTTTTCCCTTTTGTATGCTACTTTTCCTTTATATGCTTATTTCCTTTTTGCTTTATATGCTATTTTAAGAAAGAAGGAAATTGAATCCAAGAATTTAAAGTTTTCACATCTGAAAATCAATACGACTGAATAAAATGTGAAGCATATTTTAGAAAAAAAATATTATTTGGGTTATTTAGCGAAGTAATCACACATAAGAGATTGGAGAAACAAGATAGATTGTGACACTGAACATACTGTTACACTTTAGTTCCTTTATCACCAGCGTATTGAAATCTATAAAGAGTATAAAGAAAAAAAAATCTTAGTTGTTAAAGTCAAAAGAGCGGAATGAGTATAAGTGAACAAATATGATTTGAACAGCTATGAATGACATTATGTTTTTTTTTTTTCCCCGGGAGACAGAAATAGTTTTTCGTCACTGTTCACAAACTTCAAAGGAAAAAATAGCTAACCAAGTATGTATACTTTTATTTATGTATACTTTTTTTTTGCTTATTTATATTTTATGTAAAAAAAAGAAAAGAAAAAAGAAAAAGCCTTCTAAAATAATATTTAATAAAATATTTTTAAAACAGTTTTTGTGGGATAAATGTTGTAGAGAAATATTATGTAATAGGATTAGATATTGCCGAAGTTGTTTATAATATTATTTATTTTTGTAGGCTACTTTTCCTTTATATGCTTATTTCCCTTTTGCATTATATGCTACTTTAAGAGAGCATTGAATTGAGGATTTTTTTACCCCTGAAAATCAATACGATGGAGTAAAATGCAAAGGATATTAAAAGAAAAAACGCTTATTTGTGTTATTTAGCGACGTTATCATACATAAGAGATAGGGATAACAGTGTAGGTTGTGACACTGAACAAATTGTTACTCTGAAGTTCCTTTATCACCAGCATATTGAAAGCTAAGACCGAGTGTATGAAGAAAGAAAAAAATATATATTGGCTGTTAAAGTCAAAAGAGCGGAATGAATACAAATGAATGAATGTGATTTGAATAGCAATGTATGTCATTATGTTTTTTTTTTTTCAAAAGATAAAACGAATTTTTTGTTGCTATTCACTAGATTCTATGAAAAACTAAAATGACCGAAGTACACGTACTTTTACTTTACTTTGCTTATTTATATTTTACAAATAAGCAAAACATCGTTTAACATAGTATTTAATAAATATTTTTAAAACAACTTTTAAGTAATAATAAATGTTTTGGAGAAATATTATCTAACATGTTAAGGTATATTTCAGAAGTTGTTTTGCTGTTTATTTTTATTTTATTGCTATTCACGAATGTAAAGTAAATGGATCGTAATATTCACTTATTTAATTAATGAATTCACAAATTAGTTTCATTTCACAAATACATAAAACATAATCAAGGTGAGTGCAGTTCTACTAAAATTTTTGAACAGAATTTTTCGCAATATTTAATCGCAGAAATATCTTACAAAATCTGCGATTAAATTTGGCGGTTACAAATTCTGCGATTTAAATATTAGATGGAAAATTCCTAATTTAAAATAGTTAAGCCATACTAATCTGTGAAGTGTATGTACTTTACGTATTTAAAAAAATAATTTTTTGAAATGTTTAAAAAAGTTTTCAAGCAACAAATATTTTAGCGATTTATTGTGAGACTAAAGAAAACTTTATTTTAAGTACTAAAATTCAAAATCTTACCATTTGAGAGACACAGATCGCTTGGTTTAAAATACAGACTGGGTTTCGCTGCAAATTTACAACTACCCCAGCTTAATCCTCGCATCTTATAGTATCCAAACCACTTCATGTTCAATTGTATTATTATACTACTACGTAAATTAGAGGCGTAGCTAGAGGTGGGAGGTTATGGCTACCACAATTATAGAAGATAAATTTTAGCCTTGCTTAATCAGACAATTCTGTGATTAATGAAGGCGAAAATTTCTCTTTAAAAATAATTCAAAATAAAATAAAATAATAACTCTCACGGCTACGTCAATGACATAAAATTAGAGTTGCAAAGAACGGGTTTATTCCCGGGTTTATTTCCAATAGACCCGGTTTATTCCCAAGTTTATTCCCAAAAGACCTGGTTTATTACCAAAAAACCCGGTTTATTCCCGGGTTTTTTCTAGCCTTTGCAACTGTACATAAAATACCAAGAAACTCTAAATTATGACGGCTCACTCATAACGTCAGAAATTTAGAGATTCGACAGGATAGCATCGCTTATTCACGCAGAGAGTTAGATACGAAAACTAGGCATTCGCATTCAAGGAGCATCATTCCAATGAGGATCTTTATACGTCAGAGTAATGAATGTCCCCGTAACAGATGTTTTTAGTGATATATGATAAAAGTAAAATATTGTATCATTAATAGGGCCCTCCATGGTCGAGTGGTTAAGGCCCCACTCCGCTAATCGCTTGAGAGCGTAGGAGAAGTCGGCGGGTTCGACTCCCGTCAACTCCCGTTGCACACTCTTTGTGGAGTTCTCGGCTGTAATTCTTCAATGGTATTATTTCCTTGTGTCTATCCTGTCCTCATCAAGAAGATTTATGCAATTGTCGAAGTCATGTATGTGTTTCTCTGAATAAAAATA